>CM033401.1:10275256-11639129 GCA_019426215.1 Buddleja alternifolia | reverse complement strand
ATAAGAAATAATACCTTTTTAGATGAAAATTGAGATCTAAAAGTGTCCTATAGTAAGCGACCACTACTTATTTAATATTTCTTGTAACATTAATTGTCCTAAATGGAGATAATTTGTGCTCGCATATGACAATTTTCGACCCCTGTCCAAATAATAGGACATAAGAACAAGATCATCTCAAATCTCCACAAAAAAACTTTATTATCTATGTCAGCATCTCCAAAGCATCATCTTCCTTTAGTCTCAACTAAATGAGATGTTAAATTCTGATAACGCCAAAAACATACAAAACAAAGAATTCATTGTATAGCATATGGAGATACACTTATGGTTGTCTTTTAAAGAGAATGGTAAATAAAACATTTACTTAAAACACTAAGAGCTATTTGCTAAGTATGTTTTATTTCATTGAATTATATATGATCATATTTTTTTTTCCTCAACTTTTGCTCAACAAAATTAAGAAAAGAATGTGTTGTTGGAGATAGGTCATTTATTAGCTTGTTAGTAGCCAGAAAAATAATAAGAGATAATCGAACTATAAATACCATGAACTTAAAAAGTTAAAATAATAGGTATAGTCACAAGAAATATAAAAATACTCTCTCCATCCCAAAAAGAATGGTCACTTAACTTTTCTTAAAACTTATTGTTTTCGAAAAATACCCTTTTCATAAAACAAATACAACAAATAACGTTAACTTTTAAAAATGTCATGATTTTAATTCAATTTTATGATGTTGTCTATTATTCATGTATGAAAATAGGTTCCTTACATGCGATTGCAGTTTTATATAGTAAAATGAATTAATCATATATTATTCAATTAAAATAGAGGGTAATGTAGTCAAATTATATAAAACATATACATTTATATTAAGGAAAAACATTTTGGAAAAATAAAAATAAATAGTGGACATCTTTTTGGGAGAGAGGAGAAATATCGGAAAAATAGCTCTTGACTGTATCAAATTGCGTTCGAGATGATGTGCTAATTTCACTTATAATACTTCAGTGTTACGGCAAAACATCGAATGTGTTTCAACGTGTACAGACATTGTAGGCTAACAACGAACAAGATATTATTTAGCTTTAGCCTTCTTTAAATATTATTTACAAATAGATACTACGAAGACTTTTTGGACCATATGGAAACCAATGTCCAACCATCAAACAAACATCTTAAATTCCTTTTAAAATTAAAAAAATTGCTATTTGATCTTGTAATATATTTCATGCGCAATGTTAATTATAGACAAACCTCAAATTTAACGTCTTAAACAGTGGACAATTATATCTAGTCAGCTTTGATTGGTCTGATTTTATTATAAACATTTTTTAAAAAAAATTCAGCCAAATCTCTGTCTGCTGTACATCAAAGTCTAAACTCAATTATTCACGATGCTTTTTTGAAAAATGACCAATATAATAGCAATTAGTACAAATTGTGTGCATTTTTTTTTCTCTGGAGACCGCTGGCAAAAAAACAATTTTTGTACTGTCAAATATACAAGGAAATAAATTTACGTTTCTGCTAACAAATCTAGTTTTTGGCCTGGTAATAAGCACTTGATCCTACCATATTCCATTATGTCCATGTCTCAATTAATGGTATATTTCGATATAGTCATCATAATTATCTAATTATGACAAATTGAGGAAATTATTGACATCAATATAAGGTGAAACAAACCAACGCAAATCTAGACCTTGCACAATTTACCAAAAAAAATGTAGGAAATTGGGTCAGGTTTTGGACCCTTAACCCAGTTGACATCCATATTTGGATTGAACTAGGTATATTCCAATCTTGGTTGGAATTTGAGTCCTAGTGTGTGTTTCGTTTAAAAACAATTGGATTAGGGAAGGATTTTGAGTGGTCGATACAAGCCCCTTGATAACTCACAACTTAGAATTATCTAATAACCCCTGCTTATATATGTTAATGGTGGTTTAAGACTTTTAATTGCTTTCGTTATGCAATTCACACAATAACTAAAAAGGATACACTAAAATTCTAGCAATTAATCAATACTTAAAAGCTTAAATAGAATTATACCTCCATAAATTCTTCGATGAATTCCTCTGGATACAAGAATAGAGTGGTCGAGTACAAGGCTGCTATCACGTTACTTTACACTACTAACTACGAGATCTAGAATTAACTAAACCTAATTATGCCTAAAAGTTGCTAAGACTAAGACTAATGAAAAAGATTACAGAGTTTGTCTGGTAGTTTTATGATCATTTCTTTCGTTCTTTTCACGCATATATACTCTCCACTACCTTTTTCGGTTTCTTTGCAACTTCCACGTCTTCAAACGCTTCTGGAACCGCTTCCAACTCCTCCTTCAAATTTCTTTGATTTTAGCGCCCATTTTTTGGTATTGGGTTGATTCCGGATCTTTGGACTTTTTTCTTTCTCTTGTTTCTATTGGGCTTCCATTAAATATGGCCCATACTCTCTTTTTTGAATATTCATATGTTCCGATTTTGGGCCTCTTTAAATTCAGGCCCATCCTTTTTTTTTATCCAAGTCATCCCTTATTGGGCTTTATTCGAACACAAGTCCGGTTTGATTTTAATTTGGGTATAAACAGTGTGATAGGAAAATATATCTTTAAATAAGATATATCTTCACGAATATCACAACTAACTGATATCACGTATTCTCTCCCAGAAAACTCTCTCTCAATCCATCTTTGGAGTATCACCAAGACTCCATGTGTTAAACGAGTGCATATATTAAAGTGAATTGCTCTGGTAGCTGATCCACCACGGCGAGTAAGGTGAAGAGTGTTTGTGATTCAATCAAGGAGACTTGTAGACGAGTCAAATTCAAGACATGTGGATGGAGACAAATTTCTGTTGCGTTTAGTGGTAAACCCGATTCACCTTTAATTGTATTTATGTGATATTTATCATTAAGGAAAAAAGTGGCATTCGAATAATGTCATTTATTTAATTAAATGTCTCGTACGTGAAGCTCTTTGTTGTTCTAATGTTCCTGTGAGAGTCAGGATTCGGCCCCTCAAGGAAAGGGAAATCATGGGAAGAGTACCCCTCGTTACATGTTATGAAGTGGAAAAATGGAACTCTTCAAGCAAACTTAATTTCCCCTAAACCTAAGCCCAATTCTTTATTAATTTTAAAATTGAATGAATGAAAAATACTCAACCCCTAAGCTATATATATAACCTAACTAGTAACTCCTAATTAAACAAGAAAATAAATGAGTACAAGGAACTAAACTCCTATGGTAACTAAGAAACTCAAATAAATTAAACTCCTATGGTAACTAGGAAATTTAAATAAACTAGAACGAGGAAACTAACTAAAATAAACTATTGCCTAACTAAATTATTTTTCTTGCACCACTCGTTCGCCTCCTTCAACACGTTATGTAACATTTTCACCCCCTTAGAAATAGCCTTGTCCCCAAGGTTGAACTTAGAAAATTGTCCCCAAGCTCAAAATCATAATTATTCTGCTCTTCTTTGCATCTGAAGAAAGATCTCAAACCCTGAAAGTAAAACAGGAATAATGTAAGAAATTGTCGAATTTAAATAATGTAACAGTAAGAATGAAAAACAGAACATATATAAGAGATCTATGATCACTATGTCCCACTCACTCATTAAAATTAACGTTGATTTGCCAGCATCAGTATTTGCAATTGCGGAAAACGCTTCTTGAGAGAGATCAATGGTGCCACGACAACCCCGTGGACAATAGTCCACTATTTTAACTACAACGTCTTGGCCCGTGCAAGGGTGCGACACGCCTTTGTTCGTAGCTCCCGTGCAGGTAACTTTATAAGTTTTGCCGCATGCTGCCCCCTTCTCCCAAATTGCATCGCTAGCAGCGGCAATCATGGTACCTTCGTCGTGATTGCCATTGCATGCTGAGGCTGTCATGCATCAAAGAATTTCAAAATTACCAATTTGAGCATTTAGGTCTAACAACAGTTTTTCAATTAGTGTTTGATTGTTATACTACATAAACACTAGGGTCTTAATAATGGTACCTTTTAAGATTAATTGTGCTGATCTAATGCACCCATCACATAAACACGTCGGTTTCAATAATGAAATTATCATATTTTTTTGGTAGAATGAGACTAACGTGGGTATAGGCTAAGGCAGGAGTAAGTTTTATACTGTGTGAGGATTTCAGAAAACATATATATATATATATACCTCTAATAACAATTGGACTAAAATTACAATCAAACCAATCACATAGATGATTCTTCAATTTCCCTTCTAAAAGTAACTTTTTTGTTGGTGTTATTTCTTAATAATTCATATTGAGAAAAGACTACCTGGTATATATTGCGGTACATTAGACACATTAATTAAAGTTCACCGAATTTAAGAGATGGAGAGTTATTATTCAATATCCATATCTTCGAAAACATATATACTCGTAAAATACTCACGAACATAAGGAGGCGTATAATAAGTAGCCGTTCCTTTGTCGGCATATGCTAGGAAAGCAAGACTCAAGCTTGCCACCGTTACCATTAAAAGAACTCCCGTGGTACTGCACATCTTCATATTATTACCTCACGATGATTAAGAATTTTTATATTTAGTAATATGTTCTTTGTGTGGTATAAGACATAAGAAATAATACCTTTTATAGATGAAAATTGAGATCTAACAGTGTCCTATAGTAAAGCGACCAATAATTATTTAATATTTCTTGTAACATTATTGTCCTAAATGAGATAATTTGTGCTCGCAATATGACAATTTTCGACCCCTGTCCAAATAATAGGACATAAGAACAAGATCATCTCAAATCTCACAAAAAAAACTTTATTATCTATGTCAGCATCTCCAAAGCATCATCTTCCTTTAGTCTCAACTAAATGAGATGTTAAATTCTGATAACGCCAAAAACATACAAAACAAAGAATTCATTGTATAGCATATGGAAATACACTTATGGTTGTCCTGTATAGAACAAAAATGATATGCTATATTTAAAGGAATTATACACCATTTTACGATGATATATGGTTGTTCGTTGTATTAATGATGATGTGTGTGGGAAGCACGCCAATGATAATATGCGATATATTATATAACAATATAGTATAAAACACGGAAATAATAGTAAAAGTGACACAAAATATACGTGGTTAGCCAAAATATGACCTACGTCCACGGGGTAAAGAGAGTCGATCCTTTCATTAGTGTTTGGAGTTGATATATATGCAAGTTTATGATGGGGTGGATAAAAAGGTAAGTCAACTATTCCTAAATGTACATTGAAAAGTAGAAATAATCACGATCCTTCCATCTTGGGCTATATCTTTAATGGTATAATTGGCAGGTCGGTCGGCATGATCTCCGCAGGTCCGGATATGGTAAGTATATCCTGTTAGGAATCAACTCGCATAAACGAAATTAAAGTAAGAATCAAAGCGTGAAAAGACGAGACAACGATTTACGTGGTTCGGCCAATAATGCCTACGTCCACGGACTTATACTAGAGAGATTTATTTCTTTATCTGAGATGCAATTACAAGGGGTAGAGAGCGTATAATTCTATTCTTTTTGTATACAACTCTTGCACACTAATTACATGATAACATTAGAGATATATATAGGCAAAGGAGACACAAACGCGTCCAACCATGATGAAAACGCGTCCACTCAGTTAAACCGCGTGTACAGCTCAAAAAACGCGTCTAGGGGTCACCTTTCGGCGCGCCGTGCCTGGGCGGCCCGGGCCCACGCCTGGGCGCCGACAAGGCTGAAAACTCCTTTGCTTCAGCCTTTCCCGCCTGGGCGCAAGTTGAGCTGCGCCTGGGCACTGTTCCCCCTTTCCTTTGTCACTTTGAATTGTTCTCCACACAAAATCCCATCATATCCATTGATTGATTCTTGTCTGATTTTGCTCCAAACTTGCCTTATATAGAATGCTCTACCTATGCAGGTCGGGACCGGGCGAACCTCCAGCTGGACAGACCTGACCTTGATATCTTTTAAAGGGATCCGAGTCCGTGATGTTATTGGGCTTGGGCCCCTATTCGTGTTGGGCTACCAACGTGGCCCAAGAACCTATTTCGACCCACATCAAATGAGAAATGCGGAAGAATTTCACAAATATTAAAAGCTTAATTATAATTTTAGAAATGTATCATCTAAGTACAAAATTCAGGTTTTATTCGAGAGTTCTTAAATATTCTGAAAAAGTGTTCCTTTTTGAAAGGATTATTAAACAAAGGGAAATAATCTCTGGCCACACGGTAAATTAAAGACAAGTTTGATGGGTGTGTTTTTAGTAAAACATAAGATTTCTAAAGTTTCAACGCTTCAGTTTCACAGCTTCGCCCATAAAATTAGGCTTTAATGACAACCAAGTTAGATTTTTGGAGTTGACTAAACTATGGTAATCATTGTGCTCAAGTAAATTAAAGTTTAGACCATTATTTAAATTACATAAGAATTTTAATCCCAGACAAATATATTTGGAGATTATTTGTTAGAATATAAAGAACCAAAAATTTTGTAACATATTTGTTAGTTTCCATGTGTTTGTTTTTTTCTTTTTTTGCATTACAATATTCTACATGCTTAGGAACTTGCCGCACCAAATTGTATTTAATTTGTTGTGCGATAACAAGAAACAGTCTAACGACATCTACTCCTTTGATTGTGATCCATTTATTATAGATGAATTCAAGTAAATTATGGTGTTGGCATATGCGGAGCTAAAATTATTAAGCAAGCAATATTTTTGGCAAATTAAAATCAATTGCTTTACCAAACAAGCGATAGTTGATTTGGTACAAAACCATCATTCAACGCCAAAATAGTTTAACAAATATCAATTGTATTAGAGATATTATATAAATATAAAAAAAAAATCTAATAGTTTAAATTTTTAAATAAATAAACTCATTCTATAAGAAGCAAATTTTCTCGTGAATCGTGCATTCTATGTCTATACCATGAATGGGTGATTTTATATAACAATATATAATCTCTATACATTAAATTTTTGTATTTTAGAACTTGAATACATTACAAGATTATGTAGAAAAATGTTTGTTTCTAGTTTGTTTTAAAGAGAATGATAAATATAACATTTACTTAAACACTAAGAGCTATTTGCTAAGTATGTTTTGTTTAGTTGAATTATATATAATCTGTTTTTTTTCAACATTTGCTCTACAAAATTAAGAAGAATAGTGTGTTGTCGGGAGATTAGCTCGTTAGTAGCCAAAAATGAAATAATAAGAGATAATCGAAACTATAAATACTATGAACTTAAAAAGTTAAAATAATAGCTATAATCACAAGAAATATAAAAATACTCCCTCCGTCCCTAAAAAAATGTCCAGTGTGACTTTTCTTAAAAATTATCAAAATTGTATTGTTTTCCAAAAATACCCTTTCTATAAAACAAATACAATAAACAATGTTAACTTTTAAAAGTGCCATGATTTTAATTCAATTTATGATTGTTGTGACAATTTTTTCTTAGATGTGATTGCAGTTTTATAGTAAAAATTGATTAATCATATATTATTCAATAAAAATAGAGGGTCATATAATCAAATTAGATTATAAACATATACTTTTATAGTAATGATAAACAGTTTGGAAAAAACAAAAGCGAAATAGTGAATATCTTTTTTGGGACGAATCTTGGGACGGAGGGAGTAATAAATTAACGGAAATATCGGAAAAATTAGTTCTTGACCATATTGCGTTCGAGATGGTGTTAATTTCACTTATAATACAGTGTTACGGCAAAACATCGAATGTGGTTCAACGTGTACAGACATTGTAAGCTAACAACGAACAAGATATTATTTAGCTTTATCCTTCTTTAAATATTATTTTCAAATATATACAACAGACTTTTTGGCCCATATGGAAACCAATGTTCAACCAATCAAACAAAACATCTTATATTCCACTTTAAAACTAAAGAAATTGCTCTCTGATCTTGTAATATATTTTCATGAACAATATTAATTATAGACAAACCACAAATTTAACGTCTTAAATATCTAGTCACCTTTGATTGGTCCGATTTTATTGTTAGGGAAAAATTCTAGAGTGATAACGGGCGGTGTTTATGAAGATGCAGAATGATACATCGAGACACGAGTTTTCAATTATTCGCTAAGACAATATTGTCCCACTGTCGATGGTTACGGAATACGGCAATTGTCTCACAAGATACAACGACGCGAGACGAGAATAGTGCCACTACAAATTTTCAAATCTAGCGAATGAAATACTTGTTCCAAACTCTCTCGATGGATACTAATGATTAAATGCTCATCTATACATTTAATATGCAAAAACTATTCTTACAATGTTAAAATAATATTTAAGAATATTGAAAGTACTCAAATTAGTACTAAATAGTTCTTAAAATAATATTTAAGAACTCCAAAAATATTTTAAATGCTCAATTTAGCATTAAATATTCAACAATATTCTTAAAATATTAAAATTAATATTTAAGCAAAAAAAGATTTCTCAAAAAATGCTCAAAATAGTTTAGGAGAAGAAGGGAGAAGAGAATATCATTATGGTGTGTTTAATCTCAAAAAATGGGGGTCTATTTATAGAGAATGAAGAGTTTTGGGTCAAAAGTTGCAATGTTTCGTATATTACAGAAGGGCCCAAAAAGTGTGACTTTTGGACGAAAAGCCCCCTGAAAGCACCTTTTCGGAGTTTGCAGATCAGCCCCAGAAGTCGCCTTAGTTGGCGGAAAGCCCCCAGTCGGAGAGGCGGTGTGGTGTGTTCGGGTGTACCATGCACCCGCTGACAGCCAATCATCACGCTGTCAACATGGGAGATGATCCGGTATGGGCGGTTGCACCTGCCAGCTATGCAATTCAGCCCCTGAGTTTCCAGAACTTGCAAATTGACCCCAAAACTTTGAATCTTGATTAATTAGGTCCTTTCAAATTCGTCCCTCAATTTTTCAATTTAAACACTTTAGTCTCCAAACTAAATGAACCATTTTCCATACGATCGCGGCCGTCAACCGTATGATTTTGATCATTTAATCATTTACGTTCATATCGACTCATTGATTCCAATTATAAACCAACTTTTAACTGATATACTTTGTTAATTAATTTTTCATTCACCCTAAATCAGAATTAAGTAATTAAATACTCGAAATTTATCTACTCAAAACGTAGAATAATTTGAGTCAAAGACATTCCACTTTCAATATGTGGAATTCACTTAAATCTCTAATAAAATTATGCTGAAACACGATTTACTCAATCAAGATTTCCAACATTTTGTTATAAATATTTTACAAATATTTGTAAGCCAAATCTCCATCCGCTCTAAATCAAAGTCTAAACTCAATTATTCACGATATTTTTTGAAAAAAGACCAATAACAATTAGTACAAATTATGTGCATTTTTTTTTCTGGGCTTATTATCGTTGCTTCATGGTACTTTTTTTGTTGTTATTGTTGGTAAGTGGCTTCATGGTACTGGCTTGATTGTATATTGCCAATAGGTATGATTTGAAATTTTGAGGTAGATTATAAATGGAAATAATTCGAAGGATTTTGATTCTTTGGCACTAGTTATTAGAAGCTTAATTTTCAAAAGCTAACCCGAAAAAATCAAGTGATACGAGAGCACGAATTAAGGAAAAAAAAACATTTTTTCTAATGATAAACGGTGATTAGGTAAATATTTTTTTGGTGTTTATTGTTAGCATCATAATTTGATTTGGGAGATGGGAGAACATATTTGACTAAGTACTAACCGTCCGTCTATGGCGTTTATGGGGTACAACCATTTCACCCCAACTACTGCCTAGTGCTTTGTGCTGCAAAATATATAAGGAATAATGTTATATCTCTGCTAACAAGTCTAGCTTTTGGCTTAGTGGTAAATACTTAATCCTAATATATTCATATATGGGGTTGTATCTCACGCCAAATTCGATCCACACTACCTGGTAATAAACCTAACTAACAACTTGCAAGTGGTCCAGGTGACACAATAAACGGAGCTGACGAAACAAGAAATAAAAGAGCCCTCAGTACTATAGGAAATTGCATTTTCCTCGTAATTTTTTCACATTTTAATTTTTATTTCATTATTTATGGATTTTCTATATTTAGTTTTAAACTTTCAAAATATCTCACATTTAGTCTTAGCTAAGATTTTTATTTAAAATTAAACGGTCAACTGTATGAGTCATCATTTAGGACTCTAAACGTATAAATCAAAAAGTCATGAGAAAAGTTGTTTGGACTTCTAAGTTCTAATCTTCCGTAGATTGTTCAAAGTTGATTTTAATGTGTAGGAATTGGAGAGTTGCCAATTTATGATTGTGTTATTTATATTGGAGAAGAATTAAATAGGAAACAACATGAAGACTCATAGTTTTAGTATAATAGAATAGACTAGAAACAACCCATATATTTATAATTGAATAAACTAGAAAGGATAATTTGTCTCGCATATGTGGTATTCCAATGAGAAATTAGTTAATCAAAATAAAAATAATTAAATTTATGATTATGTATGTTAAGAGTGTTTGTAAATAAATTTAGTTTATAGTCAAATAAATCTAATTATTTGTTTACTAACAGCTGTGTAACATAATAATGGATTATTCTTTCATGTCTTCTAATAACTTATGTATTATTTGCTTAGTCATCAAATATCGTGTTGATACATCTTTAATTTGATCTATATTTGAATATAAAATAAAGTTTTGAAAAACTATTGATAACATTTTTAGTATGTTCATGCATATGATCAATAACTCACGTATCTTTCCGGATTTATCTACATCGTATTTTTCTTCCTTGTGGCGGCCCATACAACTAGATGTGTTTCTTAGTCCTATCACTTCTTCTAACACTCTAGAAAATATAATACCGGTCTTCAATTTTATATGGAATATATCATAGAATATATTATTTATTATGAGATTAAAAATACCAAATAAATGAAAACATCATATTACGTAAGTATACTCGTATTTATGCTTTTCTTTTGTAATTAACCATAATACATTCTATTCTCACTCAAATGACTTGTGCGATTTTATTTTCAAGTACAATATTTTTTATTCGTATTCTAATTATAACATTTCTTTTTGATATCCCAAGAAATCATCACTCCCGAAGGTTGAGAATTAATCTCTTGAGGTATTGTCATGAGACATTTCCTTAAAAAAAAAAAAATATGCATACACAATGACTCATTGTTGAGATCTAATGTTTAAGCGACCAGAGCCCCTTCTATTCAGGCCAACATCTTCTTGTTGGGTTTATGCCCTCGAATGCCGTAGACAATAGATTAGAGTAGGGCTTTTATGTTGTAATTGTGAACTCTTTATTTATTTATAAAAGGCATCTTTACCATAAGTAGTATACAACGTTAAGTCTGTACACAAGAATAAACTTTCCATTTCTTATAAGATAAGGACATAGGCACTGGAAGAGTCCAACATTGTACACTTAATAAGTTCGTGGGTCATAGAGTTTCAATTGGGCACTGAGACTTGTCAAGACTTGTATAACATAGGCTTTTGACACGAGATGTGTCAGTCAAACACTATGGATAGTGGGAGCCTATATTATAGGTGCACTCATGGGTTCTGTGCACTCAGGCATGACTCGCATCAATTTTGTCACATGAGTTTGCACTCTTTGACAGCCAATAAATTGATTAGTTGTGAAAGGTATGCTTGAACTTTTGACCTGAGGTGTCATGTTGAAGATGTGCTTGTCACATCAGGCTTGTCATTTGAGTAGTTAGGCCCAATTCACCTGTTGGTGGGGCCGACCTCGAAGTGCGACTTTGATGGGCAAGTAGCAGTCTTAATTGATAGTCAAGAAGGAATTCGTTCTCTAGTAAGTAAACGAGCTAATATCATATGCTAAATAAGTAAGAGTGATCATATAACTTCGGCTGAAGCAGTTGAGCTCTCTGCATTAGATACAAAGAAAGCTAAATAATCTCAACTTATTATTATTCAAGCATATAGTTAAGTGTATGAGTTTGACGTCTCCATCACTCTTACTTGACTGAGATAAAGAACGAAGGGTCTATACTCATGTAGTATTCGCAACGGGAAAGGTTAAGAATGATTTGATCATTCGTTTCAAATGGGTTTCGATATGGGCCACGCCACTGGCTAGGTATTACCCACATCCTTGTTGTCCTCACCAATGCCATATGGAACGAACCTAAAGAGCCGCATTTTATGGAATCTAGATGAAATTAGGAGTATTGTGTTGAGAGGTGTATTGATATTTGATACCAAATTAATTTATTGGATAAATTAATTATGACGAATGAATTAATTAAATCATCGGATCATTTTATGAATTTATTTAATTAAAGGATTATTTATTTGATTATTTTCACGGAGGAGAAAATTGATTAGTTAATTAATTGGGTGATTTAATTAATTATTTAATAAAATTAAATATACTAATTAAATTAAATTAAATTAAAAGAGCATGGCTCGAACAAGTGCACTCGCATAGGCGAGTGCACCCTGGCTGAGTTCGGCGTCCGCTCGACCAAGTGCACTCGCATAGGCGAGTGCACCATGGCCGAGTTGGGCATCGAAGTGGACGCCCAACATGGGCTTTTTTTCTCTTGGTTTTAAGGCTTTTTTTGGACTTGTGTATAAGTACCACTTTAAGTCAAAACCTAGGTGATAACATAAGTTACAACACAAAAGCCTCAAACAAATAGTTATCTCCCTTCCTCTCTACCTTCTAGCCATGTTCAACATAGAAGAAGAGGAGAAATTTTGTCAAGATTTCTGTGTGGTGATTTAGAGGTGGTGGCATATTCATCACTTCGGATCAGAGTTTTGAGAAGGTGATTTTCCAACGGTTCTGTAGAAGCTACGTGAATAGTCTCCAGCCAGTTCACGATAATGGGTAGAGTTCCATAATCCCATTTTTTATTATTTGCAATGGAAGTCTAGGTTGATCTTGTGTTTGGGAAATTCGAAAAAAAATTGGTATACCATTTCCGCTGCTTCCTTTAAAGTTTACCGACACTTCTGACTTATACCTTCGAATATATTTGAACTTCTATAGTTAGGATGAAAATCAGCAAAATTGCATTTTTGATACACTAAAGGACACTGTACATTTTTTTCCTATAAAAAAAGGCATGTTGACAATTTCAGTACACTCCTGCGAGAAATTTTGCAATTTAAGTATAAATTGCATCGGAAAAATTGAAATTTGCCAGATAATGCCAATGTGGCACCAAATTTTGGTTTGAATCAAAAAATTGCTTACGTAACACCCAAATTTGGAATGAGATGAGGGGGAAGTCTAAATGAACCCAATTCCCATGTGAAGATAAAATTGAAAAAAAAAATTACATAATATTGAAATTCTATATTTCAAACTATAGTCTAATTTGAAAAAATAATTTTTTATAAAAAAGGAATATTAAGAAAATATGAATATACTTAGACAAATATTAAACATTTATCAAAATATTATTTAAAATATAAAAGAAATTTAATAAATCAAAATATTGAAAATGATATCTTAAACAAATTTTTAAACTTAAATAAAATTATTTTTTTCTTGAGAAAATATAAATTGCATAGAAATTCAAGAAAAAAAATTAATACAAAAAAGAAAATTTAGAACAAATAAGAAAAAAAATAAAAGTAGAAAAAAAAATGTTTTGGAAAATTTCTTAAAAACCAGAAAATAATAAGAAAAAATTAGAAATATTAAGAAGATTAAAAATAATTAACTTAGAAAATATTAAAAACTATATCTTAAATTATTTTTAAATTTATATAAAATTATTTTTTAATGGAGACAAAAGGTTTCCATTGACAAAAAAAATTAAATTAATAAAAAACTCAAAAAATCAATTATAAAAAATAGGAAAAATCTGAAATCTGACAAAAAGGTCGGAAGTATATGACAAAAATAGAGAACAAAATCAAAACAATTTTCAAAAATTAGAAAATTCTAAAAACATTAATAAAAATAAACAGAATGAAAGAAAACAAAATCAAAATAAAAAATTATTGAAAATCAGAATATAGTTTTGTTATTTAAATTATTTATAATGTATATTATCTATAGATATATGAATCATATAAATTTAATTTATATCAACAGAAGAAAAAAGAACTTAAATTAAATATATGAATTAAAATTTCCAAAAACTTTAAATAACTCAAACAAAACAAAGAAGAAGAAAAAGTAATCAAATTACAATATTTGGGTAAATTTTGAAAAAAGTCTCCAAATTCAAGTCAAATTTCCTGCCAAATAACATTCTCCAGCCAATTTTAATTAATTTTTCCAACAAAATTTGAACTCTAATTGCCAAATTTCACGACGGAATGTACTCAAATTGCCAACATGCCACTTTTTTATCTGAAGAAACTTATCGGTTCCTTTTACTGGATAAAAATAAGAATGAGTGACAATATCAAAGTTATCGCTAATTTTAAATTTTTAGTGACAAGAATTTTTGTTCTGTCACAAGAATAAGTTTTACATGTTTAATAGTAACAAGATTTGTATAAAATTTGTCACCCTTGAAAAGTATTGACAAAGAAATTGTTGTCACTATTAACAATTAGTTACACACTTTTAATGATAACTTGGTGACAACAATTTTAGTTGTCACTCTATTTATGTTGTCACATACATGTATCACTAATTGTCAATAGTGACAACTTTAAAGAAATTCTTGTCACTAAAAATTCTTGTTGTGACAAAGTAAAAAATTATTGTCACTCAATATATATATCTAGTGACAATTTTTTAACATTGTCACTTCACATTTTGTTACTAATATTACTTTTTGTTGTAGTGTCACTAATATTACTTTTTGTTGTAGTGTTTAGTGTACCAAAAATGAGGAGGAGGAGGAGCAGGAGGAGAAGCAGTTTTAACTTATATATCCTTATATTCATGAATTAAAATAATTTAATGAATATTTATATGTAAAGAAACTGTTTGGTTAATATTTTTTGAATATATGTTTTGTAACACCAAATATAATATTCCATGTCTGCACGACCGCAACCATTATTTCCTGTTTCTTTTTGGAGTTGCCAAAATGACATTCTGTTTCATGATATTAACTTTTTTTCTTCTAATCTACGCACTTAAATGTAATGCATACTACTTTTTAGAGGGTGTTTGGCTAAGCTTATAGCTTCTCTAAACATCTTATAAGATGTTTTAGAGCTTATAAACTCTATAAACTTGTTTGGTAATTTTAAAAAAAAAACAGCTTATAAGACCAAAAAATAAGATGTTTGGTTCTCATCTGAAATAACTCAATAAATATTTATATGTAAAGAAAGTTTGATTAATATTTATTGAATATATGTTATTTTCACTCCAAGTATAATATTCCATGTCTGCACCTATTGCATTCTGTTTCTTTTTGGAGTTGCCAAAATAACGGTTTGTTTCTTGATATTAACTTTTTACTCTAATCAACCCACTTCATATACTAAAATCTGGTGTTTAGGCCCATAAGTATTAATACGAGGGATCAAGGCCCAACTCCAATCTTTACAAAAATTTACAGAGAGACTCAAAACACATACAACTTCATAAAATTTTACATAATCAAATTCACACTTTGATTCACTTAATTACAAGCTTGAATATCACTTGCAGAAATAGAAATTTCCATTCATCTTACTATCATTTCAAAACAAACATACATGACCTAGATGCTCTTTGAAAACCCATTAAATTTGACATGCAATCACATGACTAAGCTTCAAATATACATATATTCATGGGTCTACAACAATATACCTAGATCCTACCCTCAATCACACATGCAACCAAAGATTCACTCCAACATTCAAAATCACCTCATGCATAAACCCATTGAACCCCCCCCCCCCCCAATTGAACAAATCAAGGTATATTCTATAATTACTTTCATTAACTCAAATAAAAAAACATACTAATAGAGATAAAGGTGATTTACCTACTCCAATTGAAGAAATTACAACAATTATAGCTTAAACTTCCACACAAGCAAGTATGAATGTGACTCAGCAGCAGCTTCTGGTTTGGGGATTTTTCTGAATTTTTGGGTAGCTGTTAAGTAAATTTGGGTTTCATAATATTGTAGATTATCCTCTTAGGAAGAGTTTGAGCTAAATAACACTAAATTTGGAGGTCATTTGCTATCTCAAAATTTGAGAAGGACAAAACTGCCAGGGCTGAGTTTATATACGGGAATTGCTGAATTCTCTCTCTTTGGTGTGTCTTTAAGTTCGAATAAGGTTGAAGACCAAATGGCTAGAGGTATATATAGAGTATGAAGGAGGGCTTGAGTGCAATTTCTCATTCATCCTTTTATTTGCCCATCCCCCCCCCTCCCCCCCCCCCTCTTTTGTGTTCTTTGCAAGAATACACCATAACATAAATATTTTTCTACACATGATAGGATGCATGCTTTAAGTCTTACAATACACAATATATTTTATAGTAAAAGTCTAATTACAAATTTTTGGGGAACAATTAGCTATGCAAGCAAGTAACAAAAATTCATATAGTCAAGTATCGATTTCTAGAATAGAATGACCTACGAAAATCAAGTATTTCCAAAACATAAATTAGCAAGAAAATATAATTCTTACTCTTCGTTTTATTTACTCCATTTTTCACTTTTCTTTCTTATTTAAATTGAGCACCCATATATATATCTATGCACATAACATGTATACTTTAAAATCTTAGGCATCACATGTTAGGTTGCATATTTTACATCTTTTTATCATGTTTTACCTCACATTTATCTTTATTTTATGCCTTGTAGTTAGTCTTTTCCTTTATTTTTAGCCTAATTTACGTATTTTGATTTCTAAGTCGTTTCATCGCTTTAGGCATAAAAGCGATTGTTTTGATGAGTTGACGGAGTGTTTCTTACAAGAATAATGAAGATTAACCAAGAGGATATGAAGAAATGCAATAGAGAGGTCAAACGAGAAAGTTTCGTTGAAGAAATATTAAGAGAAAAAATTCTGCACAGGCTGACTACACAGTTGTGCAGATATTCTGCACAGTTGTGCAGCTGCGGGTCTTAATAATTTTCATGGCCCAATTTTATGACTTGGTTGGGACTATTTTCGGTATCTAAGACTCCTTTTAAGTTAAGGAAAGAGGAAAACATGTTTTTAGGCTAGAGTAGAGGTTAGAGTCATATTATTGAGTTGGAAGACTTGGAAAGAAAGAAAAGAAGGCTTGAAGAAGATTTCTTGGAGTGGGAAGCTTTCATCTTCTCAAGTTGTATTTTTCTATTCCTACATTGTTGAATATGAGTATTTTTATGTTTATACAATTTATTTCTTGTTTTTCTTTAATCATGCATAGCTAAATTATTTTCTAGGGCTTAAGATGTAGTCTTGCGTAGTAATTTGGATTATTGATGATTTATGGATTTGATTCTTGTTTTGTTTATCTATTAATGAGTGTTTAATGCTTGTAATTGCTTGATTACCAATTGCATGATTTAAGATGAATTAAGAAGTACCGGAAGGTGAATTAGTTTATCGATTCAGATTTAATGGACATGTGTAAATTGCTTAATAGGGATATTGGTAATTTTGCATGAGACTAGTTAAACAATATTCATAGAACTTAATGGATTCATCTAACTTAGTTATTGATCATGGGTGTGACGGTAATTAATTTAGTTGGGTACTCATAAAGATCTCGGGAGAGAGTTGGTTTAAGTGGGTTTTAAGCAAAAATGAGTCTTTAATTTAAGAATACCTTGATGAAATCTTAATCCCTAGGCTTTTCGTTATTTGATTATTTGTGCTAATTATCTCTGTTTTAATTATTTATAATTAATTCTGCTTTTATTAATTTCTGTTTTTAATTTAGTTTAAAAATCTCATCTCTTATAATCGATAGTCTAAATAATAGGATAAACGTCGTTTGGTATTTGATAACCTTCCCTGTGGAGACGATCTTACTTTTTACTATATTATTTGTTCGATTCCGTGTTGTTACGGACGGTTAACAAATTGGCTCCGTTGCCGGGGAAAGCAACAAATATTCAATATCAATAAAAAGTTAATTCTTATTAGTTTAGAGATTTTTTTTATTTTTTTTTCAATTTTTTTTTTATCTGTCTCGCTCTGATCTTAATATTCTTGTTTTAGGTTGAATTTTGGTAGATGCACAGGCGTTCTTTGAGTGCACCTGCTATTGAAATCGATCCAAAACCAGAACGAACTTTGCGAAGAAGCAGACATCAACAAAGAGAGCAGCGTAGAATGGCAGACGACATACAGAGGATTGAACCTGCTGCGCAGAGAACTCTTCGTGATTATGCTACACCAACATATCAAAACTTAACTTCCAGCATAGCAGTGACGAATGTTTAGGCCAATACCTTTGAGTTGAAGCTGGCTATCATTCAAATGCTACAACACACTGCATTTGAGGGAGATATTGAGAGGCAGGATCCCCATTCCCATCTGGGAAATTTTCTGGAAATCTGCAGTACTTTTAAGATGAATGGCGTTATTGAATATGCCATAAGACTGCGACTCTTCTCATTCTCCCTGTCTAAAAGAGCTAAGGAGTGGCTGAAAAACCAGCTGGCAAATAAGTTCACCACTTGGGCTGATTTGTCGATTGCGTTTCTCACTAAGTATTTTCCCCCAGCTAAGACTGCTCAATTAAGGAATGCAATCACAGGATTCATGCAGACTGACAGTGAAACCCTCTATCAAGGATAGGAGAGGTATAAAGAACTACTCAGAAAGTGCCCACATCATGATATTCCTAGTTGGATGCTTGTGCAGACCTTCTACAATGGTCTGTCACATAGTATCCGGATGAATATCGATGCAGCTGCAGGAGGGAGTTTTATGGCAAAGAATCTGGATGATGCATTGGCTCTTATGGACGAGATGACATCCAATACGTATCAATGGGCAAGTGATAGTCGGACTACTAAGAAAACACCGGGCATGCACAATGTAGATGACATTACATTGATCAATGCTAACATTGAAGCACTTGTCAAGCACATGGACGGACTCAAGGGAAATGTTAATGCAGTATCTCAGCCTACTTTAGCTTGTGATGTTTGTGGGGCACCTCATATGGCAAATGATTGCCCACTCATCGAGCAAGCTAACTATTTATCTAATCAGAATAAGCAACAAGGAAATCCATTTTCGAACACCTACAATTCGGGTTGGCGAAATCACCCTAACTTTTCTTGGGGAGGTCAAGGGAACCAAGGAGCTCAAGCAAATCCTCCTAGACAACCGTTTTCTCCAAGTTTCCAACAACAGGGTCCTCAAATTCAGCAACCAAGTCAGTAAGGACCACCACCTTGAGAACCACAAGCTTGGGAATTAGCCATTGAAAAACTAGCTAACAGAACTACGAACTGTATTGAGAAGATTGAGGCAAAGATGGATCAAATGATAGGTGCAACCAAGAATCTTGAAGCACAAATGGGGCAGTTGGCTAGTACTGTGAGCTCAAGACCAAAAGGTACATTGCTAAGTCAAACTGAGCAGAATCCTAAGGGACAGTGTAATGCTAATGCAGTAACTTTGAGAAATGGAAGAACCGTGGGAGAATCTGAACAACCGGGGGAACCTAATGAGGAACAAGGAATAACTGAGGTTTCAGTTTCTGAGCCTTCAGAAGAGGTTACACCAGAGATAGTTAAACCTAAACCATATGTGAAGCCGTATGTTCCTCCGATTCCATTTTCTCAGAGATTGCAGCATAAGAGGTTAGACAAGCAGTACGAGAAATTCCTTCAAGTTTTTCGACAGTTGCATATCAATATACCATTCGCGGATGCTTTGGCTCAGATGCCAATTTATGTGAAATTTCTGAAGGAATTGTTGAGCAACAAAAGAAAATTGGAAGAAGTGGAAACAGTGTCTTTAAACGAAGAGTGTAGTGCTATAATCCAAAGGAGTATTCCTCCTAAACTCAAAGATCCAGGGAGTTTTTCTCTTCCTTGCACCATTGGTCAATTTCAATTTCAATTTGTTAAGGCATTGTGTGATTTAGGAGCGAGTGTGAGTCTAATGCCTTTTCTATTTGCAGGAAATTGAGTTTTCAAGAACTCAAACACACAAGGATGTCCTTACAGTTTGCAGACTGGAGTGTCAAACATCCTCTAGGCATAATCAAAGATGTATTAGTCAAGGTGGATAAATTTTACATTCCGTGTGATTTTGTGGTGTTAGAAATGGATGAGGATTCAGAGGTCCCGATTATACTTGGGAGACCATTCCTTGCTACTTTCGGAACGAACATTGATGTACGGGCAGGCAAGCTTACCTTGAACATCAGAGATGAAAAAGTGGAATTTGATTTGAACAAGGTAATGAAATCGCCGGTCCTGGACGAAAGTTGTTGTTCAGTGGATGTGATCGATGAGATAGCCAAGAATGACTTTGAGAGGGAGTTTCTTGAGGATCCGTTGGAAAAGTTGAAAACTAGAGATGATGAGAATCTAGAAATTGAAACAGTGACTCTAGCTCTCGACAACGATGAGGATTTGCATAAAGAAGGCCTTCCTCAAGGTAAAAGAGATCCACTAGAGTTGTGTCCTGAAATCTCCTCTAAACCAAAGGTAGTACTTAAACCTCTTCCACCACACCTCAGGTATGTTTTTCTTGGTGACAATGAATCTTTACCTGTTATTGTTAGTGCTACTCTATCTAAGCTTGAATTGAATAAATTGTTAGAGGAGTTGAGGTTGAGGAAGAAAGCCTTAGGATGAACTATTTCTGATATAAAGAGAATTAACCCTACCTTATGCATGCATAGAATTCTAATAGAAGAAAATCATAAAACATCAATAGAACCTCAACGTAGATTGAGTCCCAAGTTGAAAGAAGTTGTTAGGGATGAAGTTATGAAATTGTTAGATGTTGGCATAATATACCCTATCTCTGATAGTCCTTGGGTTAGTCCTATACATGTAGTGCCTAAAAAGGGGGGACTGACTGTGATTTGTAATGAAAAAATGAATTAATTCCCACTAGAACAGTTACAGGTTGGCGGGTTTGTATTGATCATAGGAAGTTAAATAATGCTACTCGAAAAGATCACTTTCCTTTACCTTTCATTGATCAAATGTTGGAAAGATTTTCGGGTAATAAGTTTTATTGCTTTCAAGATGGTTACTTGGGATATTTTCAAATTCCAATTGCACCCGAGGACCAAGAAAAGACCACCTTTACTTGTTCTTATGGTACTTTGCGTATCGTCGCATGCCTTTTGGGCTTTCTAATGCACCTGCTACTTTTCAGAGATGTATGATGGCCATTTTTTCTGATTTTATTGAGAAATCCATGGAAGTTTTTATGGATGATTTTACTGCGTTTGGCTCATCATTTGATCATTGTCTAGCTAATCTTTCTCAAGTCTTGAAGAGGTGTGAGGAAACTAATTTAGTTTTGAAATGGGAAAAATGTCACTTCATGGTGACTGAGGGAATTGTGTTAGGGCATAAAATTTCTGACAAAGGAATAGAGGTGGATAAGGCAAAGGTGGAAGTGATTGAGAAATTACCCCCACCTACATCCGTAAAGGGAGTACGAAGTTTCCTTGGTCATGCTGGCTTTTATCGCCGGTTTATCAAGAACTTCTCAAAAATCTCAAAACCTTTGTGCAATTTACTTGAAAAAGATGTTGTGTTTAATTTTAATGATGAATGTTTACTAGCTTTCAACAGGTTAAAACAAGCATTGATATCTGCCCAAATAATCACATCACCTGACTGGGAATTGCCTTTCGAGTTGATGTGCGACGCCAGTGACTTTGCAGTGGGGGCTGTTCTCGGGCAAAGGAAGGATAAACGGGTTCATGTCATTGCCTATGCAAGCAAAACGTTGGATAGTGCTCAGGTTAATTATGCCACTACTGAAAAAGAGTTACTTACAGTGGTTTTTGCGTTTGACAAGTTCAGATCTTACCTTGTGGGGTCGAAAGTGATAGTGTATATTAATCATGCTGCACTGCGGTACTTAATGACAACGAAGGATGCAAAACCACGTTTACTCCGTTGGATTCTATTGCTACAAGAGTTTGACTTGGAAATTTGTGATAAAAAAAGGTACTGAAAACGTGGTTGCAGATCATCTTTCAAGACTTGAACGAGGAAACGAAACAGTTGATGATGAAATACCAACTGATGAGACCTTTCCAGAAGAACGGTTGATGGGGATATCACACAATATACCATGGTATGCTGATTACGTGAATTACCTAGTGAGTGACATTCTTTTTCCGGATTTAAGTTATCACCAAAAGAAGAAGTTCTTAGCAGAAGTAAAATACTACAATTGGGAAGAGCCTCTTCTTTACAAAGAGTGTGGGGATGGTGTCATTCGTCGTTGTGTACCTTTGGATGAGATTCAGAGTATCTTGGAACATTATCATTGCTTGGAATGTGGGGGTCATAACAGTACCTTAAAGACGGTTGCAAAAGTTTAGCACTCAGGATTTTATTGGCCCACCATGTATCAAGACACGAGGGGTTTTGTCATATCATGCGATCGTTGTCAAAGGATAGGGAACATCTCTCGCCGTAATGAGATGCCTTTCAACCTATCTTGGTTGTGGAATTATTTGATGTGTGGGGGATGGACTTCATGAGACCATTCCCATCTTCTTATGGCAATAAGTACATCTTAGTTGAAGTTGATTATGTATTGAAATGGGTTGAAGCCATAGCGACGCCGACTAATGATGCTCATGTGGTGACAAAATTCTTAAAAATATATGTTTTCTCAAGATTCGGGGTACCACGAGCCATTATCAATGATGAAGGGGCTCACTTTTGCAACCGACAAGTGGAAAATCTGTTGAAAAAGTATGGGGTTACTCAAAAGGTGGCAACTGCGTATCACCTTCAGACGAGTGGTGAGGTTGAAATTTCTAATCGTGAACTCAAGCATATCTTGGAGAAAACCGTTAATCATTCACGCAAGGATTGGGCTAATAGACTAGATGATGCACTATGGGCATACAGAATCGCTTACAAGACTCCCATTGGTATGTCTCTGTATCGATGAGTTTATGGTAAGGCTTGTCATCTTCCTATGGAACTCGAACATAAAGCATATTGGGCAACAAGAGCACTAAATGTGGACTTAAAAGCAGCGGAAATGAGTAGATTGATGCAATAGAGTGAACTTGATGAGTTCCGGTTGAATGCTTATAAGAGTGCACGAATTTACAAGGAAAAGACTAAAAGATGGCATGACAAGCACATTCAACCAAAAGAGTTTCGAGTGGGTCAAAAAGTTTTGCTCTTTAATTCTCGTCTTCGACTTTTTCCTGGAAAACTTAAGTCTAGATGGTCTGGTCTGTTCGAAGTTGTCAAAGTTCATTCCCATGGAGCGGTTGATATTGGCCGAGAAGGGTCCGATGTGTTTAAAGTGAATGGGCAACGGTTAAAGCTATACTTTGAAGAAGACAATATTCCTCGAGGGGAAACGATTTCCCTCGTCAACCCTCCACAATGATTTTCTCTAAGTCGAGCTAATGACTTTAAACAAGCGCTGCTTGGGAGGCAACCCAAGAGTTTTTATTGTCTTTATCATTGTCGTTTTCTTCTTTTTCATTATTGTTTTCATTAGTTTATGTGTGGAATTTTCAGGCTTTTTTGGTGCTCACGTGCTTTACTAATGCAAGCTATTCTTGTTGCAGGTCAAAAACATGAAAAACAAGGTTCAGGGGTTTTTATACAATGTAAATCAGTTGCACAATTGTGCTAATTTTCGCACCAATGTGCAAAATTTTTGCATTTTTTGAAAAAAAATTGGGTGCACAATTGTGCAATTTTTCAGCACAGTTGTGCAGAAATTTCTCACAAAATTAAACACGCCGTGCACAACTGTACGATTTTCCTGCACAATTGTGCAAAAAGTTCGCACTTTTGCTCTCTAAAAATTTTCGAAAAAATAAAATAAAATAAAATTTGAAAATTTGGATCAAAATCCCTAATTCGATCAACACCCTCACAACCCTCAATCTTCCAGCCAAAATCTTTCTCTGGTTCGTTTTTCTTCTCCAACACAGCTACTGTCGACCACCTTACACCGCGCCCCGCACCCCATCGCACTCCGCCGCCGCCGTCGTCTCAACCACGAAACCACTCCACAGTAGCCGTCTCTCTCCAGACAGAGCGCGACTCAACACCACCACCGTCTCCTTCTTGATACTACACCACCGCTGCACTTTGACAGGAGTCGCATTTCGCCGTCATCTCCATCAAAGCACGCCGACGCCGTCAATCGCCGCTTCTATCTACAACTCAACGCCGCCGCTCGCCGCGCCGCTACTCTCCGCTTCACATCACCGTCGCCGCCTTCGACCACCCACCTCCGATCTGTCGTTTGGCTGCTGCTTTGGGTGGCAAATTTGGACTGTGCCAAGTTAATTTCTTCCAGCTGCCCATTGTTTGGATTTTGCTCACTATGTCAAAATAGGCTCGAAAAGAAACGGGATCTTCCACTGATCGTGCTCTCCCCACAGATACTACAGTGAGCTTCACCTTATCGACTCCCAGGCTATCATGCACATCAATAGGGGAGTATTTCTTTCACTGTTATTTTAATTACATTGTATTTCCGTTCTTGCATATTGGTTTCACTTAAGTACATTGAGGACAATGTCTTCTTTTAAGTGTGGGGTGGTTGCTTGCATGCTATGAATTGTGATTAGAGTATAATGAATTGCTTAAGTATGGGGTAATGTGGTTAATTGGTGAAAGGATTGGGCATAAGTCAATTTGTGTTGAGTTGTTGCTGAAATTTGGTTAACTTGTTCACAATATTTGTGTTCCCATATTTGAGCTCTTGACTATATAAACATGTGAATCTGATTTCTGTACATGGATCTGTACATGGATACTCTTTTTATTAAGTTTGATCACTGAGCTTGAAATATGTGAAATTTTTATGCATCTTTACACACTACACACGAGTTCTAGAAAAGGAGATTGATAGGGGAGATAAAAGCAATTATATATTTTTGGATACATGGTGATATGTTGAGGAAAGTTGAAAAAGCAAAAGAAAAAAAATCGAGAATCGAGAAAAAAAAGGAAAAGAAAAGAAAAGGAAAAAAAGGTTGATTCAGTGGCCAATGAATGCTAAATTCACCCAGTTTCGTTTGTAGCCTTTGTCACTCGAGTGATTAAGTCCGTTGGGGTGTCTTGACACCTAGTGCCTTAAAACCGACTGGTTTGAGAGTCATTGACCCAAAACTCGTTACAAGGGTGGCATAGAAAGCTTGACTAGTGAGACATTGCACCGGTTGATATATTTTGATTGAAGGAAAGTGAATGATGATATATGTTAGTGTTCTTGCTTGAAATAACTGAGATGTTCCCTTGCTAGAATTCATATATCGCGCACGAATGGATGCATATTAAATCGAACTTGTTTGGGATTAGTGTGAAGACTTGAGAGTAAAGATTTTCATGTGGTGGAAAAATATTGATTCTATGTGTTTATTATTGGTTTATGTGTGATGATTGTGGGAAGTAATAAATGTTGTGACTTGATTTGATGAATGACGAGACAAATAAACGAATGTCATGAATTTTGTGGGTATATTCTCTACAAACCCTCACGAGACAAAACTCGTCCACTAGGAGTAACATGGGGGTTTAACGGCTTGTTGCACGTGCTAAGTGCAATCGTGTTCCCTACGAAAATGGTGCTATCTTTAGTTTAGTTTTAGATTTTGTTTTTGTTTAGATTTACTCGAGGACGAGAAAATGTTAAGTGTGGGGTGTTTGTTAGGTTGCATATTTTACATCTTTTTATCAGGTTTAACCTCACATTTATCTTTATTTTATGCCTTGTAGTTAGTCTTTTCTTTTATTTTTAGCCTAATTTACGTATTTTGATTTCTAAGTCGTTTCATTGCTTTTGTAGGCATAAAAGTGATTGTTTTGATGAGTTGAAGGTGTGTTTCTTATGAGAACAATGAAGGCTAACCAAGAGGATGTGAAGAAATGCAATAGAGAGGCCAAACGAGAAAGTTTCATTGAAGAAATATTAAGAGGAAAAATTCTGCACAGGCAGACTGCACAGTTGTGCAGATATTCTGCACAGTTGTGCAGCTGCGGGTTTTTATAATTTTCATGGGCCGATTCTATGACTTGGTTGGGCCTATTTTAGGTATCTAAGACTCCTTTTAAGTTAAGGAAAGAGGAAAAAATGTTTTTAGGCTAGAGTAGAGGTTAGAGAGTCATATTATTGAGTTAGAAGACTTGGAGATAAAGAAAAGAAGACTTGAAGAAGATTTCTTGGAGTGGGAAGCTTTCATCTTCTCAAGTTGTATTTTTCTATTCCTCCATTGTTGAACATGAGTATTTATATGTTTATACAATTTATTTCTTGTTTTTCTTTAATCATGCATAGTTAAATTATTTTCTAGGGTTTAAGATGTAGTCTTGCGTAGTAATTTAGATTATTGATGATTTATGGATTTGATTCTTGTTTTGTTTATCTATTAATGAGTGTTTAATGCTTGTAATTGCTTGATCACCAATTGCATGATTTAAGATGAATTAAAAAGTACCGGGAGGTGAATTAGTTTATCGGTTCAGATTTAATGGACATGTGTAAATTGCTTAATAGGGATATTGGTAATTTTGCATGAGACTAGTTAAACAATATTCATAGAACTTAATGGATTCATCTAACTTAGTTATTGATCATGGGAGTGACGGTAATTAATTTAGTTGGGTACTCATGAAGATCTCGGGAGAGTATTCATGTATTTAAGAAAATTGGGTCTTTAATTTATGCAAGAATGATAATCCATTGAAAGTCAATAATCCATAGAAATACCTTGATGAAATCTTAGTCCCTAGGCTTTTCGTTATCAAATACCTCTTATAATCGATAGTCTAAATAATAGGATACACTTCGTTTGGTATTTGATAACCTTCCCTGTGAAGACGATCTTAATTTTCACTATATTATTTGTTCAATTCCGTGTTGTTAAGGACGGTTAACATCACACTCCACCCCCATTAAAAGCATTTGGTCCCCTAATTCTAACTTGGTTATTAAAGAGTTCTGGATAACATTTTCTCATTCCTTCCTCTCGCTCCCAAGTTGCTTTTTCCACCTTTTGATATCCTCCACAAGACCTTCACCAGTGGAATCCTTTTTGTTACAGAGTTCTTGTATCCTTTGGTCTAAGATTTGGATGGGTTATTCTTCAAATGATAGGTCTTGCTCAAGGGGCAAAGTTTCATGTTCTATGATGTGCGAAGGACCAGGGTAGTATTTCTTCAATTGTGAGACATGAAAAAACATTATGTATTCTAGTTAAGGTGGATGCTAAAGAGAGACGATAAGCCACTGGCCCTACTCTTTCTATGATTTCAAAAGGTCCTATATAACGAGGGCTCAATTTGCCTCCTTTTCCAATTCTTGTAACTCCTTTTCTCGGGGTCACTTTCAAAAATACAAAATCCCCAGCATCAAACTCTAAATTTCTTTTCCTATTATCCGCGTAACTCTTTTGACAACTTTGAGCGGCCTTCATCCTCTGTTTTATCAACCGAACCTTATCAATGGCCTCTTGTATGAATTCAAGTTTCATTGCCCTTCTATGCCCTAATGATGTTGGTGCTCGGTGTTCATCCAAATTCCAATGCAATGGTGATCGACATTTTCTCCCATACAGTGCTTCATAAGGTGCCATCTGAATAGTCGCTAGGTAGCTGTTGTTGTATGCGAACTCGATCAAAGGGTGATGATTTGCCCAACTTCCTCCATAATCTAAAATACAAGCCCTAAGCATATCCTCTAAGAAATGTATGGTTCGCTCTGATTGACCATCAGTTTGCGGGTGTGCGGCAGTGCTGAAGTTCAATTTTGATCCTAAATTATCGTGTACCAACTTCCACAATCGAGATGTAAACTTTGGGTCTCGATCGGATACGATGCTGAGAGGTATCCCATGTAGTCTCACAACATTATCTCAATAAACTTCAGCTAGTTTCTCCGTTGTGTAGGATGACTTAACAGGTAGGAAATGTGCTGACTTAGTCAAGCGATCGAAAACTACCCATATACTATCATAACCTGTGGCCACTGGTAATCCTGTTAGAAAATCCATCGTTATCATTTTCCACTTCCATTTTGGTACTTCTAATGGCTGAAGCAGCCCAGCAGGTCGTTGATGTTCTGCCTTTACTTCTTGGCACGTAAGGCATCTTTGAACGTAGTCAGCAACTTCATGTTGACCCATCAATAGAGCTTCTTTAAGTCTTGATACATCTTGTTACCCCCAGGATGAACGGTGTTTGGATTTATGAGCTTCATCTAAGATGGTTCGCCTTAATTCTTCATCTTTCGGAATACAAACTCTATTTTTGTATTTTAAAATCCCATCACTATCTATCATAAAGATAGTCCTAGTAGAACCCAACACATTCGACTTAATCTTTTGAAGTGTCTCATCTTTTCCTTGCGCCTCTCTAATCCTTTGGAAAAGCATTGGTCTCATTGAAATGTTGGCGAACATTACTCTCGAAGTCACTCGCACCATATCTTTTGGAGGGTATCGATCATTTTCTTTGACTCTAGTGTAACCACTTGTAAGAAGTACGGCCACTTGTACTTTACGACTTAGGGTATCTGCTACCACATTAGCCTTGCCCGGATGGTATTGAATCGAGCAGTCCTAATCTTCAAGTAACTCCATCCATCGTCGTTGTCTCATGCTTAAGTCCTTTTGAGAGAAGAGATACTTTAGACTTTTGTGGTCAGTGAATATCACAAATGTGGGCCCGTAGTGGTAGTGTCTCCATTTTCCCAACACAAATATAATCGCTGCTAGCTCCAAGTCACGTGTAGGGTAGTTTTGCTCTTATGCCTTAAACTTTCTTGAAGCATAGGCTATTTCCCTATCCTTTTCCATCAACGCACATACTAGACCTTTCTTCGAGGCATCCGTATACACGATGAAGTTTTCAGAGCCATGTAGTAGTGCCAAAATGGGTGCCTTCGTTAATTGTTTCTTGAGCTCTTCAAAGATATTTTCACTCTTTTCAGTCCATACGAATGGTTTCTTCTTTTGAGTTAATCCCATACAACAGAGCTGCTATTTTGTAAAAATCTTGGACAAATCTTTTATAGTACCTAGATAATACCAAGAAGCTTCGTACTTCAGTTACTGTTACCGGTCTCTTCCAGTCTAGCACTTCCTTGATTTTAGAAGGATCGACCAAAATCCTTTCACCAAATATGGATATGACCCAATAAGGTTACTTTACTTAACCAAAACTCACACTTACTGAATTTCGCATAAAGCTTATGCTCGCAAAGTATCTGTAACACTGAGTTAAATTTTTATCAGTGCTCCTCTTCAGACTTCGAGTAAATTAAGATGTCATCAATGAAGACAACCACCAATTGATCCAGATATGGTTGAAATACTCGATGCATCAAATCCATAAACGCGGCTGGAGCGTTCGTTAACCCAAAATGCATCTCCACAAAATTGTAGTGCCCATATCAAGAATTGAATATCGTCTTAGGAATGCCTTCCTCTCTTATCTTCAGTTGATAATATCCTTGTCTAAGGTCTAACTTTGGATACACTCGGCAACCTTGTAATTGATCAAGGTAATGGGTACTTTTTTAAAAATAGTTAAACCATTCATTCATCAATAACACATTCTTAATGTCTCATCCTTCTTTTTACAAAAAAAAAAAAAAATACTGGAGCTCCCCAAGAGAAAGAACTCTATCGAATAAAACCATTATCAAGTAGTTCTTGTAGCGGGGTCCTAAGTTCCTTGAGTTCAGCGGTGCTATGCCACATGGAGCCTTTGACACGGGGATAGTGCTTCAAATGAGTTCGATATTGAACTCCACTTCGCGGTCCATGGGTAACGAAGTTTACTCATTAGGAAAGACGTCTACAAAATCTGATATGATAGGGTCACCCTCATTTTTCCCTCGTCCTTAGGTTTATTTATCACATGTGCTAAAATTCCCAACTCTCCTTTCCATAATGCTCTTCTTGCTTGGTCAGTGGAAATCAACTTAATTTCAGTCGGCTTATGATCGCCTACCAATTCTATAGATGACTTTCCCGGTTCACAAAAGCTAATGACCTTAGATTGGCAATCCAGTAGAGCATGGTGGTCGGAAAGCCAGTCCATTCCCAAAATCACAATATAACCTTCTATTGGTAACAAAACTAGGTCATTCGAAAAAAAAAATTGTATCTTGAACCTCGTCTTGATGCTAGTCTTAGAATGGAAATCGTTAGATCAGTCATCTAAATAGTTAAAATGACCTTGTTATATTATGCAGATCTTAGTTTCAAAAAAATTAGAGGACTAAAATTTAAACTCATGACTATATGTATACTTACACACATATATAAACCTATATTAATCCAACGAGCCACATTAACCATAGTATAGTAATAAAACATGGTTGAATATCTAGGTCATCCATATTATTACCCTTTGGTTCATCTCAAGATCTCTATCACTTTCATAGGGTTCCATATTGTAATTGTCCATCAATCAAAAGGAGGAAACAAGAAATCAATCAATACCTAATCAACAAACAAAAAGAGAAAAGTAAATATCATAAAGCGGCGGAATTCTGGATAATTTATAACTTAAAAATCTCCTGTAAACAATTATATGGGTGACTCACAAACTAATGTTCGTATATCCTTAAATATACTGGAATTTCAAACAAGATAACTTGCGTACCCATGTCCTATCCATCATTCACAATCCAAAGAACCTATCCTAACTCAGTGCTACAATTGTAATAAATCATCATTTGGTCGGCCGCCCAAACAATGGTCTACCACAATTTAAGCACTGAAAAATGACATATCTCTGGTCATATAACAATCTCAAACACTCACTCCATAACTAAAACCACAGTCCGAGGAACCTATCCCAGTATAGCTCAGGCACTAGCCTAAGCTCTGATACCACACCGTCACACCCCAATTTTTATCACTGAAAAGGGGTTCAAGCTCGAGGCATGAATTCTAAAAATTATATCCAAAATAAAATGTATGACAAATCTCCTTTAATCAGGTGCTCTCGATAAACATAACCACATCTTAAGAAATGGTAATCTAATGAAAACTCATGATTGGAAAAAAACTAAACATCAACGCCTATCTATTACAAAGCAAAGATCTTCATAGATCACTCGGCTCCAGATGGGTCTCCATAGTCTCGCCTAAGTGGTCATCTATTAATGGAAGGAAGGAAGTAAACTATAGAGAGTACGTGAGTAAAATACTCATAGAATGCCCAATGTGTGTGATGTGTTTAACAAATAAATCTAATTTTTAGAATACGTGAACATAAACAAAATGATTTTTACAAAAATAAGTCTTTAGAAAGATTTAAATTGGAAGTAACCGATTTAAAACATTCAGAAATATCAATCTGAGACAAAAATATATTTCGTCCAATTAACGTTCAATAAAATAGTAAGCGGTCAAAGAATTTAAAACAATTATGATTATGATGATCAAATAACCAAATTGCTGATGCCAGACAACCTTATGACTCCCAACCGATGGTGACATACCACCTTATCACTCCGGGCAAGGAGCAACCTTACCAAACAGAAACACATGCTCGAGTACATGTGAAACAGATATTATCTAACACAACCACAAACGGCTTCTGTTGTGCATTGTGAGGGGGCCTGGGGACTCGGGGTCCAACCGGCAAGTCCGCTACTGCCCGGCGGTACCCTTTGTCAACCCAAGCCAAGTTGGATCCAACTAACAGAAACAGATCAGAACAGAACCATACTAGTCATTGATCATCATCAACAAAAGAGATTCAAAATTGTGGAGAAATAGATGAGTAATCTTTAAGATATGAGTTCAGAACAGAAACATGATTCCACAATTTTTCAAAACCATAAACTTTTTCCTTTATACGATATATATATATATATATATATATATATATATATAACACTTGAAATTTACATACATATATTCCTTCCAGTTTTCAAAAGATACTATTATAGAGTTTAGGGGCACTCACAGAATACGATAACCTCAAACTGGGTCGATGTCGGGATTTCGGGTATGCTACATGTGGCGGTGAAATGAATAACGTATTCAGATTTAACCTTACGAGTTCCTAAAAATTTTACCCATGATAAGTCCTCTTCCTAACCAAACTTATCCTACTAAACAAGGCAAGATGCACAACAGAAAAAATAAAATAATCTAGACATATAGGCAATTTAGTTGAAAGAAGACTCAAGTCAACTACAAATTTGCGAAGTTTTACTATAGCATTTTGTATAAATTCTCAAGATAAGAATTTTCTCAGAAACTTTGGAGAAACACAAAAAATACATTTTGGAACATTCCACTAAAATTTCAAATTTAATTGAAATCATTGAATTAGTGATTCAATTTCCAAAACATAGTTGTCCTGATAGATTTTTCAAAACAGTCAATCTATCTTCAAAATATTGTATAAAATTCCCTGTTTCTTGAAAACTTTCCAAATTTTTATGAAGGTTTCCTAACACATGTATGTAGCTACAGTAAACGTTTCAGAGCAAACAAAAATTTCTAGATTCACCAAATAAGCCCAAGACCATAGCAATTTTAAATCCCTCCAAACAGACTGGCAGTTTTATTCAATGAATTTTAGAAAAATCCACAAAACTCCAATCTTTACAAAACGTTTCAGAGAGACTCAAAACACATACATATTACTTCATAAAATTTTACATAATCAAATTTACACTTTGATCCACTTAATTACAGCCTTGAATATCACTTGCAGAAATAGAAATTTTCATTCATCTTACTTTCATTTCAAAACAAACATGCATGACCTAGATGCTCTTTGAAAACCCATTAAATTTGACATGCAATCACATAACTAAGCTTCAAATACACTTATATTCATGGGTCTACGACAATATACTCAGATCCACCCTCAATCACACATGCAACCACAGATTCACTCCAACATTCAAAATCACCTCATGCATGAACCCATTGAACACCCCCCCCCCCCCCCCCAATGAACAAATCAAGGTATATTCTATAATAACTTTCATTAACTCAAATCAAAACACATACTAATAGAGACAAAGGTGATTTACCTACTCCAATTGAAGAAATTACAACAATTATAGCTTAGACTTCCACACAAGCAAGTATGAATGTGACTCAGCAGCAGCTTCTGGTTCGGGAATTTTTCTGAATTTTTGGGTAGCTGTTAAGTAAATTTGGGTTTCATAATATTGTTGATTATCCTCTTGGGAAGAGTTTGAGCTAAAGAACACTAAATTTAGAGGTCATTTGCTATCTCAAAATTTGAAAAGGACAAAACTGCCAGGGCTGAGTTTATATACGGGAATTGTTGAATTCTCTCTCTTTGGTGTGTCTTTAAGTTGGAATAAGGTTGAAGACCAAATGGTTAGAGGTATATATAGAGTATGAAGGAGGGCTTGAGTGCAATTTCTCATTCATCCTTTTATTTGCCCATTTCTCCCCCCTTTTTGTGTTCTTTGCAAGATGCACCATAACATAAATGTTTTTCTACACATGATAGGATGCATGCTTTAAATCTTACAATACACAATATATTTTATAGTAAAAGGCTAATTACAAATTTTTGGGGAACAATTAGCTATGCAAGCAAGTAACAAAAATTTATATAGTCAAGTATCGATTTCTAGAATAGAATGACCTATGAAAATCAAGTATTTCCAAAACATAATTAGCGAGAAAATATAATTCTTATTCTTCCATTTATTTACTCCATTTTTCACTTTTCTTTCTTATTTAAATTGAGCACACATATATGTTATACACATAAAATGTATACTTTAAAATCTTAGGCATCACAAGCTCAGTCATTACCGAGTGTAGTCTATAATCATCATCACCCTACTTGTTGTATGATTCGAGTCCTTCCAGACCGATTAGGTTCGTGTCCCCAGGATTTGAGTTAGATCCCCAATTAAATGTAATGCATACTACTTTTCAACTTATATCTCATCTGAAATTTATAATTTAGTCAAAACAGACAATTCGACTCGGGATTGACAAAAATGTTGTTTTAGTTGAGCAAACTTGTGTTATTATTGATTGTTAGTTCAAGTCATCTCTAACACCTCATACCTAGAAAAAGTACTATAACTTTAGGAACTCTGTTAAAAATCTATTACATCTTCTGATGTACAATTAAGTTTCTAAAGCACTTTCTCTAGGCAGTTTTAGACAATGTAAGAACCCAAATGTATACTTTATTTCTACTTAATAATTTCCTAATATTAAGAGTTTCTTGTTTCCTTGATCAATAAATATTTATACATAAGACATGTTTAAGTACATATAATATTTTGATTCATCCGAATGCAAACTAAACTCACGACAAGAATATTAGTATATTTTCTAGCATGTTCATGCATGTATATAACGGTTAATCTACATATCTTTTTGGATTTGTCACTTAAATCGTCTTTTAATTTGTCTTGATCCACACAAGTAAATTTATTTATTTCGTCCTATCACTACTTTTAATAGTGAAGATATCATAAATATCAATCTACATACTTCTATATGCAATAATATATGTAATGTACTCTTTGTTATGAGATTTTAAAAACAAAACCAATGTAAACATCATATTACATAACAATAATCGTGTCCATATATGATTTTTTCCAAATTAAGTACAAATACGTCATATTTTCACTAAAATTACTTAAGAGACTTTATTGTCAAACATATTCTAAGGAGTATGCACATAAATTAGATTCCGAGTATTATATTTCGCCATAAAATCTATAAAATTTGTATTGATATATATAGTTTCTAATTAAGTTTATTACATTTATACCTAAGTTTCATCAATTCGGACCGAACCCCCCCCCCCCCCCCCCCCCGATGGATGTCTTTACTACATTTATACCTTCTAATTCAGTTTCCGAATCTCAGTTACTTGTTTCGAGCCAGCATAAAATAAAGACAAATAGGTCATGGACAAAAGATGAAGTTCTCTAATCTTTTGGTTAACATAATTATACAGACAAAGAAATCCATTAATAGTTTTACTAATTCCATACATTATTGATACTTGACAACGGTACTTCGTTGATCAGGTGACGTTATCCTTTCTTCGTTCAAAATCAAAATTATTCCGTGCTTTTGTGCATCTGAAGAAAGATCTCAAACCCTGAAAGTAAAACAGGAATAATGTAAGAAATTGTCGAATTTAAATAATGTAACAGTAAGAATGAAAAACAGAACATATATAAGAGATCTATGATCACTATGTCCCACTCACTCATTAAAATTAACGTTGATTTTGCCAGCATCAGTATTTGCAATTGCGGAAAACGCTTCTTGAGAGAGATCAATGGTGCCACGACAACCCCGTGGACAATAGTCCACTATTTTAACTACAACGTCTTGGCCCGTGCAAGGGTGCGACACGCCTTTGTTCGTAGCTCCCGTGCAGGTAACTTTATAAGTTTTGCCGCATGCTGCCCCCTTCTCCCAAATTGCATCGCTAGCAGCGGCAATCATGGTACCTTCGTCGTGATTGCCATTGCATGCTGAGGCTGTCATGCACCAAAGAATTTCAAAATTACCAATTTGAGCATTTAGGTCTAACAACAGTTTTTCAATTGTGTTTGATTGTTACTACATATAACACTAGGGTCTTAATAATGGTCTGTTTTGTGGATTGTACTGATCTAATGCACCAAGCACGTAAACATGTCGGTTTCAATAATGACCTTGTCATTTTTTTTCGTAGAATGAGTATTATGTGGGTATCGGCTAGGGCATGAGTCAAGTTTTATGTTGTGTGTGGATATTAAAAAGCATAGATTATATACTTCTAGAACAATACCTAAAATATATATTATTGATGAGTACGTTATAACTTATAACTATTTAAATATTTCCCCAAAAGTGGGTTGGGACTAAAAATGCATCAAACTTCATAATAAAGAACAAATTTTGCAAGTTTGTAACCATTTGGACTAAATCGGACCTATCCCATAGGATGGATTCTACAATTTTTCCTCAAATAAAAAACTATTTATTGGTCATATTTCTTTATAATTCATATCGAGAAAGGACTATTTGGTATATATTGTGGTACATTAGACACATTAATGTTCAACGAATTTAAGTTTGCAACATACCGATTTTTTTTAATGTTTGTTTTTCTTTTATGGAATATCTGTGAATTATATTTTGCTATCTAAATAATGTACTGTTCGAAAGCACCTTTAGGTAGAGGACACTATTTTACTGACCAATACTTCACCAATTACCATTATTTTCAACTTCAGGATATGGGTCAACCTTGCAGCATGACTAGCTCATCCAAATGCGAGTTAGTAATACATATAAATCCAAGACTAGGAAAACAAAAATTTAGGCTATATTATAACGTTACGTTTACACAATTGTATATAGCACAAAATGTTCATCAAATTACTCGATTAGAATTGTATCAACTCCAATCTTAAGTGAAGAATACATACTACCACCAGCCTCGTCCACAAAAATTCCTTTATTATATATCTTTCTTATGTTTGAGAATTTTCGTCAGACTATTAGCCATATGCGTGTATATTTGTGCACATTGCACGCGCAAATTTGTGTATGTTACTTGCTCAAGTGTAAAAGAGATGGAGAGTTATTCTATTTAATATAAATATTTTCAAAAACATATATAATTGTTGTAAAATACTCACGAACATAAGGAGGCGTATAATAAGTAGCAGTTCCTTTGTGGGCATATGCTACGAAAGCAAGACTCAAGCTTGCCACCGTTACCATTAACAGAACTCCCATGGTACTGCACATCTTCATCTTATTCCCTAACGATGATTAAGAATTTCTATATTTAGTAATATGTTCTTTGTGTGGTATAAGACATATGAAACAATACCTTTTATAGATGAAAATTGAGATCTAACAGTGTCCTATAGTAAAGCGACCTATAATTATTTAATATTTCTTGTAACATTATTGTACTAAACGAGATGAATTTGTGCTAGCAAAATGACAATTTTCGACCCCTGTCCAAATAATAGGACATAAGAACAAGATCATCTCAAATTTCACAAAAAAATAAAAACTTTATTATCTATGTCAGCATCTCCAAAGCATCAACTTCCTTTAGTCTCAACTAAATTAGATGTTAAATTCTGATAACGCCAAAAACATACAAAACAAAGAATTCATTGTATAGCATATGGAGATACACTTATGGTTGTCTTTTAAAGAGAATGGTAAATAAAACATTTACTTAAAACACTAAGAGCTATTTGCTAAGTATGTTTTATTTCATTGAATTATATATGATCATATTTTTTTTTCCTCAACTTTTGCTCAACAAAATTAAGAAAAGAGAATGTGTTGTTGGGAGATAGGTCATTTATTAGCTTGTTAGTAGCCAGAAAAATAATAAGAGATAATCGAAACTATAAATACCATGAACTTAAAAAGTTAAAATAATAGGTATAGTCACAAGAAATATAAAAATACTCTCTCCATCCCAAAAAGAATGGTCACTTTAACTTTTCTTAAAACTTATTGTTTTCGAAAAATACCCTTTTCATAAAACAAAATACAACAAATAACGTTAACTTTTAAAAAATGTCATGATTTTAATTCAATTTATGATTGTTGTCTATTATTCATGTATGAAAATATGTTTCCTTACATGCGATTGCAGTTTTATAGTAAAATGAATTAATCATATATTATTCAATTAAAATAGAGGGTAATGTAGTCAAATTAGATAATAAACATATACATTTATATTAAGGAAAAACATTTTGGAAAAAATAAAAATTAAATAGTGGACATCTTTTTTGGGAGAGAGGAGGAAATATCGGAAAAATTAGCTCTTGACTGTATCAAATTGCGTTCGAGATGATGTGCTAATTTCACTTATAATACTTCAGTGTTACGGCAAAACATCGAATGTGGTTCAACGTGTACAGACATTGTAGGCTAACAACGAACAAGATATTATTTAGCTTTAGCCTTCTTTAAATATTATTTACAAATAGATACTACGAAGACTTTTTGGACCATATGGAAACCAATGTCCAACCAATCAAACAAAACATCTTAAATTCCATTTTAAAATTAAAAAAATTGCTATTTGATCTTGTAATATATTATCATGCGCAATGTTAATTATAGACAAACCTCAAATTTAACGTCTTAAACAGTGGACAAATTATATCTAGTCAGCTTTGATTGGTCTGATTTTATTATAAACATTTTTAAAAAAAAATTCAGCCAAATCTCTGTCTGCTGTACATCAAAGTCTAAACTCAATTATTCACGATGCTTTTTTGAAAAATGACCAATATAATAGCAATTAGTACAAATTGTGTGCATTTTTTTCTCTGGAGACCGCTGGCAAAAAAACAATTTTTGTACTGTCAAATATACAAGGAAATAAATTTACGTTTCTGCTAACAAATCTAGTTTTTGGCCTGGTAATAAGCACTTGATCCTACCATATTCCATTATGTCCATGTCTCAATTAATGGTATATTTCGATATAGTCATCATAATTATCTAATTATGACAAAATTGAGGAAATTATTGACATCAATATAAGGTGAAACAAACCAACGCAAATCTAGACCTTGCACAATTTACCAAAAAAAATGTAGGAAATTGGGTCAGGTTTTGGACCCTTAACCCAGTTGACATCCATATTTGGATTGAACTAGGTATATTCCAATCTTGGTTGGAATTTGAGTCCTAGTGTGTGTTTCGTTTAAAAACAAATTGGATTAGGGAAGGATTTTGAGTGGTCGATACAAGCCCCTTGATAACTCACAACTTAGAATTATCTAATAACCCCTGCTTATATATGTTAATGGTGGTTTAAGACTTTTAATTGCTTTCGTTATGCAATTCACACAATAACTAAAAAGGATACACTAAAATTCTAGCAATTAATCAATACTTAAAAGCTTAAATAGAATTATACCTCCATAAATTCTTCGATGAATTCCTCTGGATACAAGAATAGAGTGGTCGAGTACAAGGCTGCTATCACGTTACTTCACACTACTAACTACGAGATCTAGAATTAAACTAAACCTAATTATGCCTAAAAGTTGCTAAGACTAAGACTAATGAAAAAGATTACAGAGTTTGTCTGGTAGTTTTATGATCATTTCTTTCGTTCTTTTCACGCATATATACTCTCCACTACCTTTTTCGGTTTCTTTGCAACTTCCACGTCTTCAAACGCTTCTGGAACCGCTTCCAACTCCTCCTTCAAATTTCTTTGATTTTAGCGCCCATTTTTTGGTATTGGGTTGATTCCGGATCTTTGGACTTTTTTCTTTCTCTTGTTTCTATTGGGCTTCCATTAAATATGGCCCATACTCTCTTTTTTGAATATTCATATGTTCCGATTTTGGGCCTCTTTAAATTCAGGCCCATCCTTTTTTTTTATCCAAGTCATCCCTTATTGGGCTTTATTCGAACACAAGTCCGGTTTGATTTTAATTTGGGTATAAACAGTGTGATAGGAAAATATATCTTTAAATAAGATATATCTTCACGAATATCACAACTAACTGATATCACGTATTCTCTCCCAGAAAACTCTCTCTCAATCCATCTTTGGAGTATCACCAAGACTCCATGTGTTAAACGAGTGCATATATTAAAGTGAATTGCTCTGGTAGCTGATCCACCACGGCGAGTAAGGTGAAGAGTGTTTGTGATTCAATCAAGGAGACTTGTAGACGAGTCAAATTCAAGACATGTGGATGGAGACAAATTTCTGTTGCGTTTAGTGGTAAACCCGATTCACCTTTAATTGTATTTATGTGATATTTATCATTAAGGAAAAAAGTGGCATTCGAATAATGTCATTTATTTAATTAAATGTCTCGTACGTGAAGCTCTTTGTTGTTCTAATGTTCCTGTGAGAGTCAGGATTCGGCCCCTCAAGGAAAGGGAAATCATGGGAAGAGTACCCCTCGTTACATGTTATGAAGTGGAAAAATGGAACTCTTCAAGCAAACTTAATTTCCCCTAAACCTAAGCCCAATTCTTTATTAATTTTAAAATTGAATGAATGAAAAATACTCAACCCCTAAGCTATATATATAACCTAACTAGTAACTCCTAATTAAACAAGAAAATAAATGAGTACAAGGAACTAAACTCCTATGGTAACTAAGAAACTCAAATAAATTAAACTCCTATGGTAACTAGGAAATTTAAATAAACTAGAACGAGGAAACTAACTAAAATAAACTATTGCCTAACTAAATTATTTTTCTTGCACCACTCGTTCGCCTCCTTCAACACGTTATGTAACATTTTCACCCCTTAGAAATAGCCTTGTCCCCAAGGTTGAACTTAGAAAATTGTCCCCAAGCTCAAAATCATAATTATTCTGCTCTTCTTTGCATCTGAAGAAAGATCTCAAACCCTGAAAGTAAAACAGGAATAATGTAAGAAATTGTCGAATTTAAATAATGTAACAGTAAGAATGAAAAACAGAACATATATAAGAGATCTATGATCACTATGTCCCACTCACTCATTAAAATTAACGTTGATTTTGCCAGCATCAGTATTTGCAATTGCGGAAAACGCTTCTTGAGAGAGATCAATGGTGCCACGACAACCCCGTGGACAATAGTCCACTATTTTAACTACAACGTCTTGGCCCGTGCAAGGGTGCGACACGCCTTTGTTCGTAGCTCCCGTGCAGGTAACTTTATAAGTTTTGCCGCATGCTGCCCCCTTCTCCCAAATTGCATCGCTAGCAGCGGCAATCATGGTACCTTCGTCGTGATTGCCATTGCATGCTGAGGCTGTCATGCATCAAAGAATTTCAAAATTACCAATTTGAGCATTTAGGTCTAACAACAGTTTTTCAATTAGTGTTTGATTGTTATACTACATAAACACTAGGGTCTTAATAATGGTACCTTTTAAGATTAATTGTGCTGATCTAATGCACCCATCACATAAACACGTCGGTTTCAATAATGAAATTATCATATTTTTTTGGTAGAATGAGACTAACGTGGGTATAGGCTAAGGCAGGAGTAAAGTTTTATACTGTGTGAGGATTTCAGAAAACATATATATATATTATATACCTCTAATAACAATTGGGACTAAAATTACAATCAAACCAATCACATAGATGATTCTTCAATTTCCCTTCTAAAAGTAACTTTTTTGTTGGTGTTATTTCTTAATAATTCATATTGAGAAAAGACTACCTGGTATATATTGCGGTACATTAGACACATTAATTAAAGTTCACCGAATTTAAGAGATGGAGAGTTATTATTCAATATCCATATCTTCGAAAACATATATACTCGTAAAATACTCACGAACATAAGGAGGCGTATAATAAGTAGCCGTTCCTTTGTCGGCATATGCTAGGAAAGCAAGACTCAAGCTTGCCACCGTTACCATTAAAAGAACTCCCGTGGTACTGCACATCTTCATATTATTACCTCACGATGATTAAGAATTTTATATTTAGTAATATGTTCTTTGTGTGGTATAAGACATAAGAAATAATACCTTTTATAGATGAAAATTGAGATCTAACAGTGTCCTATAGTAAAGCGACCAATAATTATTTAATATTTCTTGTAACATTATTGTCCTAAATGAGATAATTTGTGCTCGCAATATGACAATTTTCGACCCCTGTCCAAATAATAGGACATAAGAACAAGATCATCTCAAATCTCACAAAAAAAACTTTATTATCTATGTCAGCATCTCCAAAGCATCATCTTCCTTTAGTCTCAACTAAATGAGATGTTAAATTCTGATAACGCCAAAAACATACAAAACAAAGAATTCATTGTATAGCATATGGAGATACACTTATGGTTGTCTTTTAAAGAGAATGGTAAATAAAACATTTACTTAAAACACTAAGAGCTATTTGCTAAGTATGTTTTATTTCATTGAATTATATATGATCATATTTTTTTTTCCTCAACTTTTGCTCAACAAAATTAAGAAAAGAGAATGTGTTGTTGGGAGATAGGTCATTTATTAGCTTGTTAGTAGCCAGAAAAATAATAAGAGATAATCGAAACTATAAATACCATGAACTTAAAAAGTTAAAATAATAGGTATAGTCACAAGAAATATAAAAATACTCTCTCCATCCCAAAAAGAATGGTCACTTTAACTTTTCTTAAAACTTATTGTTTTCGAAAAATACCCTTTTCATAAAACAAAATACAACAAATAACGTTAACTTTTAAAAATGTCATGATTTAATTCAATTTATGATTGTTGTCTATTATTCATGTATGAAAATATGTTTCCTTACATGCGATTGCAGTTTTATAGTAAAATGAATTAATCATATATTATTCAATTAAAATAGAGGGTAATGTAGTCAAATTAGATAATAAACATATACATTTATATTAAGGAAAAACATTTTGGAAAAAATAAAAATTAAATAGTGGACATCTTTTTTGGGAGAGAGGAGGAAATATCGGAAAAATTAGCTCTTGACTGTATCAAATTGCGTTCGAGATGATGTGCTAATTTCACTTATAATACTTCAGTGTTACGGCAAAACATCGAATGTGGTTCAACGTGTACAGACATTGTAGGCTAACAACGAACAAGATATTATTTAGCTTTAGCCTTCTTTAAATATTATTTACAAATAGATACTACGAAGACTTTTTGGACCATATGGAAACCAATGTCCAACCAATCAAACAAAACATCTTAAATTCCATTTTAAAATTAAAAAAATTGCTATTTGATCTTGTAATATATTATCATGCGCAATGTTAATTATAGACAAACCTCAAATTTAACGTCTTAAACAGTGGACAAATTATATCTAGTCAGCTTTGATTGGTCTGATTTTATTATAAACATTTTTAAAAAAAAATTCAGCCAAATCTCTGTCTGCTGTACATCAAAGTCTAAACTCAATTATTCACGATGCTTTTTTGAAAAATGACCAATATAATAGCAATTAGTACAAATTGTGTGCATTTTTTTCTCTGGAGACCGCTGGCAAAAAAACAATTTTTGTACTGTCAAATATACAAGGAAATAAATTTACGTTTCTGCTAACAAATCTAGTTTTTGGCCTGGTAATAAGCACTTGATCCTACCATATTCCATTATGTCCATGTCTCAATTAATGGTATATTTCGATATAGTCATCATAATTATCTAATTATGACAAAATTGAGGAAATTATTGACATCAATATAAGGTGAAACAAACCAACGCAAATCTAGACCTTGCACAATTTACCAAAAAAAATGTAGGAAATTGGGTCAGGTTTTGGACCCTTAACCCAGTTGACATCCATATTTGGATTGAACTAGGTATATTCCAATCTTGGTTGGAATTTGAGTCCTAGTGTGTGTTTCGTTTAAAAACAATTGGATTAGGGAAGGATTTTGAGTGGTCGATACAAGCCCCTTGATAACTCACAACTTAGAATTATCTAATAACCCCTGCTTATATATGTTAATGGTGGTTTAAGACTTTTAATTGCTTTCGTTATGCAATTCACACAATAACTAAAAAGGATACACTAAAATTCTAGCAATTAATCAATACTTAAAAGCTTAAATAGAATTATACCTCCATAAATTCTTCGATGAATTCCTCTGGATACAAGAATAGAGTGGTCGAGTACAAGGCTGCTATCACGTTACTTCACACTACTAACTACGAGATCTAGAATTAAACTAAACCTAATTATGCCTAAAAGTTGCTAAGACTAAGACTAATGAAAAAGATTACAGAGTTTGTCTGGTAGTTTTATGATCATTTCTTTCGTTCTTTTCACGCATATATACTCTCCACTACCTTTTTCGGTTTCTTTGCAACTTCCACGTCTTCAAACGCTTCTGGAACCGCTTCCAACTCCTCCTTCAAATTTCTTTGATTTTAGCGCCCATTTTTTGGTATTGGGTTGATTCCGGATCTTTGGACTTTTTTCTTTCTCTTGTTTCTATTGGGCTTCCATTAAATATGGCCCATACTCTCTTTTTTGAATATTCATATGTTCCGATTTTGGGCCTCTTTAAATTCAGGCCCATCCTTTTTTTTTATCCAAGTCATCCCTTATTGGGCTTTATTCGAACACAAGTCCGGTTTGATTTTAATTGGGTATAAACAGTGTGATAGGAAAATATATCTTTAAATAAGATATATCTTCACGAATATCACAACTAACTGATATCACGTATTCTCTCCCAGAAAACTCTCTCTCAATCCATCTTTGGAGTATCACCAAGACTCCATGTGTTAAACGAGTGCATATATTAAAGTGAATTGCTCTGGTAGCTGATCCACCACGGCGAGTAAGGTGAAGAGTGTTTGTGATTCAATCAAGGAGACTTGTAGACGAGTCAAATTCAAGACATGTGGATGGAGACAAATTTCTGTTGCGTTTAGTGGTAAACCCGATTCACCTTTAATTGTATTTATGTGATATTTATCATTAAGGAAAAAAGTGGCATTCGAATAATGTCATTTATTTAATTAAATGTCTCGTACGTGAAGCTCTTTGTTGTTCTAATGTTCCTGTGAGAGTCAGGATTCGGCCCCTCAAGGAAAGGGAAATCATGGGAAGAGTACCCCTCGTTACATGTTATGAAGTGGAAAAATGGAACTCTTCAAGCAAACTTAATTTCCCCTAAACCTAAGCCCAATTCTTTATTAATTTTAAAATTGAATGAATGAAAAATACTCAACCCCTAAGCTATATATATAACCTAACTAGTAACTCCTAATTAAACAAGAAAATAAATGAGTACAAGGAACTAAACTCCTATGGTAACTAAGAAACTCAAATAAATTAAACTCCTATGGTAACTAGGAAATTTAAATAAACTAGAACGAGGAAACTAACTAAAATAAACTATTGCCTAACTAAATTATTTTTCTTGCACCACTCGTTCGCCTCCTTCAACACGTTATGTAACATTTTCACCCCCTTAGAAATAGCCTTGTCCCCAAGGTTGAACTTAGAAAATTGTCCCCAAGCTCAAAATCATAATTATTCTGCTCTTCTTTGCATCTGAAGAAAGATCTCAAACCCTGAAAGTAAAACAGGAATAATGTAAGAAATTGTCGAATTTAAATAATGTAACAGTAAGAATGAAAAACAGAACATATATAAGAGATCTATGATCACTATGTCCCACTCACTCATTAAAATTAACGTTGATTTTGCCAGCATCAGTATTTGCAATTGCGGAAAACGCTTCTTGAGAGAGATCAATGGTGCCACGACAACCCCGTGGACAATAGTCCACTATTTTAACTACAACGTCTTGGCCCGTGCAAGGGTGCGACACGCCTTTGTTCGTAGCTCCCGTGCAGGTAACTTTATAAGTTTTGCCGCATGCTGCCCCCTTCTCCCAAATTGCATCGCTAGCAGCGGCAATCATGGTACCTTCGTCGTGATTGCCATTGCATGCTGAGGCTGTCATGCATCAAAGAATTTCAAAATTACCAATTTGAGCATTTAGGTCTAACAACAGTTTTTCAATTAGTGTTTGATTGTTATACTACATAAACACTAGGGTCTTAATAATGGTACCTTTTAAGATTAATTGTGCTGATCTAATGCACCCATCACATAAACACGTCGGTTTCAATAATGAAATTATCATATTTTTTTGGTAGAATGAGACTAACGTGGGTATAGGCTAAGGCAGGAGTAAAGTTTTATACTGTGTGAGGATTTCAGAAAACATATATATATATTATATACCTCTAATAACAATTGGGACTAAAATTACAATCAAACCAATCACATAGATGATTCTTCAATTTCCCTTCTAAAAGTAACTTTTTTGTTGGTGTTATTTCTTAATAATTCATATTGAGAAAAGACTACCTGGTATATATTGCGGTACATTAGACACATTAATTAAAGTTCACCGAATTTAAGAGATGGAGAGTTATTATTCAATATCCATATCTTCGAAAACATATATACTCGTAAAATACTCACGAACATAAGGAGGCGTATAATAAGTAGCCGTTCCTTTGTCGGCATATGCTAGGAAAGCAAGACTCAAGCTTGCCACCGTTACCATTAAAAGAACTCCCGTGGTACTGCACATCTTCATATTATTACCTCACGATGATTAAGAATTTTTATATTAGTAATATGTTCTTTGTGTGGTATAAGACATAAGAAATAATACCTTTTATAGATGAAAATTGAGATCTAACAGTGTCCTATAGTAAAGCGACCAATAATTATTTAATATTTCTTGTAACATTATTGTCCTAAATGAGATAATTTGTGCTCGCAATATGACAATTTTCGACCCCTGTCCAAATAATAGGACATAAGAACAAGATCATCTCAAATCTCACAAAAAAAACTTTATTATCTATGTCAGCATCTCCAAAGCATCATCTTCCTTTAGTCTCAACTAAATGAGATGTTAAATTCTGATAACGCCAAAAACATACAAAACAAAGAATTCATTGTATAGCATATGGAAATACACTTATGGTTGTCCTGTATAGAACAAAAATGATATGCTATATTTAAAGGAATTATACACCATTTTACGATGATATATGGTTGTTCGTTGTATTAATGATGATGTGTGTGGGAAGCACGCCAATGATAATATGCGATATATTATATAACAATATAGTATAAAACACGGAAATAATAGTAAAAGTGACACAAAATATACGTGGTTAGCCAAAATATGACCTACGTCCCGGGGGGGTAAAGAGAGTCGATCCTTTCATTAGTGTTTGGAGTTGATATATATGCAAGTTTATGATGGGGTGGATAAAAAGGTAAGTCAACTATTCCTAAATGTACATTGAAAAGTAGAAATAATCACGATCCTTCCATCTTGGGCTATATCTTTAATGGTATAATTGGCAGGTCGGTCGGCATGATCTCCGCAGGTCCGGATATGGTAAGTATATCCTGTTAGGAATCAACTCGCATAAACGAAATTAAAAGTAAGAATCAAAGCGTGAAAAGACGAGACAACGATTTACGTGGTTCGGCCAATAATGCCTACGTCCACGGACTTATACTAGAGAGATTTATTTCTTTATCTGAGATGCAATTACAAGGGGTAGAGAGCGTATAATTCTATTCTTTTTGTATACAACTCTTGCACACTAATTACATGATAACATTAGAGATATATATAGGCAAAGGAGACACAAAACGCGTCCAACCATGATGAAAACGCGTCCACTCAGTTAAACCGCGTGTACAGCTCAAAAAACGCGTCTAGGGGTCACCTTTCGGCGCGCCGTGCCTGGGCGGCCCGGGCCCACGCCTGGGCGCCGACAAGGCTGAAAACTCCTTTGCTTCAGCCTTTCCCGCCTGGGCGCAAGTTGAGCTGCGCCTGGGCACTGTTCCCCCTTTCCTTTGTCACTTTGAATTGTTCTCCACACAAAATCCCATCATATCCATTGATTGATTCTTGTCTGATTTTGCTCCAAACTTGCCTTATATAGAATGCTCTACCTATGCAGGTCGGGACCGGGCGAACCTCCAGCTGGACAGACCTGACCTTGATATCTTTTAAAGGGATCCGAGTCCGTGATGTTATTGGGCTTGGGCCCCTATTCGTGTTGGGCTACCAACGTGGCCCAAGAACCTATTTCGACCCACATCAAATGAGAAATGCGGAAGAATTTCACAAATATTAAAAGCTTAATTATAATTTTAGAAATGTATCATCTAAGTACAAAATTCAGGTTTTATTCGAGAGTTCTTAAATATTCTGAAAAAGTGTTCCTTTTTGAAAGGATTATTAAACAAAGGGAAATAATCTCTGGCCACACGGTAAATTAAAGACAAGTTTGATGGGTGTGTTTTTAGTAAAACATAAGATTTCTAAAGTTTCAACGCTTCAGTTTCACAGCTTCGCCCATAAAATTAGGCTTTAATGACAACCAAGTTAGATTTTTGGAGTTGACTAAACTATGGTAATCATTGTGCTCAAGTAAATTAAAGTTTAGACCATTATTTAAATTACATAAGAATTTTAATCCCAGACAAATATATTTGGAGATTATTTGTTAGAATATAAAGAACCAAAAATTTGTAACATATTTGTTAGTTTCCATGTGTTTGTTTTTTTTTCTTTTTTGCATTACAATATTCTACATGCTTAGGAACTTGCCGCACCAAATTGTATTAATTTGTTGTGCGATAACAAGAAACAGTCTAACGACATCTACTCCTTTGATTGTGATCCATTTATTATAGATGAATTCAAGTAAATTATGGTGTTGGCATATGCGGAGCTAAAATTATTAAGCAAGCAATATTTTTGGCAAATTAAAATCAATTGCTTTACCAAACAAGCGATAGTTGATTTGGTACAAAACCATCATTCAACGCCAAAATAGTTTAACAAATATCAATTGTATTAGAGATATTATATAAATATAAAAAAAAAATCTAATAGTTTAAATTTTTAAATAAATAAACTCATTCTATAAGAAGCAAATTTTCTCGTGAATCGTGCATTCTATGTCTATACCATGAATGGGTGATTTTATATAACAATATATAATCTCTATACATTAAATTTTTGTATTTTAGAACTTGAATACATTACAAGATTATGTAGAAAAATGTTTGTTTCTAGTTTGTTTTAAAGAGAATGATAAATATAACATTTACTTAAACACTAAGAGCTATTTGCTAAGTATGTTTTGTTTAGTTGAATTATATAATCTGTTTTTTTTCAACATTTGCTCTACAAAATTAAGAAGAATAGTGTGTTGTCGGGAGATTAGCTCGTTAGTAGCCAAAAATGAAATAATAAGAGATAATCGAAACTATAAATACTATGAACTTAAAAAGTTAAAATAATAGCTATAATCACAAGAAATATAAAAATACTCCCTCCGTCCCTAAAAAATGTCCAGTGTGACTTTTCTTAAAAATTATCAAAATTGTATTGTTTTCCAAAAATACCCTTTCTATAAAACAAATACAATAAACAATGTTAACTTTTAAAAGTGCCATGATTTTAATTCAATTTATGATTGTTGTGACAATTTTTTCTTAGATGTGATTGCAGTTTTATAGTAAAAATTGATTAATCATATATTATTCAATAAAAATAGAGGGTCATATAATCAAATTAGATTATAAACATATACTTTTATAGTAATGATAAACAGTTTGGAAAAAACAAAAGCGAAATAGTGAATATCTTTTTTGGGACGAATCTTGGGACGGAGGGAGTAATAAATTAACGGAAATATCGGAAAAATTAGTTCTTGACCATATTGCGTTCGAGATGGTGTTAATTTCACTTATAATACAGTGTTACGGCAAAACATCGAATGTGGTTCAACGTGTACAGACATTGTAAGCTAACAACGAACAAGATATTATTTAGCTTTATCCTTCTTTAAATATTATTTTCAAATATATACAACAGACTTTTTGGCCCATATGGAAACCAATGTTCAACCAATCAAACAAAACATCTTATATTCCACTTTAAAACTAAAGAAATTGCTCTCTGATCTTGTAATATATTTTCATGAACAATATTAATTATAGACAAACCACAAATTTAACGTCTTAAATATCTAGTCACCTTTGATTGGTCCGATTTTATTGTTAGGGAAAATTCTAGAGTGATAACGGGCGGTGTTTATGAAGATGCAGAATGATACATCGAGACACGAGTTTTCAATTATTCGCTAAGACAATATTGTCCCACTGTCGATGGTTACGGAATACGGCAATTGTCTCACAAGATACAACGACGCGAGACGAGAATAGTGCCACTACAAATTTTCAAATCTAGCGAATGAAATACTTGTTCCAAACTCTCTCGATGGATACTAATGATTAAATGCTCATCTATACATTTAATATGCAAAAACTATTCTTACAATGTTAAAATAATATTTAAGAATATTGAAAGTACTCAAATTAGTACTAAATAGTTCTTAAAATAATATTTAAGAACTCCAAAAATATTTTAAATGCTCAATTTAGCATTAAATATTCAACAATATTCTTAAAATATTAAAATTAATATTTAAGCAAAAAAAGATTTCTCAAAAAATGCTCAAAATAGTTTAGGAGAAGAAGGGAGAAGAGAATATCATTATGGTGTGTTTAATCTCAAAAAATGGGGGTCTATTATAGAGAATGAAGAGTTTTGGGTCAAAAGTTGCAATGTTTCGTATATTACAGAAGGGCCCAAAAGTGTGACTTTTGGACGAAAAGCCCCTGAAAGCACCTTTTCGGAGTTTGCAGATCAGCCCCAGAAGTCGCCTTAGTTGGCGGAAAGCCCCAGTCGGAGAGGCGGTGTGGTGTGTTCGGGTGTACCATGCACCCGCTGACAGCCAATCATCACGCTGTCAACATGGGAGATGATCCGGTATGGGCGGTTGCACCTGCCAGCTATGCAATTCAGCCCCTGAGTTTCCAGAACTTGCAAATTGACCCCAAAACTTTGAATCTTGATTAATTAGGTCCTTTCAAATTCGTCCCTCAATTTTTCAATTTAAACACTTTAGTCTCCAAACTAAATGAACCATTTTCCATACGATCGCGGCCGTCAACCGTATGATTTTGATCATTTAATCATTTACGTTCATATCGACTCATTGATTCCAATTATAAACCAACTTTTAACTGATATACTTTGTTAATTAATTTTTCATTCACCCTAAATCAGAATTAAGTAATTAAATACTCGAAATTTATCTACTCAAAACGTAGAATAATTTGAGTCAAAGACATTCCACTTTCAATATGTGGAATTCACTTAAATCTCTAATAAAATTATGCTGAAACACGATTTACTCAATCAAGATTTCCAACATTTTGTTATAATCATTTTACAAATATTTGTAAGCCAAATTTCCATCCGCTCTAAATCAAAGTCTAAACTCAATTATTCACGATATTTTTTGAAAAAAGACCAATAACAATTAGTACAAATTATGTGCATTTTTTTTTCTGGGCTTCTTATATCGTTGCTTCATGGTACTTTTTTTGTTGTTATTGTTGGTAAGTGGCTTCATGGTACTGGCTTGATTGTATATTGCCAATAGGTATGATTTGAAAATTTGAGGTAGATTATAAATGGAAATAATTCGAAGGATTTTGATTCTTTGGCACTAGTTATTCGAATTGAAGCTTAATTTTCAAAAGCTAACCCGAAAAAATCAAGTGATACGAGAGCACGAATTAAGGAAAAAAAAAACATTTTTTCTAATGATAAACGGTGATTCGGTAAATATTTTTTTGGTGTTTATTGTTAGCATCATAATTTGATTTGGGAGATGGGAGAACATATTTGACTAAGTACTAACCGTCCGTCTATGGCGTTTATGGGGTACAACCATTTCATCCCAACTACTGCCTAGTGCTTTGTGCTGCAAAATATATAAGGAATAATGTTATATCTCTGCTAACAAGTCTAGCTTTTGGCTTAATGGTAAATACTTAATCCTAATATATTCATATATGGGGTTGTATCTCACGCCAAATTCGATCCACACTACCTGGTAATAAACCTAACTAACAACTTGCAAGTGGTCCAGGTGACACAATAAACGGAGCTGACGAAACAAGAAATAAAAGAGCCCTCAGTACTATAGGAAATTGCATTTTCCTCGTAATTTTTTCACATTTTAATTTTTATTTCATTATTTATGGATTTTCTATATATTTTTAAACTTTCAAAATATCTCACATTTAGTCTTAGCTAAGATTTATTTAAAATTAAACGGTCAACTGTATGAGTCATCATTTAGGACTCTAAACGTATAAATCAAAAAGTCATGAGAAAGTGTTTGGACTTCTAAGTTCTAATCTTCCGTAGATTGTTCAAAGTTGATTTTAATGTGTAGGAATTGGAGAGTTGCCAATTTATGATTGTGTTATTATATTGGAGAGAAATAAATAGGAAACAACATGAAGACTCATAGTTTTAGTATATAGAATAGACTAGAAACAACCCTATATTATAATTGAATAAACTAGAAAGGATAATTTGTCTCGCATATGTGTATTCCAATGAGAAATTAGTTAATCAAAATAAAAATAATTAAATTTATGATTATGTATGTTAAGAGTGTTTGTAAATAAATTTAGTTTATAGTCAAATAAATCTAATTATTTGTTTACTAACAGCTGGTAACATAATAATGGATTATCTTTCATGTCTTCTAATAACTTATGTATTATTTGCTTAGTCATCAAATATCGTGTTGATACATCTTTAATTTGATCTATATTTGAATATAAAATAAAGTTTTGAAAAACTATTGATAACATTTTAGTATGTTCATGCATATGATCAATAACTCACGTATCTTTCGGATTTATCTACATCGTATTTTCTTCCTTGTGGCGGCCCATACAACTAGATGTGTTTCTTAGTCCTATCACTTCTTCTAACACCTCTAGAAAATATAATACCGGTCTTCAATTTATATGGAATATATATAGAATATATTATTATTATGAGATTAAAAATACAAATAAATGAAAACATATTACGTAAGTATACTCGTATTATGCTTTTCTTTTGTAATTAACCATAATACATTCTATTCTCACTCAAATGACTTGTGCGATTTTATTTTCAAGTACAATATTTTTTATCGTATTCTAATTATAACATTTCTTTTGATATCCCAAGAAATCATCACTCCCGAAGGTTGAGAATTAATCTCTTGAGGTATTGTCATGAGACATTTCCTTAAAAAAAAAAAATATGCATACACAATGACTCATTGTTGAGATCTAATGTTTAAGCGACCAGAGCCCTTCTATTCAGGCCAACATCTTCTTGTTGGGTTTATGCCCTCGAATGCCGTAGACAATAGATTAGAGTAGGGCTTTATGTTGTAATTGTGAACTCTTTATTTATTTATAAAAGGCATCTTACCATAAGTAGTATACAACGTTAAGTCTGTACACAAGAATAAACTTTCCATTTCTTATAAGATAAGGACATAGGCACTGGAAGAGTCCAACATTGTACACTTAATAAGTTCGTGGGTCATAGAGTTTCAATTGGGCACTGAGACTTGTCAGACTTGTATAACATAGGCTTTTGACACGAGATGTGTCAGTCAAACACTATGGATAGTGGGAGCCTATATTATAGGTGCACTCATGGGTTCTGTGCACTCAGGCATGACTCGCATCAATTTGTCACATGAGTTTGCACTCTTTGACAGCCAATAAATTGATTAGTTGTGAAAGGTATGCTTGAACTTTGACCTGAGGTGTCATGTTGAAGATGTGCTTGTCACATCAGGCTTGTCATTTGAGTAGTTAGGCCAATTCACCTGTTGGTGGGGCCGCTCGAAGTGCGACTTTGATGGGCAAGTAGCAGTCTTAATTGATAGTCAAGAAGGAATTCGTTCTCTAGTAAGTAAACGAGCTAATATCATATGCTAAAAAGTAAGAGTGATCATATAACTTCGGCTGAAGCAGTTGAGCTCTCTGCATAGATACAAAGAAAGCTAAATAATCTCAACTTATTATTATTCAAGCATATAGTTAAGTGTATGAGTTTGACGTCTCCATCACTTACTTGACTGAGATAAAGAACGAAGGGTCTATACTCATGTAGTATTCGCAACGGGAAAGGTAAGAATGATTTGATCATTCGTTTCAAATGGGTTTCGATATGGGCCACGCCACTGGCTAGGTATTACCCACATCCTTGTTGTCCTCACCAATGCCATATGGAACGAACCTAAAGAGCCGCATTTTATGGAATCTAGATGAAATAGGAGTATTGTGTTGAGAGGTGTATTGATATTTGATACCAAATTAATTTATTGGATAAATAATTATGACGAATGAATTATTAAATCATCGGATCATTTTATGATTTATTTAATTAAAGGATTATTTATTTGATTATTTTCACGGAGGAGGAAATTGATTAGTTAATTAATTGGGTGATTATTAATTATTTAATAAAATTAATATACTAATTAAATTAAATTAAATTAAAGAGCATGGCTCGAACAAGTGCACTCGCATAGGCGAGTGCACCGGGCTGAGTCGGCGTCCGCTCGACCAAGTGCACGCATAGGCGAGTGCACCATGGCCGAGTTGGGCATCGAAGTGGACGCCCAAAATGGGCTTTTTTCTCTGGTTTTAAGGCTTTTTTTGGACTTGTGTATAAGTACCACTTAAGTCAAAACCTAGGTGATAACATAAGTTACAACACAAAAGCCTCAACAAATAGTTAATCTTCCTCTCTCTAACCCCTCTGAAAGGGCCCATGTTTACATAGAAGAAGAGGAGAAATTTTGTCAAGATTTCTGTGTGGTGATTTAGAGGTGGTGGCATATTTCATCACTTCGGAACGGCCGCCTCCTCCGCCGCGCCGCCTGCCTCGCTCCGCGACCGCTGCCGCCTCCGCCTCCGCCGCGCCGCCGCCTCATACCCAACCAATCACCCTCCTCCCCTCTATAGGTCTATATCTATATATATATGTTATAGTTAGATATATATCTATATATTATACTCTCTATTTTAGGTAATGTTTGTATATAGGGTTGGGGTTTTGTGATTTAATTATATAATAGTGGTTATGTGTTAATTTGTTGTTTGTTATATATTTATGTTGTGTAATAAGGATTTTGTGATGTATATAAATTGTGGTTATATGTTAATTGTTAAGTATTGTTATATAATGTATTAGGATTTGGAGTATTGTTATATATATTGTTAATTAGTTTTGTGATGGTATAATGTGGATTAGGATTTTGTTTTTGTTAATTATATAATGTGGGTTTTTGTTTTCTTTTGTTTTTTTTTTTTTGTTTTTTTTTTGATATATATGTATTTTAATTAGGGGTTATTGATTTTGGATTTTTGATTATGTTATGATATGTTGGTATTAATATGATGGATGGTGTTGTATTGTTTTGTTGACATTGTTTAATGCATTCAGGTATTTGTGCATCACGTCAGTCACAACGAACATGTTTATAATGAGATTTACATATTTTTGTGAAATAATTATATCGTGATGCTTTAATTTATTTGTAGTTTTATGTGTTTATTAGATCCAATTGGTGATCAATATTATATCGTGATGCTTTATTTTGTGTTTTTATGTGATCTATGTGATCTGGTGATTTTTTGATTATATTATTTTTTTAGTTTTTTATGTGATCTAACAATGGTGATCAATATTTGTAGTTGTAGCTAGAAATTTATGTTTTATGTAATGATCAATATTTTGTATCATTTTTGTGTTCGTTGTGGGTGAAAGATTAGAATGTTGGGTTTGTGTGGTTGAAATTGTAGTATTTTTGCGTCGTACCCTGTTGAGATTTTAGCGGATCGTAAGATTCGACTTTTGTTGGTTACAACCATTGGGAAGATTAAGTCGAGACTTGGTAGAAAATTGGCGTCGTTACTCTGCCGAATTTTTTATAGAATAAATTAAAAATAAATTTATTTAATTAATTAACTATCAACTGATATAAAATTATTTAATTTAATTAATTGAGAATTTAGATGGATCGAAGTTGGATTGTAGCGGATCGTATGTCGGAGCATATGTGAAAGGGGTGAAAGAATTCATAGACTTTGCGGTTGAGCATGCATCGGATCCGACTAGGATTAGTTGTCCGTGTTTACGTTGTTGTTTTGGAAAGAGAATTAGTCCACGTGACTGGAAGATCATTTGGTGTGTAATGGAATTGATAAAAGCTACACACGATGGACAAGACACGGTGAAAGCAGTGGCACCTCAGCTGATTTGGGTGATACATCATATCGATCAGTAGATTTTGACATGGATGACTGTGAGCATGATCGTTTGGAGGAGATGACCAATGTGATTGAGGAGGATTTGCGAAATTGTCCCAAGATGTTCGACAATTTGACAAGTGATTCAAAGACACCCCTGTATAGTGGTAGTAATTTCACAAGATTGAAAGCAGTCCTAAACCTCTACAAGTAAAAGCTAACAATGGGTGGAGTGATAAGAGTTTCACAGACTACTTGGTCTATTAAAAAGTATGTTACCGATGATAATGTGTTACCTAATCGTACTTATGAGGCTAAGAAGATGTTAACTGCAATTGGCATGGGATATGAGAGGATACATGCTTGTTTCAATGATTGCATCTTGTTTAGAAATGACTATGCACCATTGAAGGTGTGTCCGAAATGTGGCACCTCACGGTACAAGAAGAATGGATCTGCTCCTGTCAAAACAGCATGGTATTTGCCCATAATACCTAGATTTAGACGCACGTACAGTAGTGAAGCGTTTGCCAAGGACTTGACATGGTATGCTGATAGAAGGGTGAAGAAGGGATTGAAGATAACAAGATTAGACATCCTTCAGATTCTCCTCAATGGAAAAAGATTGATAATGATTTCCCTGAATTTAGGGAAGAACCAAGAAATTTACGCCTTGTATTGGCTACAGATGGCATGAACCCACATGGCTTGCAAAGTAGCTCACATAGTACATGGCCGGTGATTTGATGATCTACAACTACCCCTTCGCGATGCATGAAGCGAGAGCATATTATGATGCCTATACTAATTTTCGGGCCGAAACAATCTGGAAATGATATAGATGTCTACTTGGCCCCTTTAATTGAGGATTTGAAGGAGTTGTGGGAGACAGGTATTAAAGTGTATGATGGGTTTAGAAAAGAGAGCTTCAATCTCAGAGTTATGTTGTTTGGTACAATCAATGATTTTCCAGCAAGAGCTAATCTCGAGGGATATGGTGTACATGGGCAATGTGCATGCCCCATATGTGTCAAGAGTACAGATCAATATAGACTCCCACACTCTCAGAAATATGCATTCCAAGGGCATCGAAGATGGTTGAATCGAGAACATCGATATCGTCGGTGGAAGAAAGCTTTCAATGGGAGCATAGAAGAATGTCGAGCTCCTAAGTGTTTGACCGGGGAAGAGGTGTTTGAGAATGTAAAAGACTTGGATATCAAGTTCGGAAAGACTTTTGCATGCGGCCTTGCAAAAACTGGGTGGAAAAAAAGGTCAATTTTTTTTGAGTTGCCGTATTGGAAATCTTTACATGTTAGACATTTTCTTGATATAATGCATATTGAGAAAAATGTATTTGATAGTGTCATTGATACTCTTCTAATGTGCCCGGCAAGACAAAAGATGGAGTAAAGGCAAGGTTGGATTTAGTTGAAATGAAGATAAGAGGTAAATTGGCACCAACAATGAAGGGAAAACGTACTTATTTACCTCCAGCAGCTCACACACTATCTAGAAAAGAAAAAATTGCATTATGTGAGTTTCTTTGTGGAGTGAAAGTTCCAGAAGGGTATTCTTCGAACATTAGCAGTCTTGTATCAATGAAGGACTTGAAGCTAAAGCATATGAAGACTCATGTTGTCATGTAATCATGGATCATTTGCTACCAATTGCTTTACGGGCCATTCTGCCAAAAAGGTGAGAGAAACGATAACTAGATTGTGTTTCTTCTTCAAAGCAATGTGGAGCAAGGTGTTTGATCCTGAACAATTGCCTGCACTTCAGAAACAACTTGTCCTCACTTTGTGTGAGCTTGAGATGTATTTCCCACCCGCGTTTTTTGATATAATGACTCACCTACCTATTCACTTGGTTAGAGAGACACAACTTTGTGGACCAGCTTTTATGAGATCTATGTATCCGACTGAGCGTTATATGAAGGTATTGAAAGGCTATGTGAAAAATCGTAGCCGGCCGGAAGGTTGCATTGTTGAGCGGTACATAGTTGATGAAGCTATTACATTTTGCACAGAATATCTGAATGATGGTAATGTTGCAGAGCGTCAAAAGTCTCCTGCTGTGGGGGGGGGGGGGACAGAAGGAGGAAAGCGTAATTGGAAAGCAATTAGTGAGTGTTCCTAGCACACAAAAGGATCAGGCACACCTATATGTGCTCCACAACACCGATGAGGTTGAGCCATATGTTGAAGAGCACAAGGACCAACTTAGGAGAATAAATTCAAGTAAAAATGAAAGTGGATTAAAGAGAACATAACAAGACTTTTATCGATTGGTTCCGAAAGTGTATTCAAGAGAAACAAAACGAGAACTCACTTTCAGTTTCAGATAAATTGGCACGGTTGTCGGTGGGCCCGGGCAGATTCGTATTTTGTCATTCGGGTTATCGTATAAATGGTGTCACGTTTTATACAAAAGACCAAGATGAACGGAGTACAATGCAGAATAGTGGGGTGAGTCTTGTAGCTGAAGCAATGCATATCTCAAGTGCGAAAGATAATAGCCCTATCTATGCCACTTTACCATATTATGGGGTGATTGAACATATATGGAGCTGGATTACAGTTGGTTTCGGGTCCCTGTATTTGGGTGTAGGTGGGTTGACCATAAAATGGTGTTGATGATAGTGAAATAGGTTTTACTCGAGTAGACCTTGAAAAGGTGGGATACAAGATGAACCTTTTATTTTAGCATCTAAACAAGTGTTTTTTGTCACCGATCCCGTCGATAAGAGGTGGTCCATTGTTTTATCGGCAAACAAAAATAATTGTATTGAGGATGATGGCCTATATAATGAAGATGATGGAGGAACTCCTATCTTAGGTGGTTCACAATCCACAAATAGTGACGGTGACTTGGATATCAGTGATGATGAATTGTATATGCGAGAAGATCACCAAGAGGGAATATGGATTAATTCATTTGTTCGTCGGCGTACTAAACAAAATAGTCGTACTGAGGGATCACAAAAGACTAGTAAACCAGCGACAAAAAGAAAACGATGAAAGGTATTAGAACTTATTAGATAATTATATGAGTAACTTATTTGAACTCTTTTGTTAAGTATGCAATTTAAGTGTAAATTTTATTTGAACTTATTTGATAATTATTTGAACGCTTGTAATATTATATTAGTGAATGAGTTACACTAAATTCTGTATTTTTTGCTTTGTAGGTCGATACCGTATACCACCACAGTCACCCTCTTCTCCGCCACTACCACGACGACCACCACCAATGTAAGCTTATCAATATTTCGTTTTGTACTTTTGGATGTGATTTATATGATCCAACTAGTTAATGATGTGATTAATGCATATATATTTGTTTGCGTTTGTTGTTGAAATATTTGAGTTTTGGTGGTTGCAAGGTTGGGGGGAAGATTAAGTCGATAACTTGGTAGAATTTTTTGCGTCGTTACTCTGCTGAATTTTTTCTAGAATTATGGGCATTTCTTAATTAGCACTATTTATATATTTGGTATATGAATCTAACTTCTGTATTTTTCACTTTTGAAATCTTGTAGATGGATTCTGGAGGTGATGCAAACAAAAATGTTGAAAATGAGATACGTAGAGGTATTACAGCAATGAAGAAAGTAATAAATGCCAAAAGTAAAGGCATAAAGCTACAAGTTGGTTGGAACGAGTATGGTCAGCCAGTTGACCCAAATAAATCAAATTTTGTTGGTTACATTGGCGTGATAGCTCGTGACAGGGTCCCTATTACTATTAATGATTGGCGACATGTCTCTGCAGCAATAAAATATGCCATTTGGAATGAAATAGCTGTAAGTTAGTTATTATATATTATGTTTTTAATTGGTAAATGTAGTTTTTTTTTTGTCTAAATTATATTTTGTATATACTTTATTGTTTGTTTTTATAGTTGGCCTTTGATATTGACGAAAGTAGACAGAAATTCGTCTTAGCCGAGGCTGGGAAGCTAGCTCGAAACTATAGGAGCTACTTGAGCAGAATCTGGGTAGAGGATGATGATGGGAACATTAATTCAAGCCCACCCGAAAAATATCGTATTTCTCAAGAAGACTGGACAGAATTTGTAAAAGTACGCCAAAGTGATTATTTTAAGGTAATTATTTTAATTTATGGTTTCATTTTAATTTATTTGAAACTATATACATTGACTAATGCCTTGATTATATAATGAACAGCAACTACGTAAGGACAATTCTGAAAGAGCAAAGGACCCTGAATATCCTTACAGGGCATCACGTCTTGGATATGCTCAACTGGAGCATACTGAGGTACGTAGTTCGTTACAAGTTTTAATTCTAATCAAATTTCCTTACAAATTTTCTAATCAAATTTCCTTAATTACAAATTTCCTAATCAAATTTATGTCCTTGCAAATTTTCTTATATAGAAGCAAAAAAGAAAGGATGCTGGGTCAGATGTCACAGAGGTGACACGAGCACTAGTGTGGAGTGTTGCACATTCTAACAGCCAGAACAACATTGATAATGCCAATGTTAAAAGAGTAGTGGAATCAATTGTGAGTTATTTGCAATTTTAGTTATATAGTATGTTGTATGTTTTTTTAAAAATAATTTTAAAATAACAAATTTCCCTAAATTTTTGTATTTTTTAAATGTATTATTACAGGAAAGCTTATCACAGGAGGGTAGCCACAGTGGACCCGAGAGGACCCACAATGATACACTGGCTTTAGCTCTTAAAAGAAGGAGCATCCGGGTCGAGTTAGGGGTGTAGGCTTTGGGGTATCACAAAAAGATTACTTTTCGGATTCAAAGCCTTCAAAAAATGCGGTGATTGATAGCTTGCAAGGCACGGTTCAAATGCTCACTCAATCACTATTAGAATTGCGACGCGAGTTTGACGAGCATAGGGCGTCTGCGTCGCAGCAGCCACATACAGAAGAGGCGGTTTCTTTGAAAGATAGCTGCCCAGAAGTGAAAAACCTACCTCAGGTAATTAATGATATGAATTTGTTTAGTGATAACGTAACTTTCAATCCTATATTTCTGTATAATATACAAAATTTTCTAATATAATGGTATATATATATATATATATAGGATGTCTTGCAGTGTCAATTAGCACTTACTACACCGTCTTATCGTTTGGTGGCTAGAGGAAAAATGTACAATCGACCAGAGGATAGAACATTGCATACATGTCCATTAGCCTCCCACCTCGTGAAAGTGACGATTGACATTGCAATTGAAGATGTTGCACCCCTACCAGTCCCTCTCGATGATGAAGGAGTGTTCACAGTATCCGAGGCTGTGGGATACATGGTTGCTTGGCCTAAGAGTCTTGTCATTGTCAGTGATGCATCGGTACGTAATTATTAATAGCTAGTCATTAATAAATTATAACAATTGTTTAATGTTAATAAATATACGTTCATTGATAACGCCCACGTTTTGAATTCTTTTGCTTCTAGTCTCGCGGAAAATCCAAATCAACAGTAGGAAAAAGTAAATCAGTGACGACGAAGCACTCACATGTCAAAAATACACCTGTAGTGGCCAACCCTCCTTCTCTAGTGGCCAACCCTCCTGCTCCAGTACGCCCTCATTCACTTGCAGTTCTTGATAGGTTCTTTCAGATGATGGCTGCTGAAAATACTATCCGGATAGACATGCCCGTGGAAATCTTCAATATCCCCTTTCCAGAATATATTGGGCGGGAGGAGATCGGTCACTTTCTGCATAAACAACAGATAGGAGCCTCTATCATTTCTGCTTACATCAAGTAAGTTTTTAAATATTAATTAATAAAAAGTAAGCGTTTAATTAATTTATTTTATGCTTAATTGTAGGTGTTTGTGGGTTAATCACGTGGTCCCCGAACAAAAACAAAATAAATTCGGGTTCCTTAGCCCACATTCTATATCTGCAGGAGCAGGAATTACTCCCCAGCGTGTTGACCAATCGCAATATATAGCAAATACTATGATAGCTAGTGCACAGCGGGAGGGGAAGTTGTTTATTGCACCTTACAACTCCGGGTGAGCTACTAAAGAGACATTGTTCACATGTCAAAAATTTGTTACGTAGGGATAACTAATTTTAAATCTATCTTTTGAATATGCTGATTAGGGGGCATTGGTTGTTGCTCGTGCTTGATCCAATTCAAGAGATCGTTTATTATTTGGATTCTGTGTACGGCGGTGATCCAAATAACCGACGTGATATGAAAGATATGATCAATCAGTAAGTTTTATCATTCAATTAAATGTCCATTATATTTAATATTAAGTTTAAAGTATATATATTATAACTAGATTTCATATATATATATTTGCTTGATATTGACATATTTCCTTGTTTTTTGATGTTTTCAACAGCGCTATGTTGATGTTTCGAGCAAATAACAACAACCAAAAGATCAAATTAAAAAACAAGGCCTGTAAATGGAGTTGTATAAAGGTTAGGGTAATTATATTATTTTAATTATAGTTTCAAGAAATTATTCGTATAAAAGTTATTTGTTCTAATACAATTTTGATTTGAATTTAATTTGTAGTGCCCCATTCAATTAAATGAGATAAATTGTGGCTTCTTCGTCATGAAATTCATGAACGATATTATTAGACACGGAGAATCTATAATCCCACCGACGGTATGCATAATCCTAATTAATATTAATCAAATTCTAATGTCCCTTTTAAGTTATTAAACATTTTTGTTGGATTTTAATATTTGTCTTGCAGTACTTTGCTGATTGTCAGTACGCCACTTACACTATAGAGCAACTTGATGAAGCACGTTCTGAATTGGCACAATACATTTTTAAATGCGCTTTTGATATGCCGGCGGTGTAAGTTGTAAATTATTGTAAATTTTTATTTGATTTAAAAGTGGTGATTAGTTTATATTGGTTTATTGTAAATTAAACTCGTTATCATTTGTAATTATTGGAGATTATTATTTCGTGAATGAAATTAATTTAGGATTTTAATTTGTTGTTTCTGTTGAGCAATTGGTTTGTTTTATGTGATTTGAATTTTGAGCTTTTGGGAAGGATACAGCTGGCTGAAATTATAATAAAAAAAAGAAAAAAAAAGCTCAACCGTTACAGCGGTTCAATAACGAACCGCTGTAACAGAATTTTAAAAAAAATTTAAATTAAAAAAAAATGGTGACCTATTACAGCGGTTCCGAAAGGAACCGCTATAATAGGTTGGTTTTTTATAGCGGTTCATAAAGGAACCGCTGTAAAAAACATAACTATTACAGCGGTTCCTTTCCGAACCGCTGTAATAGTTGAATTTTTTAAATTATATTATTTATTTTTTTGGTTTGTTACAGCGGGTTGTTATTGAACCGCTGTAATAGGTCGTATTTTACAGCGGTTAAAAACCACTGTAATAGGGAACTTACCAATTACAGCGATACGTATTACAGCGGTTAAAACCGCTGTAATAGTGAAAAAAAACCGCTGTAACAGGCCTTTTCTGTAGTAGTGTCTTGATTGGCATTGGGAGGATTCCAAGGATATACTTATCACCAAGCCAGTCCCATGAAGCTATATCGAATCCTAATCAAGTGTGAGATGAATACGTCATCACGAACCTTTAAGATACAATTCCCGTATGTGTATAAGCTCTTCATTGATGCAACTTGATCATGTAAGAGTCATGAAATGTCAACCTCATATAACCTGATATTGTACTATATAATCATACTATTGTGAAATTACCAAATTGCCCTTACTATCCAATATAAGTCAGTTATAATTGCTTTGGCCAAAAACTTTAATTTCACAGCACCTATGGCGTACGGGTTGCTTCTCGTTTACTTTTGAGACAGTGAATCCCTTATTGGCAGTCAACTTCCCATTGTCGAACGTCTAATTGAATCATATTACGAGGCCAACCCCACCAACAGGAGATTGGGCCTAACTACTCTAATAACTTATTCAATGGTACGATCACAATGTAAAAGACTCCTCAAGTTTAAAGCTCACTCATACTATCGTAATAGGTAATCCTTATCATTTACAGTCACCGATTAAAAACCCATGTGATAGGAATACAATGAGTCATGTTCGAATATGTCAACTCTGTTAATCATATTCATGATACCAATGTTAGGGATGGTAGCCTCAGAGCACGAAAAATAATCAAGAAATAATAAATCTAAGCCTAAGTGTAAAGATGAAAAATACGAGGATTTAACGTGGTTCGGCATAACTTGCCTACATCTACGAGCCAACCTAGACTACATCTTTATTTCTCAATGAGTACATCAATGTTTACAAGAGTGAGTTCTCATATTTATAATGGTGGAGAAGTCTAAAACCCTAACAAATTAGGAAAGACAATCCAAAACAACTAGGGAATTATTCTTAACGCAATAAGAAACAATTCCAATCAAAGTAGCACTCAAGACATACCAAAATAAGTAAAAATCGCGTCTAAAAGACGTCTACAACTCGCTATCCACACCTAGGGGTCGAAACAGCCCCTACCACTGACCAGCGCACCTAGGGGCCGGCTACTCCTTGCCTAGGCGCCGTCTTCGTCCTGCGCGCCCCTGCTTTGCATTTTTCGACTCCTTCTCATCTTTTTACGATCCCGGTCAACTCCGATCCTTCTTGCCTCTATTTTGGCTCCTCTTGTTGACTCTATTTTGATCCAAACCCATCAATCTTCCACTTGGAGAATGATCAAAATAACCTGAACTCAAACTTGAACCACCACTTCACTTTTTCTAAGTGAACCTTGGTCTAGTTAACACATCCCCAAACCCAATAGAGACCAAATCTAGAGAATTCTCCCTGTCTCATCAATTCATTCATCCTCTAGTGTCATCCACTTGACAAACGCTCTCTGTGAACATTGTTCCTCCTTTTTTAACCCTTACCACTACCCTATTCTTTTGGTGATCAGTTAACTCCTGAATACCGTGGCACATCCATCTCGGTCCAACTGACCATCGGATATAGGTTACTCTAAAACCCAAACATGTCACACCCAAACTGCCTCAGTCAACCCATCTACTGACATCTTTCCACCAAGGACTTTTTCAAAGGTAATCTCGGATCCCTCACATATCTGTTCTCTGCCCCTGCATGAACTATGTCTGATCCATCTGCCAACTCAGATTTCAATGGCTAACTCGGGCCATTGACACATCTGCTCGAGCTCCTACTCCGCGAGCTATGTTACATCTCTCTACCAATAAACCACCACGACCCCGCGACTCCGCCTACCTGGTTTTGCATCCTGCCACCATGACTTTTGACTCCACAGTTAACCCTTCCAGGCACTGCTTTCTATCTTCATGGTTTCTCTCTATGTGGTCATACCTCCACAAACCTGCCCTCTGATCTCTCGACTACACTGCTCTACTCTGTCGGTTACCAATTCTATCATTCTGACCTCTGGCTCGGTGAATTTGCTTTCTTGGCACCGTAACTCTGCCCCCTCGATCTAGCAACTCGTTCGCTCCCTCTTGGTAACACGAATTTGCTCTCTGACCTCTGGCTCTATGGGTCTGCTTCTAGCACTGCAACTGCTCCCACTGGCTTCGTGTTCTACCTACCGGTAACACAAATCTACCTCTGCTGCTGCGGACCTGCCTCTGCTGGCACCACAATTTTCCAACATTTTCTCGTTAATGCTCAATGGGATTACTCTTCTTTGGTTGACGATCTACCCAATCTCATCCTTCTCTATCATCTTCTCTGGCTTTACCATGACCTCAATTCTTGCTCCCTGCAACGAAATCGTCGAGCTTGATTATTCTTCCATCTTCTACCATCATTCCCATGATGAAATCCACATTTAACCAAAAACGCTTCCCCATAGAACTAGATTTAAGACGCGCGTTTCCTAGATCTACAAACTATGGCTCTAATATCAGCTGTTAGGGATGGTAGCATCAGAGCACGAAAAATAATCAGGAAATAATAAATCTAAGCCTAAGTGTAAAGATGAAAAACACGAGGATTTAACGTGGTTTGGCATAACTTACCTACATCCACAAGCCAACCTAGACTACATCTTTATTTCTCAATGAGTACATCAATGTTTACAAGAGTGAGTTCTCATATTTATAATGGTGGAGAAGCCTAAAACCCTAACAAATTCGGAAAAACAATCCTAAACAACTAGGGAATAATTCCTAACACAATAGGAAACAATTCTAATCTAAGTAGGACCCAAGACATGCCAAAAACAAGGAAAAACCGCGTCTAAAAGACGCCTACAGCTCGCTATCCACGCTTAGGCGCCGAAATAGGTGGGCCAAGGCGCCGAAACAGCCCCTCCACTGACCAGCGCGCCGTCTTCATCCTGCACGCCCTCGTTTCGCATTTTTCAACTCCTTCTCATCTTTTTGCGATCCCGGTCAACCCTGACCCTTCTTGGCTCTATTTTGTCTCTTCTTGTTAACCCTATTTTGATCCGACTCCACCAAACCCATCAACCAGCTCCCACTATCCAATCAGTGTAAGACTAGCACTTCCTTGTCAAAGCAAGTGTTATGCGAGTTGAACCTTAATGCCCAATTAAGATTCTCTAACTTGCGAAAAATGTTTATAAGATCAAGCACTTAATTCCACTAGTGCTTCTACTTATCAAATAAGTAGTGGTGAGTACACCTCGATAGGACGTATTTGTTCAATACATTTAATGCCACAATTAGATTTATAAGAACTAATTCCAATGCCTTTTATTAATAAGAAAATGTTTATTCAATACAAATAAAATGCCCAATTAAATCTAATTTCTCAATGGCATAGAGGGCATAACACTTAACATGAAAATATGTGTAGTATGTGTAAAATGTGTGTCGTATGTGTAAAAAATATATGCGGTGTGTAAAAATATGTGTAGTGCGTGTCAAATGTGTGATATGTGTATGAAAATATGTGTGCAGTGTTTGTGAAAATGTATGCAATATGTGTAAAACATTTGTCATGTGTGTGAAAACATATGCAGTGTGTGTGATAGTGTGTAGTGTGTATAAAATATGTGTCGTGTGTGTGTTTTAATGTGTGTATTGTGTGTAAAATGTGTGATGCATATGTAAAAATATATGATGTACGTTTAAAATGTGAACTGTTTGTGTAACATGTGTGCAGTGTGTGTAAAATATGTGTTGTATGTTAGCGCAATCAAAAAGTTTCACTTTAATGAAATCTAAAGTATTTTTCTAGCAATTCACATAACATCATTAAATGACACAAGATTCGAGAATTGACAAATCCAAGTGAAGAAATGTATATTTGGTTTAGAAGTGTCTTTTCACATCTAAAACAGACCCAGGCACTCTGGAGTTTAGAAAGACAACTATTAATCAAGATCAATATTCTTAATTAATAGTTGATAGTTGAAAAATATTAGGGTAATTGGCATATTGCACACTCGAATTGTCACAATTGCACAATGCACCTTTAAATTCGCTTCTTGGCACTTTGCACCATTAAATTGCATATAACTTGGCATTTTCCACCATGAAATCAATTTACAGAATATAACTAACTAAAAAAACGAGTTTAGTTGGTTTTTGGAGGGTAAAACTGTATATACAAAGAGGCAAAATTGTACACATAGAAAAAATGAAAGTCTGTAAAAGTCTAAAAGTAAAATTATTCCAAAAAAACGTGAAAGACTATAAAAATCCTCTCAAATCTTGGATTAACCAATAGAATAAAATCTATAAAACCCTCTCTTCAACCCTTGAGAAACCCTTCGACAATCTACATCATCGACCTCAAGTCTCAATATCCCACCAATGTGGCCGCTATACATATGAATTTCTTCAAGGGTTGAAGAGAGCAATTTAGTTTATTGACAAACCCTACAACTGAGAGGACTTCCATAGATTTTTCATGTTTTTTCTCTTGGTACAAATATGCCTTCTTTGTGTTTACAATTTTGCCTTTCAAAATTGAGTGAACTCGTTTTTTGGTGAGTTAGATGATGTAAATTTGCTTCAAGGTGAATATGCCAATTACCAAAAATATTAATCAATGAATGAAAAAAAATTGAATAATAAAATCGAACACGACCAAATTAGGATTTTCAAAGTACCTATAACCTAAAAAGCCTCAAAAATCTAAAAATGCAATACTAAGAACTGCAATTTTTCTCTCAAACTGAGGCAATTATCTTTCTAAAAATAAGTTAGGGTTCGCTCAAGTTTTCATCAATGGAAGATGAGTCCTCCATCCAACCTCCTCCATCGATGGTGGAGGCGAAGGAAAGGAACTATAAAAAGTATAAACGGATTCACTCCGACACAGATAATGGAGTGGAGACATCTCATGCACGAACTGAGCCTGACACCACAATGTTAAGTGGTAACGAAGGGCATATAGATCAACTGAAGAGAACCAATGCTTGGAACTATGGTAGATTGAAACGGAACTAGGATAACGAAAAGGCTGAGAAAACCTACTATACTAGGGCTAACAAAGCAAACCACAAAGTTGATTTGGAGAAGATGGTTGAGGAACATCGTAAACTCATTGAAAAACTCTCGGGGAACATTACAGATAAGTCGATTATTCAATTTCCCAAGGAGGACCTGGCACAAATGTTTGCACCCTATGGAAGGGTGCTGATTATTAAGGTTCTTGGACGTACCGTTGGGTATCCGATGCTAAAACAAAAATGAAAATAATTTGGCAAATCCAAGACAACCTCAAACCTGCAGACCTTGGAAATGGATAATACATGATATGTTTCGTTACGAAAGATCATTACGATAGGGTTTTACAAGGTGGACCGTGGGTTATAAACCTCTATTGTCAATGCTTCATGTAGACGAATACCAATGGGGAGTTGAATATGAAGTGCTACATATGATCTGTTTTACATGTGGATCGTATGGACATCATCTAGAAACATGTTCACTAAATAATTCATCAACCAAGGAACATGAACACTCCGGTGAATCGAGACATGAGAATGATATGTCACAAGATTAAGAGACGGGCAATAAATCAGTTAACGAAGCTTTGATTGAGAAAGAGAACACATAAGGACCATGGATGCTAGCCCAAACAAGAAACCACCGGCAATCGAAAAAGCCAACCAATCATGCCGACGAAGTTAATAAATAACATAGACAAATTAAAAGTGGAAAGGACCCTATAATCCCAGGCATGATATTTAAGGCAGGTGAGCAAAGGAGATCATGGGTGATGGTCCCAAGTGGCATACGAAAGGGTCTAGAAGGGGGGGGGGGGGGTTGAATAGACCCTGAAGTCTTTTTCGACTTCACAAATTTTCGTATCACTTTAGAAATTTGAACGCTTGGAAAGTTGAGCGCTTGGGTCAGACGCTTCAGCGTAGTTAACTTAGACTTAGTGATTTCAGCAGTTTACCAAAGTAGGGCAACGCTTAGATCGCTTAATCAGGGTTAGCACAGCGAAAAAGATTTATAGCGTTCTTTTAGATAGTTTAATCGCTTTGCAATTTTATTTGTCTTTTTCAGAAGAATGTAATGTGATGAATATAAGACAATAAAATATAAATGACACAATAATTTGTAAGGTTCACTGGGTGATGTAATCCCAGCTACGTCCTTCTTCTCCTTTTTCACTTGGAGGAATTTACTATGATGCTTATCAAAGAATCACACAGAAACTTCTACAAAATAGTAATGGATGAAAATGATCTTGGGCTCCTTGATCACACAGACTTCAGCACCAATGAAGATCGTCTTCTTCAAGCTTCTCTCACTCAGAAATACTGCCTGAAAGGTTTTCAACAACTTTTCTCACTCAGATGAAAGGTTGAGGTTTGTCACTAGGGTTTGTTTGTTTTTAAAGAAGATCAAACAACTTGGAATATCTCAGTTGGAATTTGAATTTCTTCTTTGGAAGATGTTTGAGATATTTGTGACTGTCTGGAATGTAGATAAAAATCTTGAAAGGTTTTGGCTATGGGGTTTCTAAGCTTTTTTTTAGAAAGAATGTACGTAAGATTTTTGGCAATAATTTTCTCGTATATTCTTCTTCTTTTTTTTTTTTTTTGGTTTTCTGGAGCAAGGTATTTATAGGCAATTTCTTGGGAGCTGTCCGTTGGACCTATGTAGAAGCGTGCCTTTCACGTGGCGCGTGATCATACCTAAAATCTGACATTCCTGAAAATTCGCTGAATCCGATTGGACGGGAGCAGCTAAAACTCTGAAATTTCTGACAGTCTGGTCAAAAGGTGGCTTGTCCACAAGTCACAGTAGCTTATCATGTTTAATGCTCTTATCAAGCATTTAATGCATTTGAATTTATTTCCCGTTGGAAATAAATGTCCGTTGAATGATTGCATTTAAGTCCTTCGTGACTTGAGGATTTATTTCAGGTGAATCTTTCATCCATCGCTTGAGACAAATTGAGCGCTTGATCCATATATCCTGAACTGGGTTCCTTTAGCGTTTGACGGACGCTAAGGGACAAATCTTCATCTCTGGTTGACTTCAGACACTGGTCTTCAACTTCTTCTCTAATAGACTCACCTAGAATTCTACTAGTGATTCAGTTACTAAGACTTAGTCTAAAATCTACAAAGATAAAAATTACAAGCCTAAACAAAATTACAAACTTTCAAACGCTTACACAATGATCTAAAGAAAACATAAACTTACATTTTATTTGGGGTCTAACAATGAATCCTATCTTGTCATCATCAAAACATCTAACATGAAATTTTCTAACAATGGGCAATGACTCTAAGCAAATTTGGAATGAAAAATAATCTGTCAACATTGAAAAAGGACAAAAATCAAGAGAAATGGGAGGCAAATTGATGAGAATTCTAAGGGGCCTAGATACAATATCTTGATGAATTTGGATGGCTTGGACCAAGGAGATAATGAGACACCAGATGTAGCAATTTCAAAGAACAGAATGCAAGTTGGCCCTTCTTTAGTGACCAATCCACTACTATGAAACAAAAAAAAAAGGGAGCAGCCCATATTATTTCTAGCCCTATACCCAAAATTACTGAAGGCACAACGTACCAGATAATAAATAATTCCATTAGCCCAAGCCCAATAACTGTGTCTGGATCAAGCCCGCCAATTGAAAAAAATCAGCATGACATCATTGAAATCCAAAAACACACCCAGCCAGCTCTTCAAAACGTGGCACCAATTACCACGTTACAACTTAACCAGAAACGAAACCCAACCCACTTTGAATAACACTTCAGAAGTCAACATACATCTGAATACAGAATTGACAACACAATATGAATACCGCATCTTCTTTGATATATCTCAGAACGCTGATGGTGAGATAATAGGGGTCAACCATGCGCATGAGAAACATGGGCGTCATATGAAGAATTCAGTTACGTTCGAACCTGAGGGGCAGGAAACAGGAACTCCACAGGCCAATGAATATTTTCAGGGATCATATTCGAATGTAGATTGCATGCCTAATGACGAGGATAATATACTCGACAGAAAAAGGGGTCTCGAGCCCTCACAAGGTTAGTGTTTATCCATAGGTACACCATGTATTCTCAAGAATTGTTTACTTTGGAATTACAGGGGTGCTAATTCTCCTTCATTTGTTAACACATTTTTGGACCTATTTCAGGGTCACAAACCGACTATTTTGGTGCTAATGGAGACTTGGGCTAGGGGCGAAAAATCCCACAAAATTCTCCATCGCACTCGTTTTGACAGTATGAATAAGGTTGATGCTCGTAACTTTTCCAGGGGAATATGACTTTTTTGGAACTCAGATGACATTTCAATTGAGCTCATTGATGCTAACGACCAATGCATCACCGGGGTGGTTCGTCAGAATGGGAAGCCTGCTTGGCCTTTTCTGCCATCTAAGCAAGTCTGGAACTTAAAACAAGAGATTATTTGTAGGACTATTTTAAGAGGTTATCAGGAAACATTAACGGTCCATGGTTATTGGCGGGGTGCATGAACGTGGTTATTTGTGATAAAGAAAAAATAGGTGGTGCTCCAGTCAATCTACACAAAAGCCGACGTTTCATGAACTGCATGAATATATGTGATTTGTTGGACTTAAAATTTGTCGAGTCTCCACATACATGGGCTAAAAGAGAGAACTCGATGCTTCAAGAATGCCTTAATCGAGCTCTTTGCAATACCGAGTGGAGGGAGGCCTATCCTATAGCGTTGGTGACATATTTACCACGTATAGGCTCAGACCACTCACCTCTTCTTCTTTCACTAACCAAGGATAAAAGGGTCTTTGGGAGTGCAACTAAGAGATTTTGATTTCAAAATACATGGTTAATGAATTCGAGCTTTGAAAGTTTGATCAAAGAGCGATGGCATAGTACTAAGAGCAAAGTCATTCACGAGCACCTCCAACATGTGAAAGAAGGGCTAGAAAAATGGAACTACGAAGTCTTTGGGGATATTTTTCGACGTAAAAGGAACCTTAAAGCTCGTATTGAGGGGATTCAAAAAGTTCAAGGACATCGATTATGCTGGTACCTTAAAAAACTTGAATCAAATTGGTATGGAAATATCACGATACACTCAAACAAGAAGAACTACTCTGGCAACAAAAGTCTCGCATTAATTGGTTAAAAGCTGGGGATCTCAATACTCATTTTTTCCATTTTTCTGCTCAAAATAAAAAGAACCGTAACTTAGTTCATATGTTGATGCACGAAAATGGGAAGAGGTAATAGATCTGAATCTTATGGTACGGGCAGCCACGATTCGGAATATGTACAAATCGAAGGCTTCCCGAAACTTAATCCTAGTTATATCAATACTCGTCAAGCAGAAGTCACAAGTGAAGAAGTTAAAAAGGAGGTGTGGGATATGCACCCAACTAAATCTAAAGGCCCTGACGGACTCCAACTGGGCTTCTTCCAGAAATGTTGGTTAATGATTGGAGAGACAGTGCTAAGCACGGTGAGCTCTGCTCTCCACTCAGGTATGGTTGATCACAACATTAATAAGTTGCTAATTGTCTTAATTCCCAAAGAGAAAAATGCTAATCAACTTTCCAACTTTCGTCCAATTAGTTTGTCAAATGTTATCTTAAAAATTATCATGGAAACTTTTGCAAATCGCTTGAGAAGCATGATGAATGAGCTAATTCCCCAAACTCAAAGTAGTTTTATTAAGGGACGTCAAACAATTGACAATGTCATTATTACTCAAGAGGTTTTACATAGTATGAACAAAAGGAATGGAAAAAAAAGTTATTTTATAGCCAAGACCGATTTAGAAAAAGCATATGACAAGATAAATTGGAGTTTTTTGGAAAGTGTGTTGCTTGATATGGGTTTCCCGGGGAGTTGAATTAGTCTAATAATGGATTGTATGACATCTGCGAGCTTATCACTCCTCTGGAATGGTGAAATCACAGAATGGTTCAATTCATTACATGGGCTAAGACAAGGTGATCCACTCTCCCCTTACTTATTCATTTTTTATATCAAGAAACTAGGGACTATGGTGAACAACGATGTTCAAGACGGCAATTGGAAGTTTGTCGCGACCTCTACCCATGGCCCTCGCGTTTCACATCTGATGTTCGTTGATGACTTAATCCTTTTTCGGGGAATCCACCACTGGGCGGGTTCAGATTATTAGGATAGTGTTGGAAAACTATTGTAAAATGTCGAGTCAGAGCATTAATCGGGCCAAATCTCGACTGCACTTCTTTGCTAATGTACCCAGCTCGGTGGTGAGAAGGATCGGTAGTGAAGCTCAATTAAATATAAAAAATAATCTGGGAAAATATCTTGGATCCCCATTGCACCATTCCAGAGTGCTTAAAAAAGACTACAATTTCTTGGTGGAACGAGTTAGAGGTAAGCTAAAAGGGTGGAAACGAAGACATCTCTCTCTTGCAGAGAGACCAACTCTAATCAAGGCCATCACCGCAATGATAACTTCGTACCACATGCAAACCTCTCCACTACCACTGGGTATACGCGACTTGGTGGATAAGGAAAACAACAGGTTTCTTTAGGATGGTTCGGATGAAAAAAAAACGCCTTCACTTGTTGTCATGAAAACAATTTGCAAGAAAAAAGAGCATGGTGGTTTAGGTATCTGAAATACTCAAGAAATAGATATGGCTTTTCTTCGGAAGCTCATTTGGCAGCTCATGCAAGAGGATTCGAAGTTATGGGTTCAAGTTGTACGACATAAATATCTTTTTAGGAAAACATCGATAGCTCGGGGAGCTACATCCCATATATGGAGTAGTATCCTCTCAGCTTTTCCATTACTTGAACAAGGCATGGCGTGGAAAGTTGGTAACAGTAATATGGTCAACTTTTGGACAGACCACTAGATAGGGAAAATGGACCTAACAAAGGCTTGGGTTACAAGACTTAGGTGAGGACAATAATAGAAAGGTAGCAAGTTATTGGAATCCGAATGAGGGTTAGAATTGGGATGAATTAGGTCATCTCCCAGAGGATGTGATTCATGAACTTACATGTGTCAATTTGGATGCTCGAGCGAGTCAAGAAGATACGTCTTTTTGGCAGCACTCACCTAAGGGTGCGTATACATGTAAAAGCATTTACAACTATTAGTCTTATGCCTCAAATGCCATAGAGAATAGAATTATAGGGCATTGAATTGTAACTAAACATTCTTATATTAATAAAAGGCATTTCATGTTGTTTCTTATAGGCAATTGTAAGGTTTCATAAACAACGTATAGTCCTTGATAATAAGGCGAACCTTCCACTCCCTATGGGTTAGGGAGAATGGCACTAGAAGTGTTCGATCTTTAGTATCTAAATTGGTTTGCAAGTTGAAACGAGTATTGATTGTACATCATTACTGGATAGAGACTTGTATGACATAAGTTTTGACAGGGAAGTGCCAGTCGAACACTATGAGTATGTTAGTAGGAACTTATGCCATAGACACATCAGTCACACTGATGAGTTCGAACACAGCTCGCATCAGTTATGTTATATGGGTTTTCACTAAATAACAGTCAATGACAAACTGATAAGTTGTGATAGGTACGCGTGAACCTTAGACCTAAGTAATCATGTTGAAGATGTGCTTGTGACATAAAATCTGCCATTAGAGTAGTTAGATCCAATTCACCCCTTGGTGGGGTCGACCTCGGAGTGCAGCTTGACGGGCAAGTAGCAATCTTAACTGATTGGCAAAATGGAATTTATTCTTTCATAATTGAATGAGAAAAATATCCTAGGCCGTCATGAATGGGTGAGGTCAAAGACTTTGGCCAAAGCATTAGAGATACTCATGTTGGACCTATGAGTATACTCAGTGACCTCGATTCATTATGAGCTACGCATATGGTCAAGTCCCGTGAGTTCGACTAAACCATGATTCTCACTTGACTAGGATATAAGAATAAAGGGTTTATACTCGTACGGTATTCACAGCGTGAAAGATTTGTAATGATTCTATTCATTCGTTCTCAATTAGTACACGATTTGGGCCTCGAGACTGGCTAGGTATTGCCCACATCCTTTTGGCTTCCTCCCAATTGCCTTTTGAGACGAACCTAAAGAGTCGCGCTTAAAGGAATTGTAAAAGGGAAAATTATGGAGTAAGACTTGAGAGATTTTTTGGTATTTGAATATCGCAATTAATTAATTAATTTAAATCATTGGATGATCTTAATTAATTAAGTTAATGTGTTAATTAATTTCTTTATGAAATTAATTATAGAATTAACTTGGAAAAATTAGTTATTTAAATAATTTATTTATTGGATAAATAATATTAATTAAATAATTAATTAAATTAAAACTAACTACATGGACTAAAGCCCGAGGGCTTAAAATGCCTTAGTGGTGGACGCCCACGGCCTTAGTTACTTAGGTTTAATTATTTCCTTATGTAGTATAAATACTGCTTGGTGAAAATAATTAACCGTAGCCTCATAATTATCTTTCTCTCCAAGTCAAAAGAATTCCAGTTCTCTCTCTCTCTAGTTGTCCATAGGAATAGGAAAAGAAGGGTTTTTCGCTCTCAATTCCGGCGTGGTGATTTAGAGGCAGTGGCTATTTCACTGCTTGGAAAAGGGATCAAAAGTTGGTTCAGAAGTTTCAATAATACGAAGAAAGGTACACGTTCTTTAACATGATTTGAATACATGAAATCGGAGATGAACCACCGTGGAATTTAAATTTTCCACTGCGTTTTATATATAACAACCTGACACGAAAAATCCTTACGTGTTTGCACAGCAAGTGGACTGGTCGTGTGTAGTAATAAAGTGGATTTTTAAGTCCGGGATGTCGAATCCACAGAGACTCGTATTTTAGATTGACAAAATTTAAAGCAATTAAAATTAAATTAAAAGAGGATGATTAATTGACAATGAAAAAGTGAAAACGATACTTGACAAATTGATTAAGATTCTTATGTAAGAAAGCAACTAAGGCACATACTTCAACCGTTATTACTCATTAATATATATGAGTGATTATTCGAATTATTAGACTACTATTGCTTTGGTGGAAAAAACCTTAATTAATTATTACCCGATCTCTCGGCCGTAATAATCCTATGATTACGTGACGGTTCTCTAAATAATTCTATCCGAGAATCAAATCATTAACCATGCATTCACGTTTTAGAATTTCCCCGGATTAATCCGGCTAATTGCACCCGAAAATCTATACCTATCTCTAGGAGCAATTCCTCATGTTTTTCGGATGATGTGATGATTTCTCTGAACCCTAATTTATATTCTCTAGAATCATAAATTAGGCTAATTAGCAAGCATATGTTGATCAGGCATACGATTGGAATAAACGCACAAAATCAATACACAAAGCAATACTAGAATTAAGACGAACAATCAATTCATATATATAAACTCATAAAATTGGCATTCACATGGCCTTAGTTAAAGTAAATTAGTTCATACTCATAATTGGAAAAACAACTAAAAACATAGAATTATTCATAGACAAATAATCTAGAATTAAAAGTCTCCCTATTATGAATTGACGAATTGATGTAGAATCGTCGTTCTCTTTGTCTTGCTCGCTTTCTTGGCTCCAACTCTCTTCCAAAGCTGAAAATTTCGAACCCTAATGATGTTGGAAGAAGAGGTATTTATAGAAGAGGATCCCCCAAGTCTCCTAGTTGAATTAGGAATGAAAACTTTCCAAAACTCGTCCAGCCGCCTCTCACGTCCGGACTGCATTTTTCCCACGTACGTACGTTGACCAGTCAACGTCCGGACTGCATTTTGGCCACGTCCGGACTGTGAAGGCAGTAGCACTTTCATTCTGCGCAGCAATTTTATTTTCTTCATAACGTTTTGTACAGATCTCCGATTAAGGTGATTCAAGTTGGAACGTGAATCTAAGAGATAGATCTACAACTTTGTAGAAGAAACATTTGTCAAATTCAGCATTTAAGTATTCTGAAATTCTGCATTTCCATCCAGTTTTCCTCAATTGCACTGATTTTCTACCTTTACTCAATAAGCACACAAATTACAAGCATATGTGGCATAAATCATGCATAAACCAATGTAAATAACATAAATATGAGGCTCTAAAACATGTAAATCTCACACCTATATACACCCCCAAACTTAACATTGATCGTCCCCGAGCAAGTAAACAAAAGAGAATTACGACTCAAACAACACCAAAATAAGGGATAAAACAAAAACAAAAGATAGCTCACTTTCGTAGAGAGCACGATTGCACTTAGCGTGTGCAACAAGCCTTTAAACCTCAAAGTTACCAGAGAGGACGAGTATAGTCTCATGAGGGTTTGCAGATGATTTACCCACATAATCAAACATTTTCAACCACATCCAATTAAGACAGCTCAACAAAATTAACAAGAATTAATGGCACAAAATCAACCGTTAAAGCTCAAATTTATGTACACATATCAAAGACTTTCTCATGTTACACCTAGACTCGAAAAGATCTCCAAAGGGTGTAGTGATTGTAAGTCTACGACATTATAGTCAAGTGGCACCCTTACCAAATTTCAGATTTTCTCCCATTTCTATTAACCTTCGATCAATCCTAAAGCACAAGCCTCATAGAAAACATCATATCCATGTACATTTCATTACTTAAACATTTAAACTTTAACTTCACATGAAACTTCCATTTAAATTGATTAAGGCTAGGTCATGTGCAATGTTCTATTCCCTTAGGATTTCTCTGACACCCATGTATCGAGCTTTGAATCAATGACTCCCAAACTAGATAGTTTTAGGGCATTAAGTGTCCAAACACTCCTTACGGATTTAATCACTCGAGTGCCAAAGGCCACGAAATAAAACTAGACCTTTCATTCACTTTCAACTTTAATTGGCTTGAGCAAAGCTCAAATTAGCTTAATAGTACAGTTTATAGGCATGTAGTTTTTCACCTCCAGTACATATCAGCCTGACTTTATAGTCATACCAATTTTCATCAACCTTATTTATTATTCATTAGGCATATGAAGCAACTACTCAACTCATGACCCTAAGAAGAATCTAAGTCAATATTTCCGGGAGAAATTCCTTAAGTGTTTCAGAATGATTATCCACTTAACTCCTCTACCCTCAACTTATTGTGCATTTGTGCTTCATCTAAGGAAAATCTACTCTAATCTAGGGTCCCACGAGCAAAGTAAAGGTCTGTGTATTTTCCATTAAATTCAAATATAAGTTAAGAAATCATGCCATTGTCTCAAGTTAATCAGTTTCATTGCAACAATTGGGGCTAAAAAAAATAAAAATAAAAATTTCATGCTTGATTTTCTCAACATAAAAGCATCCAAACATGATAGCATACAAATTCCCCCAAACTTGGAAACATGCATATCACCAATATATTCAATAACTACTCAACAAATAAGCGCTTCTCACACCCCCAAACTTAAACTCAACATTGTCCTCAATGTTGTCTCTCATAAAGCACAAAAAGAGTGAAAAGAAACACTTAACCTCATAGGTCGGTGAAAACCGAACCTAGTCTCATGCATAAATTCCAAGTGTGGCTCCGAATGGTGCACTCCAATCGCCATAGTATGTCATCATCAATCATGCACTTAATAAATCACAACTATCGAGCATAATTTTTTTTTTTTAAAAAAAAACAAACCAAAAACAACTAAACTACTAGAAAGCAAAAACAAAAAGAAAACAAAAATCTTGGGTTGCCTCCCAAGAAGCGCTCTTTTAAAGTCACTAGCTTGACTTTACCGAGTTATTTCAAGGTGGTTTCTGAATAAATGCCTTGTTCATTCTCCAAGTAAGGATGAAATTTGGCCCGGTGTTAGTAGAAAATATGATGAGCAGTGACCAAGCAATCATACACTCACGAGTTTTTTATGGTCCCTCAATACCTCTATTACCTTTTCTTCCCCATGCTTCAGATGGTGGTGTGGACTCTCTTCCAAGTTAGAGACAATGTCTCATTGTTCGTCACCCATCACTTTGACATACTTGAAGTCCGCGATGTAGGGATGTAGAAGATCATTGGTTTATTTTTCTTGAAAGTGCTCAACACTAAAAGGATCAAAAGCATCAATGTGTAAATTCAAATCAAAATCAAGTGGATGCTCAAAAACCTCATAGCTATCAAAATTAACCATGTCACCGTCTACATTTAATGACAACTTAACATCGTCGGCATCAAATACCGATTTACCTGTGACTATGGGAGATGGTAAAAGAACTTCAACCGGCTCAGAAAGTATAGGAGTCGAATACTCATTGATGGAGGAGTTTGCCGTGGATGTTGGAACGTCCTGACCTGCACATTCGAACGTGATGTGCAGAGGCGAAATTTCTGAGTTTTTTTACTTTTCTTCATTCCACGTCACGGTGTTGTATTCCTCCTTCAAATTCTCATCAGTGTCACTCAGTAGTGTTTCAAGTTCTCTCTAATAGATGATGCTTGATTGTTGCTCGATTTGATGATCGATCTCCTTTATTCCTTTACATACGTCCTTTATCATAAGGCGAAGCTCTTCAAAGGTGATGTCGTGTTGTTCCTCCTCAGTAGGAATTCTCACTTGACAATGTTGGGGAAAGAACCCTTGTGCATAACATACTTGAACGACATCGGACACCCATTGCCTATTTCTCGGACAATCCAAATCCTCGAGAGTGAGTTGCATAGCCTGAATGAGTCCTAGAATCCATTCTTGTTGCTCCGGGGTCAGAAACGGAAGATTTCCCAATGTCTCGGATGCTTGAACTTTAGGTGTGCGACGCTGAGGTGTTGACACCTTAACAGAAATCCTCTCGTTTTTTATTTTCTCAACGATCATTAGAGCCTCCTTAATAGGTCCTTTATACAAAGCATCAATGGTTTTGTGTACCAATTTCATATTTTCCGGATGATCCAAATCATCTAGTGTGAGTTGTAAGTCGTGTATGAGTTGTCGAACCCATTCTCGTTCTTCCAGAGTCGGGGACAGACGATATCTCGCCATTGGTACCTAAAATTAATAAACAAAACATAAAAATTAAAACAAAAACAAAGAAAGAAAGAAAAAAAAGAGAGCAAAACTAAATACTTGCAATAAAAACAAAAACTAAAAAAACAAGTCCCCGGCAACGGCGCCAAAAACTTGACATGAAAAATCCTTACGTGTTTACAAAGCAAGTGGACTGGTCGTGTATAGTAATAAAGTGAATTTTTAAGTCCGGAATGTCGAACCCACAGAGACTCGTATTTTAGATTGACAAAATTTAAAGCAATTAAAATCAAATTAAAAGAGGATGATTAATTGACAATGAAAAAGTGAAAACGATACTTGACAAATTGATTAAGATTCTTATGTGAGAAAGCAACTAAGGCACATGCTTTAACCGTTATTACTCGTTAATATATATGAGTGATTGTTCGAATTATTAGACTACTATTGCTTTGGTGGAAAAAACCTTAATTAATTATTACCCGATCTCTCGGCCGTAATAATCCTATGATTACGTGACGGTTTTCTAAATAATTCTATCCGAGAATCAAATCATTAACCATGCATTCACGTTTTAGAATTTCCACGGATTAATCCGGCTGACTACACCCGAAAATCTATACCTATCTCTAGGAGCAATTCCTCATGCTTTTCGGATGATGTGATGATTTCTCTGAACCCTAATTTATATTCTCTCGAATCATAAACTAGGCTAATTAGCAAGCATATGTTGATCAGGCATACGATTGGAATAAACGCACAAAATCAATACAAAAAGCAATACTAGAATTAAGACGAACAATCAATTCATATATATAAACTCATAAAATTGGCATTCACATGGCCTTAGTTAAAGTAAATTAGTTCATACTCATAATTGGAAAAACAACTAAAAACATAGAATTATTCATAGACAAATAATCTAGAATTAAAAGTCTCCCTATTATGAATTGACGAATTGATGTAGAATCATCGTTCTCTTTGTCTTGCTCGTTTTCTTGGCTCCAACTCTCTGCCAAAGCTGAAAATTTCGAACCCTAATGATGTTGGAAGAGGAGGTATTTATAGAAGAGGATCCCCCAAGTCTCCTAGTTGAATTAGGAATGAAAAATTTCCAAAACTCGTCCAGCCGCCTCTCACGTCCGGACTGCATTTTTCCCACGTACGTACGTTGACCAGTCAACGTCCGGACTGCATTTTGGCCACGTCCGGACTGTGAAGGCAGTAGCACTTTCATTCTGCGCAAAGATTTTATTTTCTTCGGAACGTTTTGTACAGATCTCCGATTAGGGTGATTCATGTTGGAACGTGAAGCTACGAGATAGATCTACAACTTTGTAGAAGAAACATTTGTCAAATTCAGCATTTAAGTATTCTGAAATTCTGCATTTCCGTCCAGTTTTCCTCAATTGCACTGATTTTCCACCTTTACTCAATAAGCACACAAATTACAAGCATATGTGGCATAAATCATGCATAAACCAATGTAAATAACATAAGTATGAGGCTCTAAAACATGTAAATCTCACACCTATCACAACCCAACAACAACATTATCACGAGTGCCAATGCTTGGATCGGAGATGAGAAATATTGGAGACGCAATTGAAAAGTGAAAGGAGCAGCTCAGAGAAAATTCTGGATTTGGCATCTTAGACACAATCGAATACCAACGAAGTCCCTCTTAAAGGATCGAAATACCACGATAAATGCAGAATGTCAGATATGTGGTCATATGGAGGAGTCTAAAACTCACGCCCTTCAGGATTGCACTTGGGCAGCTTCCGTTTGGCGAGGGTTAGTCCACACTCGATATCATGGCATCTTCTTCAGTAAGTATGCTGCCGTTTGGGTTGATTGGAATTTACAGATGCCGGCACACAAGTATGGTTGGTGTAATGAGTGGGATCTTACATTTACTGAGATAGTTAATTTTATTTGGCAAGTTCGCAACGAGACGATTCAAGGTGACGAGGCCAATACCCCGTGGTTGGACCTTAGAGTACGAAATCGGATAATGGAAGCTCAAAGCCTAGCAGAAAGAGATGCGGACACTCGCATAACCACCCAATATGTGGGATGGAATAAACCAAGTGACGAAAGTATCGAGCTTAATGTCGATGCAGCGGTTCAGCGGGTGCATGGGCATGATGGTGGTACAATTGGCATAGGTGGAGTCGTACATGACAAGCAAGGTACTTAGATCAATGGTTTTAAGGGTCGTATTGGCAATTGCTCACCCTTGGTAGCAAAACTTCATGCAATCTTGAAAGGGCTCCAAATCGCATAGGATATGCGCATACACAAGCTCACAGTGGAAACCAATAGTATCGATGCCTTTCGAAGTGTGGAAGATCCTTCTCTCAAAAATACTTTGATATCATATCAGATATTCGAGCCATACTACATCTCCCATGGCAGGCATAAATAATTCATATCTTTCGGGAAGCTAACAGGACAGCTGATTGTTTGGCGAAGGATGGAATAAATCGAGACATGGATATGGTGGATTCACCATATGGAGCTGTTTTAGATGCGTATAATCAAGACTTAATAGGCACGAAATGGCCCCGCGAAATAAATACTAGGTTGGGTTTGTCGAACTGTCTTAGGGTAACCCCTTCCTATTGTAACAAAAAAAAAAAGTATCTATAACCTAGCTCCAGAAAATTAGGGTGATTCTATGCCACTAAATACCATTGAAAGCAAGGACAAGACAGTGAAAAACACTTAAATCACTTGTATCCAACGGTACTAGATGGACCGGCTTCATTCTTAGAATTTCCCTTAAAATTGTGTCGACCCTTTTCTTCAAAAGCATAATACAAAAGCAGAAATTGGAAAACTATACCCAATTTAAGAAACCCTTTCGTGAATCCTCACATATAAAAATGAAATTTAGCGCCAAAGAGAATAAGAAATGTACCTATAACCTAATCAGTAATCACTCTAAATATTTCTCCTTCTTGTGTTTTATTTGATAAAAGTTACTCTAAGTCTCAATCATTTTCTTCTTCTTCTTCTTCTTCTTCTTCTGTTTTATTTGATAAAAGTTACTCTAAATCTCAATCCTTTGCATTTTAATATTTTAATGTCCCCATTTTCCTATTCTTCCTTGTCGAACCCGGGTCGATCTGGATTCAATAGGGTTTCCGGGCTCAAGTATCAAGGGTGATGATAGATGGAAGAGGCTTTGGAGTGTTGATTTTGAGGAGGGTACTTCTTATTCAAGATTTGGGGTATTGAAATTGAAGAAAGTGTGTAGAGGATTTTTGTTATGCAAATCAACTATTTTTCTGTAAGTGCTGAAATTAGAGCTTTTTCTTGCTAAATTAGTTTAAGGTATTTAGTTTCTGATTGGTGGATACTTTTTCTTGCCAAATTAATTATTGGTGGAAGGATTATTATAATTAGATTGAATGAGAGAAAAAGGATTATTTGGTTTCATATATTTTATTCTCTGGAAATGGAGTTAAAACAGGGAAATGTTTTAGGAGACATTGCTGCAGTCTTTGTTGCAGGGAATGCTGTTGAATGGAGGGCATAATTTTTTGAAATAAATATATCCAAAACATATATATATATATATATATGTGTGTGTGTGTGTGTGTGTGGAAGAAGAAACAAAGGTTTGTAATTAAAACAAACTTGTTTTCAGTGGCAAATGTGATGAATGACTTGTTACAATTGAAAGGAGATGTCTTTTTTCGGATGGGTTTTTCTCGTCGTTCATATAGACGCTACAGTAGGATAATAAGAAGGGATGATATAGTTATTGCTGCTTCAATTTAACTTATACATTTCCATCTGAAAACCGAAATGCAGTAAAGAGAGTTAGTTAAATAATGCTACTATGCTACTTTTGGGTATGATTAAGCCTGTAGATAAATCATTTCCAGTAGTTGTAATGAAGAATCAAGTGAAACTACAAAAATGCCACAATTGAAGCCATGAGTTACGCCTTGAAGATCTTCATTGAATGTATATTTTCTCACATGTGTATATATGACAGGCTTAAGATTAGATGTAATTGTAAAATTTGTGTAGAAAATCCTCCTCAAATCACTCCATCTTTATTACATTGTAAATGTATACACACTATATATAGTGATTTTTATCTCTCATCTTCTCACCTTGAGATACAGAGAATTCTCCAACACTTTGCTGTCATTATAAACTTCTTCATGGTATCCAGAGCCTTTTGGTGAGAACTTGAGAGAAAGCTTACTCAAACCCAAAGATTCAAATAAAGTCATCCAAAACTTTGTTCAAGAAATGGAGAACTCCTACCCATATCCTGCCTCACTTAACGTGGCCAATTTTGTGTCCTTAAAACTCAATGCTTACAACTATTTGTTATGGAAAACCCAAATACTTGCTCTCATTGAGAGTCAAGAAATGTTTGGTTTTCTGGATGGTGAATATCAAATGCCAAAACCAACAATTATCGACGGTACCACTACCGATGGACCAAAGGAGGTGCCCAACAAAGCATTTATTTCTTGGAGACGCTCTGACCGTTTACTTCACGGTTGGATCACTGGTACTTTGTCCGAAGAATTCCTTGGGCTTATCGTCGGTCTTAACACATCCCGTGATGTTTGGACGACTTTGGAGACTACTTTCACGCAAAATTCTCAAGAAAGAGAATTCCATCTTATGCATCAATTATCAAGTATCAAGAAAGGTAATGATTCCTTGAGTGATTATCTTAGAAAATTCAAATCAATTTGTGATGATCTTGCAGCAATAGGAAAAATAATTTCTGACAAAAACAAGAGTTATTGGATGCTCCAAGGCCTTGGTCCTCGATACGAAAGTTTTGTGACCACAATGATGAAGCCTCCGGTCCCTTCGTACGATGAAATTATCCAACTTCTTCAAAGCTTTGAAGCTCGTTATCATTTCCATAATCCTGACAATTTACCCCAGGTGTCTTTCTATGCTCATAAAACCAATGGTGGCTCTTACAAGAAGAAAGAAAATGGTTCCAATCATTTTAATTCTAAAGGCAAAGGATTTTATTCTAATGGAAATCGAAATAGTGGCACAAGTAACTTTAATGCAGGTTTTGGACGCGATGAATCAAAGAACCAAAGTGGGCAAACAAGAGCTTCAAAACCACAAGATGGAAAGGTCTCATGTCAAATATGTGGAAGAAATAATCACACTGCACTTGAGTGTTATCATCGCTTCAACCATGCTTATCAAGCAAAGGATATTCCTCAAGCCTTAGCAGCGCTCAACATCGAACATGTACCGGATTTGGAGTGGTTTCCCGATACCGGAGCAACAGCGCACATGACTGGAAATTCTGGTAAGCTAGAGAACTTAAGGCCTTATAAAGGTTTTGATGCTGTTATGGTTGGTAATGGTGAATTCATGAATATTACTCATGTTGGTGATACTCAACTAAATTGTGATGGCCATGAAATTCCTTTACGTAATGTTCTTCTAGTTCCAAATATTAAGAAGAACTTGCTCTCTGTTAGCCAACTTACTACAGATATGCCGTATGAATTTGAATTTGATGGGAATGGTTTTGTGATTAGGGACAGAAGCACAAAACAAGTGATTGCTAATGGCAGAAAGAAAGGAGGCTTATACGCCTTAAGTGAAGGACATGCGGCTCTTTTTTCTTCAAAGTTTAGGAGGACAAATAAAGAAGGTTGGCACCAAAGATTGGGTCATCCGAGTTATAGAGTAATAAATTTTCTTTGTAGTCAGAAATTGATCGATTTTTCTGATGATAAAGTCTCATCAATTTGTGATAGTTGTCAAATGGGAAAATCTTGTAGACTTCCCTTTATGCCAAGTGATGATGAATGTGATAAACCATTCATGATGTTCATTGTGATTTATGGGGTCCTGCGCCAGTTCCATCAACTGAAAACTTTAGATATTATGTGATTTTTGTGGATGGGTTTACTAGATTTACATGGTTTTATCCAATGAAGAAGAAATCTGAATTTTTAACATGTTTTATTCACTTTCAAAAGTTTGTCGAGGTTCAATTCAATTTTAAAATTCAGATTTTGCAAACTGATGAAGGTGGTGAGTTTGCTGGAAGAGAACTAGCTCATTTGCTTTCCAAACTTGGAATTCGTCACCAATCCGCTTGCCCAAAAACACCACAACAAAACGGGGTAGCGGAGAGAAAGCATCGTAACATTACCGAGCTAGGACTGACAATGATGTTTCAAGCAAAATTGTCGTCTCGCTTTTGGGTTGATTGTTTTGCTACTGCGGTCTTTTTAATAAATCGTCTTCCTTCTTACAAACTGAAGATGGTTTCACCATTTTTTCGACTATTTGGAAAGTATCCAGACTATCGTTCTTTACGAGCATTAGGCTGTAAATGCTTTCCTTATCTTGGTGATTACAAGAAAAATAAGTTAGAACCTAAATCAGTACCATGTGTTTTTCTTGGATACAGCATGAAACACAAAGGTTATCGGTGTTTGAGTCCATCAACTGGTCGTATCTTCATATCTCGTCATGTAGTATTTGACGAAGATTGCTTTCCATTTGCAAATCCCTCTTCTTTGCACAGTAAAACATCATATAGCAGTGAGATTACAACTTATAATGAATGGTTGAATTTAGTTGAGCCTAATCACTTTCAAGATACAGGTACTAATGGCCATACATCTTCCTTGAGAAACTTCTCAAATTTTGAACATGGAGCGGATGGGTTTAATGTTGAAAACATTACTCAAAATACCAATGCTATTGATGTCAACGCAGAAGATATCGAAAATGCTGAAATTCCTGCTGAAAATCCTGAAAATACTGCTGAAATGCCTGCTGCTCATGCTGAAAATGCCGAAAATGATGCTTTCCATGCTGAAAATGATGCTGAAAACTCTGACGTTCATGCTGAAAATGCTGTTACACATGTTGAAAATGATGTTGTCCATGCAGATAATGCTGAAAATGATGCTGTCCATGCAGAAATTCATGCTGAAAATGTTGTTGTCCATGCTGAAAATGTTGTAACAAATGCTGAAAATGCCGCTACAATTACTCAAAAACATACTATGGTAACTCGGTCTCGGGTTGGAATACCAAAACCAAATCCACGTTATGCCAATGCTCATATCCTCTCCGAAATTCCGAGTGAACCAAAATCCGTCAAGTCTGCTTTAAAGCATCCTCGTTGGAGAAAAGCAATGCTTGAGGAGCTTGAAGCACTGAGAATCAATCAAACCTGGGACCTTATTCCTCCAACTCCAGAGATGAATGTCATAGGTTCAAAATGGGTGTTTAAAACCAAGTTACGACCTGATGGTAGTGTGGAGCGTCTCAAAGCACGGCTTGTAGCAAAAGGATTCAGTCAAACTGGAATTGATTTTTCAGAAACATATTCTCCGGTAGTCAAACCAGGAAGTATTAGAACTATACTTGCAGTTGCGACTACACTACAATGGCAAATTCGTCAACTCGACGTTAAGAATGCGTTCCTCCATGGATTTATTTCAGAACTTGTTTTTATGAAACAACCACCGGGGTTCGAAAATTCAGACTCTCCGGACCATGTTTGCCGCTTAAAACGTGCTCTTTATGGCCTTAAGCAAGCACCACGTGCTTGGTTTGATAGATTAAGCTCTTTTCTTTTTGATCTTGGTTTCTTTTGTAGTTTAGCTGATCCGTCCCTTTTTATTTACCACTCCAAACGTGGGTCGTTATTCTTGTTAATCTATGTTGATGACATGATACTAACAGGTAACAATATACAAATGTTGGATTGGTTTACGAAAGAGCTCGGTTGGGAGTTTGCTATCAAGGATCTTGGTTTACTTCATTACTTCCTCGGCGTTGAGGTCCATCACACCAGTACGGGTTTATTCTTATCTCAATCAAAATACGCAAAAGATTTAATCCAGGGAGCTGAAATGTCTGGTTGCAAGGCTATCTCAACACCAATGGCGTCAAAGGAGCATTCATCAGAGAGTAATTCACAAGCATATCCAGACCCCACTCATTATCGCAGCATCGTCGGTGCCCTCCAATACCTTACCTTTACAAGGCCAGACCTATCATATTCTGTTAATTTTGTTTGTCAATTTATGAATTCTCCTACAGTAGGCAATTATCATGCAGTGAAACGCATCATTCGTTACGTGAGTGGTACTTTAGAATATGGTATTCATATCTTGCGTCAAAGCTCTTTGGATTTGTATGCATTCTCTGATGCTGATTGGGCTGGGTGTAAATTAACTCGTCGTTTTACTACCGGGTTTTGCACATTTCTTGGAAGCAATTGTATAACATGGAGTGCTAAGAAACAACAAACAGTTGCTCGCTCTAGTGCTAAAGCAGAATACCGCTCAATGGCTTCTACCGCTGCTGAACTTACTTGGATAGCATCTTTGCTACGTGACATCGGCATTAATTTGTCTAAGCCTCCTACACTCCATTGTGACAACATGAGTGGATTATACATGAAAGTGAACCCTGTTTTTCATGCTCGAACAAAGCATGTAGAACTTGATTACCATTTTGTTCGAGAAAAAGTTGCACTTGGTAATCTTGTCACATCCTATGTGAGAGCAAATTCTCAACTGGCTGATATCTTTACTAAACCTTTACCAAGAGCAAATTTTCAGTCTTTGAGAGTCAAACTGGGCCTTCAACTTCCTCCACCTAAGTCGATGAATCCCAGTTTGAGGGGGAGTAATGAAGAATCAAGTGAAACTACAAAAATGCCACAATTGAAGCCATGAGTTACTCCTTGAAGATTTTCATTGAATGTATATTTTCTCACATGTGTATATATGATAGGCTTAAGATTAGATGTAATTGTAAAATTTGTGTAGAAAATCCTCCTCAAATCACTCCATCTTTATTACATTGTAAATGTACACACACTATATATAGTGATTTTTATCTCTCATCTTCCACCTTGAGATACAGAGAATTCTCCAACACTTTGCTGTCATTATAAACTTCTTCAGTTTGAAGGTGGTATATCGAAACACAAGGACCATCCCAAACATAAATTAAGAAGTAAATTTTTCAGAAATTTGTCGTCCGTCTCCATCCAAAAAGGGTGGCATATATCAATGTAATGTTCACTTTTTCATAATATAAAATCTCCCCTTCTCGGATATCATTTTCAGTTTCATTATCAAATTACTGCAATACACACTAAGAAATGCTCACTTTGTCTAAGAGATTTTGAACTTCTTGCAGCTGGCTGTGGAATGACTCAATTAGTTACACTTGGCCTGCTCACAGCATCTAGATATTACTTACTCTTACCGTTATTTCAACTTGGCTCCCCTTAGCTTTTGTATGGATTTGCCTGTATACCTATCGTTTTACATTGACTGCCTCATGTATATCCACTTGAAACGATGAATTATTATTTATTTTTTAATGCATGGATAAGCTTGAATTTGACATTTTCGTAACATTCGCCTGAAAACTCTTATTGACCGAAGGTGAAGAATGAAGATCAATAAATATTACATTTCGCACTTGATTTTGATGATTCTTGTCGTAGAATTATGGTCATTCTTAGGAGCTGCTATGACTTCGACTTCAAATTCCTAGATAGTGGTATCCACATGGGGTCCACCACCCGATGATCCTGAACTTGGAGTCCTGGACTACCTATGACAGAATTCAGTTAAGGATAACATACGTTCGACAGCGTAGTCCATTTGTTGATGGGGAATGGAGGTTTATGGCTGGTTCAGACCTCTGCAAGTTTCCGTCGGTTGGGGGATCCTTTGGAATATTAACCTACTCGAGTACATCAAACTCTCAATTTTGCTAGGTAAGTATGTTTCGGTCATATTTTTGTTGCTTCAACTATGTATTGCAACGCCTTAGGAACTATGATTTTTCTGATTAAATGGAAATAGAATGAACATAGCACCAATAATTTGTTGTTGTACAATAATATGATTATGAACTTATTATTGGTTGGTAGTGACTTGACCCTTGCATATATGGTTTCTGTTTTGCACTTGCTATTCTCAACATTTTACTAGTACAATACAAGTGCGTTGCACATAAACTTTCGATTCTTTAAATAATTATTATTAATTATTTGTTAGAAAAATAAACTGCACGAATGATTGTTCATTATAAAATTTGCATTTTACTTGCAAAGCTCTACATGTCCGAAACAATTAAATTTCTTATCAACAACAAACCAATAACACATGCAAATAAGAACATAATCATAAACTAAATAAAAACAATACATTTTCAATCCAATACATGACATGAACAAAAACAAATACTTTATTTTTCGAGTCTTCACCGCAAATAAGTGAAATAACTATTAACTGTCATATAAATAATGCATGAGCGCGTTCTTCGACTAAGAATTACATTAGGAATTTTAATTTTTTTTATTTTAAAATTTGGCTCCATAATACTTGGTCTCTCACAAAAGACTTATAGTTCTACACGCCCGCTAGGAGTGTCCGACACGATGTTGGAAATTTATTTTTTTATATTTTGTTTAAGAATATGGATTTTCGGTGTTGGACACATGTTGGAAGAGTATCGTGTCCGATATACGTTCGACACATGTCTGACACGATACGTGACGGTTTTTCGAAGTATCCGTGCATTATAGGACCTCTGGTACTCTTTTTATTTTTTTGCTAACAAGTAAAGGCTACGTGCGTTGCACGCATATATGCAATTTTTTATACTAACGAAGTGATATAACCTATCTCGCATAACAAAACTTTCTCCCAGTTATGCATAGTAGCATTCACAAATTTTGCGATGTTAAAATATGATTTATGATACTTTTTTCTCTATTAAAGTTTAGGAAAACATTTTAAAACTCCATAAAATAAGTTTATTCCCAAAAAGTCATGAAAATGATTCAATTTAAAATACTCGTTCGACCAATTCTTCGTTTGAGAAAACCAATAGATAAAGGTTAATAATATTTTTTTAGCTAAATTTACCTTTGTTACATTAACAATTATCAATTGGTACACATATTTATCCTAAATAGCCTCGCTAAGTGCTATTGAGTGGATTGATGGCGAGATATAAAAATTTCTTTTGAATGTAAAAAGTATTAATTAAGTATAAACACTATACAACATTTTCAATGGTAATTCAAAATGAATTACAAAAATTATCACACGTCCTATTACATATTTTGTCTCATACTCCTGAAGCGAAAAAAATTGGTTGTGTCAAGTAATATACTTAATATGCATGTGTTTCTGTTAAAACAAAATATATACGCCTGGAGAACCAATTTCCCAACGTAAGCAGAGAGATTTATTCAATAAATCATACCATGGACAAACGTCACAAACCAAAGCAAAATGTTCAACGAACAAACCTGAGGGGTCCTATTATTCAATACATCCAAATCCTCGTTTTTCAAAAATTTTGACACAATTTTCAAATCTTATTTGAAAATGCATCCTCAAATCTTGTATTTTCTTCAAGACTGATGCTTCCTGCTTGACCCCTCTCATCACGAGTCAAAATCACGCAATTGAAATCGAAATTTATACTATGTAGATTTAGAAAATTTAAAATTGAAATAAACAGTCACTTTTTCTAATATTATTCTTTTACCCAGAATGAACAGTTATATAATGAATTGATTAACTATAGTACTTCCACTATTGTTGAAAAGGTTATGAAAAATATCAACATTTAATCTAATCAATTAAACCGATGGACTACCTTTGCATTTTGTACCTAGGAGCTGGAGATTTGTAATTTATCATTAAGTTTGTCATTATTAATGATCTAACTGTTATTATATGTACTAATTATCATTATTAATGGAATAACTGCTATTATATGTACTAATTAGATGTAATTATTAATTAATATTTATTTTAGTCTTAAAAAAGGATAAGATAGTCAAATCACAATTGAAAGAAATAATTTCATTATCCAGACTTTTAGTATAGAATATAAATTATGCATTTTGTACCTAGGAGCTAGAGAGTTGTAATTTATCATTAAGTTAGTAATTATTAATGGACTAACTGATATTATATGCACTGATTATCATTATTAATGGAATAACTACTATTTATATGTACTAATTAGATGTAATTATTAATTAATTTTTATTTTAATCTTAAAAAAGGATAAAATAGTCAAATTACAAGTAGAAGAAACAACTTCATATTCATACTTTTAGTATAGTATAGTATATATATATATATAGTATAAAGATATAGATTAGGGTGGTCATTTACCATTTACTCGCTACTTTTCACTTAGTTGCTGATTTGCTTCCCCGATTTGCGAAAAATTAAAAACTCCTAATTTTACATCGAACAACATATATAAGAGAAACAGTGGTTTAATGACATGAAATGACATTGTAAATAGTTGGTTGGGTGACTGAGATGGTAAATGAAGACTGAATGTCCTTAGAAGTGTCATGTGACACGTGTCAGGTGTTCGGTAGTTTGATTGGAAAAATTAATTTTGGGGTGAGTTTAATGGGGAATTATTTTTTTTCAAAAAAATGTTTAATGGGGCATGGTTCAGTTTTGGATTTTGAGGGGTGAATTGCAATTTGTCCAATAAATTTGTTTAGTTTTAGGACGAAATGTTTATTTACTACTCAATAAATAATCTCCAACTTTTATTGGCGAGCAAAGAAGTAAAATCAACTAAATTAAGTTTATTAATAAATAAATAAAAATACTCCATTTCGTTTTCGTTTCTTTTCCCATTCTTTTTGCTTTTTTCCTTCTTCTTCAATACAACACACACTATTCGATTAGGGAAAATCGATTATCGATTAGGATCATTAATCTCAATCTATCAGACACCATTGGATGCAATCAACCATACTGGGACCAACGTTCCAGGCCATTGTTAGAATCACCCAGTGCATGGATTAAGATGATTGAAGTGTTCCTTACCATCACATTGTTGCATCCAACGTTGTATAGGATGATCCAATTTACTTTAAAATAACGGATAATCCTACCATCACAGAATCCCAAACCCCTCAACAACTGTATTACCAACCGTTGATGTCTAACCCATGCACATCGATACCCCATCCATACCAGCCATCCAAATTCAGCACGAACCCCACCAACACACTCGACCTCAACACCACTTCCCCAAACCTCAACTTCGACCCTTCCACCTGCCTGCAAACCAAAACCACCAATCCCAGTAACCGATTCTCATCGTACACGTGCATTATGTGTGTATAGTTGTCAATTCAGCACAACATTGTGGTTACTAATTGTTGAAAAAAATTCTAGCGCGTAACGGGCGGTATTTATGAAGATGCAAAATAATATTGATATGTTGAGGCAAGGGTTACCCTATTTCCTTAAGACAATATTGTATCGCACTTGGTGGTCACGAAATATGGCAATTGTCTCCCAAGATACAATGACAAACGTCTCGGAAATAGTACAACTACAAATTTTCAAGCCTAGCGAATAAAATACTTGTTCCAAACTCTCTCAATGGACACAGATGAATTAAATGCACATCTAAACATTTAATATGCAAACTTATTCTTACAATATTAAAATAATATTTAAGAATACTTAATAATTCTTAAAATAATATATAAGAACTTCAAGAATATTTTAAATGCTCAATTTAGCATTTAATATTCAACACTATTCTTAAAATATTAAAATTAATATTTAAGAAACAAAAGAATATTCAAAGTACTCAAAATTAGTACTAAGAATAAAAGAGAGAAGAGAATATAATGTTGGTGTAACTAATGCCAAACTATGGGGGCTATTTATAGAGAATGAAAGGTTTTGGGTCAAAAGAGACAACCTTTCGAATATCTGCAAAAGGGCCCAAACGTTGTGTCTTTTAGACAAAAAACCCCCTGATTGAACCTTTTCGGACTTTTCACATTAGCCCCAAAAGTTGTACCTGTTCAAAACACCCCCTGAGCTAAAAGACAAAAGGCGCCTGACATGGCTATGATCCGATGTGGTGGGTGCACCGTGCACCCGCCTCTCAACCAATAACAAGCCACCTTTTCCGGGCAATGATTACGTGTGGCCGGTTGCACCATCCGGCTGTGCAATTCAGACCCTATCTTTCCACAAATCTTAATTTTGACCCCAAAACTTTGAATCTTGATTTATTAAGTCCTTTCAAATTGGTCCCTCAATTTTTTGATTTGAACATTTTAGACCCCAAACTAAATGAACTATTTCCTATACGACCGCGACCGTTGATCGTATAATTGTGATCATTTATTCGCCTTTGTTCATATCAATTTATTGATTCCAATTACGAGCCACATTTTAAGTGACACACTTTGCTAATTAATTTCTCATTCACCCGAAATCGGATTTGAGCAATTAAATACTTTAAATTTATCTACTCAAAATGCAGATTAATTTAAGCCAAAGTCATTCCACTTTTGACACACAGAACTCACTTAAATTTTTCAAATAAATCATGCTAAAGCCAATTTACTCAATCAAGATTTTCAACATACCCACCATGAATGAAATTAATGCAAATGCAGACTATGTAGACGCAATGCAGACACTGAAAGAGTTTGGGCAAAAAGCTATTGCATCAAGAGAGGTAGCTTGTGGCTTTGAACCTTCCTTAGTGAAATACCATCGGATTTACTTGGCTACCCAATGAACGTGATGTCTTGAATTGGCCAGCTGTTTGTGTAAACCAAGACAATGATACTCACACAATAACTTCTCTAACAGATTTTGTTCTCAATTGGGTCCGTTTTGGCCATGGAACACCATCTTGGATTCATAAGTGTTTACTATATTGAAGCGGCCCTCACTTCTCACTTACATAGGCGATCTCCTATAAAGAGTACCCTGCCGTACCCCACTTTGTTACGTCACACATTTAAACAGTATAGGAATCATTAAAAGCAACTTGCTTAACCTCAGCTACGCTCTGTAGGTTGCACTTGTTTATCTTAGGAATGGGTAGGAGTTTTAAACTCATTAAGTGCATCACTGAATTTTCATAATTTCGTTCTCCCATTGAACCAAGATCTTGGGATCTCCAATCAATAAGGTTGGGTTTCCACTATGTCAATTCTTAATTATGTAGGCTTTAGGCCCATTCCCATCGATATGCAATTTATTTGATCTTTTAGGCATACATTTGTATCCATACATTCTCATTTGATTTTACTCAATCAATAGAGACAATGCCACTGAAGATCACTGCTAATGGTTTTATATCTATGTGTCTAGACTACCATTTTACATGCTATTTTGTGCCCTTTCGACTGTCGACTATTTTCTACAATGTATCGGAACATGTGGCACAAAATTTAGCTAATAAAGAATATCAATTTTTCCTTAGTGTATTCTATCAGTACACTTGGATATATCGCATAGAGTAATCACAATTCATAGCATATCTCAGATATCTATGAACTCTATTGAATGACTTCAAAAGGTCATTACGTCGATCACTCGTGATACTCAATACATCTGCCTTTTCAGCTCGGATGTATGTCAAGCACCGGTGCCGACCCACCATTCGCTTAGTTACCTCTCACTACATTTGAGAGCGTAAGGTCCGACCACCCACCATTTGCCTAGCTTGGTTTTAGTGATTTAATCACCCACCATTTTGCCTAGCTTGGTTTGTCTTGACGATCACCCACTATTTGTGTGGTTTAGATTGTCTGTGACGAACATCCACCATTTATATGGTTCGGCTTGTCCTCAACAGTCACCCACCATTCACATGGTTCGGATTATCTATGGTCAACCATTGTCTGCGTGGTTCATTTTACCACGTTTGTGTTTATCCACTCGGAACAATTTTTCTTTATTCTTATTTCGACTATTGTCAGTACGCCAACTATAATTTGGTTTTACCAAATTGTCTGTATCTTTAAAGTCATTTTTTCGGATTTAATTTCAGACGTTTAATCGACTTTCACGATCTTACTCCGACAATTAACATCTTTTATTCTTGACCAAGTTGTGTACTTGTACAATGTGTCGTCCACATTTCTCTTTTCGGAGAACACGTTTCATAATATGAAACAATCGAAAAATTCTCACTTAGCAACCTTATAGGTTCATAGTGACGACGTTCCACATTGTCTATTTTAATTTTTAAAAATAGACTAGATTTTATTTCGCTTAAATGAAACCACGACTAGTTTAGCCTCTACAACTATTTCACTTTTACGGTGAAAATTGTAGGCTACAACTCTAAATAATGCAATAATTATTCTTAACACAAAATTGACTTCTTTAAATAAACGTCGCTATCAAATGTAAATAACATGCAAACAATTTAAATCAATTATTTAAATGATGCATTTCTTCATTCATTGTGATCAGACTTTATACTAAAGATTGTCAAGCATAGTGAAAAATTACGCTTATTGTATTTATTCATAACCTGAAAGAAAACTACTGAACAATTACTTTATATATGCGTAGCAAAATAAAGTAATCTTAAGTATGCAATTTTTTTTTAATTATTATTCTTTATCAAGAATAAATCACAAAGATAAAATATAATTAAATATTTAACCACATTCATCGCATGCTCACATTAAATTCATATAACATGATTACATCATTTTGCATAACTAAATATTAAATCACATTTAATATCATTCAACATAATATGTAATCAAATGATGCAAAAATTGATAATTCATAATATGAACTTATCTCATTGTTGATTTCGTAATCAATATTTCGCCTTCAATTGCTTCCAAATTTTTCATCAATTTTCTTGAAATCACGAAAATTCGAATCCTCTTTCGTTGGTGTGACATGGATAATGATTTTTCGTTTCAAAATCCCATGCGTGGCGTGTCAACTCATGCAATTTTCCAAAATGCCAAAGAGTGCGACTTTCTGAAACTGCCATGCATCTCTTTAATATATCTAATTTCCAATTGCAGAAGCACTTGAGCAAATCTGAGTTCAACCGAAAGATGGCCAACATGATTAAATAATGATTCTGTTTACATCAACAAATCAACATATTCATTTTTTTTCCCAATAAATACTTATCTTCCAATTTGAGTATTCTCAAATAGGCCACAGACCGTGAGTATAGCATAAATTCCTCCGGACGCTTCTCGTATTGTATTTTTCCATCGGAAAATGCCATATTCGTTACTCGACGTTTTATTTTGCCCTCTTCAGGAAACACTCAAAATATTGTCTTAAGTTGTTGAAAAAAATTCTAGCGCGTAACGGACGGTGTTTATAAAGATGCAAAATGATAATGATATGTCGAGGCAAGGGTTACCCTATTTTCTTAAGACAATATTGCCCCGCACTTGGTGGTCACGGAATACGGCAATTGTCTCCCAAGATACAACGACAAACGTCTCGAAAATAGTACCACTACAAATTTCCGAGCCTAACGAACAAAATACTTGTTCCAAACTCTCTCGATGGACACGAATGAATTAAATGCACATCTAAACATTTAATATGCAAACTTATTCTTATAATATTAAAATAATATTTAAGAATACTTAATGATTCTTAAAATAATATTTAAGAACTTCAAGAATATTTTAAATGCTCAATTTAGCATTTCATATTCAACACTATTCTTAAAATATTAAAATTAATATTTAAGAAACAAAAGAATATTCAAAGTACTCAAAATTAGTACTAAGAATAAAAGAGAAAAGAGAATATAATGTTGATGTAATTAATTCCAAACTATGGGGAATAGAGAATGAAAGGTTTTGGGTCAAAAGAGGCAACGTTTCGGATATCTGCCGAAGGGCCCAAACATTGTGTCTTTTGGACAAAAAGCCCCCTGATTGAATCTTTTCGAACTTTTCACATTAGCCCCAAAACTAAATGAACAATTTCCTATACAACCGCAGCCGTCGATCGTATAATTGTTATCATTTATTCGCCTTTGTTCATATCAATTTATTGATTCCAATTACGAGCCACATTTTAAGTGACACACTTTGCTAATTAATTTCTCATTCAAATTTGAGTAATTAAATACTTTAAATGTATCTACTCAAAATGTAGATTAGTATAACAAACTACACTAGTATACTAATGTCTGTGTGGTTAATGATTAAGAATTATCTATCCAGATTTGTCGGGTCAGTTTATCCGCCTTCGCCTAAACTTAAAAAGAAAAAAGAAAAAAAAACTACACTTTAGCATTTAGGAAAGATATGACACAAGAATTTTGCATGAGCTAGTTTTAGCATATCTAATTATTAATTGACATGAACATATCAAATTTTTAATGGTAAATGACCATGAAAAAATTGTTATTCTTTAAATTAAAAAATAATTGATTTCAAAAATAAAATTATAATGTACGTACATGTACTCTTATTTGAATATAAGTAGTAGTTGCCATTTAGCAAAGGATTTTGTTGACTAAATCTAGTTAATTATAATATTTTTTGTTAGTAAATTAAAGTGAAGGGCGAGCCCCTAAAATTATAATATTGTTTGTTAGTAAATTTTTTTAAAAAAGAGAGTATTCCTAAGGTTTGAACCAGCAACCTACCCTTTAGAAAAGTGAGCACCTGCCACTAAAGCATATATCAATATGTTGCAAATCCTATCTTGCTTTTATAATTACTTATTGATTCGAAATCTAAAAAAAAATAAAATTAAGTTTCAGTGCTAAGTCTTAACACTTGGCGCTAAAATTTCAGATGAAAGAATTAGAAATATTTGGCGGGCCAAATGCGTAAAGAAGAAATATTTTTCAATTAGATTTTTTTTCAATTTTTAGTCAAATATGTCTACTTTTTGTCTTTTGATTCTCTCTCTCTCTCTCTCCAGGTGGGTTAGCTTTAGCCATTCTTTCACCATTTTCAGACAAAATTACTTGGGGTTTCTTCATTAATTTCTCTCAAGTAAGAGAAAAACATGGTTCAATCATTTAGAAGTCTTGATTTTTGATATCTTGCTACAATATCTCTTGAGCCTTCTCATTCATTTCTAATTTTTCTATTTTACAGAGGGTTTTGAAGAAAACATGGGGGAAGAAACAGAGATTTGTGGCTACACTTGAAGGAATGTCAAGTGAAATTTGATTTGCTTAACTTTGAAGTATGGATTTTTGGCTCCAAGAGGTGTACATTTTTTTCCTCATTTTTTTATATTTTCTTTTGTAATTTGTTCATTCTCTCATCGTATTTTGATGGGTGTTGTGAACTAAATCAAGATCTTGAAGAAAAATCTAGAAATGAGTAATAATCAAGAAAATGGTCTATTAAGATAGATTCTCTGGGTACCATGTTGAGGGTGGGGTTCAGGAACATATTTTGATTGGGTATGCATTTTGATTTGCACTTGTGAATTTTCAAGTATGGGTTTACATTTTGCAATTTTCATTGTGATGTGAGGAGTAGATTGGAGGTGGATGATATGGGCACAACAAGTTTGTGTTGTGTTGTGACTGTGCTCACTTTTTACCAAATTATACATCAAAATAAAGTATTATTCATTATATTAAGTGTAGTACATAATATGCATACTACGTTATTTTAAATTTAAATGAAAATTACGAATATATATTGTTCATTAAGTTTAGAATGTGTACGAAAAAATAGAGTGTTGGTTAATTAGTTATACGTGCACTCTACTAATATAATACTAGCTTTAACTAAGAACGTATACATGTATATACATATTTGTTTTAGCTTAATAAATATCTAGCTGTAGCAATTTGCTATTTAATTATTACATAACGGACCAATTATTACCACCCAAAGATGAACTCACGATCATTCAGCATTCATTTCCCTAAAAAAGGAGGTTATGAAAATACTAGATAAAAACATGAAATAGGATCCTATTTGTTGTGTGGCAAAAAAAGAAAGACAAAAACAGAGAGTTGTGCGCGTCTTCACAAAAAAATTCATAACTCATTGTACAAGGCTCGGATTCATGAACCGTTTTCTTCCCATGAAACTAGACACATAGGGCTATCCACACATATATCGAACATAATCAGGAGATGTCTAGAACAAAGCAGTTTTGTATTCAAAGTTAGCTAAAAATCTGTCGGCTGTGCAGACAGCTGTGCGCATTTTCACGAAAAAATTCATAACTCATTGTAGAAAGCTAGGATTCATGAACCGTTTTCTTCCCATGAAACTAGACACATAGGGCTATCCATAAATATATCGCACATAATCAAAAGACATCTAGAATAAAGCAGTTTTGTATTCAAAATTGTCTTCCCATGAAACCATTTTCTTGATTTATTTTTCGACACTTACATTTTTTTTTAGTTTCGTTAGTACTGCTGCACCTCAGACCATTTTACCATCTTTACATGGATGGTATAATGGAGTTTGGCCAACCTTTACTAAAATTCAGGATCGGGTAAAGTTATAGTATTGTGGATAACTTATTGTGAAGTTAAGTGATATTTTGATAGTTTTCTTTATTAATCGCTATCTTTTATTTACGTAGAAGTCCTGTTTATTGATCGCTATCAATTCAATTCCTATTTATTGATCGGTATTGTAAATAACTAGTGTAGTATTGATATAAGTATGTTTAATGTGTATAAATAACTAGTGTGGTATTGATATATGCAAAAAGAGAAACTTATGACATTGACATGTGTTGTTTAGGATTTGATAACTATGTTTAGGTTATTTGTATGGATGTGATGTGTATAAATAACTAGTGTGCTATTCATATATGCAAAAAGAGAAATTTTTATGTACTTGACATGTGTTTTTTAGAATTTGATAACTCTGTTTAGATTGTTTGCTTGGACGTGATCTGTATAAATAACTTTTATGGTATTGTTATATTCAAAACGATAAATTTATGTCCTTTATATGTGTTGCTTATGATTTGATAAATCTATCTTACTTCTGATTATTTTAATTATATTTTTCTTAAATTGTAGTCTAAAAAGAATGGTGGGAATCCGGTGCTTTTTCAAAAAGCTTTTGAGCTGTGTCATAGGAGAAACAAAGGACAAGGACCTTTTGTGGACAAGAAGTCGAAGAATACATTGGTGAGTTTTTTTCTCATTATTACTTATTAATAGATATTACCCCTTACAAGATATCAGTTGTTAATTAGTAATATATTAATTACTTTTCTAATTTATTTTGTAGGAGACTCATACTGAGAAACTAAAGCAAAACCAATCTCAGAGTGATGGACCAACGATGTTGCCCTCTATTAAAGCTTCATGCATCATTTATCCCAAAGCATGGGCTGAGGCATCTGGTGGACCAAAATTCGGGCGTTGCTATGTGTTCGGTACCTCGTACAATGAAAGCTCCTCTTCATCTATTCATAGCTCAAGCATCAATCGCTCAAAGTAGAAACAAAGAATGCGAAAAAGATTCAAGAATTAGAGAAAGAATTGGAAAAGCAATGAGTAGAAATGAAAAAGAATATCGAGCAGAGTATTAAGGATGGTATCAAGGATGCTCTTACATCTCTCAGTATGTATCCAGTCCAACATCCTTCTTCCGGACATTTATCTGCTTCAGCTCTCGGGTACTTGCCACCTCCTCCTGGCTACTATCTATCTCTTGGCTACTATCCGGCTCCTCCGGCTCCTAGTCAACATCATCATTTCCAGTACCAGCCTTCTAGTTGAGATCATTCTCCCGACGAACACCATACTCGGGATTAGCCCATTGCTCGGTCCTATTGCATTTGTTATTTTGATTGAATTCGTGTAGAACTTTTAGTTATATGTTATGACAAGATATTTTATATTTATGATTTTATCTACATTTGGTTACGTATGACATTTTATAATTATTATATTGGTATTTTATTTTGGTAAACTCATTTTATGTATATTACTATTATATTATTATTTAATTAATATTAATTATAATTGAAAAATATTAAAAAAGAAATTATTGGATATATTTAGCAACTAAATTAGGGGTACAAATGTTTGTTGGTGATTTCTAATTTTGAAATTAGGAACAAAAATGTTTGTTGTTGAATAATATTTTTTTATAATATTTCGAATATATTACCATATATTACCATCAAAATTTCCAACAAATTGTTTGCTTCCTAAAGATTAGGAACAAAGTCATTCCTTCCGAATTCGGAAGGAAGGCTTTTGTAGGCAATATTTGTTGATGATCACCAACTAAATTATTTGTAGGTAAATATTGTTGCCAAATTTACCAACAAAACTCTTTGTTCCTAAAATTTACTTACAAGCGATATAAGAACAAAACCTATTTGTTGATAATTTTGTAGCTAATGTGAATTACCAACAAATATTGGTTGTTTAGCATTGAATTACATTCCTTGCTAATCAGTGTTTTTCTTGTAGTATATATATAGCATATATTCCTCCGGACGCTTCTCGTATTGTATTATTCCATCGGAAAATGCCATATTCGTTACTCGACGTTTGATTTTGCCCTCTTCAGGAAACACTCAAAATATTGTCTAAAGTTGTTGAAAAAAAATCTTGCGCGTAACGGACGGTGTTTATGAAGATGCAAAATGATAATGATATGTCGAGGCAAGGGTTACCCTATTTTCTTAAGACAATATTGCCCCGCACTTGGTGGTCACGGAATACGACAATTGTCTCCCAAGATACAACGACAAACGTCTCGGAAATAGTACCACTACAAATTTCCGAGCCTAACGAACAAAATACTTGTTCCAAACTCTCTCGATGGACATGGATGAATTAAATGCACATCTAAACATTTAATATGCAAACTTATTCTTACAATATTAAAATAATATTTAAGAATACTTAATAATTCTTAAAATAATATTTAAGAACTTCAAGAATATTTTCAATGCTCAATTTAGCATTTAATATTCAACACTATTCTTAAAATATTAAAAGTAATATTTAAGAAACAAAAGAATATTCAAAGTACTCAAAATTAGTACTAAGAATAAAAGAGAGAAGAGAATATAATATTGATGTAATTAATTCCAAACTATGGGGGTCTATTTATAGAGAATGAAAGGCTTTGGGTCAAAAGAGGCAACGTTTCGGATATCTGCAGAAGGGCCCAAACGTTGTGTCTTTTGGACAAAAAGCCCCCAGATTGAATCTTTTCGAACTTTTCACATTAGCCCCAAAAGTTGTACCTATTCAAAACACCCCCTGAGCTAAAAGACAAAAGGCTTGACATGAGTATGATCCGGTGTGGCGGGTGCACCGTGCACCTTCTTCGCAACCAATAACCAGCCACCTTTTCCGGGCAATGATTAGGTGTGACCGGTTGCACCATCCGGCTATGCAATTCAGCCCCTATCTTTCCACAAATCTTAATTTCGACCCCAAAACTTTGAATCTTGATTTATTAAGTCCTTTCAAATTGGTCCCTCAATTTTTCGATTTAAACATTTTAGACCCCAAACTAAATGAACTATTTCCTATACGACCGCGGCCGTCGATCGTATAATTGTGATCATTTATTCGCCTTTGTTCATATCAATTTATTGATTCCAATTACGAGCCACATTTTAAGTAACACACTTTGCTAATTAATTTCTCATTCATCCGAAATCGAATTTGAGTAATTAAATATTTTAAATTTATCTACTCAAAATGTAAATTAATTTAAGTCAAAATCATTCCACTTTTGACACACAAAACTCACTTAAATTTTTCAAATAAATTATACTAACGCACAATTTACTCAATCAAGATTTTCAACATTAGGAGGTGTAAGTTTGATTTCCATATTGTAAGGGGTGTTTGTATAATTAGACCTGATCCCACTAGTTATTTTATTGTAATAAATACCCATAAATAGTTTGACTTTTACACATGTCTGGAGGTGCTAGTTTCTCAGAACATACCACGAAAGTCACCATTAAATACAATTTCACGTTTTCACGGACGACCGAATATATACACGTCTTCATCTGAAGAAGTCGACTAAGACCATTTCAAATTACAGCACAAAAATCCAAAATCCCAAGTATTAAAACATATCTCAATCTTTCCACAGAAACCAAAACATATCAGAGGTTGTCTCTAAGCTCTGAACTCTCAAGCCTCCATGGAATTCAATGAAATGATCTTCGGTTCCCTGACAATCCTAAAAGAATCCATCAAACTTCTTCACAAAAACAAGAAATTAATGGCCTCAATCGCCGTTTTTTCGATACTCTTTCCATCCATCTTCTTCTTACTATTCAGTTTCTCCGTGCAATCCTTGATCAATCACATGGCTGATCATGTTTCTCTCGCGGAACCCTCTTATCAAAATCTGCTAAAATACTTGGCAATTCTTTTTATAGTTCAAATCGCATTCATACTCGCTTTTGTGACACTCTCCCACTTCTCCGGAGTTGCAACGATCTTAGTATCAGCCACATCTTACACGGGCGACATCTTATCGTTACAAGATTTATTTTCGAGCATCAAAAGAAAATGGAAAAGCCCACTCACTACTACCTTCAACGGATCACGCCAAAATATGCGTTATTCGTTGGTTATCGGGGTTTTGGTTGCTCTTGCAGTACTTTACCCTAATTTTATAACAATCTCAATCGCCATTCTTTTCGGGATCGCAGCCATCGTTTTCTCCCTATATTTGGCGGTCGTTACCATATTGGCCATCGTCGTTTCAGTTGTGGAAGAATGTAGTTCCGGGAAGGAGGCACAAGAAAAGGCTGCAGAAATTGTTGAAGGCCAAAGATCGCTCGGTTTCTTGCTCAATTTATTCATTAACCTACTATTTTCGATTATTTTACTGGGGTATTGGATGATACTTGGTGATAGAGGGATACTTAATGTCACAATATATGGATTGTTTGTGGTGAATATGGCTTCTCTTGTGAAGATGTTTGTACTCATGGCATATACGGTGTTGTACTTCCAGTGTAAGAAGCACCATCGTGAAGAGACTGCTATACTTGGAAAAGTTCAGTACACTAAACTGATTACTGATATTCCAGTGTAAGAAGCACCATGGTGAAGATTCCTCTTTTAGCTCACTTTTGAGTGAAAATTAGTTGTTGTGCATCTATATTAGGTCATTGTAAAATGCTTGTTTGACCCCCCTGTTTATATATTACATCAAGCTCTATAATAATATTTTCATGTATTAAGTTGTTAGAATTAATTTGTAATTTTCAAGAAATGTGTAGAACAATCTTGATAAATGTACCTAAGAAATATCTTGTAGTCTAAGAAAAATCTAGTATGTGGTGGACTAAGAAATATCTAGAATATACATTTCCCAACCACCTCATTTCTAGATGTATCTATTGATCACTATAAATAGAGGTGTACCATGCAACTTGTATGCAAGCTAAAACCATATGCTAAATTCTAATAATACAAAGAGCAGCAGCTCATATCTTAATCCTTATTCTAAAATCAGCCGTGCCTATCATATTTCTTCCACTAACATTACAAAACTTTCTAAGCATAAAGCTTTTCACCAATAGAAAGCTCATCACACTTCCGCTACTACTCTAACAAATTTGGTATCAGAGCCGTATAGACGGCTTTGATCAGTCATCATATAAATCATGGCGACAAGTTCATCCACTACAATGTTCAAGTACTCTCCAAGTGAAGTACCAATATTTGAAGGAGAGCATTATGATTATTGGAGCAGCGAGATGAGGGATTTTTTCATCTCTCAAGACTTATGGGAAGTTATAGAAGAGGAGTATCCATAGGCACCCGCTGAAGGAGATCCGACCAAATGGACAGCTACACAAGAAAAGCAATTCAAAGAAAATCAAAAGAAAGATGCGACGGCACTTCGATATATAAAACAGGGGGTAAGTAAATCTATCTATCCTCGAATTTTTAATAAAAGAAAAGCTAAAGAAGCATGGGAAGTTTTACAAAAAGAATTTCGGGGAAATGATAAAGTAATATCGATCAAGTTGCAATCTCTTTGGAGAGATTTCGACAACTTATCGATGAAAGAAAATGAAAAAATTGGAGATTTTTTTTCTAGAGTCTCAACTATCGTAAATCAAATTCAATGTCTTGGAGATACTATTCAAGACAAGAAAGTGGTCGAGAAGATTTTGAGAAGCTTACCTCCAAAGTTTGACCATTGTGTTGCCGCGATCGAAGAATCAAAGGACCTATCAAAGTTGTCGACTTTCGAACTCATGAGTTCACTACAAGCTCATGAACAAAGAATCAATAGGTCGACAAATCAGTCCGTCGAGCAAGCATTCCAATCCAAAATCAAGTTTTCGGAGAATGACTCAAGCAAACTTGACTTCAAAAAAGGAGCATTTCAAAAGAAGAATCATTACAACGGAGGAAATCAAGAGAGGCGCAAACTCAACAACAAAGGTGAAGGAAATCAATGTTGCATTATTTGCAAAAAGAATAATCATACTTCACAAGATTGCTACTTCAAGTGTAAGAGATGTCGAATCCCTAATCACTCACAAAGGGATTGTCGATATCAAAAGAATCAAGAAACGAAAAGGGCCAATTTTACAAAAGAGGAGGAGGAAGACCAAGTTTTCTATTCTTGCCTAAAAGTCGAAAAAGAGTCGCAAGATACATGGTATATTGACAGTGGATGTAGCAACCACATGACGAGCAACCGCAACATATTTGAGGAGCTTGACCAAAACTTCACATCGGAGGTAAAACTTGGAGACGGCAAAGTCCAGAAAGTTGAAGGAAAAGGTGTCATTGCTGTCCGCACTAGGCAAGGTAAAAAGAAATTTATTCATGATGTTCTTTACGTGCCGAATCTAGCTACAAATTTATTAAGTATTGGTCAACTCTTAGAAAAAGGTTATTCGGTAAATTTTGATAATAATAAATGCAAAATCATTGATAAGAAAAATAACACAACAGTGGCAAATATCGATATGGCCCCAAATAAAAATTTTCGTCTAACTTTGCCACTAAATGACCATTGTGCCTTGAAAATGGAAAAGTCTGAAAATTCTTATTTATGGCACTTGAGATATGGTCATTTAAATAATAAAGGGTTGCACTTATTAAACTCAAAAAATATGGTTATTGGTCTTCCTAAAATTGAAAAAGAAAATAGAATTTGTGAAGGATGCATTTATGGGAAAATGCATAGATTTCCATTCCCGAAAACATCTTGGAGGGCAAAAACATCTTTGGAGGTGGTTCATGCCGACATATTTAGCCCTACAAGGACGCCTTCACTAAACAGTAAGAGATACTTTATTCTCTTTGTCGATGATTTCACTCGGATGATGTGGATTTATTTTTTGAGTGAAAATTCCGAAGCATTTTCTGTATTTCTTCGGTTCAAAGCCCTAGTCGAGCGGCAAAGTGGGCATCTAATCAAGACTCTACGAACCGATCGTGGAGGTGAATTTATCTACAACGCATTTATGAATCACTGCAAGGATGAAGGAATTCAAAGACAACTTACGGTGAAATATAGTCCGCAACAAAACGGTGTGTTAGAGAGAAAGAATCGCACTATTGCTGAAATGGCTCGTAGCATGCTGGAAGAAAAAGGAATGCCAAAGAAATTATGGGCAGAAGCTGTTAATACAGCCGTATATATACTCAACCGGTCACCAACAAAAGTTGTTCGGAATAAGACACCGTTTGAAGCCTGGAACAAGCGAAAGCCTCAAGTCGATCATATGAAAGTATTTGGGTGCATCGCTTACGCTCTAAATCAGTCACCAAATAAAGATAAATTCGAAAAGAAGGGTGAAAGACTTGTATTCATTGGCTATAGCGAGGAGTCGAAGGGCTATCGACTATTGAACCCAAGTAACGACAAACTCATCATATCAAGGGATGTGATATTCGATGAAATGGCAGCATGGAATTGGGAAGAAGACAGCAATCAAGCAACATCTCAAAACAACATTCTTCACCCGATGAGTACTCAAATGAATACCTCGGGACCAAGAGACCTCCCGCAGAGCCAAGAATTAAATTCGGCCCCAAGTACCAGCAACTCAAATGATGAAGATTCATCTTCGGAGTTTCCAGTACGAAAGGTACGTCTTTTACGAGATATTTATGAATCTTCAAATGTTGCTTACTTTGCTTGCGAACCTCAATCTTTTGAAGATGCAAAAAATAAAGATGTGTGGATTGACGCAATGAAAGAGGAAATATCCGTAATTGAGAAAAATAAAACTTGGGAGCTCGTTGATTTACCTAAAAATAAAGAAATGATTGGACTTAAATGGGTTTATAAAATAAAATATGCCGAAGATGGTTCAATCAAAAAGCATAAAGCTTGGCTAGTTGCAAAGGGATACTCGCAACAACCTGGAGTCGACTTCAATGAGACATTCGCTCCAGTAGTTCGAATGGAAACCATAAGAACGGCTCTCGCCGTAGCAGCACAATTGGAGCTCAACGTATATCAACTCGATGTTAAATCAGCCTTTTTGAATGGCGAGCTACAAGAAGAAGTTTATGTCGAGCAACCACAAGGCTTTACGGTGGAAGGAAAGGAGAACAAAGTTTATAGACTTAGAAAGGCGTTATATGGATTAAAGCAAGCGCCACGAGCATGGAACTGCAAGATTGACGGCTACTTTCTCAAAAATGGATTTGAAAGAAGCAAGAATGAACCTTCGCTATATGTGAAAAAAGAAGGTACGGATTTTTTAATAGTTTGTTTATATGTCGATGATTTAATTTATTTTGGAACTGACCTAAAAGCAGTGAAAGAGTTCAAGTTAAAAATGATGAAAGATTTTGAGATGACTGATCTTGGCTTAATGAGATACTTTCTCGGCATCCAAGTTAAACAAGCCAAGGGAGAAATTTTTCTTTCACAGGAGAAATATATTGAAGACATACTCAAGAAATTTCACATGGCCAACTGCAAACCCGTAAACACGCCCATGATGCCAAGTGAAAAATTGCAATTGAATGACGGCTCGGAAAAGGCAGATGGGAAAGTTTTTTGAAGCTTGGTGGGTTCACTCATTTATCTCACTCACACTAGACCCGACATATGTTATGCAGTGAGTGTGGTTTCAAGATTTATGCAAGATCCTAGCAAAAATCATCTTGTCGCTGCAAAAAGAATTTTGCGATATCTTCAAGGAACTAAACAACTTGGACTCCAATATGTCAAAGAAAAAGATAACAAGCTGGTTGGATTCACTGATAGTGATTGGGCGGGATCCATAGATGATTGAAAGAGCACGTCCGGCTATATCTTTTGCCTTGGTTCAAGTGTGATCTTATGGAGCTCGCGAAAGCAAAAGACAGTGGCATTTTCATCTTCAGAAGCCGAATATATTGCAGCAACGGAGGCTTCATGTGAAGCAATTTGGTTGAGACGAATTCTCAGTGACATGCAACAAACACAAAAGGAGCCGACAAAAATATATTGCCACAATATGTCAACTGTAGCTATGACTAAAAATCCGGTGTTTCATGCCTGCTCAAAGCATATTGAACTACGACACCACTTTATTCGAGAATTAGTGGGCAAGGAGGAGATTGCGATGAATTTTATCAACACAAATGATCAACCAGCTGATTTCCTTACCAAAGCAGTCACATTGGAGAAATTCGAGAAGTTCAAGCAGCAATTGAAAATTACAAATTAAGGAGGAGTGTTAGAATTAATTTGTAATTTTCAAGAAATGTGTAGAACAATCTTGATAAATGTACCTAAGAAATATCTAGTAGTCTAAGAAAAATCTAGTATGTGGTGGACTAAGAAATATCTAGAATATACATTTCCCAACCACCTCATTTCTAGATGTATCTATTGATCACTATAAATAGAGGTGTACCATGCAACTTGTATGCAAGCTAAAACCATATGCTAAATTCTAATAATACAAAGAGCAGCAGCTCATATCTTAATCCTTATTCTAAAATCAGCCGTGCCTATCATACTTCTTCCACTAACATTACAAAACTTTCTAAGCATAAAGCTTTTCACCAATAGAAAGCTCATCACACTTCCGCTACTACTCCAACATAAGTTTTGTAATTGGCCGGCTCAATGAAACTTGATTGGCATAGGTGTTATAAAAGTTTATTATAGTTGAGCTCAACTCATTTAACTATCTAAACAAACTCAAATAGAATACCGTGATTGGTATCAAATTAACAAATGGCCAAGAAATACATAATACAGATAGATGTTATATACCAATATTTATATAACACAGTTTTGAATTTTGTCAAGAAAATGTTATAATTAATTGAATTTGATGGATATAATTAATGCTATCAATACTTTGAATTTGATGGATTTAAACTACAAAATTATAATATGCTAGTGATAAGATTTCAAGTCTGAGTATCAACATTGACACTAATTAGATATATTAGCTAGTCATGACAAGGATTTACGTCTAGTCACTATAATGATGTTCAAAATTTTAATAGTGACAAGAATTATATGTAGGTTACTTATAAGTTATGACATTTAGTGACTCGAAAGTTGTTGCAAATATTAAGAATTAGTGACTATTGTTTAATGATAACAATACTAATTGTCTTTAGTGACAATCTAGACAAAATCATTATTGTGACAAAATAAAAAATATTGTCACTCATTATGCATAAATAGTTTGAGACAACTTTAATATTATATTATCGATTCTCATTTTTTCATTAATTAATATTATTTTTTGTTGTAGTCTTCATGCATACGAGGCAGAAGTACCAACTCTATATATATATATATATATAGATATATATATAGACACAAGATTGACCAACTCTTCAATAAATTGGAAAGCCAGCCAACTCGTGACAGCTAGATGTCCTTAATAAATAAATGGTGATGTTCAATAATTTGGCAAGTGTACTCATCAATGCTATGCAAAGTTTAAAATGCGCCATCAGAAAGCTTTGACCCAACCAGCCGTGAATTGATTGTAGCAAAGTATTCAATGGGCTTCGAAATCTATGAAAATGGTTGTAAACGAGTTGAGTTGTAGCTATGCATGTTTGACAAAATATTTAGGTTTAGGTTCAAGCTCATTTTTGATGACCTAAGTTTGACTTGTTGGCTCATTCGGCTCTAGGGAGCCAAGTTCAAGTTTGAGTTTGTTCCAAGATTGAGTTTTTTTTAGCATATCAGAACAAACAACAAAGGAGAAAAGAAGCTAAGATAAGGTTGGACGTCTAGATAAATGGCTCGCTTTGCTGCCCGGATAATTGGAATAGTGTATTTATGTTGACAAATTTCTTATCACTATAGATTAAAATTTTTGTACAATGTCATGGAGAACATGGAGATATTTTCTTTTTCAAGTTAACGGAAATTAAAATATACTGCAATTTAAAAATTCTTTAGCAAACTCTCTTGCATTTTTTTACTTTCCTCTGAAACTTTTCAGTTTCCTCTAAAACATTTTAATTTTTCTATTTTTTGAAGCAAGATTCTTATTTATTAAATACATATTGTTGGTCTAAGAAGCTAGTGACATATAATAGGGTCTAGAGAGGAGAGGGAGCTGATGTAATGGATCCTTGATTCTTTTTCTGATGTCAAAACTGTTTCCAAACTTCATTAGATGATAATTTGGAAGGGAAAATTGTAAATTTAGTCCTGTAACTTTAGGGGACTGGCAAAATTGGTCTTGGATCTTGTGCAACTGACAAAATTGATCCCGTAATTTTCAAAAAGTCAACATTTAATGACACTTTTCAATTAGAAATACTAATTTTGCCGGAAATATCAATTAAAATTGGGGGGGTTTTGCAATTACAGGCCAGACTGGACGCGTGGAGTATGACATGGTTGTTTTTTTGACACATAGAACACCAAATCAGATTTTTTTTGAGTGAAAAAAAATCAATAAGAAAATAAAACTAAGTCGGTAATATAAAACAAAGGTCCTGTCATACTCCACATGTGCAAATCTGATCGGCAATTGCAAATCTGACCGGCAACTGCAAAACCATCAATTTTAATTAGTCATGCGCTGCACGTGACCATTTTCAGAGAAATTAGGATTCTCAATTGAAAAGTGTCCTTAGATCGCGATGAGATCAATTTTGCTATTTGCATAAGTTAAGGGATTAATTTTGCAACCCCCTAAAGTTACAGGACCAAATTTGTAATTTTTCCTAATTTCAAATTCAACTAAATTAACTTGGACTAATTAGGTTCAATGTTATCAAATCTTATTATAATATTTAAAATGAATCCAAACCTATGCTTCAATCTCTTTCATATGTGGACAATGAGATGGATAAGTTAGTTTTTCATCTTTTCTCCACGTACTATATTTTCCATATATATATTTTAACTCTCATTATTATATTCCTCACATGTCTATATCGAAATGTAACGTTTTACACATAATCCTATGATTTAAATTAATACCATCAATAAAATCCTTAAGCTAAGCTATGCCTTCCTTTTTCTTAACATATGTATAACGCATGGTGCTCCATAAATTAATCTAATAGCTGCATTTTTCTAAATCATTCTATTAAATTTAATATTATAATATAAGAAATGTAAAATGGATTTTGATTTTAAATAAATTAAAGAATAATTATGTCATTCCTATTATAATACCTTATTATGTATTATAATATTTAAAATGAATTCAGACTCATAATTTCATCTTTTTTCTATCTTATTATAATATTTAAAATGAATTCAAATTCATGGTTCTATCTTTTTTCTATGTGGTGGACCATGAGGTGGATAAATTAATTTTCTTCTTTTTTCCATATAAACTATTTTCTATACTTAAAACTTTTCAAATACTAATATTGTAACAGTTTCCATAATTATCTAAATTTTCTTATATTGAATTTTATTTGTAACTCCTGTAACTACTCGCTATGTATCTATATAAATATGCAATTAATTTTATTAAATTAATTATTATTATTTGGCCCGTGGTTTAAGCTCATCGTTCCAAAATGTTATCATGCATTTATTTTGATGGTCAATGATATATTATTTAGTAGACTCTCTTTCGATCATTAGATAATACTAATCATATTATATTATTATATTATAATATTTAAATTGCGTACTAACTAATGCTTCCATCTCCTTTTTATATGGAAAATGAAAGGGATAAGGTATTTGGAAAATATTTTGCCATGTATATATATTTCTATTGATAATGATTTTCTATTATATATTTAAATTATTTGATTCACTCTCTCATTACTATTTGATGTGCACCAAAATATGTCTATGAGCATTATGGTAATTACATGTGTCTCCAAGTTGGGTCAGGTTGCCACCCGTGGGTTAACGTCCATGGATAACCCGCTGTACAAAGCCTAAAAAGGACGGAAACCCACCAAAAATAATTTGGTTATATTATTAGTCCAAAAGACAATAATATCAATGATCATTAAGTCTGATGTGTTATTAATCTTCTTATAATATTTAAAATGAATCCAAACTCATGATTCTATCTCTTTCCTATGTGGACCATGAGCTGGATAAGTTTGTTTTGCTCCATTGCGCCATGTAGACTTAATTCCATATTTAAGTTACTAATTGAATTTGAAAATATACATAGATATACACATATACCATATATGTTATATTGTGTAACTCATTCTTTTATTTCTGAAACATTTTTTCAATTCCTTACTTTTTAAAAATATGACCTTATATTCTTCCTTATTCCTTCTAATGTGCAATATGACTGTCATTTACAATATGTAACTATCTATATTCATTACATTTCCATAAATATTTAATCAAATTATGTTTACATATACGTACTTTTAAAAAAATAATAAATAACATGTAAAACTCCACATGTTAACATTATCTGTGAAAAACTAATATCAAATTCAAATTTTCCTTTTATAAGAATAAAATAAATAAAGATATTATGTTATACTAATTTAAAATATATTATACCAACTAATGACTCAATCTCTTTCCTATATGAACAATGAAGTGGACAGGTTATTATTTCACCATTGTCGATGACATGTATATATTTTTTCTATATTTATATTTAGACTCTAATTCTTATATCTTTCCATAATTGCAATTTTTAGAAATTTGTTCTTTTCTTTTACCAAATATATTTAGGGTCCTTAATTTTAGCTGATTTTTTATATAAAAAAATCTTAATTGGGTCAATTTAAATAGAAATAGTATTTTTGGTAATATACTTTAATACGGATGTAGTAATTTTACTTTAATACATATTAATTTTCTCTCTCACCATCAATCAACTATTTTCGGATTTTTTTTTCATTAGAAATTTCATATAACTAAATTATGTCAATCATGTGCTTAATTCCTTTAAATGAAATCGTTCAAAACTTCTATAACATAATATAAGTTTCTTAATCCCATTTTATTGTCATAAATAATCATAAATACAATTATTATTTTTATTCTTTTTCCATTCTTACACGATCCAATTAAACTTCCGTTTACATATTTCATTTTTTGACTTAAATCACATACCTATAAATCTTCTTCTGACCAGCCAATTATGTAGATGAAAGGCAAATGTATTTTTATATCCATTGCTCATTCCTTGAAAGTGTATGTCATTTATGTTTATAGGTAAGATTTAAAAAGTTTCACTATAAAAATTTGTGGCTCTTTTTCTGTTTGCTATAATTTATCCTTTTTTTTTCGGTCACGGTATAATTTATCCTTCTTTTTTTTTGGGTCTCAACAGTACAATTTATCCAATATAGATCATAGTAAGATATTTTTTGTTGCACATTTCAGAATGTTCAGTGTTAAATACAATATTACAAACATCCTAGCAAGATGCCCTCTTGAAAAGTTGAGATGTGAGATGTACTATCAAGACATATATATGCAACAAAAATCTCATAAACAAATACTATTTCTTTCAACTATTTGCTTATGTACTCCATCACCCCCCTAAATATGTGAATTTGATTGTTTTGGTGATGAAGTAGCTAGCATCTGAGTAATTCTATTACATTAACTTCTCCTAGAAAATTTAGTGTGTGTTTTTTAGTTTTTATGTGATGTATATTAGAGTTTGTAGACGCATTAGTTTCGTTTTTTGGGAAAACTAAATGAATTATTTATTTACATACATTTTATGGTTAGTTAATTGCAAGATTTTTTCCTAGCAATTTGATGTCATTTCTTGAAACGTTTTCTATTATGATTTATATATTGACAATTTTTCAGTTATCATTTATCATTTGAATGACGGCTTTCACACGCCTCCGCCCTCCAGTCCCAAACCCAAAGTATATATTTTTAGCATTTCCTCCATCAGTTTTTTATTTGGTGTATTCTTGAATTTATTATACGAGTATATGTATATGGTCATAAGATTCTAAGATCTCTCTTTGGTTAAGCTATCTATTATCACGCTAAGGTAAAAGCAACGAAAATTGGACAAGATTTTAAGTTGCTTGAAGTTGATTCACTTGGTTGTTTTTTCATTTCTTTTTTATTAATGTAAAGAACTTTCAATATGATATTCAGAAAAGAACCGAAAAAATTCCTTTTATGAAAATTTATAAGTACGAATGATGTATGTTTTTCTATTAAGAGTCAATTTGGTTCATTAATAATGAAAAACTTATTTTGTCTTTGCCCCTATTTTCATATTACACATGTATTAATCTATTTGATTCGTTTGTTTTCTTCTTATATTTGAATCAATTTTCCGAACTATTGGCTTATAATATGTTATTAACTTATTTTCTCTTACAAAATTAGAAAATATTCAACCATAAGAATCTAACCATCATTTCAGTGACGTCTCAATAATATTATTTTGTGCAACTGCAATATATTGCATTGAATGCCTATTTGTTTCAAATAATAAAATCTGAAAGTTTAATGAGCATCCTTCTAATACAATTATAATCTAATTCATTCGATTAAAACATTCATATGTTGCTTTGTGATATAATATGTAATGATCATATTAAAACAAACAAATGTCATTTAATCCGTGCAACGCACGGGGCAACAACTAGTTAAATTAGGCACATGACCCGTAGCCCACTACGAGCTCCCTATAAATACCTTAGAGGAGCTGGAAGAGGCTCATTATCTACTCCCCCAATAAAAATTTACTGGCTATTAGGAGTAACCCCACAAAAGAACTACGAACTGACTTGATCCCACATACCTTGGGTACGTAGGCAGCTCGACACAACTGAGTGCAGTCTATAACTTAACCAACCCTTAACCTAGTTTGTCGTGCGATGGATCGGTTCCATTACTCCACGTCGTCAATCACGTGACATCCACTGTCTGACGATTTTTACCATCATCAGATTGTGGCAGTCTATGGGAACCTCGATCCAACCACTGAGCATGCAGACTAGAGATCAAGTATCTAATATCAGCGATCAGAGTAATAGCAGCAACATGCCAAGTGTGGTATGCGCTGGCGATCAGCAGGCACCTCAGGGGACACCAATAGTGAATCCCCCCCTTACAAAGAGGGTAAATGAGATTACCCGTCATATGCCCCCTGCGGTGGCCTCCGACTCGAGCAAGCACAAGAGTCGGATGGAGCCTGAGGCATAAAGCATTACGTTCGGAACTCGAGATTTGGAAAGCCGAATCCCCTTTGAGAACGAAGCTTTAGTGATCTCAGTCTCCATCACGAATTCCTGAGTATGCAAAGTTCTCGTTGATAGTAAGAGCTCTGCATACCTTATCTTCTTTGGCACCTTCACGCAGCTGTCTAGTGGTGGAGCCAAAGTTCAAGCGGTTTTCTTTGACACCTCTCCCAACTCATCAGCTTCACTGGAGAATCGGTAGATGCGTTGGGAGAGGTGACCCTGCCATTATCTTTGGGTACGCTTCCTGAGCGTGTAACCAAGGACGTGAAATTTTTAGTGGTTAAAGCCCCTTCCGAGTATAATGTTATACTAGGGAGGCCGAGCTTAAACCTCTTTTGAGCTGCTATTTCTACTTTCTACTTGAAGGTTAAATTCCTAACTCCCTTTGGAATAGGAGAAGTCGTAGGAGACAAATGACTGACCAGAGAATATTGTTCTAATGCGCTAGCTTCACTCAAGAGGAAGCAAAGAGACTCGGAGCCAGACACCGAGCGCGAGTTGATAGAAATAGACATGGTGGCCCAAGTGGAGGGCAAATCAAGTAAGACATTAAAAGATGATAGCGACACCCGAGGAGAGGCAGCCGAAAGCCAGAAGACAGTAGAGTTAGTACTGGGTAATCCTGAGAAGGCCACCAAGGTCGGCGCTGTCCTGGGGTCTACACTAGAGGGTGACTTGGTATATTTTCTCTATAGTAATACGGATGTGTTTTCTTGGAAAATGGGAGACATGGAGGGGATTGACCCCGATGTCATGACTTATCACCTAAACACATCCCCAGATGCTTGCCCTGTAAAACAGCACAAACGGACTATGGAAAGGGAAAAAAGTCTGGCGGCTAAGGAAGAAGTAGAGAACTTGTTAGGCTGTCGGATACATAAGAGTTGGTCACTACCCCGAACGGCTGGCCAACGTGGTGTTGGTAGTAAAACCTAATGGCAAGTGGAGGATGTAGATAGATCTGAATAAGGCGTATCCTAAGGATTCCTATCCTCTCCCCCTGATCGATGACTTGATCGATTCCACAGCTAGTTTTGAACTGTTAACCTTCCTGGACGCAAAGCAAGGATATAACTCGATTCCCCTGGCGCCCGAAGACCAGCTTCATCACTGATCAGGGTATCTTTTGCTACAATGTGATGCCTTTTGGGCTAAAAAATGCTGGTGCCACTTATCAGAGGCTGGTCAACAAGATGTTTGAAGCACAATTGGGAAGAAACATGGAAGCATACATAGAAGACATGCTGGTCAAGAGCAGGCGGGGGATAGACCATGTGCATGACTTGCAAGAATGCTTCGAAGTACTCAGGCGTTACAAGTTAAAGCTCAATCCCGCCAAGTGTACTTTTGGGGTACGAGGCGGAAAGTTCTTAGGCTACATGGTGAGTGAGTGGGGAATAGAAGCAAACCCCAAAAAAATTAGAGCTATCTTAGACTTAGCTCCCCTTAGGTTTAAGAAGGAGGTGCAAGAACTGATGGGGCGAGCTGCAGCCCTCAACAGGTTTATTTCACGATCAGCCGATAAGGGATTGACATTCTTCAAAGCAATAAGGAAAGCTAAAAGCTTTGAGTGGGATGCTTCGTGTCAAGTGGCGTTTGAGAAATTGAAGGAATACTTGGTTTCCCCGCCATTGCTCACTAAACCCCTAGATGGAGAAACATTTTTCCTATATCTAGTAGTGACCCAAGAAGCTGTTAGTGCAGTACTAGTTTGAGATGATCATGGGGATCATAAACCCATCTATTATGTTAGCCGACTACTACGGGCGGTCGAACCAAGATACCCTCTCATTGAGAAGTTAGCCCTCGCCTTGGTAGTGGCAGCTAGAAAACTAAGGTCGTACTTCCAGTCACATCCCGTGGTGGTGCTCATTAACCACACCTTGAAAAGAATACTGTCAAGCCCCGACATATCGGGAAGAATGGTTAAATGGGCAGTGGAACTTAGTGAGCACGGTATCAATTATCAAAAAAGACTGGCTATTAAAGCACAAGTTTTAGCTAACTTTGTCTCCGAGATGACGAAGGACGAGGCCAGCTGCTCCCTGCCAGCATGGACCATATTTGTAGATGAGCCTTCTACCAGAGCCAATAGTGGGGCTAGAGTGATATGGAGAGTCCACATTGGGATAAGCTTGAATATGCTATAAGGTTTGAGTTTAATGCCTCAAATAATGAAGCTTAATATGAGGCACTATTGGCCGGGACCAAATTAGCCCTTGCGGCTGGAGCAAAGAAGTTGATAGTTTACAGCGATTCACAGTTGGTGGTCAACCAGGTGAATAGAGTATACGAGGCTAAGGGAGTGAAAATGACTCAGTACTTAGCCCTGGTCCAAGAGATAAAAGAACATTTTGAAGAGTTTGACCTTAGACAAGGACTGAGAATGAGGCTGCTGATCAGTTGGCTAAGTTAGCGAGCTCTATAGCCTCCATTAAAAATATAAAGATAACCTTCATCGCCTCCGACAAACCTGAGGTGGAAAAGGGGGGCCTTGAAGTACTGTGTGGGAAGACAGATGAGCCTAGCTAGAAATATAAGATAGTGGACTAGCTAGTGGTTGGAAGTTTGCCTAGCGATCCTAAAAGTGCCAGAAAGGTAAAGATGAGGGCAGTTCAATTCGTCATTATAGATGGCGAGCTGTACAAAAGAGGATTTTCACAACCCTACTTGAAGTGCTTAACTCCTGCCAGAGCAGACTATGCGCTGCGTGAAATACACGACGGGTGCTGTGGCAATCACCTGGGGGGCAAGACACTTGCTTCCAAGACGTTGCGACAAGGATACTTCTGGCCGACTATGATTAAAGATGCTCAAAACTTAGTGCGAAGATTCAGGAGCTGCCAGGAGCATTCCAACATAAGCCAATTTCCCGAGGCTGAGATGCGACTGCTGGAAAGTATATGCCCCTTTGATATATGGGGCTATATATAGTGGGGCCTTTTTTTTTAGCCACGAGTCAAAGGAAGTTTTTTCTGGTCGCTATTGATTATTTCACCAAGTGGGTGGAAGCTAAGCCCCTTGCCAAAATATCCGAAAAAGAAGTGATGAAGTTCTTATGGAAGAATATAATCACGTGTTTTGGAATCCAAAATCTTTGGTCTCAGACAATGGCATCCAATTTCAAGGAGTAAAGCTGAGGGAATGGTGCCAAGAGCTGAATATAAGACAGTACTTCACCTCCGTCAGCAACCCTCAAGCGAATGACTAGACAGAGGTCACCAACCGCACTATTCTACAACATTTGAAGACTAAGCTCGGAGAAGTGAAAGGGAGTTAGCCGGATAAAATTCCGGCAGTACTGTGGGCATACCGCACCACTCCCAGAGTTAGTACTAGGAAGACCCCCTTCAACTTAATTTTTGGAGCCGAGGCCATCACCCCGATGGAAATTGGAGAAAGGAGCTTGAGGATAAGTCAATATGGTCTCGCTGAAAATGGGCGTCGCCGAAGAGAAAATTTGGATTTCATCGCGAAAGTAAGAGACGACGCCACAGCAAGGGTCGCAAAATATAAGGGAAAGATGGCATGAGCCTACAATCGCTGGGTACGCCCTCGAGGATTCCAAGTGGGAGACTTGATACTTAGGGGGAAAAAAGCTACAGGCCCTGTTGAAAAGCTGGAGGCCAAATGGGAAAGACCCTACCAAGTAAGGGAGATAGTCAACCCGGACACCTACAAGTTAATGACAGCTAGTGGTAAAGAGGTGCCATGCACTTGGGGCATATCCAACCTCAAAAAGTATTTTACTTAGATTATTTTGCCAACTGAATATATTCTCCCAATATTCGCCAATTAATAGTTAATGACAATGGCCGCGGGCTAAATTATATTTGAATGTTTGTCACCACTACTATGTTATTATGTTGTCAACAACATCAAATACTTAAACATTTCATCCACTTAAGTGGAGAACAAGAACATTAATGCGACCCCTAGTTGCTAAGCAAGCTCCCATTTGAGGCGTTATAAACATTACCCGCGACCCCACTCGAGGTCAATATGGGTGGCACTGCGAAAATCCCTCGAGCCTTTATAACTCGATTATGGATGGGCCACCCCATAATCTCTCAAATAATATTAAGAGAGGTTGAGGACCTACAAAAGTTCTCTTCATTCCCATTAAGGTTATTGATTGAGATTGTGAACAAACAAGAGACAACCATGCCCCATTAAACAGTGACCGCTGGTAACACGAACTACGTAACTCATATGAACAAACAAGAGGCAACCAAGCCCCTAATAATGAGTGACCACTGGTATCAGGAACTCTATCGCCCATTCAACTAAGTAAATATAATGCAAATAGACCTTGTTGTTCCAAGTGTTGTTATAACCGAACACCAAGGAAATAGCAAGAAAGAGGTGGTTAGCCAAAGATGCAACTTCACTTCATACTCCCATGGCATGAAAATGATAGCTATCTCAGCCCCCTAAGATGAATTCCAACACGAAATAGTCAGGCACCACGTGCCAATTATTTTGTTACTACTTGCACATCTACTCCTCAAGGGGTAGAATAGGAAGTGAGTAGTAGCAAGAAAAATACCAGCCACAGGCTAGTAGCTGCCTATTGAAGAGCTAAACAAGTCAATAGCCGGTTACTAAGTAGCCATAGGAAGCATTATTCAACCTCTTCATCATAAACATGGGGTTATACAATGACTACATGTCAAAAAGAATAAAAATTTTCTAACTCCCTGGCTATATGGTCACATACTCCTAAATTTAACTAGCACAATTAAGGAGTAGTGGGGCATACGGGGAGAAAATATAGCTAAGTAGCTAACTGTTGGATCATGCAAAAATCACTAGCAGTAAAAGTAGAATAAGACAAAGACAACAAGTAAGCAAATAGTCTTACAAAAAAGTAAAGTACTTAAGAGTGAATCTCATAAGGCACAAATAAACAAGTCATAGAGGCTAAGTAGCAAAGTCAAGGTAATTTGAAAATCTAACTACACTACAAACTAGCTATCACGAGGAGAGCCACCACCACATCCCGGGTGGGAGAATCGTTGTCATCGGCCACTCCCTCATACATCCATAAAAAGTCATCATGGGTATAGCAATCGCTCTTGCGAAGAGCACCACGGCAATGCCGAACCGTCTTCCCCATGAAGCCGAGGGCGATGTTGTATACTTTCTTGTTGCACTCGTTGACGAACTCGGTGCTCTCCCTAAATTCGTTCACGATTGACTCCTCGGCGTCAGCCAACGCCTATATACCAGCCGATGAGCCAAGAAAGCTTTGGCCAGAAGAAGCCTCCTCGTCAAATTCCTTAACGGCACCATTGTACTTCGCCTCCCACTCCGTGGCTACTTCGTCAACCTTTGAAGATTTTGAAAGGAGCTTCTCGTTCTTCTTTGAACAGCTCTTCAATTTCTTCGCGAAGTGATCATACCGCTGACAGAGGTGATGAGACAGTTAGATCAGCTAAAAAGGTTAAGGCAAGAATGCTTTAGAGGACCAATGATCAATACAGGGAAACTACGAAGCAACAAGGCAATAAAGCAACAACGCAATAATAGAACTGGGCTCACCCGGCTATCGCTCGCAAAAATCTCTTCGTCAATCTGATCTGTTGGCAATATATGCAAACGCCGAGAGTTAAAGTCGGTCACCACCGGCCTTGATATTGTCCTCGAGGTTGCGACATCACTCGTATCCCGAAAACAATGGACATAGGGATCGCGGGTTCGGCCCAAAATTGAACAACCCCTTACCACGACCTGGGGTGCCTAAGCTCGTGAGAAAAACATCTCGGTTGTGCTTCGGGAGTGGAGGAGCCCTGATCTAAGTTACCTCTGGGGAGTGGGCTAGGGCCTCCACTGCATCCTTCTCTTCCACCGGCGCCTTCCTTTTGAGAGTCTTTGAGGAAGCACCAGCAGTGGGGTTACGAAGACCCCTAGCAGACAACCCCGACACCATAACATCAAAATCCAAGGGATCTGGCACCACAGTAGTTGGTGATGAAACTGGCATCCCTTGGTCAGAGTTTTTTCCCTTTGAAGGAGGACGAGCGAGCTAGATGCGAAGGGATGGTCACCCACCCTTGGGAGCGGGGGCAGCTGCTGAAACTTTAGAACGCCTCCTAGCTTCTGAAACGAAGTATTCCAACAAATAAATTACTGGCGTTAGAATATACTCATCCCTCTATAAAAGAATATCAATCATAAGAGGCGGTGCCAAGTAAAATAAACGGAAATACCTCCATGATATATCGTCCTAATGTCAAAGCGGGTCTCAAACAGCCCCGCCCCCATAAAATCCAACTGTAGCTGGTGGTGAGTATTAGTGAGCTTATGAGAGGCAACGTTCTCGACTATTGCTTGGGTGTAAGAATGGGCAAGTTCTGAATGGGAAAGTAGAAGAACTTGTTCTTCCAATTGCCATTGGAACTAACCTTCCCCGCTAAAAATCTATATGGAGACGTCGGGTAAAACTGAACGTATGCCCCTCCTGGCTCATCCAGACAACGAAAAGAGCCTGAAAGGCTTCAAGGCTCACGATCAACTTGTAATCCCGAAAACGCCGGATGAAGCCCTCAAATTGGGCGAAGCTGTTGGGTGACAACTGACTGATACACACTTGGTAGTGTGTCAGGATCAACCCCGGTAAGGGGTCGCACGATAAGCTAAAGCCCATGTGAAAATACTCCAAGTAGACAATAGCATAGCCCCTTGGGGGACTCCGGATCCGGTCATTCGGCCTGGGTTTCACCACTCTAAGATCTGTTGGGAAATCCTCAAAGAGTGTCTATAGCTCGCTATCGGGGATGGTAGAAGAACAAGTGGCAAGATCAGTCTTACAATCCCTCGCCGACTTCCCACTTTGGCCATCTTCTTTCCACTCCCCCAACTCTCTATAGTACTCACCAATGACGCTAAATCTTCGCTCCTTGAGCTACTGTCGCTAGATGACGATGACGAATGCATAACACTTGAAAATAAAGGATGTAAGTACGTGACAAAAGCAGAATAATAAGGCATGAAAAACTGAAAAAAATGCCAAATACGCCTCACAAACAACCGCGAGGCACACAAGCCTCACGGTAGCTGCGAGGCACCAGGTGCCCCGCGGCCAACGCGAGGCGCTCGGTGACACGCGCGGGTTGCGAGGCCTATTCAACTCGGGCGAGTCAAGGAGCCATCTCCGGGTCAAAGAGTTTCGCCTGATTTGCTCTTCACATACACAAAACCCAACTATACGACTAATTACGAAAGGTAGAGGAAAAAGCATACCTTTTCCAAGGTTATCTTTAGCCATAGCTAAGCAAGTGGGAACCTCCTAGAGAGAGTTTTTCACAAGATGAGAGTTTGCAAGAGGTGAAATTACGAATGTGAGGTGAAAGTGAAAAGGTTCTCACCTACCTCCCATTTAAATTAAGGTGGGTGGGGAAGCCCTTGAAGGCTTCCACCCCACTCCAAGTTAGACTAAGTAGTTTAGCGAGTGCAGTATAATTCCTACTCCCGGGTTCAACGTCCGAGAGAACCCGAGAGTTGGGGGCATTATGATGTGCACCAAAATATGTCTAAGGGCATTATAGTAATTACATGTGTCCCCAAGTCGGGTCAGGTTGCCACCCGCGGGTTAACGTTCGTGGATAACCCGCTATACAAAGCCCAAAAAGGACGGAAGACCCACCAAAGATAATTGGGTTATATCATTAGTCCAAAAGACAATAATATCAATGATCATTAAGCTTGATGGGTTATTAATTAAATTAGGCCCATGGTCCGTAGCCCACTACTAGTTCCCTATAAATACCTTAAAGGAGTTGGGAGAGGCTCATTATCTACTCCCCCAGTAAAAATTCCCTGACTATTGAGAGTAACCCCACAAAAAAACTACTAACTGACTTGATCCCACATACCTTGGGTACGTAGGCAGCTTGACACAACTGAGTGCAGTCTATAACTTAACCAACCCTTAACCTAGTTTGTCGTGCGTTGAATCAGTTCCATTACTCCACCTTGTCAATCACGTGACATCCACTGTCTGACAATTTTGACCATCATCAGTATTATTAATTTATTTTTGCTTTCATAGTTAAGCTCAATTGTTCTATAATTTCACATGTTACTCCTTCAAATTATCATTGCAATAATGGCATACGTTTTCTTCTTATAATCCAACTTTCTATATCATCAGTTTCTTTAGTAAATTCATTCATTCAATTCAAAATTTCATTTCAAATTTCGTTCACGTTACATATCTTCAATCACTGAACATGTTTTTTTTTGTTTTTTCTTTTAATGCATAATTCCATAGATTAAACCAATTAAATTCAATACTAATCCCAAGTCAATCACTCAACATGTTTTTCTTCTTTTTTCTTTTTATGCATAATCCCTTAGATTAAGCCAATTAAATTGAATAATAATCCCAAGTCACCACATCATAGGCCATAATCTCAGTCTAATATTTGAATGTCCAAGTACTCTGAATTCTTATATGAAAGCACATGTAGTATGCTTATCACAACCTAACTTTCGATTTTGCGAAGTGCATTGTGTTGCTCTACCATCCAAATTAAGGTACACAATAATTCTTTTGTTTGTTTTTTTTTTTTGGCAAACAATGATTCTTATTCTTCATAATATTGGTGGTAAGAATGAGTAAATAAATTGATTTATGTCATATGATCTTTAATATTTTTCACGTACTAATTCAATTAAGGATGTCCAAATCCTATAATCTCATGGTCATGTATCTATGCTATTACCGCAACATTAGTATGTTCTGATTGAGACGTAAATAAAAGATGATTAAAAATAATTTGAAATCTAATTAGACTTATTACTATTCAAAATGTTTAAATTAAGGTGCCATCTTTTCATTATTAAGGACAAAATAAAAGTGTATGTTTCCTAACGTTCTTTATAGTTCCAAATCTTATTATTTATAATACTCCAATAACAGTGATCTCATGATCAATGAACAAAAGCGAAAACCACAAATGCGTGTAATAGTTGAAGGATGGGGTATAGTGGTAGCAATGGATTCTATGATACTTAGCAAATTGATTCTTATGGAATGGAGGAAAAAACATGTTGAAAGGTAATAATGTCAATTTTTGTGGTACTTCTCACTAGGAAATATTGGTTCTTACAATTTGTTCATTTATTTGTAGGATATGCATACGAAATTTTTTGAATAATGAATATCAGAATTTGAGTTTAAATGGCATGGAAAATTTACTGAAATTTGTCCATTGTTTAAGGTATGTTCTTTAATTTGGAGTAAATGCTTGATTTTTATTATATATAACATATTACTTTAGTCATAATGTACTTATTAATTTATAGGCGCAAAGTTGATGACCATCATAAAAAAAATAAAATTATAAGGTAAACTTGTACAGAATGTCGACATGTATCAATTGAACATATTAATGAATTAATTCATCTAAGTATTTAACATTTAATATTTTTGCTTTAGTTCTACAAATGTATGGATGAAAAGCCAATTGAAAGATATTGCAACAATATTGAGGTAACTATTTTTATGACTATTCAATAATAGTAATGTGCATAAATGTACCTGTACATGAAAAATATATGTTATTATAAACAATTATATTAAGTTAAATTAAATTATTTATATCAAAATTTACATTTTTGTCTAAACATTCATGTGTGAATTAATCTAAATAATAAATTCCTTTCTAATCTTCCTTTTACGGGCTAATAATAATATATGGAGAAAATCGTCTAAATGGAAGAAAGTTTGATTGGAGCAAAGAATCAAGTACATTTATTTGGACATTATTCATTTAATAAGAATCCACCAGATGGTATTGTATAGATGAAAAGACTCAAAATTGGTAGGAATGATGTCAATTAAGAGAGCTTGATTGAACTCAATAGTGTAATTTGTTGATAGATATAAGAATTTATCAAGTATTGATATGTTTACATATTTGAGTTAAATGTCGAATATGTCTTATTGTTCTATGATTACAGAATTTGCAAATACACTTTACATTCTGCAAAATAATTTATATGTTAATTGATACTTATATACAGTGTGATAAGCTACAACCATTTTTCTAAGAGTTACTTTTCTCAATATCATGTGACATACTATGAATTTAGATTGACATAATTTATATGTATATAAATATATTATTTTTATTTTTTAAAATGTTCGCATAAATTATTTTTAAATATTCAATATTTAATAAAACCATTTTCTAAATTTAAAAATCGTACGTTGCCCGTGCAATGCACGGGTTAAATACTAATTTAATTTATTGAGTGATACGGTAAATTAACGTTTTGGTCTTCTTAAAAGGTTATAAGATTCAACAGGAATATTGTTTCAGTTGCTTGTTTTTTCATATTTCTTTAAATTAAATCCTCTTAGGTAATTTATGGAAGAGAGGCAATAATATAAAAATAGCTATATAAAGTTGTAACTGTTGGGATTTCAATGACACAAAGGCGTTGCAAGGTTCACGGGTGGTGTAATTAATCACGATGCTACCATCTCATTACTTGGAGGAATCCACCCAAATGATCACATAGTGGCTCTATAAAGTAATGGTCAATGCTGGGGCTAATTACATTTTTCGTCCGGCATCTTTATCACTTTTGGATTTTGGTTCTGATTTTTTTTCGATTTGCAAAATCGTCTGGTAACTACCATAACTTGGCAAATTTAGTCTGATTTTGACCGCAGCCAACTAATTTGGCCTGAATTTGCCACGTGTCGGGCACGTGGCGCTGACGTAGACTGAAAATTGGGGATTTTCCAATTTTCCCACCAAAAGGATTATGACTAGACAAAATTGATGAGGTGGCATGTTATTTGGCTAAATAATAAAATTTTGTAACTTGTCGGATTTGAACTTGGGTCTACAACATGAAAGTAGGGGTGTAAACGAGCCGAGTTCGAGCCTGTCTACCTGAGCTCGAGCTCGTCGAGCTTGGTTTCGAGAGATCGAGCTCGAGCTCGTTGGTTCAAAAACCAATTCGAGCCTGGCTTAGATTGTCATCCCAGCCTAACACTCCAACCACTAAGCCACATGCATAATTTCGTATTGATGATTACATTCAAATGTGGTTCTACATTAGATGTATCTTATATACTAATTTTATTTTTCAACGTAATATAATCTTAATATATTTTTTATAAAAATATATTAAATTATAAATAATATTCATGAAATATGTTAATACATTATTTGAACTAATATAATACGGTTGTGGCTTCAATCCCTTCTAAGTTGTGACTCAGTCTTACATTTTCATCCCATGATGGATGAGTTAGAGGGAGGATCAAAGGAATCGGATGAGATAGAAGAAGAAGCAGAAGAATAAGGGGAACCCGACTTTACTTTCAATGACGATGATTGTGGGGATTGATATATTTCGTAATATATACTTTTAATTCATAGTAATTACTGATCTTATGGGTTCACTTTCGTTACTTAACTATTTTATAAATTTGTAATCGTTATTTGCCTTGAAAAAGTTCACACTATCCTTGTATTATAAATTTTTATTTGGTATGTACATTGTTACATATTTGTCATTATATTTCAATATTTACTTATTTTGACATTATGATTCTACATTTGTTAGATATTATATTATTTTTTTATTGGATTACAATGCCCCCTAAATCTTTCAAAATGTATTTATTTATAAAATTTCTTCAAAATGACCACAATATACCAATTTCACCCCTATATAAATGAATGTGAAAATAAAACTAAGAAAGAGAATACCTCAACCTCCTCTAATATTCCCAACCCCACCAACCTATATGTTGTCATTTGTTGATGATGAAGAATATTTAGTTTGATTAGTTTTATTAAAACAGTAGATAATATTTAAATACTTTTAAGGTTGACTATAAGCCTTGACATTAGTATTAATACGTACCTCAATCTTTCCAAGCATATTAGAGGTTGTTCTCTAAAGCTCTAAACCATGGAATTCTATGAAATGTTCAATTTCTTGACAATCCTAAAAGAATCCATCAAACTTCTTCACAAAAATGGGAAATTAATGGCCTCAATCGCCATACTTTCCCTACTCTTCACATCCATCTTTTTCGCATTATTCATTTTCTCCATCGAATCCTTGATATATCACATGGCTGATATTTCACTCATGGAACCTTCTTATCAAGATATGCTAAAATATTTCGCAATTTTTCTTGCAGTTCAACTCGCTTTCATACGCGCTGTTTTCACTATCTTCCACTTGTCCAGAGTCGTAACAATCATAGTAGCAACCAAATCTTATAACGGCGACATCTTATCATCACAAGATTTATTTTCGAGCATCAAGCGAACTTGGAAAAGGCCACTAATTACTATCTTCTATTTATCACGCCAAACAAGGTGCTACTCGTTGTTTCTTGGGGTTTTGGTGGCTCTTGCATTAATGTACCCTAATTTTATAACAATTTCTATCACTATTCTCTTCGGGATTGCAGCTTTCGTTTTCTATCTCTATTTGGCGGTCGTTTCGTTCTTGTCCATCGTTGTTTCAGTCGTGGAAGATCGTAGTTCTGGGAGGGAGGCACGGGAAAAAGCTTCAGAAATTGTTAAAGGGAAAAGATTGCATGGTTTCTTGCTTAACTTATTCTTTAACCTGCTGGTGTGGATTAGTCATAGTTTACTGGGGTATTGGATGATAATTGGTGATAAAGGGATAGTGAAGAGAACAATATGTGGGCTGTTTATGGTGAATATTTCTTCTTTGGTGCATATGTTTGTATTCATGGCATACACAGTGTTGTACTTCCAATGTAAGATGCACCATGGTGAAGAGATAGCCATGCATGGGAAAGTTCACTACACTAAACTGATTAATGATATTCCCTAGCTAATTAATCTTTTATGGGGTGCTTTCACCTGATGCTTCCCCCCCCTCCAAATAAACCATGAGCGAGATAAGTTTCTTAGTGAATATTAGTCATTGTCACGGCAATTTGTACGTAGAATGAATCAAACTATTTGATACTAGGGTTAAGATCCATAATAAAGAGTTTCTTTGAGCCCCATTTATTGTTTATAATAAATCAAGATTTAGTAATATTTTGTTTGATTAATTTTGTAATTTAACTCAATTGAATGTAATAGGTATATGTGTAGAAGCATTATGTTACGTTTTATCTCGATCACAGATTTATAGTTAAGTTCAACTCGTTGAATAATCTAATTAAGAATTCAACTAAATTTCATGCTTGACAAAAAGTTAAAAATCAACTTGCAGCCCTTTACACACATTTAACAATCATGTTACATTTTAACTCGATTAAGAGTTTACAGTCAAGTTCAACTAGTAATTTAACAATGTATACAAACTCAAATAATTTCAAGATTGGTAAAAGATTTAAATCAAGTTGCATCTCTTTAAACGAAGTAAGACTAGACAATCAAAACGCAATACGATATGCACTTCTCACATCCAACTTGGCCAAAACATTTTTTGTCAAAATTTATATATATATATAGAGAGAGAGTGTGTGTAGATAATGAATCTGGAGAAATATAGTGATCACCAAGACCTGCTGATCTAGTAGTATCCACCCTCCACTTTTTGTAAGAGGTCCTGGGCTCGAATCCATGCAGAAGATGTGGCTCTCCCCTTCTTTATAAAGTTAGATAGAGTTTTTATGTCTTAAAATTATGACTATTAATTCGAGTTTGTCGGGTTAGATACTTAGGGTATCCCCTTCGTCTTAATTAAAAAATAAATAGCTCGACCAATTATTTAATAATGTGGCAAGTCAACTACTGACAACTAGATGTCATGTTCTTGATTCCTGGTCTTCAATAATATGGGAAGTCAACTCATCAATTATTGCAAATTAAGTCGATAAGGTGCGTTTTTGATTAAATCAGCCATTTATCATAGCAAAGTATTCGAAAAAATTACAATTTTTGTACCTGACATGGCCTGTTTGTCGTTTTTACTTCAATATGGGGTAATAATTTAGGCACAGTGATTATACAAAAATTGACACATTATGTACAAATTTGGCAGACAAATCTAAAATTGACGGAGAATTTGTTAAAAAAATATGTTGTACAACTCATACGAATGATTTCGTATAATCTTTAAATCGCTCAAAATTTAGGCTCTCAAGACAATATTCACTTCTTACCGAGTTAAATATTTAGGGTTCCCTCGTCTAAATTAAAAAATATATATATATAATTTGACCAATTCTTCAAACTGTTGCAAGTCAACTAGTGACAACTAGATGTCATGTCTTGATTCCTGATCTAAATAATATGGAAAGTCAACTCATCAATGATTGCAAATTAATGATGTGCGTGTTTGATCAAATCAGCCATTGATCATAGCAAAGTATTCGAAGAAATTACAATTTTTGTACCGTAACATGGTCTGTTTGTCGTTTACACTTTAATATGGGAAAAAAATTAGGCACAGTAATTTGGTCGAAAAATCTAAAGTTGATCGGGAATTTGTTAGAAAAATATGTTATACAACTCATACAAACGATATCATATAACCTACAAATCGCGCAAAATTATGCTTCTCAAGTTTGTCCTCTATCGAGTGCAAACGAGTTATATAGCAAATTTGTTACAGGATACAATGGATCACAGTTACGAGAACTATTATTTGATTGCGAATTGCATTTTGAAGGCAAACTCAAATACTCAAAATTGATAAGTCTGACTATACGTGAATATTTATGAATATATAGTAATATAAAATGAATAAAAGAGTGAATTTTGGAAGAGAAGTACAGTGCTATGTACGGCAAGTATATTTTCTAAATGAAAATGTTATGGCAGAGAAGAGATGTAATATGAAAGTAAAATGACTAAAATCTTTCTATCATTTTCGTCCGCTCCATATCTCAACATATATATAGAAATATGGACGCCTTTTGGAGTTTAAAATGAATAAATGCAACCTCTCACGAAATTCATTTATTCAACATAAAATACAACGGCTATTTTCTAAATTTGAAATTTTAAAATAAAATTTCTAATGAAGAGTTGAAACCTTTAGAAAATTCAAACTCTTGGGTATCAAAATAAATTTCTTCCATTTAATTTGAAATTTATCCAATAGAATTATCACGTGCTATGACATGACGTCAAAATTCGGGGCTTTTTTTTGGATTTGGAGAGCAAATTGATGACGTGGGTTCCAACTAGACAATAAATTAATAACATGGCAGCCATTAAACAAAGTTGAAAATTCTTGCTACCTGGAAGATTTGAACTTATGCTCTTTTTTTTTTTTTTTTATAGAAGAACTCATACTCCTTTGAGCTAAAATTTAGCACTTCTACCACTCCACCAAATCACAGGACTTGTTTTCATTAGAATTAGTTTAGTTATTTAAGAGTATTTCAATTCATAACTTATCAATATTCTACTTTAAAGTAGTTTTCTTTTTAATATAGAAACATAATTTTAGCAACATTGTAATAAAATATGTTAACATTACAAATAATATAAATATTTAAAAATAAAGGTCTTTAAGTATTAAGGTCTTCTACAAAATTAATTTATACATATTAACTATTATTTATAAATATCTTACTTGATAAATTATTATATAAATGAATATTCTAATATAGAATTTATCGATATTATTTTTTCAGAAAAATCTTATATCTAACATAATTTTGTTATTTAGATGTCCGTATAGTCTTAGAAATAATTTCTTCATAAATACAACAAACATATTTAATTATTTATATCTTTTCATACATTGATACTTACTCAAAATACTTAAGATATACAAAATTTTTGTACGAGCAAATACATGTAAAATATATAATTATTCACATAAATTATATTTCATATGATTGCATATATAATAAATCTTAGAAACAATTATATATTCGTCATGTCTAATTACTTATATTATTAATACTTTAATATTTATGCTGAATTATTAATTACTAATAGTAATACATGTACCAAAAAAATGATAATCCTATAAATATTAGTTATCGATATATTAAATAGAGAAAATTGCAAAATTAGTCCCGTAACTATAGAGGGTTGGCGAATTTAGTCTTGTATCTATCAAAAACTCGCTAATTTAGGACACATTTCACCCGAATTTTTAAATTTTGATACATGGCAACTTCAATGTGGGGATTTTTTTTTCAATTACATTTTAGCTTAGGTGGATTTTTTTTATTTTCCTTAAATTTTTACACAATGACATGGATAAAAGAACTAAGTGGTCCAATCCTCAATTAACAAGTGTAAAAGAATATAAAATAAAATATTAGGTGAAATCACAAATTCTTATATTTGAAAACTGTTTTGATACATGAAATTAAATTTAACATACATAATTATAAAATACACAATAAAAGAAAAGGAGGAAGAAGAAAAGAAAACCCCCAAAATCCCCATCCACTTCCTCAGGCTTCGCCCCGCCTACCCCTAACCCCCCACACACCCCAAAACAGTCCCAGTGACCTTGTTCACCGATGATTGAGGAGATACTTTTTGGGGATGAGATGTGGACATGGGCGGCGGTGATAAGCATTTTTCCGTTCGGGTGGGAAAGAATTTTTCGGAGAAGATCGGCGGTGGTTGTGTTCTGGGGGAGGTGGTCGACGGAAGTTGCAGGAGCAGGGTGGGAGGGTTGGGGATGAAAATTTTCTGTTTTGCTTTTTCTTTTATGGCTGAAAATAATTTTTAAAATTTTTCTATATTAAAATTTAACTTTCTAACTTTTAGATATGAAATTTCAGATTAATTAAATTTAGTATATATAATCGTAAATTTTAAATCATTTTTGCTTTTGAGAATTCAGAATAATTTTATTAAGATATAAGAATTAGTTTAAAGAATGCCTTAATTGATGTTAATTTAAAATTTTAATTAATTATAATATTTTAAATGCAAACTTTGTGATGATTTCTGTGCATTTTTTGGCACGAAATTTTTCTAAATTCATAATTGTAAAGAAAAACGGGTTCAAGTTTGCCAGTTGAATTAAAATGGATTCAAGTTTGCACCCTATAGTTACAGGACTAATTTTGCAATTTTTTCTAATAAATACTTGAATATTAATAATTACATATTACTATGCCATGTATCGAAATAAATGTAATTAACCAAGAGATAGCTAACCAAAATAAGCTTTATGTTGTGGTGGAGTGGTGAAGGTGCCAAATTTTATTTCCGAAGTCATGGGTTCAAATCCTCTTAGTATAAACAAATGTCAACTTTGTCTAATTGGACACCATGTCACCAATCCATTGTTCTATTCGCCACCACATCATCAATTATCTCTCCAATTTTGAAAAAGCCCCGATTTTTACAATTTTTGGCAGCCAGATCAGCAATTTTTGAAATTTTTAGTCGCCAATTTAGCAATTTCTAAGAAAAAGTACTCAATGTACCAATACTTGTATCAGTGTCGTAACTAACTTGCTACCCCATATTAAGATACAAAAAAAGGTGAACTGGACAACCTACACTACCAAAACTGTAATTTTGCCAAAAGTGTTCAATGGTCTTGGAGATGTATAATTGGGATTATAAATGATCGAGCTTGATCTCAAGTCAAGTTTGGAAAAATATTCAAACTTGAGATCAAGCTCATCGATCCTATTTTTTCAAGTTCAAATCATTTGGTCATTCAAACTCGAGTCTTGTCGGAAGCTGGAGCTCAACCTCATTCCAAGCTCGATTGGTTTTATGTTAATCCAAAGAAACAACAACAGGAAAAAGGAGTTACCAAAAAAGAAGTGGTGCCGCTCATTATCAACGGTAGAGAAAACTAGGGGTGTGCATGGTTCGATTATCCGTCCGAACCAAACCTAAAACCGAAATTGAACCAAAAAATATTTTAGTTTTCATTTTTTCAAATTGATTATTCGGTTTGATTTCGGGTTTGTGGTTCGGTTAACAAAACCGAAGATAAAATTGATTTTTTAATTTATAGATATTATTATTATTTTATGGGTTTAAGAGAAAAAGACATGGAAAACATTTCTTTAGCATCCCTATACTGATTAAACTGGATATCAATTTTTTTAGAAAATAAAAATAAATACCGAGTTTCAGATAATTTGATGAGTAATATCACGTTTGATTGACGACAGTTATAGAAAGGTAAAGACAATGTTTTATTATAAGAGAGTGTGTTATATGCTCAAATAAGCATACTAAACTGTAATTACACTAAACAAAGGAGGGTAGTTAGTGTAATTATCTTTTTTAATATTTTTTATTTATTTTACTAAGATTATCATTTTAAACTTTCTATCACACTTTACAAACAAAGGTTAGTCAGAGGTGGGTAAAATGTAAGGTTCTACTAGCTAGCTATAAAAAAGAGTATTTGTTATGTGCCTAAAATAAGGAGATTTATATTTCTAACCAGGGCCAAGCCTGCTATGAGTCAAAATGACCTATTGACCAATTTATCCCTTAAAAATTGGGTGAAACCCCAAAACACTCCAAGATCCGCACTATGTACGATCGGGTTCGGGGTGACCCGACCCGCCCGTCCCGGTGACCCGAGATCAGGACCGTTCCTGACCTCCACTTGGTAGCTTACGATCATGACGTGTGGCCAACCCTGATCCATACAACATGGATTCCTCTATAAATAGCCCAATTCATTCATTGAACAGGTAGGACATTTATTAGTCCACATTAAATATAGTGATCTCGATTCTTAGAGTCTTTTACTGACTTGATCGTCGGAGGGTCTACGCTGGGATCAACCCCAGCTCGACCTTCACGAGGGTTCTTCGATTTCAGGATGTTCCATTTTGGAAGCTTCGTGATCGTGCTCGAGTTAAGCTTCATTGAGGAGAGTTGGGTTCATTTCCAACCCAAATCAGTTGGTGCCGTCTGTGGGAACATTTTCAGAAATTGAAGTCTTTTAGGATCGATATCCTTACAACCAATGGAAGGAACAAGCTACAAACAAGAAAAAAGAGGTTCACTTCGAAGGGTCTACTTCGTGAGTACCGGAGTTGCCGCCGCTGCGACAAGGCGCTCCACCTAATGAACCTATGATACATATGACCGAAGGAGAATTTGATCATAGGATGCAAGATTGGGGTGAGAGAATGCTAAGGGATTATATACAAAAAACCCCATCTACCTCGAACATCCCGGCTCACCCGCAACCCCCAACTCCACGCAAGCTGTTCAAATCAAGGGTGTCAGAGGTCACTGAAAACGATCAAGGGCAAGGCACGAGACACGAGCATGTGTGGGACTCTGATGAAGTGGAGAGTCGAGCTCCTTCACATGCTGGATCTGAAAAAGACCGACTTGTGGAAAAAGAGAAAGGAAAGAAGAAGATGCTAGACTTATCTGCTCAAGGTGTATCAAAAGTTGACTTGGAAGAGATGTATGAGAAGATCAATGATGTGATGCAGAAGATCGAGGTCGCATCAAAGAAAACTGCACTAGTACCGGCGATGAGGAGGATTTTTTCCCTCTTTTAGCAAGGAGATACTAGCGTAATCAGTAGGTACGGATTTTAGACTTCCTGATTTGCCTGGATATGAGGGAGAAGATGACCCTAAAGAACATCTTATTTCATTTGAGGGTATCACAAACCTCCCTGGATACTCAGATGCGATAAAATGTAGAATATTTTTTACGACCTTTAATGGTCGAGCTCAAAAATGGTTCACTAGTCAAGCTCCTGGAACAATAGTCAATTTTGATCAATTTCAAAGGAAATTTAGTTATCACTTCGCTAGTAAGAAGAAGGCGAGGAGATCAGCCACTCACCTCTTGAGAGTAAGGCAGAAAAAAGATGAAGATTTAAGAACCTTCATCGATAGGTTCAATAATGAAGCTCTCGAAGTACCAGACATTTCAAATGAGATACTGATCCAATTACTTATTCACGGCCTGAGAAAGGGGCTATTGTCTTTGGTGTTAGCGATACAACAACCTACTGATCAGGAAGAGCTAATGCAAATTGCGGAGCAATATATCCAGGAGGAGGAGATGAATTTCATGAAGGATAAGGAACAAAAGAATTAGAAGACTGGAGAGAAAGATCGTAGTGATCGTGATAGAGGATTGTGGTCTAAAAAAGATCATGAGTGATCTCCAAGGTTCCAGAAGTATGATAAATACACTCCGCTCAATGTAAGTAGAGCTACAGCTCTGATGGCTATTGAGCATCGTAACATGTTGCAATGGCCCAAAAAGATAAGGGCCACCCCAAACAAACGAAACTCTAGCAAATATTGCAATTTTCATAAGGATAAGGGTCATGATACTAAAGAATGCTTTCAGCTAAAGGATGAGATCGAAAGGCTGATTAAGCAAGGTTATCTGAAGGAATTTTATGATCGAACCCTAGAGGATCACCATCGTGAGGAACCTCATCGTGAGGATCGACGCAGAGAGAGAAGCCAATCACGAGATCGAGGTAGGCAGAGAAATGAACAGCAGAGAAATAATCAACCGCGGCAGGAAAGTAGATACAATAAGCGAGAAGAGCCTAGGAGAAATCAGCCTGAATTGAAAAATGACCCAAGGCTGGGGGTGATAAACATGATTGCAGGAGGGCCTAGTTTTGGAGATTCAGCTAATGCAAGAAAGAAGCACGCGAGACAATTGAAGTCATATAAGCCATCCTTCAAGATTACCTCGATCCTAGCTATTGATAAGCACGAGGAAAGGATCTCTTTCGGGGATGAAGACTTTGATGGGGTAGTAGGTCCCCAGGATGATCCTATGGTTATATCTATGGATGTGGCAAACTTTTCTGTTAGGAAGGTTCTAGTTGATAATGGAAGTTCGGCTGACATTATTTTTCACCATGTGATTGAGAAAATGAGCCTAAATCTGAAGAGTCTTCGCTCGGTTAATACGCCTTTGACAAGCTTTGGGGGCTCAGAGACCATGCCTTTGGGAATGATTGAACTTCCAACTTCCTTAAGAACCTTACCAGAAAGAAAAACTGTGATGATCAAGTACCTTGTAGTTAAAGCTCCTTTCGCTTACAACGCAATCCTAAGCCGGCCAGGTCTTAACCAATTCGGGGCGATTGTTTCTCCACCCCATCTGAAAATAAAGTTTAAAACTCAAGCAGGAGTAGAAGAGGTGCGATGCTATCAAGAGTTGGCAAGAGAATATTATACTACCTCCCTGAGAAAGCGAGGTGATAACATACGAACTCAAGCTATAGTCCATCGAGAAGCATCAAACCTCGGCGTTGAACCAGATTACCTCCCAAGGATCGACTTGTTAATTAACTCAACTAGACTAGGTATATCCACATTGCATAAGCCCATGTATTCGTGGTCGAGAGGAACAAGATAATCGAGGATGAGGTACCGGAAGGACTTGAACAAGGCCTTCCCAAAAGATCTGTATCCTCTCCCAAGGATTGACTTGTTAATTGACTCAACTGCTAGATACACATTGCTAAGCATGATGGACGCTTACCAAGGGTTTAACCAGATTTTCATGGCGGAGAAAGACCGGGACAAAACCTCGTTTATAACGGACAAAGGTATTTATTGTTACAATGTAATGCCTTCCGGTTTAAAAAATTTGGGGGCTATTTACCAGCGTCTAGTAAATCAAATGTTTAAAGAAGAAATAGGAAAAAACATGGAGGTATACGTGGACGATATGTTGGTGAAAAGTGTTGATTGAAAGGATCACATCGCTTACTTAGCGCAATCCTTTAGGACCATGAGGAAGTATGGGATGAAGTTGAACCTAGCAAAATGTACTTTTGGAGTGCGAGGTGGAAATTTTTGGATTTCATGGTAACCGAAAGGGGAACTGAAGCGAACTTAGAAAAGATCCAAGTGATACTTCAAATGGAGTCCCCACGGTCTGTGAAAGATGTGCAGAGACTCACAGGTAGAATGGCAAGCCTTAATCGTTTCATTTCTCATTCAACTGATAAAGGCTTACATTTCTTCAAGATTCTAAAAAATATAAAGAAGTTTGCATGGTCAGATGAATGTGAGAAGGCTTTGCAAGAACTAAAAGCATATTTGACTTCACCTTCTCTACTCACGAAATAGATCCTCGGCGAGCCATTGATCCTATAACTGGCCATTTCGGAGAATGCTATAAGTTCAGTGTTAGCGAGAGAGGTGAAGGCAGAGCATAAACCTGTCTACTATACAAGTAAGATACTACAAGGACCAGAGAAAAATTATTCTGAGATAGAGAAGTGGGCATTAGCTTTGGTTACTTCTATGAGGAAGCTTCGACCTTATTTTCAGTCGCACCGCCTCATTATCTTAACTACCCAACCTTTACGACAGGTTCTTGCAAAACTAGAAGCGTCGGGTCGCTTGGTTAAGTAGGCAGTTGAGCTCGGGGAATTTGACATCGAGTATCATAGTCGTGCTTCGTCAAAAGCGTAGGTAATCGCAGATTTTATGGTCGAGGTCGCATCGATCCAAGAGGAGCACAAGATGGAAGAGGTAAAGACGTGGATGCTTCACATAGTGGGTTAGGAGTTTGGCTTAGTGATTCTCATGGAGTGGATTTGGAGTTTGCAATAAAGCTCGACTTCATCGTTACTAACAATGAAGCTGAGTATGAAGCTCTAATTGCTGGATTAAGGATGGCACTAGACCTAAAAATTGAGAGGCTTGAGGTCTACACAGATTCTCAACTAGTGGCAAATCAGATAAAGGGCTCTTATGAAGCAAAAGAAAACACTATGGTTGCATACTTGAAAAAAGTCAAAGAATTGATGAGTTTATTTACAGAGGTGAATATAAACCAAGTTTCGTGAGAAGAAAATGAACTTGTAGATGCTTTCTCAAAATTCGCAAATATGGTGACTGGAATTACAACAAGGCAAGTGACCCTAATGGTGGCAAAACATTCAGAGATAGGATCTGAAAAAGATCTACCGGAGGTATTGGTTACGGATATAAAAAAAAGCTGGATGGACAAAGTGAAATTGTATTTGTTGGAAGGTTGTCTACCTCATGATTGAGTTCTCGCAAAAACGCTAGTGCGTCGAGCATCGCGATTCACAATGATCAATGGAGACTTATACAAAAGGTCTATATCCAGCCCACTACTCAAGTGCTTGGCGCCTTCTCAGGCGAAGCTTGTCATAGAAGAAATTCATTTAGGTTGTTGTGGAAACCATTCGAGAGGAAGATCGCTCGCTCAAAAGATCTTAAGGCAAGGTTTCTTCTGGCCAACAATGGTTCAGGATACATTCGAGTTCGTTAAGAAGTGCAAAGATTGTCAGATGCACTCAAACTTTCCTCATAAACTTGTTCCGCTTGAGCCAATTAAAATCGCTTGTCCTTTTGACCAGTGGGGAATAGATATCTTAGGTCCTTTTCCCCAAGTGTCAGGCCAAAGAAAGTTCATAATTGTGGTTGTTGAATATTTTTCAAAATGGATCGAGGCAGAGGCCCTGGCCAAGATAACTAAAGATGAGATAATGAAATTTTTGTGGAAAAATATTGTATGCAGGTTCGGCATCCCCAGGATCCTAATTTCGGATAATGGAACACAATTCCAAGGGAAAACAATACAAAGTTGGTGTAAGAAGATGAAGATCCAGCAGAACTTTACAGCAGTGGGTAATCCACAGGCTAACGGGCAACCTGAGGTCTCGAACAGGATCATTCTCCAACACTTGAAGAAAAGGCTTGATGGAGTAAAATAAAATTGGGCGGAAGAGCTTCAGGGTGTCCTATGGGCGTATAGAACAACACCACGAACCTCAACGGGTGAGACACCATTCTGTTTAGTCTATAGTTCTGAAGCAGTAATCCCAGCTGAAATAGTCGTTGAGACACTAAGGCTCGAATCCTATGATCGTGAAGAAAATGAGCCTCAAAGAGCCTTTGAGCTTGAGGTCATTGAAGAGGCTAGAGAAAAAGCATACGTAAAGATTCTCCAGCAAAAGGGAGTTATGACAAGAGCGTACAACAAGAGAATGAAGGAAAGAACATTGCAAGTGGGTGACCTCGTCTTAAAGAAGGTGGAAGTTTCCAAGCATGTGGGGAAACTCGATCCTCATTGGGAAGGACCATACAAGATTGTGGAAGTCACTAAGCGGGGAACTTACAGAGTAGAAGATCTACAAAGTAAAGCACTACCTCGACCATGGAATATTCTTAACCTTAGACGTTTCTATGCTTGATTCAATTAGTTGAACAATATTACGTGTAATGTCATGAATATTTATATGCAATGAGGCAATCTTTTGGCGTGTTAAATATATATATCGACTTTATGTTGCTACCACAAATTAAAAGGACGACAAACGATGTTGATCCAAGATCTGAAAAAGATGGTATAATTATCCAAATATAAAAGGAAGACAAACGAAGTCGACCTTACCTCTGAGAAAGAGGGAGAACCGACCACACCTCTGAAAAAGATGGTATAATTATCTAATTTTAAAAGGAAGACACACAAAGTCGACCTTACCTCTGAAAAAGGGGAGAAAACTTAATGAATCGGAAGGTTCACGATGAACGTGATCCTATTCCTAAGAAAGGGAAAAAATCAATAAGTCGGAAGGTTCATAACTAACTCGAAGACACCTCTGAAAAAGATGGGATAATTATCCAAATATAAAAGGAAGACAACCGAAGTCGACCTTACCTCTGAAAAAGAGGGAGAACCAACCCACCTCTAAAAAAGATGGTATAATTATCTAATTTTAAAAGGAAGACATACAAAGTCGACCTTACCTCTAAAAGGTGGGGGGGGTAAATGAATTGGAAGGACCACGATCAAGGTGAAGATTGGAAAATGTTAGGTCAGAAGGTTCATAATGAACGTGACCTTATTTTTGAAAAAGGAAAAAATAAATGAATCGGAAGGTTCACGATGAACGTGATCCTATTTCTAAAAAGGATTGAAAAATAGTAGGTCAGAAGGTGCATCATGAACTCGACCCTATTTTGGAAAAGTTAAAAATGTTAGGACATAAGGTTCACTATGAACTTGATCCTAAATCTGAAAATGAAACATGAGTAAAAGGACGACATGCAATGTTGACCTTAAATCAGAAAAAAAAACATAAGTTCAATAGGACGACACACGATATCGATCCTCAATCAAAAAATCATACGAGTATGGCAGGCCTCCATTGACGTCGATCCAAAAGACGACGATCTTAAAGATGATGAGAAAATACAAATTTAGAAAGATGCGCGACATCGATCCTTCGTTTGAAAAGGATAAATTATTGCATTATAAGGACGACATATGATGTCGATTCTAATATGGAAAGGATGAAGCATACAATTAAAAGGGTGACGCGTGACGTCGATCCTAAGCATGAGAGATTAACTATCTATACAAAACATAGATAATTAATCGAGGGGGGGGGGGAGCGGGGTTGTATATGATATGTGATGTCGACCCTCGAAAACGGAATTAACAATCCTATGTCTAGAAAAGATGAAACGTGAAAATAAAAGGAATAGCACACGATGTCGATCCTCTGGCGCCGAATAGAATTAAAACTAGGATGATGCTCGGTATCGATCATATAAATCAAAAGGAATACGCATGACGTCAATCCTAAAAAAATAATTCGACATCGACCCTATAAACAAAATATGGAATTATAGGGTGGAAATCGAATAGGGTCTCAAATATGCAAATCTAAAACTTCAATGTTTGCGACAAAACGAGATCGAGATATCCTAAATCTATTACAAATTTTTATGCATCATCATCTCGATCCTAATAATCTAGGAGGCACTCAATTATCAGCTTCACCATCATCCTCATCTTCGTCTGAGGTATCAGTCGGTGCCAAATCTTTGAACTCATTAAACTCGACATACTCTTCAGCAGCAGCTTCATCTTCCTCTTCATCCTCATTATCATCACCTGGGATCGGATCCGAAACATGGCAAGGATCCAACTTCTTCAGATCAAAACCTTCTTTGATTCCATTAAGATGAGCGTATCTTTCTCTGATAGCTCACTATAATGACGAGCTTCCATTTCATCAAAGTGTAACAAGGTGTCTTTTAGAGCTCCCTTTACATCTGACAGATCGGCATCTAGTTTCTTTTTTGCCTCCTTGAGTGAGGATATCTGCTCATCACAAGCAAGTTTCGCATTCTTCCAATAGGAGTTGCCCAAAGAAAGTTAGTGCATAGCCAAACCAGTCTGAAATAAGACAGATTACTGATCATTTATTTCTGAAAGTAAAAGCTCTAGGATAAAACGATAAACTACATTACCTGCATCAAGAAATGAGCTCCATATTCTTCAACATTAGGATGTGGTGCATCGATAAACCTAGCTTTATCTCGAGGAATCATGCAAGCCTTGTATAGTTCAAAACTAGTACCACCAGCTCCCATCTCAAAAATACTACTCTCGTTGCTCACCTTCCACTTTGGGTCCCAAAACTCACCCTCAAATACAAAGGGAACTTTCCCTTTTCTAACATAAGCTTCTTTCCTATCCTCAACCAAAAGCTCCTCGATCTTAGCTACTTTCTCTTTTAAATGACCATCCTCTTCACCTACAAGATGAAAGGATCCCGATGAACCTTCTCGAAAAGGTGCGTCAACAGCTTTTCTCTTGTATAAAATAGTTTCAACATTCGGATTTAAAGCTTGAGGTTCCCCAGCAGTTGTTGAATGAACAACATCCGAACCATTGCTTATGAGATTAATAGTTGAAGGAACCTCATGTCGAGGAAGAACCTCAGGTAGCACATTTTGACCGAGACCCATGTAAACCTGAGCCTCCTCATTGGCTTTGTCATCAAACTGCTGATAAGTTAGCTTTATGGGAGAGGAAGTGCACGAAGGGTCGTTTGGAGGTTGATTCCCCAAGGTTCACCTAGGAACCTGATCCTTTTTTGAGGTAGCTTTCGCTTATAGCCTTCTCTTCTTCAGTTTCAAACTCTTTTTCTTCTGGATCTGAGCTTCGATATTCTTCGCGACTTCAGCCTTACGAGTAGCCATTTTCACACATATAAAAAGAGGGAGGGAGATATTTATTTCAACATAAACAAAAAATAAAGTATAAACAAGAAGAAAAACAAATGTTTACCCAAGTCCACTAGCTCCACATTAGCAGGGCTCAAGGCACAAGTGGCCAAGATGGGCTCAAGGATCATTTTTCTCGCAAGATACCATGTCCTGGCATAGGTATTCTCTATAAACCCTTCCTCAAAGTTGTCTCACCCAACTCAGGTATGTTAGGGACCTTGAGCCTCCATGGTTGGATCATTTTCCAAGGTCTCGTTAGGGGTGGTTCAACAAAAAAAGAATTTTTCTTTCCATGTTCCTAAACATGAGGGCATTTTGTGGATAGTTTTGCATCCTAAACGGGGAGAAAAATAAAAGAACCCAACGTCGGTCTTCGTAGAAGAAGTAATAAAATACAAACTCCAGAAACTAGAGAAAGTTGGCTCAATACCATGTTGGGTCATTAAAATGATGAAACATATTATAACCCTATATGCATTCGGAACTAGTTGAGTAGATAATATCAATTATAGCTGGGTGCAATGGGAATCTTAAACCAGCTTCTAGATGAGCCCTACAGAAGGTCCGAGTTGACTTAGGGGGAAGATGCATCCTATCCTCGGGACCAGGTAAATGCAATTTAAATTCGACCGGAATGTAATACTTTTCTCTAATCTCATCGAGCTCAAGAGGTTGTATGGTGGATTGAGTCACAAGGTAATCTACAACCTTATCCTCAGATGAACTAGATTTATTTTGACTTTCTATCTCCCTATCAGTTTCTCTATCCATCTCGATCCAACGTTCACCTGCAGAGTGAACCAAATCGAAATTATTTTCTCTATTATAATGTGCTACAGATAACCTCGATGCTGAATCTGCATCTGAGATCTCATTATTGTTCAAAGAACAAAAACTTTTCGGATTTTGCATGGAAGAAGTAAAAGAATCCATGCTAAATTTTTAAAAAAAAATGCAAAAAAACAAAAATTATAACAGACAATTACCTAGAGTATGGGTAGAAGGGAGGCTTCAAGGTTAACTTCGTTGTGATGCTTGAGGGTCTTGTGCAAATCTCTCTCTTTATTTCCCCTTCTCTCTCTCTATCTATGCACTTTTCTCTCTCTAGAATTTTAAGAATTGAAGATTAAAAGCAACTTACTGTTATTTATAACAAAAGAAGCCTAGCAAGATAGGACTTGGATCGGCCGAAATCTGCGGATAGGATCATCCGGCGCTTCTACTTCATTTAATGATAGCATCTCGAGATTGATGCTACACATTAACTGGTGAAGTGGAGGATTAGTGATATGGGTCAAAATGACCTATTGAACATTTTACCCCCGAATAATTAGGTGAAACCCCAAAACACTCCAAGATCCGCGCTATGTACGATTGGGTTCGGGGTGACCCGAACCGCCTCACCCGGTGACCAGAGATCAGGACCGTTCATGACCTCCACTTGGTAGCTTACGATCATGACGTGTGGCCAACCCTGATCGGTACAACATGGATTCCTCTATAAATAGCCCAATTCATTCATTGAACAGGTAGGACATTTATTACTCCACATTAAATATAGTGATCTCGATCCTTAGAGTCTTTTACTGACTTGATCGTCGGAAGGTCTACGCTGGGATCAACCCCAGCTCGACCTTAACGAGGGTTCTTTGATTTCAAATTGTTCCATTTTGAAAGCTTCGTGATCGTGCTCGAGCCAAACTTCACTGAGGAGGGCCAGGTTCATTTCCAACCCAAATCAAAGCCCTATCACAAGAACATAATTTTTAAGAACAGTAATTACACTGAATAATTGAATAATTTTGTTTCACTCCTAAACATTAGAATATAAAAATTGCTAATTAAAACATATTAATAATTGGGAATTGCAATTTTTTTTCCAGGTGTAGGATTCTTGTGCACAACAAGAGTTTTATGCTAGCATGAATTATAATAGAGAGATGGACTGACTTTCATGTGTTACACACCGAAGGCTATTTTTGTCGTTCAATTTAGTTTAGGGGATTTGGTGCGGTTGGCGAGATCTGTACGAATAAACATAAAAACACTCTCTCTTATTAGTATAGAGAGTATTATTAACACAAAGCCCATAGTAGAAGAAGTTTGGATCCTTTATTGTAATTGGTGTTTTATCTCTTATTTCATTGTACAAGTGTATAAAACCGGAATCCCGTATATAATTAAGTAAAAAATTTATATACATATCATGATTGAGTAAATAAAATAAGAGATGCGACACCATTTGTAATAAATGATCTTCTACGTAGTGTCAGAGGGTAAACATCAACCATATAATAAATTGATGTAACATCACCAATAAAAGTAAAAAAATAATAATAATAAAAAATCTTCTACAACCCGTATTTTTATTCTCCAAGTTCTCTAATACATTTATCCACAATATAATCGTAGTGATCACTTGAAAATGAAACCAAATAAAGCATACACTATTTACATCGAGCTTTGAGCAAACCACCTATTGATCATAGCAAAGCATTCTTTGGGCTTGTACTCTGGTGCTGTATGTCCTGCTCCCTAGAAATTGTAAATAAAATAGTAAAGCAAATTGTGTAAATAATTTTTAAAAAAAATTTGGTTAACGTGTAAATAATTAAATTCAAAACATGAAACATGGAGATCTCATACCTTCACAGTGGCATATGTCAATTGATAATCACCATCTCCGTACGTCATTGTGTATCTTCAAAATTAGAAGAATAAAATAAATACAAAAGTTAAATTAACATGGATCAATTCAGTTGTATTTCCTTCAGAGGAAAACACTAAACGAAATATTGTACTAACCCAGCAACTTGACCTTCGACAAACCAAGGTCTCCAATCACTTTGAATTGGTAATATGGAGTCTATCCATTTCTCTGTCGATAAATGAGGAATCACCATATCATGGTCGCCACTGTCACATTTAAGATCATACCGAAGAATGTAGCAAAACGAAAATGTATAGATTGTGAGAAATTATAATAGACAGTTTTAATTTAAAAACAATTGGGAAGAAAACAAAAAGAACATAAATTACATATATATATATTTATTTATTTTGGTGAAAATTACCTATATATCAATGCCCGACAGTTTTTGTACGTGAATTTTTTGTGATAGCTTATAGTACTTGGAACATTATCTATGTAGAGAATAGCCCCATCAGGACCTGTCTTACTATGTTCAATGCTGCGGTTACATCTTACCCATTCTATTACTGTTCCCTGTATCATTTGAATTACTCCATCAATTTCAACACATATAGACTTATAGAGTATATATATAATTTGATTAGTATACCTCGTGAATATGAAGAGCTTTTTGGACCAACTTATTGTTAGCCCATGTATGGAGAAACATATAAGTCTCATCCTGCAAAATAAGAAATTAATTTAATTAAGTTGGTCACTGCAGGAAAAGAGACTATTTGTAAAAAAAATGACGAGTAATAACGTCAAAACTGACACTAATCATATAGATTAATTAAGTGACGAAAAATTTCGACTGTTAAAATAATTCTTTTGTTAATTTAATAATGACAAGAATTATATGTAACAAAATTGTCATTATTGATTACTAGTGATACAACAGTCGTGTCAAAATTATCACTATTAACATTTCATGACACATGATCAATGATAACTTAATAAAATTAAAAAATTGCATCAAGGACTTAATGACTATACGGTATAGATTAAGTACTTGATGCAATTTTTTTATCCTTATAAATTGTCAGTTACATGTGTCATTAGTTGTGTAACAACGAAAGCAAAAATTTTGTCAAAAATCATTTTTGAGACAAAACAGTTTTTTGTCATATATATATATAGTGACATAATCACTTATCATTTTGTCGCTAATATTATTATTTTTTTCAAGGGGCCGCCCTCGAACTCCAGATTGCAGTATACTTTTATATGATTCTTATTTTTATACCAAAATTTTGAGTCCTGATAGCTCCTAAAAACAACTCAGGATGAACATATATATGACTATAATACCCATGGATGCAAGAGAGAGAAATAATATTACTCGGCACCATGACTTTGTTGTAGGAACAACTGATTCTATGAAATTTGTAGGGATTTCTTCATAAGAAGGCGTATACCACGGGCGAACACCTCGTCTCTCTTTCCACAGCGCACCACAGTAGGGTTCCAAAATGTGGGAATAGCTTATTTTATCCAAGCACTGCATACAAATGCAACATGTTATTCATAGAGAATATTGAATAAATAATAAAAGCATATCTCATGGATTTATCGATATGTATGCTTCACATATGCATGGAACATTATGCATGCTAATTACCTGTGTAATCTTTTCAAGATCATTAAGGCATAAATCGTTCTCCGGATCTACATATACGTAATTCCCATGACAATTTTCTTTTGCCGACTGTGAAAAATAATATGTACAATTTTAATAATGATAATCTTAATTTTGTTCATCGATAAAGAGCAAAGTCGTAATATAATATAAATAATGAACAAGATGAAATTAAAAGACACAGTAATACAATATAAAAGCAAAAATAAAATAGGTGCATTTTAACATAATATCTTTTCGTTTGTTAACAAAATTAGTGCATAGGAGAAATGAATATAAGATTGCCTGGTATAGTTTGTCGGACAGAAGTCCCATTCGATGAGCATATATGATTCTTTCATTACTATCGATATAGTGATCCGTCGTAGGATTTCCTAGTACATAACCCTGCTCCCAATTCCAAGAGAAACGTAGAATAATGTTAGTTATTTTCAAGTAACGACTAATTTTGGTTAAAGAAATGTTTACTGAAATTTAAGCATTATGAGGTCCTCTTTGTGGATTGTACTTTCATATTCATATGTGGTTTGCTCCCTCCTTCAATACCTATCAAAGATACAAGAACAAAAATATGTTAATATACAAAAATGGATTTCTCCTGTTTTACGCAAATTAATGAATATGGCCCGTTTCTATTTTTCTTTCTTGTCTTGATTTTGTAAAAAGTGAAACATAGTATTCATAAGTGATAAAATACCATTGTAAACTTCATTAACAACAAGAGGGACAATGATGCCAGAATAAGAGTCCCCGCAAATGTACAAAGGATTCTTTTGGAATTGTGGATGACTTATAAGCCACTGCATCAACCAACAATAAAGGAAACTTCATTAGCCATTTAACTTACTATTAAAATAAAATAATTGACTTCAAGGACGGAGCCAAGATTCAGAGCTCGGGGGGGCGAATGTAAAAATTTGGGGTAACCTTAATATTTTTAGATTTTGAAGGGGGCGAAATGTCAAAAATCAAAAATTTATAGGGGACAAAATGTAAAAAATTAAAATTTTGTAGAGTTCTCAAAATTGAGGGGGGCGGGGGAACAAAATATAGCAATGTCTATGTGTTAAGCGCGATGTATTGACTAGCACGAAAAATATATGTGTATACATATACATATATATGTGTGTGTGCGCGCGCATAATGCATAAAAGGTGAAAAGACAAGTTTGTATTGCCATATTGAATTTCGATTTTCAATTGAGTTAGGAGGACTTATTCTGCACCATCAATTTCTCACCTTTCTAAGCAAATCATAAGTAAGTGTCGCTGACAATGTATCGTTTGAGTACGAAGCTTCTAAAGTGTTTGTATATGAAAATCCGGTACCCACAGGTTGATCTATGAATATAATGTTGGCTACCTGTAAAAATCAAGATATATTTAGTCCATATTATTGTGTGCACACATATCTCATATGTAAAATAACGTTCAATTCTATCATTCCTTTATATTCATACTCACAAACACTATATATACAAACATACTAAATATATTGCACCTTTGTCCAAGAATTCTCGTTTAATATCAATGGTGGTATGCTACCCTCGGAATTTTCATAGTCAATACTAATGGGGCCTGCAGCAGAATATAAACATTTGATCATAAGCTATTGGACTACGTAGAACTATATATTCTTGGAACCCAACATTAATAGAATCTTGAATATTGGACTGACATTGATGTGCAGTAAAGGTTGGCCTCTAAGAGTGATTAAGGTAACAAAGTTAAAATTATATATATATACATTAATACATATACCACTATTATGAACTAAACATTATGTTACGAACAAAGTAAGATTAATTAACAAAAGACATTATCATTTAATTGTAATCAACTTAATGTAGCATGTGCAATTACAGTGTTCAATTTTGTATATACCAATCTAATAGTGAATTTTGTGTCTATTTTTTCAATTAATTGTTTTCTTAATATGTTCTTTTGAAAATGATGAATTAAACTTTTAATTCTTCATCATCACATTCTTATTCCCGACTCTGTTCCGAGGAGGTCAGTTCAAATTTTTAATTTGGTTCTTTCTTTCGTTAAAGTTTCAACTCTTTGATGTATGCTTGTTGATATTTGGGGATAGAAAGATAGTATCAGAAAATGAAATACATAAACAGATTGATCAAACTAGCTCCACACTACATTAACGCTGACACTGATATATATATATATATATTATATAGATGCACTTCGTATAGGATTTAACTTAAACATAGGATAATTCAGTTCAGAAATTATTAATCTAAGCATTTTCCAGAAAGTGTTCAAGAAAACTTGGGAAGGGTTTATTGCAAGAAAACAGGGGCTTTAGATATGAGGAAATTCATTATCTGAAAACCGAAACCGATATTTTCATGTCTAATAGAGTCTCGAGATGGAAATTAGATGGCTGAAAGCCTTGTTAATTCAGAGATAGAAATGTTAAATCTGGTATAGGATAGGAGATGAGATTAAGTTTGTGGTTGATTTCAGACCATTTTTTTAACATACCTCGTCTCTGAAATTCTGTTTTCTTCTAGCTTCATGCAGAAATTCCTCATGGTAAGGAATGGCCTAGCTATGTTTTATGTGATTTGATTCAAATTGCTTTCCAAAATTGATCCATTTTTGTTTCTGCAGTGAGGGCAGGGAAAAAGAGTTGGTACAAATTACACCCCTTTGCTATTCTGTAAGGAAATATATGGTTCCCTCACTGCTTGCCCTTGTAGGCCTGAAATATCAATGCAAACCAGAGAACCTATTTGTGGAAAATCCTGCACCCCTTTGGTGTTTCCTTATGGCTACTTGTATTTACTGGCTAATAGTTGGAGGAGCGAAGCAAATGCCAACTCTCGACAGTAAATACTTGCTTATATTACGTCGTGCTGCTTCTGCAATCGGGGATCTTTCAGTTCTCGCTCTTTTGTGAGTCCTTCTTTCCCACTGGATTTCGTTTGTGCCTTTCATCATCTGGATATTTCTGCTTGTGATTTTGGCAATGCTCTATGGAGCTTATACTTGGCTTCGCTCACTAATCACAACTCTTTTCAAGAACATCCGCACCAAATTGGTACCCAGGGCAGCATCTTTACCGGTGCAATTATGAGAAGGATTGAAGGACAATGCTTGTATGTATCGAATGTTCATACATCGAACCGTCCAAATCAAGCCATATTACCTCGTTATGATATGACATGCCTTGATGCGGACGACCATTTCGTGTTGAACACCCGATCCATAAAAACATTTTCCATGAACATATCATATATAGTTAAATAAATTTTAGGGATTGGATTATTTCGAAGTGGTGGTGTATTTATGCATTCTTTTTTAAAAAGACCATGCATTATATCTGAAAGTTGATGGATTATTATTTGTTATGAAACAATATTTTGAATATATATATATATATATATATATATACACACACACGTGAGGTTCGATCGTACTCTTACTGCCCTAATCTGAGTAAATTTAATTTCAAAAGTAAGATGAAAGATTTCTATAAGAAACAATAGTAACATAGGAGTTCACTATAATTAACCCTAACATGTAAAATTCTAGCGTAAATTGAAAACCTATATTAATTATAACTTTATTTTTAGATTTATAATATTTTTTTATCTTCCAAAAAGTTTTTTTTAAAAAAAAATTAAGATAGTTAACGTGTTTCTTCAAAAAGAACTACACAATAATATTAAAATATTTTACATAAAAAAAAAATTCATATTATACAATTCATTCATCTGAACTATTGCCTTTTGTAGCTAAGACACCCCTGAACTATAAAATTTACTAAATCAATCTCTAATTTCAGTTTCCGTTAAATTTCAAACAAAGACCGTTAAAGTCATTTGAAGGTTTACACTTTTTCCCCTGTATGATGAAATACCAAATAGTCAAATAAATTTTATTTCTAGGGACGGAGCCATGAATTATACTAAAAGGTTTTGGGGGGGGGGGGGGGGGGAGCTGGGAGGACTTGTCCTCTTCGGTACGGTACTCTATATATATGTGTGTGGAAAAAATTGGTATATACCATATTGAACACTGTACAACATATTAAGAATACAACATATTAGGAAAACAATTATAGTGCTCAATATTGTATATACCTATCTAATAATGAATTAAAAGACATTACCATTTAATTGTAATCAACTTAATGTAGCATGTGCAATTACAGTGTTCAGTATTGTATATACCAATCTAATAATGAATTTTGTGTCTACTTTTTTTATTAATTGTTTTCTTAATATGTTCTTTTGAAAATGATAGATTTAATTTAAATGGGGATAAGTAATTTTCTAATATATTTCAATTCGTTTTTGCTGAGGTTCACAAACTTGTCTGGGCCTTTGTTTGATACCGCATTACATTTGATGGGCAATTCTGAAACAAATAAAGAAAACAAATATAATTTTTGATAGCCATAAGTATTTATTAGGAATTATATAATCATTTGTGCAAATTTATCAATCCGCAGGTCAAAATTCCAGTTCATTGCTAAAACTTAAGTGTGATTCACAATAAACATGAAATACGTCACGTCATTCGTCGCCCATTCACATTTTGAATTACATTCAATTAAATTAAATTAGATTAAAACTAAAATCTTATGCATATAATTCGTTTCGCAGTAATAGAAGCAACAAAGATTGTAGACATACCAATTTTATACACTAAGTCAGAAAGACCAGAACAACCCGGTCCTCCCGTGAGCCAAAGTATAAGGGGATCAGTTTCAGGATTGCTTTCTGACTCAACGAAGTAGTAGAAAAGTTGCACATCTTCCTTCTCTCCAACACCAATATACCTTCATTAATCATCCCAACAATCAATTAAACCACTTAATTTTATGATACCAACAATCAATTATGTTACTACATAACCATCTTTTTATTTTCCGTGGAGAAACAACTTGTTCTTATACTATCTGTATGTAAGTATGAAAATTACCATCATTATTTTTTTCCTGTCAATATATAGTTGGTGTTACATTTACATAGGGGTGTTCACGAATTGACCGAATCAACCAATTGTGGATGTTCATGTAGCAAATGATCACTTTTCTTGTAGTACAAGAACCGATATTTCGGCCCGGACCGAAAACCGAATCGAAAATTTCGGTTCGGTTTTCGATTTTTTTTTTGCAAATTTCGGTTTTTCGGTTCGGTTCGGTCTGTTAACGGAAAAACCGAATTTTTTATTTTTTTATTTTTATTTTTTATATATAATATAGAGCAAAAACTATAAAAAAATGTGTTTCCTAGTGACAACTTATCGAAAAATAAAGAAAATGAATTGAAATTAGTTATAATTAAATTTCAATTATTTATTTATATCTAATTTATTTACTTATTTATACCGAAAAATCAAACCGAACCGATTCACTTTTTAATTTCATTATGTCAATTTTAGTTGGCCGTGCTAAACATAATTATAAATATATAAATGTATGCATTTCAAAGAAAAAGTGAACAACAATAGCCAAAAAACAGTAGCCAGTGAGATTTTTGAAAAAGAGATAATAGCCTTTATAGTCCTCCACCTTTTCTGTTTGTATCACTTAAGTCCCTCAGGTAATATTTGTTTCACTTAAGGCTCTTATGTTCTAAATGCTGTGTCATTTAAGTCCTCTAGTGGTTTTATAAAAAGATTTTATTTCAAATAAGTCCTTATAGTTTCATTAACTCTCAATCCTAGCCTGTTAAAAGGAAGAATAAATACTTTACTGCAAAGTAAAGCAAAGTAAGCAAAAGAAGGATCCTGCTTGAAAAATGGTATCAGAGCTTTAGGTTATTAATGAAATACTTAAATAAATTTACATAAGATTAAGTCTACATCCTACGGAGGAGAATCAAAACAAGAATGGAACCAAACAGAAGTTCGATCTATGACGAGAACAAGGAATACTTCCAGATACTGGAAAGGCAAAGAGATCAAGGGATTGATAAATTAATCCAAAAGCACAAGAGACTCTCTAAAGAAATTAGAGAAATAATTACAAGAGTACAAAAGAAGACTCCTGTAAAGGATCTACCGGCATCGATCCGGTATTATGAGAGAAAATTTGCCATGGAAAGAAAATTTCAAGGCAACGTGGCGAGTGATCTACAACTCGCAGAGATCCAAGGCAAATGGCCAGGGAAAGCAAACAAAGGTAACTCTTTCAATTAAAGCGTTTAAATGAATTGGAAAGAGATAGAACCGGATACATCTAAAATCTCTAAAGATCTTAGAGAAATCCAGAAGACAGTTCAAGATTACGGACATAGGCTAGAACACCTACCTATGAAAATCGAAAACTTGAACCAAAAACTTGAGGAAACCCTCAAGCTTATTCCAGATCTACAAAGATCTGTTGCGGATCTAAAGACGGAAGTCCTAGATCTGAAAAATAGACAAGGTATGACCGGAAGATCTAAACCAAAAAAGGCTAGAATGGGTGATGCACTTGGACGAGTTGATCTTCTACATCAGAAGGGAAAGGCTAACGAAGTTCCTAAGCCAAAAACTCATGATGAACTACTCATTGATATCCTCAGAAGTATCAAATGATATGGATATCACAAGAGTAGATCCATCTGATCTTCAAGAATTAGCTGAGTCCTTTTCACAATTACATGTTGTGGAGCTAGCTAATCTAAAATCTAATGAACTCGCTCTAGGCCTTCCAGCCCCAGGTGAGAGTTCAGCAGTTAGATTGTAACTGCTGGACATGTGGAGCTCGTGGCCACATTTCTCCAGATTGTCCGCAAAAGAGTGGCGAAATAAAGCAATTTGAAGCCACTGCAGACATTCTAGATGCAGTTTTCTATGGCGATTTGGTACCAATATACCAATTCGAGAGTGTTCCCTCAGACGAAAGCATCTATGAGGAAGAAATAGAGAGTGATTCCGAAGACACATTAACCGAATCAGATTAATGCCAGGAATCCCTATTTGTACAGTTCCACAGCTTAGAACTGTTATCTCTGATTTCAGAAAAAAAATAGAGAAAAGTAGAACCATAATCCAGCATTATAGGTCTACTATCCAGTTATTAGGTGAAACACCACTCCGCCTAAGAAAACTAATTAAGCATGAGACCAAGATTCAAGTCTAGACTCAAAATATTCATACTCTCGAACTTTGGATAGAAAGTATGAATAAAGTGAATCGTTCCATATTCCAAGAAAGAAATAATCGTTTCTAATGGAATACTCCACCGAAGGAGATAGGCTTCAAATAAATGATAGCCTAGCTGGGTTCTTTTCCAGGGCTTCTATATCTGAAAAAACCATGGAAAAGATCATGAGACAAAACTCAAGTATTGATAAGTACGATGGGTTTAGAGTCGGCAGTGTCAGTCGAATCCTAAATCAAATAGGATTAAATCAAAGGCGGCATAACATCAGATACAAAGTAAGTTCTGGGGAATTTGCAATCCCTATGGAGTTAACTGGTAATGTGATGGATATGCAGCTTATTCCGAAAGAAGAAATTCTGGAAGAATTAAGTAAGTTAAGAGAAAAAGAAGCTCTTACTATGAAATGGATCCATATAGGAACCATTGAAGTAGTAATCAAAGCTACTTTCAAAGAAGTTGTTAATTCGCCGTTACATTTATCCATAATGGATAAAAGAATTAACAACCTAAGAGACGGTTGTCTTGGTACTATGGTAGGGAATTTATATGCAGGCAAATTAATGTTTGATATTCATCCAAGAATTGCATATAACCTAGCTGACCAAGATTTCAGCCGAGTGCTAACCCTTCATCAAGATTTCAAAAGAACTGATCTAATGAAAGAAGGGAATAGACCATATTCTATTACATATAGAATTGCTTATGCACTTTCCAATACACATCATTCTGATTTGTTTATCCGGAAAGAATATATTGAAATTCCACGAATTTTCAAGGAATTTGCTAAGGTAATGACACCTGATCCAATTCAAATACCAAAAATTGGAGTTGTGGATATCTTAATTCGAGACCATCCCGTTCTAGAACGATCAATGAGTTCCAGAACAGATGTTAGTAGCAGGATGTCTTTTTCAAAAGAAAGGATTAGAACTTTTAAAGGACAAGAGTTATTCAACGATCTAACTCCTCAAGCTATTCGGGTAGATAATGTAAAAATTAAATGCCCAGAAGGATGGAAAGACATGCAAGTAATGTTTGATATTACAGAGAAAGATAATTACTTTCCCTATCACTTGCAGCAATCTACTGTTAACAAATATGAAAGAATGCTAGAAATAGCAGGCTATGAAGTATTTGTTACAGGGATAGTAGGACGAAACCCAGGGATAGTTATACTGGGATTGAGTTTCCTTGAGGGACATAAATCTTGGGGAAGAAAAGGAAAAGGCATGGAATTTAACCTGGATGGACATATTATTCAAGTTGAATAAATGACTAGCCCCTTTTCTATATACATATCGGTTGGTATGTTATACGACCAATATAAGTCTGAATATTTTGCAGCTTATATTGATTCTGGATCAGGGATTTGTACATCAAAACCCGGGGTATTTCCTAGTAACGCTATGGAAACCTTACCCGTTATTGCAGGAAGGGATTTTTCTAAGAAAATCCTCATTCTCAATAAGGGAATTCGAGAAGCACATATCATGATTGGAGGCGCGTTGGGTACACCTTGGTTCAAGGTAAAAATTCCACCTATTTATTTTCATGATACAGGAGCCGATATTTTGCTAGGAAATAATTTTATTCAGACCTTTGCAAAATATGTGCAAGATAACAACACTAAGTTGTTAATCTTTACCACTCGTTGTGGTCATGACATTACGGTTTTGCGGCGCGCAAACGCTTTTAATCGGCTCATGCCTATTATGTTTCGCAGCAAACGTGGTGCTTTTAACCCCGATTCCAAATTAACCCAACCAAAAATGAAGGATAAAAGAAGATTTGGAAAAGCGCTTTTGTCTTTTAGACTACATGGTCTAATTGAAAGCCAGGACGAACACTGTTATGAGAATTCGAAAGAGGAACTACTACTTCTTAAGAAGGAATTACAGTATACGTCCATAAATGAAGAAAGTTTACTTTCTCTCGAACATGTGAAAAGACTAATTCAAAGGAACTTTAATGAGAATCCTTTGGCTTGGTGGGATAAAAACAAGATCGAAGCTACTCTAAAAGTGAAAGAGCAATGCAAGTATGAGTATGTTCGATACAAGCCAATCCAGATGAATATCAGGGATAAGAAAGATATGCAAACAATCATAGAGGAACATATCAATCTTAACCTCATAGAAGCTGGAGTCTCTGCTTACAGTAGCCCTGGTTTTCTGGTAAGAAACCATAGCGAGGTAAAAAGAGGAAAAGCGAGATTAGTCATCAATTACCAAGGTATCAATAAGATACTAGAGTTTGATGGTTATTACATCTCAAGCAGAGAACACTTAATTGAGTGCATTAAAAATGCTAAAGTGTTTTTGAAATTTGATTGTAAATCTGGTTTCTATCAGATTAAGATGGAGAAAGAATCTAGAAAGTATACAGCTTTCTCTACTCCTCAGGGACAATATATCTGGAATGTACTCCCAATGGGATTAGCAAATGCTCCCCAGATATATCAAAGGAAAATGGATAATCTTTTTAAAGATTATTTCGAGTTTATGTTTGTCTATATTGACGATGTATTAATAGTATCAAAAAATATGGAAGAACATATTAAACATCTTGAAATATTTTCTCATGTATGTTTTAAGGAAGGATTAGTGCTTTCAGAAAAGAAAGCTATAATTGGTGTTAATAAGATTGAATTTCTTGGCATTCTTACTGACGAAACAGGTATTGAACTCCAGGAACATATTGTGGAAAAAATACGCAATTTTCCTGATGTTTTAAAAGATAAAAAACAGCTTCAAAGTTTTTTGGGAGTTGTCAACTTTGCTGGAATTTTCGTTCAAGATCTAGCAAAATACAGGAAAGATTTCCGACCTCTTTTAAAAGAAACGGAAAACGTAAAATGGAAGTGGGAAGAAATTCACACTCAAAGGATTCGTGAGTTAAAACAGGTTTGCAATAATCTGCCTAAACTTGCAACACCTCAAGATACGGATGACTTGGTAGTCTATACAGACGCCAATGATTATAGATGGGCAGCAGTGCTCATGAAGAAAACAACTACAGGAGAATAACCATGTAGATATGCAGGAGGTTTGTTCACTGAACAACAAGCCAGTCTCTGGCATATTAACGAGAAAGAATTCTTTGCGATTTGGAAGGCCTTTAAAAAGTGGCCATTATTTTTACTTGCAAAAGAATTTACCTTAAAAGTTGATAATACGAATGTTAAAGATTTTTTGAAAAATAAGCTTGAATCAAAAATAGAAAAAGCTCGTATTCTCAGATGGCAAGCGGAGTGTCAGTATTATTGTTTTGACATTCTTATGGTAAAATCTCATGAAAATATTCTTGCAGATTTCCTAACAAGAGATGGAAGTAGCTGAAGCTAACGCCATCATTACGAGATACCGGCATCTCAGGGAAAACCTTGAGGAGCTTGACAAAAAGATTGGACAGTTATCAGTTAATGCTGAAGTAGCTGGCCATGTACAACGAGCTGATCTGGGCATTGTCCAGGAAACCCTTAAAGGGACGACGTACACCATGACTATGTTATGGACTACACTACAAGAACCAATTCGAAAGGCATCATCTTCGGTGATGACTCGCGAGTTAAGAGAGCAGGACTCTACACCTGCGTTTAGAGAACGGGGCTCTATACCCGGAGCAGTGGATTCAAATACCACTTGCACAAGTCCATTTTCAGATTCTGAAGAAAAGGAGACAATTGAACGAAAGGATGCGCAAGCTTCTTCCAGTTCAAGTCAACCCACCACCTCTGGGGTTAAAGAGGGAGAGATTAATCTGAGGCCACAGACAGGCACTTCTAAGATTAATACTAACCCAATTAATTTACATTGGCAAGGTTATCAGAGTTCTTGGGAAAAATTAATCTCAAGAAAAGGAATAAATCCTAATAGATCTTTGGTAGAAATATCAGAGAAATATCCTAGGATTTGGATGAAGGAAGGATCAAATCCTGACGAAGTCCGAGAATGGTATGATTTTGGGGCAATTGCTTCTATACATACTATGTCACCAAGTTTTTCGGAGATATCCAAACTTCCGGATTGGATTACAGGAGTCGTGTATGATTCATGGCAAAACAACCCACACCTCAAGAGGGGTGATATCTTGGAGTTGAAGTTCATTTCAGCAACTCCAGAAATTACAAGAAAAGGGTCTCATCCAGCGTTTCATTTTATGAAATTACAGAGACCAGACATGACGGCCTATAACAAAATACAGGCCGCAACAGGTGAAGCTCCTTTGGTTAGCAATATCAATGAAGACGATATATCCACCAGAAGAGCATAGGGTATGTGGGTCTGTCTTACAGAGATGGACAAAGTCAAGTATCCATTCAAGATCTTCACACATTCAGTGAATGGGTCATTCCTGTTAAATTCCATGACAGGAAAAAGTACAGATTTCGCAGAAAAGGTCTTCGAGCAAAAACGGACCATCATCTGGGAAAACAAGTTACCAGCAACTGAATCAACCAGGAAGAAAGCCTGCAACATGATGCATGATGATCTTTGGCACAACCGAGAATGTTCAAGTTGTGAGTTCCAAGAAAAACCCTTATTTGGTACAAAAATACGGGTTACCAAGGCAAAACCCGAATCCGATAAGGATAAGGGAAAACGGAAAATATTTTACCAAAAGGGTTTTCACAAACCCCGGTAAAATCATGTAAACGACAAAGGCGGCCTAAAAGGTAGGCGCACCAACCATCAGTCATGTGATTGATTGAAAGACCACAGCTGGAAAACCAACCAGCTGTAAAAAGTTAGGCGTGGCAGACAAAGTGGCAAACACAAGGACGCACGCACACTACTAAAGATTGACGTAAGCCATGACGTCAAAAGATTAGAAGGAGTATGGAGTCCGCATTTGGAATCCGAAACTCAAAACTATAAGAAGGGAGTCAGAAGCAGATGGGGATCATCGAAAATTTTCTCCAACTCTTTTATTACAAAAATTCATAGAAACAATTGTAATCTTTCTTCTGTTATAGTTTTAGTTCTCGAGTGTATGGGAGTATCCCCAATAGTAAGACCTCTTATGAGAGGCTAAAAGATTTTCTCCTCCAATATAGGAGTAGAATAAGATTATGTAATTTTAAATTTGTATTTTATAAATAAAAGAAGGCTTTGTCCAACTTGTTGTCCAAAATCCAAATTATAATTCTATCTGTTTATACCTTTTACGCCCTCGGGCAGGAAACAAAGGGGGTTGTGCTGTGTATCGCCGAAAGAGCCAAGGACTGCGAACCATAAGCTGCGGTTGGTGGTTGGAATGAGTCCGTAAAACCGAGGACTTGGAATACCCGGCGATAAGGCGGTCAAAAGAAGGTATAAACTTATGCAAGGTTAATTTTATTTTGGAAGCATGTTGGGCCTAATCAATTGGAAATTCCCTTTTGCTAAAACTTTGAAGTATTTATTCGGTTAAACAAAGTATATTGGCTATGTTGACAAGTCTTGAAAATATGGGGTTAGTTTGAAATAAAGAAAAGAAAAGACAGGACCATAGTGACACAATTTATCAAGTATAGGGACTAATGTGCCGCTTTTATTAGATGAAGGACCAAAGTGAGACAAACCTAAAAGTAGAGGGACTATAAGAGTTATTTTCTCTTTTGAAAAAATAGCTAGTACCAAAAAAAAATAAAAAAATTCAGTTTTAGCCAAACCTAACAGACTGTTCGGTTTGGTTTTCGGGTGAAAAACTGACCGATGAACACCCCTATATTTACATCTTAAAATTTGCTTCAAAATAAAGTTACCTACAGAAAAATCCCAAAAAAAAAAAAAATAACAAAATGTTTATCTTGTTTAATATTCAATATCTCACCCATTCCAAACAATTTCCTAGCTCCGGGCATGCCATGAGGGAAATGGATAAATGACAGAAATTACAAAATAACAAGAAAGAATAAATTAACTTACCCAGTTTCAAGCGTGAAGGGCAATTTACCAGGAAAACCTGGCAAATTCTCAATTACATGCTGGGATAAACATGTGTTGTTGCTAATGAAAAACAACAACATTAGCACCATCAACAATAGCATCGCGGAGTCGCGGAGGGGATGAATATATATATATATGATCAAACAGACAGGTATTGTGAGGAGGTGTGCAAATTTTATATTTGTCGTCCTTTCATCACAGCTAAGCTAAGGGTACCTAATGAAGAACACTTATTGAGCACCATTAAGAGGTACTGTGGTAGATGATGGTCAAACCGACAGGTATTGTATGTGAGGAATTGTCAAATTACGAGGGTAATACAAATTCTATATTTGAACTTTCATCACAGCTAAGCTAAGGGCACCTAACCAATATTGTATGTATGATATATTTTACGTGACGTATGGGTATTATAAAGAAAAATTAAATAATGTGAAGATGAAGCTCCAATTATGATTACTCAATTCAAAGAGATTAGTGGGTCTCACTAACTCATATATTTAATTTCTATGCTTAGATCAATTAATTATTTGAATATTTTAACTAATCAAATAAATTAAAATCACAAGTTGATTGATTGAACAAACTCTTTTCCTTAGGTGATGTACTTCTACTTACTCCACAATTTTGTGTTTGGGTTTTAAGTTGGTCCTAAATTAATGGTCTCGGTTGCTTTAACACCACACAGTTGTGTTTAGGTAGGTGGTTTTTATCACCCATCACCATGTAAAAACCACCTACCCCAGTTTAAATATGTGGTGTTTAGGTAATTAGGACTAATGATATGGGTGTGGCATAAAATTGCTGGATACACTAAGCAAATTTACCTATTCCATTCAACTAAACTAAAGGATAAACATCTTATGATACTACTTATGATACTTAAATAAAGGGGGGAGGGGGTGTTGATTTGGTTGTAATATATGATAACTAAACATAAGTAAAAGTAAAGCAAGCAATTAAAAATGAGATTTGAACAATAAAGGAAAGTTCGGTCAATTGTAAATACCCATCATCTTCTCGATTTGATCATAAATGCAAAATATTAATTCTACCCAATAGGCCAACTAAGAGAAACAATAATAGCATATAAACCTCTTGCTCTTTTCTTAAGTGTAATTTACCAATAGATAGTCAATGGATAAATACTAACTCCTAAAACGCATGTAGAAACTAGGCATTCGATTCATTGAAGGAGAAGCATTAATCATGAAAAGAGATTTGACACCAATAGTCAATCGACCTAGTATAAATTAAATGTAATAACATTGATTTTTCCCTAAGGACCTAATATCAATATTAATCCCTAGTTGCTACTAAGCAGGGCCTAATCAATAGCGATTTAACCTTAACTCGCAATGGATTAACGAAACACAAGAACAGAGTGTACATCTTGGTCAAGCATTTCATCAAACACTAAGCATGCATTCAAGAAAATCAAATACTCAAAATAGATAAATCAAAAGGAAAGGTTGTAGTTTCGAGCTCATACGACTCATTTCGTCCCCTGATCGTTCCTTTTCATCGGACTCTGACTCGAAAAGTGATCAAGAGACACGAGACTTTAAACTAGCCGTTAGGAACTCGCTCAACACCATCGAGGATTTCTACTCCAAGATGCTTGAAATGATGATAGAAATATCAAGTTAGTCTCTGACATTAGAAGTCGTGATATGGCAAACGCTGCTACAAAGAGCACTATAGTAATGATGAACAGCATATCACCGCTGATGACTAACCTTTCTGAAGAGTTCAATCGTCACTTAGCCTAGACTGCTTCAGCTTTATACTAAGCGACACAATTCTTCCAATTCGGTTGCTTAGAGTATAGCGGAACAAGTCGCTCTACTTGTTGAAGAAGTTGGGCTATTGTGAAGAGATATCGCTGACCTCAAGACCTCCCTTGATGATGCCAAAAAGGGGAAAGATGAGAAAGAAAAGCATCAATTGTCTATAGCTAAAGGAAAAGCCTTAGCGGAGCCAATATCAAAGACTGATAGTAAACATTGGCGCTCCATGTTTGAAGAAATAGTGAGTCTTAAAAAGATGCTCACTAAGAAGCAAAAGCCAAGATACTACCAAGGCAGGCATAGGCTTTTGGACATTGATTTTGAATTTTTAGAAGGTATTGGTTTAAATCAATACGCAGCACCATTGAGAAGACCTCTCAATTGGAAACCTTCCAACGACCAAATGCAAGATATATATCACGATCTAATCAAGACGCTTGGGATACCTGCTAGGGATTGGGTGGAAAGGTTACTTAAATTTGAAGCACCAAGAATCAAAGCGAGGACTATGATGAAGTCTATCACACAACAATGATAGACATCGATTGAGTTCTTCTAGATCTAGCGAATGAAATCTATCAAGAAGAAGCCTCAAAGAAGCGACAAAGAAAATGATTCTCTATTAATTTATCTTTTATTTCTTTGTGTATGATGTCGCTATTTATTTTTTTTGGCATAAATCATATACGCTTACTTATCATATTAATGAATGAATGATTTATCGCTGAAACATCTTGTTGAGGTTAATCTAACATTAGCTATCATAACTAACATTCTAACACTAACTTATATTTATTTCGGGTTTTTCTTTGAACTCTTAATTTATAAAAGAGTTGTAAGAGTTAAAATCTTGAAATCATCAAAAAGGGGGAAATTGTTAGGAAATTTCATGTTAGATGTTTTGATGATGACAAGATAGGATTTTCTATTAGACCCCAAAAATAATATCAGTTTATTTTTCATATAACATTTGTATAAGCGTTTAAATGTTTGTTATTCTGTTAGACTTGTAATTTTTATCTTTGAAGATTTTAGACTAAGAATTAGATACCGAATCGCTAATTGAATTCTTTTGGGATAAATATCCAAGCATATGAAGTACTCAATTTAAATTATATTTTGGGATAAATTTGGATTTTCAAGATAAATAATTTCTATGCTTCAAAATTATTTTCCAAAAATAAAATTTGAACAAAAATTAATAATTTTTAAAAAATCGATTTTTTGTAAAATAATCAAGAAGTGCACTAGGTTTTGGACCCTAGCCCTTGGCCTAATTGATGTGCACTAGGGGTTTTCATCGGTCGGTTTCCGAAAAAGTTCATTTCAAATTTCAATAGATATATCCATAACTTGAATTTGTGATTTACATTTACCAAAGTAATGGGAAAAAGAAAACTCCGAAAAATTGGATCTGGTGGCGCTTTCATGGATGGTGGTGGTCGGCGTCCGTTGCGGAGTAACTGGAGTCGCATCTTTCAGCGTGGTGGTCGGCGGTTGAGTGACTAGAAGAGAAGATGGTTATTGATTTTTCTAGAGAGTGAAGATTGAGGGAGAAGAGGGGGCTTTTTTCTCTTCATGAAAAATGAAGAGAATTTTCCCCCTTTTACCAAACATTAAGCCTATAATACAATATGTTATATATTAATTAAAAAAAGTTCATTTTTTGGTTTGGTTCGGTTAACCAAACCTGAAAATCCAAACCGAACTGAAAAGCCAATTTTCCCTAAAAAAAAAACCGAAAATCGAACAGTAATTTTCGGATCAATTTTCGGTCGGTTCGGGCGGTCCGGTCAATTCTTGAACACCTCTAGTGTGCACGGTGGATCCCCCACAACCCCCTATGGCGTCGCCACCATGGCAATTACAGTGGCTTCAAGCACGATGCTAGACAACATGTCGCACGGTACCCAGCAACTCGAACTGTATGCAGCAGTTCATGATATGTTCTTGTACATTGTCGTGCAACTGTTTTCTGTCGGGGATCAATCCACGGCCAGTCAGAGTTGGCAACGGGACAAGCGACATGCGTGTAGGCGTTCGACCTGCTCATAGCATGGTGTCCCTATACCGTGCGCCATCAACGATCCCGTTCCCTTTCGTCTTTCTTGAGAGCAAATTAGCAAATTCCATCTTCAATTTTCTATTCTAGAAGATTAAAAAAATTTAAACAATTAAATTCCAACATATAATACAAATTATTTTCAAAGATATCTTGGTTAAACTCTGCATCCGGTTAAAATTACACAGAAAAATAAAATCATATAATACTATATCGGTTGTGCCAATCAATGCTCTGATATCACTGTTGGGTTGACTATCCCCGGATGCCTCATGCACATTGGAAAATGAAAGTTTACACTAATGACACACATTCCGAAATGTGATTTGGTACACAATTAATAAAGTACGATAAGGTGAGAATATTATACCAGACTTCTTTCGGTGTCTGTTGGATTGAATACAACTCGTGTTGCTCCAAGCAACTCGCGTGTGGCTCCAAGCTCACGTCTTTCTCCTTGTTTCACCAGTTTGATCTCCGCCCCAAGCGTAACGCCTCCAAGATATATCCACATTTCGTTCCACCTGTCTAACATCCTCGTGGGTAATGCTAGTTAACGAGATCCTCCAAAGGCTTATAGTGAACGAGTTTGGAGATAATATTTAGTGAACATTCACATGAGGATAAACGTGTCTTGGATTGGGGTGAGGGGAGGGCGAATTTCTTGAGAGGGGTCGAATTTTTCGTTCTTTTCTTGCTCAAAATTAGGCGTCTAATATGATGCCAAAAACCATGTTTGGCTGTGTGATCAAGTTTTATTATTTATAGACTTCTTGATCTTTATTTTGGATAACAAAGAATTCCGAGAATTTTAATCTCCAAGATTTAACTTCTTGGTTCTTGATAATCCTAGATCAAGTAATCTAATCCTCATATACTAGGGCTCTGTATGGTTGTGTATTCAAAAATGAATTTTAAATTTTTATTGGGGAATGTGTATTATAGAAATTCGTGTGAAAATATTAATTTTTTTTGTTTGTTTGGATGTGTTTTTGAGAAATGTTTGGAAATTGTGTAGATGTGATATAAAGTTGATTGAATTAGTTATATATGTAATGATGATAGGAGAAGAAATTAGAATAATATTTTATTTATGATAAAGTAAGAAAGAGAATGTGTTGGATAGTTGAATTGTGTAATTAATAAAGAGAAAGAATGAAGTGATTGAATTGATGAAATGAAGAGTAGTTATATAGGAGAATGTGTAGTAGGATTTAAAATTTGAATATTTTCTGTTGAATTTACCTTGTAGTGTGCATTTTCATTTTCTGGTGATCCAAAAAATGAAAATGTGATCCGAAATTCCTAACCATACAAAGCCCTAGGATTTCAAGAAATAAAATCTCTAAAGTTTTACTTCTTGGTCCTAGTATGTTCATTTTCTATCCCCAAGATCAAGAATTGAAGAGTGAAAAAAATTCTTGCTCCCACACACCAAAGCCGCGCTCCTCCCTCTCTAAACTTGCTCCATAATTAAATGAAGAAATATAGATAATATGAATATTTATGGATGATTATTGAGATTTGATATATCTTGGAAAAAGGTGTTTAGAGCAGGGACGGAGCTAGAATTTTCAGTGAGGGGGGGGCGAGATTTTGTGATATAGTTATACATTATTATTTTTGCATATAGACGAAGGATTCAAGGGGGGTGCGGGGGGCTTGCCCCCGCGGTACGGTACGCTATATTTATGGGGGAAAATTTAATAAGAAATTAGGTTCAAGTATGAAATATCTATCTTTGATCTATACTATATCATCAATTTCTCTCTTCTTTAAATCATTTCAATTGTTTTATAGATGCCCATAATCTATTTGTTAGAATTATTAAACCAAAAATATTCTTAAACTAAATTTTAGAGTAACCGATGAAATATGTAGTAAAGTATTAGAATTAAATTTTAAAGATTTGTATTCAAATAACACAATACCTTCTTAGTTTTTGAAATGAGAAATTTATAGATTTTCATCACCCAAAATCTTGATTCTTGAGAATGCAATTGAAGGAAAAAAGCCCTAAATTTTAATTTCTATCTTGAATGGAAGTGTAGAACCGTGTGACTTGAGGGGGGACGAAAATAGATATTTTGAAAATTTTATGGGTAGTAGTAATAAAAACAAAATTGAGGGGGGGGCAAAAATAGAAATTTTGAAAATTTTATAGGTAGTAATATAAAAAAAAAAATTGAGGGGGGCGGTGGCACCCACCAGCCCCCCCCCCCCCCCCCCTCCCTCCCTCCCTCCGTCCCTGGTTTAGAGTATAAAATTAAACAAAATTGAGAACTATTTTTACTCTAAAACGAGAGAAGGTAAAAATTCATTTGGATGTTAATAATTTTTTTCATGACTTATATAGTTATATGCATAGCTAGCACGATATTCACGCCAGAATAAATTACAACAGATGGGATGGAGTGAATTTTATCATGTTACGTGTTCGAGGGTATTTTTTTCCCTTCAATTTAGTTAGTGGATTCTTTTTTCCCCTGAGGGAGGGAGGGCGATATCAGAAGGTTTAAGTAGACTACGTTTTTCGTATAATAATTTTGGCTCATTTTAATTTTGATCCTGTTCATTATGAATTTCTCACATTTCATGTTATAACTTTCAAAATGACTCACATTTAGTCCCAAACTCCCAATTGAAATTTTAGTCCAAAATTTAATGGTCAACTCCGTTAGTTTGCATTTTGACCCATTTTTTAGGGAGATTTTATGCGTCAGTGACGTATGATATTGAATAAAAACATCGTGATATTTAATATAATTTGTGTGTGAGTGCATTCAAACACCAATTCTACTGCATTAAGACGGAAATTTCTGTTGAGATAAAATGTGACACATTTTGAAAGTTATAGACTAAAAAATCCATAACTAACGGAACACATTTTAAAATGAAACAAAGTTATGGGACGAAAATAAAATTTATCATTGAAGTATTATATGGAGATGTTAACAGAAATCTCATAATTCAAAGAGATAAAAAGTACCTTATAATAAAGTACCATATAATAAATTGATATGACATCACCATTCTAATTCAATTTTTCCTGACATGATTACAATAAAAAATATCATTCACCAGAAGTCCTAGAACATACTTTCATTCTCTATATTCTCGGATACATTTTCCACAATTTGATCATCCAAAATTAATTATCAAAAAAAACAAAAAATATGTTCATCCACAATTTATTTCTCAAAACACTTGAAAATGAAGCAAAATAATGCATGCACTATTCACAGAGAGCTCTGAGCGAACCACCTATTGATCATAGCAAAGCATTCATTGGGTTTGTACTCTGGTGCTGTATGTCCTGCTGCCTAGAAATAGTAAAGCAAAATTCTAACCCTTTTATTTAACGACGAAATATTAGAATAACCTATTTATGTATGACAAATTTTCATGTCACTATATTTGTTTCACTGGTAAATATCTATTATAGAAAATTAATAAATTTAAAATACAAAATAAGGAGATCTCTCACCTTCACAGTGGCATATGTCAATTGATAATCATCATTTCCATACGTCATAGTGTATCTTCAAAATTAAAAATTAAAACACAAAAATTTAGATTAACTCGAATAAGTTCAGTTATCTTTTTCTTTTTAGAAGAAAATACTAAACGAAATATTTTACTAACCCTGCAATTTGACCCTCAACAAACCAAGGTCTCCAATCACTTTGAATTGGTAATAGGGAGTCTATCCATTTTTCTGTCGACGAGTGAGGAACCACCATATCATGATCGCCGCTGTCACATTTATGATCGTACGAGAAGAAAGTAGGAAAACAAAAATGTACAAATTATCAGAAATTATAATATATAATTTTAGGACAAAAAACAATATGTAGGAAGAAAGCTGTGTGAGTTTAAGAAAATAAATGGAACATTAATTACCTATATATTAAGGCTCGGCAGTTTTTTTGCGTAAAATGTTTGTGATAGCTGACAGTACTTGTAACATTTCTTGTGTAGAGAACAGTCCCATCAGCGAGTATTTCATTATTTTGAATGCTGTGGTTACATCTTGCCCATTCTCTTATAGTTCCCTAATGCATATGAATTATTCAGTCAATTTATAAATAGAAAGTGTGTGTGTATATATATATATATATATACACAAATATATTAATGATTGATTAGTATACCTCACGAATGTGAAGTGCTTTTTGGACAAACTTATCGTTAGCCCATGTATGGAGAAGGAAATAAGTAATATCCTGCAGAATATAAAATAGCCTAAGTTAATCACTAAAAAAAAAAAAAAAAGACTATTAGTAATGAAATGTCAAATACCGATATCAAAATTGTCATTCATTATTTATACTACGTGATCAGAGTTTTTGTTATCATAATAAACTTTTGAGTTCGATAGTGACAGGAATTATGTGTAACTAATTTGTTACTATTGACAATTAATGATAAAAAAATTTGTAAAAATTTGTCACTATTGACATTTATTAACAAGTGTTCAATGACAATTCATGACAAAAAAAAATTGGCACAAGGACTTAATAAATATATTTATGTTGTCACGAAATTGTCATTAATTAATCTATAGTAACAATGTCGACGCAATTTTTGTCACTTAGAAACTTGTTAAAATTATTAGGAATAAAACAGTAAGTCGTCCAAACTTTTCATGTTTTTAACACTTTTCATATAATTTTTTTTTCACTTACTTTTTTGAACTGAATGGGAATTTAAATTTTTTTATAGTTTAATCTTATTTCGGTAGAATATTCGTCGGGATTTCATCAGATACATCGCATATAACCCTTTTTAAGTCTAAAATCATATTTTATAGCCCTAGTGGTTCACTATTTTTACCCTTTTAAATTGAAATGATATTTTAAATAGTTCAAGTGAACCACAAGAAAATGTCTTTTCAATTGATAAAATTTCCTTTTTCCTTTAAAAGAGTCATATGCCATGTATGTGATGGAATCCTAGCGAATATTTGTTTGGAAAATTCCAAAATATAAATTTTTTTAAAAACCCATGTAGTGAACTAAAAAAGTGTAAACAAAAAAAGTTTGTATAAAAAAATTGTAAAAACCCAAAAAATTTGAAAGAGTTACTGTTTTAATCCCAAATTATCAATATAGCAACACCATAAATGTTTTCATTGAATATGTATCATTAGTGATAATTTTGAAATTATTACTTTGCATTTTAAGCACTTTCAAGACTCCTGGTCCAAGTGTAACTATTACCATCCTTGCATGATCCTTACTAATGTTTCAAAACTTCAAGTCCCAGAACTCCCAAGAAAAAATGGGACATATGAAGAAAATACCATAAATGCAAGAGAGAGAGAGAATATTTACTTGAGACCGCAATTTTGTTGTAGATGCAACTGATTCTATGACATTGGTAGAAATTTCTTGCGTACGCCATGATAAAATACCTTGTTTCTCTTCCCATAAGCCACCACAAGAGGGGCCTAAGATGTAGTAATTGCATATTTTATCCAAACACTACATATCAAATATTGCATATCAGATAGGGAAAAAAAAAAATATCACATATTATTTTTAGAGAGTTTTCAAACAAATAATAAAACCTTATCAATTTGTCGATAACTTATGCTTTCACGTATGGTGAACAATACACATGCTTACCTGGTTAACCCTTTCAAGATCATTCAAACATAAATCATTCTCTGGATCCACATGCATGTAATTCCCGTGACAGTTTACTTTTGCCGACTGTTGAAAACAATATGTACAAATTTAATATGTTAATGTTAATTTTGCCCATCTTCAATAGAGAGGAATCTCGTATTATGTTACATTCTGATGAACAACAGAGATATACAAGTCCAATAAATTAATATAAGCGCATGAATTAAGAAGTTACAATTCTGATAAAATATTTTTTTTTTGTTTGTAATTAAAATTTTCGTATAATTGAAGTGAATATGAAGTTGCCTGCCTGATATAATCTGTCGGACAGAAGTCCCATTCGATAAGCATACTCGGTTTTTTCATTATAATCTGCATATGTGTCCGTAAGAGGATTTCCTAGTGTATAGCCCTGCTCCCAATTCCAAAAGAGATGTAGGAAAATATTAGTTATTTACGGAAATTGAACCTCTAACGAAAAAGCAAAAAAAATGTGTACTTAATTTAAGAGTTCATAGGTCTTTTGATAGATTGTACTTTCATATTCATATGTGGTTTACTGCCCGCTTCAATACCTGTATAAAAGAACAAGACAAAAAAATGTATTAATATATAAATGGCTTTCTATGGGTTTACACATGAATATATATGTTTCCCTTTCTCTCTTCTCTCTTGATTAAAAAAAAAAAAAATTGAAAATTATAAAATTGGAACATAGTATGGTGTAAGTCATATAATACCATTATAGATTTCATTTACAACAAGAGGAACCATGATGCCAGAATAAGAGGCACCACTAATGTACAAAGGATTCTCTTGAAATTTTGGATGACTTATAAGCCACTGCATCAATGAACAATAAAGAAAACTTCATTAGCCAACTGCTTACCTTTGAAAAAAAAAAAAAAAAAAGACGATTGGTGCAATATTGTAAGTGTGTGTGTATATATATATATGGGAGTTGATATAGGTACTACACATCCTTTTAAAATTAATTAAGTTGATTATAATGCCCCTCAATGTATCATATAGAATTCTTATTAATATTAAGAGGTGAACTGAATAATCCTTCTATATAAATTTTGAAGAATATATTTTAATTATTTTTTGTGAAAATAATACCAAAGACAATTTCGTTTTTTTCTCAAGTATCTTTTTGTAAAAAAAAAATCCTATTTTTTATCAGTGCAATAAAATTAATCATCTTGCCATGAATATTCAAAGTCTGATATGATTTTATCCAATTCGTTAAATGATATAAATTGCTCACTTCCTCCATAGTAAATACCAAAATTTCTTTTTTGTACATTGAAAAGCAATAACATCAAAGGCCTTAAAACTACCAAAAAAGTAAAAATAATTACTAGACCATATTACACTGAATTAGTAATGGTGAACTCAGTATGTCCACCTAGAATAATAGCTAATTTTATTTTTTGTTATATGTAATAAAAAAATAATTGTCAATTCTATCCAAAATAAAATAATATTTATCCTAATTTGGTTGTAAATACATAAGTAAAATTTTTAGTCATATCTACAATGTTTTTACTTATTATTTATGGTAGTTATTCGTCACTTTAAATTTTAATATTATGAACTATTAAATTTTGAATACTTATTCTATATATATTTAATTAGAAAAGTGGTATAAAACTAGTTTGTCAAAGAAATTTCTTACTTTAATAGATTAAAGGACATTTTATGTCTATGTGGTAAAATTTAAATAAAATTGGAGTGCCTCTAAGAAGGGTGGAGTGCCTTTATCAACTCCATATATATATCACCCCAAAAAATAAGTAAAGATACATACTCCAAAAAATATTACATTAGTGACAAGATGTCAGATGACTATGTCGAAATTGTTATTAATTAAACATGTTGAAGGATAAGAATTTGTATTTTGACACAAAGATATTTTTCAAGAATTTATTAGTGACAAAGAATATATATAATTTGTGACTCATACAATTAATGATAAAGAACTTGTCCCACTTTCAATAGTTACACAGTTTAGTCACAACAGATATATTTATGACTAAATTGTCATTACACTTGTTTTATTTTGTCATTAGTGATAACAAAAATATAATTTTCTTTTCAACAAAAAATATTATTATAGCAAAACAATTATTATTATCACTCATTATGTACGTATATCTAGTAACAATTTTAATATTGTCATTTCATATTATGTCAATAATATTACGTTTTGTGTTAGAATTATAAACTTGTAGCTACATGTTGAACTTTGTGTTTCAGTTCAGCCGCAGTACTTATTCTTCACCCCTTTCTCACCTTCCTAAGGAAATCATAGGTAAGTGCTGCTGATAATATATCATTTGAGTGTGCAGCTTCTGAAGTGTTTGCATACGAGAACCCGGTACCTACAGGTTGATCTATGAATATAATATTGGCCACCTATAAAATGAAGATGTATTCAGTCCTTATAATAGTGTGCAAACATATCCCATATGTAAAATAATCAATTCTATAATTCTTTTATGATTTTATACTTTTGAATATACTATATAAAAAATAGAAGTTATTGCACCTTTGTCCACGAATACTTGTTATACATCAGGGCTGGTGTACTACCCCTGGAATTTTCACTGTCAATTGTTAAGGGGCCTGCAACAGAATGCAAAAAATTTCATGAGATATTGGACTTGCACAGAACTATTCATGGAATCAATATTGATGGATTAATTTTGAAAGTTCGGGCACTAAGATTGATGGGAAACAAAACGTAAAAAAACAGAAAGTGATTTAGTAGTTAAATATAAGTTAAATAATTCAAAAGTGTGGGACAATAATTTCGTTTAGCGCCCATGTATCGCAAAAGTTCGAATTTCATGTAGTTTAGGTGGTAAAAGTGTGTATCCGGTGGGCTTCACGTGGTTCAAAAAAAAAAAAGTAATTGCTCTAAAAAAGTTTTAAAACACGCATAGTACTACGGATGATTGAATGTTTTTACCCCTAAATTATATGTGTGTATATATATATATATACATTATTTTCAAAAGCCACATAAATCATGGTGGGAGACCTATCGGGTTCCCCTCTTTTTTGTATCATCTCAAAAGAAATATGAGTATCAAATTTAAGTCAAAATCTAGTTCAAATTTTTTTCCGATTTGTGCGTTTTCGGGTTTTGATTGAACATAAAAAATGTAGACTGGAATTTTTTGAAACAAAAATTGTGCATGCTCGAGTGAATTGGCAAGACGAAAAAAAATACTTTTTTTTAATGAATAATGACATTTTTTCCGTGTGCGTTTTCGGGTTTCGCTTGAACATAAAAAATGTAGACTAATAAACTACTTTTTGACAAGAATTGGGTCTGAGTCGAGTAGAAATATGGCAAGACGAAAAAAAATAAAGTTTTTTGAAAGTTTGAACTAGAATCTTCCCATAAGTACATCATATAAGTGTATATATAATGGTTTCGTAATTATATAAGAAACAAAGAATGTAGACATATACCAATTTCAAACGCGATGTCTGAAAGACCAGAACAACCGGGTCCGAAAAAAAATAATGATTCATTAAAAAACTGGTATTATTTTTTTTCCTGCCATATTTCTTTACTCGAGCCAAAGCATTTTGTTTCAAGAGTTTATGCTCAAGTCAATTTTTTATGTTCTCGAAACCGAAAACGACGAAAAATGGAGAAAAATGCGGAAAAAAAATTTCATTAAAAAAACTGATTATTTTTTTTCTCGAATTTCTTTACTCGAAAAACGACCCAATTCTTGTTTCAAAAAGTAGATGCTCAAGTCTACATTTTTTATGTTCAAGCACCCGAAAACACACGAAAAATGAAGAAAAATGAGTCATCCTTTTCTCCAACACCAATATACCTCCATGAATAATACAAACAATCAATTAAGCTATTCAAATATATATATGTAGTTATATATATAGTTATACTAAAAAATAATATCTCAATAACAATATGTCAAATGACAATGTTACAGTTGTACTAATTATATATATTTCAAAAGTGATTTCAAAAGTTTAGTCATAAAAATGATTTCAAAAGTTTCATACTGCAATAATTGTATTTAAGTTTTCATAACAATTAATGACATAAAAGTTGTTGTCACTTTTAATAATTAGTGATATATGTGTAAATATTTTTTTCTCCGACAACTCTATCTCATTTCAAGTCTCATTGGTTACAAAATTTCACATTTAGTCCAAATTGAAATTTTCGTGCAAAATTTCATGGGCAAAGTCACATGTTCCATTCATAGACATTTTTGACCATTTCTTTGGGGTGAATTCATGCGTGAGTAACACATGATATTGAATAAAAAACAATATAATATTGAATAAATTTTGTGTGTGAGCATCGTTCGTGCACGAATTCTGTCCAAAACATTGGTCAAAATGTTGGTTAACGGAGCACATGCGTTTGACAATTAAAATTTGGACAAATTCTGTTTGGGACTAAGTGAGTGACATTTTGAAAGTTCTGGGACTAAATGTGAGACTAAATTTTAAAAGGGACAAAGTCATGAGACGAAAAATGTGAATTTTTGTGAAACATGTTTAGTGATAATTTAGTGACAACAAATATAGTTATCAATATTTGTGTTGTTACTAAATAGTCACTAAACATGAGTGAAAGATTGTTAGCGACAACTTAAAGGGAATTCTTATCGCTAAAAATTATTGTTGTGACTAAGCAAAATTTATTGTCACACATTATTTATGTTGAGTTATAATTTTAATATTGTCACTTTACTGTTGGTCATTAATAGGGTAAACGCATTCCTCTGCCTCCTAATCTATGTCGCTAAGAGCTGTCCCCCCAACCTAAAAATTTTGGCACGTGACTCTCAATATATGTAAAATGTGACAATTCACTCCATTTGAACGTCTTCGGTGGAATCATTTTGGAATATTCCACCCGACGAATTAGCGCCAAGTGCTTCCTGCATGTCAAAAAATGTGCACTTTCCCTATTGTATTACATTTGTGCACCACACTTCTCATTCATTACATAACATATGAACTTTCCACCCTAGCTAAGTCATGCTAGCAACACGAGACACTAGTTCAGACGGAATATTCCTAAAGATTCAGCTGAGGATGATCTAACGTAGTGAATTGTTATATTTTACACAGGTTAGAGAGTCGCGTGCCAAAAATTTTAGCATTAATATGATTTTTTGTTGTAGCATATCATGACGAGCTATTGAATTAATTCCTTTAAACTTCGTCTTAAGAAAGTCTGATGATGGAAAGTTTAGGGTGTATATGGTGTTGTTTTCATTTAAAAATCTCATTTTTAAAATTGAAAACTGAGTAGTAAAATCTACAATAGTTTTTATGTAAAAATGAAAATATGTTTGAATCAATTAATTCATTAATTAAACGTGTATAAATGAAAGAAATGTGTTTGGATGAATACTTGAAAAAGATGTTTTCCAATACGAAAATAGGTGCATTTTTAAATTGGTGGAATAAAATATTTAAATTCAAGAGGAAAAGAGATACCCTACTTATTTATCTCGACAAACTCGAGTTGATAATTATAATTTTGAGCCATAAAGACTATTTCTAGATTCATAAAGGAGTGTCGCATGAATTCGAATACAAGACCTCTCTCATAAAATGGGAGTTGGATACGAATAGATCACAAATCTTGGGTGGAGAATAAAATATTTAAACGAAGTGAGTTTTTGAATTAATGTGTATAAGTATTAATCTAGTTATTTATATTTAAAAATAGTAAGTTGTAGAATCATTTGGTAATAATCGAATACAATCGATTTATTTAATCTTTGAGATAACTTCGCTATTGCAAAGCCCAGATATGTATTATATTCTAATTTATTTATTTTTTATGTCGCTTCCTACGATTCCATTGTCAACTCATATCATATTATACAAGTAGGTGTCTAGACTCTAGATCTTCTCTAGATTACATTTTGATATATTAATCCATATTTTACTTGACCATATTTCTATTAATAAAAAAAAAAGAAAAAGGGAGTGGTTGGACAGATCTTATATAGATTATATTTAATATATTAATTCATTTTTTATTAGGAGTGGGGCCAAAGGTATCCATAACTTATCTAGATAAGATTTGTGTGCGAGTCCATTTCGGAATTCGCTTCTTATTATTTTGTTTTAACATTAATAGGCTTACTATTTTTGAATTTGGCATATTGCACCCCGTTCAGAAAATATATTGTGTACTGTTTCGTACATTAGAAATTTAGAATTAATGCATCCTTTACCCTATCAAAAAGAAATAAAAAATAGATAAGATTTGTATAACTCCTAATAAAAAATGGATTAACATACTTACTGTAATTCAGTAAAACAAATTAATTTGCTAATTACTTTATTTTATTCAACAATAAATGTTCATAATAATAATGACTATAGATTTGGGAGCTTTTCAGTGGTAAAATGCATTTTTCATCTTGTATTCTTGGAAAGAGCACATCGTCCCCCTGTATTATGATTAAAATAAATGCTACTTGTTAACTATTGTATTTCTAGATAAAAGGCAAATAATACCAAAACTTATTTATCTAATTAAGAAAGGCAAATATATCCGTCTAGTGAATATTATGAGATTTTCTTTTTTCTTAATCATTTTTGATTTTATAATTATCTAAAGTAATATGATTAAAATAGAAAGGATTTTGGATATCTAAACCTGGAGTTGGATATCGCCCTCGTGCTGCAACAATGGAATAATTAACTTACTTACCCAGTTTCAAGGCTGAAGGGTAACTTCCCTGGAAAACCTGGCAGATTTTCAATCACATACTGAGATGAACATGTGTTGTTGCAAATGAAAAACAAGAATAGCATGAGTAGCTTTACATATAACTCCATGGCGGAGAAAACAAGTATGCAGAGAAAGGTTCCGTTGCAAAGAGAAAAATGAGTTCTATACAAAAATGTTTCTTGAGGCTGCTAATACTGTCTTGCTAGAGAAAACTCAATAATATTCCAACTATGCATACTCCTCTTTCGTCAATGAAATAATTTGGGGGCCCTTTCAAAAATAAAAAATATATATATTATTGTTTTGGTTGGGGTGGGTGGGGCGGGATTGAATTTATTGTCCCCACTTTTCCAAAAAAGAATGGCTGTGTGTGAATTTATTTTGGGCTGGGTTTGGGTGGGTGGGGCGGGATTGAATTTATTGTCCCCACTTTTCCAAAAAACGAATGGCTGTGTGTGGATTTATTTTGGGCTGGGTTTGGGTGGGTGGGTGGGGCGGGATTGAATTTATTGTCCCCACTTTTCCAAAAAAGAATGGTTGTGTTTGGATTTATTTTGGACTGGATTTTTCACCAAAACTATTGCCTTTTTATACTCCTCTTTTGAATGATTATGTCTGCTAAAGTCATTTTCAAACTCATATGCTATGCTGCTACAGCTCTGAGTTAATAGCTAATTTCTTGATTTACTATTCTTTAAAACCAAACACATTTTCACCAAAATACACAACTCCCAATAAAATGACCAAAATACCAAAATTTGTACATGAATGAACTAAAAGTCATTTTCAAACTCATATGCTTCGGTAGTCAATATTTTTTTTTTCAATTTTTAAGAATAATTCGTACATGAATTAATGACATTGTCACATAAATATTATTCAATATCACAATATTTTTATTGAATATAACGTGTCATCTCGCATGAATTGAATTTTTCCCAAAAAATTCGCTAAAAAATGTTGACCAACGAGCCATATAATGCCTTTGATCGCTAAATTTGAAAATTCGCTAAAAAATGTTGACCAACGAGCCATATAATGCCTTTGATCGCTAAATTTGGATGAAGATTTTGATCGTGATTAAATGCAAGATATCTTAAAAATTATAAGACTAAATCCACATGAGATTTCATAAGAAAAGGAGTAGAATTAAAATAGAGTAAAATTGTGGGACCAAAATGTGATTTCCCCTAATTTGGGTAGTCATTTAACAATATCACCTAATAAATAATGGAATCATTAGTCTTCTCTCACTAACATTAGTTTATACGCAGTGACGTATTCGACTTGTCTTTCTTAATGAAAAATGAATACTTTATACCGATTTTTCTCTCTCTTTCTCCTCTGCCGCCCATTTACTTCACCGGGGATCAGTTTACACAAAATTCACGAATCTTGATTGGCGACGAGTGCTTGTCTCGAGAAACTAAATGGTGAAAATTAATGGATGTGTTTGGTTTTATTTTGGAGGGTGATTTTGGTGAAAATTTTGGTAAAACATTTTATTGGGAGATGTGTATTTTGGTAAAAATGTGTTTAGTTTTGTTTTGAAGAATTAGTATTTTAATCATTTTTCGCGAGAATGTATTTGGATTAGCTATTTTGAAGTAATATTTGAGTGTTATTTTGGTGAAAATGTGTTTGATTTTGTTTTCAGAGGTAACAAAAATCACTGTAGCAGTCAAATCATATCAATTTTTGTCTGAAAAAATTATTTTAATGATTAATTAATGATTGAAAAATATATTATAATATTAGTTTGAAATTATTATAATATAAATGAAGGATTATTTTATATAATTATATAATTTCTAAAATAATTATTTATTCATATATTATTTTATAAATAAACAAAAAAAGAAAAGAAAAAGAAAAAAAAGGGGGTTGGGAAACAGTGTCGTCTTCCCCAACCCCCAACACACACAAAAAACACACACACACACACGCACACAGGCACAGACACACACACACACGAAAACACACACACAGACACACACACACACACGAAAACACACACACACAGACACACACACACACGACAACACACACACAGACACACACACACAACAATACACACACGCACAGAGACACACCCACACACACGAAAACACACACACACACACAACAATACACACACGCACAGAGACACACCCACACACACGAAAACACAGACACACACACACACAACAATACACACACGCACACGACAAGGTGACAGAGAGAGAGAGAGCGTGGAGAGAGGGAGGAGACAGAGAGAGAGAGAGCGCAGAGAGAGGAATGAGAGAGAGAGAAAACAGAGAAAGGGGAGGAGAGAGAAAGAGGCCATCTGACTGAGTTGAGGATGGGAGACAAAAAAAATTTGGGATTTTTTGGATCAAATTTTTGATCAAACATGGGCCCCATATTTGGCCAAAAAATACCCAACCAAACAAGTTTTGGGCTGGATTTTGGTGAAAAACCCAGCCCAAAATAAAACCAAACAAAGCCAATGCATTTCATCAAAAAAAAAAAAAAAATTGCATTACGTCAATTGTGAGCAGATAAGTAATTATTGAATAATTTTTAAAATTTTATGTATTCTATGATAAAATCCATGGATATGGACACGACGATACGAGACATGATAATTCATTATAAATAAATAATACAACACGCCTCCAACACGATTGTTCAATATATATATATATATATATCGAAAAATTGCACTTCACGTCCCATAACTTTTCTCAAATTCAATTTTGGTCTTACTCACTTTCCAAATCTCACATTGCGTCTCATATATATCTTTCAAAAAATCTCACATTTGGTTCTATCCATCCATTTCCATCTATTTTTAACAGTCAACTCCGTTAGTCAAACCTTTGACCAATTTTTTGGGGAAGAATTCGTGCATAAATGCAATCACACATGGATTACATTTATTATTACGATGTTTAATTTCTAGTCAATATCACGTGTCACTCATGCACAAAATCACCCCGAAAAATTGGTCAAAGGGTTGACTAACGGAGTTGACCGTTAGAAATAGACAGAAATGAACGGATGGGACCAAATGTGAGACATTTTGAAAGTTATAGAACTAAATGTGAGAAATTCGTAATGAATGAGATCAAAATTGAATTTGAGGAAAGTTATGGGATGTGAAGTGCAATTTCCCCATACATATAATATCTTTGAAATCTATAATTGGTTGTTTTGAAATTTTTATATTTGTTTTATATTGAGAAATCATTTCTTGTAGTCTATGAAGATATTTTTCTTTTTCTTCATAACTCTGCACTTTATCAATTAAATCAAGAATTAAAGAAAATTCATCTCTTAATGTGACAATCTTTTTATTAATAGAACAACTCTTGAATGTTCTGGATGTCCAAATTGTTCTAACAGATGAACGAATTTTTTGAAATCCAACAGATGAAAGAATGTTCTGGATGTCCAAAACGAATCCTTTGAAATCCAAATTGTTCACACCAACGTCCTATGACCTTTTTTGAAATTCTGTTGCTTTATGATTATTAAGTTAGTTCCTTATTTTTCCCTTCTTTGATTAAATAATTGAGCAAAAAAAAATCTCTCTCTCTTTCTTTTCACCCTAGGTATAGACCGAACCTCAAGGTAATGTTAGAGATCACGAGATGGAACCAGAGGTCATCAATGGAAATAACTCAAGAATTCGTCCCCGTACAGTTATGCTTTGTCGTAGGCCACGACGAGCCTATAGTCCTAGTGTGGGACCTAATGCTAGGGAAAGATGTGGAGGTGACTATCCAAATAGAGTTGTGTATAATCTGGAGAATGATGGAGATGTTATCCTGACAGAGCGAGATTGTCTTAGTGAAAGGTGTGCACAAATAGCACATACTATAATGAATCTGAGGGGTGAAGTCAAAGTATGACCATAGAGACAGAAGGTAATATCATTAGGCGCTTGTCTGAAGATCCAAATAAGGGCCCAAACGAAAACCCAGAAAATGAGAACGTAGAAGAGGAACCGAAAGAGGAACCGAAAGAGGACCCGGAAGAGGATCCGGAGGAAGACATGAGAGAGGATTAGAATTTTTTTTTTATTGTCTTTCCTTTTGTTTGGACAAACTTGGGTTTTAGAGTCGGTAGATCATAGGATGATGTCGTCGCAGTTTAAGTTTTAGTATTTGAATTATTTTGGTCATTGGGTCTCTACATTAGGTTGTTATCATTTTTTTTTGTAGGATATATCTCGGTATTTATTTTCATGAATAATATTTATGTGTTTTTGTGAAATAAGTGCTCTTATATTCTTGTTTTACCCTTCTATCTTATGGATAAATATATGTTACACTCCATTACCTTAACATAACAATAATTAATAAATAAATAATATATATATATATATATCCCGGTTCGTTCTAAGCTTACACGAAGACTAACCCAACGTTTCGATTATTAGAATGCCACCAAGACACACTTTAGGAAGGCCACGAACTCACGTTTACTGAGGCCAAGAGGACAACACACCACAAAACATGGGACGAGCTGCTGCAAATGTTGCTGAAAAAGAAAACCGACAGGCTCCGCCACCACCGGCACCCCAAATGCCACCAGCGGTTGGAGAGGATCCCCTCACTCGAATGATAACTATAATTGAGCAATTTTTTTAAACACTCCAAAACCAAAACCACCCGGTTGCACCGCCATCCATTGACCAATCACTTGAACGTTTTCTACGTTTCTGACCAGAGTGTTTCAAGGGAGAGCCTGATGATCAGAAGGCTGAGCTTTGGTTGGATAGTCTTCAAAACATTTACTATGTTTAGAATTACACTGAAGAACAGAAGGTAGGATTTGCTACTTTTTTGTTTGATGGAGCTGCACACTACTGGTGGAATAGTGTGGAAGCTCGATGGACACAACAAAGGACAAACAAGAATTGGGTCAACTTTGTTAAGGAGTTCAATGACTAATACGTTCCAAGGCTAGTTCGTGAATGCAGAGAGGATGATTTTAATCAACTCACACAAGGAAATCTGACTGTTAGCCAGTATGAAGCTGAATTCACTAGATTAGTCAAGTATGTACCTCATATGCTGACGGATGAAGAGAGACGTGTAAGGAAATTCTTGAGAGGTTTACGCCTAGGAATTCAGAAAGGACTCCTTCCGATGGATATCAATAACTATACTTCCACAATGGAAAAATCCTTGAAAATGGAAGCAGGATCAGTCTAGCTGGAGTCTAAGTATTCATCTGATAAGAGAGCCCGACCACCTGCAAACAATTGGCAAGAGGGAAAGGACAAAGGATTAGGGTCTATGTACCCTAGAAACCAAGAGAGTAACTCGACTAGAGTAGTGATAAAAACACCAAGGTCAAGAAATGCTGGACAACGTCAGGGAAGGCATACAGTTACTGTGGATGACCAGGACATGAGAAAATAAATTGTTGGAAGAAAGCTGGATGTTGTGTAGCTTGTGGAAGTGATCAACACTTCCTTCGTCATTGCCCTAAAAGGAGATTTCCAGGGAATCCACCAAACACTAGAAACTATCAAAAAGAGAAAGGCCCTCAAGGAAACAACAACAGAGCAAAGGTGACAGCGAGAGTTTATGCCTTGAACGGCCAAGACGAACCTGACCACACATCGGTGGTCGAAGATACAATCCTCATCTCCCAAAAATTTGGAAAAGCTTTATTTGATCCTGGTGCTACGCATTCTTTCATTTCTGTCAAATTCGCTAAGTGTATGAACTTTTTATGTGAACACTTACCATACGATTTAGAAGTTAGTGCCCCAATGGGAGCAAGCCTACTAACAAATTGGTTTTAAAAGGCTTATAATATCAGTATTGGAGATAGGTCTTTTCCTGCGGACCTAATCTTGTTACCAATAGAGGTTTATGATGTAATTTTTGGAATGGATTGGCTTTCTAAACACCATGCGAGACTAGATTGTCGATTTATGGTTATTAGTTTTTGTGAACCCGAGAAACCATCAATTGAATTGGTAGGTGATTATTAACCGTCTAGGGTCAAGTTGATTTCTGCTTCCAAGGCGAGTAAGGGATTATGGAAAGGAGAAATTGGAATTTTAGCTCACATATTGAACAAACTGAAGGACGTTGCAAGAATCGAGGATGTCCCAATCGTTGCAGATTTTACCGATGTTTTTCCTAGTGAATTAACCTCACTGCCTATGGACCGTGAAGTAGAGTTCATAATTGATCTAGTCCTAAGAACGACACCCATATCTAAAGCCCCTTATCGCATGGCTCCTGCAGAGCTCAAGGAGCTTAAGACCCAACTACAAGAACTACTTGATAGTGGGTTCATTAGGCCAAGTTCTTCACCTTAGGGAGCTCCGATACTATTTGTGAAAAGAAAGATGGAACGTTAAGAATGTGTATAGTGTACCGAGGACTCAACAATGTTACTATTAAGAACAAGTACCCGTTGCCTCAGATAGAACAGTTGTTCGATCAACTACAAGGTTCACGAGCGTATTCAAAGTTGGACCTTAGACAAAGATATTACCAACTCAAGATAAGAGAGGAAGGCATTCCTATGACAACACTCAACTCTCGATATGGGCACTACGAATTTGTAGTGATGTCTTTTGGATTAACTAACGCTCCTGCAGGATTTATGGATTTGATACATTGGGTGTTTCAACCCCCATCTGGATCAGTTTGTGGCTGTCTTCATCGATGATATTTTGGTTTACTCAAAGTACGAGGAGGAGCACAGAGAGTACTTGAAGGTGGTGTTACAAACACTTCAAGAGCATAAACTTTATGCAAAATTCACTAAGTGTGAATTTTGGTTGAGTTAAGTACCCTTCTTAGGTGATATCATATCCTGCGAAGGGATTTTGGTTGATCCGTCTAAGGTAGAGGATGTGAAGGATTAGAAGAGGCCAGAAATGATAAATGAAGTAAGAAGCTTCTTAGGATTGGCTGGATACTACAGAAGATTTGTCTAAGACTTTTCAAAAATAGCTGTTCCATTGTCAGTGTTAACTCGGAAGAAGAAACCCTTCTTGTGGACTGAGAAATGTGAAAATAATTTTCAAGAGCTCAAGAAACGTTTGACGATTGAACCTGTCTTGACATTGCCTGATGGCTTTGAAAACTTTGTTGTCTATATAGATGCTTTGAATGAGGGACTAGGATGTGTATTTATGCAAAAGGACAAGGTAATAGCATATGCTTCAAAGAAATTGAAGACGTACGAGCAAAATTACCCCACACACGACCTAGAGCTAGCAGCAATTATACTTGCTTTAGGAAAATGGAGGCACTATCTATACGGGACAACATTTGTGATATTCATAGATCACAAAAGTCTTAAAGTACCTCTTCTCTCATAAGGACTTGAACATGAGACAACGACGATGGATGGAGTTACTTGAAAATTTTAACTGCTCGATTCAATACCATCCGGGCAAAGCTAACGTGGTAGCTGATGCCCTAAGTTGCAAATCCCAAATAGCACAACTCGTTGTTACAATGAAACTAAGAAAGATATGGTTTGAGTAACCTCGAGAGTACGGCTCGCCAATATTTTGTTGAGACCAATGATCCTCGAGAAGATTAGAGAAGCATAAAATAAAGATAAAGCGCTCCTGAAAATTAGGTCGAATGAGTTGGGTTTGTTAAAGGAAAATTTTAAGGTGGACGGTGACGCGACATTGAGATATAAAAATAGAATTTGAATCCTAAAAGACGCGGATTTGAGGAGAACTATTTTAGTAAAGCTCATAAGTCTAAGTATATAGTTCATCTTGGGGGTAACAAGATGTACCGAGACTTAAAGAAGTGCTATTGGTGGATGAACATGAAAAGAGAAGTTGCTGACTATGTTCAAAGATGCCTTACCTGCCAGCAAGTAAAGGCAGAACACCAACGACCAGCCGGTTTACTTCAACCACTAGAGGTCCCAAATTGGAAATCGGAAATGATAACAATGGATTTTGTTACAGGATTACCGATGTCCAAGGAAGGTTACAATAGTATTTGGGTGATGGTTGATCGTTTGACTAAGTCCGCCCATTTTCTACCTGTTAAGACGACTTACACGGCAGATGGACTAGCTGAAGTCTATAGGGATCAAATAGTGAGATTGTATGCAATTCTAATCAGTATTATATCCGATCGAGACCCAAAATTTACATCATGATTATGGAAGCTGGTCCAAGAGAATTTAGGAATGAAATTGAATTTCAGCACGGCTGCACACCTGCAAACTGACGGTCAAGCAGAACGAACAATACAATTTTTGGAAGATATGCTTCAAACTTGTATTCTTGACTATGAGGAAAGTTGGGCAAATCACCTTCCGTTGGTGGAGTTTACTTACAACAATAGCTATCAAGCCACCATTCAGATGGCCCCTTGTGAAGCACTATATGGGAGAAAGTGTTCACCATTACATTGGGATTTAGACGAACACATAGTGCAGCATCAGCAAGACATATAAGGATATAAGGGCAATAAAACCAGAATTCATACAAGACACCATTGATAAGGTCTACATGATTAAACAAAGGATGAGGGCCGCTCAAAGTCGCCAAAAGTGTTATGCGGATAATAGGAGAAGGAATTTAGAATTCGATGTCGGAGACTGTGTGTTTTTGAAAGTTAGCCCCCGAAAAGGATTTACTAGAATTGGGAAAGGAAGCAAACTAAGTCCTCGATATGTCGGACCCTTCGAGATCATGGAAAGAATAGGGCCAGTAGCATACTAGCTTGCTTCGCTTTACCAGCCAACTTTAATGAATTACATAATGTATTTCACGTCTCTCAATTGAAGAAATACCACCCCGATCCTTCACACGTTATACAACATGAAACTCTTCCTCTGGAGCAAGATCTATCATATGAAGAACAACCGGTTATGATCCTAGACCAAAAGATACAAGAGCTCCATAAGAAAATGATTCCAATGGCCAAAATCTTGTGGAGGAGTCAAAAGGTGGAAGAAGCAACTTGGGAGCCAGAAGAAGGAATGCGAAAATGCCATTCAGAACTCTTCATTAATTCAGGTTAGAATTTGGGGACCAAAGTCCTCTAAGGGGGGAGGAGTGTGAGGTCCCTTTTTTTTAATTATTATAAGATAAAATTAAATTAATATAATTTATTTTTCCTAAGTTATCTTATTATTAGTTAGAGTTTAGAGATTTTAAAACACTTTACATACACTCACAACACATGATTATTCTCTACATCCATACATACACGTTCCTTCACACCTCTCCCCACTCAGAATGGTTTCTCCAATGTACACTCCCATTATCTCTTATTCTCAACCATAATCTGATTCAAAGTCTAAGAGAGATAAGGGACTAGTGTTTTACGTTTCTTTTCCCCATCAGAGATAGACGTTTTTTTTTCTCTTTTGTCAACAACTTAGGGCAACCTTTGTGAAAGAAATATCAAGCTTTGATGGTCAACCCATCTCTTTTCAATCAGTAACTCACTTACGGCTCGTTTGGTATGGTTGATAGGGCTTGATTGATTTGGTATGATGTACAAAGGCCCATGGTTGATAAGGGGCCCCGTGACCCTATCCCTGATTCAATTGATAAATTATCATCACAAAAAGGCGCAGATTACCTTATCCTCACAGGTTGGTGGGAAACAAAAATTGGAAACTGACATTTGTATCACTACTAACCTATACAATCTACCAAAAATACCCCTTCCTATTGTAAGAATTACATACTATCCTACTATGTATCTTTCGTTGCTTCACTTGCAGATCCCTAATTTCTTTTCCTGTAAGAACCATGTAATCCCAAAGCCATTAAAACATAAGGTTTGAAATTCGTGGAAATCAAGTTTATATTCTTGGACGGAGAAATAGCAGATTCTTAGGACAAACTGGAGTGAAGGATTTATCAGGTAGCTCGATTGACTGTGAAATTCCAAATTTCTTATTTTCAAGTTAACATGAATTCTTGCAAAGTAAAAGAGGTAGGTTTACTTGTAATGACCGAAAATTTTCTTGGGAGTTTTGTTGTATAAAATTATTTTGGGAACTGTTAATACAGTCTATAACAAAGAAACACCCATAAGTAATTTTCTCTGCTTTGCCAAAGTTGAATTTTTCATATGGGTTTGTGTATCATCTTGGTGGACTTTCTTTATTTTTGTTGTAAGTAGGTTTACGGAAAGTAATTTAAAATGGGTATTTACTTATAAGTGTATAAAGTGTTTATTTATTGAAGAAATTATATATATGCAGGTATTTTTTGCATATATGATTTCTATGTTTTGCCTAAATTTTTTATCTTTATTTTGATTTAAGTTTTTAATTGCTATGACTTGAATTTGCATAATATTTTGAAGAAAAATAAATGAAGAAAAAAGCCCACTAATGAATGGGGGTTAAAATAAGTAATCGTCATATGGGGATTACACTTCTATACTTTCAAATACAAATCTATATTTTCATTCATTTTATTTTTTTGTTAGGTCTTGATTACTTAGTTACCTCATTTATTGTAATTTAGCATACAATTGCTTATTGTTTTTCTGCGATTTTGTTGTAGGACAGTCGCCTTAATTTTTCTCAAAAAATTCAGGTATGAATAAAAGTTTGAATTTTTATGTCTTTGCCAATGGGTATATTGAGTATATTGCTAATGCTACTTGTTGAGTTTTGTTTCTGCAGCTTGTTGATTTTGTATATGCACCTATGTTCTTGATTTTTTGTGAAATATGTGTATTCAAAATGTAATTGTTATTGTACAATTCTTTTTTCTAGTGTTATAGGTCATGATATATGTATTTGATTATCCCTACTATGAGTGTCCAAAATGAAGAGTCACGCTTCAAATTTGACCCCAACTTGTTACTTCACATATTACCTTATGGATGAATGTATTTTCACAAAATTTCTACTTGTCATTTGAATTACAGCGCCATATTCAATGGATGAATGTACGGAGCATGAAGAGCTATTTGTCTTACTTGAGGAAATTTTGTCACATAGTCAAATTTTATTGTTAGCTTTATATCGAGTGTATCGTGCTCGAAAGCGTAGACGAATTCTTTTAGACCATGTCGGTCATCGTACTTATAGTTTAACTGTTAGGGTGCCCAAACAGCTTGAGATATTGCATGATATTATATCCTATACTGAAGAAATCTATGTAGATTACCTCCGAATGGATCGCAATGCCTTTGGCCGCTTGTGTTACCTACTAGAAAATGTAGGTGGACTTATTAGTACAAAGAATGTCCAAATTCCTGAACAAGTAGCATATTTCTTGTTAGTGTTGGCACATCACACCAAAAATCGGATAGTAAAAAATGGCTTTAAAAGATCTGGATACACAATAAGCAAACACTTCAACGCCGTCTTGAATGCAATTATTAAGCTACACCCACTACTTCTTACCAACCCAGAGCCTGTTCCAGACGATTCAACAAACGATAGGTGGAAATGGTTTAAGGTAACATATTAAAAACTTTGTCGGATTTACTTACAACAAATACTTCTATTCTATTTATATATCTTCGTTATGTGTTTGATTTTGAACAAATTTTGACACTTCTATAGGGGTGTTTAGGTGCACTAGACAGTACTCATATCCCGATTAGAGTTGCTATAACGGATAAGCCCCGTTACAGGAACAGGAAAGGGGATATTGCTATGAATATCCTAGGAGTTTGTGATACAAACATGAAGTTTGTATACATTCTCACTAGTTGGAAGGGGTCTGCTGCTGATAGCAGGGTTTTAAAAGACGCCGTTGCTAGAGTGCACGGGTTGAAAGTTCCGAATGGTATTTCTAATTAATTCATTAGCACACTAATTTATCAGTTATTTAAATTGCAGTTTATATGGATTCTAATTGAATATAATGTCTCAGGCAACTATTATCTATGCGATGGTGGTTACACAAATTGCAATGGTTTTTTAACTCCGTACCGAGGTGTTCGGTATCATACGCGTGACTGGGTTACATGCCCCTTTCCACCTCAAAATTGTACAAAATTTTTCAATAAAACTCATGCAAAGGCACGCAATTTTATAGAAAGGGCATTTGGTTTATTGAAAATGCGGTGGGCCATTCTAAGGAGTCATTCTTTTTATCCGGTCAAAGCCCATAATCGGATCATTATGGCATGTTGCTTACTCCAAAATTACATTCGGTCAGAGATGTTAGTAGATCCTTTAGAAGCACAAGTTCTTAAGTACGTAGACCCTATTGATGACCATGATATGTCGATTATATAGAACAAGTTGAGACCTCCGAGGAGTGGGCTAGTTGGAGAGACAATCTTGCTACATCTATGTATGGTCAAAGGAGAGGGGGCCATTAGCACTTGGTGTAATATTTTTTATTTTTTTTGTATAAACCTGAACACATTACTATGTATTGCTCTATTTCAATATCATTATTGAGTACCTGTTATGATGAATATTTGCTATTGATGAATATTGAGTACCTGTTGTTGATGACATGTGCTAATTATATATCTGTCATATTGCTCTATTAGACTTGCATACACTTTGTTGTGTTATTGTACTTTTATTGGTTTATTACAGTACCATGGCTGCTAACTCTAGTCGAGCACGAAAAGTTCCTGCACGTGAGCATACTGGGAAAAGCAAAAGAGTATGGTCAATGGCAGAGGAGAAAGTCTTAGTAAGTGATATGAAAGATCTCGTGGCACGAGGGTATAAGGCTGATAATGGATTCAAAACAGGGTACCTCGGTATTCTTGAGCATGCGTTGCTCCAAGCTTTCCCAGTGACAGATATTAGACAAGAGCCACATATAAACTCAAAAGTTCATGTGTGGAAAAAGATTATGGCACTTAAGCTACCATGATGACTAGGAGCAGTTTTACATTGAATTCGACTTCTTACACCATAGAGGTGGAATCTGATGAAGCTTGGGATAAGTTTGTTAAGGTGTGTTTAGCATTACTATTGAGTTTGCTAATTAAACATACAAATAATATATAGTCTCCATTATCAATTGTCAAATATTTGCTACTGTCTTATTATAAAATATGTCAATACTTTTGTAATGTATATTATTGTTTACTTTCAGACCGACAACAATGTCCGCACGATGAGATATAAATCATGGCCATTTTACACCCATTGGCGTGATATTTTTGGGAAAGATCGTGCAACGGGGGAAAACGTTGAAGGTTTTGTCGAGGCTATTCAAGGGCTGTTCAACAAAGACACTCAGATACAATTTGAAGATGAACATGCACACACTCCTGTTTTCCATCCAGCGGATTGTGGTGGGTCTCGTTTGTTTACGTCTATGACCCCAGGAGATTCAAGTGCTACTGGGAAGGGTAAGTCTTCTAAAAAGAAGAAGAGCATTGATGATGGGGATGACAGGTTCATTGAGTTGTTTAGTGTGTACTGTGAGAAAATAAGTGGCATTGCCAAACGGGCCAATGAGGCATCGAACCAAAGAAAAGCCGTCTTTGACGCACTCGATGTAATGAAGGAACTTGGTGTTGAAGAGAAGATCTCTGTATCAAAGTTTCTTGTAAACAATACTAAGGACCTTGAACGTTTCTTTAGCCTAACTGAAGTGAACAAGAATGTCATGGTGAAGATGATTGTGGAAGGTCGATATCGTTCTGGATGAAATATCGATGACAACATTAGCCGGTGGAGGTGCATTCACATCAATAATTGGTCCAACAATTGGTGGAGGAGCATCCAAGTTTTCGAGGGCCAAGACGATAGGGTCCCCTCCATCTTCTTCGTCCTCGTCTTCACCATGATCACTTGAAATGTTGATCACATCATCATTATCATCACCCAAATGTTCAGTTCCAAAGATATCGCACAAATCTCTCCAAGTGGGGTCTCTTTTTGTTACATAAGCAAGGGCTAGCGGATCTTTCTAAAGGGAAGGAAAAAACACATGTTACCAAACTTAAGTTAAAATATAGATCCACTCTATGAAAAGTTAAAACATGGATAATTGAAAATTCAAAGTAAATTACCAACCTTCTCAAGTTCAACCTAAATAGCTCGATTGACATCAATCTCATTTGTTTTTAGATTGTAACGGACACCACTAAAGTTGACCACATTTTGTCTATGTTGTAGTTTCTCTAGTTTCCTCTTGCACTCCACGAATGTGAAGTTGGTGAGAAAATGAGAGTTGATGACAGACATCGCAATATGTATCGCATATGCATTGGATTGACCGAGACAAAAATTTCCAGCTTTTGATTGTTCAACCAACACTTGAATGAACATTTTATCGACTTCGACGTGCCATTCCTCATCATACAGATATTCTTCTTGCTGCCTAACAGGGAAAGGATCCATGGCTCAAGTATAACAAGAGAAATTTGATTGTGCCACTTTTTTTGTTGTTAGGAACACCCATATTTATAGTGCCTCAACCTTTGGCATTAGCTATACTGCATCAACTTGAATTCAAGCCAAAATGACGGTGATGAATATTGAATATGATTTGATCTCCATCATTCTTTAATGCAATAGGATAGCTGTTGATTAGTATTTTAGGCACCATAAAAATGATCCGAAAATGAGACCAACAGAGACTGTGAATCTATGATGAAATATTCAATATGATTTGATCTCCATCATTATTTAATGCAATAGGTTATCTGTTGATTTGTATTTTAGGCACCATAAAATGACTGTTTGCATCAATAAATATATGCAAAATGAACTTTCTCATTAATGTCATAAATAGAATGGATAAATTCATAGATGTTTCCACCACAAACTCATTTCACCTGATTTTTGGTTCAGAGATGTAAATGAAGGGATCAAAGAACTATGGCAATCCTCCAACCTATTTCAAATAGTTCATCTATACCAAAGTGACGACATGAACATTTAAAAATAAGCAACTTTATGTCAAATTTAAAGATATGCAAAATCTTAAGAAATGCTTTGGAATTACTTGCATTTATGGTGCAGAGCTTCAGAAACATTTTTCCTCACCAATGCATCTTTATGACAATTTAAAAAGATATGAACAATTTCTACATGTGAACAAGGTATTATGTACCAGTGTCGAGGTAATTATCGGGGTAGTAAATTTATGAAATTTTCGATGAAAATATCAAATATAATCAAAAATTCAAAAATCTCGAGTTTTAATAAATTTTTGGGAATTTCAGGTTTATTGTGTTAGTTTCGGTGATATAGCGCAAAATTGGAGTGAGTCGAATTTCGCTTCGAAGCTCTAGAAAATTCTAAATTTTGATCGAAGGCGAAATTGTTCGAATTTTGTCTACGGAGTTGAGAAAATGAGAGGATTTTGTACTCATGGAACTAAATCCCTATTTAGAGTGAGGAAAAATCCCGTGTATGGATTATTCTTCATTTCTTGCAAGGTTGAGCACCTAGAGGGACCAAAAGGAAGTGCAATTTTGGAACAATATAAAACTCCTAACTAAGATAAATTATCAACTGTAAGTGGGAATGTTTGTATTTATATTCCGGGGTGAGCATTTAGTTGAGCCGGCTTGTGAGTCTCACAAACTTGACTAAGTCGAGCTCAACTCGAGCTCGAGTTTATATCAAGCTTGCGTTGAGTCTAACAAGCCAAGCTTTTCTGGCGACCCGAACTTAAGCTAATTATACACATTGCGTTATAATGATATATTTAATATTTTTTATTATATTTAATAATAATACATACTAGTACAAAATTTAATATCTACTACTTTCATATATCTACTTCTGGGCATGCCTTAAATAGCCTATGAGGATCGGAATCTAACAGGAAGAGGTCAAGTGCATATTAGTTTTGAGTAGGTGAAAAATAAATGCCTAAACTGAAGATAGATTATTGACAGTGGACTATTTTCAAATGTAATCCTTGATACAAAACGCTTGATTAGCATAACCTATCAACAAGTGAATAGTGCAATCCTTTATGATACTATCTATCCTATCAATCCCTTCCAGAAAACCAAACGAGCCGTTAATAGGTAATGAGTGGTTATTATGTGTTACTTTGCTGCATTTTTTTCGTTCAATAGGTAGATTGATACTTTGGTTGATTCAAACAAATTTTCGAACAAGATTGCAGTTTTTAAGGTTTACGTTTCGGAATATTTGACTCATAGAAACTCGGTCTATTGTGAGTAAAAACAATTTTCTGTTAAATCTAAGTGTGTGTAATACTTGTATGAAAATGTTCATAATTTTTAGGCTTTTGAGCAGTCGACTAAAATTGTTTCCGTCAGGCTGTCTGAATGAATTCGAGAATCTGAGTTTGAGGTTGTTCTTGGTATTTCGGAATAGTTCCTGTTGTTTTGTTTTACTACCACATTTTTTCTGAGAATACGTATATGTGTTATGAGTTTATGTACCAATTTTCACTTAATTTTGAGTTGTACAAAAATCTATAGAAAATGATAAAGTCAAACTTCCAGAAACTAGGTGTAGGTTCAAACGACTTACTTTTGGTACTTAGTTTGTTAACTTATACTTGTTATAAAAGATTGAAAAATTTACTAGGGATTATACAGTAAGTCTTTAGCAATTCTGGAAATTTTCATAGTATTTCAAAATGACTAACATTTTGTAAAAATATTCAAAATATGCTGCAGTATATGTTTGTGTGATTTTGTTTTAGAGGTTATATACGTTCTTTCAACTCCAAAGTTCTTTTCATTTAAACAAGAGGAATTAGTATGTAAGTTGGTTATAAAAATAAATTTATTCTATTTTATTTTCGTTTACTTTATAATAAAATAGTATAATGCTTTATGCAAAGTTAGTACCTTAGTTATGAAGGATAACAATCTGAAATATGTTAAGACCTTTTAAATTGTGAACGTATTTAAATCTAGTATTTGATATCTTTTAGGTTTGGGTAGTTTCGATTTAACAATTTGTAAACTATTATTACTTTGGCGTGTTAAGTTAGGATGAAGATTTTTGGGATACATTATAACTTTCTTAGGATTAAGACTAAGTGGTAATTCATTTCGTTTCAACAGATAGTACCCCGAGTATCCCGATTTCTAAACAAGTTTGAAGTGTCGTATCAGGTGAGTACCCCAAACCTTATAGTAGTAATTGCAACGGGAAGGATGGGAATATATATATAGATTTCAAATGTTATATACGTGTTTATGAAATGATTTAGGGAGCTGTAAATTCAAAATTGTTTATGTCAATCTCTTAGTTTGAAATTACTTGAAATCAATTATCTGCACATCTGTTAAAATCTTTTTTAGTATGATGATCAAATGACTAGTTTGATTTTGTCGCAATCGGTTAGTTAGATCCAACTTGGCTTGGGTGTACAAAGGGAACCACCGGGCAATAGCGGACATGCCGGTTGGGACCCCGAGTTCCCATAGCCTACTCCATCACAACGCACAACAAAAGCCATTTATGGTGGTGTTGAGGAGTTTCTGTTTCCACATGTCGAGGTAGTAGCGGACATGCTGGTCGGGACCCTGAGTTCCCATAGCCTACTCCATCGCAACGTACATCAAAAGCCATTTGTGGTGGTGTTGAGGAGTTTTTGTTTCCACATGTGCTCGACATGTGTTCTGTTTGATAAGGTAGCTCCTTATCCGGAGTGATAAGGTGGTCTGTCACTATTGGTTGGGAGTCATAAGGTTGTCTGGCTTCAGCAATTAAGGTTATATGATCATCATACACTAAATTTTGTGCATAAAAAGCTTTTACATTAATTGTTTATCGCTTGATAATTCGTCACATTTTCATTTTGGATAAAGTAAAATTATTTGTTGACCATTCACACACAATGGTAACTCACTGAGTCTTTTACTCACGTACTTTTCTATTTTTATTTCATTCCTTCCTTCCAGCACTAGATGACCTTTTAGACGAGCATGTGGATCTTTATCAAGAGCTAAGTGATGACTGAAGTTCTTCCTTGTAATAGTTAGACTTTAAAATACTTATTCGTAGTAGTTGGACTAGAATATCTTTCGGTTTTGCAAGTACTTGAGACTTAGAATGTTTTATTATTGGGATGAGACTAAATTGTTGATGTATTTTATTTTGGAATTTTAAGTATCGTTGAATTTTAAATTCTGAGTTTGATATCTATTTAGTTAGAATTTTGGGTTGTTACAAGCTTCCTAACTCCTTTCTAGGTGTGAGATTTTGTTTTTTCAATTGTGCTTTTAATCTTAAGTCATTACACAATTGTAAACCTACGTGGTGAATTTGGTTATGTATTTCTCCATATCAAAGGGAAGAGATATCATTATTAAATTTTTCTTTTATTCTATCTCGAACTTTTTCAGCAAATGATTTAGGTAAACCAGAAATAAATTTTTCTTTCCAAAAATAACTGTCTGCATCATTTCTTTCATAAGTTTTTGATAAGAAAATATCTTTATACCATATGTAATCATGGAGTTTTCTGCATTTTAAATTTTGTAAACATTCAGTATTTCTTTCTTGGTAAATCTTAGGATTTCCTATGAAATTAATAACAATGGCCGAAATAAGAGATGAAACAGTGGTAGGGATAGGTTGCCCTTCATCATTATTTATGATGTTCCCATGTTCAACTCGTTTAACATTTTGAAGGATTTGATTTTTCGCTTCTATGGTCATGGCGTTATCGCACCATCCTTTGAGTTGGCCATTAAAACTAAGTATAAGATTTTGGCTACATCTAAATCAGTGAGATTGGTTCTTTCTTTGTAAATATTGGCGACCATCACCATTTGTTTACAAAGACTAAGAATATGATATTCAGATAACCCATCCAAATTCCATTCGAAAATAGAATTTTCATTGAAAGACCTTGAATTTTGGGTTTCTTCTAATTGTAAATCAGTAGGTGTTGGTCTAGGATAAGGATTTTTGAAATGTTGAAGTCGTTGTTGAGAAAAAAGGGTTCTTGTTCTTCATCAGAAATAGTATTTTGATCTTGTCCTAAGGTGTTTATAAACTTCTTTTCCAAGGTCTCTTAATCTTCCTTGGATTTCAAAAAGTAAAGTATTTTCAGAATTAAGTTTAGGTATGTAATCTGAAATTTGAAAACGTAGAGTTTGAGCAGAAATTTGTAGAGTTGTATCTTTTTTAACTAAAAAGGTAGAAGAGGAAGGACTTAAAATAGTCTTTTGCATCTTCAATTTTAGACTCAATTATATCAAGTTGTTTACATAAAGAATGAAGACTAAGATTAGCAAAATTATTTTGTCTAATTTGGATAGAAACATGTTCTTTCAAAGAATTTTGGTTAATATCAGAAACAGGTAAGCACGATACTTTTATTTCTTTTATCATAATGCCTGTTTCTTCAAGAGGAGGATGTTCTTTATTAACAACAGATCCATCTGTTTTTGTCCATTTTTTATTTATTTTTTGAATTACTAGGAGTTTGTTTTCTCCATAAGTATGGAAAAAATAGTTAAAAAATGGGACAATTTATTTAGTATGTGTCATATACTCATACAAATCTGAACAAATCTGATCTCTTTGTATTTTATCAAAATTTTCCACGAACCATTTTCGATCTAATAAATGATCTTGTGAAAGAAAGTCTTTTCTCAGATAATCTTGATTGATAAGAAATTCCTTTTTAATAGTATTAAGTTTTGAAGGAGCAGATCTAGGGAATTTAGGTTGATCTGAATCTTCATAATCTTGGTAAATGGGTTGAGCAAGATTATGGTCTACATGAATTCCTTGGAAGGAAGATTTACTCTGTCTAGTTGCCTCAGAAGAAGTAGCGACAGAATATCTGTGAGAGATGGAAAATTTATGAAGTTCAGGTTCTTTAGGAATTTTGAAGGAAGTTTGTTAAAAGAATTTGACTCCAACAGATTCATTAGGATGTTGAATAATATGATCGATCTCAGAATTTTCTATTTCTTGGGACGGAGGATTTGAACCAGGGGGTAAATCCCAAGGTTCTGGTAAAGTGACATTTTTCCATTCGATAATTTTTGGAACCTTCAAATTAGATTTTTCTCTATTAATTTTCCATAAAACAGTTTGTTCTGGACATTTCATATGAGAAACAAAATTAACATTTAATTCAGTGTTAGTAATTTTGTAATGGAGACGATAAAGATTTAATAAATGTGAGATCCTGTTTTCATTTTGTAATTATAATTTTTAACATTTAATGTAAGAATATCTAAAATATGTGGATCAAGAAGAGAAACGGTGAAATTGGAAAAAGTATTAAAATAAATTGGACCATTACAAAGACTAGTTTCAATTAGTCCAATTAAAGAATCATGAAAATCTAAATGTTTACAATCTCTTAATGCAAGAAAAATACTAGTGTCTAGTCCTTCTCTTGTTAGTGGTTTTATAGCAATTTGTACCAAGCCAATGTGTAAAAATTTGTAACCATTTTTTATATGTTTAGCAACAGAGGCTTTTGAGAATAAATGAAGAGTTTGTTGATCTGAAACTAAGAGTAAAACTTATTCCTCAGTTTTTATAGTATAAGCAGATTTAAAATCTAAAAGAGATTTTTTTATATATATTTCTTTAGTTTGAACTTTTGGAGGTTTCCCATCTAAAAGATCTTTGTCTTCGCACAAAGTTTCTCCCATTGTAACAATATTTGTAAAATCTTGGTTATCTTCTGAAGAAGATGCTCCAGAATACATATTCTTCATGAATTTATCCATTTTAGTCTATCCTCATATATTTTTATGTTCCGATCAGACAACGATTTATCGCGGCACAATATATCAAGTAAGCCGTCTTACTACGTGTCGAAGTCTTACTTATAAGGATATATGATAATATGACAATATGGATAGTTCCATGGTAACATGACTCTGACACCATAATAGTACCAAAGATACCCAAGATTAATTAATACATATTGTTTCAACAATGAACAATATATGTATTAATTCTTGGGTATCTCTGGTACTATTATGGTTTATTAATTATTACTCATTAAACTGAACAACTATCCAAAATGAAATAAGGAGAGCATTTTATAATAGGTTTCTCTTTAATGGCCCATTTTTAAGGCCTTGGCCTATCAGAGGTCAGCCTTTTTAAGGCATTGACCTCTGATGGGCCTTGTCTATAAAGGTCATAGGCCGGGTCGATCTGGCATATTTAGGGCCCACGGTCCAAAAACGCTCGGCCCATTTTTTAAATATATATATATATATAATAATAAATTTTAAAAATTATAAAATACTAGTGTGCAACGGTCATAAATTCGTTGCACACTAGTCTCCAACGGTCATAAATTCGTTGCACACTAGTCTCCAACGGTCAGGAGTTGCTGGCCATTTGAATTATTGGTGCACCAAAAAATATTGTGTTTTTTTTCTTTATTTGGATAATTTTTATCTATAAATACCACCAACCTCTTAACTTAATTTCACACCAAAATCATTCAATTTTTTTACAATTGTCTCAATTATACCAATCTCAACTTTATACACTTTATTATATTTATATCAATTGTACACTTTATTATATATTTTGTTCAGCCTCTTACAGTTAATCAATATGACCTGAATCCTACTTCAACTAGCTCTAGTAAAAGATCAAAATCCATATATACAAGTCTTTTAAGTCCATAACAAGTAGGTCAAAGAACGAAATAAGTAAATATAGCACTAAAGAAATCGATGAAGAAGATTTGATATATTAGGGTGGTGAAAAAGTTCACAATGAAGGTTTCCTATCCTTTTTACCATTGCCCGTGATGTACTAAATAGTCAAATGTCTACAGTAGCTTCCAAAAGTTGTTCTAGTGCGGGTGATAGGACGATAACGGACGATAACGGACAAAAAAATCACGAATGACGAAAGAAATGGTAAGAGTATGCATACTCTATAAGGAATGGGTATATCAACAATGGAGATAACAGGAGATTGAACGAGATGGTGCAAAATTTATACCACCAAGCTTCACATATGATAAATCAAGCGACGATAAAGGTAATCAAGAAGACGATACACAAGATGATGACGAGACACAAAAGGCCGATGTACAAAACTACTATGAAAGCTTAAATGCGGCAAACCAACAAGAAGGTCAAACCATCGGAATAAATCCAACGATAGATGTCGGGGATGATATTTTGGATTCTATGAACGACTATTAAAATAATGTCTCTAGCACAAATGTATTTTATAAGTCATTATTTTAGACGTCATTATATTGTTATTAATGTGTTAATGTAACAAAAAAAACTTCACATATTCAATTCAATAAAATTGAGGTATTTAAGTTTTTCAATATTTATTGTATAATCCTCCACTAGATATTTATTTTTGTACAAAATAATAAAATAACAAGTAATATTTCAATTACATATAAATAGTAAATTAACAAGTAATAACTAAAAAAATTGTAAAGCACTCATAAGATTGTAAACTAACAAGTAACAAGTATTAAATACATTGTAAATGTTGTGAAATATATTGTGAACTATCAAATACTAAATAAATGGGTTGAGAATAACTAAAATAAATAAAGAATAAAACATAATAATGTTAGGTGTATGCTCTCAATGCCGATGAGGAATTAGATTGAGTAGGGCATTTATAAGTTATTTGTACAAACTATTATGTTTCTATTTATAGAAGAAAGGTTCATTGGTTTTGTTCATATACGTCGCACTGACATTTAATTGTATTGAACAAATTGTCCTTGAGATTTGAATATAGACTTTCCACCTCGTATATGGATAAGAGGAGGCATTGGAAAAGTCAAGTACTTAATGTCTTAATGTTGGTTCGCGAGTTAAGAAATATTAATTGGGCATTAAAATTCAAATCGTATGACACTTGCTTTGACAAGGAGTACATGTCGAACACTGATTTTATAGTGGGAGCCTGTATCATGAATATGATTAATGGAATTAACATATTTGAACCCGACTCGCCTTAATCCGATCACATGGGTATTTACTCTTTGACAGTCAATGATTGGGATTAAGATTGCGATAGTATGTGTGGACTTTTGACCTGGGAAGTTATTTTGTGTTCGTAGTATTGGACCTGTTACCAGAGTAGTTAGGCCCGTATCACCTAATAGGTGGGGTCAACTTCGAAGTACGATTCAAATGGTGCATTCGACATTGTAAGATAATTGCCAATATGGAATTCACCGTCTTGATAATAAACGAGTATGTGTCCTGTACGATCATAAGTAATTGAAATTATAAGTCTTTGGCCAAAGCATATAAACTACCTTGTGATAGTCACAAAGGGTAGTATGGTAATTTCACATTATTATGATTCCAAAGTACAGTATCAAGTTCTATGAGTTTGACATACGATGACTCATATTTGATCAGGTCATATCGGTGAAAAGTTTATACACATATGGTAATCGTAATCAAGGTTCGTGATGACATATTCATCTCGTATTCAATTGGGCTACGATTTGGTTCCATGGTAGTGGCTAGGTGACAACCTTATCCTTTGGTATCCTCTCATTGACAATTGAATTGAGCCTAGACAATCACGCTATGTGAAGAAAAGGAATAATATTCTATGCTAAGGGTATTTTGGTAAATTCACATTGGTTGTGAATAACTAACAAAATAGATGGCATGATTTGATTAAAGATTTTTAATTAGAATAAATAAATAAATTAATTAAATCATTAATTCATAAGTTAAATTAATTGGGATTAATTTATAAGTTGAGTTAAATTAATTGGATTAAGTTTAATTAGATTAAAGTAATTAATTAAAGTCCAATTGGATTTGGACCTGGACTTAATTAATTACATATGGACTAAGATGGAACAAAGTGCAAAAGCCCATTCCACTTGGGCCTTGCGGCCGCTTCACCTCCCCCTTTATAAGTTAGACTGGGGTTTTATTTTAAAACCCCAGTACTTGTTAGCCAGTAACACAACTCCATCTCTCAGTCACTTTAGAATTTGACCTTGAGAAATAAACCTAGAGCAAAAAGAAAGATAAAATTCCCGCCCCTCTCTCCTAACTAGCCGCTGCCGCCTATACCTACCGTGGAGGAGATTGGAACTCTCTTCGGAGATAATCTTCCGCGTGATAATCTAGAGGCAGGAGTTTGGAGCTACTGCTGATTATAGTAATTTTTGTCGTGAAGAGGTAATTGGATTATCCTCTCGTTTATATTTCTTGTTGCTAAACATATGATGAAAAGGATCTGATTTCTAGTGTGATTCATATAAAAATTTTACCCGCTAGATCGAATCACAACAATGGTATCAAAGCCAAAATTCGGGTGTTTCATTATATCAATTATGCGTTTATGTGTTTTAATTATTTTAATTAATTGCAAAAACCATATTACGTGTTGTATGTTTTTTGGGTGATAAATTTTATGCATTGAAATATGTAAAATTAATTTGTTGATTGAATTGGATTTATCGGGTAAAACGAAAAAATAAACATGGATTGAAAATTGGTGGCGAAGCCACCTATCGAGCAGCGTGGCGCGGCGTGGCCATCGCCAGCAATACTGCTTTTGCAATAGCAGCGCTTGGGGTGTTGGGCTTGTCCCAACACAATTAGGGTTGTGTTGGGCTAAGCCCAACTTCGATAAGGAATAGCGCTGGGCTTCTCTACCCCAAAAAATGCCTATTACAACGGTTATATAACACCTATTACAGTAGGCACATGTATAATAAGGGTCAGGCCTATTACAGCGGTTTATTTTTTAACCGCTGTACATTTTTTTTTTTTAATTTTACATGCTCAGTTTATAACCTTCTTGTACAAGAACAAAATTCAACAAACCAGCACACCACAACAAATTCAACAGAAAAAACGAAAACCCAAAACTTCAATATAACCAATTCTCTCCTCCAACAACAAAATTTCATGATCTCCAACAAATCACGAGTTTACAATCAACTAATTAAACTAAACACAATTTACATAATACAAATCAAATCACAATTTACAACAAGTCACGATTTATAACATACCATACCCCATTTCTAAGCACATTCGAAAATGTATTGTGCCAATTCGCTACGTACTTCATCAATTTACATTTGAGAGTAGAAGGGGCATCGGCAGTCAGGAAAGTACTGCAAGACAGAGATTGCAAACCCAAAAGTTCTTCAAACCACACTGGACAAACATTTAGACATGAGTCTGTAACGAAACACGACAAATTGCAATTCAGCACCTACTCAGAACAATACTTAGTAAAATATGTATTCACTTGTTAAAAATATGTATTTACTTGTTACTCTTCTTCACTTGCTCCTCTTTAACTTTTTGAAATGTGAAATGCATTTCTTATAAACAGAAATGTATGTCCATTCTCACTAGTGCTTTGTACAGGGGTTGTGAAATTATAAGCTTCTTTAAGGCATTTTGTGAAACATGTTACGTGCCTACCAAAAACCATTAAATTTGCCTAAAATCACACCTCCAAACAATTACGTATTAACAAATTCACCATAAATTTTAAACATCTTACATCCCCTTTTGTGTGTGAGCTCGTCGGAGACTTTTCATGATTATATATATATATATGTTTCTCAACATCCAAACCCAAAATAGAAAGGACAGTAAAACAAAGTCGAAAACCACCGAGAAATTAAAAGCTTATACATATATATATATATATATGTATGTATGTATAAAGAGATAGATGAGTAACCTTCGCTGGAGGAGTGGCTGGTGAAATCAATAGCCGGTTGAGATTGCAGAAGAGACAGTCGGGTTGGTTGTGTAAATGGTGGTGGTGGTAGTATACGCGGTGGTGAGAAGTGATAAGTGGTGGCAGTGGTGGCGGCGATCGTGAGAGAGAGAGAGAGAGAGAGAGTGAGAGAGAGATAACTCTGATCTAGTTTTTGAACTGGGTTACGACCCTATTACAGTGGTTATAAAAAAAACTCCCTGTAATAGGTATATTACAGGGTTTTTTTTTTGTAATCGCTGTAATTTGTATACCTATTATAGCGGTTATAAAAAAAACCACTGCACGCTTTGAGCCTATTACAGCGATTCTATAATGAACCGCTGTAATTGTTGCCTCCACTCAGCGGTTCTACTTGAACCGCTATAATAAGGGTGCTGTTATAGCCCATTTTTGTAGTAGTGGCATAGCCTAGCGTATTGTTTTAAGTGCTGGGTCGAGCCCAGCGTATATTTAAAATAATATAGCTAGGCCAGGCCCAACATAATTAATAATGTCAGGCTTGGCCTAGCGATTCAATGGGTTTTACCCAATTATGAAAAATAATTAATTAAATGGGTTTGATCCAATTAAATTGATTGAACTATTTATTAATTCCGTACCCTTAATTAAATATGTTTTTCATTTCAACTTTTAAATTATTTTCATAATTAAATAGGATTTAAGGAATAATTTAAATTGGATTTAAATTGAATTTAAATTATTTCAAATTAAGTTCGTATATATGAATTAGATTTATTAAATTGGATTTAAATACCAACTAGTTAATTTTATATGATTTGGTTTAGGTGTTTAAATTAGATTACCCATAAGACTTTATTTGATATAGTTACACTTTAATTTTGATTAAACAAGTCAAAATTAAATTAGATTTATTTTGGCATGATCAAATTAGATTTAATATATATTAAATTAGATTTAATGTTTCATAATCACATTAGTGTTTAATTATTTTACGTGCTCCTTAATTATGTGATGGTGACACCATATATGGACTTAGGATTTTATTTTCTTCTATTATCTGGGTTGTATTGGGCCGGAGCTTTAGTCCCCTAGTTTGCATCTATAATTTCATAGAATTTTTTATATGTTTTTTCTATGTAATTATTAATAGATAGGCCCAATTGGCGTTTCGTGATGGCACATGAATCTTGGAGTTATGAAAATTAGATCATTTTAGGCGGAAGCCCCATGTAATAGATAGAACTCCTCCTCAATCACTCATTGGCTCGAGTTGATCTAGAATAGTCCATACATGTGTGTATTGTTAGAATTGCTAGGCTTATTCTTTCTTATGCATTTCCTTGATTACGCGATAAAAAAATTAATGTGCAAAGTGAGACTAAACTCAATAACATTACAATGTTATAATACTCCCATTAGACAACATACTAAATAAAAAAAAGGGCATTGGACATCCTAGCTCTCCATCAAACTTTAGAAGATGGGTTCGCTTCTAATGCATGGTGACGTCCCGAAATATGGGGGTCAAGCATTAAGACGTGGCACTCAATCTTCTCTAGTGCATTTGATGCCTTCATGTTGAAATAAATTTTGCCCCATACATCGAAAAAGGTTGCAAGGCGAGATTAGATTGTTAGACTGAAAGGAGTTGATGGGAAAATGACTTAGATGGATCACCACCTATATATCAAATAAGGTTGTTGTTCAGTGATCCATGAGCTTAAGGAGATTGAATAATCGGTTAGACCGATTGGTGTAAGACACCACCTCAAAGGTCGAACAAGCCATATACCCATCCAACATGGTTTCTGATTATTGCAGTGGGAGTGCAATGTTTCGAGAAAAATAGTGGGAGTTAAGTAAATAATAAAAATCCTTGATTTTACTTAAAAGTACATAATAACGCATCTAATCGTAAATTTTGGTATTTTCTGCAATTTATTTCCTATACAATGACTAACCCTTTGATCGTGTTGCTAAAGAAAAATGTCCTTACTGGACCAAATTTCGTTGATTGGCTTCGAAATTTGAGGATTGTCCTCAGTCTTAAATCCTTGAGACATGTGCTCGATGAAGAGATGCCTGAAGTCCTAGACCCCGGATCTTTTGAAGATAGACTTGCTCGAGAGAAATGGGCTAAAGATGACACTCGTGTCAACGAGTACATCCTGGGTTCGATGACCAATGAATTACAGTGATCTAATGAAAAGATGGAAATATTTGCTGAAATAATGGTTCCTTTAAAGGAACTCTACAGAGAGCATAGCAGGACTGCTCATTATGAGATATCCAATCAGCTTTTTAGAGCAAGGATGAAGGAAGGAGAGAAAGTTTGGAGAACACGTTCCTAAGGATGATTTTCGTGTTTGGGACATTGGAGGCTCTTGACTTCTCTATGGACTTCCAGCTGCAGACTGATCTCATCCTGCAGTTGCTCCCTAAGTCTTTTTCGCAATTCATAGTGAATTTCAACATGAATGATATTGAGTGTTCACTACCGGGTCTTTTGAACAAACTCTCAAATGCTCAATCACAAATGGACCCTAAGACGAAAGAGACTACTTTAGGCATTTCTACTAAGCCATCTAAGACTCATAGGAAGAAACGAGGCAAAAATCAATTGGGAGTATCCAAACCATGTGGAAAACCCAAAGGCAAGGGAAACCAAGGGAAAAAGTTTAAGGGCAAGAGCCCTAAAAAGATAGACATCTGCCTCCACTGCAAAGAGATAGGGCATTAGAAGTATGACTCTCCAAAGCTGAAAGCAAAAAATAAAACAGGTATAGAACTTTATGTTTTTGAAACAAATTGTTCTATGATGATATTTTCTACTACTTGGATTCTAGATTCCAGAGCTAGTGCCCATATTTTGGTTTTGAACCAAGATTTGGAAGCGATGGTCAACGTTGGAAGCGGACACAGCGACGTTGGAACCAAGAAAGAAGTGATGATCAATGTTGGAAGCGGACACATCGTGCCTGGAACAACGCACATTGGAATTACTTCTGTTACATTAATTTTTGGACATCATATTGATATAAATGATTGTCTAGTTTTTCCCAATGGGCTCAAGAATATTATTTCTATTCTTGTATTAGTAAGGAAAGGATATTTGTTTTCTTTTAAACATAATTCTTGTGAAATTTATTTTGGAAATAAGTGTGTTGGCTCTGCATCTTTAATTAATAGTCTTTATTATTTGAATGTCCAAAATCAATATATTATAAATACTATGACTAGAAAACGTAGTATGAATGACGTAAACCAACAATGCATATGGCATCTTAGATTGGGACATGCCGATGAATTTAAGATTCATGAGTTGGAGAAACATGGAATCATTGGTCCACTTGGGTTTGACCCATGTCCTACTTTTGAATCTTGTCTTGAAGACAAGATCACTAGGTCACCATTCACATGGCATTTCAAAAGGGCAAATGAAGTTTTAGGATTAATTCACACTCACGTATGTGGGCCCTTTAAAGAAACGGCTCTTGGAGGTTTTCAGTAGTTCATAACCTTCACAAATGGCCATTCAAGGTATGGTCTAGTTTATCTGATGAAGTATAAGTCAGAAGCACTTAAATGGTTCAAGGAATTCAAAGCTTTAACTGAAAAATTAACTGGGTATAGTATTAAGGAACTTCGATCTGATCGAGGTGGCGAATACATGAGTTCCGAGTTTGATGAGTTCTTAAAAGAACAAGTCATAGTATTACAATTAACTCCTCCAACAATTTTACAACTAAATGGGGAAGCAGAGTGACGAAATGGTACACTATTAGACATGATACGTTCCGTGCTTAGCTACACTAACCTACCCATTTCTTTGTGGGGACGTGCATTTCTTACAGTTGTGCATATTCAGAACAAATATCCCTCAAAAAATTTTCCCACCACATCATTAGAGATTTGGTGTAGAAGAAAGCCTAGTCTCAAGTACATAAGAATGTAGGGTTGCCCCGCATATGTAAAGAAGACTAAGGTAAAGAAACTAGACGATAGATCCTTGAAAGGACGATTTGTCGATTTTCTCATGGATTTGATGGGATATCTATTTTACCTACAAAATAATCATAGGATCATCATCGCCTTGCAAGCCTACTTTCTCGAAGAAGAATCCATTCGAGAACGTGGGTAGAAAGATTGTTCTAGAAGAACAAGACGATGGCCCTTCAGAGACATTAGTTCGAGAATCACAAACTGAACCCATAATGACACAACCGTCATAGCGACGATCTAGAAGAGTATCTCAGCCGCCTAAGAGATATGGCTGTTTGCATGATACACAACATTATATGTATGTTGTCGTAGAAAAGAGCCATGGAGATGATCCCTTTGACTACGATGAAGCAGCGAAGGATATAGATTCCTTGAACTGGCTTGATCTTATTAAAACAGAAATAGATTTAATGTATTCGAACCAAATCTAGACTCTTACAGATCTTCCAAATGGTGTAAGGCCAATTGGATGTAAATGGATCTACAAGAGAAAAATTGGACCAGATGGCAAGGTGGACACCTATAAGGCCAGGTTAGTGGCTAAAAGGTATAGTAAAAAGAAGGGCATTGACTACGAGGAAACCTTTCTGCTAGTAGCCATAACCAAATCTATTAGAATTCTGCTAGTCATAGCCGCAAACTTAGATTATAGAATTTAGAAAATGGATGTGAAGACCGCATTTCTAAATGGATACCTTAAGGAGGACATTTATATGCAACAACCCAGGGTTTCATATCGGAAGCAGATTCTCATAAAGTTTCAAACTTAGCAGATCCATTTATGGACTAAAACAAGCCTCTCGTAGCTGGAATCTCCGGTTTGATGATAAAGCAAGAAAGTATGCCTCTATCAAGAATGAAGACGAACCGTGTGTCTATAAAATGGTCAGTGGGAGCAAGTTGACATTCCTGGTTCTATATGTAGATAATATACTACTTATAGGTAATGACATAGGCTCATTGACATCGATTAGGACGTGGTTCTCAAAGACGTTCTCTATGAAAGACTTGGGAGAAGCTACCTACATTTTAGAAATTTGCATATATAGAGATAAAGTGAATAAAATTATAGACACTCCCAAGCGCTCTACCTAGAGAAAGTCCTTAAGAAGTATGAAATGAATAATTCTAAGGGAGGACTTTTACCTATGAGACATGGTATCCATCTTTCCAAATCTATGAGTCCTAAGACGGACAAGGATAGAATGGAAATGAAGGATACACCTTATGCATCAGCAGTAGGGAGTCTCATGTATACCATGTTGCGCACTAGACTGGATCTGGCATATGTTGTGAGCAAAGTTAGCAGGCTTCAAGTAAACCCGACGGAGCAACACTAGACAGCAGTGAAGTTTATCTTAAAGTACTTAAGAAGAACTAAAGATATGCTTTTGATATATGGAATTAGAGAATTGAAGGTGGACGGTTACACAGACGCAAATTTTCAATCTGATCCAGATGACCTTAAATACACCTCTAGGTATATATTCACGCTCAATAGTGGAGCAGTATCTTAAAAAAGTTCCAAGCAAAACACAACTGCCGATTCCACAACCGAGGTGGAATATGTGGCTGCGTCTAAGGCAGCCAAAGAAGTTGTTTGGATGAGAAAGTTCATAGCTGAACTTCAAGTGGTTCCTAGCATGGAAATGCCATTGACACTTTGGTGTGACACACCGGAGCAGTTGGGCAAGCTAAAGAACCAAGGTCTCATAGCAAATCCAAATACTCAGTGAGGAAATATCACATCATTCAAGAAATCGTTGGAAGAAGCGATATCGCAATGCAGAAAATAGCCTCAGTCGACAATGTGGCTAACCCACTCACCAAGCCATTATCACAGGCGGTGCTAGATAGACATCTTGAGAAGATGCGCATCAAATACCATAGCAATTGGCATTGAGTGTAAGTGGGAGATTTTTAGGTGTATGCTCTCAATGTCGACGAGGAATTAAATTGAGCAGGGCATTTATATGTTATTTGTACAAACAATTATGTTTATATTTATAGAAGAAAGGCTCATTGGTCTTGGTCATATAAATCTCACTCGCATTTAATTGTATTGAACAAAGTCCTTGAGATTTGAAGATAGACTTTTCACCTCTTATATGGATAAGAGAAAGCATTGGAAGAGTCTAGTACTTAATCTCTTAATGTTGGTTCGCGAGTTAAGGAATTTTAATTGGGCATTAAAATTCAACTCGTATGACACATGCTTTGACAAGGAGTGCCGGTCGAACATTGATTTGATAGTGGGAGCCTGTGTCATGAATATGATTAATGGAATTAACATATTTGAACTCGACACGCCTTAATCCAATCACATGGGTATTTTCTCTTTGACAGTCAATGATTGGGATTAAGATTGCTATAGTATGTGTGGACTTTTGACCTGAGGAGTTATTTACAATGTGTTTTTTTGTATTGGACCTGTTACCAGAGCAGTTAGGCCCATATCACCTGATAGGTAGGGTCAACCTCGAAGTACGATTCAAATGGTGCATTCGACATTGTAAGATAACTGCCAATATGGATTCACTGTCTCGAAGGTAAACGAGTATGTGATCTGTATGATCATAAGTAATTGAAATTATAAGTCTTTAGCCAATGCATATAAACTAGCTCGTGATAGTCACTGAGGGTAGTTTGGTAATTTAACATTATTATGATTCCAAAGTGCAGTATCAAGTTCCATAAGTTTGACATACCATGGCTCTTACTTGATCGGGTCACGTCGGTGAAGAGTTTATACGCATATGGTAATTGTAATCAATGTTCGTGATGATATATTCATCTCGTATTCAATTGGGCTACGATTTGGTTCCACGGTGTTGGCTAGGTGACATCCTTATTCTTTGGAATCTTCCCATTGACAATTGAGTCGAGCCTAGAGAGTCGCGCTATCTGAAAAAAATTAATAATATTCTATGCTAAGGGTATTTTGGCAAATTCACATTGGATGTGAATAACTGACAAAATGGTTGGCATGATTTAATTAAAGATATTTAATTAGATTAAATAAATTAGTTAAATCATTAATTCATAAATTAAATTAATTGGGATTAATGTATAAGTTGAATTAAAGTAATTAGATTATATTTAATTAGATTAAAGTAATTAATTAAAGTCTAATTGATTTCAGACCTGGACTTAATTAATTACACATGGGCTAAGACGGAAGCCCGAAATCCCATTGGTTTTATTTTAAAATCCAGTACTTGTTAATCAGTAACACAACTCCAACTCTCAATCACTTTAGTATCTGACTTTGAGAAATAAACCTAGAGCAAAAAGAAAGACAAAGTTCCATCCTCTCTCTCCTAACTAACCACCGTCGCCTTTACCTGCAGTGGAGGAGATTGAAACTATCTTGGAGATAATCTTCTACGTGATAATTTAGAGGCAAGAGTCTAGGGCTACTGCTGATTAGAGAAATTTTTTCATCAAAAAGTAATTAGATTAGTCTCTCGTTTATATTTTTTGTTGCGAAAACATATCATGAAACCCCGGATCCAATTTTTGGTGTGATTCGTATAAACAATTTATCCGCTAGATCAAATCACAAAAAATAAAGGATGAAAAAAAATTAGGCAAAAGTGATCATTTTAAGGCCCAAATTTATGGGCCTTCAAAATGGTCAAAAATAGCCCCTAAACCTCTTGGGCCAAACTGGCGTAAAGGGCTGGCCATGATTCCCCAAGGGCTGGCCCCTTTAGCTAAAGTAGCAAGGCTTCTAACGGGACTTATTAAGCCGGCCCGTTAGGAGCCTTTTTACACCTTTCACGAGAGTGCTGATTTGGCCCGTCACATGCCTTTTTACAGCTTTACTCATGAGAGTGCCAATGAAAACCAATTGAAAGTTAGGAAACTAGGTCGGGTTTGGACCCTTGTCCCAATTGACATTCATATTTGGATTGGACTAGGAATATTCCAATTTTGGTTAGAATTGGAGTCCTTGTGTGATAGAAAAATATAACTTTAAATAAGATATATCTTCCCACTTAGCAGAACTAATTGATATCACATATTCTCTCCTAGAAAACACTCTCTAGTCTCTCTCCTAAAACACATTCTCTCTCAATTCCTCTTTGGAGAATCAACAAATATCCATGGGTTTAAGGTGTGCAAATAAAAGTGGATTACTCTGGTAGCTGATCCACCACGGCGAGTAAGGTGAAGACACGATTGTGATTCAATCAAGGCGACTTGTAGACGAGTCAAATTCACGACGTATGGATCGATAAATCTCTACTGCGTTTATTTGTAAACTCGATTCATCTTGTTTATGTATATATGATATTTAATTACCTAGTGTTATATCAAAGCCATTAAGGCTTGTTCTCGTCACTTTGATCGGTAGAATATAAGCCTGTATATTTGATATGCTTACAAATATGGTAAAATTTCATTTTTTCTAAATATGTGAAATCACTCCATAAAATTTTCACCATGTGCCGTCTGATATGTGTTGATTACGTGTATAAACTTTGGTGAAAATCGAATGAGTATTTAGGGAGATATTTCGAGAGCTAGTTTTAAAAAAATTGAATTTTTGTGCTTTGAACTTGAACCTATTTTTTCTGTATTTTTTGAGTAATTTTTATGCCAGATTGTAGAGCAAGAAAAGTGGTTCGAAATCATATATTATGCATGAAAAACGAAGTTAAAATGAGAGACTATGACTTTATTAAAAAAACTCGAAGTTTGAAGTCAAAATTTAAACCCGAATTTTCGTTTCTTGCTATGTGATTTTCATACCATTAGAAAGATCTCGAAAAGACGATGAAAATGGTATAAGATTGATAAAAATCTGAAAAGAAATGAATGTGTACTTTTTGAAAATCTTGCCGAAAAAACACGCCGGAGCACTGGCGGCGGCATGGGATATGATGCTAGTAGGGAGTGATCCACTGTTTCGCACCTGTAAATGGGTCTGCACGCTCGGTCACGTGCCAACATTTGAGTGGCGTTATTTAAAATAAAAAATAGGGTGCACTATAATGTGATGCACCGGATTATTCCTTTACTAGGCAGCTGTCTGGTGGCTCCGTGGCTGCATATGGCTCGGCTTAGTAGTTCAGATGGCTAGGATTATGAGCCAACTGGCTGGGAGCCGGTGGCTCGGCTTAAAGGCTGTCGGGCATCTTACTTTATGCCAAAAATTTAGAAAAAAGAATTAAAAATTGTCAGCCTACTATTTTTACCTTTCTATGTGATGGGTATGCATGTTTGTTATTTATATGGCTTAGAAAAATTCATGCTTTAATAACAAATTTGTGATTGTTAATGCGAATATTTATCATGATGCTACACATGCTATATGAATTTATTCTTTGTTTTTGATGAATATACTTTGACATTTGAGTGCTGATCCAAGTTGAAGATTTATTATTATATTTATTTATTATCTAATTGTGCAAGATAATTAGTGGAAGTTGTGGTAAAACGTGATCCCCAATTTTTCCTCGAGTTGTTTTTTTCTAGGGCCAAGTATTATGGATATATTTCGTTATTGACCAACAGAGGCACAATTATCTCGACAGGATGCACGATCTTAGTCTATTATTCATATGTGTTGCATGCATTTATTCATACGGCGATATGTGCATTGCATTATTATTGAATTGCTCATGCATGCATATATTGTTTATGTGGACAAAATTGTATTTTATTCTGGATTGGTGATTTCTTATTTTATCTTTTAACTCAGTGGGAGAAAATTACTAGCTTGAGTTGCGAAATTTTCGAGTTCGCTGAGTATATGAGCATAATAAGAGATTTACTAGGATCTTGAATAAAATATTAGACCAGTACATATTGCGCAATTAGTGTAAAATAGACTTTAGATCAACTCACCATTTTACTACTTTAAATCAATTATTCATGAAAATGGAGTTGTTATCTATATTGGTGCGATTTAAGGCGCTGACAATTAAAAATTTGTAAGTATATTAAAATTGGAAATTGTGCTTTAATTAGTTTAAGCTACAATTATAAAAGTATTAAGGAGTTCGAGCTTTAATCTAGAATATGAGTTTACTCACAAACAATGGCTCTTACTAAGTTACTTATACTTTTATTGTTAGGAATTTCATGTTAGATGTTTTGATGATAACAAGACAGGATTTTATGTTAGACCCCAAATATAATGTAAGTTTCTGTTTCCATAGATCATTTGTATAAGCATTTGAAAGTTAGTAATATTATTTAGGCTTTTAGTTTTTATCTTTGTAGATTTTAGACTAAGTATTAGATACCGAATTGTTAATAGAATTGTGGGTGAGTCTATTAGAGAAGAAGTTGAAGATCAGCGTCTGAAAACAAATGAGGGTGAAGATTTGTTCTTAGCGTCTGTCAAACGCTAAAGGACTATTTCAGGATTTATGGATCAAGCGCTCAAAGTACTTCAGCGATCAATATCAGATTCAGCTGAAATAAATCCTCAAGTCATGAAGGACTTAAATGCAATCATTCAACAGATATTTATTTCCAACAGGAAATAAATTCAAATGCATTAAATGCCTGATAAGAGCATTAAATGTGATAAGCTATTATGACTTGTGAACAAGCCACCTTTTGATTAGACTGTCAGGATTTCAGAATTCAAAGCTGCTCCCATCCAATTGGAACCAGCAGGATTCCAGGAATGTCAGAGAAAAAGGCTGATTCATGCGCCGCGTGAAGAACACGCGCTCACATGTGTCCAATGGAAAACTCCCAAGAATTGTCTATAAATACCTTACTTCCAGCAAACCCTACACAATTTACACAAAAAATATAACGATCAACACAAGAAAACTTTGCTGAAATATTTTCTCAAGAAAAGCTTAAAAACTCCATAGCCAAAATCTTTCAAGCTTTTTACATACATTCTAGACAGTTACAAATATCTCAAACATCTTCCAATATTTCTGAGTGAGAGAAGCTTGTAGAAGAAGATCTTCATTGGTGCTGAAATCTGTGTGATCAAGGAGCCCGAGATATTTTTCACCTCTTTACTATCTTGTAGAAGATTCTGTGCGATTCTTTGATAATCAACTTAGTAAATTCCCTGCAAGTGAAAAAGGAGAAGGACGTAGCTGGGATTACATCACCTAGTGAACCTTACAATTTCTTGTGTCAGTTACTTTTATTATTGTTTTGTTTTATATTCTCTTATTTATTCTGAAAAAGACAAGCAAAACTGCTAAGCGACTATTTAACCAAAACGAACGCTAAAGCTTTAAAATCATTTTCGCTATGCTAACCCTGATTAAGCGATCTAAGCATTACCCTACTTTGGTAAATTGTTAAAATCACTAAGTCTAAGTTATCTTTACTGAATCGTCTGACCCAAGCACTCAGCTTCCTACGCGTTTTAATTTTAAAAGTGATACGAATTTTTTAATTCGAAAAAGACTTCAGGGTTTATTCAACCCCCCCCCCTTCTAGACCCTTTCATATGCCACTTGGGATCACCAAGTGGTATCAAAGCGGTTGAAGTAGAAACCTAAGCATTTCCAGAGTGTAACTGCTTGTTTAGATCAATTTTTTTAAAAAAAACATAGTCTCTTTAAATTTTCTTTTAAATATCTCATTATGGTTTTTAACAAAATGCCTAAATTGGTAGAGTCAAACTATGAATCTTGGAAACTTAGAGCATTTGCGTATTTATGTTCTTGCAATAATGAAATGTGTGATGTAATTTTAGATGGCCCCATTAAAATCATGAAAGTGATAACTCGAGCTCTTAGAGCTGATGCAGCAACTTCAGATGGTTATGTTGAAAAACCCAAATTAGAATGGCCGCCAGATGATAGAAAAAGAGCGAATTTGGATAATGCTGGACTAAGTGCACTTTACTCAGCGTTAGGAGACAATGATGCATTGTTCAACAAGATCAAGCAATGTAAGACTTCCAAAGAAATATAGGACAAGTTGGCTATAGTGTGTGAAGGTTCAGCACAGATGAAGGAGAACAAGCTCTCCATAGCCATGCAAAGATTTGAGCATTTCAAGATATAGACCAATGAGACGCTAGAACAATTGGATGCAAGGTTTACTTTTCTCATTACATAGTTAGCGTCATTAGACAAGGACTTGACCAACAAGGAAATGGTCAATAAGATTTTCAGAAGTCTTCCAAGCAAGTATTTGAATAAAACTATTGCTATGAGAGAATCGCAGACATTGGAGACTCTTACTCTAGAACATGTGTTTTCATAGTTAAAGGCATTTGAGTTCGAATTAGGTGAAGTCAGTGACACATCGACTTCAGTGACTGAATCAGGAGCTTTAATCGCTACCATCAAAAGTAAGGGTAAAGCGATTAGTGAAGTGAAATCAACGGAATCCAATGAAGAAAAAGAGATGGCTTTATTGGTCAAGAAATTCAAGAAATTTCTAAGATATGAAAAGAGAAATCCCATTGGAAAAACTTCATTTCAAACTCCTCCCCCAGCACCAGTGCCTCAGTATCAAGCACCAGTGTATTCTGCACCTCAACCAGTAGCACCTGTTCCATACCAAGCGCCTCCGTCTCCAACTCAGAATCTCTCAGTGCCAGTTGGTTCAAAGAGATTAACTGCTGAACAGAAAATGAAAACTAATTTGTGTTATAATTGCAGGAAACCAGGGCACTACCAGGTAAATTGCCCTTATCCAAATGTGTCTAAGCCCACAAGGCAAGACTATGCGGATAGAAGCCAATTCAGGAACAACCTTCGTCAACAAGGTTTGTTAGCAGAATCTAAACCATTCTCCGTACCTGAAGAAGATTTAAAATCATCAGATCGAAGCAGTGATGATGAGACAACAAATGACTCAGTGTTAATTTGTCTCATAGCAAGAGATGATGAAGCGTCTGGCAATTCGCTACCTAAGATAACCACTGAATTATCTCATCCTCTTTCTTATGATGATTTACTTGACAAAGTTAATGAATACTATAATGATTGTCAAGATTGTTGGTCCCAAGTGGCATACTAAAGGGTCTAGAAGGGGGGGGGGGGTTGAATAGACCCTGAAGTTTTTTTCGACTTCAAAAATTTCGTATTAAAATTCATTGGACTTTTGAAAAATAGACGCTTGACTTGAGCGTCTAAAGAAGACTGTTTTAGAAAGTTAACTTAGGCTTCAAGATGTGAATATTATAACCAAATAGGTTTGACTGTTCACTTCTTTGATTAGTGTTAGCACAACGGAATTGATTTTATAATCTTCTTGTTTAACGTCACAAACAGTTCCTTAGTTGCTTAGCGTTCACTTGAGTTTTACTTAATAGATTTATACAATGATAAAATAATATAAAAAATGACTGTAAAGTAAAGAACACGATATTTGTAAGGTTCGTTGGGTGGTGTAATCCCAACTATGTCCTTCTTCTCCTTGAACACTTGGAAGTAATCCACTAAAATGATTCTCAAAGAATCACACAAAAACTTCTATAAATTAGAGAGAGATGGATGTTGATGACTTGAGCTCCTTGATCACACAGATTTCTGCTACAAATCACTTTGATCCCCCTGCTTCTTTCACCCAGAAATAATGTAAGTATCCAACTTCAACTTCACACAGATCGCAAGGCTTGGATAAGGTTTTTCTAAATGGTTTGTTTGATTTTGATAAAGTTCAAACAACTGGGAATATCTCAATAGTAGTGTAGGTTTCTCCGAAAAGAATGTTTGAGATATTTGGTTGACTGTCTCAGAAAATTAAGAAAAGTAAAGAGAATGTTTGCTTGAGATTCTGGCTTATCTGAGAGTTTAAGGTATGAGACTTCAAAGCAACAACAGTTTGGCTTATTGTTAATCGTGTGTTTTGGCTTGTTGTTGAAGTCCTATTCATAGGCATTCTTGGAACAAGTGTCCGTTTGACACATGCATAGGCTCGTGTCTCTCACTTTTACGAGTGAACAACTTTTGTCCTTTTTTCTGAAAATCTGCTGCACAAAGTTGGTGCTCCAGTGTGTGAATAGTTGACAGTCCAATAGGGTGGCCTCCCCGTACGTCTGAAAGTACTTATCATATTTAATGCTCTTATCAGCATTTAATGCATTTGAATTACATGCCCGTTGACACTTAATGCACTGAGAATATTTGCATTAAACTCCTTCTGGACTTAGAAATAAATTCAGGTGAAATCCATCATTGATAGATGCTTATCCATTCTGTCCCGCTTGATATAGTTGGCATTTGGACGCTTGGAAACTTCATCTTTATTCAGACTTCAGGCGCTTGAGCCTTCAAACTTTACTACTAATAAGTTCACTCAGAATTTATCAGACGCTCAGTCTAAGCTTACTTAGCCTAACAATCTAGAATAAGAACAAAACGAAGCCTATAAAGCCTATTACAAATCTAACGCTTCGAAGCATGTACATGATTTCTACTAAAATCAAACTTACATATTTTGGGATCTAATATAAAATCCTAATTGTCATCATCAAAACATCTAACATGAAATTCCTAACAATTTTCCCCTTTTTGATGATGGCAATACTTACTCTTTTATAGTTCAAGAGTTAGACAGCCAAAATAAAAGCTAGCTTTGGTTAGATAAGGTTAGTTGATGTTAGTTATGCTTCAACGAAATGTTTCAGCTCAAAATGCATTTTATATATATATATATATATCAAAGATAAAAAATTGCATAAGAGACAAGAATATAGATAATGTAAAAAAAAGAAGTCTTAACGACTTGGTCTAACTATGTATCGTTTGGGCAGTTTAGCTCGAATAGCTTCAGCTAGGCTATCTTCCAAAGTCATCATCGCTTCATGATCTTTGTCGATTATGAGCTTATTTTCTTCCTTTTGTCACTTCTTGAAAGCAGTAAAGTGTTTGTCCCATTAAGTCGGGTCAATACCCATATACCTTAGGTGAATTCTGAAAGTTCGGTTGAAGTCACCCATCTGCCTCTCGTCAGCTAAAATTCTTGGATCTATAGGTTCTAGAATAGATGCTCTTTGAAGAGGGATGTCAAACTGTTCAAGCCATGCCCGATAAAGTATTGGTAGATTTGGATAAAGTACCATTGGAAGTTCTCTTAGCGTTCTACTAGGCACTCCAGTAGAATCACTTACCCCATAAGCAGTTATCTGAGATGGGAGACTAAGCGCAGAAAGATGAGATATTTGCTGACGCTTCGGCAGCGGAGGAGGAACTTGAGCTCTTGAACCAGACGGTCTTCTCTTCTCTCCTTTTCTTTTCTCTTCCCCCTTATTGCCATCATCAGCCTTAAAATGTTTTGTAAGAAGGCTAACCTGAGAGGAAATTTGAGACACTGAGGCTGTGAGATCATCCAGACGCTTGTCAAAATGTTCTTGCATTGCGAGTAGCTTAGTGCTGGTAGCATCATTCAGTGTTGTCTCCAAGTTCTCTAGGCGCTTGTCGAAATGTTCTTTCATGGCTAGTTGGTTGGCCCGAGTAACATCGTTAATCTCTTAAAATTCTCGGCGACATTCACCAACAGCTGCTTGAGCAGAACTACGCATATGAGCAATCTGGGCACTCATAGTTTGAGACTCAATCTTCGCCAAATCCTTCTTAATCCAGTGGAGGGATTCCTCATTTTGAGTAGCATGATTGCTCACCTCCTCTCAGATAGATTTTAGCAAAGGTTCAAAAGTTTGACTCACATCCGATGGAACCGCTTGAAGAGACGGTCGCTTGAATCTGGATGTATGCTTGAGTGAGTCAAGGGGAGCTTGATATGCAGAATCAAAGACTGTACCACATACATCAAGTTGAAGATCTTCACCCATATCAGAAATAGTTAGTTCAGAAGCGTCAGGATTGTCCTCTAGTTGAGACGCTTGAACAAGTTCTTCAGCAGATGCTGAAATACTTGCAACTATGGTTGGTTCAGACACTTCATCCATCTTAGCAGGTGCTTCCTCAAGCGTTGACCCCTCTTGGCGGAAATCATGAAATTGAAAGTTCCAGTTAGCGATATCTGCGTAAGAGTTTGAAGCAGCTTCCAGAAGTTCAGTCAATCTGGAACGAGAGATGCAGGTCCCTTGAATGAATGTGCGAATTGGGCTATCTATTGCCCTGATGTACATTGGACCAATGATATCCAGCAAATGATTTGGAAAGATTTTGGACGGCGCTTGGCAGATAGAGAAAATCGCATCTGGGCAATAATTCCTAGAGAATCCAATCAACTTGTTTGTTGGAAGACTTTGAAGACGTTGAGATTCAGGAACATACAAATTACAGTACTCTTCCAGATAAGGATAGATAACTTGAGCCAATCCCTGATTTCTTTCCAGCAATGAGAGGACAAACTCATAGTGACTAAGTACCTCTTTGCGGATAGAAGAGAGCAAAGGATATCCTCAAAAGGGGTTAATTACTGAGCCGTTCCATTGTTTGAGATTTGCAGTGAAGATTCTACCGAAATGAGATAGGGGAGTCATAATCTTCACCATCATGTTAAAGTTATCATCGCAGTTGCTTGGAGCAAAATTCAAGCTAGATATTGACGTACTGCCACTGGTTGATGTATGAGCGTTGAAGTAAAGAGGAGTAATGGACAGTCTATGAAGCTCTTGACACAAACACTGCTCAATTTGATGTCGAATTAGTGGGAGCTTCAGAACAGGTCAAACTCTCAGTTGACGCTTCTTAAGGCAATACTTGGAAAACTGGCGCTTTTTGTCATGCATGCCTATGCAAAATAAATGGGGAGCTTGAACTAACTCCGGGAAAGTGTATTTATGGCCCACATACGCTTCATCCCAATTTACCTCGGCCATACAATAATCTGTCCTAACGTTAACCATTGCTTAAACCCCTTCCTGATGAATATCTCTGATAGATTCAAAGCGATGTCTATCAGTTTGATAGTTAGCATTCCAGACGCTATCAAAGTATGCATCAGCTTCAGTCTGGATCACATCTGTGAGAGATGCTAGACGCGGCGTGAATTCCTTTATTCTTCCACAGGAGGAGTGGATTGGCAGAATTCAAGTTCTCTTCACTGTTTGCTATGTGAGGAAAATGTGTGTAGCTTTCTCTGTTCAAAATGGCTTCAAACGGATTGAGAAAGGTTGGGCAAAAATGATCATACACTCTGATGTTGTAGTCCCTTAGAGCGAAACCGGTTATCTTGCTGTGCCCATAATCTAGGTAGTAAGCTAGATCCACATCACACCTAGGAGTTCTTCCTCGTCTGTCTTGTTGGAGTAAAAGAGAAGATGGTATCTAACTAGGAGTTTTATCGAGTTGAACTGCCAGATTATATTTTCTCTCGATTTCTGTTAGCTCAGTGTTGAACACTATATCCCTGATCTGATTATCAATGTCAATTAGCATGGCTACCTCATTCTCAGCATTAATGTATCTCTCTTCATTATATCTTACTGGAATGAAGTCTTCTTCGAGCGCTGGAGGCATATAATTGATTGAATGATCAATCATTTTCAGTGGGTTCAGCTTGAAGAAATGCCTTGACTATTGACACGCTAAAAGCTAACGTGCTATTGTAGCAAGTGCACTAGTCGTGTGTAGTAATAAGTGGACAAAAAGTCCGGGTTGTCGAACCACGGAGACTTGAATTTTAGTTTATGATTTTAACGAAAAAAAGAACAAATATAATTAAAGTAAATTATAGGTAAAATGCATACAATAAGAACAAGATTACACAATTGATTTTACACAAAGTATAAAGGGAGACAAAGGCACATGCTAGGTTCAAATTGATCAATTATACTTATAAAGATTCTAGTTGAAGGATTACGCTTATATTGTTATGGTGAGAACTTCGAGGGTAGAGAATAACCGATGTCTCGTCTATAAACTCCTATGCTTAGATCGTGATTTCCCAAATATTCCTATCCGGAAATCTAACCACTAAACATGCATTAACGTACTAGAGTTCACTCGATTTGAATCGAACAACTTCACCCGGGAATCTTTACCTATGTCTAGGGCAATTCCTCATTAGTTACGGGTCATGATGTGAATTTCTTGCACCCTAAGTCAATTTTCTCCCGAAATATTAACCTAGGCATAAGATTCTAACATATAGTGATCAACGTGCAACCAAAAAACTTGACACGCTAAAAGCCAATGTGCTATGATAGCAAGTGCACTAGTCGTGTGTAGTAATAAAAATGGACGAGAAGTCCGGATTGTCGAACCACAAGGACTTGAATTCTAGTTTAAGATTTTATAACAACAAAGATCAAAACAATAAAGGTAAAATGAGTGTGAAATGCGTAAGATAAGAACAAGGTTGAACAAATGATTTAAAACAAAATAGAAAGGGAGATTAAGGCACATGCTAGGTTCAAATTGATCAATTGTACTTATAAAGATTCTAGTTGAAGGATTACGCTTATATTGTTATGGTGAGAACTCCGAGGGTAGAGAATAACCGATGTCTCGCGTATAAACTCCTATGCTTAGATCGTGATTTCCCAAATATTTCTATCCGGAAATCTAACCACTAAACATGCATTAACGTACTAGAGTTCACTCGATTTGAATCGAACAACTTCACCCGGGAATCTTTACCTATGTCTAGGGCAATTCCTCATTAGTTACGGGTCATGATGTGAATTTCTTGCACCCTAAGTCAATTTTTTCCCAAAATATTAACCTAGGCATAAGATTCTAACATATAGTGATCAAGTATATGCAAGATAGGCAAAAACACAAATTCACATCACATAACAATATAAGAACAACCTCAACAATCATCTATTATAAGCATATATCACAATTTGGCCTTACATGGCCCTAGTCTTATGAATTTAGTTCATAATGGATAATATGAAAAACATAAATGAATTAATACACATGTTCATAGACATAATTGAAATGAAAAGCTATAAAAACTCCCTCAAAAGTGAATAATGATGGATCTTGAAGTTGAGCCTTCAATCCCCAAGCTCTTTTCCTTCCTCTAGTTTTCCCCTCCAAGAGTGATGAAAAATGGTGATGAATGGTGGAGAAATCAAATTAGGGGCTGCCCCCCTCTCCTCTAAGAATCTGAAATTGATAGTGAATCATGAAGAGTATGGGTTCCCCCTCCTTTTATAGCCAAAATTCCACTAAAGTATGCATTAAGAATTCCCATTAAAGTTCCCCAATGAGAATTCCACCTAAGGTGATGCTTAAAGTTTGGCTTTTAAGATTCCAACCAGCTAAAAAATGCTGAAATTTCGGCCATTAAGAATTCCACCAAGCATAACCATGTGAAAACTTCAACAAAACACATGCATGCTGCCATTTTCTTGCTTTCCAGCGCAGTCTTAGTATTTTCCTCATAAACTTCTCCACAGATTTCCAAATTGAATGATTCAAGTCCCCATGTGAAGCTAACACATAGATCGACAACTTTGCAAAAGGATATTTTGTCCAATTCGGTCTCTAAGTATACCTAAATTACGTTTTAACATGGAGGTTGTTTCTGATTTGGCGCCAATAAAGTAAATCTACCAAGAAACACACTTATGACAACCCCTCAACACATGTGCTGAATTATGGCCAAAGGTGATTCTTACCCATCATATAAGGCTGGAATGTAGGCTGAAAAAGGAGTAACATTCGGACTTTCCATGCCTAGGCATGACTAGGAAGGCGTTGGGGCGTATCCTGGCACATGTACTTTTCTGTTCGGCGCAGCAATCGTATTTCCTTCACAATTATCTCTATAGACCTCCGATTTGGATGTTTCAAGTTCCCATTTGAAGCTAAGACATACATCTAAAACTTTGTAGAAGGAAACTTTGTCTAAGTCGGTCTCGAAATGTATGGAATTATCGCTCGAATGTGGTAGGAGATGCATAAACCGCCTAAGTGTTGAAAAACATGCTTGAACTTGTTTTGTACATCGTTTTTCTTCCCTTTTCTTCATATATTCTCACTTATTACCTGTATTCACTTAACACACCTATTGAATGCAAATGTGACATGATTTAAGCAATAAGTGAATCCAAATCATAAGAATTACGGTCTTAAAAACACGTAAAAACACCTCTTATCAACACCCCCAAACTTATCAATTGCTCGACCTCGAGCAATAAGAGCTATAAGGCAAGACCAACATCATTCAATGGGAGAAAACAAAACAACTAACTAACTCACTTTCGTGGAGTAAACGATTGCACTTAGCGGGTGCAACAAGCCTTTAAACCTTTGAGTTACCTCAAAGGACGAGTTATAGTCTCGTGAGGGTTTGCATAAGATATACCCACAAAATCTAGCAAATTTTCAATCCCAACCGAATCAACACATCTCAATATGATCAACAAGAATGAATGGCATAAAATCAACCTTTTAAAGTTTACAAATATATATATACATATCAACTACTTTTGCTCATGTGACACCAATACTTGAAATGACTCCCTAGGGTATAGTGAAAAATAAATCTAGGGTATTATAGTCGAGAGGCATCCTTACCAAATTTTGGACATTAATCCCATATCTATCAACTTTTGATCAAACACAAGGCACAAGAATTATAGAAAATCTCATAGCCATTTAAATTTCATTATCTCAAATATTCAACATTCAATTCATATGGAATTTCCATTAAACTTCATTAAGGCTAGATCATGTGCAATGTTTTATTCCATTAGGCTTTCTATGACACCCATGTAACAAGTTTTAGACCAATGACTCCCAAACTAGATAGTTTTAGGGCATTAAGTGTAGAGACACTCCTAAGGATTTAATCACTTGAGTATCAAAGGCCACGAAATAAAACTAGATCTTTTAAACAATTCACTTCTTTTGGCTTGAGCATAGCTCAAATTAGCATAATAGTACAGTATATAGGCATGAAACTTTTCACCTCCGGTACGTATTAGCCTGACCACTTTTGGTCATACCAAAATTCAACCTTTTCAATTCATTGTTAGCATATAAAATTACTACTCAACTTATAACCTTATGAGAAATCTAAGTTAATATTTCTGGGAATAATTCCTTAAGTGTCTCAAGATGGTTATCCTCTCAACTCCTCTACCTTTGATTTAAGTGCATTGTGCATCATCTAAAGAATCAATTCTAGTCTAAGGTCTCCACGAGCAATTTCAAAGATATATATATTCCATTAAATTCAGATTATTTCAAGAATTCATGCCATTTTTCCAAGTCAATCAATTTCAATGCATCAATTGGAAGGACTAAAATTTTTTCATGCTTGATTTTCTCAACAAAGAAGCATATAAACATGATATCAAACAAACTTTCCCCAAATTCAAGTTAAAAATTAGGATTGCATTTTCAATATTCAAAATAGATACTCTTCTACCCCCAAACTTAAATCCAACATTGTCCCCAATGTTGTTACAACATGCATACACAAAGGTAAAAGAACACTTACAACCAAGGATGTTGAAAAACATCCTTAAACTTCCAATACATAATCCTATAGCTTCTCCTCCTCTCGAGTAAAATGAGCATGGTCCAAATTTGCATCATATCTAACACTTCAACTTTTCAAACCATCAAGCATAAGAAAACATACATGCCAAAAGTGCATGTTTGAACACAACATAAAGAAACAAACTAAACAAAACAAAAACAAAATCAAAAAGAAAAACAAACTTACAAACTTGGGTTGCCTCCCAAGAAGCGCTAGTTTAGAGTCGGTAGCTCGACTTTGTGCTCTTTGAGGTTCAAATAGGTGGTCCATTTAACACGACCAAATCCTTGTCATGCCTCCTTTTAGCTCCATGGTCTACTTGCTTCCACTCATATTGCGGGATTTTGCAATAAGCCCTTTGTATTGGATAAGTCTTTTCAATCTTACGAGCACGGCGATGGGGTGGAATGTATTTCATGCATAAATCTTCTTTTCCCTCTTTGTTGTGTTTATCATAGGGAATCTCATCATCCAACTCGAGTGTGCCCTTAGCCTTGCCATTTGCACATTTCTCATCAAGAGAAGGGTTAATAACATCGATATTGGAACAAGTAAGATCATCCATAGATGGTTTCCTGTTATTTGAAGAATCAAATATCACTTCTACATCTCCTACCCTCAATGATAACTTACCTTTTCCCATGTCGATCTTGGCATTGCTAGTGACTAGGAAAGGTCTTCCTAGAATCAAGGGCATCTCAACATCTTCCTCCATATCAAGGACCACAAAGTCAACCCGGAAAAAGAATTTGTCAACTTGTACAATAACATCTTCTATTATCCCCTTTGGTCTCTTAATTGATCCATCGGCGAGTTGGAGGCTCATTGATGTCGGTTTGGGATTTCCAAGGCCCAACTTCTTGAAGAGAGAATACGGGAGGAGATTGATACTTGCTCCCGTATCGCAAATAACCTTTTCAAAAGTAAGAGGGCCAATGGTGCACGGAATGGTGAGCCTCCCCGGGTCCTCACAAAGAGTCGCCACAATCCTACGAAAAATCTGATCCATATCCTTCTTTTTCGTTTTTTGTGCATTTGGAAATGGAAGACGAACCTCGATGGGATGATGCGTTGGAGTTGAAGGGCTAGCTATGGAGGATACAGAATGTGGCGCTTGGGCGTGACAATCGGCACCTTGGCGCAGCGACAAGGGCACCTGGGCATGGATGGATGGGCGCTCGGGCGCATCAGTGCGAACATTATCACCTTTTACCTGTTCGCCACTTCTCAAGGTAATTGCATAGCATTGCTCTTTCGGGTTCTTTTCCGTGTCACTTGGTAAAGTTCCCGGGGCTCTCTCGCTGATTGTCTTTGCCATTTGACCCATTTGTGTCTTCAAATCCTTCATATCAATCATTAAATCCTTCATCATAGTACGGAGTTCGTTGATTGCTGAATCCGATTTCTTTATTTCCTCATCAAGACGTTCATCGGTTGTAGGAGGCCTAACTTGCCTTTGTACATGAGGATTACCTTGCCTTTGAGCTTGATTGTTGATGAATGGAGGTCTTGGTGCTTGATAGATATTGATATGGGCGTTTTGTGCCGGATTGGGCCTCCTTGGAAAATTTTCGGGCACATGGAAGTTCAATTGAGGTTGATTGGCATTTCCAACATAGTTTACATTGCCAACCATTGTTTCCAAAACGACTTCTTTTTCCAACTCTTGAACACGAGCAATTTTTTTAGTGGGTGTGATCTCTTCATCATCGGGATAGAGCTCATCTTCCCGGGCTAATTGCTCAATCTTGTCCCACACACTTTGGCAATCGAGCCCAAGGAGATCATCACCGGCGCCGGCATTGAGCCTATTTCGGATGCGCGATCGGACTCCATCATGGAATCGTAGTACTTGCTCGCTCAACTTTAGGTTGTGATCCGGGCATTTTCGGAGCATGTTTTTATATCTTGCCCATGCCTCGGCCAAGGACTCATGATTCCCTTGCTTAAACTCTTTAATATTGCTCCTTAGCTCGTTGATTTTGGAGGGTGGAAAGAATTTGCTCAAAAAGGCATCAACCATTTGTCCCCATGTTGTGATGGATTGGGGTGGTAGAGACTTGTACCACATGGTCGCCCTTTCCTTTAATGAGAAGTGGAAGACTCTTAGACGAATTGTATCGAGATCCCGTGGATGAAATTGGGTAGTCATGAGAGTGTCGTCTAAAGTCTCCAAATGCTCATGAGGTGATTCATGGGGCTCTCCATAGAAGGGTTCGCTTTGCACCATGCTAAAGATGTGTGACGGAATGTGATAATTTGGTGCAAAGAAATTTGGAAAGATTACGGGCCCCGGTATGGTGTGGACCCTTGGAGGTAGACTTTCTCGGACCGATGGAAGTCTTTGAGGAGGTGCCAGTTGCATAGCTTGGAAAAGATTTTGCAGCCATTCCCTGTTTTCCGGAAGATTTATGTCGGGAAAATTTCCATTTGGATTTAGATTGTCGGCCATTTCTCGAGCTTGTCTACTAGATCGAAGAACACGCTCTATCTCCGACTCAAAATTGTATAGGGGCTCGTTAGGAGAGCGGGTCATGCACCACAAATTACACCTAACAAATAAACACAAGAAAAAAAAATTAGAATAATAAAATAAAAGAAAGGTTAGAAATAAACGAAGAACTAAGAATTATGAAAATTTAAACGAAAAATAAAAAACTAAAATGAACAAGTCCCCGGCAACGGCGCCAAAAACTTGACACGCTAAAAGCCAACGTGCTATGATAGCAAGTGCACTAGTCGTGTGTAGTAATAAAAATGGACGAGAAGTCCGGATTGTCGAACCACAAGGACTTGAATTCTAGTTTAAGATTTTATAACAACAAAGATCAAAACAATAAAGGTAAAATGAGTGTGAAATGCGTAACATAAGAACAAGGTTGAACAAATGATTTAAAACAAAATAGAAAGGGAGACTAAGGCACATGCTAGGTTCAAATTGATCAATTGTACTTATAAAGATTCTAGTTGAAGGATTACGCTTATATTGTTATGGTGAGAACTCCGAGGGTAGAGAATAACCGATGTCTCGCGTATAAACTCCTATGCTTAGATCGTGATTTCCCAAATATTTCTATCCGGAAATCTAACCACTAAACATGCATTAACGTACTAGAGTTCACTCGATTTGAATCGAACAACTTCACCCGGGAATCTTTACCTATGTCTAGGGCAATTCCTCATTAGTTACGGGTCATGATGTGAATTTCTTGCACCCTAAGTCAATTTTCTCCCAAAATATTAACCTAGGCATAAGATTCTAACATATAGTGATCAAGTATATGCAAGATAGGCAAAAACACAAATTCACATCACATAACAATATAAGAACAACCTCAACAATCATCTATTATAAGCATATATCACAATTTGGCCTTACATGGCCCTAGTCTTATGAATTTAGTTCATAATGGATAATATGAAAAACATAAATGAATTAATACACATGTTCATAGACATAATTGAAATGAAAAGCTATAAAAACTCCCTCAAAAGTGAATAATGATGGATCTTGAAGTTGAGCCTTCAATCCCCAAGCTCTTTTCCTTCCTCTAGTTTTCCCCTCCAAGAGTGATGAAGAATGGTGATGAATGGTGGAGAAATCAGATTAGGGGCTACCCCCCTCTCCTCTAAGAATCTGAAATTGATAGTGAATCATGAAGAGTATGGGTTCCCCCTCCTTTTATAGCCAAAATTCCACTAAAGTATGCATTAAGAATTCCCATTAAAGTTCCCCAATGAGAATTCCACCTAAGGTGATGCTTAAAGTTTGGCTTTTAAGATTCCAACCAGCTAAAAAATGCTGAAATTTCGGCCATTAAGAATTCCATCAAGCATAACCATGTGAAAACTTCAACAAAACACATGCATGCTGCCATTTTCTTGCTTTCCAGCGCAGTCTTAGTATTTTCCTCATAAACTTCTCCACAGATCTCCCAATTGGATGATTCAAGTCCCCATGTGAAGCTAACACATAGATCTACAACTTTGCAGAAGGACATTTTGTCCAATTCGGTCTCTAAGTATACCTAAATTACGTTTTAACATGGAGGTTGTTTCTGATTTGGCGCCCATAAAGTAAATCTACCAAGAAACACACTTATGACAACCCCTCAACACATGTGCTGAATTATGGCCAAAGGTGATTCTTACCCATCATATAAGGCTGGAATGTAGGCTGAAAAAGGAGTAACATTCGGACTTTCCATGCCTAGGCATGACTAGGAAGGCGTTGGGGCGTATTCTGGCACATGTACTTTTCTGTTCGGTGCAGCAATCGTATTTCCTTCACAATTATCTCTATAGACCTCCGATTTGGATGTTTCAAGTTCCCATTTGAAGCTAAGACATACATCTAAAACTTTGTAGAAGGAAACTTTGTCTAAGTCGGTCTCGAAATGTACGGAATTATCGCTCGAATGTGGTAGGAGATGCATAAACCGCCTAAGTGTTGAAAAACATGCTTGAACTTGTTTTGTACATCGTTTTTCTTCCCTTTTCTTCATATATTCTCACTTATTACCTGTATTCACTTAACACACCTATTGAATGCAAATGTGACATGATTTAAGCAATAAGTGAATCCAAATCATAAGAATTACGGTCTTAAAAACACGTAGAAACACCTCTTATCATCTATGTAACTTCTTCAGCAACATTCTGACCTTCTGAGCGTGCCTCTGTTATACCCGGAACAATAGTTGACGCTTGAACCTCTTTAGGAGCAGGTTCCTCTATTTCGATTGCAACAACTTCTGCGGCAACGTCTTTGGCAATGGCCACAATATTTGTCATCTCAACATCCAGGTGGACATCGGTTGATGCTTTAGCAGCAGCTGGAACTAAAGCTATAACAAAAGAACTATCCTCTATAAGAGCAGGATCTTCTACAGATGTAGGAAAGAAGATGTTGTGGGAAGAAATAAACTTACCCTGAGAATGAGTCTCATCAGCACCTTGAGCGTTTGGCTCAACAGCAACTTGAGCGTTTGGCTCAACAGCAACTTGAGCACTTGGCTCAACAGTCTCAGGCTTTTCAAGAACGGGAGCAGCTTAACGCTTGCTTGTTCTGGGACGCTTGAAAATATTTTTCACATTGACTCATTCAACGAGTTTAAGCGCTTGAGCGGGCCGAGCGGTAGCTGGTTCCTCGAAATCACTTTGTTTAATAATCCCTTCCAGCTTCCTCCGCTTGATCAGAGGGATCTTGTCCTCTGCATCCTCATTAGTTTCCTCATCATTTTTTTGAGGAGAAGGAACAGCTTGAGCCTCGGGCTTTCTGGGAGCCCTCTTCTTACTAGTAGCTAGATGCTTCAAGGATTCTTCTGGAACCAGACACTCAGCTTCTTCATCGGACACTTCACATACTTCTAGACGTTTAGTTAGTGGCCTGGCAGCACCACCAACTTTGGGAGGATTGAATAAATTGTTCAGAAGCTTGGCTTTATTCAAAGGTTGACCAGATGAATATACACACACTGATTGGTATAGCAGGTCACTCAAAATAAGCTACCCATAAGGTTTATTTGGGGCACTTAAACAGTCCCAAAACCTTCTGAATACATAATCGCTCCAGTTGATCTTGAGATTAAAGAGTATCGCCGTCATCATCTGAAATTGCATTGGGTTCACCTTATCAAAGGTACCCACTCTGCATTCTATGATCTTGCTACAGAAATCAGCCATCAGTCGGTATTTGGCTACGAGTTCTTTCTTTTCAAAGTGTTGTTTGTAAGGTACTCTGTCAAAAGCACGCATAGTCGTCCATGTTTCTTTGATTTGTTCCAAAGTAATGCAATCCAATGCCTCACCCTCATTTGGGAGATTGAAGTTCTTGGCAATGGAAGCAGCAGATAGAATAAATTCCTTGGGAGAATCCTTCTTGTACAGAGGAATGAGACAAGAGATAGACTTCTTGTCTGCGAATAGTTTCGCATTCTTCCAAAAAGTGTCAACTTCCGTCGCAAACAAATAAGAGTATTGAGTTAAGAACGTTTTGAGCCCAGCCTTTGTTACCAGATCCATCATATAAGTCAGGTTGATCTGAGGTTGTTCATACAAAAATTTCCAGTCGATAACAAGGCCTTCAGTAACCTTGATGATAAGCTCGGCAAAAGTATAAGCAGATTTCTTTGGTACCATTTTAGTGAAAGAGATGAACTGAGATTTTCTTTTGCTTTGAAAGTGAGAAAGAGAGAGAGATAGAGAGAGAGTAAAATTTGCAGAGAGCTTTGAATAAGAGTGAATAATTTTTCTGCAGAAATTTTGTTTTAAATGACACAGTAAAGAGATATTGAAACTTGTGTTCTCTCGTCTCTGTAAGATTTAGACACGTGTAAAGGTTTTAATCTCAGCCATAAAAAAAATTTAACTTCGGACGCGAGTTTTGTGTAATAGAGAGAAGTTACATTTGGTAACTCCCATATATAAAGATTTGACATCCGAGTTAAAGTTTTAAAATATTTGGGATTTTCAGAATGTAGCACACGCGCCTGATGGTACACTGCTACGTACACTGACACGTGTTTTTTCTGAATCGTCATTTTGAAAAGTTTTGATTACTCACCAGTTTAATGTGACAGAAACGTGTAGATAGAGTACAAAATAGACTTTTGAGTCTATCCACTACTTCAAGAAGCTTGTAAAATTTATGCATTAGTTTTATAAACAATTTTATATTAAGTGTTGAGTGGAATATGTTCAACGCTTAACACATATCTTTTGTAAAATTTATATTGACGCTTGAGATCAAACATCCTTTTACAGTTGAGCATCCAACATATTATGTATAAATAATTCTGAGCATTGATGATCATGCATATGAAAGTTTTTGATCATTGACGCTTACATATATGTTCCAAGTACAATTTTAAGGTTCCCCCTAAATCTGATAACTTGTAATAACTTTTCAAAGATCTTTTGCACATAAATAAGGTGGATTCCTCCTAAATTATATGTCTAATAAAATATGATGCATAATGATTAAGCGTTTAAGTCGATCATACCTAGTTTACTTCTCAAAGTGAGAAAACGTTGTTCGTTGCGCGCTTTGGTGAAGATATCTGCCAATTGTTTGTCCGTTCCAATAAAGTGCATGGAGATATCTTTCTTTTGAACATGGTGAAGAAGAAAATGGTATCTAATGTCAATATGTTTGGTTTTGGAATGAAAAATAGGGTTTTGAGTCATGGCTAGAACGCTTTGGTTATCACAATGAATGGGGGTTGGACCTAGGATTATACCATAATCTCTAAGTAGTTGCCTCATCCATAACACTTGTGCACAACAACTTCCTGCAGCTACATACTCAGCTTCGGCTGTGGAGATAGCTATGGATTGTTGTTTCTTACTATGCCATGAAACTAACCTATCACCTAGAAATTGACATGTACCACTATTATTCTTACAATCTATTTTGCAACATGCAAAATCTGCATCTGAGTAACCAATTAGTTCAAAAGGAGAGTCCCTTGGATACCATAAGCCCACATTTTGGGTGCCTTTTAGGTATGACACGCTAGAAGCTAACGTGTTGTGGTAGCAAGTGCACTAGTCGTGTGTAGTAATAAAAGTGGACAAAAAGAAATCCGGGTTGTCGAACCACAAGGACTTGAATTCTAGTTCATGATTTTCGATAACAAAAGTAAGTAAATTAGAGATTTAACTAAAAAGGAAAGTAAAATAAGCTAAAGCGAAAGTAAAGATGGATTAAACTTCCAAGGTAGATGGGTGACTAAGGCTCATGTTCGGGCACATGTTGCGTATTGTTATCTTAAGATCATTACCATTTCATTAGACATACATTGCTATGGTGAAAACTCCTAAGGTAAAGAATAATCGATGTCTCGTGACAGACTCCTATACTTAATTGGTGGTTTCCTAAGTATGTCTACTTGGAAATCTAACCACTAAGTATGCATTAAAGATCTAGAGCTTACTCGATTAGAATCGAATGACTTCACCCAAGAATCTTTACCTATGTCTAGGGAAATTCCTATTTGGTCGGTGATGTTGTGAAATTCTTGCACCTTAAGTCAATTTTCTCTCGAATAATTCACCTAAGCATGTTGTGAATGCTTTGTTCACTCTCCAATCAAGAATGGAACTTGGCTCCGTGTTTGTGAGAAGTAGCTTGAGTAGGGACTAAGCAATCATCTACTCAAAAATTTGTTTAAAGTCCATCAACACCCTTATCATCCTTTCTTTCTCATTCGTGGGGCTAATGATATGGACTATTCTCTAAGTGATGGACACTAGCTCTTTTTCCTTCACCCATTGAAGTGACAAACTCGGAGTTCATGATGTAGGACTCGATGAGATTATTGGTTCTTCTTTCCTGAAAAAGCTCAACACTAAAAGGATAAAAAACATCAATGCATAAAGATAATGTAGAATCAATGGGTTGCTTAAAAACCTCATAGTCATCACAAATAACCATGTCATCTCCTACACTATACGACAACTTACCATCATGCACATTAATTACCTCTATACCCGTGGAGAGGGGAGAAGGTAAGTTATATAGTAACCTTTCCAATGCCGCTACAATTTTGTACGCTTGTATTTTAAACTCATCACGCTCGTGAATTGGGAAAAAAATGAGAAAATCAAAGCAAAAAAAAATATGTACAATAAAATCAAAAACTAAAATATACAAGTCCCCGGAAACGGCGCCAAAAACTTGGTACGCTAGAAGCTAACGTGCTGTAGTAGCAAGTGCACTAGTCGTGTGTAGTAATAAAAGTAGATAAAAAGAAGTCTGGGTTGTCGAAGGACTTGAATTCTAGTTCATGATTTTGAATAACAAAAGTAAGAAAATTAGAGATTTAACTAAAAAGGAAAGTAAAATAAGCTAAAGCGAAAGTAAAGAGGGATTAAACTTCCAAGGTAGATGGGTGACTAAGGCTCATGTTCGGGCACATGTTGCATATTGTTATCTTAAGATCATTACCAATTCATTAAACATACATTGCTATGGTGAAAAATCCTAAGGTAAAGAATAACCGATGTCTCGTGATAGACTCCTATACACATAATATTGACTAACACGAATATCAAGACACAAACTCAACATGTTTATCACAATTAAGGGGTTTTGACTAGGAACAAATTGAAACAACAAATTCGTCATGCTTTATCAAAGCAAAGCAAATAATTATTCATAAAAAAAATTATTAAAAAGGGTTTCACTTGCGAAAATGTGTACAAATTGTAAAAATCGGGCACAAAAATATAAAACATGCATATGCACTTCATGTATCCCACCCCCAAACTTAAAAATTAACATTGTCCTCAATGTTAAACAAGAAAATGCGAAAAGAGTAAAGATACTGCCCTGATTGGAGAATTTGAAATCGGAAGTTGTGTGTAGTGCATCTGAAAGATCCTAGGTGATGCATGGCCACCCCCAAACTTAATTGCAACCTGCACAAAAATAGAGAAACCATAAAAAGGAACAAGGGAGATGAACCGACTCAACAACAAAAGAAAAAAAAAACAGACACGATAAAAATAAAAACTAAACTAACAGAAACGAAAAGCAAGCAAAAAGATAAAAAAAAAGCTTGGGTTGCCTCCCAAGAAGCGCTTGTTTAAAGTCATTAGCTCGACTCCCTTACACTGCTCATGGTGGATCATAAGGAGCAATGCCAACTTTGTATGGACGAGCCTTTTTGTGTTTTTTCCAGTTGCGTAAGGGCTTCTCCCCTCCAATCTCTATCACACAACCTAAAAGAATTAAAAGTGAGCATAAGGTCTCTTTCAAAAATACATAATTGAAGTGTAAAGATGAAAGTTTAATTGGAAGTGAGAAAGAATGCTCAATGGATGATTGCAACTCATATGTGGCTATCCCATACTCCCTTAGCCTTAGTTTTGACAACTCAAATGGTGGTATATCCAAGTGATTTATATATCCTCTGATTTTCTCATTCTCTACAGTGGTATCACTTGGGTTCTCAAAATATGCATCGAATGGATCACTAAAGTTGTAAACCTTGACTTCAACCTTCTCCACTCTATCTCTCTGGTGATTGATGCACTTTTTTAAGAAATTGAGAGATATGATGGTAGGTGGTGTTGGATTCTTAAAGATTTCTAATGTTTTTTCTTGGTCATCTGATGGGATGGATTTCGGAGACTCTGTGCTGAATTTTGAATCATCTAGTGATGTTTCTTCTGGAGCTTCATCACTCTCCTCTGTGCTAATATATGTGGTGCTTGACGACCTCTTTGCAACTAAGTTGGAGATTTGGTTCAGTTGTGCTTGGACGTCCTGGATAGATGCCTCGATATTTTGAGACCGCTCATCGTTTGACTTCATCCATTGGATCACCAACTCTTCAAAACTCTCCTCTGTGCTAATATATGTTGTGCTTGACGACCTCTCTGCAACTAAGTTGGAGATTTGGTTCAGTTGTGCTTGGACGTCCTGGATAGATGCCTCGATATTTTGAGACCGCTCATCGTTCGACTTCATCCATTGGATCACCAACTCTTCAAAACTTGGGTTCCTATCACATTGTTGCTGATAATCCCCTTGGTTCTGAAAGTTAGTCAGTTCAAATTCTCCCTGCATTAGAAAGGGGGATCTATCTTGTTGCAGATATGTCGGCGAAGCTCTCATTGCATAATAACTCAAAGGCAAGTCCTGATGATTTCTCCATCTTTCCTGGCAGTAGTCACTCTGATGAATGCCTCCACGCCACGAACAAAAATCTTGAATATGACTCTCATAAGCTCCTGCACTCCATCCTCGTTGTGACCAATTAAAGTTATAATCATTCATCTCATCGAGAATCAAATAAAAAAATGAAAAAAAAAGACTTAAGCTTAGAACAGAAAAGAGAATCTCAATATTAAACAAAACAATTGTCCCCGGCAACTGCGCCAAACGGCGCCAAAAACTTGACACGCAAAAAACCTAGCAAGTGCACTAGATCGTGCAAGTAATATAATGGATATTTAAGTCCGGATTATCGTACCCAAGGGACAACGTATTTAAGTATTGAAACTACTGTATTACCTAATTCCAAGTTAAATCAAATATTTAAGGCGTGATTGTTTAATTAAACTAAAGAAAATTCATTATGTAAAACGCGTAGAGATTGAAAAATCAGAGGAAGAGAGATAACTAAGACACGTGATCCGACCAAACTAATCCTTATCAATTATGAAGTGTGTTATTCAATTATTACTTATCATTCTATGGCGGAAACTCCAAAATTATACACCACCCAATCTCTTGGTATAGTGCGTCTATGTTAATTAATGATTCCCTATATCCCTATATGAGAATTCAATTAATACACATGCATTAACAAGATTTATGAGATTCCTCGTTACCGGAAGGCTACACGAATGAATCGGATCTATCCCTAGTCAATTCTAAGACGTGATGTTCAATTGCTCAAGCATCTTTAACCTATATCCTCTCGGAATTTAAGCTAAGCAATTTATCAAACAAGTGGTGATCAAGCACTCATAAGCATTAAACACAACAAATTGAACACATAGCATGCCAAGCAATAATCAAAAACATAAATTTATAAACAATAAGTCATAGTTTGCCTTCACACGGCCTTAGTCAAACGAATTTAGTTCATGATCGAAAAGAACGAGAAATAACAATTTTCAAAAGACATGTTCAATGAACTAATCTCAAAAGAAAGTGAAAAACTCCCTATTACAATCTTGATTTTCTCGTTGTTGCTTGAATTCTTTGTTTTCGTAGACAAATTCGGAGTCTTCAAGCTTTACTCTTGCTTCCCTAGGGTTTTCTCCCAATTCTTGTGTTGTAAAAAGTGTCTTCTCCTCAAAAACTGACTTGTGTTTTCTCCCTATTTATAGGTTACTGTACGCGGACGGGATGCTACGGCATCGAAGTCGGGATGCTGCAGCATCAAAATTTCTCTCGCGCAGCCGTTTTACACTGTGATGCTGCGGCATCACAGGTTTGTCGATTTTTTCTTGACTTTTTCTTCATCTTTTGGATCCAATGATGCTCTACACCTAATACACATAAATAAAACAAATCAAGGTATAATGTGGGATAAAATTTACTAAAAAATGAGCCAAATCCAAGAAAAGAGTCGCCGAAAAAGGCGTAAAATACGAGCTTATCAAATCTTTAATTGGAATCTTGAATCTCTTCTTTCTCTTTTCTTTTGCTTTTCTCAAGTGATGAAAAGTGGGTCCCAATCCCAAGAAATCTCCAAAATTCACTTAGAATTCGAACCCCCCTATTCTTCCTTTCATTTATGGCCTTTATCCCTTCAAAACTGCTGTACCGGAGCCTAAGCGTGGCCTAAGTGGCACCTAGTCGTGGTCCAGGTGGCCTAAGTGGCATGGGGAATAATTTGACTGGCGCCTAGGCGCCAGCTGCAGAGTCTGAATCGTTTTCTTGTTTTTCAGCACAACAATTGTATTTTCTTCATAACTTTCTCCATGGACCTCAGATTTGGATGATTTAAGTTGTCACGTGAAGCCAAGATGGATTTCTACAACTTTCTTGAAGAAGACATCCTCAAATTTGGCTTCAAAATATGCTGAATACTGTGTTTTTGGTGCGCTTTACGTCGATTGCAGTGATTTTCCACCTTTACTCAATAAGCACATAGATTATACACATATGTGGCATAAACCAAGTGATAAATGAATCTAAAGCATAAACGTAAGGACTTAAAAACACGTAAAAATGACTCTTATCACGGTATTTAAGGATCTTCTTGGCAACAATTAAGTTGACTCTTTAGGATCAGCTTGAAATCGTGCGCACATGCATACCGAAAACATAATGTCAGGTCTACTAGCAGTAAGATAAAGAAGTGATCCAATGATACCTCTATAATTAGTGATATTAACTTTCTTCGACTTTCATTTTTATCTAACTTAAGCGTTTGGCTCATTGGAATTTTTGAATATGATGCATTTTCCATGCCAAATTTCTTAATCATATCACGTGTGTATTTAGCTTGGTTTATAAATATGCCATTAGGGAGTTGTTTAACTTGTAATCCTAAGAAGAAAGTTAATTCACCCATCATGCTCATTTCAAATTATTCTTGCATCATTTTTGAAAATTTCTCACACGGGCGCTTGTTAGTAGAACCAAATATAATATCATCAACATAAATTTAGACTAAGAGAATATGTTCATCATTGGTAATTTTAAATAACGATGTATCAACGTTACCTTTTGAAAAGCCTTTATCAATAAGGAAAATAGAGAAAGTGTCATACCATGCTCGGGGTGCTTGCTTAAGCCTATAAAGTGCTTTCTCTAGCTTGTAAACCATACCCTTACCATGGTTGTTGATGAATCCTGGTGGTTGCTCCACATATACCTCTTCTTGGAGTTTACCGTTCCAGAAGGCACTCTTCACGTCGATTTGATACACAGTAAACTTGTTGAACGCTGCATACGCTAGAAACATACGAATTGCTTCAAGAAGGGCGACAGGAGCATATGTCTCATCAAAATCAATTCCCTCTTCTTGGAAATAACTTTGGGCTACGAGTCTAGCCTTGTTTCTTATCACAATGCTATTCTCATCCATTTTGTTTCTATATACCCATCTAGTTCCAATAACTCCTTGGTGAGTTGGATCAAACCTTACTACGCTCAAACTGATTAAGCTCTTCTTGCATAGCTTCAATCCAACTTTATCATTTAGAGCTTCATCCACTTTCTTAGGCTCCATTTGAGATAGAAAGCTTGCGAACATGGCCTCATTAAATGTAGCGGCTCTAGTCCTAACAGGCGCTTCAATATCTCCAATAATCTGTTCAGGTGGATGATCACGCAACCATAGTCTATCTGGTTGGAACGAGTTAAGAGGTTGACCAGGCGCTTAACGATCAAACGCTTGACTATCCTATTGCGTAGGTGCTTCAAGTTCATTGATTCTTGTTTGCTCTTGATGATCACTTTCTTCATGATCATTGTCAGATCTTGCATTGATTTCCAAAATAACCTCATGAGTAATCTTAGGAGGTGGCACTGAGATCTCATCATCGTCGTCACTATCTTCGTCAATGGTAAATTTAGACGCTTGATGACATAGATCTTCAACTCCTACATCATTCATATTAACCTTACTCGGTTCTTGGTTAGCATCATCAAAAACAACATGAATAGATTCGTCAACCTTCGATTTGATCTTGTTTAAGATGTGAAAATTCTTTCCATTCTTGGTGTAGCCTAGAAAGATTCCCTCATCCGCTTTAGGATCAAATGTTTTTAGGCTTTGGCATACATTATTATGAATAAAACATTTAGAACCAAAGACATAAAAGTATGAAACATTTGGCTTACGTCCCTTCCACAGTTCATATGGAGTTTTTCCATGCTATTTGTTGATCAAGCATCGATTTTGAGTGTAACAGGCAGTGTTGATCGCTTCGGCCCAAAACTAGGAGTAAGCTTGGACTCTGCTAACATTGTCCTAGCAGCTTCCTTGAGCGTTCTGTTCCGGCGCTCAGCAACACCATTCTGTTGGAGAGTTCTGGGAGCCGAATACTTATCATATATTCCGTTCTCTGCACAAAACTTCTCAACAACCTTCTTAGTAAAGTCAGTACCATGATCGCTTCTTATTCTTGCAACCTTAAGATTTTTCAATGTTTGAAGTTGCCGAATAAGCATTGTTAACTTGTCACATGTTTCATCTTTGGATGAAAGAAATTCCACCCAAGTAAATCGAGAGAAATCATCTACTATCACCAAAGTATACTTTTTACCGCTCACACTGATTGTTTGAACAGGTCCAAACAGATCCATGTGAAGTAGTTCAAGTATTCTAGAGGTAGATAGATGAGGTTTTCTCTTGAAAGATGATTTAACTTGTTTTCCCATTTGATAAGCGTCACAAAGGCGAACCTTATGCAATGGTCCTTTTGGTAATCCCTCTACAAAATTTAGATTTATAAGCTGAGAGATTGTCTTAAAGTTGAGGTGATTCATTTTTCTATGCCATATCCAACCAGTTTTAGTTTCTTTTTTAGCAACAAAACATGTTGGGTTGTTATCAAGTATTGAACCCCAATCTACCAAATATACGTTGTTTGTTCTTTTACCTTTCAATTTAGTAGACTTAGTCTTAGCGTCATTTATATAGCAACAGTCGCTTGAGAATGTGACTTCAAAGCCTTTATCACAAAATTGACTTATGCTTAATAAATTGTGCTTCAGACCCTCAACATAATAAACATCACTTATCATGTTGTTCCCCCTATGCATAGTACCTATACCTTTGGTTTTACCTTTGGAGTTGTCACCAATACCACCTGAGGACCACTGGCAGCTCAATAGTTGATCAAAAGATCCTTGGAACCAGCCATGTGCCTTGACGATCCACTATCGAAGTACTAAATAGATGTATCGGCTTTAGCTCTAGGTACCTGCAATCAAAAGAGAATTTCTATTTTTGTTTAGGTACCCACTATTGCTTAGGTCATTTACCATTAGTAGCATTGTTAGTTTGAATTAGAACTTTGGAACCCATACTTGCCTAGTCTTCATTGTAGGAATACTGGCCTTCTTAGGTTTCACATAGTGTTGTGTGTGCTTTTTGTTTACCTTGTTCTGTGTGAGTTGTTTGGGTGTATAATAATATCCTCGATTATAATAGTAATCATAATCATCATAGTATCAATAATATGATCTTGACTGCTGACACGAAAAATCCTTACGTGTATAAAACAACAAGTGGACTGGTCGTGTGTAGTAATAGAATGGATATTAAGTTTGGAATGTCGAACCCACAGAGACTCGTATTTTAAATTAACAAGTTTAAAGCAATTGAATTAAATTAAAAGATTTTTGATTAATTGACAGTAGAAAGGTAAAAACTAAGACTTAACAATTTGATTGAGATTCTTATATGAGAAAGCAACTAAGGCACATGCTCCAACCTTTATTATTTGTAAATATATATGAGTGATTCTTCTAATTATTCGACTATTATTGCTTTGGTGGAAAAAACCTTAAATAATTATTACCCGATCTCTCGGCTGTAATAATCCTATGATTACGTGACGGTTCTCTAAATATATCTATCCGAGAATCAAATCTTTAACCATGCATTCAAGTTCTAGAATTTCCCCGGATTAATTTGGCTAACAGCACCCGAAAATCTATACCTATCTCTAGGAGCAATTCCTCATGTTTTTCGGATGATGTGTTAATTCCTTTGAACCCTAATATATATTCTCCCAAATAATAAATTAGGCTAATTAGCAAACATATGTTGATCAAGCATACGATTGGAATAAAAGCATAAAATTAACACACAAAACAATAATAGAATTAAAATGAACAATCACTTCATATATATAAACTCATAAAATTGGCATTCACATGGCCTTAGTTTGATTAATTTAGTTCATAATTATAATTGGAAAAACAATTAAAAACATAGAATTATTCATAGACAAATATTCTGAAAATAAAAAGCTCCCTGTTAATAATTGATGAACTCGTGTTGAATCGTCTTTCTCTTCGTCTTGCTCGTTTCTTTGCTCCAATCTCCTCTCTAGCTGCCAATTTCGAACCTCTCCTTCTTGTTGTAAGAGAAAGTATCCTATTTGAGTGTAGCGTTAGTGTGTTTTGTGTTGTTGTGTGTTGGGTCATTTTGACATGAAACAACACCCCAATTTATACTAGTATGCACTAGAGTATAACAACTAATATACACTAAAAGAATACAAATGGGGTACACATAGCACATGCCTAAAGGAAGACAACTAATGTTCATCATGAACATAAGTAAAAACCCACACTACACATGCCCAAAAGTAGACAACTATCAGCATTATAAATGAAAGGGGCACAGAACACATGCATTACAATCATTAAAGGAGGCAACTAATGGTCTTTAGGTGTCAAAAGTTTCTAAGATTCGTCCAGCTGCCCGTAGCATTTTTCCTTCTGCGCAGAAATAGTGTGTTCTTCATAACGTTTTTCTCAGATCTTAGATTCAAGTGATTCAAGTTCTCACGTGAAGCTAAGACATAGATCTACAACTTTGTAGAAGAACACGTTCTCAGATTCTGCGTCCAAAATACAGAAGTATTGCATTTTCTTCCAGCTGATTTCTCTATTGTTATGATTTTTACCTTGAATTCATTTAAAACACAAATCAAAGCCACAAGTGGTAAAATTCATACATATTTGAACCTAAACCATGAAATTATTGACCTCTCAAATGTGTAAAACTCACACTTATCAACACCCCCAAACTTAACATTGATCGTCCCCGAGCAATTGAACAAAAGAAAACTAAGAATTAAACAACATCAAGAAAAAGGGTAAAACAAAAACAAAAGATAGCTCACTTTCGTAGAGATCACGATTGCATTTAGCGTATGCAACAAGCCTTTAAACCTCAATTATACCAAAAGAGGACGAGTGTTGTCTCGTGAGGGTTTGTAGATGATATACCCACAAAATCCATCCAAATTTTAGTCCCTTTATCAACGCGAATCAACTTAATCAATAAGAAACCCATAGCGTAAAAATCGACTGTTAAAGCTCAAAAAATTTTATACACATATCAAAGACTTGCTCATGTTACACCTTGACTCGAATAAAGACCTCCAAAGGGTGTAGTGATTGTAAGTGTAAGGCATTATAGTCAAGTGGCATTCTTACCAAATTCCAGACATTAATCCCATATTTTATTAACCGTCGATCAATCCTAAAGTACAAGCCTCATAGAAACTTGATAACCACTTAAATTTCATTACTTAATCCATTTAAACCTTAAACTCATATGAAACTTCCATTTAAATTTATTAAGGTTAGGTCATGTGCAATGTTTTATTCCTTTAGGCTTTCTATGACACCCATGTATCGAGCTTTGGATCAATGACTCCCAAACTAGATAGTTTTAGGGCATTAAATGTTAAGACACTCCTTGCGGATTTAATCACTCGAGTGCCAAAGGCCACGAAATAAAACTAGACCTTTCATTCATTTTTAACCTAAATTGGCTTAAGCAAAGCTCAAATTAGCATGACAGTACAGTATATAGGCATGTTACTTTTCACCTCCAGTACATATCAGCCTGACTTTATAGTCATACCAATCATCAACCTTTTTCATTAATTATTAGGTATACGAAGCAACTACTCAACTCGTGACCTTAAGAAGAATCTAAGTTAACATTTCTGGGAGAAAGTCGTTAAGTGTTTCAGGATGATTATCCACTTGACTCCTCTACCATCGACTTATCGTGCATTTGTGATTCATCTTATGGAAATTCTACTCTAATCTAGGGTACCATGAGCGAAGTGAAGACATGTGTATTCCAACATAAAATATATATATATATATATATATACTTATATTCATGCCATCGAACTTACATTAATTAGTTTCATTGCATCAATTTGGGGACTAAAAATTAAAAATTTCAAGCTTAAAATGAATCACCTACATGAACATTCAAAAGTATCAAAAAATATTATTACCTTTAAACACCCCCAAACTTATTCCTAACATTGCCCTCAATGTTACATCTAGATTCAAACCAAGAAAAACGGTAAAAGAAATACTTACAAAACCGGAAAGCTTAAAAAGCAAACTGAGGAGTAGTCGGTTGAGTCGAAAATCAAGGCGATCCTATCAGAATGCTCAACATAAATTGAACTCCCCTACTCACGCTTTTCCATGTGCTCAAAAAGAACATAAAAATGTTGCAAAATTTAAGAACAATTCAACAGTAATACCCCCAAACTTATTCAACAGTTACACTTCAGCCCCCAGAACAATCAAAACTCATCACAATACAAAACAATCACCACAAGCATTAATAGCAACAAACAATCACACAAGCCCCAAACGGCTATGTATGTACAAAAATAAAAAAGACGAGCAAAACCAACCTCCTGGACATAAAATTTCACAAATACTTTCTGACTCTCACATCCGTATGTGGGAGGCAGTAATGAAATATATATATATATATATATATTTTTTTCTCGAACCATTTTCCTGTAACAAAACAACCAAGACGAAATGAAAGATTAAAATGCAAAAATAAAAACAAACTAGACGCTAAAAAATATATATATATAAATAAAAAAAATAAGAAAAGTAAGAAACATGGGTTGCCTCCCAAGAAGCACTTGTTTATAGTCAATAGCTCGACTGTTCAGAATCGAATTAAGTCGATGGCTCTTGGAACTTGATAGACGAGGTGTCTGTGTTCCAATCTGTTCCCCAGTAATATTTCAACCTATGTCCATTGGTCAAGAATACTTGTCCATCATCTGTAATGAACTCCACAGCCCCTGATGAATACACTCGTGTGACTCGAAATGGTCCTGACCAACGAGATTTAAGTTTTCCCTGAAAAAGTTTGAGTCTTGAATTATACATCAGAACCAATTCGCCTTCCTTGAATTCCCGTGATAAGATATGCTTGTCGTGCCACTTCTTAGTCCGTTCCTTGTATAGCTTGGCATTCTCGTATGCCTCATGTCTCCACTCCTCGAGCTCATTCAGTTGAAATAGCCGCTTGTTACCTACAGAACTTGCATCGAAATTAAGGAATTTGATAGCCCAATAAGCACGATGTTCAAGTTCGACAGGTAAGTGACAAGCTTTTCCAAATACAAGGCGATATGGGGACATGCCAATAGGGGTTTTAAAAGCAGTACGGTAAGCCCACAATGCATCATCTAATTTCAGAGACCAATCAGTTCGATGACTATTTACCATTTTTTCTAAAATCCTTTTTATTTCCCTATTAGATACTTCGACTTGCCCACTAGTTTGAGGGTGATAAGGGGTCGAGATTTTATGTTTAACACCATATTTGTTCAACAATTTTTCAAATTGCTTGTTACGAAAGTGTGTACCTCCATCACTTATGATTGCTCTAGGGGTACTAAATCGAGTAAAAATTCATTTCTTAAGAAATCTAAGAACCACCCTAGCATCATTAGTCTGCAAAGCCTCGGCTTCGACCCATTTAGACACATAGTCGACAGCAACAAGAATGTATTTATTAGAACACGAACTAGGAAAAGGACCCATAAAATCAATACCCCACACATCAAATAGTTCGCATTCAAGCACAGTGTTCATTGGCATTTCGTGTCGTCTAGAAATGTTACCTACCCTTTGACATCGATCACAAGAATTCATCTCTTATTGGGATCTTATCCATTCCCTCATCCACTAACTCGAGCCTAGAGAGGTGATCAGCTACTACATTCTCAGAGCCTTTTTTATCTTTGATTTCTAAGTCAAACTCTTGTAGTAATAAAATCCACCTTAGCAGTCTAGGTTTGGCATCTTTTTTAGCAAGCAAGTACTTCAATGCAGAATGATCAGTGTACATGATAACTTTGTTAAGCACAAGATAAGAATGAAATTTGTCAAAGGCAAAGATAACAGCTAGAAGATCTTTTTCAGTGGTAGCATAATTGAGTTGAGCTTCATTTAAGGTACGACTAGCATAGTATATAGCATGAAAGCTTTTACCCTTCTTTTGACCAAGTACAGCTCCTACAGCTGTGTCGCTCGCGTCACACATCAACTCAAATGGCAAACTCCAGTCGGGAGCAGCCATCACAGGTGCTGAGATCAATTTTTCCTTTAAAGTGAGGAAAGCCTGCATACATGCATCATCAAAATCAAATACTGCATCTTTCATGGTCAAGTTAGACAGAGGTTTAGCAATTTCGGAAAAATTAGCAATAAAACGCCTATAAAACCCGGCATGCCCTAGAAAACTTCGCACGGCTTTGACGGTGGTGGGTGGTGGGAGATTGGCTATCACTTCAATTTTTGCTCGATCCACCTCAATCCCCTTCTTGGATATCTTATGGCCTAGAACAATGCCTTCTTGTACCATGAAGTGGCACTTTTCCCAATTCAAGACTAAATCAGTATCCTCACATCTCTGCAACACGAGGGTTAGATTGTGCAAACATCTATCATAGCTTGAGCTAAACACAGAAAAGTCATCCATGAAGATTTCAATACATTGTTCGATCATGTCATGATATATAGCCATCATGCATCTTTGAAAAGTAGCAGGTGCATTACAAAAACCAAAAGGCATCCGTCTATAAGCAAAAGTGCCATAAGGACAAGTGAAAGTGGTTTTCTCTTGATCCTCAGGTGCAACGGAAATTTGGTTATAGCCGGAATACCCATCCAAAAAACAATAATATTCATGCTCAGCTAATCTTTCTAACATTTGATCGATAAAGGAAAGTGGGAAATGGTCTTTTCGGGTACATTCATTCAATTTCCTATAATCGATGCAAACCCTAAAACCAGTGACAATTCTAGATGGAATCAACTCATTATTATCATTAAGAACGACTGTCGTACCTCCCTTCTTTGGCACTACCTGAGTTGGACTTACCCATGAGCTATCAAAGATAGGAAAAATGATTCCAGCATCGAGTAACTTGATTACCTCTTTTTTCACCACTTCTTGAATTTGAGGATTTGACCTCCTTTGTGGTTGTATGGTGGGCTTTGAGCTCTCTTCCATCAGGATCTTGTGCATGCAAATGGCCGGACTAATCCTCTTGATGTCAGCAATCTTCCATCCAAAGGCCCTTTTGTGCTCCTTCAACACCTTTAATAACTTTGCTTCTTGTGGCTCTGTAAGAGAAGAAGAAATAATCAGTGGCAAAGTTTCATTATCACTTAAATAAACATATTTAAGATGTGAGGTACGGCTTTTAGATAAAGAATCGGTGGTTCCTTAATGGATGGTTTGGATTTGCTTGACAGTGGCTGATCCAACATCTCAAATTTCCTTATGATGGCACATTGTGTATGCCTCTCCAGACTATGGACAGCCGTCAGTTGTCTATCATCTACTGACTCAGCATCCTTACATTTCATTATGCATATTTCAAGTGGATCGTCAGAGATGTTTTCCTGAAAATGCTCGAAAATCAAAGGATCACAAACATCTATTTGCAAACACGACTTGTCATCACCGACATGCTTTAAAACCTTGAAGATGTCAAAAGTAACTCTCTCTGCTCCCACATTTAAAGTTAACTTACCATTTGCTACATCGATCATAGCTTTACCTGTGGCTAGGAAAGGTCTTCCTAGGATGAGAGGAACTTCGACATCTTCTTCCATTTCTAGAACCACGAAGTCCACCGGAAAGTAAAATTTTTCAACTTGCACGATCACATCCTCTATGATTCCCTTCGGGTGTTTGATAGATCGATCTGAAATTTGAAGACTCATCGAGGTTGGCTTCGGACTTCCCAAGCCCAATTTCTGAAACAACGAGGGAGAAGGTTTATGCTAGCCCCTGAATCACACAACACTCGATCAAATTTGAGTTGCCCGATGGTGCATGGGATCGTGAGGCTCCCTGGATCTTTGAGTTTCTTTGGCAACTTATCCAATACTACTGCTGAGCATGCTTCTGTCAAACACACCGTTTCAATCCCTTCCCACTTTTGCTTGTTTGAGAGAATATCCTTGAAAAACTTGATGTAATTGGGCATCTGCAAAATTGCATCAATAAAAGGAATGTTAATTCTAACTTCTCGAAGAATTTCTAAGATCCTATGAAAGCTCTTATCCATTTATTTTTTATTCTTTTTATGTGCGAGGGGAAAGGGGAGACGTATTTCAACTGGTTTAGAAGAAGAAAGAGATAAAGTTTTGATAAAATTCTGTTTTGCCTCTGACGTATGGATAGTGGATTTTCCCACGTTCGTACGTTGACCGGTCAACGTCTGGACTACATTTTGGTCACATCTGGACTGTGGAGGCAGCGTGTTCAAATCTTCGAGATTTTCCAACGTTCGGACATTGCTTTCATGTTCAGGCGTTGGCTTCTGGGGAGGTGCATTTTTCACTTCTTTGCCACTACGGAGGGTAACGGCATGGCATTGTTCCTTCGGATTCTTCTCTGTATCGCTTGGAAGTATCATTTGATAATTGTGCAAATTGATGCTGCAACTCTTTTATTCCCGTCATAACACCTTGTAACATCAATCGAAGCTCTGCAAATGATTCGTCCGATTTTTGCATGTGAGCATCTAATCTTTCTTCGACAGTGGGAGTTCTTCGAATTTGACCTTGTGGCTTAAAATTCCCAGGCTTCTGAGCTTGATTTTTGTAAAACGGAGGCCTTGGTGCTTAGTAGATGCCTTGTGGTGCATTCTGTGCCGGATTTGGCCTTTTTGGGAAATTCGTGGGTATGTGGAAGTTCAATTGAGGTTTGTTTGAATTCCAACATAATTCACATTCCCGATGGCTAGCGCTGATTCGGCATCTTGTTCTACCTCTTGAGCAACGACAACCCTTCGGGATTGTGGAATAATCTCATCATCATCTTCAGGGTATAGTTCATCCTCCCGTGCCATCTGCTTTAGCTTTGCCCACACTGTTCTGCTATCGAGACCTAAAAGATCACCACTGGCTCCTGCATTAAGTCTGTGACAAATCCGAGACCGGACTCCATTAAAGAAGTGTAGTACTCGCTCGTCTCTAGAATAATTGTGATCGGGGCATTTTCGAAGCAGACCCTTGTATCTTGCCCATGTTGATGCTAACGATTCATCCCGTCTTTGCTTAAAACCTTTGATCTCGCTTCTCAACTTGTTAATCCTTGATGGAGGGAAAAACTTGTTGAGAAACTCCTCGACTAACTCACCCCACGTTTCAATGGATTGCGGGGGCAATGACTTGTACCACAGGGTCCCTTTATCCTTAAGCGAGAAATGGAATAATCTGAGGCGGATGGCATCAAGATCTCTTGGGTGAAATTGCATAGTAGTCAACACATCATTGAAGTGCTCCATATGGTCATAAGGCGACTCTTTTTGATCACCATAAAATTGTTCTGCCTGAACCATGTTGAACATGTGAGGTGGAATATGGAAGTTTGGTGTGGCAAAATTGGGGAACACAACAGGCCACGGCGTAGTGTGTACACGTGGTGGTTGATTACCGCGAACTGATGGGGGTGGTGCCGGAGGTGCCGGTTGCATGGTTTGAAACAAATTTTGAAACCATTCCCTATTCTCGAGAAGATTCATGTCAGGAAAATTTCCAGCCATAGCTCGTTTTCTTAAGTTTGCTTGAAACGTTCGATCGATCTCGGGATCAAATTCCTCTAAACCCTTTCCTGAGGTTCTGGTCATTCACCACAAAAATACCCTATTTAAACAAAGAAGTAAACCACAAGAATTTATCACTAGAAGATAAAATTAAAAAGAATTGATAAAAGAAAGTAAACTAAAATTGCAATAAACTTACAAACTAAAACAAAACAAGTCCCCGGCAACGGCGCCAAAAACTTGACACGAAAAATCCTTACGTGTATAAAACAGCAAGTGGACTGGTCGTGTGTAGTAATATAATGGATATTAAGTCCGAAATGTCAAACCCACAGAGACTCGTATTTTAAATTAACAAGTTTAAAGCAATTAAATTAAATTAAAAGATTTTTGATTAATTGACAGTAGAAAGGTAAAAACTAAGACTTAACAATTTGATTGAGATTCTTATATGAGAAAGCAACTAAGGCACATGCTTCAACCTTTATTATTTGTAAATATATATGAGTGATTCTTCTAATTATTAGACTATTATTGCTTTGGTGGAAAAAACCTTAAATAATTATTACCCGATCTCTCGGCTGTAATAATCCTATGATTACGTGACGGTTCTCTAAATATATTTATCCGAGAATCAAATCATTAACCATGCATTCAAGTTCTAGAATTTCCCCGGATTAATTCGGCTAACAGCACCCGAAAATCTATACCTATCTCTAGGTGCAATTCCTCATGTTTTTCGGATGATGTGTTAATTCCTTTGAACCCTAATATATATTCTCCCAAATAATAAATTAGGCTAATTAGCAAACATATGTTGATCAAGCATACGATTGGAATAAAAGCATAAAATTAAAACACAAAACAATAATAGAATTAAAATGAACAATCACTTCATATATATAAACTCATAAAATTGGCATTCACATGGCCTTAGTTTGATTAATTTAGTTCATAATTATAATTGGAAAAACAATTAAAAACATAGAATTATTCATAGACAAATATTTTGAAAATAAAAAGCTCCCTGTTAATAATTGATGAACTCGTGTTGAATCGTCGTTCTCTTCGTCTTGCTCGTTTCTTTGCTCCAATCTCCTCTCTAGCTGCCAATTTCGAACCTCTCCTTCTTGTTGTAAGAGAAAGTATCCTATTTGAGTGTAGTGTTAGTGTGTTTTGTGTTGTTGTGTGTTGGGTCATTTTGACAGGAAACAACACCCCTATTTATACTAGTATGCACTAGAGTATAACAACTAATATACACTAAAAGAATACAAATGGGGTACACATAGCACATGCCTAAAGGAAGACAACTAATGTTCATCATGAACATACGTAAAAACCCACACTACACATGCCCAAAAGTAGACAAATATCAGCATTATAAATGAAAGGGGCACACAACACATGCATTACAATCATTAAAGGAGGCAACTAATGGTCTTTAGGTGTCAAAATTTCTAAGATTCGTCCAGCTGCCCGTAGCATTTTTTCTTCTGCGCAGCAATAGTGTTTTCTTCATAACGTTTTCCTCGAATCTTAGATTCAAGTGATTCAAGTTCTCACGTGAAGCTAAGACATAGATATACAACTTTCTAGAAGAACACGTTCTCAGATTCTGCGTCCAAAATACAGAATTATTGCATTTTCTTGCAGCTGATTTTTCTATTGTTATGGTTTTTACCTTGAATTCATTTAAAACACAAATCAAAGCCACAAGTGGTAAAATTCATACATATTTGAACCTAAACCATGAAATTATTGACCTCTCAAATGTGTAAAACTCACACTTATCAACTGCCTTGGATATTGACTTTGATATTTCGTTGGCGCTGGCTTGGGTAGCACTTTTGGTGTTGATCGCTTGGCGCTTGATTCACAGTGGTTAGAATTATCCTTAGCCTTTTGAGCGTTTGGACCAACCCGTATTTGTGAATCATTTGCCTATGCCTTACCCTTGCCTGAGTCTGCTTTGGCTTTCTCATTTGGCCTCGTACCATTGTCGCTTGGTTCATTTAGCGTTTGTCTTTGTGTCCCTTTCTCAACAAAGAAAACACCCTTCCCTTTGTTGTTTGCCGTAACATTAGATTTATTTGGTTGTTTACTGACTTTATTGCATCCTAAACCGGTCTTTTCACCAAATAACCTTGTTATCTCAGTCACATTGTCTAGCTTTCTTGACGCTTTAGACAATGATGAGACGAGCTGTTCTGATTTAGCAAGTCTAGTAATCGGCTCAGCTTCTCTCTTGACTATTATATCAAGAACACTTTTCAACTGGATTATTTCACTCTTAAGCGATTGGTTTTTCTCAATGCACTGTTGCTGAACTTGCAACTCTGCTTTGAGAGTTACTTTATCACTTTTGAGTGATGAGATAATATCAAAGTGATTTTGGTATAATTTGGTAGCATCTTGACAATCATTATAATATTCTCTGACTTTATCAAGTAATTCTTCATAAGAGACAGGAAGAGATAATTCAGTATTTACCTCAGGGGATGCTTCATCATCTCTGCCCATGAGACAATTAAGCGCTGAGTCATTCACTAGCTCATCATCATCACTGCTCTCCTCTGAAGACTCCATATCTTCAGGTGCGGACGCTGGTTCTGATTCCGCTAGCAAGCCTTGTTGGAGAAGGTTGCTCCTAAATTGGTTTCTATCCACGTAATCCTGTCTTGAAGGCTTTGATACATTTGGATTGGGGTAATTTACCTGGTAGTGCCCTGGTTTTCTGCAATTATAACAAAGATTAGTTTTCATCTTTTGTTCATTTGTTAACCTTGCATTGTGTGGTTTTGAGACCACTGGCGCTGAGAGATTTTAAGCAGATGCTTGGTACTGAACAGGCGCTGAAGGAGAAGGTGCAGAATATTGAAGCGCTTGATACTGTTGTTGTAATGGAGCAGGCGCTTTATATGAATATTGTCCTTGATGCTTAGGACTATTTCCTTTCTTTTCATATCTCAAGAACTTTCTGAATCTATTTAGAAGCGCTAGTTCCTCATCCTCATTAATATCTGAAGCTTTTCCTTTATTACCCGATTTATCTGTGATTGATGCTATGAGCGCTCAAGACTCAATCACTGGACTGCTTACTGCATCACTAGTCCAATTCAACTCAAATGCAAATGCTTTGATCTCCGAAAAAGTGTCTTCTAGAGTTAAACTATCCAAATTGTTCGACTCTCTCATAGTTGTTGTTTTCATCAGAAATCTACTACGTAGACTTTTAAAAAATTTGACCACCATTTCCCGATTCTATAGATCCATACCCAAAGATGTTAATTCTGAAGTAAGGGCTATGAATCTTATATCCAATTGTTCTAAAGTCTCATTGGGCAACATCTTGAAACTGTTAAACCTTTTCTTGGCAATGGAAAGCATGTTCTCTTTAATCTAAGCTGATCCACCACAATTTATGGCTAACTTATCCCAGATTTCCTTAGTAGTTCTACATGACTTAATCTTGTTGAATAAGTTGTGATTATCACCAATAGCTATATATAGAGTATTACGACCAACATTGTCCAAATTTTCACTTCGACGCTCATCTGGAGACCATTCTTGTTTTGGCTTTTCCATGTAACCATCCGAAGTGTCTTCCGTGGCTCTAGGCGCTCAAGTGATAACTTTATATATTTTGATTGGCCCATCTAAAATAATTTCGCACATGTCATCATCACATGAACAGAGATATGTAAATGCTTTGACTTTCCATGTGTCAAAATTAGACTCAGTCAGTTTAGGAACTTTAGCAAGTGCCATAAAGGAATTTTTTAAAGCAACTACATTTGAAAAGGACTAAAACAAGCTGTTATGGTTGGAAATTTTAAAATTTCAACTTTAACTGCTCTGATATCACTTGTTGGTCCCAAGTGGCATACGAAATGGTCTAAAAGGGGGGGAGGTTGAATAGACCCTGAAGTCTTTTTAGGTTGAATAGACCCTGAAATCTTTTTCAACTTCAAAAATTTTGTATTAAAATTCGTTGGACGCTTGAAAAATAGACGCTTGACTTAAGCGTCTAATGAAGACTGTTTTAGAAAGTTAACTTAGACTTCAAATTTGAATACTATAACCAAATAGGTTTGAGCGTTCACTTCTTGATCAGTGTTAGCACAGCGGAATTCATTTTATAGTCTTTTTATTTAAAAGCTTTAACGTCACAAGCGGTTCATTAGTTGCTTAGCGTTCACTTGAGTTTTACTTAACAGATTTATACAATGATAAAATAATATGAAAAATGGTTGTAAAGTGAAGAACACGATATTTGTAAGGTTCTTTGTAATCCTAACTATGTCCTTCTTCTCCTTGAACACTTGGAGGTAATCCACTAAAATGATTCTCAAAGAATCACACAGAAAATTCTACAAATTAGGGAGAGATGGATGTTGATGACTTGAGCTCCTTGACCACACAGATTTCTGCTACAAATCACTTTGATCCCCTTGCTTCTTTCACCCAGAAATAATGCAAGTATCCAACTTCGATTTCACACAAATCGCGAGGCTTGGATAAGGTTTTTCTAAACGGTTTGTTTGGTTTTGATAAAGTTCAAACAACTGGAATATCTCAATAGTAGTATAGGTTTCTCCGAAAAGAATGTTTGAGATATTTGGTTGACTGTCTCAGGAACTTAAGAAAAACAAAGAGAATGTTTGCTTGAGATTCTGGCTTTTCTGAGAGTTTAAGGTATGAGACTTCAAAGCAACAACAGTTAGGCTTATTGTTAATCGTGTGTTTTGGCTTGTTGTTGAAGTCCTATTTATAGACATTCTTGGAACAAATGTCCGTTTGACACATGCACAGGCGTTGTCTCTCATTTTCACGAGTGAACAACTTTTGTCCTTTTTCCTAAAAATCTGCTACACAAAGTTGGTGTTGTAGTCTGTGAATAGTTGACAGTCCAATAGGGTGGCTTCTCCGTACGTCTGAAAGTGCTTTTCACATTTAATGCTCTTATCAGCATTTAATGCATTTGAATTAAATGCCCGTTGACCCTTAATGCACTGAGAATATTTGCATTAAACTCTTTCTGGACTTGGAAATAAATTCAGGTGGAATCCATCATTGATAGACGCTTATCCATTCTGTCCCGCTTGATATAGCTGGCATTTGGACGCTTGGAAACTTCATCTTTATTCAGACTTCAGGCGCTTGAGTCTTCAAACTTTACTACTGATAAGCTCACTCAAAAATTTTTAGATGCTCAGTCAAAGATTACTTAGCCTAACAGTCTAGAATAAGAACAAAACAAAGCCTATTACAAATCTAACGCTTCAAAGCTTGTACATGATTTCTACTAAAATCAAACTTACATATTTTGGGGTCTAACATAAAATCCTAATTGTCATCTAACATGAAATTCCTAACAAAGATGCCGCTAAGATATATCAAAATCACTTCGCTTTCATTTCATCGCTACAAGTGATAAAGTAACGCTCAAAGCAGCGTTGCAAATTCAGCAACAATTCATTGAGAAGAATCAATCGCTTAAGAGTGAAATAACCCAGTTAAAAAGTGATCTTGATATAATAGTCAAGAGAGAAGCTGAGCTAATCGCTAGACTTACCAAATCAGAGCAGCTCATCTCATCATTATCAAAAGCTTCAAGAAAGTTGGATAATGTGACTGAGGTAACAAGAGTGTTTGGTGAAAAGACCAGTTTAAGATGCAATAAATTCGGTAAACAACCAAATGAACCTAATGTTACAAAAACAACAAAGGAAAGGGTGTTTTCTTTTTTGAGAAAGGTTCACAAAGTCAAACGCTAAATGAGCCAAGTGACAATGGTACGAGGCCAAATGAGAAAGCCAAAGCTAACTTAGGCAAGGGTAAGGCGAAAGTGAATGATTCACAAAGATGGGTTCATCCAAATGCTCAAAAGGCTAAGATAAACCTGACCACTGTGAATCAAGTGCTAAGCGTCCAGCACCAAAAGTGCAACCCAAACCAGCGCCAAGGAAATACCAGCATCAATATCCAAGACAGTCAAGATCATATTATCGATACTATGATGATTATGATTATGATTATGATTATGATTATGATTATGATTACTATTATTGTTAGGAATCCTATACATGAAAACAAAGAATTGCGACGGAAGATTCGAGGATTCTGCAGAACAGCAATCCTCCAAGGGCTCCTATCTCTAAAGCTTCACACGAAACGAGCCTTCCAAAGATCCCGAAACTCCTCATTCTTGATAATAGTGGACGGCTAGAGAGGAGAGAGGGGAGAGAGTTCTTTTTCCTTTTGTGTTGTGTTTCTTTCTTGTCTTAGGGTTTGTTCCACTATAGGAATCCTTTTAAACTCAACTAGCTTGTGGAACAAGTTGAAAGCTACTCCAACCCTAAGTGGCCGCCCATCCTAAGGCTTCCTTGGATTAGGTGGGCTTTAATTGGCTTGTCTAATTTTTAGCCCATCTGTATATATTTAATTTAAAACCAATTTAAATATAATATATACTATTAATTAATTCCTTTTAATTAATTGATTTAATCTAATTAAATTAATCAGTTCATTTAATTCTTTCTAAAAGATATACGCAAAAAGATACATCCCGTTCGTTTCTTATAGCGTGACTCTTTATGTTCGTCTCAATTGGTAAAGAGAGAAATTACCTAAGGATGTGAGTGTCACCTAGCCAGTCCCGTGGACTCACATCATAACCCAATTAAGTACGAAATGAATGAATTATTTTACAAACGTCTTGATCATAAATGCCGTATGAGTATAAGTCCTTCACTGACGTATCCCGATCAAGTGAGAGTCATGGAAAATGTCAAACTCACTAAACTTGATACTGAGCATTAGATTAGAGCATAATGCAATTACTAAACTACCCTCAGTGTCCCAAATAAGTTAGTTGTTATGCTTTGGCCAAAGACTTTATAATTTCATTAGCCTATGACTATCGAGACAGTGAATCCCATCTTGGCGATCACTGATCAACTGCTACTTGTCTCATTGATATCGAACTTCGAGGTCGACCCCACGACGGGTGATATGGGCCTAACTACTCTGGTAACAGATCCAATAATACAAGCACATTGATCATGAACCCTCAGGTATAAGGCTCACGCATACTATTACGATCAGTAGTCCAATCATTGACAGCCACTGAGTAAATACCCATGTGATCGGATTACTATGAGCCGTGTTCGAATATGTCAATTCCAATGACATATCTATGATACTTGCTCCCACTATCCCTATAGTGTTCGACTGGCGCTCATCGTCAGAGCATGTGTCATAAAAGTCAAGTCTTAATGGCCAATTAAGATTCTTTGACTTGCGAACCCTTGTAAGTGATAAGGTGTAAGACTCCTCCCATGCCACGTCTTTACTCGGCAAAGAGTCAAAGCTTTATTCACATGGACTATAGGTTCAATACTTATTTAGATGTCATAAAGATTTATATGAACAGAATACAGATGTCTTTATTAATATCATTTTAATAGTTTGTACAACATAATAAGATACCCTAATCTAACTATTTATCCTCATTGGCATCTAGGGCATATACCTAACAATCTCCCACTTGCACTTAATGCCAATCGCTTTGGTATCTTATACCCATCTTCTCAAGATGTTGCTCTAGCACCGCCTGCGCTAATGGCTTAGTGAGTGGGTTAGCTACGTTATCCGCTGAGGCTATTTTCTGCACGGCGATGTCGCCTTTTCCAACGATTTCTCAAATTATGTGATATCTCTTCTATATGTGTTCAGGTTTTTTGTGAGACCTTAGTTCCTTTGCTTGCGCGATGGCTCTGTTGTTGTCACACCATAGTGGCAACAGAAGCTCCATGCTAGGAACAACTTGAAGTTCAGTAATGAACTTCTTTATCCAAATAGCAACTTGAAGTTCAGTAATGAACTTCTTTATCCAAATAGCCTCTTTGGATGCCTCCGAGGCTACCACATATTCAGCTTCGGTGGTCGAATCAGCAATTGTGCTTTGCTTGGAATTTTTCCAAAACACTGCTCCACCGTTCAAAGTGAATATGAATCCAGAAGTGGATTTTCAGTCATCGATGTCAGATTGGAAATCTGAATCAGTATAACCATCCACTTTCATTTCTTCATTGCCATATGTGAGGATCATATCTTTAGTTCTTCTCAAGTACTTTAAGATTGATTTCACGGCTATCAAATGTGTTTAGCTTGGGTTAGCTTGAAACCTACTTACTACGCTCACAGCATATGCAAGATCTGGTCTCGTGCATAACATAGCGTATATAAGACTTCCCACTACCGAGGCATAGGGGATGGTACTCATCTCTCTTCGATCTTCCTCACTTTGAGGACTCATCTTTTTGGAGAGATGAATTCCATGTCTCATGGGCAAAAGACCTCTTTTAGAATTTTCCATCCCAAATCGCTTTAGGACCTTTTCTAAGTAAAGGGCTTGGGAGAGACCTATAGTCTTACTCGATCTATCCCTGTAGATTCGAATTCTTAGGACATAGGTGGCTTCTCCTAAGTCTTTCATAGAGAATGTGCTTGAAAGCCATGTCTTAACCGAAGTTAGCAAACTTGTATCATTCCCTATAAGCAGAATGTCATCCACGTATAGTACCAGGAATGATAACTTGCTCCCACTGACCTTTTTATAGACACATGGTTCATCCTCATTTTTGATAAAGCCGTTGTTTCGTACTTCTTCATCAAAATAAAGATTCCAACTGTGAGAGGCCTGCTTCAGTCCATAAATGGACCTATTTAACTTGCAGACCTTATGAGAATCGGTATTGGATATGAAACCTTTGGGCTGCTCCATATAGATATCCTCCTTGAGGAATCCATTTAGGAAGGCGGTTTTCACATCCGTTTGCCAGATTTCATAATCCAGGTATGCAACTATTGAAAGTAGAATTCTAATGGATTTGATCATAGCTACTGGTGAAAAGGTTTCCTCATAGTCAATGCCCTCCTTCTGACTATACCCTTTCGCCACTAACCTGGCCTTATAGGTATCCACTTTGCCATCCGGATCTATATTTATCTTATAGATCCATTTGCATCCAATAGGTACAATACCTTTGGGAGGATCTACTAGATTCCAGACTTGGTTCGAATACATCAAACCCATTTCCACTTTCATAGCTTCATGCCATTTTGCAGAATCCATATCCATCATTGCCTGGTCATAACTAGAGGGATCATCTCCATGGTTTCTTTCTGCTACTTCATACAAATTATGCTCTCCTTATAGCAGAGAACCATATCTCTTAGGCGGTTGAGATACTCTAGTAGACCTGCGCACTGATGGTTGTGTCGTTTCTGGGTCGGGTTAGGTCTCTTGAACAGTGTCTTCCACAGGGGATTCATTTTGTTCTTATAGAACAATACTTCTACCAGCTCCTCCTTCTCGAATGAATTCTTCTTCGAGAAAGATTGCTTGTAAGGCAACAATGATTCTCTGATCATCGGGAAGGTAGAAAAGGTATCCCATGGAATCCTTGGGATGTCCAACGAATCGCCCTTTTATGGACCTAGCCTCCAATTTCTCTGTCTTGGTCTTTTTCACGTAAGCTGGGCAACCCCATATTCTTATGTGTTTCAGATTAGGCTTCCTTCCACGCCATATCTGATACGGTGTTTTAGGAACAGATTTGGAGGGACATCTATTCAGATGTGAGTTGTTGTAAGCAGCGCGTGTCCGCACAGTGAAATAGGTAAATCTGTGTAGCTGAGCATGGATCGAACCATGTCCAACAGTGTTCGATTCCTTCGTTCTGCTACGCCATTTAATTATGGAGTTGCTAAAGGAGTAAGCTGTAAAAGTATGCCATGTTCCCAAAGAGCTAGTCAAACTCCGCATTCATATACTCGCCACCGCGGTCAGACCGAAGTGTCTTGATATGATGCCCGATTTGGTTTTCGACTAAAGTTTTGAATTCAATGAATTTCTCCAATGATTCAGACTTGTACTTCATTAAATACACGTAGCCACACCTAGAATGGTCATCGGTAAATATGATGAAGTACTGAAAACCACCATGGGCCATATTTCCAAATGGTCCGCACATATCAGTATGAACTAGACTTAAGACTTTTGTGGCTCTTTCAAAATTCCATGTGAAGGGGGACTTGATCATTTTGCCTTGGATACAAAACTCACAAGTGGCACAGGGATCTGATCCCAATGAGTCTATGACTCCATCCTTTTCTAACTCGTGTAGTCTTTGGTCCTCGACATGACCTAGTCTCAAGTGCCATAGCTATCTCAAGTTTGTATCATACATTCTGCATTTTCTTGTTACAGCATTAAGATTACAATCATTTTGGACATTAATATAATATAAACCATTTATTAAAGACGCTCCAACACATTCATTTCTAAAATAAATGTCACAAGAATTGTTCATAAAGGAAAATAACTAACATTTCTTGACTAAAACAGGAATTGAAACAATATTCTTAGCAAAATAAGGCAATTGTCTAAATATAATAAATGTCCAGATGATAAACTAAGGGAAGTGGTGCCAATGTGTGAGGCTGCTACACTATGACCGATGCCAAGATTGATCATCACTTCAACATGCTCCAGCTTCTTACTTCTTTCCAGCTCCTGGTTCATAACACATATGTGAGCACTAGCCCCAGAGTCTAGAATCCAGGAAGTTGAAAATATGGTAACAGAACAATTTGTTTCTAAAACATTAAGTTCCATACCTGAAGTAATTTTCGCTTTCAGCTTAGGGCAGTCATTTTTCCAGTTGTCCACCTCTTAGCAGTGAACACATGTTGTTGCAACCCTTGGGCTCTTCTTTCCCCTTCTATGGTTATCAGAAGTAATTCTTATGCTAAGCAGTCCATTTAGAGGTAAATCATCCTCCAATTCCCTCCTCATGAGAGTTTGTATGTGAACAAGTCTGTCTTTAAGATCCATTAAAGAACCTCCCAGGTCATCAACTTCAAAGTCAGTGACAAAGGCAGAAAAGGATTTAGGAAGAGATTGAAGAATAAGGTTTACTTGTAGATGAAAATCCATGAAACTTCCCCGAGTCTGGAGTCTTCCAATCATGGATATCATGTTCATAACATGACTTGCCACTTCATCATTTTCTCCCATTCTTGCTTGGAAAAGTTCCTTAGATAAATAATACCGAATTGATTTTCCATGTTCCCCGAACATTTCCTCCAAATGAAGCATGATGGATTTGGGATTAACATGTAACTGGTGACCTTTTGAGCATCAGAATTCCATTTCTTGTTAATTTTGAGAACAGATGTTCCATTTTCAGCCCCAGGGAAAGTTGGACCATCTTGTTCTAAAACATGTTGAACTGATTTCTTTCTAAGACCAGTTCTTAGCCTCTTGACCCAGTCACCGTAGTTTGGTCCAGTGAGGACATTTTTCTCAAGCATTTTTAACAACAAGATATTAACCATTTTGAGAGAGATAATATAACTGCAGAAAACAACCAAGATTCAATTAGATAATTATGTTGTACCCAAGTAAAAATTAGGACTTTAATGTTTGACTTAGCTCCCACTACATTTTTCGAACCATTGCACTCCCACTGAAATGAATGGAAATCTCGTTGCAAAGATTTCATAGTGAGTGATTGAGTTCTTCAAAAATTTCAATGAGTTGCAATCTGTAACGATGTATGGCTCATTGGAACTTTTGAAGTGACATGCCATGTCAACCAGTCTTACAGATGATTCAATCTACCGTTGGCTCATGGATCACTCAACCTCAGCCTGTAACGAAATATTGGTGGCGATCCATCTAAGTACTTTCCCATCAACTCCTATCGATCTAACAGTTGAATCTTATCTTGCAACCTGTAACGGTGTATGGGATAAGATTTGCTTCGACCGATGGCATCAAATGCACTTGAAGAGATATGGATTATGAATTAATGCATAACCCCCATTAGTCGGGACGACGCCATGCATAACTCATAACCCCCATTATTCTAACAACATTCATTTCCATGGACATTCTAGATTGATCCAAGCCAATAGATCAATCAGGGGATAGGGGTCTATTACAAATCTAATTTCTAATAGATCTTCGGGCTCCAAGCTAGAAAAGGTCCTACCTCTAATATACACAACTCAGAAAGCACCCTATACATCATACTACCAAAATTAAAAGTACAAATTGGGGGGGCAATTGCCCAATACAACCCAGATAATACTAAAGCGGTAAAAAAACCTAAGTCCATGGAAGCATCCACCACAACATACATCCAAGCATGTAAGAAAAATATTTAAGTTTATGTTGGTTTTGAGTTTAAAATTGAAAAGAAATTCAAAAACCGATTAAATCTAATTTAATTAGAAAAGATGAATTTTAATTTCAATTATGAAAGGAAATAATCCAATTTATTATTTAGGAAATAAGTCAAACTTATTCCTAATTTATTTTGAAAAAATATAATCAACCTAAAATAAATCTTATTTATTTAGTCGTCGCATATCATAAATAAAAATCCAATTTAACTTATGATATTATTAAATCCAATTTACTATTCAAGGCAAATCCAATTTTAACTTAATTAAATCCAATTTAATACTAAGAAAAATATTTTAGGAAAAAGGGGTTTTGCAAATCACGGGTCGAATTTGTCTATTAGGGTGAAACACTAATATTTATTAATTTATATATATATTTAAATATTAAAAATATAAAAAAATATATGTATTAATATTCTAGGCAGGGCCCAGCGCCGGTTAGAGCGCACAGAAGTGTGCCGCTCATGCTGGCCTCGGGCTACGGTCCAGCACTGCTAGGCCGAGCCCGGCACGCCTAGGGCGGCGCTGCCCCTTTTATTTTATTTTTGGTTTTTGTTTTTCTAATTACACGAGCAGTGGTGGTGCTCGCGTGTGCTTCAAAAACACACGGTGATGCCACCCCAATTCGCCATTGCCGGCGGCGAAAAACCATGTAATCGTGCGACAATTTCAAGGCGATGAATATTTTCAAAATTTCAAATTTAACAACGAATATTAAACATACAAAATCAATTTTTAAAAATCCAATTTTAACCTACATAATCTTAAATGCAAAAATCATCAGATTCGTTTAAGTCGGCTCTGATACCACTTTTAGGAATCCTATACATGAAAACAGAGAATTGCAGCGAAAGATTCGAGGATTCCTACCGGCAGATCACAAAAATAGATCTGATGGTTTTTGATGAGTTTCGCAAAAATCAGAACGAATAAAAATACCTTTTTGATTCGTTTACTGATTCTGCAGAACAGTAATCCTCCAAGGGCTCCTGTCTCTAAAGCTTCACGCGAAACGAGCCTTCCAAAGATCCCGAAACTCCTCCTTCTTTGCAGTAGTGGACGGCTAGAGAGGAGAGAGGAGAGAGGGGAGAGAGTTCTTTTTCCTTTTGTGTTGTGTTTCTTTCTTGTATTAGGGTTTGTTATACTGTAGGAGTCCTAAACTCAACTAGCTTGTGGAACAAGTTTGAGGCTATTCCAACCCTAAGTGGCCGCCCCTCCTAGGGCTTCCTTGGACTGGGTGGGATTTTAATTGGCTTGTCTAATTTCTAGCCCATCTGTATATATTTAATTTAAACTCAATTTAAATATATTATATACTATTAATTAATTCCTTTTAATTAATATACTAATTAAATAATTTAATTTAATCTAATTAAATCAAATATTTAATTAATTTATTTAATCTAATTAAATCGATCAGTCCATTTAATTCTTTCTAAAAGATTTACACAAAAACATACCTCCCGTTCGTTTCTTATAGCGCGACTCTTTAGATTCGTCTCAATTGCCAAAGGGAGGAATTACCTAAGAATGTGAGTGTCACCTAGTCAGTCATGTGGATCGTAACCCAATTGAGTACGGAATGAATGAATCATTTTACGAACCTCTTGATCATAAATGCCGTATGAGTATAAGCCCTTCACTGACGTATCCCGATCAAGTGAGAGTCATGAAAAGTGTCAAACTCACTAAACTTGATATTGTGCATTAGATTATAGCATAATGAAATTACTAAACTACCCTCAGTGTCCCACATGAGTTAGTTGTTATGCTTTAGCCAAAGACTGTATAATCTCATTAGCCTATGATCTCACAGGATACCTACTCGTTTACTATCAAGACAGTGAATCCCATCTTGGCGATCACTGATCAACTGCTACTTGTCTCATTGATATCGAACTTCGAGGTCGACCCCACGACGGGTGATATGGGCCTAACTACCCTGGTAACAGATCCAATAATACAAGCACATTGATCATGAACCCTCAGGTATAAAGCTCACGCATACTATTACAATCAGTAGTCCAATCATTGACAGTCACTAAGTAAATATCCATGTGATCGGATTACTACGAGCCGTGTTCGAATATGTCAATTCCATTGACATATCTATGATACTTGTTCCCACTATCCCTATAGTGTTCGACTGCCACTCATCGTCAGAGCATATGTCATACAAGTCGAATCTTAATGCCCAATTAAGATTCTTTGACTTGCGAACCCTTTTAAGTGATAAGGTGTAAGACTCTTCCCATGCCACGTCTTTATTCCATAAAGGGCAAAGTGTCAAACCATTATTCACATGGACTATATGTTCAATACTTATTTAGATGCCATAAAGATTTATATGAACAAAATATAGATTCCTTTATTAATATCATTTTAATAGTTTGTACTACATAATAAGATACCCTAATCTAACTATTTGTCCTCATTGACATCTAGGGCATATACCTAACAATTATAATCAAGGATATTATTATACACCCAAAAAGCACACGCAACGCAATGTGAAACCTAAGAAGGCCAGTATTCCTTCAATGAAGACTACGCAAATATGAGTTCTGAAAGTTTTAATTCAAACAAAAGTCACTAACATTGAAGGACCCAAAAGAACATGGGTACCTAAGAAGAATTAGAATTGTCCTTTAAAGTCAAATTCTCAAGCGACTACTACTATGTTAACGACGCTAAGACTAATACTAAATTAAGAGGAAAAAGAACGAACAATGTGTATTTAGTGGATTGGGATTCTACAATTGATAACAACCCCACATGCTTTGTTGCTAAAAGTCAAAATGAATTGGGTTGGATATGGCATAGAAAAATGAATCATCTCAACTTTAAGGCAATCTCTCAGTTAATATCGCTAAATCTAGTAGAGGGATTGCCTAAGGGTTCCTTTCAGAAAAATCGCTAATGTGATGCATGTCAAATGGGTAAACAAGTTAAATCATCTTTTAAGAAAAAACCATGCCTATCTACTTCTAGAGTTTTTGAACTATTGCATCTAGATTTGTTTGGTCCTATTCAAATCATGAGTGTTAGTGGTAAAAAGTACTCGCTAGTAATAGTTGATTATTTCTCTCACTATACATGGGTAGAATTCCTAGCGACCAAAGATGAAACTAGTGTCAAGCTCACATCGCTAATTCGTCAAATGCAAACTTATAAAGATCTCAAAGTGACAAGAATTAGAAGCGATTGAGAAACTGAATTTACTAACTAATTTATTGAGAGGTTTTGTATAGATTTTGGAATACTCCATGAGTATTCTTCTCCAAGAACACCTTAACAGAATGGAGTTGCTGAGCGAAGGAACAGAACGCTTAAAGAAGCCGCTAGGACAATGCTTGCAGAGTCCAATTTACCTCAAAGGTTTTGGGTCGAAGCTATCAATACCGCTTACTAAACTCAAAACCGGTGTATGATCAACAATCAACATGAGAAGATTCCATAAGAGTTGTGGAAGGCACGTAAGCCTAACGTTTCATATTTTCATGCATTTGGTTCAAAATGCTTAATTCATAACAATGGATCCCAAAGCCTAAAGACGTTTGATCCTAAAGCGGATGAGGAAATCTTTCTTGGCTATGCCAAGAACGGGAAGAGTTTTCGCATCCTAAATAAGATCAAATCAAAGGTTGAAGAATCCATTCATGTTGTATTTGATGATGCTAACTAAGAACCTAGTAAGGTTAATCCTGATGATGTAAGAATTGAAGATCTTGCCCAACAAGCGTCACAAATAAATCTTGGAGATGATGGTGATGATGAGGATGATGATGAGATCTTTGTATCCAATCCCAAGGTTACTCGTGAGGTTACAAATAATGATATTTTTAGAATCGCTGATGATCATGAAGAGAATGATCACCAAGAGCAAACTGAAACTGTGAATGATGTAGCAATTACGCCAGAGACAAATGAGAGTCAAGCGATTGAAAATCAAGAATCTCTCAACCTGTTCCAACCAGATCGTAAATGGTTTAAAGATCATCCACCAGAGCTAGTTATTGGAGATATTGAAGCACCTATTAGAACTAGGTCCACAACAATCAATGAGGCCATTTTCGCAAGCTTTCTATCTCAAATGGAACCAAAGAAAGTGGATGAAGCACTCAGTGATTCAAGTTGGATAGAAGCAATGCAAGAAGAGCTTAACCAATTTGAGAGAAACAAAGTTTGGACGCTAGTACCAAGACCAACTCACCAAGGAGTTATTGGAACTATATGGGTTTTTAGGAACAAGATGGATGAAGATGGCATTGTTATAAGAAAAAAAGCCAGATTAGTTGCTCAAGGTTATTGTGAAGAAGAGGGTATTGATTTTGATGAGATGTATGCCTCAGTAGCCCGTCTTGAAGCGATTAGGATGTTCCTAGCATTTGCCACATTCAATAAGTTCACAATGTACCAAATGGACGTGAAGAGTGCATTCCTGAATGGTAAACTTCAAGAAGAAGTCTATGTGGAGCAACCTTTAGGATTCATCAACAACCATGAGAAAAGTATGGTCTACAAATTGGATAAGGCACTATATGGCCTTAAACAAGCACCAAAAGCATGGTATGACACTCTCTCTATCTTCCTTATAGGAAAAGGCTTTTCAAAAGGCAGCGTTGATACAACGTTATTTAAAATTACCCATAATGAAGATATTCTCTTAGTCCAAATTCATGTTGATGGTATTATAAGCATGATGGGTGAATTAACTTTCTTCTTAGGATTACAAGTTAAACAACTCCCTAATGGCATATTTATAAATCAAGCTAAATATACAAGAGATATGATTAAGAAATTTGGTATGAAAAACGCATCATCTTTAAAAATTCCAATGAGCCAAACGCTTAAGTTAGATAAAGATGAAAATGGGAAGAAAATTGATATCACTAATTATAGAGGTATCATTGGATCACTTCTTTATCTCACCGCTAGTAGACCTGAGATTATGTTTTCAGTATGCATTTGTGCAGGCTTTCAAGCTGATCCTAGAGAATCACACTTAATTGCTACCAAAAAGATCCTTAAATACCTAAAAGGCACACAAAATGTGGGCTTATAGTATCCAAAGGACTCTTCTTTTGAACTAATCGGTTATTCAGACGCAGATTTTGCAGCATGCAAAATAGATAGAAAAAGTACTAGTGGTACATGTCAATTTCTAGGTGATAGACTAATTTTGTGGCATAGTAAGAAACAACAATTCATAGCAACTTCTACCGCTGAGGCAGAATATGTAGCCGCTGGGAGCTGTTGTGCACAAATCCTTTGGATGAGGCAGCAACTTAGAGATTATGGAACTATCTTAGGTCCTACCCAAATCCATTGTGATAATCAAAGCGCTTTAGCTGTGACCCAAAATCCTGTCCCTCATTCTAGAACTAAACACATTGACATTCGCTACCATTTCTTGCGTGACCATGTTCAAAAGAAAGATATCACCATGCACTTCATTGGAACTAACAAGCAATTGGTAGATATCTTCACCAAAGCGATCAACGAACAACGCTTTCTCACTTTGAGAAGTGAATTAGGTAGGATCGACTTAAATGCTTAAATCATAAGCATCATATTTTAGAGGCATACAATTCAGGGGGAATCCACTTTATATTTCTATCTAAAGTGTTTTTCAAAATTGAAATGAGTCATAAATTTTAAGGGGAACTTTAAAATTGTACTTGTCTCAATTCATAAGCGACTGTGATCAAAAATTGACTTTGAAAATTTATGCATTAATCACTAGCGCTTATCTATTATGTATGAAAAAATCAATCTATAATAATATTAAATGAAAATATCTTTTAAAACTCCAAGCGATTGATTCATATCAAAATCTTCAGCTTTTTAAAAGACTTCAGCGATTAAAGGTTCTCACTTTAAACGCTACGTAACTTTCTCTGAAAATCATGCATAGTTTTTATTGCTAAAAAGTAGCATGTGGATAAGTACAAAAGTAGCGTGCTTATCAAATCAAACTGACGATTCATGATTTTTATCGAAAAACCAGGCGGTTCAGTAATTGCGTATGTCTGGGTACGTGCCAGTGTACCATTAGGCCCGTGCAATTCACGCTGAAAATTTCAAAATTATTCAAACGTTTTCAAAAAATAACTGCGGATTTCAAACTTTTATAATTCACAGTTGTTACCCTATTATACCGCACTTTTTGACATCCGTCTTTATGAGTAAACGGCTCAGATTTAATTTTTGGTATTTTCAAAATTAATTTCTGTACACATGTCATTCATCCACTAGTTAAGAAGTTCTTTTTGCCTCCTATTTAAACCCTTCACAACCTTTATAGTAAAACTTTATCACTTCCAAAATACTCCTGCAGTAAAAGTTTTCCTCTAAGCCAAAAAGAATCTCTTTTCTCTCCTATTTCATCAACACCGCTAGAAAGAAAGTCTCAGCGCTCAAGTTCTATGGGAAGAAGATGATTAGCAAGCTGCTCAAGACGAGGTGACATGGCGGTGCAGCAGTTCCAAAAGACGAGCGTGAGCGACTTCTTGCCAAATGAGTTGTTCGCAGCGATGATGAAGAGCAAGCATCTTCGTCTTCATCATCATCGAAAGAAGAAATGGTGGTTAAGTGACCAAAACAAAAGATCGCTATCAAGACAAAAGATAGCCAAGCCTGCAAAGAAACAAAAGAAGAAGCCGGAGCCTTAGAAGAAACAAAAGTCGCCCTCTACTTCTCCCAAATCACCCTCTTTCCCTCCAGCGTTTATCTTCCCTCAGGAAGAGAAAAAAGAAATAGAAAAAGAAGAAGTACCGCTAGCACGAAAGCGTACTCCATTATCCACTCCAACTGCATCAACAAGCGCTCCAGTCAAGCCAACGCTTGAAGAACCAGCTAGTGTTCCTCCTCCTCCTGAAGCTGAAACCAGCTCAGAACCCAAAGCCAGTACTCGATCTAAGAGGCTTTCACATGTTCAGGGTAAGGACTTGTGCTAAGCAACGTATTATATCCTTTCCTTGTTAGTTTCTAAGTCTCTAACGCTAGGATAAAAGCTTTTCATTCGAGTGTGAAGCAAATATACAGACTGTTCTTAACACTCTTAAGAACATGTATATCCCCACTCGTGCTGATCCCATCACTTCTTTCCTCGATTTAAATCCAAAAGAAGTTGTCCCAGAGCCTGAGGAAACTGTGCCAAATATTCAAACAGATCAAGCGACTGCACCAGTCGATGATAATCCTCAGGGTAAGCGTTGTAGTCTCTTACTTATGATTTCTACTTAGTAGAAATTTTGCTTGCTTTTCTCAAATGGTTGCATGTATCAGCTCAAGATGCACCAGACACTAATATACCTCCACCTTCAGAGGTTTCAGTTGAAGTAGATGTCGATATGACCAAGGTTATGGATATCGCTAAGGACGTAGCACAAGTCCTTCCTGACGCTGAAACATCTCCAGTCAGTGAAGCTATTGTGCATACTGAGCGATCGATAGAAGTGGCCCCCATCCCAACCGAGTCAATTGCATTTGTTCCTACTCCAACCGGATCTCCTCCCCGTGTCATGAATTTCTTTCTGTGGGGCAATGATGCAAATGATGAATTCTATTTTGCCACCAAGGAGCTTGACACTAGGCAATTAGTCGACATGGAGATCAACTTTCAAAACACTCTCCATAGGACTGATGTCTCCAATTCTGCTAGATTTGAATTCTTCGAGCGCTTTGCTGACCTGGGACTCTATTCTCTTTAGCGTCTTCAATCTCGCCTTGAATATATTCGGCGACCAGTGTTCAACATGACAGAATTTGACGAGAAGCGTTTCAACTTTGCTGGCCATTCTGAAGAATCTTTTTGTCCCTTGCGCCAGAATAAGATCGTCATCAAGAATCCCCATATGGGTGAGTGGTTAAAAAATCAAGACGAAGAAATTCTTAATAGAATCGGGTACTCAGCTGACCCCAAAGTTGTTCATTCTCCTCAGAATGCTCTATCCCCCAAGCCACTCAGATTATGGAAAGGAAAAGGACCAGTTGTTGCTGAGCGTCCTAATCCTATTAATTCTTGGATAGAAGCTGAAGCCCACGAGTATCTGGCAAGATTATGGGCTAAGGATTATGATGAAGATTTTGAACGCTTTGAAAAAGTTTCTTGCAGCCAGAAAAGAACAGAAAAAAGCTGATAAACTTGGAAGAAAATGGATGATGGATACTGCAAGATGGGCTGAAGAGTTCGTGTTACATTTTTACTAGCTAGAAGAGCTTGTAAAGTATCCATTCTTATTTCAATTTGGAGTAGATTACAAACGTAGAGGTTTCGTTGTGTTTCTACTCGAGCAATGTAAAAATTTGGTAGGCAATAGTAGCACTTTGCCCAATTACCGGCAATCAATAGAACGCTATATTCGCCAGCATCTAAGCTTAATCGCTCAGGGAGGACGCTATGTTTATCATCCGCCTCAAGACTTTATACGGCGTATTCTTCCTGATTTGAATGAAGATGCCTCAACAAGTAAACAACCTCTTTTGCCAGGGCAGAGTCAAATCCGTGTGAATATTGATAATGATCATGCTGAGTTTGCTGAATTCCACAGAGACAGGAGAGCGATTGTAGAAAATGCACATTCTCTAGACATCACACTCGCTGAATAGTTTAGCTTAAATCCTTTTAGAGGCTATAATCTTCATCCTATCCTCTTCTGTGAGCAGAACATCCAAGTGGCCAAAATGATATCGCTGATCAGGCTAGTAGACCAAGAAGCAACTCAAGCACTTATGCCATTTATTTTGGACTTCTACAACTCTTACATTTCAGGAGTTGATTTTCGGGAGGATGTGCAATTTGCACTCAGCACTGAAGATAGCGAAGATGCTATATTTTATATTCCGCAGACCGACGACCTCAGTCTAAGGCATATTATGGAAGCAATTGGCTCACTCTAGGTCATTGCCATGAAAGGCCCTTCTCCAATCCAAACTGTTGAAATAGAAGTTTCTCCTACTGTGGAAGCCGCTCAAAATCTCGAGGCTTCATTGCCAAATCTTTCTAGCCCCCCAGCAGTCGAGCCTCCATCAGTGACTGTTGATCCTAATCTGGATCAAGCGATTGAAGAAGTTCAGGAAGCCTTCGATGAGCCCGAAGAGCCATTAGTAAGAGATAAATCTGAAGGCAAGGCTCCAATGACCTCTCAAGCAAAATCTCCTGAACGCTCATCTTCATACTCAGACATAGACTCAAAAAGTGATCCAGAGGCAAGAGATTTCAAGAAGGCCGTTCGCAATTCTCATAGCGATCTAACAGGCTCTTGTTCTCGTTTGGAAGAGCGCAGCAACACAATGATTCATAATGTGGAGAGACTGCTTAAGGCTGATATGAGTCACGCAAACAAGCTTTCAGGCACTATGATGACCAGTATGGCACCCCTGATCAAAGAACTTTTTGACTACTTCAACAGAAAACTTGCCCAAAATGCATCTGCTGATACTGAGCGCCATAATACTTCCGATCTGGCCTCTCAGAGTATCGTTGAGCAAATTGCTCTCTTGATAGATGAAGTCAAGCTTCTCCGACGGGACATCGCTGACTTAAAAACCTCCCTTGATGATGCCATAAAGTGGGAAGATCTTAAAGAAAAGTCCCAGTCCAAGGTTATCTCCAAAACGACAACAAGCACTGGCAATCTATGTTCGAGGAGATAGTGAGCATAAAGAAAATGCTTACTAAGAAGAGGAGGCCTAGATATTATCAAGGCATGCACTTACTCCCAGACTTGGACGTTGAATTTTTGGAGAGTATGGGTTTTCATCCATACGCCGGACCGCTTAGAAGACCTATCAACTGGAAATCCACCAATGATCGAAGATAAGGAATTTACCATGACTTGATCCGATAACTTGTAATCCCTCCGAGGGATTGGGTGGAAAGACTGTTGGATCTGGAAGAAAGCACTAGACGCAGAAGACATGACTACAATGAACCCCAGCATACAACTATGACAGATGTTGATAGACTTCTACTGGATTTAGCGACTGAAATCTATCAAGAAGAAGAAGCAAATAGGAAGCGATAGAAAAGATGAATGATTATGTTGTTTTATATTTCTGTTTGTCGCTATAAAGTATTTCTTTCAGTTATAAATAATGTATGCTAATTCTTCCATATGAATGGATGAATGATTTATCGCTAAAACCTTTTGTTGAGGCTAATCTAACATTAGCTAACCTTACTAACTTTCCAAACGCTAACTTATAATTATTTTTGGACTTTTCTTTGAACTCTTAATCTATAAAAGAGTTATAGGAGTTAAGTTCTTGACATCGTCAAAAAGGGGAAAATTGTTTGAAATTTCATGCTATATGTTTTGATGATGACAAGATAGGATTTTATGTTAGACCCCAAATATAATGTAAGTTTCTATTTCCATAGATCATTTGTATAAGCGTTTGAAAGTTTGTAATATTATTTAGGCTTGTAGCTTTTATCTTTGTAGATTTTAGATTAAGTATTAGATACGGAATCAGTAATAGAATTCTGGGTGAGTCTATTAGAGAAGAAGTTGAAGATCAACGTCTGAAGTCAAATGACGATGAAGATTTGTTCTTGGCGTCTGTCAAACGCTAAAGGCATATTTCAGGATTTATGGATCAAGCGCTCAAAGTACTCCATCGATCAATATCAAATTCACCTGAAATAAATCCTCAAGTCATGAAGGACTTAAATGCAATAATTCAACGGACATTTATTTCCAATAGGAAAAAAATTCAAATGCATTAAATGCCTGATACGAGCATTAAATGTGATAAGCTATTATGACTTATGGACAAGCCACCTTTTGACTAGACTGTCAGGATTTCAGAGTTCAAAGCTGCTCCCGTCCAATCGGAACCAGCAGAATTTCAGGAATGTCCGAGAAAAAGGCTGATTCATGCGCCGCGTGAAGAACACGCGCTCACATGTGTCCACCGGACAACTCCTAAGAATTGCCTATAAATACCATACTTCCAGCAAACCCTACACAACTTACACAAAAAATATAACGATCAACACAAGAAAACTTTGCTGAAATATTTTCTCAAGAAAAGCTTAGAAACTCCATAACCAAAATCTTTCAAGATTTTTACATACATTCCAAACAGTCACAAATATCTCAAACATCTTCCAAAGAAGAAACCTAAATTCTTACTGAGATACTCCAAGTTGTTTGATCTTTCCAAAAACAAACAAAACCTGTGTGACAAAACCCTCAACCTTTCATCTGAGTGAGAAAGTTGTTGAAATCCCTTACAAGCAGTGTTTCTGAGTGAGAGAAGCTTGTAGAAGAAGATCTTCATTGGTGCTGAAATCTGTGTGATCAAGGAGCCCGAGATCTTTTTCAGCTCTTTACTATCTTGTAGAAGATTCTGTGTGATTCTTTGATAATCGACTTAGTAAATTCCCTCCAAGTGAAAAGGGAGAAGAAGGACGTAGCTGGGATTACATCACCCAGTGAACCTTACAATTTCTTGTGTTATTTACTTTTATTATTGTCTTGTTTTATATTCTCTTATTTATTCTGAAAAGACAAGCAAAAATGCTAAGCGACTATTTAAGCAAAACGAACGCTAAAGCTTTAAAATCATTTTCGTTGTGTTAACCTTGATTAAGCGATCTAAGCATTACCCTACTTTGGTAAATTGCTAAAATCACTAAGTCTAAGTTATCTTTACTGAAGCGCCTGACCCAAGAGCTCAGCTTCCTAAGCGTTCTAATTTTAAAAGTGATACGAATTTTTTAAGTCGGAAAAGACTTCAGGTCTATTCAACACTCCCCCTTCTAGACCCTTTTGTATGCCACTTGGGACCACCACTTATGTCGCTATTCGAGCCGGCAATAAATACAAAAAATGTCTAATTTGAGGTTGATATTGTAGGATTGGAAAATGTTCGCGGTCATTTTCATTTCGTCGCTCATACTAATCAACATGAGCCAATTAGGGCAAATGTTGAACAAGCAAAGTGGAGCTGGAAAGTATAATTTAAAAATTAGAACCACAACTGATCCAACAAGGTGATAAGATGTGTCATTCAATCTTAAAGATAACAAAGATCAATAAATGCTAAGTGCTAAATTGATAAAGATTGGTCTGTTCGCTCGTGATTGCACTACGCTGAAGTTTGACTTCCCGAGGCTTTCTCATTAGTTTTAGATGCTAATGCCCCTAAATCTTTACTAACATGGATTATAGATGTTAGCGAGACATAGCATATGTGGAGATTGTGCAATAAATAGACTATCATCAAGTATTGGACAACCTAAATTTATTAAGAAAAAGTGTGGCGCACAAGAGGAGGCATTGTGAGTGCAATCTACATTCAAAGTGCGTGTTTGAGTTCTTTTTTAAAAAACTTTTATAATGAATGTGAGATAATCAATAAAGATGTGTAAAAGACAATCATTACATGATATAGTTGATGTGTGTCATAGCACACCAAAAATACTATTTATACCACCTTGATACCTAATGCAATAGCAGTAAGCAAGGGTTGAACCCTAGAGAGTGTAGATCAATTACAATTGTTGAATGACTTATGAAACTTTAAGTAAAGGAGAGGGGGATTGGTTGCAATTGTACGGAATCTAAGCATATGAAAATCTAAAGAAAGCAATTAAATGATAGATTTGAACAATAAAGGAAAGTCCAGTCAATTGTAATTACCCATCATCTTCTAGATTTGATCATAGATACGCAAGATTAATTCTAGTCAAGTAGCCAACTGGGAGAAACAAATGTAGCAATGAATGTTCTTTTCTTAAGTGCAATTTATCAACGAATAGCCATCAATAAACCCTAACTCCTAAAATACATCTAGAGACTAGGTCGTCGATTCAATTAGGAGAAGCATTAATCACAAAAAGAGAGTTAGCATCAATAGTTAATTCACCTAGCATGAATTAAATCTAGTGACTTTGATTTTACCCTAAGGACTTAATATCAATCATTCATGAATATTAATCCCTAGTTGCTACTAAGTAAGACCTTAATTGATAGCAATTTAACCTTAACTAACAATGGATCAATGAAACACAAGAACAAAGTGTACATCTAAGTTAAGCATTTCTTCAAACACTTGGCATGTAAACAAGAAAATCAATTACTCAACAAAGAAATTATATTAAGAACAACAATCTCACAAATCAAGATAAGGATTTTGAATTACAATTGCCCGGATGAGGTTTTTAGCCTCTAATTGTCATCTTCAAAAGTAGAATATTCCAAAAAGTTCAAAAATGCAAAGATGAACAAGACTTGAAGAAAAAGATCTCAATAAAATGGATTAAGGCCAAAATCGGGTCCCTACGCTAAGTCTCCCGCTGCAGTGAACATTTTGGCTCGCTGCAACGCAAGAAAGCAGTAGCTTAGGTTCGTTCGTGCTGCGGCAAGCATTTTTGCTCGTTGCTGCCCCATGCACAGTCTCGGTAAATTGTCCATATTTCTCTCTATAGATATCGAATTGAGACAACTCAAGATGCTATGGAATGAGAAGGTACATATCTACAATTTATTAGGAGGACTAAACATCTTTAAAGATAGGTAAATTCCATTTCAAAGTGATACTTTGTTTTGATCTTCCGTGATGCTCATTTTAGTTGTCGTTTTCGCCTTCTTATGTATATGTTTGATCTTTGTCGTTTTCGCCTTCTTATGTATATGTTTGATCTTTGTCTTCAACATATGAAATAAAGATACATTTCTTAGATTTAAAATGGTATAAAAATGAAGTTCATTGGATATCCATAGAGAATTACGGTAGAAATGCTAACACTTTGCTTGGAGAACCGTTTCTTCTAAATTCCTTGCTATTTTCTTGAATTTCCTAAAATATCTTTGGATGATCCTACAATATAAAATCAAGACTTTAGGCAAATATTTAGCATCGAATATCAAATAAAAGCATTGGAATTAGAAATATTACTAAGCATATGAAGCACTTATCAGTAGTCTGTTGCAAATAAAACACTTTTTAGGCATTTGTTAAACAATGTGATTTGTCCATCTTCCCTGACAGAGACCTTCATGTCACAAGTTGCTGAATGATTTCTTCAAATAAAATTGACTTAAAATATAATTTATTTTGTGTCTCTTTCTTTGATATCTGGGGTTAGAAGGATGATCATGCTAGCTAGAGGAGGCTATTGACTTACTCGCTAAGGTCAACCTCTCTTTACCATTTTTGGCATAAGAGAGAATGATGCCTATGCTAGCTAGAGGACACTATTGGCTTATTCGCTGAAGTTAACTTTTCTCTATAAAATTTTCTAGCAGGAAAAGCCTGCTTGGAAACAAAATGAGGCTATTTATCCTCTATAGTTAGTCTACTTAGATGAATACGGACTTATGAATGTAAGACACTTAGTAATAACTTCTACTTTCCACTATTTCAAGCTATGGATTAGTGCATCCACTATCTCACTCGTCGGAAGCGCTAAATCATTGTTAGCTACTCTTGACAAAGTGTAGAGACCAAGTGGAGTTGAAAACTAAAGTTGAATGTACTAATGGCGAGTGAGTGTATATGTATAATTAGTTTGGACAAATACTAAGGAACATAAAGTTACTAGATGAGTCAAAAAGCTAAGTAGCTAAATGAGCTTGCGAAAAAGTGATGAATCAAAAACATCTAGGGAGCTAGATTTTTCATGGCGCAAATGATTTGCAGCTCACAAGAAAGTGCAATCACGATTGTAGCCTACATTATGAAATATGTGTCTTCGAAGTCAATGCCCTACTATATGCTTTTTGACACGGTAGCAAGCCAATTCCAAGGTTCTGCACCCTTTTTAGAGACGGTATATTTTTTACTTGGTGAATAATACCTTAGTGGAGGCATGACATAGACTAAGTCGCACAATGTAAATTTTTTCAATGAGAAAATTGTGAGAATAATTGAAGTTAAAGCAAGCTTGAACTATATGAGCTACAAGGTCCACAAGGAATGCTCATATATCTAGCAAGGGTGTAGTTTCTTAAGCTCATCCAATGAATGCTGAGATAATAAGAGCGCCCTAAAGTCAGTAGAAATGTCTCACTTGACATCTACTCTAAAAATACATATATTAAGAAGGTTAGAACGAGAATTGTTCCCCATCATCTGCACGAGATTGAGTGGGATTCCTTCTCATGTACTTATGTGGATGGTTGATGGGTAACTTAGCACATTTGATTTCGCTTAGTTTCTTAAGTGAATAACTACCACGAAGTAAAAAGCCTAATGACTAAGAACAAAAATCCAAGCTAGTTGATCTTCTATCTAGATGCAAGACCATTGAAAACATGTGGTTTCTAGATATCAAGTGCAATGTAGATGGACTAATTGACAAGTGAAAATTCCTGGTGGTGAGATTTGCCTCTATTCGCCAGACTATAATGTTAGTCACCACTGTCATCTTGGTTTGTCCTTGACGTGGCAATTGACATATTGATATGTGGAATGCGTGGGGAGATCCATAGGCATCCTCCAATTAACTCAATATGTGGGGCAAGAGCGCAAAGTTTACTTCTTGAAAAGCTTCATCAATGCATTGCTTTTTCTCCCAAGTAGTGATACTATCGATTCCATCGAGCTATCATCTTGATTCTTGATAGGCTTTACGATGATCGAATTAGATTGCTACATCTATATCAATAGTGAGTGGGAGGATTGATCTCTCATTATGTGAGTGATAATGTAATGGCTGACAAACATGGAGATGTGGCCACTTTGTAGTGATTGTCCTTTATACTCATGAAAAGGACATAGGAGAAGTAGGATGCACACTTGGTGTTGAACTGCCAAAGTTTTTCTAAGAAGCTTTTACATTTTTTTTTGAAGTAATTGAAGTATTCATCATATTTATTCGATTGACACTCCATGGTCAAGGATTGTATTCTTAGTCAAAGAGAGATGCCTAAACCTAAAAGAAGCAAAAGAAATGTGTAGTTAAAGCACTGTAGAAAGTTCGATGTACACCTTGTGTGTCAACACTAGTTTGTGCTTAGTATTTAGAATGGTGAGTGGATGTCAAAGTAGTCCTTGATGCAAATATTGAAGTGCATTCAAGAAAATACTTAGATATCTTATTGGATTGGTCTAAGATGATGTAGGTGCTATCTCGGATGTGCATTGTGGCGCATATTTGTACGGATATCGTTATCTGTGTGATAATAGAGCCACTTTGATGTATGCTTTAGGTGCCAAGTAATATTGGAGAACCATGCATACCCCTACCCATATATAACTCCACTGATGAGGATATTGCGCATATTTAAAATATTCTCAGGTATGTTTCTACGAGCACTGTGGTTGGTCATTCTTATACCGAGCCTTTGAATGGAGATATGCTCTAAAGGCAAGTTAAGAATTTAGTAGAATTTAATGGACTGCCCTTTGAGAACATATATCAATTGATGAGATATCTTTGTGATTCTCATTCCTATGTTGGTACTAGGCCTGTGAGATACAAGAATGTCACCAGGCTTTGATTGGCCCTCTCACATGGGCAATTACCCTGGCGCTGAGATAAAGAGCGGGATGAGACTTAAAGATTGTTCACATTAGTAAAAGGCATGCGAATAGATCGCCTTCACGCTTGGAACAACGTTGAAGACTAATATATGACACATGTGCTTCGCGATCTCCTAAGAAAAGTGACTGAATTTGTCCTTGATTCGTCATTGTGTGAGTATAAAGTACAATCACTACAAAGGAAATTCAAGGAAATCGGTCAAATACTTACCAAACCAGGAAGATTTGGCCTTGCTAAAAAACGACCTGACTGGACGCATTTTAGCATGCTTTAAGGACAGCTAAAGCTTTCAGAAATAGCTCCAGCTAAATAAATAGAAGCAATAAGGAAATCAGCAAGATTATCTTACCAAAATTGTATAGAAGCCATCTAGCTTGTATAAATATTCAACACTGATGATCAATAAAAAGACTTTACATCTTTCACGCATTTTCCTCTCTATTTTTCTTATAGTTTTATTGCTTTTATACTCAATTTCTCACAATAATAATATATAAATTTATTGATGTAAATCTCACATGCATCAATAGGGTTATATTAGTTAGTTGATGACTTAATATAACTTTTCTCTCTTGTTCCTTTCTGGCTTGGTCACACGCCTCATTCTCTGTATGCAAGAAGAGACGTGAGATTGAGAAGTTTAAGAGGATGAGATTCGAAGAGATTGAGTCAAATATGTATGAGCGAGGATGTAGAAAATTGGGTCGGGTTTAGACCCTTGACCCAGTTGACATCTATATTTAGATTGGACTAGGAGTATTCCAATTTTGGTTGGAATAGGAGTCCTAGTGTGATAGAAAATAATATTTATAAATAAGATATATTTTTTCAGATATCAGAACTAACTAATATCACGTATTCTCCCACAGAAATATATCTATTCTCTCTCAATACACATTCTCTCTCAGTCCCTCTTTGGAGAATCACCACGTCTCCATGGGTTTTAGGCGTGCAAATACAAGTTGATTGCTTTGGAAGCTAATCCACCACGGTGAGTAAGGTGAAGACATGATCATGATTCAATCAAGACGGCTTGTAGACGAGTCAAATTTGGGACGTATGGATTGATGAATCTCCGCTGAGTTTATCGGTAAACTCGATCCTTCTTTATGTTTATATGCTATTTAATTAACTAGATAAAGAATAAAAGACAAATAATCATAAACTCAAGAAACATGCTCTATTCTTGTGTGCAATTGCAACAATGAAAATAGAGAGTTTTTTATGTTAAAAAAATAAAAAAATCGAGAGTTCTTTTGTTCTTTTTCAGATTTTTTAACCCCAAAAACTAACATTCAAAATCTTAATAAAGATTTGAAAGGAAACTTAGTGCTTTTTTGTATGTGTTTTCAATCTCCTTTTTTCATTTTCATTTTGTTTTTAACTAAAATTATTCTCGTTTTCATTTTTATTATTATGTTCCCAATAAATTCTAATCATTTCTTTAAAATTACATTTCACATCACTTAGGCCCCGATTGGATGGGATGCTGTTTCCCATTTCTCGATTTTTCAGAGATTTTTTTCATCAAAAATGCATATGTTTGACATCTCCCAAAAATATCTCAAAAAAATACTACACACAATTTCTCAGAAAAAAATCTCAAATTTCTTTGAAAAATGGACATTTCTCTCAATTTTTTCTCAGAAAGTCAGAATTTTACTATCCATAATTAGACAGTTCACCCAATAATTAAAAGTACTTTATCCGCCAATATCTTGATATAATCATCAAAATAATCACAGATCTTTATTTGAAATGATGTAAGCTACGAAATAAGATCCACTTTGCATATTTTTGGATGCCTTAATCGATGAATTTAGCTTAAATATGTTAAATATTCTTACAAAAACAAAACTCATCCATACCAATTTCCCACAAAAAAAGATTTTTTTCTTACCAAGAAAACATATCACATTACACTTAATCATTACACTTTTTTCTATAAAAAAAACTCATCCAAACACACTTCCTCTTTCATATCTCTATTTCCTTAAAATTAATTTCTCTTACTTTATTTATGAAAAATGAGAAATTGGAAATAAACATCCATCCAATCGGACCCTTATTTCACATTTTCTTTTTATCACTTTTCTCTCTCATCTTCTTTGTAATGTTTAAACCTTTCTCACTGCTCTCCTTTAAATTTTTTAAATATTTCTCTCTCCTTTCCTTTAAATTTTTAAAACATTTTTCTCCTCATCTCTCTTCTCACCACCGTATTTTCTTCACTCATCTCCTTTGAATTTTTAAAACATTTATCTCTCCTCTCTCTCCTCCTTTAAATTTTTAAAACATCGTCAATCTTCACCATCAAATCTAACATTATTCATCTGATAATTACTTTTCAATCATTTCAGACATCACACTCACCAATTTCAACCATTTTCAAAAACACAACCAAACACACCTATTTTTTTTCACTTTTCTCACACTAAAATCAAAAAACTCATTCATCCATATATTTTAGCAAATAATTCAAAAACACAACCAAACACACCTATTTTTTTTTCACTTTTCTTACACTAAAATCAAAAAACTCATTCATCCATATATTTTAGCAAATAATGATTGAAAATGAAATGAAAACACATTCAAACATAGCCTAATGTTCCTTTTTGGCCTTTCATTAATTGTTCTTATTGCACCATCATCAGGTCCCTCTTATTGAGAAGGACTCGTCACCGAGTCATCAAACTCCGGCTCATGAGAAAATACTAAATTTGCTACATTAAAAGTTGGATAGACTACCATATGATGATAGGCACTTTGTCAGTTAATTACCGCCAATTTTTTATGTTCCAGATGGTGGTCTGATAGCAAGAGAAATTAAATTTGCGAAAGCCACGAAAATGACATAGATTGAAACAATAAAAGACAAATAATCATAAACTCAACAAACAAGCTCTATTCTTGTGCGCAATTGCAAGAAAGAAAAGATGGAATTCTTTTGTTTTATTTTCAGATTATTGTCCCCCAAAACTCACGTTCAAACTCCTAATAAAGGCCCCAAAAGAGAAGGTCAAAAGCCAACTTCTGCTTGTGTTGTATGCTCATGGTGTGTGCTAAGTATTAGTTGAAATGTTTGACTAGAAAACATTAGTTCCTCTTTTCTTCAAGCCACTGTTAGATTTAGGTTAAATTCCTATTACTTAGAATCTTACACTAGTAGCAACTAGAGATTCACATCAATGATTGATTAACTTCGTTTCTTACCAAAAAAGCAAAGTCATTAGATTTAATTCATGCTCGGTTGGTGAACTCTTGATGCCAACTCTCTTCCATTTGTTACTGCTTTTTTTAAAATTAATCGAAAACCTAGTCTTTAAATGAATTTAAGAAATTATGATTTATCAATTGACCATCGGGTGGTAAATTACTCATAAAGAAAGAGTAAAATGTTCACATGCTATCATTGCGTCTTTTAGTTGGATACTCAATTGGAATTGATCACTCACATCAATGATCAAATTGAGACGATGATGGATAGTTACAATTGACCAAACTTTTTTATTATTGATTATTCTTGTATTTGTTTATTTGCTTCCCTATTGCTTGTGTTTTAGTAATAATAGAACTTCATACCTCAGGAATTTTCCCCCCTATATTATTGAACTGGACATATATATATTACTAATGTTAAAAAGGTTCCTAACCTTCTAGGAATAATTTTCCCTATATTATGCAGTCCTCAAAACTTTGGTGTCACAACCCATATTATGTAAGATAGTTTTAGTTTGGTGCATGACTTGCAAACAACTGCTTGAAAAGCACAGCCAGACATGGATTTGAATGAGACGTGCAACTTCTATCATGCAGGTACTATTGCAAAACTTAAGTTAACTTCATATTTTCCCACTCCATTTTCCATTGGAAGTTTTATCATATAAATTGTTTGTCACGCCCCAATTTCGAGCCTCGTGATGGTCATGTCTCTAAGCCTGATGGCTCGAAGACACGAAGCCCAGAGTTCAAAGCAACACTAATTTATAGTTCAAAATATCTCTCTTTATTGAAAAATAGTTAAAACACACAGAATTCTCAAAATACGGTCTTTAATAATAAACAATTTCAAATTCTATTTATTAAGTTCAAATAAATTAAAAGTTGCAAAACACAAGTCTTCACCATTCCCAAAAGTGTTCTTCATCCACTTTAGACTCGACTAAACTTTCTGCAAGAATTTAAAGTAGTGGTATGAGCGACAAATTGCCCAGTAAATAGTACTCACGTCTCCTACCGGTTTAGAGCATGTTAACTATAAATACATATTGTAAAATAGTCTAAAATGATGAATCGTTATTTCTTACAAAGGTCAAATCACTTTTTTAAAGGAAGAAATCCTTGGAAATATACATATAGCATATGATCAATTTCATAACCAAACAATAAACAACACTACTTTGTCAAATATTCTCAATATATCATTCAATCAAAAAATTATTCTAATGCTCATGAATTTCATAGAACCTAGTCAGTAACTTGATCAAGTCCTAGCTATTTATCCCCTTAGATAGGCCAAAACTGATATTAATTCGTCACAGTAGACTCAAAGGTTCAAAGACTGCTATTAATTCGCCGCAGGAGGCTCAAAGATTCAAAGTACTGTATATATATAAAGCCCTACAGGAGGCCCGAAATTAATTCCTTACTGACAGATTCTAATAATTTTCAGAGCATACGAATCATTCACATTTCGAAGGGAAACTTTTATGATAACACATCAACAATTTTGAAAACATATCATACGGTGTACTTTTATATTCAAAACACAAACTAGCATGGTCCAGACCTATTTTTCATATCAAAATAACATGGATTGGGGGGTATTTATAGGGGGTTCTAGGGTTCCAAAGCGAGAGTTTGAGTAGGTTTCTAAGTCCTTAAGGAGTTAGGTTTGCTTGGATAAGCTTAAATCTAATAGATGAGTTGGTTTTGGAGAGATATACCCATTAAAAGATACACCTATTTAATAAATCTAAAAATAAGAGTTAAATGAGAAAATATGTAGATATATCAATATATATAGGTACTAAAATATTAATAATACATAACAAAAGGATCTTGGATAAGTTTCAAGTAGTTAGGGTTTAATTATTATTAGGGTTTGATGGCATCCTAGATATTGAGTAGCTATCAAGCTTTGTTAGGATCATATTTATTTCTAATGTGAATTGATAATAAATACATTTCAAATATTTATATTTCTAAATATATGATTTAATTGATACCCTTTTTACTATTATTGACATAAAAGACCGGGTATTACATCATCCCCTCCTTATAAGAAGTTTCATCATCAAAACTTAAGGAAACTTTAAATACCTTGGTTCGTGAAGAGGTGTGGGAACGGTTATGCATATTTTTCTCTAGCTCCCATATTGCTTCACGCTCGGTGTGGTTGGACCATTGGACCTTTACATACGGAATTGTCCTACACCGCAAGACTTGCTTCTTGTGATCCACAATGCTTTATGGGACTTCTTTATAGATTAAGTTCTCTTCGACTAGTAGTGACTCCAATTCCAACACATGATTCATGTTTGTCGTACATTTTCTTAGTTGAGATACATGAAATATGTTGTGGACTCTGGATAAGCTGGTAGGGGATAGGGCAAGTTGATATGCTACATTTCCCACTTTATAGAGAATTTCAAAGGTTCCTATATATCGAGGGTTCAGCTTCCCACTTTTTCTGAAACGTATGACTCCCCGAGTAGGGGATACTTTGAGGTACACTTTTTCTCCTACTTGAAACGTCAACGACCTTTTTTTATTATGCACCCAACTTTTCTGTCGATCTTGAGCTGCTTTCAATCGTTCTCGTATCTTGGAAACCTTTTCCAGAGTGATGTGAACTATTTCAGGTCCTATGATCTTGATCTCACCAACCTCGTCCCTATATAATAGAGATCTACATTTTCTTCCATACAACGCCTCATACAGGGCCATGTTGATGCTACTATGATCGCTATTATTGTAAGAAAAATCTATAAGAGTTAAATGCTCTACTCAACTACCATTAAAATTTAACATGCAAGCCCTCAGCATGTCATCTAGGATTTGTAAATGTTAGGATTATGCCCTCAGATGCTATAGAGGATAGAATGTATAAGGCATATATCTTGTATTGAATTTAAACTCTTCTTAAATAAGAGGCATTATTGAGTTTTCACTTAATTCTTATCTGCATCTATAAGTTGTGAAAAACGTTTTGTCCACGTTTTCAGTGCTATCCCTCTACTTCCTATGGGATAGGAAGATTGGCACTAGAGAGATCGATCTTGATTACTAAAATAAGTTCGCAAGTAATATGAAGTCTTTAATGGACAAATAAAGACTTCGAATACTTGTACAATCTTAGCTCCGATGTGGGAGTGCCTGTCTGGTATCATGGGATGATTGGAGATTAGGATTGTAGACACGTCGGTGGAACTGATATGTTCGAACACGACTCGCATCGGTTCTGTCACATGGGTTTTCACTCTGTGACTGTCAATGACGGAACTGATTATGCGTAATCGGTATATGTGAACCTTTGACCTAAAGTATTAAGCTGAAGATGCACTTGTGACGTCAAGTCTTTCACTAGAGTAGTTAGACCCAATTCACCCTTTGGTGGACTCAACCTCGAAATGTGGACTTGATGGGCAAGTGGTAATCTTAGCAGATATCTAATATGGGATTTGTTCTCTCATAAGTGAATGAGTATGTACCCTATGTAATTACAGATAAATAGAGATCAAAGTCTTTGGCCAAAGCAAACGAGACGATTGTGTTTGGCACTAAATCAACCTCAATGATCTCGTATTTATTATGATTTATACATATGGTGGTCAAGTCCAGTGAGTTTGACATAACCATGACTCTCACTTGATCGGGGAAAGTGAACAAAGGGTTTATACATATACGATATTTACAATTGGAAGGTTTCGGAATGATCCTATCATTCGTTTTCGTTTGGGTTATGAAATGGGTCACGTGACTGCCTAGGTGTTACCCACTTCCTTTGGTTGCCTCTCATTGCCAAACGAAACAAACCTAAAGAGTCGCGCTAAAGGATTGACAAAGAAAAATGAAGAAAAAGGAATTTCTATTATTTCTTCTGGGAGTTTTAATTTATTGGATAAATTAAATAATTAATTATTCATTAGATGAAATAATTAATTATTATTAATTAATTTCCTTGTGAAATATATTAAGGAATTAATTTATTTAATTAATTTGGTTATTTAATTAATTTATTTATTGGATAAAATAAATTATTAATTGAAATAAGAAATTAATTAAACAAAACAAATCCCAGGCTAAATCAGGAGTCCAATTGGACACGTATGAGGCCTCAAAGTGGCGTCTTTGAGAGGCCACATATTAGGGCTCTTTTGTTTTGACTTGTTCAATAAGTCATGGGGTATATAAGGACTCTTTGACTTAGAACAAGAAAGAAGAAGAATACACAAATCTCATAACTCTTAAAAGAAAGAAAAATATTCCTCCCCTCCTCTATACCTAGCCGTCGATCATAGAGAAAGAAGAAAGGGGATTTTTCGTTTGTTGAACCGTGCATGATGATTTAGAGACGTCGTAATTTTGGTTGTTCGGATCAAGTTCAAGTTTGAAGAATCAAACCAAAGGATTGAAGATTTGGAAGCTTCAATATTTTGAGTTTGGAGAAGAAAAAGTTTTTCTCCATCATCATATTCATATTAACGAGTAAGTTTTATTCGTTATACGCTTTTAGATTCAATTATGCGAATTAGAGTACCAATTGGGTTTTTGTTTGAATTTTTGAAATCCCTTCCGCTGCGTTCATGCTTTTTCGAACGAAACGCCACAGTAAGGTTCTTTCTGACTGACCATCCATTTGTGGGTGATAGGCGGTGCTCAACTCTATCTTGGTGCCCATTATTTGTTGGAAACTCGTCCAAAAACGTGATGTGAAGCGAGCATCTCGATCCAACACTATACTCAAAAGAATGCCATGTAGCTTTACTATGTTGTCTATATACATAGAAATTAATTTATCCAGGGTAAAGGTTGCGCGCATGGGCAAAAAATGTGCCTACTTGGTTAGTCTATCAACAATTACCCATATAGTATCGTATCCTTGGCGAGTCTAGGGCAAACTTACTACGAAATTCATAGTTATGTTATCCCATTTCTACTCTGAGATTACTAGAGGTTGTAGCAATCCTCAATGGCATTGGTGTTCTGCTTTGATCTGTTGGCATGGCAGACATCTAGTTACAAAGTTAGCTATATCTTTCTTCATACCATCCCACCAGAAGTTTGCTTTCAAGTCCCTTTACATTTTCATGCTTCCCGGATGTATAGAGAATTTTGAATTGTGAGCCTCTGTCAATATTTCTCTTCTCAAGTTTTCGTCCTTCGAAACACTTATTCTCCACTTCATCCAAATAATCAAGTCATCTCTGACATGGAACTTAGGTAGCAATCCTTCTTCTATTTTCTCCGTATACCTTTCTATCTTGGGATCATTGTTTTGAGCTTGTATAATCTGTTACAATAGAGGTGGGTGGTTGTTAAGAGCAACTAGAATGCTTTCGGTAGATTCTAATACTTCGAGTTTTAAAGATTCCATATCCCTGATCAATGTGGTGATAAGACCATTGTTCGCCTTCCTACTAAGAGCATCTGCCACGCGGTTCACTTCCTCGGGTGATATTTGATGTTTAGGTCATAATCCTTAAGTAGTTCTAACCATCTCCTTTGTCACATGTTCAACTCCTTTTGGGTGAATAGGTATTTGAGGCTTTTGTGATCGGTATATACTTCACACTCTTCTCCGTAGAGGTAGTGTCTCCATAGCTTTAAGGCAAAGACTACAACTGCTAACTCTAAGTCGTGTGTTGGGTAATTTTGCCAATAGGGCTTTAACTGTCTTGATGCATATAAAATAACCTTATTATTTTGCATTAGTACACACCCCAGGCTATTTTTTGAGGCATCACTATATATAACAAACTTACCTGTCTCAGATGGTAGGGTTAGTATGGGTGCGGATGCCAACCTTTATTTTAGTTCCTTAAAACTTTTATCTCACTCGGGACCCCAATCAAACTTAGCCCTCTTTTGTGTCAACTTGGTTAATGGCAAGGATAGGGTTGAGAATCCTCCTACAAACTTTCTATAATATCCTGCTAGACCCATCAAACTCCTAACTTCATTGACGTTGGTTAGTTTAGTCCATTCAGTTATTGATTCGATTTTCTTTGGGTCTACAACTATACCGCTTCTAGATTTGACATGCCCCTAGAATGTCATGCTCTCGAGCTAAAACTCACACTTATTGAATTTAGCATCGAGTTCTTTCCCTCTCAGGGTTTGACGCACGACCTTGAGGTGTTCTTCATGCCCTTGTTCACTTGCAGAACATATCAAGATGTCATTTATAAAGACCAAAACAAACTTACACAGTTGGGGTTTGAACACCCTGTTCATAAGGTCCATGAATGTAGCTGGGGCATTGGTTAGTCCAAAGGGTAGCACTAAGAATTTGTAATGTCCATACTTAGTCTTAAAGGCTGTTTTAGGTATGTCCTTGCCATTAACCTTTAACTGATGATAGCCGGACCACAAGTCTACCTTAGAGAATATCTTTACACCTTTTAGTTGGTCAAACAAATGATTGATTCTTAGTAGAGGATACTTATTTTTTATAGTGATCTTGTTCAGTTCCCTATAATCGATGCATAATCTTAGACTTCCATCCTTTTCTTCACAAATAATACAGGGGCTCCCCATGGGGATACACTAGGTTGTATATGTCTCTTATCTATAAGTTCCTGTAATTGGGTTTTTGATTCCCTGAGTTCAGCGGGGACCATCCTATAAGGTGCCTTAGAGACAGATGCAGACCCTGGAATAAGATTGATTTCAAACTCAATCTCCCTATCTGGAGGTGCTCCAGGAAATTCCTCAGGGAACATGTCCAAAACTTCCTGTACCACTAGAATGTCTTCCAAATTCATTTATCTCTCTCCATCGTACGTTATAAGAGCTAAGTAGGCCTCACATCCTTTTTGAATTGCTCTGATGGCTTGCGTTGCCGAAAGCAATGTGTTAGCCTTCTTGCTTCGCATCCTTACGTCCCCTTGGTATGAGAATGATTCTTTTCCAGATGGACAAAAATCAATCTTTTTGGCCCTACAATCCACGTGAGGAAAGTTCCTTGCTAACCAATCCATCCCAAGTATCACATCGAAATCTCCAATGTTTAGTTGAACTAGATTAACGTTAAGTTTTATATTTTCTATTTCTATTGTGCAATCTTTGTGAATTAAGTTTGTTATCAATACCTTATTCCCAGGATACTCTAAAAGGTTTATCTAGGTGTTTCGGTTTACTACCCATCAGTCTAGTAAAGGTTGTAGATGTGATAGAGTGAGTAACAATCAAAAAGTACGAAAGCGAGTAGGTTATTAATCAGTAGGGTGCCTATCACGACATCCTCTGCATTGTCAGCTTCTTGTTCTGTCATGGAAAACACTCTCGCGTTCCCGTTCTGCCTCTGATCATTAGTCCTTGGCACAAACAACTTAGTCAACTCATCCTCAGGGACCTTACATTGAGTTACTTTATGTCCTACTAAACCACACCGAATATAAGCCTGAGTTTTCCATCGACACTCGCCACTGTGCACACGATGACATTTTTTACACTCTTTGGGTGGGACCCCTTGGTTAGGTCATTGTTGTTGCAAAGTCTTATTTCTTTAGGGTGCATTAGTTATCATTCTTAACTCCTGTCCAGGGTTCATCGCTGTCCTTGGCCTCTTCAGTTTGTTCTCTTTATCTCTTATCTTTATGTCAACTTTCGCCCTTATTGCTGCTCCAAGCAACTCATCAAAATTCCTTGCCTCAAACACTGCCAATGCTGACTGGATTCGGCCTTTCAAAACCTTAGTGAACCTATGTATCTTTAGTTGGGGGCTACCCATGATTGTAAGCGCATATTTCCCTAAGTTATCATCTCTTTCCTTAAACCACTTCTGTACTCCTTCAAGGTCGTGGTCCCCATCAAAAGTGGGTACATGTGCCCTTCTCAGAGCTTCATAGTGTTTTGATTCCTTCGGTGGCTGGCTGAGCCACTGCTGGAGGGTTTTGGTGTCCTTGAACAACTTGTGCTACTACCGTGCCAATGGTTATCAGATCTACCTGTTTAAGACTAACTTAAGGAATTAGGGGTTGACCATGTACATGAGATGGAGGTTGTTCATTAAGTCCCTTAGGATTTGGTTGTTCATCTTGATTCAATGGGTTAGTGGCATAGCTTGGTTTTGGTTGACGCGTCTAGGTCAACCAGCCATTTCCTAAAGAGAATTAATGTCGATATGGAAATTACGAACCCTCCCCCCCCCCACAATTTTTTTTTATATGCGTGTAAAATAAAGAGGCGAAACATAAAAGAAAGTATCTTATTTTAATAATTATAATACATTAATAAACTTTGGAAAGACATAGATAATATCTAGGTAGGTGCTAAACCTACGAGAAGTCTAGCAAAAAAGAAAATCTTAAAACTAATCTAGAAAGGAAAATTCTAAACTAAAAGGGAGCAAAGTTTCTAAATCTAATCTGATAGATCTTCTTCTGGTTCCTCTTTTGAAATTTCTTCTAGATTCTCTTCTATCTCTTGTTCAGGATGTTCCTCAAAATCCATTCCTCCATCTTGTTCTATCTCTTGGTCAAGATTTTCATAAAAGTCCATTCCTTCATTTTCTACATCTTCATGTGGGTGTTGTAAGTCATCTATGACATTATCACGATATGTGATGTCTCGTATGTATTGTTCTATCAACATCTCGGAGAACCTTCTGGCATTCTTGTGTCGTGCTTCCATTTCTGCTGCTCTTTGCTCTGCTTTCTTAAAGTGCGTGTGCGTGAGAGAGAGAGAGAGAGAGAGAGATTGGTGCAATTTTCGTGGGTAGGGACCGGGGGTTATTTACAGGGGGGTCTAGGTTCCAAAGGGAGAATTTGAGTAGGTTTCTAAGTCCTTAAGGGGTTAGTTTTGCTTGGTTAGGCTTAAATCTAATAGATGAGGTGATTTTGGAGAGATATATACATTAAACGATACGCCTATTTAATAAAACTGAAAATAAGAGTTTAAATGAGAAAATATGTAGATATATCAATACATATAGGTACTACACTATTAATAATACATAATAAAAGGATCTTGGATAAGTTTTAAGTAGTTAGGGTTTAATTATTGTTAGGGTTTGATGGCATCCTAGATATTGAGTAGCTATCAAGATTTGTTAGGATCATATTTATTTTTAATGTGAATTGATAATAAATACTTTTCAAATATTTATATTGTTAAATATATGATTTAATTACTACATGATTTAATTACTACCCTTTTTATTATTATTGACATAAAAAATCAAGTATTACATTGTTATGGATCACATTCTGGCTAAATAGTTATTTCACACTATTTAGAATCAAATTTGCCATCATACTTTTCTATGCCAGAAGGCCCAAAATGCATCTACATGTTTTATTTGGTGAGCTTACTGATACGTATCGTAACACACCAAAAATACAATTTAATTTTACCTTGATATCTACTACTAATAGTGATAAGCAAGGGTCAATTGTAAATCTTAACTACTTGTGATAATGAAATAAAAGAGGGGTTTGGTTGCAATTGTACGATAACTAAGCAGGCGAAAATGAGATAAACAGTTATATGAGATAATAAAACAATAATAAAGAAACTCGATCAATTTTATTTATACATCATCTTCTTGATTTGATCATAGATACGCAAGAGATTAATCCTAATTGGGTTGCTAACTAAGAGAACCAATGATAGCATAAGAATCACTTGCTCTTTCCTTAAATGTAATATACGAATGGATAGTCAATCGATAAATCTTAACTCATAAAACTCATGTAGAGATTAGGCTTTTGATTACTTGAAGGAGAAACATTAATCACTAAAGAAGAGTTGACATCAAGAATTAATCCACCTTGCATGAATTAAACCTAATGACATTGATTTTCCCTAAGGACCTAATATCAGACAATCATCAATATTAATCTCTAATTGCTACTAAACAAGACCCTAATTGATATAAATTAACTGTAACTAGAAATAGAACAATACTCTCACAAATCAAGATGATGATTTTAAATTACAGTTGCCAGGTTGAGGGATTTAGCCTCTGAAACAAATCTTTCAAGCTAAAATATTCAAAAATTGTGAAAAATACCAAAAAGAGAGAAAACTTGGTGATGAAGATCACCTAACATAGGTTAAACACTTATTTATAGTCTAAATCACAGACCTAGCATTTCAACGAGCCTGTTGGCTGGCCATAGCCTCAAGTGGTAGGTTTTAGTAATTTGGTCATATCTCTATCTATAGAAATTGGATTCAGACAGGTCAAGTTTTTATAGAAATCTAAGACATAGATATACAACTCTTAGAAAAGATCAAGAGTTGATTCATCTGTTAAAGATACGTAACATCCATCACAAAATAAGACTCCCTTTTAATCTTTCATGCGTTCACTTCCATTATTTTTTCTGCCTTCTTGCAGACATTTTTTGTCTTGGTTGTGAACATATAAAATGAAGCTAAATTATATTGGCACAAGAGTGGAGTTATTTGGATATCCATAGATAGAGTTATACTAGAAAAGCTAATATTGCGCTTGAGGATTTGTTTATTCTTAACTTCGTGTTATTTTCTTCATTTTCCTAAATTTCTTTAGACAATCCTACAAAATAAAATGAAGAATTTAGGCAAACATTTTTCATCATTTGTCGAATAAAGCTCTAGAATAAGACAAGATTACTAGGCATATAAAGCACTTATCACTTATAGAAAGCATTCTTTGTTTAGCGATGATATAGTAAAACAAGTCTTAAAGCCCATTATTGGCAAAACAAGGAGCCTATGCCCAATATAGGCCCAAAAACCGAGTTTAATAGACTAGATTAGCACTAAGTAACAGTATCGGGTCGGGTCGTCTCTTAACCCGACCCCACAATACGAGTCATCCACCGTCCATTGATGTCACCTGTTGATATCCTACAGATGCCCAACAACCACTTGTACAGAGTGTGTGCTATAAATACCCCCTCATAACATTTATTGGGAATTGGAATCTTCAGAATACTCTCTCTGATATTAGCCTCTTATCTTCTATAGTAACAAGCCTATAGACTAAGAAGTACTTTCCTATATATATATAAATTGAAAAGCAAAATCATATGTCTTGTACGACCCTAGCAATATCTAAAACCATAGAACTACGTTGACTTGATCCTTATTAGGTACGTAGGTAGCTTAATTATTATTGAGTGAGGTCTTAAATCAATTTTTTTCTACTCGTAATACGATCCTAGTCCTTCCAGGCTGATTCAAATCTTAGCTAGATCAGTTGGTGCGCAGTCTGTGGGAAACTTCTTTGAAGTTGCTGAGACTTGTTATTCAGGATGGAGGATGGCAGTGCGAAGACTCGTTTAGTTCGGAATGAGGAAGAGTTGGATCAAGGTGTTGGTGATCCACATGTGGAGGGAGGAACGAGTGTGGTTGTAACGATGACAAGGGAAGAATTAGACAGGAGGATGAAGGAGTATGCGAAAGAGAAGATGTAGAAATATCTTCTTCTGCGTAGTCCAACAACACCTAATTTGGGGGAGCCACGTTCGAACCCCCCGGCAAGACAAAGTCTATTTCGTAGAGACGAGGATAGAGGTGTAGAGTAGCAAGGAGAGTCATTAAGAGATGATGATGTGGCAAATATTCGTCATGGGAATGTAGAGGAGTGAGGAAAGACTCGGGTACTTGATTCACTGACTGAGCCACGACGGGCAGTTCATTGTGAAAAAGATAGGCATCCGAGGGTGGATAGGGTTGCGACTTTTGTGCAGACGAGGCCATCCACCACTCTGATGGCTCATAATTATCTTTTTGTGGTGGAGATTATAAAAGAAGTTTCGAATAGTCTCTTTCGAATGCTGGATTTTTTAAAATTTAACGGGACGGGTGACCCGAGATCCCATATTACATCTTATGAATTGTTGATGTCCTTGCAGGGACAAACCGATGCAATCAATGCAAGAATATTACCACTACCCTCATGGGTAGGGCACAAGACTGGTTCATGAGTCCGGCACCCGGTTCCATAGAGCCGTACTCACAGTTAAAATATAAATTTAAAAGTCATTTTGCTAGTAACAAAAAGACGAAGAAGTCCATATCTGTGATAATGGGACTGAATCAAGGTTCAACAGAGTCTTTGCAGGAATTTATACATCGCTTCAATCAAGAAGCCATGGATCTTCCTGAACTTAATAATGAGTTGATGTTAAGCTTCTTGATGAGAGGCTTAAAGAAGGGTAATTTTAATGATGCACTCTCTCGTCGCCCTCCACAATCCCATGAGGAATTGATGGAATTGGCAGGAGAATATATTAATGAGGAAGAAATGAATGAGTTAAAAGACTCAAAAAATTTACAATCTGTGAACGACCCTAGAAGCCATAAAGAAAAGCATGAAAATGATCGTTATGAGGGAACGGGGTCACGAAGAGATGCCGATCGACCCTGTAGACCAAAATTTGAACTCTATACCCCGTTGAATTCAACTCGTGCCAGAATCCTGGTAGCTGCATTACGGATGAATCAAGTCCAAAGGCCTAAACCACTAAAAAGTGGTCCAAAAAAGAATATGCACAAGTATTGTGAATTCCATAAAGATCATAGGCATGATACTGAAGAATGCTTTCAATTGAAAGATGAAATCAAACGACTTATTAAGTCGAGCGTGTTGAATGATTTTAATGATCAAACCTTGGCGGAAGTAAGAGCTTCGGAGGCACATCGCACGACTCAAAATGAAAGACCACGCAGTCGATCACGCGAATGATACCAGGAACGATCTAATGAGAGGGATCGTCAGACTCGTAATTACGAGTAGCCCCGAAATGAATATCATAGAAACAATAATTATCGTAGTGATTATGAACGCCCAAGAGGCAATCCTCGTTATAACAAGCACAACGACCATCGCCGTAACGACGGTCCTCGTAATGACGAGAGAAAAGATGATTATCACATTAATGACGGCCCTCGTAACAACCAGCAGAGAAGAGAGGTGCATGACGCGCCTAAAGAGAGTAATCGCTGAGAAATTCATATGATAGAAGGAGGACCCACTGATGGGGATTCCTCTAATAGAAAGAGGCATGCGAGAGAGGGTCGTTCAAGTTATTATCGTGGTGAACCAAATCGGGTTCTTTCGTTGGCAAGAGGGTCCAGAAATGAAGCAATCAGTTTTGATGATAGTGATTATGATGGGATGTGTGGTCCTCATAATGACCCTATGGTGATTTCAATGGATGTAGCCAATTTTGTGGTGCATAAAGTTTGGGTGGATACGGGCAGTTCGGCTAATATAATCTATTGAGAGGTTTTGAAGAAGATGGAGCTTGATAGTACAAAGTTGAGATTTGTAAGTACTCCTTTAGTGGGCTATATGGGATCACAAATTATGCCAAATGGGTCGATTGAATTAGACTTGTTCTTTGGAGTCCGGATTGAAATCTAAAATGATCTGGGTAACTTTTCTAGTGGTGGATGTTCCTTTTGCATATAATATGATCGTGGGAAAACCCATGTTGAATTTATTTGGAGGCAGCGTCTCTACTCTGCACCTGAAGATGAAGTTCAAAACCAGTAATGGCATTGGCGAAGTGCGTGGAAATCAACTCGAGGCTCGTCAATGTTATACGGCTTCGTTAAAGGTCAATTTTTCGAAGAAAAGAAAGCACGAAGCTAGTAGAATTGAGGTATTGAATGAGGAAGCAAAACCTCTGGTGGAGAGTGGTGATAAAAAGCAGAAACGGATCGACACACGAGTCGAGCCTATGGTTCACAAAACTATTGAACTTGTTCCCGGCAATCCAGAGAAGACGACTCAGATAGGAGGAGAAATGAATTCGAAAATGGAGACAAAGATGGTAAACTTTTTGAGAGAGAACTCGTGTATGTTCGCATGGAAAGCGGCAGACTTTCAGGGTATCGATCCTTTGGTCATCGTACATCACTTGAATGTGGATCCATAGGCGAAGTTCATCTGACAGAAACAAAGGAATCTTCGTCCGGACAGAGACAGCATAATCGAAGACGAAGTGAAAAAATTCCTAGATGTAAGCTATATAAATGAGATCCAATTTACGGATTGGCTCGCTAATGTAGTTCTTGTACCTAAAGCAGGAGGAAAATGGCGAATGTGTACTGACTTTACAGATTTGAATAAAGTTTGTCCTCGTGACCCTTATGCTTTGCCTCGTATAGATTTGCTTGTAGACTCTACTGTAGGTTGTGCGTTGTTGAGTATGATGGACGCCTATCAAAGCTTCAATCAAATAATGATAGCAGAAGAGGATCGAGATAAGACTCGTTCGTTACAGCAAAAGGAGTCTACTGTTACAACGCTATGCCCTTTGGGCTGAGAAATTCAGGGGCAACGTACCAATGACTTGTCAGTATGATGTTTCAAAAAGAGATTGGAAGGACTATAGAGGTATATGTGGACGATATGCTTATAAAGAGCACAAACGAGAACTACCACTTAGCACATTTGGAAAATCATTCGCTATAACGAAAGAATATGGAATGAAGTTGAATCCACATAAGTTTACTTTCGGTGTACAAGGTGGCAAGTTTATAGGGTATATGGTAACCCAACGAGGAATTGAAGCTAATCCTGAAAAAATCGAGGCTATCTTGGGTATGCAATCCCCTACGAGTGTAAAAGATGTACAGAAATTAATAGAAAGAATGGCAAGTTTGAATCATTTTATATCACGATCAATTGATAAGGGCCTACGCTTCTTTAAAATTTTGAGAAATGTAAAACCATTTGAATGGACAGATGACTGTGAGAAAGCTTTTAATGAGTTGAAAACATACCTATTATCTCCTCCATTATTGACAAAACCAGTGTTAGGGGAACCATTGATCCTATGCTTGGCAATCTCTTCAGTAGCCTTTAGTGTTGTACTCGTTCGAGAAGTGAATGGTGACCATCGCCCGGTTTATTATGTCAGTAAGTTGATGCAAGGAGCCGAGTTGAACTATTTGGAAATTGAAAAATGGGCACTAGCATTAACGACTGTGGCCCGAAAGCTAAGACCATACTTTCAATCTCATCATGTCATTGTACTAACGAATCAACCGTTGAAACGAGTACTGGCAAAACCAAATGTATGGGGTCACCTTGTAAAATGGGCAATATAACTGGGGGAGTTTAGTATTGAATATAAGAGTTGTACCTCAACAAAAGCTCAAGTGATGGCAGATTTTTTGGTAGAGATGACTTCCAACTCGGAGTTAGTAGCGTCTGTAGCATCGTTGGAAATGACTCCATGGTCGCTACACCTAGACGGATCTTCGATGATGAGATGAGGGTTGGGATTTGGTTACGATCTCTAGAAGAAAATGACCTGGAGTTTGCGATCAAGTTGAACTTTGATGTAATGAACAACGAGGCGGAATACGGAGCACTCATTGCGGGATTGAAGATGGCAAAGACCCTGGAGATGAAAGATGTGAAGGTGTTCACTGACTCACAATTGGTAGCGCGACAAGTTTCGGGAACATACGAAGCAAAAGAAAAAACAATGATCAATATCTATGCAGATAACGAAGCAATTGATGATGACATTTGAAAAGATTGAGTTGTGTCAAATACCAAGGGATGAGAATCAAAGAGCCGATGCATTATCTAAATTTGCAAATCAAATCGTTAGATCATCAAATCGTGTTGTGTCATTACTTGTATTTGAACATTCAGAGTTAGAACCCTCAATCGTGATTATGCCTCTGCAGGATGGTACGATTTGGAAACAACCCATTGTAAAGTATCTATTAGAAGGCACTCTGCCGGAAGACAATCTTGAAGCTCGAAGGCTTACTGGAAGAGCGGCTCGTTTTACCATCTTGAATGATGAGTTGTATAAAAGATCAAATGTCAGACCCTTGCTTTGCTGCCTTGCTCCTAACGAAGCTGATTACATTTTGAAGAAAATACATGAAGGGAGATGTGGGAATCATTCCGCAGGACGATCACTGGCGCAAAAAATCACACGACAAGGATATTTTTGGCCAACGCTGTTTAAGGATGAGCAAGAATTTGTCAAACGATGCAAACAATGTCAATTGCACTCCAATGAAATTCACCAACAGGGAAAACCCATAGAAGTGTATTAGGTGTAGAGCATCATTGGATCCAAAAGATGAAGAAAAAGTCAAGAAAAAATCGACAAACCTGTGATGCCGCAGCATCACAGTGTAAAACGGCTGCGCGAGAGAAATTTTGATGCTGCAGCATCCCGACTTCGATGTCGCAACATCCCGTCCGCGTACAGTAACCTATAAATAGCCTATTCCCTAAAGTTGATCGAGGAAAACTTCAAGTCAAGAAACACTAGAGGAACGTGAAGATTGTTGAACTACGTTTGACTAAGGCCAAGGCAAACTACGTTTACTTGGCATGCTATGTGTTCACTCATCACCACTTGTTTGATAAATTGCTTAGCTCCATATAGGTCCAATCATGGAATTGACTAGACGATTCAAAACGGGGAAATAAATTTGTTAATGCATATTAGAATTCTCATATAGGGATATAGAGAATCAGTGAGAGCACATGATTACAGAATAGGATTGAATCTGAAGCATGAAGCATTAGTAGCATACGATAATTTAAATATCCACTATATTACTTGCACGAAACTTGCTAAGTTGGAAGTCATTTCGTTCGACATCGATCATTCTGGAAGAAACGATCTACTTTGCAGCTTTGGTGAACCTTTACGGAATGGATTGAAGCTGAAAATATACACTATACTAATAATAATAATGCTCATCTGGGATAACATCATTTGCAGGTTTGGTATCCCCAAGATTCTGATTTCTGACAATGGAACTCAATTCAATGGAAAATCTATCACATCATGGTGTAATGAGTTGAAAATTCAACAAAATTTTACATTTGTGGGGCATCCCCAAGCAAATGGCTTGACTGAAGTTGCAAATAGGATACTACTGCAGCACTTGAAGACTAGACTTGATGGTATGAGATCTACATGGGCAGACGAGCTCCCTGGAGTCCTTTGGGCGTATCGCACAACCCCTAGATCGTCTACTGGGGAAACCCCATTTTGTCTTGTCTATGGATCCGAGGCTGTCATCACAACGGAGATTGGTATGATGACTCATAGTGTTGACCTACGACTCAGAAGATAATCAGTGCAATCGAGAATTTGAATTAGATGTTATCGAAGAAGTACGAGAACGAGCGTATGCAAATATATTGAGACAAGAGAGTAGTATAGCGAGAGCATATAATAAAAAAGTGAGAACGAGGTCCTTTCAAGTGGGAGACTTGGTGCTAAAAATAATGGAGGTCTCAAAACATGTGAGAAAATTGGAGGCTAATTGGATGGTCCATATAAGATTATAACGATAATGAAGGGGATGACTTATAGATTGCAAGATCTTCAAGGAAAAGATCTACCTCATCCATGGCATGTGGATAATTTAAGAATATTCTATGATTGATAAATGTATCATGTGATTACACTCGTGAAACGAGTCTAGGGTTGTATTTTGGGTTAGGATCAATGATTCCTATTCTTGATTATACTCGTGAAACGAGTCTAGAGTTCAACGATTCAGAAAAATCACACAGTAAATTGTATCGTCCAACTTACCATATTTTGAGTTCGAGTCAACGAGTCTATTGTTTAATTATTTTGGAATTTGTTTAATAATCTCTAAAATAACTACACAATGATTTTATAAATTGATCTATAATGCAAGAACGAGGCAAAACATGATTCATATGAGAACATTGAAGTAATTCATTAATAATTGCATTTAAATAAAGAGTAGGGTTTAAAAATACGAGTGGTGGCATATAAATAAATGGGCAATGGCATAAAAAATGAGAAGAATAAATAAAAATAAAATTGTTCCAAAGCAAAGCCACATATGGCTATAAAATAAATTGTTAAGAAGCCACACTCGGTTATAACTTCAACTGCTAGTAGGGTCTTCGCCTCTTTGAGTAGATGATTGAGCCAGATTAACTGGGGGTTTATACCAAGGAGGAAGTTGAGTGAATTCCGATAATTCAATTGGTACAAACTCCTCGTCTTCAGCTGAAAATGAATCTCGGAGTAGCTTGCGTTTATAGCATTCTTCAAGGCAGCGCATATCGAAGTCGGGCTTGAATGTATTGAGGAGATTCCCATAGTCAATGCATTTAAAGAATCCTCCCTTCTCATCTTTTAGTGCCCTGGAAAGGAGTAGGCGGTCGAATATGGTGGACTTCATAAAGTCACGGGCACCGCTAAAATAACTCTCTACAAGCTCATCAGCATGCTCCTGAGAGACGAGGTAGTCGTGTTTTCCCTCGAGGCGACCTAACTCGTATGCATCCATCTTTTCTTTGACCAACTCTTCCAAACGAGCCTCAATATTTGAAGTTTTAGCTACCAAACGAGTGTTCTCTATCTCCAAGGCCTTCAAAGCTTCTTGATACTTTGACCTCTCTGCAGTCAACAATCGGCTCAACTCCATCAACTCTTTCTTCACAGTTGCGAATGAATTCTTTTCAACAGCTGTGTCGGCCATATACTTGGTGCATCCGGCCTTTTCTACTCTTAAATCTTCTTTAAGCCCGACATAACTTAAAACAAGATCATGCAGACACTCCAAAGCCTACATGAGTCGTACACGAATGTTAAAAAACCATAGGTCAATAAAAGATTCATCTAAATAAAATATGAGAGCAATGATACGAGTATTACCTTCACCAGATGTGAAGCAACCATCCTATCAACGGCAGTATAGGACTGCTCAATTAGTATAGCCTTATCACTAGGGAGATACATGCTGCGATACATCTCCAAGGCCATGTTCGTCCCTTGGGGACCGGCCAGGAAGGAGCTTTGGGGGTAGATCCGCCAGTCATGAACGATCGGCTCAGCACTTAGATTTTCCTTGCACCTAGGAGGTACATCATATTCTTTATAGTCGTTCAGACTAAGCGCCTACAATTTCTCCACCAACCGAGTGGTCACTGGTCGAGTACCAGGAACAACAATGTCCTCCTCGGAAGAGGTCGTCTCCCTACGACGCTTAGCCAGGAACGGGCACTGACTTGAGGGAGTTCAACACCAGGATCTTCAGGATCTTTTTCCTGTTCTTCCAAGTCGATCTCGACGAGGGGCAAGATGTCACGCTCCTCGTTTGGGATTCAGTTCTGGTACCGGGGCTGATGATTCGTAAAGTTTGTTATCGTCTAGCACTTTGAGAATAGACCGGAGGTAAACAAACTGGGGTGTTTGGCCTCGTTAGTTCTGATCCAGCTAGCCCTCGGCTGCAGGTGACCCTTCTTCGTCACGAAGAGCATCCATGTGTGTCATTCCTACAAAGGAAGATTGATCTTACATTCAATAAATTTGAAAAATTGGAAATGACAAAGAAACGAGGCTCACCTATATTAGGAACTCCTGGAATGGATGCTGAGCTCACACCGCAAGAAACGAGCATAAACTCACGCATGAGTTTTTCAGTAACAAAGGGGAACGACACTAACTCTTCTAAAAACCCCTGCCCCCACGTTGGGTTCCCTACTTCTAATTCTCGTTCTCTAATGCCCCATTGTCTTAGAATGAGCCAACTTTCGTCCTTTGGAGGAAAAATAAAGATGTACTTGTCTTTCCATGATCCAAATGAATCGTGGGTATGATCTTGAAAGATGGCATCTTGTCGAAGGGAAAAGCAAAAGAAACCACACTAGGTTGCTTTCTTACAATGATTAATAAAAAACATTCTATGAAAATTAACTAAGTTAGCCGGTTGCCGATAACCGGCCATTAAAACTATGAAAAGAACTATTTGTCTATACGAGTTGGGCAAAAGTTGTGTAGGACTTAAACCATAATTTAACAGAATGTCATTAATGCACGAATGGAGGGGGAATCTAACTCTTGAAATCAAGTGTGCAATGTGAAACGTATGGAAACCTACAGGTGGTTTATGCCTACGATCTGAAGGGCCAGGAAATCGAATTATATAGCTTGGGGGAATATAATACTTAACCCTTAGTTCGTTCTCCCTAGCCGACTTAACAGTGGATACTTGGTTAAGCCAGGTTATGTGGGTGTTAATATTAGCAGGCCCCTCTAAATCTACTAGGGGCTCTACACCCTCGTCTCTTCGAGACGACTCAGGAACTTGATTCCTGTTAGATGACTCGGGTACATCACCCGCCGGAGCATATCCCTCGACCAATTAGTCCAAAGCATCCGACCCAGCCTCCTCTTTGGAAGAACTTAGGATTTCATTGTTATTAACTGACGTAGATGAACGAGTACGAGCTATAAGAAAAAGAAAAAAGTAAAAAAGTACCTACGGGTCGGATGAAAGAAAGATGGATGACGTACGAACTGGGGGCCACTCGTTCAAGTAGACGAGCGTAATCTCTCCGTAGGATTTTCTCTCTGTAAATTCTCTCTCTAAAAAGTGAAAAATGAATGTGAGGGAGGACTTCTATATAAGGGGTGAAAGAGGGGTTACAACGGTCAAGATCATCTGTAAAAAAGGCGCATCCGACGACTGGTATCTAGAGACGGTTACTATTCAAAAGTAACTATCTGGTCATCAATTATTACGAGACACGCAGCACACGTCTCTAGGCATTAAAGAGATACGACGGCTGATAATCACCTCAAAAGACGTGCCCTAATTAATCCCTATTTAATGATAAAACGGCTACCTAAGGTATACCTATGTGATTAAGATAAAAAAAAAGGAAGGAATTAATGAACTTGTCAACTTATGACTCGTTAACAAATATGAGTTCAACAAATGGGGTTATAACAAGCCTAGTACTTCCTCAGTATGAATTCAAATCGTTATACGATTAGTTCTTCAGAACTGATGAAGTAGAGGAGTTAATGATATAGTAAAACAAGTCTTAAAGCCCATTATTGGCAAAACAAGGAACCTAGGCCCAATATAGGCCCAAAAACCGAGTTAAATAGGCTGGATTTGCGCTAAGTAACAGTATAGGGTAGGGTTGTCTCTTGACCCAACCCCACCATACGAGTCATCCACCGTCCATTGATGTCACATGTTGATATCCTACAGATGCCCAACAACCACTTGTACAGGGTGTGTGCTAGAAATACCCCCCTCATAACATTTATTGGGGATTGGAATCTTCAAAATATTCTTGCTGATATTAGGCTCGTATCTCTTGTAGTAACGAGCCTATAGACTAAGAAGTACGTTCCTATATATATAAATTGGAAAGCAGAATCATATGTCTTGTACGACCCTAGCAATATCTCAAACCATAGAACTACGTTAACTTGATCCTTGTTATGTACGGAGGTAGCTTAATTATTATTGAGTTCAGTCTTAAATCAAATTGTTTCTACTCATAATACGATCCTGGTCCTTCCAGACTGATTAGTTTAGGTTCCCAAATCTTAGCTAGATCAAGCGACATTAAGCTCTTGAAAAATGAAGAGCAGGTGCATTAATTACTTTTCGTTATTTTTCCTTACACTTCACGTGATGTATAAATTTTTCATCAAATCTACACTATGTCGAAATGCAGGAAAAGAAGCTTCATTGTTGCACCATAAATGAATATTTGAAGGGACGATGATTCACTTGTACAAATCAAGAAAAAGATGAAAGACACTCACTATAGTGTTGCTTATGATGTTGAGGGGCATCCGCTCATGAATGTGCGAGGAAGTTCAAGTATTCATATTGTCGTTGCCGCTTCTATTGCCATGTTTCTCGCCTTTATCTCTAGTTCAAGTATTCATATTGTTGTTGCCACCCCCCACCTCGCCCCCTCAGAGCCCAAAATCGGTTCTATTGAACTTGATCGAATTCAAATCGATTTGATTTCAAAACAATGAGCCAATTTTATCAGAGCAGGACGTGGTGACGGAGGCGGTTTGATGGGAAGCGACGGTGGTGTGAGGTGGCAGTAGTGAGAAGGGGCGGTGGGCGGTAGATTTTCTTCGCGAAGAAGACGACATGTTACGTCATTTATTTTTCTTTCTTTTTTATTCTATTTTTCCATTTCCATTTTTTTTCTTTTTGTTTTAGGGTTTAGTCAAGGGCATTTTGGACCTTTTGACAATTCCGTTAGGGGTTTTTCTGTCGGGAAAGGTTTTGTAATCGCGAGGGGGTGTGAGTAAATATAAAAAATAGGAGAAACTCTATAATTATAGCATTAGTCAGGGGTGTGAAAGTAGTCAACTCTTATGTAAAAAGTTCAAATAGTAGGCCTTTTATTTTTAACCTAAACTTACAGGGAAATTCAAAGAAGAAAAGAAGTGTAATTAGTAAGGAAATTGAGAGGACTTCTTCTAACAAAAGTTTCTCTATACATATTTATTCAAATCCTAAACCTATTGCTTAACTGAACGACTCAATACCACCTCGGATGATATATGGACCTATATTTTGTTTATATGGAAATATTTATATCGATTCCAGATTTTTTTTATATAAAAGCGAAAAATTTGTAATACATAACTAACTTGTTCCATAATTTGGTGAAACGATATAGATAATTTAAGAATAATTATGGATCATTATTGAGATACGATGTTCCTCAAAATTGAAAATGGTGTAAAAAAAAAATTACTATTTTAACTCTTAAATGGGAGAAGGTATATTTTTTCAATTTGGACGTTAATAATTGCTTTCATATCACTCACATGCATAACACAAGATTCATGTTAGTGTAAATTACGGGACATTTGTGGTCCCATGTTTTGCTCTTTTTAATTTTTGTTTCATTCGTTATGAGATTCTTATATTGTATTCTTATTTTATAAAAGTTCTCCATTTGGTCCGAAATAAATTTTTCATCCAATATTTAACAATCAATTCTTTTAGTCAACATTTGACCGGTTATTAAATAATTTGGGAGATTTTGTACATCAGTAGCATGTGAGGTTAGATAGAAACGATCAAAATATTAACTTACGGAGATGACCGTTAAATTTTGAATTAAAAAGTCGGTTGAGACCAACTGTGTGATATATTAACAGTTATGGTACACAATGTGATAGTTCCATAGTAAATGTAATCAAAATTAAAAAGAGCTAAACATATAAGACAAAAAATGGAGATGGTAACAGAAATCTCATAATATAAGAGAGTAAACAATACCCTATAATAAATTGATGTCACATCACCAATTAAATACAATTTTACATGACATGATAGTTATAAAAAAAGTATATTGGTCGAACATAATTTTATTCTCTATATTCCCAAATACACGTTTTCACAATACTTGAAAATGAAGCCATATAATGCACCAACGATTTATAGAGAGCTTTGAGCAAACCACCTATTGATCATCGCAAAGCATTGTTTGGGCTTGTACTCTGGTACTGTATGTCCTGCTCCCTAAAAATAGTAAAGCAAAATTCTATTAGTTCGTTAGCGATGAAATATCATGGATAGTCTATTTTTATATGACAAATCATTACAACAAAAAGTAATATTAGTGATAAAATTTGAAATGATAATATTAAAATTATTACTAAATATACATAATGTGTGATAATAATTTTTGTTTTGTCACAATAAAAATTTTTAATTACAAAAGTTTCTTTAAAATTGTCATTATTGATAATTAGTAACACGTGTTTATAACTAACACAAATAGAGTGACAACTATATTTGTTGTCACTGAGTTGTCATTAATTATCAATAATGATAACAATTTTCTTGTCACTACTTATCAATGGTGACAGTTTCTATAAATAATTTTTTTTTTGGTTACAAACAATGAGAAAAAACGATCTTCTCAATATTAAACATGTAAAACTTATTGTTGTGACAAAATAAATTTTTTGTCATTAACGTCATACTTTTTTGTAGTGGATTGTTTTGTAATGGTATTTGTTTCTCTTGTAAATATCTATTATAGAAATCTTATAAATTTAAAATACAAAATAAGGAGATCTCTCACCATCACTGTGGCATATGTCAATTGATAATCACCACTTCCATACGTCATTGTGTATCTTTAAATTAAAAAAATAAAACACAAAAAATTAAATTAACGCGAATAATAAGTTCAGTTATACTTTTTTTTTTTTTTTAGAGGAAACAAGAAACAAAATATTTTACTAACCCTGCAATTTGGCCTTCAAGAACCCAAGGCCTCCAATCGCTTTGAAGTGGTAATATGGAGTCTATCCATTTTTCGGTTGATGAGTGAGGAATCGCCAAATCATGATCGCCGCTGTCACATTTATAATCATACGAGGAGAAAATAGGAAAACGAAAAATCTCAATAATACAAAAACAATATTTGGGAAGAAAGCTAAGGCTGCGTATGGTTATATTTTTTGAATTGCATTTTCATTTTTTGGATTATCAAAAAATAAAGATGCACACTTTTAGGTAAATTTTACAGAAAATGCTTAAATTTTAAATTATACTACACATTTCTTTATACAACAACCAATCATTTCACAATTTCAATCAATTCACAATCTTTCATCATTAATTACACTATCTCACTTTTCAACTAATTATCTTTCTTACTTTATCATATTTTAACTAAATATATATATATATATATACACACACATACTTTATATCAAATCATTCATATATATATATATATATATATATATATATACACACATATTCATAATTAATTCAATCACTTCATATATCAAATTTCAATAAAATTCAACTTTATGTCACATTAAACATCACTTCCAATTATTTTCTAAAAACACATTCAAACAAACAATAAAAGTCAATATTTTTGCACGAATTTCTATAATGCACATTTTTCAAAAAAAAAAACTCAAAATTGAACTCAGAAAATATAACCATACGGAGCCTAAGTGTAAGAAAATAAAAGGAACATATATTACCTATAGATTAAAGCTCGGCAGTTTTTGTGCGTGAAATGCTTGTGATAGCTTACAGTACTTGGAACATTCCTTGTGTAGAGAACTGTCCCATCTGCAAGTGTCTCATTATTTTGAATGCTAGCGTTACATCTTGTCCATTCTCTTATAGTTCCCTATTGCACACGAGTTCTTCCATCAATTTTAACACATATAAAGTATAAATATATATATATATATATATACACACTTATAAATGATTGATTAGCTTACCTCACGAACGTGAAGTGCTTTTTGGACCAACTTATTGTTAGCCCATGTATGGAGAAGGTGATAAGAAATATCCTGCAGGACATAAAATAGGTTTAAGCTGGTCTCCAAAATAAAGAGATTATAGTAGTGAGATGCATGTCAAGTAATGACTTTTAGATAATATAATATCTTTTTATATCTTTTTAATATTTATTATATTTTCTTGTATTTATCTTTTTCTTATAATAGTTAGGATTTCTTGTTTAGCAAGTACATGTATTTCTATAAATATATTACTTTATAATACAAGTTCCCTACGGGGTTTTCTTCTTATCTAATATGGTATCAGAGCATTAGAGAAAACTGAGTTCTTAGATTGGTCTGAACGCAATCCTTGTCCAATGGTTGGAGGAGCAAATGCATTAGAAGACACGGGAAATCCTGAGTGTGCTGGTTGTGCTACAGTTTGAGACGGGTGCTAGAATGGCGGTCTAGGGGATGATGGAGGTTCCTCTGTCCCGTGATCGAGTTCATTTTGCATATAGGCGAGTATGTCACCAGTCATGACTCTGACCCCATCTTCTTGCTGCCTCAAAATCCAAATATAAAGCTTTTCCAACACGTGGCATTCGCCGGCATGGAACGAGAGGCGTTGCTGGTGCATGGCCTGGGTATAGAGCTGCGATAGGGAGTTCACCGCGCTGCAAAAGATGGTGTACATTCCTCGATCCACCTCGTTTAGCCGAGTCCCGTCGGATTTCCACTTTTTCGCCATCGAAGAATTATTACTTTTTATTTATTTTCTGAAAACCATAGATTGGTTCAGGTGTACGTGTATAATGTATGTATATATCGTGAGATATATTGTGGCGACCTTTTCATTAGGAAAAGATAAATACAAGAAAATATGCATAACATAAATACTAGAAAGATATGGAAAGATATTATATTATCTAACACTCCCCCACAGTCAAAACGTGAGAGTTTTGAACGTTGAGACTGGACCAAAGAAATTCGGTCCTATAGAGAATTTGAGGAGAAAATGGCAACAAAGATAAAAAGTGCTTTTTGGACCAACTTATTGTTAGCCCATATATGGAGAAGGTAATAAGCAATATCCTGCAGGACATAAAATAGCTTTAAGCTGGTCTCCAAATTAATAAAGAGACTATTAGTAGTGAAATGCATGTCAAGTAATAACATCAAAATTATAATTAATTATTTGTATTAAGTGACATGAATTTTGACTATCATAATAAATTTTTCTGTTCAATAGAGACAAGAATTGTTCAAAAAGTGTCCTTATTAACAGTTAGTAACACTCATATTTACTGACAAATTTACAACAACAAAACTTCTATGATGACTTACTAATTATACTTGTGCTATCACTTAGTTATCACTAATTGACAATAACGACAAGATAGATACAATTCTTGTCACTACGAAAGCTTGTTAAAATCATTATTATGGTAACACCGTAGTTGTCGCTAAATTTTATATTATCTTTTATCATTTTATGGGCTTTCAAGAATCAAAACTACAAGTCCAAGTGTAACCATTATCATTCCTGCATGTTCCAAAACTTAGAGTCGCAGAACTCTTAAGATAACCGAGAATAAAACATATGATTAAAATACCATAAATGCAAGAGAAAGAAAGAATCTTACTTGAGACCGCAATTTTGTTGTAGAAGCAACTGATTCTATGAAATTTCTAGGAATTTCTTCGTAAGATGGCGTAGCCCATGATGATAAAACACCTTGTTTCTCTTTCCATAAGCCAACACAAGGGGGGCCTAAGATGTAGTACTTGCATAATTTATCCAGACACTACATATCAAATGTCACATATTACTTATCAGAAAGAAAATAAAAATACCACATATTATTTCACGTATCTTATCAATATATCGATAACATATGTTTCACGTACGTTGAGTATTGCACGTATCTTATCAATATATCGATAACATATGTTTCACGCACGTTGAGTATTGCAAGTACTTACCTGATTGACCCTGACAAGATCATTCAGACATAAATCATTCTCTGGATCCACATGCATGTAATTCCCATGACAGTTTACCTTTACCGACTGTTGAAAACAATGTGTGCAATTTTAATATGTCAATGTTAATTTTGTTCATATTCAATAAAAAGGAATGTTGCATTATGTTATAATCTGATCATGAACAAGAGAAAAATATAAATACAATAAGATTGCGTGAATTTAAAAGTTGCAATTCTGACAAAATACTTTTTTGTTTGTTAACAAAATTAATGTATATATGGGAGAAATGAATAGGAAGTTGCCTGATATAATCTGTCGGACAAAAGCCCCATTCGGTGAGCATACTCGACTCCTTCATTATTATCTGTGTATGTGTCTGTGAGAGGATTTCCTAGCATATAACCCTGCTCCCATTTCCAAGATAAATGTAGGAAAACATTAGTTATTTTTAAGAAATTGTTTTGGTGTACTAAATTTAAGAGTTCCCAAGTCTTTAATGGATTGTACTTTCATATTCACATGTGGTTTACTCCCCGCTTCAATACCTACAAAAAAGAACAAGAAAAAACTATGTATTAATCTATTTAAATGGTTTGCTATGGTTTTATACATATGAATATATGTTACGTTTCCCCTTTTCTTCTATCTTGATTATGAAGAAAAAATTGAAAATTATAAAATTGAAACATAGTATAAATAGTGTAAGTCATATAATACCATTATAGATTTCATTTACAACAAGAGGAACCGTGATTCCAGAATAAGAGCCACCACTAATGTACAAAGGATTCTCTTGAAAATTTGGATGACTTATAAGCCACTGCATCAACCAACAACAAAGGAAACTTCATTAACAAAAGTATAGCATATTAAGCTTGTGTTTATATATATATTTTGGAAATATATTATATTGTATATTTGGAAATAGGTAAAGATGCATAACCCCAAAAATATGACATTATTGACAAGATGTAAGCTAACTATGTCAAAATTGTGACTAATTACATATGCTACTTATTCTGCACCATTTTCTCACCTTTCTAAGGAAATCATAAGCAAGTGCTGCGGAGAATGTATCGTTTGAGTAGGAAGCTTGTGCAGTTTTTGCATAAGAAAATCCGGTACCTACAGGTTGATCTATAAATATAATGTTGGTCACCTATAAAATGAAGATTTATTCAGTCCGTATTATAGTGTGCAAACATATCCCATAGGTAAAATAATGAATTCTATAGTTCTTTCATATTGTTATCTATCGAATACTATATACAAACAAATAAAAATTATTTCACCTTTGTCCACGAATACTTGTTATACATCAACGCTGGAATACTACCCTTGGAATTTATACTGTCCATTTTAAAGGGGCCTGCGAGAGTGAATGTAAACATTTGATGTGATATATTGAACTTGCATATAACTATTCTCGGAACCAACATTGATGGAATCTTGGGTACAACATGATTTATGGGCAGCCAATGTTGGGGTACCAAACTTAAAATAATATACACTTTTTGTTTTTCGAAAAGCCACCCATGCCTCGGTGCAGGACTTTTCGGGTTCCCCACATTTATGTATCATTTCAAAAGAAAGATAACTATAATTAACTTGTAAGTCGAAATTATAATCCAAACTTGATTTGTTATGCAAGAATTACACGTCTTGCAATTAAATCAGTCGCTTTAATAATTACACTTGAGTCAGTTAAACAAAGTTTGAATTAGGATATTTCCACAAGTCCATCACGTCTGTGTATAATGGTTTCATAATAATAGAAGCAATAAAGATTGTAGACATGTACCAATTTCAAACACGATATCTGAAAGACCAGAACAACCGGGGCCGCCTGTGAACCAAAGCAAAAGAGGATCAACCTCAGGATTGCTTTCTGACTGAAGAAAGTAGTAGAAAAGTTGCACCTCATCCTTTTCTCCCACACCAATATACCTCCATTAATCATATCAAAAATCAATTAAGCTACTCAATTATGTACATATACATATATATATCAATAACAAGATGAATGCCAAGTGACATCGTCAAAGTTGTCACTAATTATATATAGTAAGTGACAAAAAATTTTGCTTTATCAAAAAATTAATTTTCAAAAGTTTCATAATATAAGAATTGTATATAAATTGTCACTCATAATAGTGACAAAGAAGTTAATATCACTATTGATAATTAATTAGTAACACACGTGTTACCTATGATGCACGGATACTTCTAAAAAAAACTCGGAGTAGTATCGTATCTATATCGTACCCGTATCCCGTACGGATACTCCCGGATAACATGTCTGGACCATTTTTGAAATGTCCGAAAATATAAAGAAAAGAGAAAATTCCACATACCGTATCCGATATAAAATTTGAAGTATCTGACATGTCTTGGATATCATATAGAGTAATTTTTCAATATTATACCATACTTTTTGGACTAATATAGGAAGAAAAAAATATTTTCGGTCTTTATTAAAACTTAAAATATAAAAATTAAAGGGATAATGACATTTTTAGTCCGTCAAGTACATGGTTTGTGTCAAAGTAATCCTTCAAGTGAAAAAATTAACATTACTGTCCCTCAAATACTATTTTTGGTTTTGATTAGGTCCTTCCGCTCAATATCCAGCCACTTTTAACAATAAAAATTGACATGTGCTGACATGCCATTTTCCAGGGATTGACTGGTCTTTTTGTGTCAGTTTAGTCCCTGTTGTGTCCAAAATTTTGTGTCAATTTAGTTCCTGGTCAACTCTTAGCCAAAAAATGGTGGAAAATTATTGTACATTGAAACAAAAAAACTGAAACGAGCTTATAAATCCTGTTTGAGGTCATTTTTGTGCCAAACCATGCACCTGAAAAGTATATCTTGCACACAGAATTATGGTAGCACCAAATTGCTTTTGTGGGAATTTAATACATCTTCTAAATTATTTTATGTAGCTTATATTGTGAAGAGTTGTAACTTATAGAAAAGAACTTTTTTGCAAAGTTTTTCTTTTAGAATTAATTTTCTGAATTTATTTTGCTAAATAAGTATTTTGATAAGAAGAAGAATTTTTGGATTGGTGCAACATTTGGAAACAAATTAGATTCCAATCAACAAAAAATTTCCGAAAAATACCTTATATATAAACACAATTATTGTGCCAAATTTTACATTTAACTTTCAATGTTTCTTTCGCTTATATGTGAGATGTTCTTTACAATAGACTTCTAAATTTGTTATTCGTTAAGTCTCATTATCATTATCGTATCCATAAAAGTGAATTTGGACATGTAGTGGGGACAAATACCACATTAAAATAAAGTGAACACATTTTAAAATCATAGATTATTATAAATTACTCCAACACATCAAACCTGTCCCGATCCACAAAAACACACTCGCCCTAAAAAGCGTTGCCCTAGCAAATATTAAATTTCTAGTGTATATAAATATAAAGGTGATCACTGATTGGTATTCCAAGAACATATTAAAATTTTATCATAATCTATCTCAAAATATACTAATTATGGTATTGCAAATTCGTAGAACATTGACCATCTAATGAGAAATAAAAAAAATTTGTTTAGATTTATTTATATTTTGTCAAACATCACTTGATATTATACTAAAATAAGACATACATTGTTCTCCTTAGTTTATCGTGATTTATTATAAATATGTATTATTTAATAAATCAAGTGAATGGATTAATCATCCAAAACATCGATAAAAAAGATCAACGGTACATCAATTCCCACAAAAGTAATTGTAGGTACTTTAATTCCCATAGAAGTAATTTGGTGCTACCATAATTTTGTGTGCTAGATGATTTTTTTTAGGTGGTTTGGCACAAAAATGCCCTCAAACCGGATTTCATAGGTAAAATATAGGTTGTTTAAGTTTTTTTTTAATTTTTTTTGCCTCAATGTACAATAATTTTCCCCATTTTTTGGCCAAGAGTTGATCAGGGACTAAACTGACATAAGTTTTTGGACAACAGGGACTAAACTGACACAAAAAGTCTAGCCTACCCCTGTGCGCACATGTCAATTTTTCTAGCGAAAAGTGGTCGGAAATTGAGCGGAAGGGCCTAATCGAAACCAAAAATAGTACTTGAGGGACAGTAATGTTAATTTATTTTTTTACTTAAGGGACTACCCTGACACAAAACGTCTACCTGAGGAACTAAAAATGTCATTATCCCAAAATTAATAAACTTAAAAGAACTAACACAAATATTTATTTATGTTAGTAAATCTATTGAATCAATTTTATTTTTAAATATTATACTTGCATATGCATTCATATATCCTCAACCTATCGTATCTTAAAATTTTGAAATTTATTGTATTTCATATTCATAGCGTATTGTGTCCGTATTCATGGATTACAAATGTTTAGTAATCACTTAGTGACACTTGGCATAATGATCTATGAGACTCTTTCTGTATGCAATGCAAATATAGTTCACTTGATGTTTTATCCAAAACGGTGTTTAATTTCATATTCTATTTAATATCTTATACATGTAACGCGTACATATAATAAATAAAATAGACGATGAAATACATAATAAAAAATTCGATCTGCGACCATCCATAGTTGGATGGCCGCAACACGATGCAAAATGGATTTAAAAAAAAATAGGATAAATTACTTACCCAGTTTCAAGGCTGAAGGGTAGCTTACCAGGAAAACCTGGCAGATACTCAATCACATGCTGGGATAAACTTGTGTTGCTAATGAAGAACAACATTAGCAGTAGCTGAATTATGTAAAGCTGCATGGTTGCAAAGAGAAAAATGAATACTAAAAGGCCACAAAAGGAAGCGTCAAAAGCTTTATTAGAACGAGGCGGAGATTTACAGTCAATATATATAGTATTAATGGCTGCGTTTGCTTTTATCTTGAGATTTTTTTTTATGAAAATTTTGATGAAAAAGTTTATTGAAAGTTGTGTATTTTGATGAAAATGTGTTTGGCTTTATGTTTGATTTTATTTTCAGAAGAGACAAAAGTTAATGTAGCAGTCAAATCATGTAAGTTTTTATCTAAAAAATTGTGTTTATAATTAGTTAATGATTGAAAAATATAATATAATATTAATTTTAAATGATTATAGTATTATGGTTATATATATATATATTGTAGTTGATGTAATTAGTAGGGAGACAATAGCTGCCAAATAGGGAGACAATAGCCGACAATTTTTTTGACAAAAAAAATCTTTTTTAACCAAATCAACATAAAGTAAACAAGTTTTGACCAAAAATTTTGGCCAAAATTGATTTGAAAACGAAAGCAAACACAGCCAATGTATTTGCAAAACTCATGAATCTCGAGTGATGATTGCTTGTTTCAAAAGCTAAATGGTGAAAATTAATAATGTATTTCCATCAAGAAGCAATTGCATTAAATCAGTTGTGAAAATTAATGTACTTTCTGGATATATTTTTTTATTCAATTAATAAATTTTAATATGTTAGGGGTCATTCAGATTTTGGCCGGGTAAGGGATTTGGTAATGTAACTGAGGGGCTAGTTTAGTAAATCAAAAAAAAATAAAAAATGGGAGGACAATTCAGTAATTGTCACTTTTCAAGTACTGTCAAAACACATCCTGATCCTATCAAACAACGGGTGTGGATGGTAGTGGTTGATACTTATCTCATTGGGGATACCATTGCCCCCCAAACTGTCTAATATTCACACGTTGGGAAAATCGCTTTTGTGGTCAGCATATATTTGGTTTTTTTTTTAATTTTGCTCTACATGTCACAGGATTATTATATTATGTTTTGTAATTTTTAAAATTTCTTATATTTGGTTTCAATCGAATTTTTCGTCTAAAACTTAATAGTAAATTCTATTAGTCAATATTTTGATCGACTTTTTTGGGAGATTTTGTCCGTGAGTAGCATGTAATATTGAATAAAAATATCGTGATATTGAATAAAATTCATGTGTGGGTGCATTCATGCACGAATTCACCCAAAAAAAATGGATCAAAATACTGATTAACGGAGTTGACCTTTAAATTTTGAACAGAAAATTTGATTTTAAAACAATTGTGGTTCTGGAAAATTTTATCTTCATAACGAATGGGACCATAAGTACAATTTTACCTTCATATGTATCACGTATATAACAATTGTGGTTCTGGAAAATTTTGAATTTTCTTTCCTCGATTGATAAGAGACATTGTTCCAATCAACAGAAAGCCACCTACCACGCGAGGTGGGTGGCTTCGGCATGTTTTCCTCGTTGCTGGCTAGCTAGTAACAAGCATAGGGACAGGAAAGAATTTGATATATATATATATATATATATATATATATATATTTATCTAATGAGCTCTTATCAAATAAAAATATTGGAATTGTTAATTAAAGTTGACTAAAACAAGATCTTGTAGGATTTGATTATTAGTTGTCTTAATCTTTTCATTTTGTTGCTACAAAAATGTTAACAATGATTGTCAAAATTTATTCCCTTATTCACATTGACGGAAATTAATCACATAAAACATGCGATTTTAACATAATTAAATACTAACCAAATGCGGATCTCAACTTGGTTGTTTCACACTTCTTCCACACGGTTTTGATGCTCTAAAACGTCTGCATTCTCAATCACGGGAAGAGAGATGACTATTCACAATCCAAGTACTTCAAATGGTGAATCTTCTTTTGCCAATATCACACCAAAATGACACTTTTATGCCTTCACTTTTAGCCCCTCATTTTGCTGCGAATTTTCTCTCTATTCTTGTATATTTATTGTTGTTTATCTTATTTCAAACATAAGATATATATATGGGAGAGAAGGAGGGAGTTGGGGTAGTTTTATCCTACAAAAACTACTTCCTCCTTTTCTTTCTTTCAAAGTAATATGGGTAGGGTCAAGCCCTCATGGGCGACCCATGACCCATATCCAATTTCCAACATCTCCCACTCGCACATGAGGGCTAGACATACATCTGGTGTAACCGTAACAACATATTCACAATTTCATACAAGCAAATGGATCGTGTGACCAGCGAGCATATATGATGAGCTTCAAGCTATACACCGGTTAAGGATGTATAGCAACTCAATATCGAATAATATGAGGACAACTTCTCGCTATACCCCAGGCATCTTTTTACTACACAAGTCAACGTATCTCTTGTCCCTCAAACAATATTCAAGAGTATACTTGACTTCCAATCAATTCTATGTATTCACAATTATGTTTAAAACACTAAGTTTGACATAATTGGCCGGCCTGTGAATACAAAATACGTGTCAAACAAAGATAGTCTTCCTTTCCCACTAGAATCTCTCAACTATATTATAGTTGCTTTCCTAGACATATACCGCATTGCCGAATCATTCGTGGCTATTGGTAATATGCTAAAGTAGCAACACTAAAATAAAGCTTTAAGAAACAGTAGAAAGTCATAAGGGTATAATTTAGGTTACATAAACCTTTGAGTCTCACACAATGAGAAAGCAGGGGTTTTTCTCATTATTCCAATGGTCATATAGCACACGCGGTATGAAACGCGTGCTACAATGTTTTTCTTCCTATTTGGAAGCGTATGCCATGATTCAAATCAAATACACTGTACAGATCTTAGTTCAAGTGTATCTCAACACTTAACCTGAGTTTTCTTCTTGTTCGTCCTCTATCAATAACAACCTCATGAAAACTCACATCTGGCTTCTAGATAAGTCAATGGATGGTGGGAATCCATTTCGATTACATAAATTCATAACAGTAATCTCATCTTGATTATCAATCAAGGCGACATCATCTCTACGTATGATTTAGTGTGCCACAAATTCAAAAATGTCTCATCTCTGCACATTGCTCAATGTCAGAAGCGATTGCTCGTGTGAGAGAGTCAATCTTGAACTTATCTGACATACCTTTAGACATCGAGTGCATATCATCACATACATGCTTAGAAAGCACATCACTCAAATGTCAAACATTTATGGGCATAAACCTCTATGAACATCCTTTAGTTCAAAAGAGATCGCATTCTACTCAATTCTAGAGATCTAACTTGACCAACAAATATGTCTCTAGGCTAAGGCCAAGTAGCAACTTTAGTCACTTCTAAATGCGTATACACAAGTTGTAACACCACTCATTGGTTTACAATGATATCTCATAAAATTATATTTTGTGTCGATGTTCGATTTTACAGCAATAGGTCAATAATAAGACTTCTATGTAAGCATTAGCTGGCTGTTTATCACGATATATATTCACATATATAATCACAGCTCCCACATAACTGCTTACAACTCCCACATGCTATAAAACAAATTCAACCAAACATTATCCCACACTGCAAATATACATGCTACAAATAATATTTAATTGCGCACAATGTTACACAAGTTGCTTCGTGCTACTTCTAGAGTCAGCATTGTAATAGAAGCAAATTCAGAGGTAGACTCACACTTATCCAAATCCCCTCCTCAAGTCCACATATGTATATTCTTTTGACAACTTTCCTCCATACTAAGGAAATCATTTGCAGTGTTTACCAGCTATTGTCCAATACGTCATGCTAGAATTGGACAATACCTTATGACTCATGGCATAACAAGTATTGGAGCGAGTACAAGTCACATTGTACTTCAAGATCCAAAAAACAAACAACTATTGGAATATGGTGGTCTAGACATTTCTATTTTTGACTCTTTGGACACATTTCGAGGCTACAATTCTATACTATAGGAGTATTGATGAGTTTACAAGTACCCATTATGAAATCGTACTATAGAAAACTCTAACATGGATCTCGGCACTGAGCAAGATTCATTTTTAACGATTTACATAGATTTTTACGTAAAATCAAAAACTTTACTCATCATGTCCTCTACTTCATAAGCTAAAGGAAAAACATTCTCAATGGCTTAATGTACTCCTTCTCATTTCGGCTAACAAGACATTACTAATGAAGAGATAGAGTTTCAAGCATCTCAATGGACTTACGGACTACAAAATAATGGTCTACATCTATGAAGATGAAAACACATGTATAAGATCATGTATTCATAAAATCTCATACTCCATTATTTGTAAGACAAATTCTGCCAACTAAGGTTATAAGTTCACAGACTTTACCTACTGGCCTTTGTCTCTGGAATCCTCAAGGCATTCCCATTTATATATTTTCAATTACATCTCAATCAAGAAATGCAATCCCATGTCCATTTATACATAATTCTAATCTCATATGTCCATAATAACTAAAAAGTATCACCGCTAGCAAATAAGTTTATCTCAAGATATATACACACATGTATATATATACCATTTGCTACTGGGTGAGCTTTGTACCTCAAAATCTAAGTATCAACATCTTAGTAGATTTCGAGAACACATAAAGTTCTCAATATCCTCACATTTAATGTTGAACCAGAATCCAAACTTGGTTTGATTGTAAACAATTGGGTGACTTCTACATAATTATAACACTATAACTAAAAGAAACTATGCAACTCAAATCTTTAAACCGTGTGAGAATCGAAATACCATATTTTGGCTACAACCTTACCACGAGAGCAATTGCTGCCACACAGACAACTATCCCCTCCTCAGCAATTGTCACGAGTTATTGGTGCCACACATGTTTATAGATTTAGTAATTCTATAAATACTCTTTCATTGCATTAATTCAATCTTCTCAGATAATAGAATATGACGGAGTCTTACTATATTAGACTCTATCTAATTTTCCGGAGAATATTTTGTGTTTGCACAAAATTTGGATTCAACTAACTTGATCACTACGATAAATTTGCTCCCACTTAAACTCGGGAACACGATTCTCATAAGTGATGTATAAGGCACAAAGCCACTATACGAATCGTTAAACCTGACTTGAGGTTTAGCAATTTCAAGATTCTTCATCCAAATAAAAAATTCTCCGGACATTCTGTGATTTACTAATTTTCCACCTCATCATGTTCACTTAGAACACGTACACCTTAGATCATTTGCGTATCTCCGAGATACAAATACATTGTCCCTTTGAATTTAACCTCTCAAAGATAAACTCATCAATTTGATTCTCTCATAATTTTCAAAGAAACATTCTAACGTTTCATATTAGGATAAATCAAAACAGACAGGATCAATGTATGTAAAGGAGTAATGGAATAGGAGGTTCATTTCCCAACCCCCATATTAATTAAATCACAGAAGTCTAACAAAAATTAACTGCAATGAAAGATCTACCCATTAACCTCTGAATGGTCACATATGATTTACCACATATTGACAAGTAACTACGAAAGTTATTCAGAGAATTTCTCTTACTAGCTTAGTGTCTTAATTCATTTTGACTTAACCAAGTATACAAAAAAAAATGCACACATAGTTGTTCACTTTACTTAATGAACACATATTGATTATGATCGAATAATCAATGTGCCTTGGTCACAATTCACCCTCAAACCATTCAAGAAGAAACAAATCTAGCACCACTTTGTCTATCTATTCTATAGATACTAACCAAGTCAAAAACTCAAATCCAAGAGTAATACAATCACAGGAGAACAATCCAGAAGACCAACTTCCAATGATCTTTTAGAATTTCAAACGCTTTTTAATTGATAACCATAAACCTAAATCCACATAGGACAAGATTTAGTATCTCGGTGCTTAATATGTAAGATGCACTATTTAAGCGTCTACAAGTGCTATGTTTTCAACTCAGTGCATACACGAGTAAAATTGACCAACCGTATGTCATTTGTTTCAACTCATGGTATTCACGAGTAAAATGACCAATAATATATCAATATAGCACTTTTACCTTTAGTCCACTTCTATTCACATTAGTGGTTAAGTTTGCTCTCCCTAGATTCATCATATGGCTCTTTCATGACTTTTCCTTTGTTCTAATCTCGTTTACTGTAAGAATCTCAAATTCTCTTTAAAACAGATCAGCCACAAAAGTCCTAAGTCATTATCATAGAATCAATAAACCTTTTATGTACAAAACATAATATGGCTAACGCTGACTATGAAAGTCTTTTCACAAATAAAAGACTTGACCTTTAGATGTCTTCATTATTAGAAAGAGATTGTACAAAAACTTGAACTTATCACTTCTCATAAGAGAAGTCATTATATGTTGACTTTTAATTTCTAATAGTATTCGGCTTTACCCTCAAAAGGAGCAACTCATTGTTCTCTTATTTAGGGTATACTTCTAATCATCAAATACTATAGTCAACAATCCCAATTCAGTTCAATTTTACGGATGTATTACTCATTTTGGTCCACTTATAGATCAATAGTATGATTTATCATTCGCATATGAGATCATTTATCATACAATCAACAAAGACATCATAAGCAGTGGACCTTGTTTTCCGCTTATGATAAACTCATTGATCTTTTATATTGAGTAGGAAGACTCACCATAAGTCTTACATGACTTGGTTATTGCCCTCTAGAGCATCTAATTCAATTCTACATATTCCAAAATATTATGACACGACGTGTCACAATTTCTACTAATTAGTACTCATCTAGTACTGTTCTAAAATCTCAATACTCATATGAGATTTTGGTTGCCATGGTCGTACTAGAGATATCATACATGCCCATCTATACAACATTGATTTCGTACTAAGCAAATTAACATTTATGACAATTCACCATAATGTACAGATTCGAAAGGTCACATAGTGCCCAATCATCATCCATGTCAAAATGTTCATTATCACAAATTTAATTTCCTAGTAAAAAAAAATCTCATAAAGTTCTAGGTAAGTATAACTTGAACCAACCTTAGAACTCCCACTTAATATCATGATCAAAGCATATCATAATATATATAAGAAAACACATCTTATCACATGCATGTAAGTCGTCAAAAACTCAATGTCATAAAGAAAACAACATATACATTTCATAAACATATGCACATGAGCTATATGTCAACAACTTTTCAACGCAAAGAACGTATATACATGCGATTTACTAATATAACGAGCTCTAAGTATCTCTACACATACGAGAAACCATATTAACCATCCCATTTGAGAGTCTATCTCTAGGAGCGAAATTCAAAAAACGTCGAGGACCATTATTCATCCTCAAAGATAATAATTTCCTCGTCTTGAATTCCAGCTCTCTCTCTTTCCACACTTTAATGAATAAAGACTTCAAGAGACGTAGATCTTTGTCTTTATTTTCAGTGTAAATCCTATCAAATTCACATCTCCAAAACTTAGTTAGAGAATTTCTCCATAATTCTCTTTCTCGGTCTGGACCACCAAAATAATGACCCAAATGAAGTAGCTCTTTGTACTTCATTTTCATTATCTTAAAATGCTCACGCAAAGAATGTTCAGGGCGCATTCTATAACACCTCAGCAATTTTTAACTTTACCAAATGCACACGAGTTCTTCTCGCTCTAACTCCTCTCCGGAGGATGTTAAAAAATAAATTGCGGCCTCGCCATCTATGAAAATAAAAATTTGTATTAGATTGGGCACAAAGCCAATCATAATACATTACCTTATATGAAGATTTTAACACTTAAAAAAAATAACAATTATGCTCCAACGATTTTAATTTAGGAAAAATAATAATTCCAAATGCGTTTAACAAAAAAATGAGCATAATATTGAAAGTGTTCAAAAATCTTCATCTTGGTAGGTAGCCAAGGCATGAGAAATAGTTTCAGAAAATCAATCAAAAATTTCCGAATTTTTCTTGCCCAAAAACTATTTTTCTATATTTTTTTTTCATCATTTTTAATTTCGAAAAACAAAGAAAAATATGTTTCCTCTCTGAAAAAATATATTTTAAATATCCAAAAAATTCCCAAAATAGATTTCTGAGAAATCTGAAATTTTCCGGCCGAAAACGGCCCCGGGAGATGCACGCACGCGCCCCCACGCGCCGACTTCGAAATTTTGGCAATCCCCCCATTTTCAACTATGAAGAATCCAACAGTGGTCTCAGTTTTGTTTTCCAAGTAGTATAAGGTAGGAAGTGGATTTCACTCTCTGTACGCACGAGTGGGATTGGTCACGGTTACTGTTCATCGTCTTCCTTATTTTTCCAGAATTTTTTCAGATTTTTTCAATTCGCGACCACAACTTTGAGAGGCTATATCTCTCTCATTTATAATCCGTTTTGAACATTTGATATATGGTTGGAAAGCTCTTGAACTAAGGATTCTAACCATATAACAATTGCATAATAATAACAACAAAAAAGGGTTCGAAGTTGCCTCTAAAGTTACGAAAAAATTCACTCAAAAACATCAATTTCTCATCAAATGTCAAGCGTGCTTACATATAACTTCATACTATATTTATACATGGTCTAGGCATGCTAAATTTCGAAAATTAAAGCATATTATGAACATATCATAAAATCACCATGAATGAACCCATATCTTACGTAAAAACGGGAAGCATGGTAAAACATGATTTTAAAGCATATAATTATCATATTTTCGTGTGGATGCAAGTTTGGAACACAACCAAACTCGCTCTGATACCAATGACGGAAATTAATCACATAAAACATGCAATTTTAACATAATTAAATACTAACCAAATGCGGATCTCAACTTGGTTGTTTCACACTTCTTCCACACGGTTTTGATGCTCTAAAACGTCTGCATTCTCAATCACGGGGAGAGAGATGACTATTCACAATCCAAGTACTTCAAATGGTGAATCTTCTTTTGCCAATATCACACCAAAATGACACTTTTATGCCTTCACTTTTAGCCCCTCATTTTGCTGCGAATTTTCTCTCTATTCTTGTATATTTATTGTTGTTTATCTTATTTCAAACATAAGATATATATATGGGAGAGAAGGAGGGAGTTGGGGTAGTTTTATCCTACAAAAACTACTCCCTCCTTTTCTTTCTTTCAAAGTAATATGGGTAGGGTCAAGCCCTCATGGGCGACCCATGACCCATATCCAATTTCCAACACACATACTCAAGCTCCATTCACTTCTTAAAATCGTATCTATTCATCGTGTTTATATAAATATACAACTATTATAAAAATATACTTTAAATTGAGAATGTATGTAGATTCTATTTTTAGTTTTGATTGTTTGTGTGTATTCTATTTGAATTTTGACATCTAATAAATTTTCATCCTGGTTTATAATAGCTAATATATAGATATATTTAGAAAAAAAGATGTACGAATCTCAAACACTCTTTGGATGTTATTTTAACCGAAAAATGGATTGAAAATAATGATAGAGCAGTTGGCAAATGCATTGGTGAAGTCATCTTTTGTTTATAATGCACAAAAGGATGTTTTGTCCACCAAAAAACTCAACAACTAGAAAAAACAAAAAAATATTATGAAGTTACAAAAGTCTCATAATATAAGGTAAACGGCACCATATAATAAATTGATGCGACATCACCAATTAAATACAATTTTACATAACATGATAATTACAGTAAAATAAAACATGCACTATTTACAAAGAACTTTGAGCAAACCACCTATTGATCATAGCAAAGCATTCTTTGGGCTTGTACTCTGGAGCAGTATGTCCCACTCCCTGGAAATATAAAGCGAAATTCCCTTTGTTTCATTTAATGGTGAAATATATTGGATATTACTAGATGTAAACAAATCTTCATTATGTCAATTGAATATCACCATTTCCATACGTCATTGTGTATCTTCAAAATTAAAAGAATAAAATAAAATTCAAAAGTTAAATTAACGTGAGTCAATTCAGTCGCATTTTTCTTAGAGGGAAACACTAAACAAAATATTTTACGAACCCTGCAATTTGACCTTCATCAAACCAAGGTCTCCAATCACTTTGAATTGGTAATATGGAGTCTATCCATTTTTCGGTCGATGAGTGAGGAACCACCATATCATGATCTCCGCTATCACATTCATGATCACACCGAAGAAAATAGGAAAAGAATGTACAGATTATGAGAAATTATAATTTTAGTAGGAAAACAATTGGGACGAAAGCCGAGAGAGTTTAAGAAAATAACTTTGACCATAAATTATTACCTATATATTACGGCTCGGCAATTTTTGTGCGAGAAATATTTGTGAAGGCTTACAGTACTTGGAACATTTGTTGTGTAGAGAATAGTCCCATCAGGGAGTGTCTTATTATTTCGAAGGTTGTGGTTACATCTTGCCCATTCTGTTATAGTTCCCTATTGCATATGAATTAACACATTTAAAGTGTGTGTGTATGTGCGTGTATATATATATATATATAAATGATTGATTAGCTTACCTCACGAATGTGAAGTGCTTTTTGGACAAACTTATCGTTGGCCCATGTACGCAGAAGGAAATACGTAGTATCCTGTGGGATATAAAATAGCCTTAAGTATATTACCACTAAAAAGAAACGTTTTCTAATAAAATGTGAAGTGAGGACGTCAAAGTTGTCCCTAATTATATATGTATTTCATGTGATAAGAATTTCGGTCATCACAAAAAAAAAAAAAAAAATTGAACTCGCGAGTTTGATAGTAACAAAAATTGTATATAATTAAGCTATTACAATTGACAATTAGTGACTAAATACTGTGTAAAAATTATCACTATTAAAACTAAGTGACGTGTTATAATGAAAATTTATGATAACAAAAATTGCTACAAGGACTTATTACCTATACTTGTATTTGTTAGATATTATTATTGCTCTACTAATTAGATTAGTATTATTATTGTTTTCCTAGTTAGACTAGTATTTTTATTACCTTATTTATCTATTACCTTCTTTATAATTTAGGGTTTTCTTGTATTCTCTCTCTTTTGTAACTCTATAAATATGTTACTCAATAATACAAGTTCCTTACGGGGTTTTCTCTAATCTAACATGATATCAAAGCCATGGTATCTCGATCTCTCGCTTCCGCCATCCCCAAATCGTTGACCCCGTCCGGCGCACCTTATCTAGTTTAGTTTAATTTAGTTTAGGGTAGTTTTTTTTTTCTTTATCTTTGTTTATGTTGTCGCCGCTCACCATTGGAAAAACAAGGATTTGGAGTCGCCGCCTTATTTAATGATTTTCAGACGAAACTGCTCCACATTGAGAAGCATCTTCGTCGAACTGCCGCCTTATTTAATAATTTCCAGACGAAACTGCTCCACTTTGAGAAACATATTCGTCAAAATCTCTCTACTAAGCATTGTTTATGCCCGGGCTGTGATAACATCTTTTCTCGATTTTTTAGTTCAGTCTCAATGTTCAAGACTTTCACGTTTCGACTGCGGGGGAATGTTAGATATTATTATTGCTCTCCTAATTAGATTAGTATTATTATTGCTTTCCTAGTTAGACTAGTATTCTTATTACCTTATTTATCTTTTACCTTCTTTATAGTTTAGTGTTTTCTTGTATTCTCTCTCTCTCTTGTAACTCTATAAATATGTTACTCAATAATACAAGTTCTCTACAGGGTTTTCTCTAATCTAACAGTGCTATCGTTTAGATGTTATTAAGGGAAAATTGTATTTTTTGTCCCATATATTTGACCATTTTCAATTTTGGTCTCATTTATTAGTGATTCTCACATTGTGTCCCGTAACTTTTATAAATTCTCACATTTGGTCTTAGTCGAATTTTCCATCCAAAATTTAACGGTCAACTATGTTAGTTAACATTATGATCGACATTTTTGGGAAGAATCATGTGTGAGTGCCCTCACACGAAGATTATATTCGATATCATATTGAATATAAGACTAAAACACCATAAATATTGCAACATAGTACCAAAATACCATAAATGCAAGAGAGAGAAACAATATTACTTGAGACCACCATTTGGTTGTAGAAGCAACTGATTCTATGAAATTTGTAGGAATTTCTCTATAAGATGGCGTACTCCATGATAAGACACCTTGTTTATCTTTCGATGAGCCAGCACAAAAGGGGTCTAAGAAGTAGAATTTGCATATTTTGTCCAAACACTACATATCAAATGCCACATAATTAATTATCAGAAAGAGAAAATATGCCACGTATAACTTTAGAGAATATTGAATAAATAATAAAACTATATCTTATCAATAAATCAATAACTTATGTTTCACGTACGTTAATTTGAACATTACACGTACTTACCTGATTAACCCTGTCAAGATCATTTAGACATAAATCATTCTCTGGATCCACATGCATGTAATTCCCATGACAATTTACTCTTATCGACTGTTGAAAACAATATGTGCAGTTTTAATATGTTAATGTTAATTTTGTATCTTCAATAAAAAGGAATGTCGTATTATGTTATAATCTGAGGAACATGAGAAAAATATAAATACAATAATACAATAAAAGTGCATGAATTTAAAAGTTGCAATTGTGACAAAATAATTTTTGTTTGTTAACAAAATTAATGTACAGGAGGAATGGAATGAATAGGAAATTGCCTGATATAATCTGTCGGACAGAAGTCCCATTCGGTGAGCATACTCAATTCCTTCATTATTATCTGCGTATGTGTCCGTTAAAGGATTTCCTTCGATATAACCCTGCTCCCAATTCCAAAAGAAATGTAAAAAAATATTAGTTACTTAAAAGAAATTGAACCTCTAATTGTATATGAAATGTCTACTCAATTTAAGAGTTTATAGGCTTTTTGATAGATTGTACTTTCATATTCATTTGTGGTTTACTCCCCGCATCAATACCTATATGGACGAACAAGACGAAAAAAAAATGTATTAATATATTTAAATGGTTTTCTATGGTTTTACACATATGAATATATGTTTCCCTTTTTCTCTTCTCTCTTGATTCTTAAAAAAAATTGAAAATTACAAAATTGAAACATAGTATATATGGTGTAATACAATACCATTATAGACTTCATTTACAACAAGCGGAACTGTGATGCCAGAATAAGAGGAACCACCAATGTACAAAGGATTCTCTTGAAATTTTGGATATGTTATAAGCCACTGCATCAACCAACAAAAAAGGAAACTTCATTGGCGAACAACTCACTATATTGAGGGGGGCAAAAAAAAAGGGACTCTCGGTGCAATTTCTCAAGCGCGGGCGCACACACACATACATACATATATATATATGTTTAAAAATAGGCAAAAATATATAACCTCAAAAATATGACATTAGTGACAAGATGTCAGATCACTATCTTGAAATTGTCACTAATTAAATATGTTGAGTGAAAAACATTATTTTGTCAGAAAAAATATTTTCAAGAATTTAACAGGGCCAAATTTTGTAAAATTTGTCACTCATAATAACCAGTGACAAAAAAATGTGTCATTATTAATAATTACCGACAAATATTTAGTTACAACTTTGTAACAATAAATATAGATGTCACTGTATTTGTTTTTGTCAATAAATTAACACAAAGTATCGCTAATTTTCATTTGTGACAAATTAAATAGAATTCTTGTTATTAAAAATTATTATTATGACAAAGCAAAACAAAAATAATTGTCACCCATTGCCTATATCTAATAACAATTTTAGTATTGTCATTTCAGCATAACCACTAATGTCATTATTTTTTTGTTGTGCGTAGAATTATAAATTGGTATTAATATATTGCATTTTGTGTTTAGATTAACTAAGAATGTACTTATTGTGCACCATTTTCTCACCTTTCTGAGGAAATCATAGGTGAGCGCTGCGGACGATGTATCGTTTGAGCGGGAAGCTTGTGCAGTTGTTGCATAAGAAAATCCGGTGCCTACAGGTTGATCTATGAATATAATGTTGGCCACCTATAAAATGAAAGATGTATTGATCAGTACTTATAATTGTGTGCAAACATATCCATTTGTAAAAGAACATTCAATTTTATCCTTCCTATATGTTTTTATATTTACGATTACTATATACGAAAATAGAAATTATTGCACCTTTGTCCATGAATACTTGTTATACGTCAATGCTGGTATACCACCCTTGGAATTTTCAACGTCAATTGTAAAGGGACCTGTGAGAGAATGTAAACATATATTGGACTTGCACATAACTATTCATGCATGAAACCAACATTAAAGAAATCTTGAAATATTGACATTGATGGGAACAAACATTGAATACGGAAAGGGATTTAGTAGCGTATGTAATTGGGGTACCATATAAATTACATGGGTAAGTAAAAATATTAATTCATCCAAACTATTTGCGTTTTTGCAGTTTTTTTGAGCAAGTATTTTTTTTTCCTTTTTACACTTAACTATTTGAGTCAACAAATTTGACACTAATGTTGTGTATTAAGGGCAAACAATATTTTGTTATCTTCTTCCCCTTTCTCCCCCATCATATGAACCACCAGCCCCCCGCAAATCATCTTGCCACCACCACTGCCACTGCAACTTAACACCGAACTACTATGGCTATCACCTTACCACCACCGGCACCACCTCTCCAAAAAAATTACCAAGCTCGCACCTGAAACACATCACACCTCTGTCAGGGCGATCCTTGTTAGTAACGCAAGTCGAGAAAGATCTGAAAAAATTTCAACAGTGGTGCAGTGAAGGTGGTTGGCAGAGGCGGTGGTATGGTGTGTTGTGGGTGCGGGCATGGTGGTTTTGTAGGGTGGGTGGCACGATGGTGTTTGCTGGCACTAAACGGTGGTGGTGGAGGTAAGACGATGTAGCTCTATTGGTGTTTGGCGGTAGTTGAGCCATGGTTCGCCGGAACACTGCGAAAGCAGCCGGAACGGCAGTTCCGGAATTGGAACGGCCCCCGGCGTTCCAAAATTTCATGTCATCTCGTTTTTGTACTTGGAACACGGTGGAACGGCCAAAAAATGGTGAGATGAGCGGTATAAGGTTGTGACGCGATGGAACGGCTGGAACAGGAGTTATTTTTTTTAGTATAGAGAAAGGGGATCTCGAAGAAGATGGGTTAGAAGAAGGCAGAAGAATTGTGAATGTCCGCGACCGTTCCGCGACATTGCCATGGAACTGGAACGGTGGCCTCCACGACAACCACCGCAACCGTTATTGCGAACCATGAGTGGAGGCGGGATGATGGCAGTTGTCGTGTGGTGGTATAATTGGTGTTCGGTGCAAGTGGGCGCTGGTGGTGGAGGTGGGGGCAGAGGAGAAAATAGATATGAAAGTTTTAAAATAAAAAGTTTAATTTATTTTTTAAAAAAAAAAGAAGTAGAAGAAGAATTCAAAAGTCAAAAGTCAAAAGTGAAGGGTAATACAATCTTTTTAACGTCCGTATATGTTAAAAAAAGTTCGAATTTCATGTACTTTAGGTGGAAAAATATTATGTGCACTTCAAGTGCTTAAGTGTAAAAAAAAAATACTTGCTCTAATAAAGTGTAAGAAGACGCCTACAACATTCTTTTTCAAAACCCACATATACCATTGTATGGAACTTTTAAGGCTCCAATCCCATATGTATCATCTCAAAAGAAATATAACTATCAACTTGTAAGTCGAAATTCTAGTTCAGACTTGATTTGTTGGAACTCAATTGTAACTAAATTACATTTCTTTTGTATTTAATCATTCTCCTTGTTAATTAAACTTGAGTTGGGCTAAATAAAATTTGAATTAGAATCTTCCCATAAGTCCATTATATGTGTATAATGTTTTCATAATAACATAAGCAATAAAGATTGTGTACCAATTTCACACGCGAGGTCTGAAAGACCAGAACAACCAGGCCCGCCCGTGAGCCAAAGCACAAGTGGATCAATTTCAGGATTGCTTTCTGACTCAACAAAATAGTAGAAAATTTGCACCTCATCCTTTTCTCCCACACCAATATATCTCCATTAATCATACCAACAGTCAATAAAGCTTCTCAATTATATACATATGTACACATACATAATACAAAAGAGTAACATATAAGTAACAAGATGACAAGTGAGAATGTGAAAGTTGTCACTGATTATAAATAGCAAGTGACAAGAATATCCGCTTTGTAACAAAAATAATTTTAAAAAGTTTAATATATAGTGACAAGAATTGTATATAACTTGTCACTCATAACAATTAATAACAAATAAATTGTTCTCATAGTGACGGAAAAATTATTTTTTTAGTACGTTAACTTGGCCTCCCTTTCGTTTTAGTCCGTTAAGTTGACACGTTACAAAACTAGTCCGTTATATTGTGACTTCTTTTAATTTTAGTCCTTTCCTCGGGGAAATTTAAACAGTGTTTTGGCGAAAATTTAAAAATAGCCAGAAAAGAGCACCTACAAAGCACGTGCCAATTAATTTGGGAAAATTGGAGGAAATTGCTGACATGGGTTGGGAAGTGGAGGGAAGGGTCTTTAAGTTTAATTAAATAAAGAAATCAGATCCCTAAAACACACAAAAACGTGAATAACCCTATGCTAATTCCTAAACACACCCCATGCCTCAAGCCTTAAAAATCAAAAATGTCTACCTCAAGTGTAAGTTCATCATCGTCTATAGCATGCGATTGTGGAAAGAGGGCACATTTGAAGACATCTTGGACCAATGATAACCCCGGTTATCCCACATGTCAGCAATTCCCCCTAATTTTCCCTCTATTTGCAGTTTATCCCCAAATTAAGTGGCACGTGCTCTTTTTCGGCCATTTTTAAATTTTCGCGGTAAGAATTTGAAATTTTCAGGCAAAAAGGACTAAAATTAAAAGAAGTCACAAGATAACGGACTAATTTTGTAATGTGTCACAAGAAAAGACTAAAGCACAAAGAATGCCAAGTTAAAGGACTAAAAAAGTAACTTTCCTTCACCGTGACAACAAATATTGTATTTGCAAGCAGTAATTGTTATACCAAAAATAAAAGTGCTCAAGGTGATTTCTACTTTCTATAATAGTATAAATAGTATAGATTCCATTTGCATTTTAAAATTTGCTCCAAAATAAGCTATCTAAGACTATCTCCAACCCAAACTATTTTTGGTGCCACCGTAGCTTGCACCATTTTTGGTGCAAGGATTTTTATTTTTTTATTTACAATTTAGAGTTTTAATTTTTTTATTCTTTTTTTACAATCTAGTTCTTAAAACTTTACAAAGTTACAATTATGTCATATGAATGTTTTTTTGTTTTTTACTCATATATATGATTTCACTTTAAAATTTAACAATAAATAAAAATATATTAAAACTAGTACAAACGCATATTTCATAAATTAAAAATATTAAATTTTTATATCTAACATAGATTAATAATACAAAAATCGCACCATTTTAATACAAACTAAATAATAAAACGTATTTCAATTGTGGCTTTTATTATTTAATATTATAATATTAAAAATATAAAAAAAAAACTTAAATTTTGTTGAGATAGGTTCAATAGTGTAATATGAGGTGTAAAAAGCATATATAGAGAATACTTTTTATTATTTTTGGTTTTAGAAGTGGAGTTGAGGTTGGAGAGGATCCTACCGTAGCAACACTAAAATGGTGAAAAAAGGCGTTTTGGGTTGGAGATGCATAAAGAAAAATTATTGGGCTGAAGAAATAAAAAAATAATACATAAAAAAGCAAACAATAGGTTTTTTATTTTATTTGCAATTCAATATCACACCCTGCCAAACAACTTCCAAGATCCGTTTAACTAAAAGAGGAGAAATGGATATAACGAAAGAAAAAAAAACAATAAAAAATAGAATAAATTAATTACTTACCCAGTTTGAAGGCTGAAGGGTAATTTACCGGGAAAACCTGGCAGATTCTCAACCACATACTGAGATAAACATGTGTTGTTGCTAACGAAAAACAACATTAGCAATAGCTTTATTATGTATAGCAGCATGGCGGACCACTTGAAGCCGGTGGTGGAGGGGATGATGATGATGATGATAGTAGTACTACTCTTTTGTTACTTTATATAAATTTATATAATGATTGGTTGTAATTATATTTGGAGAAGCGTCTAAAAATATCGCGGAAAAATCTATTTTAGAATATTAAGTTTAATACTCCTAGTTTTTTTTTTTTGACACGATAAAATATATTGTGTACCGTCCCGCTCGAATTCCCAACATTATCAGAGGTATGGGTTGTCCAACACCACTTGGTAGGAATGAGCGAGTTAATATTGTCTCATTTGTATGTACTAGTTTTAATGAGGTCCATTGAAATTTTGAAGCATGAATAAAATATTGGTGAATGGTTGGAATTATTTATGGACCGGGATTTGGGGTAATGAATTTTAAGATATTATATACATCTAATCTAGATCGGGTTTTCTGTAATATTTTTGTGTAACACTTTTTATAATTCATATTGATTTGTGATAAATGTATATATGGATGGTTATGATGTAATAGAGAATTTTCAATTTTTTTCTACAAAATAAGTTTTTTTTTCGCATTCTAATCACTCGTGTATACACTTGTTACACATCTATGCTGTTACAAGAAGTATCAAATGATAGTGTTATAGAAGATCTGAACCTACATCTAATTTATACCATAATAACTTATTGTCGATGTTAAATCAATCATGCATACTCTACGTACCTAACGGAGCATTTCAAACTTGATGCTTCCAGAACGAGATACTCTCTTTATCCCCGAGATGCTGAGAGGAAGTCCTCCTATAAAGATATATGTCGTAGTTTTGAACTGTTGAACATGTGAATTTACTTGAATATATAATAAAATTGTTAAGGATACGCTACGGATTTCCTCAATGTAGCGTCTTTCGAGGATCAAGTCAATAATCACTCTTAGAAAGAAAATGAAATCAGCGACTTTACATTTCACCTTGGATTAAGCGACGTATTTAAGGAAAACTTATGGGCCTAAGAATCTCATGAATCCACTCTTTTGTTTTTGCAATAGAAAATCTATGAATGTAACCTTTATAAGGAAGTTTGAGTAATATCACGATTTTCGCATGGGAAGTGTCATTAAATAATCAGATAATAAATATGGTCGGGCTGACAAAATTGTTCTCACAATTTGTCATTGGCGGGAACAAAAAATTTCCCATTTTCGTGGATTGAGGATAAAGATGTCAACCAGACGGGCTTGGCACAGGCCCCTCTTGAGTCGGCCCACCAAAGTTTTCTAAGTGGGTAAATACGAATCGGGCCTGGACGAGTCCTGGGGCAGCCTAAATCATTTGGTGGGTCGGGTTGAATCGGATTGGTCCTTGGGGCTAGTGGGCTGGGCCGGTCTAGCTGACATCTTTGATTGAGGACAAATTTTTATAGGAATTCTCAATTTTTCGACCAATTTTGCTAGGTGTGTTTTCTTTTATTTACCAAACTAAAGATATCCTTAAAAATTTAGAAAAACACAAAAAAACAATTCTAAAATTATTAAAAATTTCGTACATAATTTGTAATTAAAGTAAATAACTTGCTTAACAAAAATATTAATTTCCTAAAAGAGATAGGCAACAAAATTGAAGTAATTAGTTCTTTCTGTCCATTTATCTTTGGCCCGAATAAACTCCGTAAGAAAAGGGGAAAAACATGCATTTCTTGTCCATTTATCTGGAGACCAATTTTTGATCTAGACAAAGGAAAACATAAATTAGATCGACAAATTAATATGCATCTTTATGGCCGCATTTGTTGTGGACTTGTGTGGTAAATTTTGATTCAGTTGATTTTTTGTGTTCACTGTAAAATTAACGTATTTCCCCCTCTTTTAGTGTTTACTATACTTTTAGTTTTCAATAATTTATTGTTTAAGCAACAAGGATAAAGAAACTTATTGATTAAATTTTGTTGCCATCTATTTGGGCAAATGAACTTTTTCAAATATACAAATTGGGATTTTTTACTTCATTAATTTGGGATTTGGTTCCTAATTGGATGCTTAATCTATAGAGTACGTTAAAATACTTGTGTAAAATTTCATCCATCTTGTGTTGAGATGACCATGAGAGATAAAAGATTAACCAAGTATTTTAAAGTACAATATTTTGTTTATAATATCAAAAAATAATTCTTTTTTGTTACCAACATTGATGAAAATTTGTCTTGAAAAAATGAGTTCCTATCTGGTAGAAAAGGATCCCATGATCCTCAAGTCGTTTTATTTCACTCATATAACTATCCGGTTTAGTTCATCAACCCCAATGATGAATACAAAAATAAAAAATACACAGATATCCCCACTTTAACTTGTACGGCATTACAATAGACATTTTAAGTGTTTGATATAAAGGGTATTATTAATGTTTAATATAAATTCTAAATTTTTAAATGAGTCGGACTTATTTCGGGTTGAGCCAGGCTAAGGTCAAGCTAGGCTCACAAATTTATCGAGCCTAATTTAAAGGCTCAAACTCAGCCTGACTCATATCTAATTAAGCTTAGATCAACTATATATGGACCGAGCCCGGCTTGACTCATATCTAATTAAGCTTAGATCAACTATGAGTTTTTGGCATATAACCCCTTCATTTGACTCAATTGACAGTCCTACCCCTAAACTATGAGTTTTTGGCATATAACCCCTTCATTTGACTCAATTGACAGTCCTACCCCTAAAGTATGAGTTTTTGGCATATAACCCCTTCATTTATATTGACTGTTGGATCAAAATATAGAAAAGGACTCAATGACACTTTTGGCCTTGTTCATGAAACAATTGCACAAAACTGAAACATAATTTGGGGTTTTAAATTTGAAGTCATGTTCACATTTTTATTTTATGATTTAAGACTAATTACAAAAAATTGATGATATTTAACATTTCAAAAATAGATTTGTAAATAGATTCTTATAATGATATAAAATATTAATGTATTATCATAATTTATCAATAAAAAATTATAAGCACGAAGAGTAACTATGATACACAATCTTAAAATGTATATACAATCTATTTAAAATATGAACCAATAGTATACAAGTAAAGATATAAAACTTGATAATTTATAAGAATATTTACTTTGCTGAATGGACATTTCTATCTTGTATTACAATCATCAATTAAGTTATGTGCTAACGCATATAAAATAATTCTCGCACAGTTTAGTAAGTGCAAGAATTATATATATATATATATATATACACATTTATAAATCTCTTTTTACTCCAAACAAATAATTTCACATTCATATTAATTGTACTTTTAGTAACATGCATATTATTTTGTTTTTCACTTTTGGTTTGAATTTTTCACCTTGACGTTTATAAGAAATTCATATACTCGTAGATATTAAATACTTAATTTCTTTTGTCTGGTTTTTAACTAACTGGATTTTTGACTACTTGTAATTCTATTTTTAAAAAATTATTAGTTTATTTCAACTTTTTATTGATTCGGAAACCAAACAAAAAGAAAGAAACTTAATTGTGAAGATGACTTAAAAAATAAAAATCACTTACCACATCTTGTTTATGAATAATGGCAAAAATATCATTTTATATCTTTATAATTATTAATCTAACGGTTAATATAGCAGATGAGGTAATATGCCAAGATTTCATACCTTAAGGTGTCATTGCCAAAGATAAATACTTTAGGGGTGGTATATGCAAAAAAGCCCGACATGTCAACTATGCAATTTTAGAATATAATGTCACATGTCGTTATGTCATACCTTGGATGGAACTAACTGAAGAGTATTTTTTATCCAATTTCCATCAAAATTGAAGGAGGTAAAATCGATTTTTTTTTAGAGAATCGGTTACATGATACATGAAATGAATATCTAATCTATCATATTATAATCATTTACAGCCAACTAAGAACTACTATGTAAATAGAAAAAAGTCATACCCTATCGGTGAGAGTAGAATCCAAGACCTCTAATGTTTTGGGGCATCAACTTCATCAATAGAGCTAGACTTCATTGTCAAACTATATTTAAGCATTTATTTTTTTGACAATGTAATCTCACCCAACCCTGAAAATTCTCCTTTTACGTGACGACGTTCCAAATAATGTTTTGTTTTTACTACCAAACATATATCTATTGTCTTACCGAGGTGATCTCTACATAAATGAATTTAATTTGGAACAAAGAAGCGGTTATGGTTGATCCATTGATGAGCAGCAAAAACAGATGGAACAAACTAAAGCAAAGGAGACGATCAAAGTGAGTTTCCATTTTGTTCTTTGTGTAAAACTAATAAATAGTCTTATTCTTTCAATTGTATTAACAATAGTGGTCGTGCCGGAGTGGTTATCGGGCATGACTAGAAATCATGTGGGCTTTGCCCGCGCAGGTTCGAATCCTGCCGACCACGTCTCTTATTTTTCTTCAGAAAAAGGAGAAAAAAAAACAAGAACATCATTTTAGTATATTGATTTTATTTTTGCACTTATATTTGAAGCAGTTAATTTGTGCCCTCTCACAATAATTTGGTTTTTCCATTAGCCATTGTCAAAGGTCGATACGCGTGTTGTCCGAACTTTTATCTATTTCGTCTTAAATTTCTCCTCTTTTTTACATTAATTTCTCTCTATTTTTTCCCATTGCACATTTTCTTGTTTGAATACTTGAAATATTGTTAATTTTTCATGTACCAATTAGAATAGTTCAATAAATATATAACAGAAATCTTATAATGAAATAAAAGATTGAAGCTTTCTAAGTTTTTACATAGTGCAAATAACTAATTAGCCTATAGCAGTGGTGGATTTAGGATTTTAGTTCAGTGGGGGCACCAGGGATAGAGTCAGGATTTTTACCGAAAAGGTGAGATTGTTGTGATATAGCTATATAATTTGTTTTTTGCCAAATAGACGAAGGATTTAAGGAGGGTTACTCTATATTTATGGGGGGAAATATAATAAGGAACTAGGTTCAATTACAACTTTTGACATACTTTATTGAACTTATTATTTCTATATTCTAATAAGTCTAAAACTCAAGTAATGAAAATAACATAATAACTCTACTAAGTAATCTAAATCAAATATAACTTTTTTTCAACTTATTATTTCTAAATTCTTATAAGTCTAAAACTCAAATAATGAAAATATCATAAAATTCATCTAATAATATAAGATAGAGACAAGAAAATCAAAAACACTAAAAGTTGTATTATCCATTTATACTACAAAGTACAAACAAATACATTATTAATCAATCAATTTATACTACGTACAAACAATTATACTACAAGTTTACAAGCATTTAGACTAATTTTACTACAAACAAATACATTATTAATCAAAATTGTATTAATCAACCAATTTAGACTACAAGTAAGTTAAATCAAATTTTAAAATTCACTCAAGCATTTAATCAAAATTGAGTCGGGGAGGGGACAAAGAGATGAAAATTGGAAATTTGGAATTGAGGGGGGCACTTTGAAAAATTGAGTGGGGGCACTAATGTAAATGTACAAATTAAAACAAAAAATATAAGTATATATTAAAAAAAAATTGAGTGGGGGCACTTCCCCCCGGAATACACATGTGTCCGCCACTGGCCTATAGAGTTAGGATCGAGTTTGTTTAAGATAAACTAGTGCACGTCGAAACATAAGAAAATTCAGCTAGTTTGTTTAATAGATCTGAGAAAAGTATTTTATACTGCTGATAATAATAAATGGTTGTACCTCTCTCGTCACAAGAGCACGATAACGAGAAATCAACAAAATTTGCCCTTAATTAGAATCTAAAACCAAGTAGGAGCTCCTTAGGAAATAAGCCCAATGTTTAACATATTCTCATAACACCACCAAACGACTGATATATGCGTCCGAAGGGGTCCGGCGAGTCATTTTGACTCTTTCCATTATTGTTTGATCTCCGGTGTTGGGAGGAAACTCGCAAAGATTGTTTTGTTGACCAAAGTCCAAAATATATATTATTAATTAGTAAGTTCAGTTGTAAGTAGTTTGGTTCGATATTCAGTTAATGTTACAATTGACTTTTATATTTATTTTTTGCTATTGAAGCGAGGAGTACCCTAGTGATTCCCTAGTGATCTCTTCTCGACAGACCCGGATTTATAGTCAACATCTTACACCAAGTTTTATTGGGACGAGCGTGCTCTATCAAGTCCTCCAATCGGATGTCCGGCTTATCCATCACATCTGGACTATATGTGAGTCCTTGTTGAAATATATACATCAATAGTTCAATTTGGGCAAAAAAAAAAAAAAAGGAAAGAAGCTAGGATGGATATCCAAGTGGCCGCAAACATTCATTTTGGGCCTTTTCGCCTACCTTGGAGTCAAGAATTCGAAAAATAACTTCTTTGTGGATGTGACAAAAAGAAATACCTTGAACAACAACAAATGCGCATTAACAAAGTTTTATTCTTTGTGAATTTAAAGCAATTTTTATTTGGTAGTACAATTTAATTAGTACTTTTGCGCAGCTAATTTTGATTTGCTAAAGGTATTATATCCCTTTGTTTTTGTTGGTCTTCAGCTTTTCTTAAAAACAGCCACTCATCATTTCCTGTTATGTAAAAAGGTTATCATCTGAAATTCCTTCTAGGGTCTTTTAATCCAGAATGTTTTTATTAGTGCATCTTTTGGAAGTACTTTCGGTACAAGAAATGTGGGAATCTTGTGTTTGCTTTATTTCCAAGAATGTGAAAAGACAAAATACTTCTTAACAAGAAGATATTGCGTTTTGGACTGAATTAGTGTTGAAATATTCAAAAGTAAAATAGTTAACCCTTCATAATTGTGACGGATAGCCCTTTAGAAAGAAAAAAAAGTGCATTGTTGAATGAGAGAGAAATAGTGGAAATCTCTACAAACATGCTCCAAGAAAAAAAAAAGATGTTCCCTCTTTTATTTGTCTTTTATTTGTGAATCAGTTTCTTATTATATACATGTCATAATTTTAACTAGTAATAATTTAAAATAAATTAATGACTATTACAATCAGCTAACAACTGTTATAAAAATAAAAAAATATTGACATGTGTGTGGAAACAGAACCGAAGACCTCTTATATCTTGAGGTCTCAGTTTCACCAATAGAGCTAGGTTTTATTGTCTCAAATGTTCCTCTACATATGATCAAACCTTAATTTCCTTAAACATGAATGTGTGTGTGGTAGATCTAACCATGTATAACGGTGTATGTGTTCAAAGCATTGTGTATTCTGTTTGTGGTCGAGGTGACAAGATAGACTTTTGTTTTATCTAGACATTTCTCAATATGAAAAAATTGAAAAGCCTAATAGGATTACTACATTAATCGCCCTTGTCTTACCCTTACATTAACAAAAGATAAGAGGAAATACGGAAATAGGTATGTTAATTTATTCTTACATCAATTATAGCAAGTGTAGTAACGTGTAACTTGATATTGCAAACTCATATGTTCTTTGCCAATGTGTGTGTATGGCCTAAACTACATTATATATAGATACTTCTTTTGCTAATACGAGTAACTATTATTTGGACGTTGAAAATGACATCAAAGGCCAAAAATATAAATGAATTAGCTAAGGCCTCAAAGCTCATGTTTTCTCAATGTTCCACTCAATGGATAGCAGCAAGTAGCTCAACAAATTACATGTGTCTTGTTATTTATTTTTAATTTTTTGATTTGCATTTTTGGCGCACTAAATTGCATTTTCTAATCATGATTACCTAGTATTCTTAAGAAAAATTGAAATGTAAAACGAAATATTGAGATGGCTATTATATACTGAGTCACTCGATGTTATTTATGTGGTGTAGCATCAAATAATTAAACACATCAAAGTAATGCCTCTTTGGATATCCCAAATCATAGGCGGAAAAAGAGTTTATAATGCCAAAGTAGTATGAGTTTGATTATTTTAGTCTTAAAATTGACATAATTGAAAAGGAAACGTAAGGTTAGAGAGTTCTTGAAGTTGATGGATTAAAGAGAAAAGGTATAGGTACATTACATCAATATTGCCGCAACTCTTATCACAAAGATTAGTACCATATCCTTAGCAAGTGGGATAAAACTTTATCAAATAACTTTTCCACTACAAGGTGAGATAGAATTGAATTATTAAAGCTATTTGTCCTTATGAACTTTCCAAATGTTTCACTTTGTCAAATCATTTAACTTATAAAGAGCTATAGATATGGGGAATTGGGGATAGACCTCATCCCATCTTACATCCATTCGTTTCCAACAATGAGTTATGAGGGTCTTCTTTATGTTGAAATTTTCTAATCCCATTTATCGTTTCGTATTTCATAACATATATGTATATAATTCATGTTAAATTTATGTTTAAAAAAATATACATATACTTAATGTATATATACATGGAGTGAGATAAGATATGTGGAACATTATTCAGCATAATTGATGATACATCTCAACTCCAATATTCCAAGTAAACCATTTTTGACATTGTCTCTACGTCTTCCATAAAAGGTAATCCTTCAAAGGAGGCCAGGCCATGGGCAAAAAATCTAAACTTATGTGATATACATTGAAAAATAGTTTCCGAGACTTTTGGACCACTTGGTAAAGTTAAATGATTGACAATTCTTCTCATTTAGATAGACCTTTTCTTCCTTATGGCATTTGTCTACCACAATTGTAAATACTCTATCATGCATAGACACGCCACGGTATAATATGGGGTACAATAATTCTTGAAATAAAATTTTAGGGTACGATACAATTGTCTATTATAAATTTTATAAAAAGTGGTTCATAATAGCATATAAGATCCTCTATTACAAAATCATATTACATATCTTATTACATTTATTTCTATACATGACAAATATAAATATTTTCCTTAAATATATAAGTGATTTAAATTTTATACTTTTATCATGTATAGAAATCAATACAATAAAAGATACAACGTCATTTACCATAAAAGATTCAGATTGAATAGATCGACACAAATCGATGCATATATGTGTGCATGTCATCAACTCATTGGTTTCGGATTTGTAGAAATATTGACGTGAGCACAAGGAGAAAGTTGTACATATTCATGACGGTATTAAGCATTAGTTAATGTAACCAAAAAAAAATGTGACTTGCACTAATTTTAAAAAAAAATGTGTGACTTGCCGTTTATAATGTTGTCAAAAAAGAATAATATAACCCTGAAAAAGAAACTTTCAAAAAGAAAGAAAGATCAAGGATCTAAACAAGGTAACATTATTTTTTATATTAATTTGAAGTTTTTCTAATTTTGTTGATTTGTTATAACACCTAAACTTGATAAAATATATATAAAGAAGAAAATTCGTTATGTTGGGAATTTAATTAGTCGTGTTCATGTCTTGTTTACATATTTTTCTTGTCTTGTCAGAGCCTTTTGTTTTTTTTAATTTTTGGGCACGCCATTTGTCATGTACTGGTCACGTGTCAATCACTCAATCTGACTAAATCAATAGTCATTATCGTGTATTTCTATCTCTATTATGAAGGCTCTTGTGCTTTTATTTTTAACAGTACAACAATAAAAAAAAAGTAATATAATAATTATACACATAATAACAACAATAATTTTATATATAAAAAATGACAATTAGTTATTTGAATTATATATTTTAATTAGTTTGATAATGATAATAAATATATTAGTTTTTTTTTGTTCAAGTGAACTAGCACTCGAGCTCGAACTGTAGTGAGTTCAACTATTACAGTATCGAGCTCGAATTAATAACATGAAGTTTAATTTAAATAAAATATTCTTATAACTTTTTTAACATTAAATAAATAAATAAAAAACGCTAGTGCATAGTAGTTTTATACATGCTTGGTTCCTAAATGGAAGCAGCATCCTAGGAAAGAGCATTGATCAATCACAAACCTAGACATATTAAACTGTATCTATATGTACAATTTGCAATTAATAAAAATCAACGAAGTTTGGTGACAGTGCATAGAATTGACTCAGACTCGTAAACGTGGCATGGATAACTTCCAACCATTGTTCACATAACATTAAAAGCGTTTTTTCCTCTATCCCAATCCACAAAAAGATATATATATATATATATATATATATATATATGTTGGTGGGGCAGAGAAGTCGCCTTTCTAGTAGATTACGAGATATGACCAATCCAAAGAAGCCAACCACGTGTACAATTGGGACCAAAACCAAAACACGACAATATGTCATTTTCCTTATAAAGTTTGCCCCATGGGATATTGGGATATGGTCGTAATTATTTTCTTCTTCTTCTTTCCAATAGATTGATATATATATACATATACATATACATACGTATTTTTCTTTGTGATATGTATTAGACACCTATATAATTCGAATACATGTTGAATGTTTTTATCTTCTTCTATCGACTAAATATATTTATTTCCTACTTTGAGTATTTCACTAATTTCTTCAAAGAGAGCAAGTGTTTTATTCGTTGTTGTGGAGATTTACAATTTGTACCTCTTAAATTATGTTTTATTAGAAAACAAATTGTACCCACTAATCCTAGACAATTGATATAATTATCGAACATGCATAAAGTATTTCATGTAATTAAAGAACAAGATTGAAAAAATATCGAAAAGGGGGCCCATACTCCATATATACATATACATATATATGTGTATATATATATATGTCGACATATTTTTCTGCTGCAAGAAAATCAAAAAATAACAAATAAATCTCTCTCTCTATATATATCGACATATTTGTCTGCTAAAAGAAACAGAATCAAATAAATCTCTGCCACGTAATTGCATAACATAAATCACATCATGAGATATAAAAGTCAGATAAACACACTTAACCCTGGTCACCCCAAAAGGATAAGTCACATGCCTGTGCCTCCAAAGAAGACAGGCAAAATACGTTAAAATTCCTTAAAGATTTTTGTGGATTTTGAATCATGGAACATGATTATTCAAGAATTACAGCTGCAATTGTCCAAGTTTTTGTAATAAAATGCAAGGGGCATTGACACCTGTGTCCCAATTTCGATTAGATGCTTTTAGTACGTAATTATTGCCTTTTTGTATCTATTGTAACGCAAAATAGCATCTTTTGTAAAAAAAATCACGCACAAAAAAAATATATAGAGAGAGGGGATAATTACAATGGTACCATGAGGTATTGCATAATTACAAAAAAATTCTCTAATTCAATAAATTACATTTAATATTCAAATCGTTTATTTCGTCTAACATTTGACACATTCCATTGGGATTTTAGTACGGTGTTGTTAAATTTTTTGGTATACTTCTGAAAATAACTCTGACTTTTTCTAGATCTGGAAACTCAACTTTGTCAGACAATTATACACTTTTGGTGTTATTTGTAATATTTTGTAAAAATATAGGTGTTATGTGTAATGTTGTGTATGTAAAGTATACAAATAACTATTTATAATTAAAATTATTTTCAACAAAATAAAAAAAATATTAATAATTAAAATTATAAAATAAATATAATTGTGTGTAAAATGTCATTTTAATCTTTTAATTAACTTAATATGTAATCGTTTATATAGTAGTTTAGAGAATATAATAGTTTATAGAATTTAAATTTTTTATATTTTAAATTAATTTATGAAATTTACAAATAAGTTTAAAAATTGTATTTTAATAAACTTAATTTCTAAAATAAATTACTTGAAAATATATTACTTTATAAATTAAATAAAATGAAAGAGGGGGTTGGGAACAGTCGTCTTCTCCATCCCCACCCTCATCGCCTCCCCACCCTCACGCACATACACACACAACAATGCACACAAAATTACGCGCCACACACCGTCACATACACACACAATTACACGCACACATACAATCACACAATTACAAGGTCGCACACACAGTCACACACACATACAATTTATGCCAATTTTTGGACGAATTTGTTATCCAATTTATGGTCCATGCCCAATTTCTAAGTAAACACACACACACACACACATAACTACTTTTCATTTAAGTTTAATTTTTTATTTTAAAATTAGTATTAGAAGTAAATCTAGAGATATAACGGGGCATCATGGTATTTCAACTTTTTTTCATTTTTTAATATTTTTTCTTTTTTTTTAAATATTCCTCAAAGGCATTTACATCTTTTGACACTTTCAGTCTATTTTTACATCAATACATGAAAATTTGGAATGTTAGATGTAATTTATAGAAGTAGGGGATTTTTTTGTAATTAGGCAAAACCTTAGGACCCGAAGTTTAACACTGGCACAATTAGTTGGCTTAATATATTTTTTAATGAATATTATACATACATATATATATATATATATATTATGATATTGTGTTTGTGGTCAACATAAAAAAACAGAAATATTTCCTAGGAAGTGAATAAATATAAGTAGTGCCAAAGATGACGGAAAGTTCAATGATTCTAGCGTTTAACTCTCTTATATAATAATGTATATTATTTTTGATTTACACATAATTATGTGAAAGAGATAGACGTATAATAAACAATCGGACCATCAAATTTAGTCTACATAGAATTACTTAAAAGATAGACTCTGAAAGTCGCCAATCCAATCACCAAAGAATCCAAAACATGTTATGGTTTTCCTTGATAATAATAATATGAATTAAACTATTATATGAATTGTGAATTTTTGATAACTACTAGCAACCATGCTTACATGAAATAACTTATTTAATTAATTTATTTTAATAATAATCAACATCAATCCTCTAGAGTCTAGATTTGACGTGGAAGATATACTCAAATTTCTAAGTCAAGTCTTTGTTAGCGTGCTGCCTTATCTAAGCACAACTTTAATTTGTGGTGAATGTGTTAAAAAAAAAGGTATATCTAAGCCAAATCCACAAAAATATATTTAAATAAATAAAAAGTTACACAAAGAGATAATTCTTGGGGTAATATTCCAAGGTGTGTAGAAGAGGATAAATTTATATTGGACCGGGTGTAATGGAGCTAGTACCCATTACACTATATATTTGTGTTGAGATGTGTGAATTTTATTATCCCAACACAAATGTGTGGTGTAATGGGTACCGACTCCATTACACCGGGTCTACCATAGAATCACCCGTGTAGAAGACCAACTATGCAAGAGGGACAAGAATCTGATAGGTCTACTCCCGGTTCTTTTGAATATTCCACTTTTTAAGATATCGTGGAATTGTGGATTACTATCCAACTAATACACCATTAAGACTTTTAATAATATTACTATTTTATGAAAAAAAATTATTAAATGAAAGCGTTTCTGGCAGCTAACCAAATCAAATGTCATGAGTTAAGCAATCACGATTTCCATAACCAAAGTGGTCGAATAAAGTGATAAGCGGCTTGTAATTCCAAAAATAAAAAAAATCTGAAACATGTTGAAAACAACACATCAATGAAGACTTCTCTTTATGCGAGAGGAATTAAGCTTTTCAGACTAACTTTTAACTTTTTTTTTTTTTTTTTGAAACAGAAAAGCAATATATTAAACGGCTAAGTCAGCCAAAACCAAATTCAACACATAAGAGGGTACAATAAAGGGCGAATCATTTGCTAATTTTATTTGCTTCGGGTTAAGAAAAAACATCAGGATGAATTTAATATTGGATGGACGCATAATATGTCTTCGAAACATCACAATTATTCATCATTCTTCACCAGTCTAAGATATGGAAAGACCTTTCAACCTTAATTAGAAATAAGATAAATTGTAGGATTAATTAGACTTTAATTTGCTTCCTTTAACTATATATTAAGACGCATGGTCCCCTCTCAACTAAATAAGTCGTTGATGCACCTATGACTAACATTCAAGGGCTAGACAAGTCACTGTAGAAAAAAAATCAATAACAAGATATCAAATGATAATGTTAAAATGATTATTAATTATATATAAAACGACAAGAGTTTCTGTGTCACGAAAGAAAGCATGAAATGTTGGTGCTAATAATTAGTGACGTACATATTAAGTGACAACTTAATAACAGTATAAATTGCTCCAATAACTTGGCAATCATATTTAGTTGTAACCAAGTTGTCATTTTGGAAACAATTATTATATATCGTTATTGAGTTTGCAAAGATTACTATTACGACTAAAACGGAATTATTATCATTAAAGACATATAGCATCTAACTTTAATATTTTCTACAAGTAATCACTAATATTAATTTTTTTCATTGTAGCATCTCATTTCTTCTTTATCGTAATTGTTTTATATTTTAACTTTTATACGTAAAAATGACATTATCGACTCTCCTGATTTTTCTATCTTCAGCACCAATAGTCTTGTCCTCAACCAAAAAGTTGCGTATAGAGTGTAGGATCTTTTGTCCCAAACCTAAGAAGTAGGTTAACCTAAGAAGCAGGTTGAGGCATATTATTTATCAAAATCTTTGAAAGATTTTCAATGGCATATTAATATTAGTACTATATATGCTTGAATATGTACAAATTTAAAATGCGCAACCCTCCCATACTTTTATTTGTATATATAACATTTTAATATTGCACAAAACGTACATATGTTAAACTAGGTTTTATATATTGAATAGATGTTGAGTACTTTTTATTTTAAATTTTACAGACTATGTACAATTAGTCTTAAAGTTTTTAAAATTATTTCATATTTGATCCACTTGATAGATTTTGGATACAAATAGCTCCATAAATATCGTGTAATTGTTAATTTTGTTGATTTAATTAGGAAAATTCATAACAAAGGTGCATCAATGGTTCATGTGGCCAATTTCATCCAAAAGTTAATTACATGGACCAAATTTGTTGTAATTTCAAATTGTGCATGTACTGCTCAGAACCAAAGTTGTTCAACCTAATCTTCAGTGGAACAGAAAATGCAATTCCACTCAAATAAAACTATGAGGACGTCATGATAAATAACCTCATCGTATCTAATGTATCAATATATGTAATGTCACCGGTTAAATTTATGAGGTTATCATATTTCATCAAACCCTACTTATATAGTACTCCAATGGATATGACCTCATGAGCCATGTAAGGGATCTTCATCGGACTTTAAAATGATAATCATACTCAATATATACTAAATAATTGAGAAAACTGACACTTTGTGATTATGACTATTCTATATATATGGAAAGAGTATTCGGCCACATGTATTTGGATTACTTTATGATTAGTTGAGTTTGTTGGGACTGATCTATTCAAAGGCGGAGTCAGGGAGTTGGTAAGGCACCCCTCCCCACCTCAATTTTTACAAAACATTTGAAAATGAAAATATATGCTCTATTTGGATGTGTTTTCAATTAATTTTCAACCATTATTTTCAAAAATATATGAGAGAATGAGTTTTTCTATTTTTATGTGAGAAAAGTAAAAAAAGTAGGTGTGTTTAGTTGTATTTTTTAAAATTGTTGGAATTAGTGATTGATGATGTGTGAAATGATTGAAAAGTAATGATTAGATGATAGAAGATAGAAGAGGAGAGAGAAGGATTAAAAAAAGAAGATATAAAAGGGAGAGAAAAATGAGAAAAAAGTGATGTGAAATTTAATTTTGAAAAAATGATTGAAATTTATTAGGAACGTAAATATGAAAATAAAAATGAGAATATTTTCAGTTAAAAATAGTGTAAAGTGTATATTTTCATTTTCAAATGAAAATAAAAATAAATAAAGTGAAATGAAAACAAAGACAAACATAGCCATACAGTTTACAACGTTTTCAACCGAAAACACATTTATTTTTATTTTCACTTACACATTCCCCAATAACGATTTTTTACTTTACTAATTCACACTCACATTTTTCTTTCTCTCACATCTCCTTCTAAAAATCTATTTTTCCGGCAACATTTGGGGTGTTATAATGTAATAAAATATATAGTATTAATTTTCACACGCTTGTGCACATTTTAAGATCCATTTGAGTATTTTTAGAGTTTTTTTGGCCAATTTTTATTATTTTTACTTACAAGTATATTTAATCAATATAATATTATCTATTATTTTATCTATACTATATACATAATCATTACTTTTAACTAACTCAATTATTTCACACATTATCAAATCATCAATTTCAACTATTTTCGGAAACACAACCAAATATGATGTCCTTTTCACATAAAAATAAAAAAACATTTTTTAATATCTTTTAGAAAATTACGGTTGAAAATGAAATAAAAATATATCCAAACAGAGCCCAAGTTTTCCCCAATTTTTGTATTTCCCTTGGGATATAAAATCTTAACTCTGTCCCTGGATCTATCACATATCATTCGAATGAGAAATGATATCAGCACTTCAATTATATTTAATCAATACAATATTATCTATTATTTTATTTATACTATATGTATAATCATTACTTTTAACTAACTCAATTATTTCACATATCATCAAATCATCAATTTCAACTGTTTTTAGAAACACAACCAAACATGCTGTCATTTTCACATAAAAATAAAAAAAACTCATTTTTTTCATAATTTTTAGAAAATGACGATTAAAAATGAAATAAAAATACATCCAAACAGAGCCCAAGTTTTCCCCAATTGTTTTGTATTTCCCTTGGGATATAAAATCCTAACTCTGTCCCTGGATCTATCACACATCATTCGAATGAAAAATGATAGCAGCACTTCAAATATACTATTGTAGCTCCATTATTCGAGGCAAACGTTTTCAAAAAAAACAGTGTATAACAGAGTTTCATTAGTAATTTTTGAAAAGCTAATAAGAACTTCATGTTTTGAATTGAATTGAGTTTGTAATTTTCACCGCAACATCCCCTTGCAATCAATAGCAACATAAATAATTCCAAACTAACGTTTTGTTGGGCTTCGTGTTTGCTATATTTGCGAAAATAGTGTTCGAAATAGACGATTGGTTCTTGGAAGCTCCTGGAGCCAAGCTCCTCTTCCACCACATTTTGCCACGTGTACTTTTTACTATTTCAGCCACTATTTTTTACTTTGTCAATTGGCCCTTTGTTTATTTTAAAAATTTCTTTTCAGTCCTTTGAAGTTTCTTGTAAAATTTGTTTAACCCCATGAAAGTAATTATACATATTTAAAGAAAAGGGAATCCCAACCCACTTTTATAAATCTGCATAAAAACTTTTTATCGCATTCATAATTTACATACATGCCAATTCCTGCTCATATTTTAAGTGCTTTTATTGATTGTCTTAATACTTTAGAAAATTTAGATTATACCAATACAGAATTAATATTAGAATTACGAAATCAATTAATAATTAGGAGAGAACATTGGGTTAATAATTATCTTAACATACCTCCTAGATTAAGAGATCACGAAAACTATATTAAGTACCTTTTAATATTGAATATATTAATAGCAGCCTTTTATTAAAATAGCTTCTTCTAGTTATAAAAGATTAGAATATCTAGATTTAGAATATAGTTTAACCGATAGAACCGTAATCTCTTTAGATAAACATAAATTTATTTGTAGATTTGATTCAAATTTTAAGCACAATTTACATTCAGAAAATAAACACCTAAATAGTTTAACAGACTTATTTATATCGTTAGCATCAAACTTAGAAATAAATAACGTTGAACTTTGTAAAACGTTAGAATCATTAAAAGAAACTGTTTTAATAAATAGAGAAATAATAAAGAAGGGTGAAAATAATAATTTAGATTATATTAAACAACAATCTGAGGAAACCCTAAAAATAGTTAAGAAATATAATAAGTTTTTCCCCACTAAAGACGAAATAATAGAGTTAAAATATAGCTTGAAAAGTAATAAGCTAAAATAATTAGAAATTGAAACTAAGAAAACTCTAAGCCAAGTAATAGAAAAAATAAATAAACTTGAAGCTCAAAACTTAGAAACAAGTAAAACGCTAAAAAATATAGAACGAATAGTTAGTGGATGAATAATATAGAAAATAGATTAGAATATAAAAGAACCATTGAACTAGCAAATAAATATCTATCTACCGAAGAAGGATTTACTACCTATCAAGGAACTAGTAATTCAGATAAATTATATCCTAAACTTTGGAATATTCAATTCGCTTTAATTCTACAAATATTCGAAAGGCTAGATAAATTAGAAAGTAAGTTAGAAAAATTAAGTACTAAAATAGACACAGTATCTCAAGTGATTAAAGGAGATTTACAAGATAGTATAGAAGAAAGATTATCAAATTTAGCACTAGAAGAATCTGAAAAACCTAAAAAAGAACCTAAAAAATATATATATTGGTAAAAAATGAGGAGATCATTTAGTGGTACCAGTAGAACTATAAGTGAATCAAGTAATAAAGAAAAAGAAAAAAGAAAAATAAGTAATACTTTCACTAAACGAATGTTTAGAGGATCAGGAAGTCAAAGCTCAGCTAGAGAAGTAGAATTAGAAGAGATAATAGATGTAGAAGAAAATCTTAATTTATATAATAACAAGGGAATAGATAAGTTAAAACCTAAAACATTATACAAGGTAGGAAAAATGGATTTTAACACACATTTAATCAAGAAATTTAGAGAAAAAGAAGTAAAGTTACAACGAATGCTGAAAATATAAGCTTAGTTAGCCCGGAAAGTATAAAACAATTAAAACAATTAAAGCAAAAGTATATACATTTAGGATTAATTATTGTAGGAATAAAGGGATTAACTAGAAAGGGAACCGGTGGAAAGGTTTTAGTTTTATTATTAGATAAAAGTTGGTCTGATGCTAGGAGAGCAGTATTTGCTAGTATGGAAATAGATATGACTAATAATGTAGGAATATTTTATGTAGCTCCAAACATGATGAAAAGTATTAAAGATATTAATAAAATTACTATAGGATTACAAACTAGAGGATATGAAACATATGAAGGTAACAACTTAGTAGTTTCTATAGCTTTTTTAGGAAGAGTAACCAATAATAGTTTTCCTCAATATAAAATTAATATAGATGGGATAATTGATGGATTAGCCTCAGTAGGAGTAAAAATGATTAAACCTTTAAATATTGATAATAACGATTTAAATGGAGAAGAATGGGAATTAACCAAACACTTAGAAGAAAGACTGTCAAAGTTCCAAGAGAAAGTGTAATATATACAAATAGTAGAGGTCATACTTCTATTAGATTTCTTAATTACCAAAAACAAGATCCCAAAGAAAATTTAGAAGATCTAGAAGAAGAAACTGATAATGAAACTGAAACAAGCTACATGAATATTATAGAAGAAGAAGAAGTTAGAATAACTAGTAGATTTGCAAATTGGGAAATAATATCTGACATAGAAAGCGAAGAAGATAAAGAGGAAGAAAATATAGAAGAAATAGACGAAGAAATTAGACAATTGGAAAGTCAGCTTAAAAATGATTATAGACCAAAAAATATGGAAGAAATATTAAGAAAAAATTTCGAGATAAATAATTTAAGAGAATTAGTAGACGAAATGTATTTTGAAGCAATGAATTTAGATATCAATTTAGAATCGGCTGAAGAAGAATTTAAACAATATTATAATATTGATTTAGTAGATGATATAGTTTCAGGAAAAATAGAATTTAAAAATTTCTTTAAAGAAAAAAGTAGCAATGAAGTAGCTTTTATGGCAGATAGCCAAGCAAGTACAAGTAGTAATATAGGAAAAAGAACTAGAGTAGAACCAGATTATAGTGAAGTTCCAGCTAGAAATGTAGAAATGAGTGGTAGACCAGAATGGAAAAATCCAACATATGAATATGGATCAACACAGCCAAATAAATATATAGGATCAAGACAACCCATAGGAAAAACCATAAGTGGAACCATGTTAGTCATTGAATTAGGAAGTCCACAAATGTGGCCAGAAGAAATAAATATATGGGAACAATGTGTAGTAAGACATTGGGAAATAAATAAAAAATCAGATATGGATATGTTTAACTTTTTAGAAACATGCTTAGGACCTACAGCATTATCTATCTGGCAAAGTAAGAAGAAAAAGGATCCTAATAGAATTAATGAAATAAAAGCCTTAGGAAATAATCCTTATAATTTTACTAGTTTTATTAGAACGTTAATAATAGGAATAGATCCAGGAAGAGAAAATACATTCATACAAGATACAGCGCTTAGAAACCTAGAACAACTCACTATAACTGATATGAAATATATTATACCTTTTAGTCAGGATTTTACAAGGTTAATAGGAGAAGCTAATAAAGCATTTGATGAAGAATTATGTAATAGATATTTTACGAAATTACCCCAAGATTTAGGAAAAAGAATACATGAAGAATGGATAAAAACTAATGGTAATTTTACAGGATTAGGTATAGGACCTAGAGTACAATATACTTTCTTTAAACTTCAGGAATGGTGTAAAGAAGAATTTATTAGAGAACAAATTAGAAAACAATCTTATGAGTTTTGTAGAAAAGCTATATACACCCCACAACAATATGGACAGAAGAATTACTTTAAGTCAAAACGCAAAATATTAAGGAAATCAAATAAACCAAAATCTAGTTTTAGACAATATAGGCAAGGAAGAAAGCCCCCTAATTATGTTAAAAAACCATCAACAACAAAATGCACATGTTATATTTGTGGAGATCCTAAACATTTAGCTAATAGATGTCCGAAAAGACAATTTAATATGGAAAGAGCAGCCATAGCAGAACAATTAGATGAAGACGTAGTAAGTATAGACGGTAATGAAAGTGATAATGAAAGCATATTTAGTATAGTAAGTGAAGAAGGACCAGAAATTCATAATATAATAGAATATACCTATATGAATAATTCATGTGAACATAAATATATAAATGGAAAAGGAACTATGAGTGTAGCCTGTAGTATTTGTAGATTATATCCTGATATGCATTTAAGATATCAGTGCAATATATGTTTTGACGAGATTTGTTTTATTTGTGCTAAAGACGCATATAATATAGAAACAGATGTATCGCATAAACCTAGTAAAAAACTAGAATCTATAGAAGTTCTAAGCCATAAAATAGAGAATTTAGATTTAAGAATACAATTAATAGAATTAAAATTAAAAAATAATGAAAACATAAGTAGTAATCAAAATAAAGGAAAATGTGTAATTATAGAAGAACTTGATGAAATTAATCAACAATTAGAAGAAACTCATTTACAAAATACAGCGTATGAACCCCAACTACAAGTACCCTATACTAGTAGTCTAATACTTTTAGATTGTCGAATATGGTGTAATCAAGAAAAATATATTGAAACTAAAGCCATTTTAGATACAGGAAGTACAAAAAGCATGCTTAGCGCTAGTCTTGTGCCAAAAGAATTTGTAACACATTTAAGTTATACTGTTACTAGTAGAACTGCAGAAAATAGATTAATGAGAATAACAAAAGAGTTAATTAACATCGGAATACAATTTAAAGATTTTTCAGGAAATTATAGTAGCAAATATACATTAGGACAAGTCCTTATAGCACCAGAAAACATAAATAGCCACGAATTCCTTTTAGGGTTAAACTTCATTTGTGCATTAAATGGTAGTATCTTAATAGGAAAAAATTATATTACTATTAGCAAACATAATTATACTTTTCCGACTAATAGATACATTAAACAATCAGAGTTGACTGCGAAGCGTGGTGGACATGGTAATAATGAACTCGATTTTTTCAAAGAATTAGAACAAAATAATATAGAACCTGAAACTATAGATATCCTATTAGATGAAGAAATTAGAGATATAGGAAAGGGATTAGAAGTTTTAAACCTAGAAAATGAAAGAATTTTGCATAAATTAGAAATGTTAGGATTTATAGGAGATGATTTAGCTAAAAACAAAGTAAATTATACTTTTAAATTAAACATATTAAACTCAGATATAGTTATAAGAACAGCAGCTATAGAATATACTCCTGAAAATATAAAAAAATTCAAAACCCAAATAAAAGAAATGTTGGAAATCGGTGTTATCAGAAGAAGTGATAGTCCTCATAGATCAGCAGCCTTTATAGTACGAAATAATGCAGAAATAAAAAGAGGAAAACCTAGAATAGTATATAATTATAAGAGACTTAATGATAATACAGAAGATGATGCTTATAGAATATCTAACAAAGATGAGTTAATTAATCTTATACAAAATAAAAAGATATTTTCAAAATTTGATTTAAAAAGCGGATATAATCAAATTAAAATGGTAGAAGAAGACAAAAAATGGACAGCTTTCAGCTGTAGTGAAGGACATTTCGAGTGGAATGTTCTATCTTTTGGTTTAAAAAATGCTCCAGCAATATTTCAAAGATTTATGGACAGTATATTTAAACATTTAGATTTTTGTTTAGTGTATATAGATGACATTTTAGTAGCTTCCGAAACTTTTAAGCAACATCAAAATCATTTAAAACAAGTGTTTAATTTAATAGAAGAAAATGGAATAGTAGTATCTAAAAAGAAAATGGAACTTTTTAAGAGAAAAATAAGCTTTTTAGGTTTAGAAATAAGAAACGGACAAATTAAATTACAACCTCATATAGCTCAAAAAATTCTAGATTTCCCAGATAAGCTAGAAAACTTAAAACAAATACAAGTGTTTTTAGGAATATTAAATTACTCTAGAAAATTTATTCCTAAACTTAGTAAATTAGTCGGACCATTATATAAGAAAACAGGAAAATCAGGTCAAAGACATTTTAATCAGGAAGATATTAACTTAGTCAGAAAAATTAAAGAAATTGTTAAAGATTTAAAACCTTTAGAATTACCCTTAAGTACTAATTATATCATAATAGAAGTAGATAGCTCTATAGAAGGATGGGGAGCAATATTAAAATGTAGACCTCATAAATTTTCTCCCAAAAGTGAAGAAAAAATATCAGCTTATTCCAGTGGTAATTTTAACAAAACAGGAAGTAATTGACTAGCCTAGATTATGAAATAGCAGGAATAGTTAAAGCAATAGACCATTTTAGACTATATTTAAATAAACCTTTTACCATTAGAACAGATTGTGAAGCTGTAGTTAGATTTATAAAAAATGAAAATTCTAGAAAACAAAATAATAAAAGATGGTTAAATTTTAGAAATGTAATAGAAGGTAATGGATATAAAGTAGAGTTTGAACATATTAAAGGATCAAACAATAGCATAGCAGATTTATTAAGCAGACAATTAACTTTAATTTTGGGAAACAGATCATGGCTTCCAACGACCAAAACAACCAACAAACAAGACCTCCTTCTGCAGCTTACAACCAAATAGTCCGAAGACCAGTTTTCAGGCCTAATTTTCAACAAACTAGCCAGAATAGACCAGCATTCACAATAGAAACTCAGTTTTTCAATCCAGCTACACAAAGAATTTTTCCTAGACCAGCTTTAAAAACCTTTGGCAAAATAGCTCTTCCAGTCAAACATAATTTCAAGCTTCCAAAAGATACCCCTCATATAACCGAAGATCAAAGTATCTTACTCAATGCTCTATGGGAAGCTCATCCTTCAGCCGGCAAATTAACAACACTAAATGCACTTTGTTATTACTTTGAAAAGGAAAACAAAAATTTTCCATTAGACGAAACAGCAGTTTATCTTGTTATTAGAGGAGAACCAGTGGGAATCTTTGAAGATTATCAACGAGCAATACAAAGCATTCAGAAGGTAGCAAAGTTATACTTGGAGCCCTTTAAACATTTTCATGAAGCAGTAACAGCAGCAAGAAGAATTTTAGGCCCAAATTTTTACATACAGCTTAATGCCGAAAATGCAAAGCCCAAAATACTTTCAAAGGGAAAGAGACCCATAAACCCAGATGTAGAAGCACTCGAAGATGACTTAGAAACTATAACTAAACAGTTTACCAACCTTAACAAATTTTATCAAGACCTTTTAGCCCAGCATCAAAAGTTATCAACCCATTTAATAAACCCCAGACAAAATGATGTTCCTAAGGAGATCAAAAATAAATCCTACCAATTCTTGTCTGTTCGAACCTTTTTTAACCCTTGCCAAACAGTTCTAGCTTTACCTGAAGACATTCAGAGTATCATTTGGCAAAAAGCAGAAAATAGCTTTTACAAAAGAATGTTAAAGGTAGCCCAAATTATTATAAATCAGCAGATAGAAGGAATAATTTCAAAGACTCGCCTACTACAATGGAAGGGAGAACCTATTCGCCACGAAGGATCATTAAAATTCTACACCCTAAAATATTTTTCATGGCCTAATGTTCATATAGATGCATCAGTTTTTAGAGAAGGATGGATAGATGAAGAATTTATTAGCGTTCAAAGGTTATTAGACTATGGTTTCATAGCAAAAATATTTGTATCAGATCCAGTACAAGTGACTCATATAGGTCGACATATTTCAGACGCTGTCAATTTTATATTCGAGCAACAAGCAGCAGAAAGTCTCAAGCTTGACATAGTATCTCTACCTCCAATTTGGAACACTACAGGAATAGAAATAGGACATTCATTCTTTTCGATAACAGAGAATTATGAAAAATGGGAACCAATGTCAACATTGTGGAATTATCCTGAAGCCATTAATCCTTTAGCCAATATAGAGGAAAACGCAGCGACAGTATATGATGCCCAATTCAGATTCAGACCTCAAGCTTATTTTTCAAGCACCTCATCATAGCATATTTATTCCGGCCAAGACCAGATGCAAGATTCGCCTTACTACATTAGGAAAAAGAGCAATGACAAGTGTGGAATACCCACCAAGATATAATCCTGATATGTATAATCCTGATTCAGAATATAATCCAGATCTAGAAGGAACCAGTTGAGATACATACTAAAAGACAAAGGCTTCAATAGTTCAGCAATAATGTTTAGCAGCACCAATAATTCAGCTACAAGACAAATTTCAAGAGACAGCTCATGAAGACAACATTCAAAGTTTCAGCAAAATAATGCATCTCCCAGACAAAAGCCATAAATGTATCAGCAGCAAGGACAATAATTTGCAGCAATAATTCAGCTATCAAACAAGGCACGGAATTCAAAGCAACAATCTCAGCAACTTTTGTACCATATTAACTGTTCCCTATTGCCACCTATGTACTTTTTACTGTTTAGACACTGTTTGTAATAATGGCAGTTCGGATGCCAAATTTCTCTTCATTTTGTTGTAATTTCTTTCATGTCCAAGGCCTATAAAAGGACCTCATCCCTCAGTTGTAAAAATTGCCCTTTGAACACTCTCCAACCCACACTTCTTGGTTGCTAGAGAGTCTCTCACCTTTCTTGTAATAAAATATCTTCTTTGCAATAATATCTTGTAAGTTTTTATCTGCTTTATAATGCATAGTGAGTAAACTACCCCCAGGGACGGGATTCCCCTACTATTTAAAAATGTTATAATTCTCCCATGTTCAAAAAATACAAAAACATTAAAAAACCAAAAATACAAAAACATTAAAAATGCTAAAAATGATGATGAACAGTAGTAACATTCTACTCTTTCATCGTCTCAAAAATATGTTTTCGCTGTACAAATTATTGTTTTCAATAATCTCTGATACGGCTTTGGGAAGATTTTGTTTACCGTCTCGGTGTTACTGGTCGGGAGACAAAATGTGCGGGATAATTCCCCCCAGTGTGCAAGCAAAATGGTATAAGAGCTTGAGTATTCTGAGTATGCTCTGTGGTCGCAGTTTAATCTGATCTTCCATATTAAAAAGGTTTCTTGAGCTTTTTATCATAATGGTGTCTCTAAGTTTAAATTATTAAATAAGTTAAGACTATATTTTAAAATTCAACAGGGTAAGATAGGTACTTTACTCCAGATCCATTATAAGTCTTCGTTAATGAAGCAATCGGATTTATGAAGCAACCCTCTTACATGAGAATTTCAAAATAAAATGCTTAACTCGTTAAATAATAAAAATTTGGTAACACTGTTCATTTTATATGGATTTGCCACTTGTATAAAAATGTTAAAAACTATGAGGACCAATTTATAATATCTTTAAAAAAAACTGAATCATTGGACAATTAAAGAAAAATGCCTTAGAGCTATACTCCAGATGCCACCAAGAATGACCCGAAATAGACTTAACGTACGATTATGCGTGTATCATTAAAGACAGCATCTCTCTTACACTTCTTCAAAATTTGGATAAAGTGGGCCCCAATTTTTCATCTTTACCTTCAAATGGGCCCCACGTGACAGGACTCTTCTGGATAACGATCTAATCCATCCCAACAGAAACCTCAAAATTCTTCCTAGTACGGTCAACTCTCCACTCTGTTCTTCACACGTGGCAACGTCTTATTCGACCAACGCGCAACGGGACTCACGGGGACTTCTGTTGGCCGTCGATTGGGCGGAACCTTCCATCTGGACCGTCCAATTGGCTGGACACAAGTCAAAGTGATCAATCCCCGTGAATGTTAGAACGCTCCATGATGACCCGCACGCCACGTCTTGCCTTCACTAACATACACGTGGTGGTGGTGATGAGTCCCAAAACTTCAAGTGGGACCCCCCTTCAAATTTTTTTCAACACTAATTACGACCGCACATTATAGAGAATTTTAAAAAAATAATATAAAATTAAATCAAAATTAAGAAAATAATACACAAAAAATAGTGCTCAGAAAATAGCACATTCCGCGCTACGTTAGCGCGGAATTTGCCGGATTCCGCGCCACGTAAGCACAGAATAGAATATATATTTTTTTTAATATTAAATGGCATTCCGCGCCACGTAAGCGCGGAATGGCAGGTCTCTTTTTCTCTTTCCACCTTTTCTCTTTCCCCCTTTTTTTTCGACTCATTTTTCTCCATTTTTCGTGCGATTTCGGGTTTCGACTTGAACATAAAAAATATAGGCTTGAGCATAAACTACTTTTTGAAACAAGATTTGGGTTGTTTCGATACTCAAGTAAAGAAATATGGCAAGACGAAAAAAAATAATACCAGTTTTTTTTAATGAATAATGACTTTTTATTTTTTTCCGACTCATTTTTCTCCATTTTTCGTGCGTTTTCGGTTTTTGACTTGAACATAAAAAATGTAGATTTGAGCATAAACTACTTTTTGAAACAAGAATTGGTTCGTTTCGATGCTCGAGTAAAGAAATATGGCAAGACGAAAAAAAATAATACCAGTTTTTTTTAATGAATAATGACTTTTTATTTTTTTCCGACTCATTTTTCTCCATTTTTCGTGCGTTTTCGGGTTTCGACTTGAACATAAAAAATGTAGACTTGAGCATAAAATACTTTTTGAAACAAGAATTGGTTCGTTTCGATGCTCGAGTAAAGAAATATGGCAAGAAGAAAAAAAATAATACCAGTTTTTTTAATGAATAATGACTTTTTATTTTTTTTCGACTCATTTTTCACCATTTTTCGTGCGTTTTCGGGTTTCGACTTGAACATAAAAAATGTAGACTTGAGCATAAACTACTTTTTGAAACAAGAATTGGGTCGTTTCGATGCTCGATTAAAGAAATATGGCAAGACGAAAAAAATAATACCAATTTTTTTTAATGAATAATGACTTTTTATTTTTTTCCGACTCATTTTTCTCCATTTTTCGTGCGTTTTCGGGTTTTGACTTGAACATAAAAAATGTAGACTTGAGCATAAACTACTTTTTGAAATAGAAATTGGGTCGTTTCGATGCTCGAGTAAAGAAATATGGGTCTTGATAGCAATCCTCGCTCTTCTTCGATCTTGGATTGATTTTCTCAAGACTCTTGCCATATTTCTTTACTCGAGCATCGAAACGACCCAATTTCTGTTTCAAAAGTAGTTTATGCTCAAGTCTACATTTTTTATGTTCAAGTCGAAACCCGAAAACGCACGAAAAATAGAGAAAAATGAGTCGGAAAAAATAAAAAGTCATTATTCATTAAAAAAAACTGATATTATTTTTTTTCGTCTTGCCATATTTCTTTACTCGAGTATCGAAACAACCCAATTCTTGTTTCAAAAAGTAGTTTATGATCAAGTCTACATTTTTTATGTTCAAGTCGAAACCCGAAAACACACGAAAAATGGAGAAAAATGAGTCCAAAAAAAAGGGGGAAAGAGAAAAGGTGGAAAGAGAAAAAGAGGCATGCCATTCCGCGCCACGTCAGCGCGGAATGGCAGCATTCCGCGCATACGTGGCGGGGAATGCCATTTAATATTTAAAAAAAAAATCTATTCCGCGCTTACGTGGCACGGAATCCGGCAAATTCCGCGCTGACGTGGCGCGAAATATGCTATTTTCTGAGCACTATTTTTTTGTGTATTATTTTCTTAATTTTGTATTATTTTTTTAAAATTCTCCACACTATATGAGTGTAACAAAGAAAAAAAAAATATTGAGTAAATCAATTAATATGAAATTATTCAACTTTTTAAATAAGCATGAATAAAATATGAAAGAAGATATAAGGAGAGAGAAATGAGAAGAAAAAAAGAAAATGTGTGAGATGAGAGAGAATGTGACAGAAATATATTAGGCGAGAGAATGTAAGAAAAATAGAAAAGAAAAAGTAAAAATTAAAAGAGTATAAGAGATAAAGTATGGAGTATACAAAAAATATTTGGAATATTTGTCAAATTTTTTCAATAGAAATGACTTCACAAAATCGACAGTTCATTACGATAGACTCCTCTCACTTTATATAATAATATAGATACTAATAGAAAATGCGTAGTCGATCTGTATAAATAAAAAATAATTCAATAAAAAATTAAATTAAAAATTTAAGTAAAGGTGGCAAAGAAGAAGAAATAGAAAAAGGAAAGAGACGAAGAGAAACGTATAAAAAAAAAAAAAACACATTTCTCTTTATTGAGTTTTATGGATCATGGGATGGTGTCATTAAGTCATCCCACTATAAATGTTAAAGTGTCTCAATATTAGTAACACTCTGCATAACACATGCTTTATAAAATAAAATTGCCTTGTCTCATTTGAATCGTTTGATCATCCAAAAACTATTTCTATAGGCCTCACTTCAATTCTATAATAGTATAGATAATGTAATAGAAACATTTTTCTCCTCCGGCAATAGTATAGTGAAACAATCGTCTACTTTACCACTGTTACTACCATCATCATCGGCGGATTGGGTTGAAACACCTTTCTTCAAGTTGTACATCACATCTTCGAATTTGACGAGACTTATATGAAATTAACAAAACATAGAGTGATCTGACGAGATGAAAACGGGTGATACATAAATTTTTATATTACGTTTTAGATATTTTGTTTATCATTTTATTTTCTCTCTCGAATGAGAGTTTGTTTTCTCTCTCGAATGAGAGTTTCGTCTCTCCTTGAATAGGAGTTGCACAAGAATTTTCTTACGCTTGTTTCTTAGTTCTTAAAATTTATTATCTTGAAGAATCTCTATTTTTGGTGCTTCAATTGTTCTTTATTACATCGTTAGACACAATCTCGGTTATTTTGTTATTGACGTTGTAAACTTTTTATCGGATGAAATAAATTACCGCTTTCCCTTAAAAAAATATATAATAGAAGCATAAATATTCAATTATCAAAAAAAGAGGAAATGTAAGTATTCAACACCTTGGATCGATTTTTTTCTCTATAATACAATTTTTTCTATCTTTAAATTCGAAATGTCTATATTTGTCTTTTTCTTTTTTAAGCAAGAAATGTTTATATTGGCGATAATAAGATGTATGTTGCGGGAAATTCTAGCCCGGTCCCGTCTCGATCAAACTCATTAGTATTTTTTAAAATAACTTACTAAGACAAGTGTATTACACTTTCTTTGTGAAATACACTTCGGTGTGGTCAAGTCGGGTCTGAGCTAGAATTTTCTGTATGTTGCATACCATTTGAACTGCATCTACTGTATTTTTAAAGCTGTATTTATATTCTTGCATTTAATTTCGTTCCCATAAATCTAATTCAATCCATGGAATCTATATGACGAATGAAAAATAAAAAATTATGCAAGATCTTAATATTTACCTAACTTTAAAAAGAGTATTACTTTAAAAAGAGTATTTGAGAGCTAGTTATGTCATTTAGTGCCTCCATGAGGTATTTTCCAGACAATATGAAAATGGAATTTTATTTTGTAATATATTGATCATGAAACATGTGCAAAAAATTGAGTAAGTACATTACAAATGTTAATAGGCCTTGAATGATGATTTATGTAGACTAATATGATGAAATATGGATGTGGGGTAATTTAAAAGTAAATGTTGCTAGCCTTTAATAGCTCTATGTATGAACGTAGTTAAGTGGGTGTTATTGTTAGGTTAGACAACTTAGGAGTTTGGTAAGATATCGTATCTAGACATTGAAAGGAATAATATATGTATATGTGTTACATTCTGGTTCATATGTTAAAAAATTATCTAATTCATTAAATAGCTCTTATGACACGTTGATATGTAATAAACACCTCGTGTAATTCTACTTAATACATATCTTATTACTTAATTATCACGACGCCTTATAATTTTATTAATTATTTTTTAGTAACACAAAAATAACATAAGAAAAATCTATCATTGGGTTTAAATCATGCATCTACCACATGAAGAATGGTGATTGTGATGCCACGCCACGCTGTTCCAAGTTAGAAAACAAAATGGAAAAATAAATGGTTTATAAAGAATTGTCTAAAACTCAAGTGTAATATTGAGTATCATTTTGGACTGTGAACCAGAATCGTTTCAAGTTCTACTCAGTGGGTGTGGGTTCAGATACATGCATCACATTCCGGGGTTCAGATACATGTACATGCATCACATTCCGGGGCCCGGGGAGTGTCCATATTCAAATTTTATATTACAAAATGGTGCATCATATACATACTTTATTTCATTTATATACATGACAAGTCGATATGTGCATATAAATTTAATTATTCAATTCTTTTTTTTTTATACATGTGTAACTTGTATACAAGTGAAATGTACTACAAGACAAAATACAATTTTATAATCCAATATCTGAACTGGATGATAGTAAAAAGCTGTAAAACACCAAATGACGCGTATGAATAAAGGTATGCTAGCTAGTACTAAAATCAAGAATAATTAAGATAAGGATTAAGGATTTAGTACATCATTATTATTAGTACTTTGTAAAATGTCATAGTCCTGGATGCTTTTGGTTTTGCATTCACACCTGACCCAGTGGGAAAGATGAAGACACTATCTCACATCAAACTTATCAAAAAAATTATTTCGTTAATTAAAAAAATGATCGGTTTTTCTATATATGTATATGTATATGTATGTGTATATATATATATATTGCGTCTTCTATTTCATGCTCTTTTCTTTGTTCAAATTTGACGTGCATTTTCGTTGGAGGAAATAGATTATTGAACAGTGGAAGATTTTTCAATTCTAAAAGCAAAACTTGAGTCTAACAACACACTAAAAAACAAAAAAGAATTCAGCATTAGAGAAATCAATTATTATTATTTATAAAAGAAATATCCCTAAAGATTATTATATAACAAAGTATAGTACAATCCAAATATTTAGATGTTCTCAATAAATTCTAACTTAAGAGGGGAAACTTGAGGTCCCATTAGGGTTCACATTTCACTAACTTACTTTTACAGTAGTAGATTAACTTATTGTTAATTGTCAGTAATTTCCCCGTAATAATATCATTAATTGTTGATAGTTATTATTGAGAATGTTAAGATATATATATATATATATATATATATATATAAGTGCTTAATTGGAAAACAAAAGTTGTATGATGTTTTAACCATGGATTGCATATATAGTTGCAGCTACCACGAGAAAGACCTAATCATAGCATGAAAATGCTAAGTTCCGATGCTAAATGATAATTAATAACATATTGAGTGCTAATAATTTTTTATTTATTACAGTAAAGATTTCACAAGTCTAATAACAACAAAAAATTATGCACATTGACAATTAGGATTAACATAAGTATCGTTATATCACAATTACAATATATAAATAATCATATAGTCATTGTTCCCTTTTATTTATTTACTATTAAATAAATTGATCGTAAATATTTATAACTAATTGTGTATTGTAACAATTTTCATATAGAAATTTTGTTACTATCGAACTTGTGAAATTGACCATTATATCTAAATAAAGACATTATCACTAAATAAATTAAAATTGTGACAATTTCACTACCATCATTCTGAGATTCTATACCTTTATTTTCTTTTTGTTGGGCACTTTACAATTAATTATATATGTACACACTTAATTTTCTTGAAAATGTTTTGGAGCAATTTAAAAATCCACAAAATTGGAACTTAAAAATTGAACCTAGTAAATTATATATATATATATATATATATATGTATGTATGTAACTTTATTGCCTACCTATTAAACACCAAAGAAAGAAAGAAAGAGTCACGCGGGAGAGCGTTGGGAGACTGACCGACTCTTCTCTCTAATTCCCAGCTGTATACAACATCTACTATAAATACACACGTGCCTCTATTCTCCGATTTTTTTATTTCTTTTTCTGGCTATAATTACGGATCTCCCGTTTGATTTTCTCCCTTATTTAATTCCCACTTTATCCTTATCCATATTTACTAAATGCTAATCTAACGGACTTTATCCATTTATATTTTAATTAAATAAATTTGACCTTGTATTAAACTCATCAGACCCCTCCAACAATTAAACCCGGAATATTTTCCATACTCAATAATTAATTATTATTATCATCATAATATATTCTAAACATTCTTTTACGGCAATTACTATAACTTCTTTTTTTTTTTTGGTGAATAGGCTATTACTATAATACATAACTAAAATCTAGTGAGAATAATTAATTTTTTTTAATTCCAATATATATCTACCATGTGATTCATTATTTAATTTATTTGACTCACATGATACATATCATTAACATCAAATAGTAACGATTTACGATCAAATAACAACTATTATGAAAATAGAGAATCATTCGCTAATAAAGTCTAGTTCTATTGATGAAACTGAGACCCAAAATGTTATAATTTTTACCCCCCCGGATAGCGTGTGAGTTTCTATAATTTCATAATAGTTCTTGGTTGGTTGCAATAGTTAATAGCTGATTGTAATTTGTTAGACTTAGTATTGATGACATGAATCATGCGACCGATTTATTAAAAAAAAAACAAAAACAAAATATTTATTAATAAGTATAAATAAAACCCAAAACTTCTAATACTTTGAGGCCAAAGTTTTACTACTAAATTTGGATTTCACCGTCACATACAATACATTTTTAATGACTTTTACATTGTTATTATAAGATTATTAATATTTATTTCAAGTAGAGCTGGACTTCACCTGCTGTCTACGATACACGGATACAACAGGGATACGGGACACGTCAATTCTAAAAAAAAAAATTAGTAAATAGACATGGTTCAGAAATAATATTTTTTTCTGTCTCTCATTAGCTGAACACAAATACGATGCGTATCTAATATTGTACGAGATAATTTTTTGAAGTATTCATGAATCATATTCTGCTGCGCATACGATACATTTTTAATGATTTTTACATTGTTATTATAAGATTGATTAAATATTATTCAATTTGGATAAGATTTTATTAAAGAAGGAGAAATCTAATATATGGGACTAAAGATATAGTTGAAAATTAAATTAGAAAAAGACTCCATAATCCATTAATATCCATATATATATGTATAGTAGTCAATCTTGGCCGTTAAATTCCAAGCCAAACCCATTACGTAGAGAGTCCCATATTTGTAAAGTCGGTCTTCCCTTCGTTCTTATCCTTACTACCACCATACCACCTTCCTAACCTTCCTTGTACAAATATATACACACACATATATACATATATATACATCTCCATAATTAATTCTTCAAGCTTTCCTTATAATCCCCTTTCATTTCACCGCATTAATGAAATTCCCACTCTGTTTCAATCCATTATTCTTTCATGTATATATCCTTCATCAACACCCACCAGTAATCTTAAATCAATAACCCCACCATTTATTTTTCCTGTAAAATCTTCTTCTTCTTCGAACTGCGAAAAAAATCCAGATTTTTTTTTACAATTTTCGCATTATGTTGTCGAGATCTTGCTTCAATCTGTTGAATCTCGACGACTATTCGAGTGATCGAACTCGAATTCCGAGAGTGATTTCCGTGCCTGGAATCATATCCGATTTCGACTATGTAAATCAAGAATCTGACCTAATTTCAACCGCGAATCAAGAGAGGCGAATCATAGTATCCAATCAGCTCCCATTGAAGGCCAATTACATCGGAGACTCATCGGAAATCGCGAAGAAATGGAGCTTCGACTGGGATTTCGATGCCCTAGTTCTTCAACTGAAAGACGGATTCGCCCCTGACGTTGAGGTTATTTACGTTGGCGGTTTGGGGGTTGAAATTGAGCCGTCCGATCAAGAAGAGGTGGCTCAGTTGCTGTTGGATAAGTTCAAATGCGTCCCCACTTTTCTACCGTTGGATTTGATCAACAAATTCTACCATGGCTTCTGCAAGCATTACCTCTGGCCATTGTTCCACTACATGCTGCCCTTGACACCTAATCATGGGGTGAGGTTCGATAAGGACACGTGGCATGCCTACGTGTCAGCCAATAAGATCTTTGCTGATAAAGTGATGGAGGTGATTAATCCAGATGAAGATTATGTTTGGGTGCATGATTATCATCTCATGGTGTTGCCTACTTTCTTGAGGAAGAGATATCACAGGGTAAAACTTGGTTTCTTCCTTCATAGTCCTTTTCCTAGTTCTGAAATTTATAGGACTTTGCCTGTTAGGGAGGAGGTTTTGAGGGGCCTTTTGAATTGTGATTTGATTGGATTTCATACTTTTGATTATGCTAGACATTTCTTGTCATGTTGTAGTAGGATGCTTGGATTGGATTATCAGTCCAAGAGGGGGTATATTGGTCTTGATTATTATGGTAGGACTGTTAGTATTAAGATCCTCCCTGTTGGGATTCATATGGGCCAGATTCGATCTATTATGTCGTTGCCGGATACCGCGAATAAGATTAAGGAGTTGAGGAAGAGGTTTGATGGGAAATTGGTGTTGTTAGGTGTGGATGATATGGACATTTTTAAAGGGATCAGTTTGAAGTTCATGGCTTTAGGATTGCTTTTGGACGAGAATCCTGCTTACAGGGGGAGTGTTGTTCTTGTTCAGATCATGAACGCCCCGAGGAGTCGTGGCAACGATATTCAGGAAGTTCAGAATGAGATCAATAAAGTTGCTGGGGAGATTAACCGAAAATATGGCGGGCCCGGTTATCAACCGATCGTGTGTGTTAACGGCCCCGTTTCGTTTCAAGATAAAGTTGCGTACTACGCAGTTTCTGAATGTGTTGTGGTGAATGCTGTTAGGGATGGGATGAATTTGGTGCCTTACAAGTACACTGTATCCAGACAGGGGTGTCCTGATTTGGACAAAGCACTCGGGCTCGAAAATCATACCATGCCGAGAAAAAGCGTTATTATTGTCTCGGAATTCATTGGGTGTTCTCCATCCCTCAGTGGCGCAATCCGGGTCAATCCTTGGAATATTAATAGTGTGGCTGAGGCTATGCTTTCTGGGATAACGATGGTGGATTCTGAGAAAGAGTTGCGTCATGAGAAGCACTATAAGTATATTACGTCTCATGATGTTGCGTATTGGGCTAAGAGTTTTGATCAAGACCTCGAGAGGGCTTGTGGTGAGCATTATAGGAAGAGGTGTTGGGGGATTGGATTTGGGTTGAACTCGAGAGTTGTTGCGTTGGGTCCTAATTTCAGGAAGCTTTCGGTTGAGCACATTGTTTCGGCTTATAACAATACAAATAGCAGGCTTATCCTTCTGGATTATGACGGTACCATGATGCCACAGGACAGAGTCGACAAATCCCCGTGCCCTGAAATTATTTCGGTCTTGAATAGTCTATGCAATGATCCGAAAAATATCGTGTTTATTGTTAGTGGAAGAGGAAAGGATTCACTTGGCAAGTGGTTCTCTCAGTGTGAAAGGCTTGGGCTCTCTGCCGAACATGGTTACTTCACTAGGTAAAGTTAGGATAGGAAAATTCTTGTAAGGGTCCATATTCTGCCACATCAGCTGCACATGTCACTGCTGATGTAGCACAAATTTGGATTTTGTGTATTTCCTTGCTATTTACGTTCTTTGTTTTAACTTAGTTTTTTCATATTCTTAGGTGGACTAAAAATACCGAATGGGAATCGTGCCCATTAGTGGTTGATTTGGATTGGAAAAAAATGGTGTTGCCTATAATGGAGCATTACACAGAGGCGACGGATGGTTCGTCGATAGAGCAAAAGGAGAGCGCATTAGTTTGGCATCATCAAGAAGCGGACCCAGATTTTGGTTCATGGCAAGCAAAAGAGCTTCTTGATCACTTGGAAAGTGTACTCGCTAATGATCCCGTTGTAGTCAAAAGCGGCCAGCAGATCGTCGAGGTCAAACCACAGGTATATCTCGTACGACGACGACTTGGACGTCGTTCAATTTGTGAATGAAATTGAGTTGAGATTAAAACCGAAGCAATTTTTTCTTTTTTGTAGGGAGTGAGCAAAGGCGTCGTGGTGAAGAATCTAATGGAAACGATGAGGAATACAAGAAAAGCAGCAGATTTTGTGTTATGCATAGGTGATGATAGATCAGATGAGGAAATGTTTGAAGCTATCGCAAGTTCAGTTGCCGACCGGTCGTTACCCGAGACAGCAGAAGTGTTCGCCTGCACGGTCGGGCAGAAACCGAGCATGGCTAAGTATTATCTTGACGATCCAACTGAGGTAATTAAAATGCTTCAAGGGCTTTCAGTTGCGTCTGCACAACAACTACCGAAGCAATCTCAGAACCTCGTCTCGTTCGAAGGGTCGGTTTGAGATAATGGGCTATTAATAAATAGTGATAGAGAAAAATTTACAGGTTTGTACAGAAGAAGATACCATCTAATTACAGGAATGTTAGGCCTCTCTCTGTTGATAGTGATCTGATCTATATGAGAATGCGATGAATCAATGTCGTTTATTTTACGATCTCTGTAGATGGTTTTTTCGCCTAGTTATACATTTTTTGGGTTCAATCTTTAACTTTGATTCTTTGAAATTTGATCTTATGAAAAGATTATTAGGCACATTAAAATCATGTGTAAAGAATTTATCAGGTTATATGATCATATTTTGTTAGGAAGTTGGTAAAAACATGTATGTCTTTTTTTTTCTCTTTTTTCTTCTTTCGTTAGCTGAAAGATAAAGTGATGTATAGCTAGTGTAAGTTTTGCATGGATTGAGATTGTTGGGTAAAATCAAAGCAAATGTGCATAAGGATGTAAAAGTGTCTTGTGTCGTAACTTGTATGACATAACAAATTTGTTTAGTTTTGGTTCAAAAGTGGGCCCTATAAAAGAACTAGGCTATGTTCTTTTCTAATTTGGGCTGGATTTTGACCAAAAATTCAGTTCAAAACTTATTTGGACTATTGGCCAAACATTGAAACCCATGTTTGGCCAAACACCCCCAAAAGAGCTTGTCTATATATATATATTCTTATATATAAGAGGTATATAACGTAGGTGTGTACAAATAATATACATATATATTATGTATTATGTATATTGGCGTATGTATATATATTATTTATATGTATCATATATATATATATATTATATGAACAATACTAATATTTATGTTGACGTTTTATGTATTTATAGTTATATATAATTATATATTGATGCACATATCATAATATACAAATACATATTAATTTTTATGTCACAAAGTGTGTACATATAATGTACGTATATATTATATATTATGTATATTGACGTATGTATATATATTATTTATATGTATCATATATATATATATGTATATGTATATATATATATATACATATATATTATAAACAACACTAATATCTATGTTGCCGTTTTATGTATGTATATATAATTATATATTGATGCACACATCATAATATACAAATACATATTAATTTTTATGCCTATGTATATGTATACGTAAATACAGATATTATATACATGATATGCACTTAATATTATAAATTACGTATATTATATATATTATGTATATTGATGCGTATATATTATACATATTATTTATTATAAATAATACATATATATATGAATAATAACATATATCGACGTATTATAATACATATATATGTCTTATTCATTCATATATAATTATAGACTAATGTATATATTTTAATAAACACACACATATATATTATTATGCATATGTATATGTATATTCGTATATATATTATATATAAGTAATATACACTTAATATTTTAAAATTACGTACATGGAATATATATATAATATACATGTGAGATTATATTTACTTATACGTATACGTGTATATTATATATGTATTACATAATAAAATACACTCTTATATGTAATTACATCGATTATAATATACCTCTATGTAATATTATTATGTATATATTATAAATATATATAATGATATATGTATATATTTTATAGCAAATAATAAGTATATTTTATAAATATGTATGAGATACCATTTATGCGATTATGAAAGATTTACTGGACCTAATGCAGGGAGTAGTAAATCGAGGGACCTCCAGTTTCTCACAAGGATAGTGTTGCCGTGTTAGCCGTGATGTTTGGCGTTTTGGGCGTTTGTATGAAAATTCTTGATGATTTAATTTCATTGACGAATTACTAAATTGTAAAAATAGTTTGTGAATCTGTGATGACCCTTGCAAACGATTCCAGAAAGAGATAGCGATTATGGTAGATTTACTGGACCTAATGCAGGGAGTAGTAAATCTTCCATAATCGCTATCTCTTTCGGGAATCGTTTGTGTCCCTGGGCATAAATGGTATCAGAGCCATGTTTTAGGGGAAATCATGTTGGGTAAGGATATAATTTAACACAAGGCACTTGATTATTGTTATGATTAGAAACCAAGATACTGTAAAAAATAGTCTCAATCTTGAATTTGATTTACCACAGGACTTAGATCTACTTAATAAGTGGATTATACCTAGAATTGAACCAAAAACAATTTATAAATTAGGAACTTTTAAAAAATTAGGATTAAAACAGTTGGTAAAAACCACTGAACAATCTATTTCTCTGTATAATGAAGAAATGATTATAAAATTAATAAGTGAAAAGGATATACTTCCTTATAAAAATACTCATAAATTCCTGCATATAGGATTAGTGCAAATTGCGTTTAAACCACTTACATTAGAAGGATTACCTGAAAGTTTTATAGCAGCCTTAAGAGATGGTAGAAATTTAAAATGGAAACAATCTTTAATGGGAATTATACAGTCTAGTTTGGCCCATGGTCCAGTCTATTTTGATGTATATCCAAATTTACAATTATCTTTATCTGATGTTAATATTCTTGATACTTTAACTTTGAATGTTAAGACTCATGGTTATAATTATGTGCCTGGTTCGGAAGTCATATGTATTTGTTATAGAATTTATTATAAACTTTTATATACTTTAAATCCTCACTGTAAAAAGGTTGATAAACCCTTAAATAAAACAATATTAATTGAAACTAATTTTAGTAAATCCAATATTATAACAAGAAGATCTATTAAATGGGAAGAAATAAATTTTCCAGAAAATTGGATAATTGAAAGAGCTATGCCCCCACAACAACAAATTCAATCAAATCTTATAGATGTTATACAAACTCCTGAAGGAACTATAAATTTACAATTTGATAATACTAATAGGTTTTTAGACACTTCATCAAGATTGTCTAGATCCAAATCACAATCTTTACACTCGTATATCTCTCCTATTGATTATATGGTTGAAACTCCTTTTAGGGCTTCTACTTCTCAAATTAAAGAAGACAAAGAAGAAAATGAAGAATCTTTAAGAAATTCTAGAATTGATAAATTATATATTAATAAAGATAATATTGTAAAAGGATATAATAATAATAATAAGCAGGCTAATATAAAGCAGGCAGAGACAACGTCTGAAATGAGTATACTACCTTTTTAATGGATTTTAGTTACAAAATTGATTTTAGTCCTGGTTCTGAAGCCAGGAAAACTATTAAGAAAGAATTTAATTTACCCCGATGAGAATTATTTAGAAACTGGTTTTTCGATAATTTTAATCAAAATGAACAAAATTATATCCAAAAACAATTTTATAATACTTGTTTTGAAAAAAATTCTTTAATACCTTTTGTCCCTTGGTTTATGTCCACCTATGTAGAACAATATATTTATGTTATAGAAAGAAATTATAAACTTTTAAATGGTCAAATTAATAAAGACATTTATCCTCCTTGTCAAGCTTTTCAAATGGAAAAAGAAGGAAAAATTTGTAATTTTCTTGCTTTTTCAAAAATATCTGAAAATGATACATTACAAATTACATGTAAACACATAAATATTCTTATAGAACAACAAAATTATGCTAACATATTCCTTAATGTTCTAGGAGAACAAATAACCTCTTTACATGATAGAGTTACTAAGATAATAACTCTCATAGATAAACCAAAATTTTTTTGATAAGGATCTTGAAATCATTGATACTGGTCATATCGCTACTCCAAGCATACAACCTCCTCTTGAAATCAAAGATTTTAAATTAAAATCTGCATCAGAATTAGAACTCTTTTTAAAAGAAAAACTTATTAAATTAACCATTAGTACTTTAGAAGAAGATTTTGCTAAAACATTACAAGAAGGATCTCGTATTGATGAAAATATTAATAACCTTGCATCAAAAGTCGAAAAAGTATTAAAAGAAAAATTAACAACCAATACTTTAGATGAAAATTTAGAAGAAGGATTTAGTATTCAGGAACAAATTAATAATGAAAAATGGGCATCAAAACTCAGTCAAAGATTATATTATTACAGGAGACCTTCTCCTATGGATGTTTTACATGAAGAACAAGAATATGTTCTTAACAATAGTTATAGTGGAAGAAATATTTATGAATGGAATATTGATGGATATACTGAAAACCAGATATATAATCCTGTTCATAGAATGCTTATGTATTCCACTATTTGTAAAAGTAATGGTAATACAGATAAAAATGTAGCAAAGATGATAATTGCACGATTTACAGGCCAACTAAAAGGATGGTGAGATCATTATTTAACTCAAAATAATAGAGATGAAATTTTAAATATTGTAAAATAGGAAGATAATCAATTAGTTGAAAACTCAGTTTATACCTTAATTGTCAATATTGTTGAACATTTTACAGGTAGATATTCTGATAATAGTGAAACTATTAGAACATTATTACAAAATCTTAAGTGTGAAACACTAACAGATTTTAGGTGGTATAAAGATACTTTCCTAAGTAGAGTCATGGAATTACCTGAAAGTAATAGTTCTCATTGGAAGTCTAAATTTATAGATGGATTACCTCATTTGTATGCAGAAAAAGTAAGAAGAACATTAAGAGGTAATTTAATGTCTATTCCTTATGAAAATTTAGGGATGGCAATGGGACCGGGTCTAACGAGTACCCGTCCCGGACCCGTCCCTAATGGGACGGGAATGAGTCCAAGAAAATGGGATCGGGTCTGGGTCCGGGTATCGAAATTCAAGACCCGGCCGGGTCCGGGACGGGAAATGAGTCCAGTCGATTTTCCGTCCCGGACCCGGTCCCTTCCCGGTAGTATAATATTTTTTTTTTTAATTTTATATATATAATAATAATTATATCAACCAAACCCTAATACCTTATTCTCTATTTCTTTTTGGTAGATGGACATATATATATAAATGGACAGGATGAAATTATGTGACTTTTATTATAATTACCGGTTTACTGTAAAATTAATAAACTTATGTTGGATGTTTCAACTGCTTTTTGTTTTGTTGTTCATGTTTGTTGGTGTAAAAGAAGAAGAAGAAAAAGAAAAAGAAAAAGGGAGAAAAAGCAGCAGGGAAGAAGAAGAAAAAGAAGAAAAAAAAGATTTTTTTTTAAATCAACCGGGTCCAACGGGAAGGACCTGGACCCGCCGGGAAATAACCGGGTCCGGGACGGGTCCGGGATGGGTCCGGGTCCAATTTTTTTTTAACGGGACGGGAAATGAGTCCTGCCCAACCCGTCCCATTGCCATCCCTATGAAAATTATACTTATGGAAAATTAATTGGTACATGTATTCAAGAAGGATTAAATCTTTGTAATGAAATTAAATTAAACCAACAAATAAAAAGATAGAATTTAATAGAAAGAAAACAATTAGGTCAATTCTGTAGTCAATTTGGAATGGATATACCATCTCAGCATAGAAATGTAAAAGGAAAGAAAAAAGATAAACAATTCAACTATCTTAAAAGAAAGCGAAAATATTCTAAAAAGAAATGGGAGAAAAAATTAAAAAGAAAAGAAGAAAGAGAAGAAAATAAAAAATATAAAAGAAAATTTATTGTTTGCCGAAAATGTGGTAGAATAGGTCATTATGCAAGAAATTGTTGGACCAAAAAGAAGATTAATAATCTTCAAATAGATAAGGGTACAAAAGAAAAAATATCAAAAATATTATTAAATTCTGATATTTCTGAAAATTCAGACCCAGAATCATTTTCCAAATATAATAGTGATTCTGAAAATCTTAAAGCCTTGGAAAATGACTCAGTCATATCTGAATCAGAATCAACATCAGATTCTGAATGCGAACCATGTCAACAAGGACAACCTTGTATTAATAATACAGAAGAAAAAGAATATTATAAAATTTTATCTCAATTTCAAGATATGAAAATAAATGTTTTAGATAGTCAAAATATTTTTGAGTTACTTAAACATATTAAAGATTCTGATTTACGATAAAAAATAATTGATCAAATAGACAATACTCTCAGTACTTCTAGTGATACTAGACATATTAGTGAGGAAGTAATAACTTCTCCTGAACCATATTCTATGTCTGAAGTTTATAAAATTCTCAAAGAAAGACAAGTTGTTACAACTCCTACATCCTTAAATAATATTATAATAGGAATGAATCATTTAAGAAAGGAAATTGATTCTTTAAAACAAGAAAATAAAATTCTTGATAATAGAATTGCAAAACTAGAACTTAATTGTGAAACAAATTCTCTTCATCAAGAGGAACATATAGTTAATATGAATAATTTTCAATTTCCAAATGATAATTTTCTAAATACTCTTGAGCAAATAATTTCTCAAAAATGGACTGTAAAAATTACTCTTTTAATAGATAATTATTTCTCAAAAGAATTTACTGTTTTAGTTGATAGTGGGGCAGATTTAAATGTTATACAGGAAGGACTAATTCCTACTAGATATTTTCAAAAGACTACACATTCTTTATCCCATGTTGGAGGGCAAAAACTGGATATCAGTTTTAAGCTTCCAAAAGCTTTTGTTTGTATTGATAAAAACTGTATTCCTACAAGTTTTTTACTTGTTAAAAATATTTCAAATCAAGTTATACTTGGTTCACCTTTTATCACAAAACTTTACCCTTTTATAACCGTAAATAAAGAAGGAATTATAGGTACTTATAAAAATAAGCCTATACATTTGAAATTTATAACAAAACCTTTTACAAAAGTTTTACATGGGATGTATGAACATATCAAAGCTAAAGAAAATCAATTAAATTTTCTTAAAAATGAAGTTAATATTTTAACTATTGAAAAAAAACTTCAAAATCCTAAATTACAGGATAAAATCAAATTTCTTCATAATAAATTTTGCTTAGAAATTTGTAATGATCATCCTAATGCCTTTTGGGATAGAAAGAAACATATTGTTGATCTTCCTTATGAAAATGATTTTGATGAGAAAAATATTCCTACCAAAGCTAGACCTTGTCAAATGAATTTTGAATATTTAGAATTATGTAAAAAAGAAATCAATTCTTGCTTGATAAAAAAATAAAAATGTCCGTCTCAATCTCCATGGTCATGCACTGCATTTTATGTTAATAAACATAGTGAACAGGAAAGAGGAGTTCCTAGACTCGTTCTAAATTATAAGCCTCTTAATAAGGTTTTAAAATGGATTAGACATCCTATTCCCAATAAAAAAGATTTGTTGGATTGATTATATGATGCAATCATATTTTCTAAATTTGATTTAAAATCAGGATATTGGCAAATTCAGATTAATAAATCTGATAGATATAAAACTGCTTTTAATGTTCCTATAGGACATTATGAATGGAATGTTATGCCTTTTGGATTAAAGAATGCTCCTTCAGAATTTCAAAAAATAATGAATGATATTTTTACTCCTTATAGTGAATTCATTATTGTTTATATTGATGATATTCTTGTATTCTCAAAAGATATAGAATCACATTTTAAGCATTTAGATATGTTTAGAAAACTTATTATTCAAAATGGATTAGTAATATCTAAACCAAAGATGTCTTTATTTCAAACAAATGTCAGATTTCTGGGTCACAATATTGAAAAAGTTAATATTATTCCTATAAATAGAAGTATTGATTTTGCTTCTAAATTTCCTGATGAGATTACAGATAAAACTCAATTACAAAGATTTTTAGGAAGTTTGAATTATATTTCAGCCTACTATAAAAATCTTGCTGAAGATACAGCTATCTTATATGATAGATTAAAAAAGAAACCAAAACCTTGGTCAAAACAACATACTAATGCTGTAAAGAAAATAAAAGAAAAAGTTAAAACTTTACCTTGTTTAATATTAGCTAACCCAAATTGGGAAAAAATTGTAGAAACTGATGCTTTTGAAATTGGTTATGGTGGTATTTTAAAATAAATTAATCCCATAACAAAACAAGAAAATCTTATTAGATTTCATTCTGGAAAATGGAATAATAGTCAAGAGAATTATGCTACAATAGGTAAAGGAATTCTTGCTATAGTAAAATGTATATTAAAATTTCAAGATGATTTATATAATCAACATTTTATCATAAAAATAGACTGTAAAGCAGCCAAGTTTATGTTTCAAAAAGATTTTAAACATGATGTTTCTAAAGAAATGTTTGCTAGATGGCAAGCACATCTTGCTCCTTTTGATTTTGAAATTATTTATAAAAAAGGAGAAGATAATAATCTTCCAGATTTCCAGACTAGAGAATATTTGTTATCATGATTATTGCAGGTTTGACATATCAAGAGATATCCTCTTATAGAGGAAAGATGTCAAAATTATATATTCTTGATTTATATGGGTGCTCTGTTTATTATGTTCGCCCTATTAATCGACGCTATTTAGGAAGAATTGGGGTTCCTGATCCAATTCAGGACCCTTATTATATAAAAATATATGGACATCCTAATAGCATAAAAAGGCTTCTGATAAGAAGATATTATCTTTCGAAAAGTATTGCCTATCGGAAAGCTGAAGTGAATTCTCCTGAATTTAAATTGCAAAATATAACATATCGGAGTAGTGCGTTAAAACACTTAAATCATTGTTTATCATGGGAATTACAATTCGTAAATCAATCTTTAAATAGACTTGCAGCTTAAATCCTTTAATATGACAGAAATGCAATCTCATGGAAGAGGACTCTCCTCTTATAGAGGTAGAGGTTGTTGTGGGAGAGGTCAGGATAATATTCTGACTCAACATGGAAGAAGAATGCTAATAGCAGCTGATTTATCATCAGAACAAGATCCTTTATATAAGGAATTTCTTGAATTCAAGAAACAAAAGGAGGGTCATACCCAAGCTTCTCCCTCATATTAAAAAATTGTGAGGAATGAAGAAGAAGAAGCAGATGTCCATAATATGGGTTACATACAAAATGATCAAAAAATAGTTATACTCTTTATTACTGAAAATGATTTAAAAAGGGATAATAAGCCCTGGGAACTAGTAGAAAGATATCTTAACACTAATAGTGATACTTTTGGAAGTTATAAATTCCACCAATATTATGAAAATATTCTAAAAAATGGAGAGTTTTGTGAAATAAACCATTATGGTTCAAAGGAAGTTTATAATTTCTCAAAAATAATAATCAAAAGGATTATATCCATAGAAGAGTGGGGAATATCTCCATTCAAAGAAAAACAATTTTATTTCAATAATACTCCCATCAAATATAATTATTGGGATTATGTTGAAGCGTTCGAAAAGGTTTTCTTATATGAAAATCTGAGCCATAGTCATACTTGGTTCATCAAAATATGTGGGGAAGTTTATAACCATCCCATACCAAATTGGTTTCTAAATTGGTGGACATTTTATGGGCCTAAAGCAGAAATTCTGCCAGAAATCCTTATAGGATTATTCCAAGAATGGAAACAATATTCTAAAAATATTTTAGAAATTATTGAGTCTCATAGACCAGAAAAAATAGAAACATTCCATTTCTTTGTTGAATTTTCAATCCCATGGATTTGGAAATGGTGTCCCAAAGTGGAATACTGAGAATCATATCCCAACCATAACAAAGGTATCATATACCAAGTTTTGGAACAAAATGATGTTAAAAAATCCTGAGGATAATTCCTTGAATTGTCAAGATACTATTAAAAAAATTAACGACAAGATCAAGTTTTATAAAAATCTTCATGACAAGAAGCAGCAGCAGATGCAGCCTCCTAATAAGCAGACATTTTTCAACAAATAAAGCAAACAGCTGGGACAAGCTCCAAGGTACAAATGATTGAGAAATATCTCAATAACATGAAGAAAAGATTGATGGAGGAATTAGAAGAAGATGACAGAAGTGATACTTCCATGGTTTCCTCCAGTAAAAATAAAAATGACGACTTAATAAATTTTCAAGACGCCCAGGACCCAAATGATGTCTCCATAGAAGACAATTTCGATCATATCATGGAGAAATTTCAGGAAGAATCTTCCCAGGAAAAAATAAGAAGCAATATGCAGTGGCTATAGGTCCATAAGTGGCCTATTCAGTTTGTTAGATGGAGGCAATGGTTGTGTTATGCATTTAAAGGGTGGAAATTAAGACAAGGAATTATTGTTGCAAGTATGGCAGGGATTCTATACAAGATTTGGGAAGAGCGCAATAAAAGGATTTTTACCCAAATTGAGAGAACAGTTGCTGGTGTGTTTGAAGGGCTCAAGAAAGAGTTGCAAATCCAGTTTGAAGGATACTTGAATGGCACTTTAAGAGAAAGAGATAGAACATATCTAAATAGTATACTACAACCATAGAATAGTTGAGTTTTGTTTGGTAGTGTTTTGTTTTTACATTCCCAGATTGAGTACATAGGCTAGAAATTGTAAAGCCTATGTATTTTGGATTGTGTACATATTTTGAGTGTGGGGTATAAAAGTTCTTACTTTTCACCTAAAAAAAAAAACAAGAAGCAAAGCTGATCAGATAAAGATTACATTTTGATCATAAATAAGAAAATTCTGTTCATTCGGCACTGTTCATAACAGTAAAATCACTGTGCAAATAGTAATTAACTATTTTGTAAAAATTTTCACATCCGCCGACTTATGTATCTATAAATAGGGGGGCTTGGTCTTGGGTTAGGCAGAGTTTTCCTTAGTTTTTGTAGCCTTTCCTCCCATACCTCTCTCTCTAAATTATCGCTTCAGCTTCCATCTCCGTTGTAAAATACTAAGTCCCTGTAAATTTCTGAAGTTGAAGAAATAAAAGAAGAGTTTATATTGTAACTTCTCTTATTCTCTTATTCATCTTCAATATTATATTACTTTTATTTCTTTTGTTGTAAGGATGAGCCTTATAAGCTAAATCCTTTTGTGTTAAATTATATCTAAACTCACATGATTCTTTTAAAAAACATGGATTGATAATTCTAAAAAAGGGATTTCCATTATGGTATGGACTCTAATGGGTTAATTTAGTAAACTGGCTGAAATTGGATCATTAAGAATGATATTCATATTGTTGCCGTGTTAGCCGTAATGTTTGGTGTTTTGGGCGTTTGTATGAAAATTCTTGATGATTTAATTTCATTGACGGATTACTAAATTGTAAAAATAGTTTGTGAATCTGTGGTGACCCTTGCAAAAGTATCCTTGTGAGAAACTGGGGGTCCCTTGATTTACTACTCCCTGCATTAGGTCCAATAAATCTTCCATAATTGCTATCTGTTTCTGGAATCGTTTGTGTCCCTGGGCATAAATGGTATCAGAGCCATGTTTTAGGGGGAAATCATGTTGGGTATTATATTACATGTTCGTAATTTTCTAATATTAAGTGTATATTACTTATAAATAATATATATACGAATATATATATACATATGCATAATAATATAAATATGTGTGTGTCTATTAAAATATATACATCAGTCTATAATTATATATGAATGAATAATACATATATATGTATTATAATACATCGATATATATTATTTTTATGTATATGTACACATACATGATTTTACAATATTACAAGTATATTATGTATTTATTATATATATATATACATATAAATTTGCATAATATATATATATATATATATGTAGTTAATGTGTACAAAATAATATTATATATATGTGTATATAAGTATTTACAAATATATATTAGATATAAATATTTAATAATATATATTATTCAAAATGCATACATCATACAAGATATATATATATACACACACACACACACACACACATATATGTAAATATACATTATACACTTGTATATGCATATGTTTATACAATACATAATATATGTATGTATTATGTATACATATTTATAAAACATACTTATTATATACTATAAAATATATACTTATAATGCATTATATATATTTATAATATATACACAATAATATTACATAAGAGGTATTGTATACATAATATATACATATATTATATTTTACATAATATTATATATAATATCATATGAATAATATATTCTACATAATATAATATATAATATACTTTGATGGATAAAATTCTTTATGATTTAATTTCATTGACGGATTACTAAATTGTAAAAATAGTTTGTGACTCTGTGGTGACCCTTGCAAAAGTATCCTTGAGAGAAACTGGGGGTCCCTCGATTTACTACTCCTTGCATTAGATCCAGTAAATCTTCTATAATCGCTATCTCTCTTTAGAATCATTTGTGTCCCTGGGCATAGATGGTATCAGAGCCATGCTTTAGGGGGAAATCATGTTGGGTAAGGATATAATTTAACACAAGGCACTTGATTATTGTTATGATTAGACATCAAGATACTGTAAAAAATAGTCTCAATCTTGAATTTGACTTACCCCAGGACTTAGATCTACTTAATAAGTGGACTATACCTAGAATTGAACCAAAAACAATTTATAAATTAGGAACTTTTGAAAAATTAGGATTAAAACAGTTGGTAAAAACCACTGAACAATCTATTTCTCTGTATTATGAAGAAATGGTTATAAAATTATTAAATGAAAAGGATATACTTCCTTATAAAAATACTCATAAATTCCTGCATATAGGATTAGTGCAAATTGCGTTTAAACCACTTACATTAGAAGGATTACCTGAAAGTTTTATAGCAGCCTTAAGAGATGGTAGAAATTTAAATTGGAAACAATCTTTAATGGGAATTATACAGTCTAGTTTGGCTCATGGTCCAGTCTATTTTGATGTATATCCAAATTTACAATTATCTTTATCTGATGTTAATATTCTTGATACTTTAACTTTGAATGTTAAGACTCATGGTTATAATTATGTGCCTGGTTCGGAAGTCATATGTATTTGTTATAGAATTTATTATAAACCTTTATATACTTTAAATCCTCATTGTAGAAAAGTTGATAAACCTTTAAATGAAACAATATTGATTGAAACTAATTTTAGTAAATCCAATATTATAACAAGAAGATCTATTAAATGGGAAGAAATAAATTTTCCAGAAAATTGGATAATTGAAAGAGCTATGCCTCCACAACAACAAATTCAATCAAATCTTATAGATGTTATACAAACTCCTGAAGGAACTATTAATTTACAATTTGATAATACTAATAGATTTTTAGATACTACATCAAGATTGTCTAGATCCAAATCACAATCTTTACATTCGTATATCTCTCCTATTGATTATATGGTTGAAACTCCTTCTAGGGCTTCTACTTCCCAAATTAGAGAAGACAAAGAAGAAAATGAAGAATGTTTAAGAAATTCTAGGATTGATGAATTATATATTAATAAAGAAAATATTGTAAAAGGATATAATAATAATACGCAGGCTAATATAAAGCAGGCAGAGACAATGTCTGAAATGAGTATCACCTTTTTAATGGATTTTAGTTACAAAATTGATTTTAGTCCTGGTTCTGAAGCCAGGAAAACTATTAAGAAAAAATTTAATTTACCCAGATGGGAATTATTTAGAAATTGGTTTTTTGATAATTTTAATCAAAATGAACAAAATTATATACAAAAACAATTTTATAATACTTGTTATGAAATAAATTCTTTAATACCTTTTGTCCCTTGGTTTATGTCTACCTATGTAGACCAATATATTTCTGTTATCGAAAGAAATTATAAACTTTTAAATGGTCAAATTAATAAAGATATTTATCCTCCTTGTCAAGCTTTTCAAATGGAAAAGGAAGGAAAAATTTGTAATTTTCTTGCTTTTTCAAAAATATTTGAAAATGATACATTACAAACTACGTGTAAACATATAAATGTTCTTATAGAACAACAAAATTATGCTAACATATTTCTTAATGTTCTAGGAGAACAAATAGCCTCTTTACATGATAGAGTTACTAAGATAATAACTCTCATAGATAAACCTAAAAATTCTGATAAGGATCTTGAAATCCTTGATACTGGTCATATCGCTACTCCAAGCATACAACCTCCTCCTGAAATCAAAGATTTTAAATTAAAATCTGCATCAGAATTAGAAATCTTTTTAAAAGAAAAATTTAGTAAATTAACCATTAATACTTTAGAAGAAGATTTTGCTAAAACATTACAAGAAGGATCTCGTATTGATGAAAATATTAATAAACTTGCATCAAAAGTTGAAAGAGTATTAAAGAAAAATTAACAATAAATACATTAGATAAAAATTCAGAAGAAGGAATGAGCATCAGAGAACAAATTAATAAAATTAATAATGAAAAATGGGCATCAAAACCCCGTCAAAGATTATATTATTACAGGAGACCTTCTCCTATGGATGTTTTACATGAAGAACAAGAATATGTTCTTAACAATAGTTATAGTGGAAGAAATATTTATGAATGAAATATTGATGGATATACTGAAAATCAGATATATAATGTTGTTCATAGAATGCTTATGTATTCTACTATTTGTAAAAGTAATGGTAATACAGATAAAAATGTAGCAAAGATGATAATTGCAGGGTTTACAGGACAACTAAAAGGATGGTGGGATCATTATTTAACTCAAAATAATAGAGATGAAATTTTAAATACTGTAAAGAAGGAAGATAATCATTTAGTTGAAAACTCAGTTTATACCTTAATTGTCAATATTGTTGAACATTTTACTGGAAGATATTCTGATAATTGTGAAACTATTAGAACATTATTACTAAATCTTAAGTGTAAAACACTAACAGATTTTAGGTGGTATAAAGATACTTTTCTTAGTAGAGTCATGGAATTACCTGAAAGTAATATTTCTCATTGGAAATCTAAATTTATAGATGGATTACCTCATTTGTTTGCAGAAAAGGTTAGAAGAACATTAAGAGGAAATTTAATGTCAATCCCTTATGATAATTATACTTATGGAAAATTAATTGGTACAAGCATCCAAGAAGGATTAAATCTTTGTAATGAAATTAAATTAAACCAACAATTAAAAAGACAGAATCTAATAGAAAGAAAACAATTAGGACATTTTTGCAGTCAATTTGGAATGGATTTACCTTCTAAGTATTAAAATATAAAAGGAAAGAAAAAGGATAAACAATGGAATATCCTAAAAGAAAGAAAAAATATTCTAAAAAGAAATGAGAGAAAAAATTAAAAAGAAATGAAGAAAGAGAAGAAAATAAAAAATATAATTTTTTTTATTGTTTGTCGAAAATGTGGAAGAACTGGTCATTATGCAAGAAATTGTTGGCCCAAAAAGAAGATTAATAATCTTCAAATAGATGATGATACCAAAGAAAAAATATCAAAAATATTATTAATTCAGAAAATTCTGATAATACAGAAACAGAATCATATTCTGAATCTAGTAGTGATTCTGAAAAAAATTAAAGTTTTAGATAATGAATCCATCATATCTGAATTGGAATCTACATCGGAGTCAGAATGTGAACCTTGTCAACAAGGTCAACCTTGTATTAATAATACAGAAGAAAAGGAATATTATAAAATTTTATCTCAATTTCAAGATATGGAAATAAATATTTTAGATAGTCAAAATATTTTTGAGTTACTTAAACATATTAAAGATTCTGATTTACGATCAAAAATCATTGATCAAATAGACAATACTCCCAGTACTTCTAGTGATACTAGACATAGTAGAGAGGAAGTAATAACTTCTCCTGAACCATATTCTATGTCTGAAGTTTATAAAATTCTTAAAGAAAGACAAGTTGTTACAACTCCTACATCCTTAAATGATATTATAATAGAAATGAATCATTTAAGAAAGGAAATTGATTCTTTAAAACAAGAAAATAAAAATCTTGATCATAAAATTGCAAAACTAGAACTTAATTCTGAAACAAATTCTCTTCATCAAGAGGAACATATAGCTAATATGAATAATTTTCAATTTCCAAATGATAATTTTCTAAATACTCTTGAGCAAATAATTTCTCAAAAATGGACTATAAAAATTACTTTTTTAATAGATAATTATTTCTCAAAAGAATTTATTGCCTTGGTTGATAGTGGGGCAGATTTAAATGTTATACAGGAAGGACTAATTCCTACTAGATATTTTCAAAAAACTACACATTCTTTATCCCATGCTGGAGGAAAAAATCTAGATATCAGTTTTAAGCTTCCAAAAGCTTTTGTTTGTATTGATAAAACTTGTATTCTTACAAGTTTCTTACTTGTTAAAAATATTTCTAATCGAGTTATACTTGGATCACTTTTTATCACAAAACTTTACCCTTTTATAACCGTAAATAAAAAAGGAATTATAGGTACTTATAAAAATAAGCCTATACATTTGAAATTTATAACAAAACCTTTTACAAAAGTTTTACTTGGGATGTATGAACATATCAAAGCTAAAGAAAATCAATTAAACTTTCTTAAAACTGAAGTTAATATTTTAACTCTTGAAGAAAAACTTCAAAATCCTAAATTACAGGATAAAATTAAACTTCTTCGTAATAAATTTTGCTTAGAAATTTGTAATGATCATCCTAATGCTTTTTGGGATCGAAAGAAACATATTGTTAATCTTCCTTATGAAAATGATTTTGATGAGAAAAATATTCTTTCCAAAGCTAGACCTTGTCAAATGAATTCTGAATATTTAGAATTATGTAAAAAAGAAGTTCAATCCTTGCTTGATAAAAACTTAATATGTCCGTCTCAATCTCCATGGTCATGCACTGCATTTTATGTTAATAAACATAGTGAACAGGAAACAGGAGTTCCTAGACTCGTTATAAATTATAAGCCTCTTAATAAGGTTTTAAAATGGATTAGACATCCTATTCCCAATGAAAAAGATCTTTTAGATTGATTATATGATGCAATCATATTTTCTAAATTTGATTTAAAATCAGGATATTGGCAAATTCAGATTAATAAATCTGATAGATATAAAACTGCTTTTAATGTTCCTATAGGACATTATGAATGGATATTCGAGCGATATTTTCGTACATTTACAGACCAAATTAGACAAAGCTTCCTTCTACAACGTTTTATATGTATGTCTTAGCTTCAAATGGGAACTTGAAACACCCAAATCGAAAGTCTATAGAGAGAATTGTGAAGGAAATACGATTGCTGCGCCGAACAGAGAAGTACATGTGCCAGGATACGCCCCAGCGCCCTCCTAGTCATGCCTAGGCATGGATAGTCCGAATGTTACTCCTTTTCAGCCTAAATTCCAGCATTATATGATGGGTAAGAATCACTTTTGGCCATAATTCAGCACATGTGTTGAGGGGTTGTCATAAGTGGGTTTCTTGGTAGATTTACTTTATGGGCGCCAAATCAGAAACAACCTCCATGTTGAAATGTAATTTAGGTATACTTAGCGACCGAATTGGACAAAATGTCCTTTTAATAAGTTGTAGATCTATGTTTTATATGCACATGGGGACTTGAATCATTTAATTTGGAGATCTGTGGAGAAGTTTATGAGGAAAATACTAAGACTGCGCTGGAAAGCAAGAAAATGGCAGCATGCATGTGTTTTGTTGAAGTTTTCACATGGTTATACTTGGTGGAATTCTTAAGGGCCGAAAGTTCAGCATTTTTTAGCTGGTTGGAATCTTAAAAGCCAAACTTTAAGCATCACCTTAGGTGGAATTCTCATTGGGGAACTTTAATGGGAATTCTTAATGCATACTTTAGTGGAATTTTGGCTATAAAAGGAGGGGGAACCCATACTCTTCATCATTCACTATCAATTTCAGATTCTTGGAGGACAGGGGGGCAACCCCTAATCTGATTTCTCCACCATTCATCACCATTCTTCATCACTCTTGGAGGGGAAAACTAGAGGAAGGAAAAGAGCTTGGGGATTGAAGGCTCAACTTCAAGATCCATCATCATTCACCATTTAGGGAGTTTTTAAGAGCTTTTCATTTCATTTATGTCTATGAATATTCCTCTTATGTCTTTTATGCTTTCAATTATGAACTAAATTCGTAAGACTAGGGCCATGTAAGGCCAAATTGTGATATATGCTTACAATAGATGATTGTTGAGGTTGTTCTTATATTGTTATGTGATGTGAATTGTGTTTTTGTCTATCTTGCATATACTTGATCACTATATGTTAGAATCTTATGCCTAGGTTAATATTTCGGGAGAAAATTGACTTAGGGTGCAAGAAATTCACATCATGACCCGCAACTAATGAGGAATTGCCCTAGACATAGGTAAAGATTCCCGGGTGAAGTCGTTCGATTCAAATCGAGTGAACTCTAGTACATTAATGCATGTTTAGTGGTTAGATTTCCGGATAGGGATATTTGGGAAATCACGATCTAAGTATAGGAGTTTATACGCGAGACATCGGCTATTCTCTACCTTAGGAGTTTTCACCATAACAATATAAGAGTAATTCTACAACAAGAGCCTTTATAAGTATATTTGATCAATTTGGACCTAGCATGTGCCTTAGTCTCCCTTTATAATTGGTTTTAAATCACTTGTGCAACCTTGTTCTTATCTTACGCGTTTCACACTCATTTTACCTTTATTGTGTTGATCTTTGTTGTTATAAAATCGTAAACTAGAATTCAAGTCCTTGTGGTTCGACAATCCGGACTTCTCGTCCACTTTTATTACTACACACGACTAGTGCACTTGCTATTATAGCACGTTAGCTTTTAGCGTGTCAAGTTTTTGACGCCGTTGCCGGGGACTTGTTTAATTTTAGTTTTTGATTTTATTGCAAGTTTTATGTATTTATTTTTTGTCTATTTTTTTTTCCGCACGATTACCTCGCAATGGCTAGCAATTTTCCAGATATGACCCTTCCGGAGAATCAATTATGGTTGCAAAACATCATTCAATTTGCAAAGGATTGCAATTTCCCAGATATGACACTACCAGAGAATCAATTATGGCTGCAAAGCATCATTGAAGCATGTTATGCACAAGGGTTCTTTCCACAACATTACCAAGAAAGAATTCCTACGCTGGAGGAACAACGTGATAACTCCATTGGAGAGCTCCGCCTTATGATGAAGGACGCATTGCGGGAAATGAAGGAGATGAATCATCAACTCAAGCAACTAACGAGCGACATATCTGAGAAAGTACCATGGGCATTGCTTGGTACCACTGAGATAGATCAAAAGGAGGAATGCAACACCGTGACATTGAATGAAAGGAAGTTGGAAAAATCGAAAGCAAATTCCTCCAATGATGAGCATTTGCCTCCTATCCTTTCTAAGGTTGTTGACATTCCTTTACCATCTCTCGTAACCACAAGTGAATCGGTATTTGATGCCGATGATGGTAAGTTGTCCTTTAGTGTAGGAGATGACATGGTTATTTGTGATAGCTATAAGGTTTTTGAGCATCCCCTTGATTTTGATTTGTATCTACACATTGATGCTTTTGATCCTTTTAGTGTTGAGCACTTTCAGGAAAAACGAACCAATCATCTTCTACATCCCTACATCATGGACTCCGCATATGTCAAAGTGATGGGTGAAGAAAGTTCACACCATCACCCAACGCACGGGGAAGAAAGAGTAATTGAGGTGTTGAGGGACCATACAAAAATTCGGGAGTGGATGATTGCTTGGTCCCAACCTATGGTATGTAGCACAAATGATAGGCCAACCTTCACTACCAATGGCCATAAGTTGAAGCGATACCCGAGAGTGAATTGGATAATAAACAAGGCATTCATTCGGAAACCGCCTTAAAATAACTCGGTAAAGTCGAGCTACCGACTCTAAACTAGCGCTTCTTGGGAGGCAACCCAAGTTTGTAAGTTTGTTTTTCTTTTTGATTTTGTTTTTGTTTTGTTTAGTTTGTTTCTTTATGCTGTGTTCAAACATGCACTTTTGGCATGTACGTTTTCTTATGCTTGATGGTTTGAAAAGTTGAAGTGTAAGATATGATGCACATTTGGACCCCATGTTTAGAGATGCTCATTTTACTCGAGAGGAGGAGAAGATACAGGATTATGTATTGGAAGTTTAAGGATGTTTTTCAACATCCTTAGTTGTAAGTGTTCTTTTACCGTTGTGTATGCTTGTTGTAACAACATTGAGGACAATGTTGGATTTAAGTTTGGGGGTAGAAGAGTACTTATTTTGAACTTTGATGGTGCAATCCTAATTTTTAGCTTAATTTTGGGGGAAAGTTTGTTTGAAATCATGTTTATATGCTTCTTTGTTGAGAAAATCAAGCATGAATTTTTTTTAATCTTTCCAATTGATGCATTGAAATTGATTAACTTGAAAAATGGCATGAATTCTTGAAATAATTTGAATTTAATGGAATATATATATCGTTGAAATTGCTCGTGGAGACCTTAGACTAGAATTGATTCTTTAGATGATTCACAATGCACTTAAATTGAAGGTAGAGGAGTTGAGAGGATAACCATCTTGAGACACTTAAGGAATTTTTCCCGAAAATATTAACTTAGATTTTTCATAAGGTTATAAGTTGAGTAGTAATTTTATATGCTAAACAATGAATTGAAAAGGTTGAATTTTGGTATGACCAAAAGTGGTCAGGCTAATACGTACCGGAGGTGAAACGTTTCATGCCTATATACTGTACTATTATGCTAATTTGAGCTTTGCTCAAGCCAAAAGAAGTGAATTGTTTAAAAGATCTAGTTTTATTTCGTGACCTTTGACACTCGAGTGATTAAATCCTTAGGAGTGTCTCTACACTTAATGCCCCAAAACTATCTAGTTTGGGAGTCATTGGTCTAAAACTTGCTACATGGGTGTCATAGAAAGCCTAATGGAATAAAACATTGCACATGATCTAGCCTTAATGAAGTTTAATGGAAATTCCATATGAATTGAATGTTGAATATTTGAGATAATGAAATTTAAATGGCTATGAGATTTTCTATAATTCTTGTGCCTTGTGTTTGATCAAAAGTTGATAGATATGGGATTAATGTCCAAAATTTGGTAAGGATGCCTCTCGACTATAATACCCTAGATTTATTTTTCACTGCACCCTAGGGAGTCGTTTCAAGTATTGGTGTCACATGAGCAAAAGTAGTTGATATGTATATATATATATTTGTGAACTTTAAAAGGTTGATTTTATGCCATTCATTCTTGTTGATCATATTGAGATGTGTTGATTCGGATGGGATTGAAAATTTGCTAGATTTTGTGGGTATATCGTATGCAAACCCTCACGAGACTATAACTCGTCCTTTGAGGTAACTCAAAGGTTTAAAAGCTTGTTGCACCCGCTAAGTGCAATCGTTTACTCCACGAAAGTGAGTTAGTTAGTTGTTTTGTTTTCTCCCATTGAATGATGTTGATCTTGCCTTATAGCTCTTATTGCTCGAGGTCGAGCAATTGATAAGTTTGGGGGTGTTGATAAGAGGTGTTTTTACGTGTTTTTAAGACCGTAATTCTTATGATTTGGATTCACTTATTGCTTAAATCATGTCACATTTGCATTTAATAGGTGTGTTAAGTGAATACAGGTAATAAATGAGAATACATGAAGAAAAGGGAAGAAAAACGATGTACAAAACAAGTTCAAACATGTTTTTCAATACCTAGGCGGTTTATGCATCTCCTATCACATTCGAGCGATATTTTCGTACATTTACAGACCAAATTAGACAAAGCTTCCTTCTACAACGTTTTATATGTATGTCTTAGCTTCAAATGGGAACTTGAAACACCCAAATCGAAGGTCTATAGAGAGAATTGTGAAGGAAATACGATTGCTGCGCCGAACAGAGAAGTACATGTGCCAGGATACGCCCCAACGCCCTCCTAGTCATGCCTAGGCATGGATAGTCCGAATGTTACTCCTTTTCAGCCTAAATTCCAGCATTATATGATGGGTAAGAATCACTTTTGGCCATAATTCAGCACATGTGTTGAGGGGTTGTCATAAGTGGGTTTCTTAGTAGATTTACTTTATGGGCGCCAAATCAGAAACAACCTCCATGTTGAAACGTAATTTAGGTATATTTAGCGACCGAATTGGACAAAATGTCCTTCTAGAAAGTTGTAGATCTATGGTTTATATGCACATGAGGACTTGAATCATTCAATTTGGAGGTCTGTGGAGAAGTTTATGAGGACAATACTAAGACTGCGCTGGAAAGCAAGAAAATGGCAGCATGCATGTGTTTTGTTGAAGTTTTCACATGGTTATGCTTGGTGGAATTTTTAAGGGCCGAATGTTCAGCATTTTTTAGCTGGTTGGAATCTTAAAAGCCAAACTTTAAGCATCACCTTAGGTGGAATTCTCATTGGGGAACTTTAATGGGAATTCTTAATGCATACTTTAGTGGAATTTTGGCTATAAAAGGAGGGGGAACCCATACTCTTCATCATTCACTATCAATTTCAGATTCTTGGAGGACAGGGGGGCAGCCCCTAATCTGATTTCTCCACCATTCATCACTATTCTTCATCACTCTTGGAGGGGAAAACTAGAGGAAGGAAAAGAGCTTGGGGATTGAAGGCTCAACTTCAAGATCCATCATCATTCACCATTTAGGGAGTTTTTAAGAGCTTTTCATTTCATTTATGTCTATGAATATTCCTCTTATGTCTTTTATGCTTTCAATTATGAACTAAATTCGTAAGACTAGGGCCATGTAAGGCCAAATTGTGATATATGCTTACAATAGATGATTGTTGAGGTTGTTCTTATATTGTTATGTGATGTGAATTGTGTTTTTGTCTATCTTGCATATACTTGATCACTATATGTTAGAATCTTATGCCTAGGTTAATATTTCGGGAGAAAATTGACTTAGGGTGCAAGAAATTCACATCATGACCCGCAACTAATGAGGAATTGCCCTAGACATACAAAAATTGAGGTGTTGAGGGACCATACAAAAATTCGGGAGTGGATGATTGCTTGGTCCCAACCTATGGTATGTAGCACAAATGATAGGCCAACCTTCACTACCAATGGCCATAAGTTGAAGCGATACCCGAGAGTGAATTGGATAATGAACAAGGCATTCATTCGGAAACCGCCTTAAAATAACTCGGTAAAGTCGAGCTACCGACTCTAAACTAGCACTTCTTGGGAGGCAACCCAAGTTTGTAAGTTTGTTTTTCTTTTTGATTTTGTTTTTGTTTTGTTTAGTTTGTTTCTTTATGCTGTGTTCAAACATGCACTTTTGGCATGTACGTTTTCTTATGCTTGATGGTTTGAAAAGTTGAAGTGTAAGATATGATGCACATTTGGACCCCATGTTTAGAGATGCTCATTTTACTCGAGAGGAGGAGAAGCTACAGGATTATGTATTGGAAGTTTAAGGATGTTTTTCAACATCCTTAGTTGTAAGTGTTCTTTTACCGTTGTGTATGCTTGTTGTAACAACATTGGGGACAATGTTGGATTTAAGTTTGGGGGTAGAAGAGTACTTATTTTGAACTTTGATGGTGCAATCCTAATTTTTAGCTTAATTTTGGGGGAAAGTTTGTTTGAAATCATGTTTATATGCTTCTTTGTTGAGAAAATCAAGCATGAATTTTTTTTAATCTTTCCAATTGATGCATTGAAATTGATTAACTTGAAAAATGGCATGAATTCTTGAAATAATTTGAATTTAATGGAATATATATATCGTTGAAATTGCTCGTGGAGACCTTAGACTAGAATTGATTCTTTAGATGATTCACAATGCACTTAAATTGAAGGTAGAGGAGTTGAGAGGATAACCATCTTGAGACACTTAAGGAATTTTTCCCGAAAATATTAACTTAGATTTTTCATAAGGTTATAAGTTGAGTAGTAATTTTATATGTTAAACAATACTATTCATTCGGCACTGTTCATAATAGATTACTGTTCATAACAGTAATATTACTGTTTCAATAGTGAAGTTACTGTGTAAATCGTATAAACTATTTTTAAAGTTTGGTTTGAGTTCCGCCGCCTCGAACTCTTATAAATAAAGGGGCTGCTGACCTTTGTATTTGTAAGCCTTGTTAGATATTCCTATCCCATAACTCTCTAGTTTATATAGCTCGCTTCAGCCTCCATCTCCGTTGTAAAATACCAAGTTCTTGTAAATTACTGAAGTTGCTGTAATAAAAAGAAGAGTTTATCCTGTTAGTTCTCTTATTTATTTTTCTTCAAGTTTATATTATTCTGTGTTAAGGATGAGCCTTGTAGGCTAAATTCTTTTGTGTTAAATTATATCTAAACTCTCATGATTCTTCTAACAAACATGGATTGATAATTCTAAAAAGAGATTTTCGTTATGGTATGATGGATTCTAATGGGTTAATTTAGTAAACTGGCTAAAATTGGATCATTAAGAATGAGCTTCATACTGTTGCCGTGTTTGCCGTGATGTTTGGCGTTTTGGGTGTTTGTATGAAAATTTTTGATGATTTAATTTCATTGACGGATTACTAAATTGTAAAAATAGTTTGTGACTCTGTGGTGACCCTTGCAAAAGTATCCTTGAGAGAAACTGGGGGTCCCTCAATTTACTACTCCCTGCATTAGGTCCAGTAAATCTTCCATAATCGTTATCTCTCTTTAGAATCATTTGTGTCCCTGAGCTTTACATAATATTATATATAATATCATATGAATAATATAATCTACATAATATAATACATAATATACGTACAAATATAACATATGTATATATAACATATATATTTTCTGTATATATACATATACATGAGTTTATGATATTGGAGATACATATGTATAATATAGTAGTCTTTATTGTAATATTCATAATAAAATACACTCTTATATGTAATTACATCAATTATAATATACCTCTTATGTAATATTATTATGTATATATTATAAATATATATAATGCATTATATGTATATATTTTATAGTATATAATAAGTATGTTTTATAAATATGTATACATAATACATACATATATTATGTATTGTATAAACATATGCATATACATGTGTATAATGTATATTTACATGTGTGTGTGTGAGTGTGTGTATATATATATCTTGTATGATGTATGCATTATGAATAATATATATTATTAAATATTTATATCTAATATATATTTGTATATACTTATATACACATGTATATAATATTATTTTGTACACATTAAATACATATATATATATATATATTGTTCAAATTTATATGTATATATACATATATAATAAATACATAATATACTTGTAATATTGTAAAATCATGTATGTGTACATATACATAATAATTATTTTAATATGAGATAATCTTATCAAAATAATATCTAAAGATAGTTTGACTGAACAATTTATAATAACATGTGAGATATTTGACAAGCTGAGCTTTAAAATATATTTATATTAAATACACTCTAAGGTGCTCTCATTCCCAAATTTTTTAAATTTTTTTCGCTCTACGCTCCCGCTCTATGTGACTTAGGTTCAATTGTTAAGTTTAGATAATAAATTTTGTAAGTATACCTGTGGTTTTTCATTCATGGTATACATTTATAAATAAACATATATGTATACAACTATATATAGACATACATTATATATGTAGCTATATATATATATTATAGTATTCGATATTATATTTTAAAAGAGCTTAAAAGATTAACATACATATATATTTCCTAGATATGCACATTTTATTTGTACGCAATAATATACACTTATATATACATATGAAATATATATATATATATATATATTATGCTGGAATGAATTTTATATTATATGTGTTCTAGTACACGTGTGTGTGAGTATAAATATATATGTACACCAATTACAATAAATAAATATATACATATATTATTATTATATATATTATAATCATTTAAAATTTATAATATAATATATTTTTTAATCATTAGCCAATTATTAACATTACTTTTTCAAACAAAAATTTACATGATTTCACTGCTACAGAAATTTTTGTTCCCTATGAAAACAAAATTAAACACATTTTCACCAAAAAATCATCCAAATATTACTTTAAAATAGCTAATCCAAACACATTTTCACCAAAATACACAACTCCCAGTAAAATATTTCACCAAAATTTTCACAAAAAACACCCTCCAAAATAGAAACAAACATAGCCCTATTGTTTTTAGCTAACAACACGAGAGTTATGGTATTTGTCTTAATCGATATTTTCCAAATATGGTTCTAATGATTAGGCACTTATAATTCGAGATAATTGGCTAAGTGGTAAGTGGTTTGTGATCCAGAGATATAAAAGGTTTTGACTCCTACTAGAGATACAACCCTGAGGAGGACTTCAGTTTGCACGAACCGGTCTGAAAGATTAGATTTTGAGTCATAGTGTAGAAACCATTTTAGGGAGAGTTTCTGTTTGCATGATCCGGCCAGAGGGATTAGAAAAAATAAATAAATTAGGTGCTTATACATTGATTGAATTATGGGTTAAGTTTTACTTTTTGTCTTGTGATTTGAGGGTTGAAAGGAACTTTTGATGCGACGGTAGAGATTTGGAGGTGAATGCTAGCCCCCCACTCAATCATCATAGTAGTGTTATAGTCCTAAATAAAATATTAGTATATTTTTGTACATATTAGGTTATTATCACATTATATAAATTGTGTTTGATTTTACTTTTACATCATTGCAGATGTATTTTTGAAAATATCTTTTTTTTTTGAAAGATTTAGAGGAGAGGATAGAAAGATCGTACAAGACACAACAATTTTAGTATTTATTTATTTATTCGGTATTTATTTGTTGAATCAAAAAATCCACCTATGAGTTCTTGCCTCTTCATCTATAAGTTTTTTCATATTAAATGGGTCAAGAAATATAAATACTTTACTATGATAAAAATGTTATACTAATACTGATATTAATATTAAGTATAGTAATAGTAATAGTAATAACTAAAATAATAATAATATAAAAAAATGAGTCGCTGATCTGCTATCTATTGAACTTTATTGGGCTATTCAGTGGTCCGATTTGAGATCATTAATTGGGAGCCCACTGTTTATGTCACTAGGCTTTCTCCAGATCGCGGCATGACTCACGTGTGCATTTTGGACCTTTCTTATGGATTGCGGCCCAATATAGGTAAAAGAATTATTTGGACATCATATAAACATCAATATGATAAAACACCGGCTACCAACAAGGCCCAGCACAATTGGTAAATAGTTGGGTTCTTTAAACATGCTGTTCAAGGTTCGATTCTTGGCCGTGTGTATGGAAAAGGCTTTGTTGGGAGAGGCTGTACCCACTTCGATGATCTCTCTGCCTCGAAGGGATTAATCTCCGGCGTCCGGTTGGGGGACACCTTTGGTCATAAACCAAAAAAAAAAAAAGAGCACTGGCTAAAAGAAGTTCAATTGGAACAAGCTTCGGATTCGGATTCCATCACAAGAACCATGCAGATTGATTGGATGAAGCCACCTTTGGGATCCTTCAAGGTGAATGTCGATGCGGCTATATCAAACCCACATAACATATTTACGCCCGAGGCGATTATTGGTGGTTTTATGCGTGAATGGCATGGGAGATGGCTAGTTGGTTTTCAAGGTTGTGTATCTGCTGGTATTATTGAGAAGGCGGAACTCCATGCAATTCTGCATGGCATGGAGTTTGCATGGCATCATGGGAAGTGGGACGTGATAGTTGAGTCCGATTGCTACGAAGCCGTAAAGCTCGTCAAAGAAGCAAATCAACCGGCATATTAATTGGCGAAGAATGGTTTTCACCAGTCGGCAGAAAACCTTTGAGGATATGGACACCAGACTTCAAGTTCTCATAGAGCAAGATAGAGGTAGAGGTGTGGAGCCACTTGGCCTCTCAGGATAACTACCAACCCGAGTTTGTTGGGTTGAGATTGACTAATGTCCCCCCTTCATTCATATATATATATATAAAAAAAAACTGTCAAATTTTGATCAAATCATTAGTCTAGAAACGTAGACAACATATATTTGTAAATCATTTCTCAGGTATATTCCATTCTTTATTATATTCTAATAGATGATCAACATTAAGATAAAATTAATATGACAAATAGCATAAACTTGAAGAATTGATATGAAAGAGTCTCAATTAGCTTCAAACGGAGGACGTGCATGCGTCATTGATGGCGGTGGTTGTGCGTGGGCGGCGACGATAAATGACAGATAGAGGTGGTGGTTGAGCATTTTTGAGTGAGCATATTCAGCACAAGCTAATTCTATGTCAGACCGAGTTCAATAGTCCGAGTATGAATTCTGTGTCTATCTCTCTCACACAAATATGTGGGGACTGTTAGAAATTGCAGAGCAATATAAACACTCAACTCTCAAACTCAATTTGTAGAGGAGTGGAGGAAACAAGTGACTCTATTTCACTTTATTCTTAACTCTAGAACTTGTTTTCAACTTTAATTTTTAACTTGATTTTTACTTGTTCAACTAGATGACAAAATGACTACAACCTGTTCCTATTTATAGCCTATTTAGAGACAAACTCAAAAATGTATCTAGCCCTATACATGTACCACTAATTAATTCTAGCCATCCACTTTTTTCCATATATGAATTAAACCAAGAGACAAATACATGTATCATACTAAAACAATGTACCTAATTAAGTACTCAGACTTTTCTAGATGAATCTAGTTGATTATTTTCAACACCCCCTCTCAAACTTGATTCATTACTCCAAGTACAAACTTTTGGAAAATCTTGAACTTCAAGGGCTAGGTAAAATTATCCGCAATTTGATCTTGTGACTTCACAACCTCGAGCTCCACTTCTTTTTTGGATGTGCACTCTCTTATAAAATGATAATTTGTATCAATGTGCTTGCTTCTTTCATGAAACATCGGGTTCTTAGCCCATGCAAGTGCGAACTTATTATTGACATAAATCTTGATTGATTCTTCTTGTGGTTGATGAAGTTCCTTCAACAAACTCCTTAGCCAAATCGCTTGACATACACAATTAGTTGCTGCCACATACTCGGCTTCACAAGTTGACAATGTCACAATTGGTTGCTATTTCAAATTCCACGTAAAAGCAGAATCTCCCATAAAGAATACAAACCTGGTAGTGCTATTCGATCATCAATATCACCAGCCAAACACTATCACAATAGCCAACAAGCTTGAAGTCTTGAGTAGATGAATATAAAATTTCATAATTAATTGTACCTTTGATATACTGAAGTATTCTTTTTGCGACCTTCAAATGAGATGTAGTAGGCGCTTCCATGTAGCGACTAACAAGTCCAACAGTAAAAAGAATATCCGGCCTTGTACAAGTTAAGTACCTCAAGCTTCCAACGAGACTTTTGAAGAATGGCGGGTTGATCTTTTCTCCATCTTTATCTTTACTCAACTTTACTCCACATTCCACGGGGGTGATTACCGGCTCGCAATTCTCCATCTCAAATTTCTTGAGAACTTCTTTGGCATATCTTCCTTGAAAAACAAAGATGCCTTTAGCTCCTTGCTTTGCTTTAATCCCAAGATAGTAAGACATTAAATCAATGTCCGTCATCTCAAATTCTCTTATCATAGCTCGCTTGAATTCTTCAAACGTCTTTAGATTATTTCTTATCAAAGTCAAATCATCCACATACAAACAAACTAATAAAACATCATTATTTTTGTTCACTTTTACATAAAGTGCATGTTCATGTGGACACTTTGAAAATCCATTTTCTTGGAAATAGTTGTCAATTTTACTATTCCAAGCACGCGGCGCTTGCTTCAATCCATAAAGCGCCTTCTTCAATTTCAACACCTTTTCTTCTTGGCCTTCAACCTCATAGCCCAAAGGTTGATCAATATAAATTTATTCTTCTAAATATTCATTCAAGACGGCTGACTTCACATCCATTTGATGGATTTTCCATTAATTTTGAGCTGCCAAGGAAATAATCAAACGAATTGTTTCTAAGCAAACAACAGGTGTAAATACCTCACCATAATCAATTTCCAGCTTTTGCTTGTACCCTTTAGCGACCGATCTCGCATTGTACCTCTCTACTTCGCCTTTGGAATTTCTCTCTGTCTTGTACACCCATTTGACTCCGATTGTTCTTTTGCCTTTAGGTAATGTCGCCAACTTCCAAGTATCATTCTTTTTTATCGCTTTGATTTCTACATCCATAGCATCTCTCCATTTCTTATCACGAGTGGCATCTTCAAACCCTATAGGCTCACAATCCGCAAAAAGAACAAATGAGTCAAATCACTTATATTTTGAGATACCTCTTCCGTTTCATCATACAATTCACGAAGGCTTCTTGTTCTTCGAGGCCCGAAACTTGACTCTCCAAGTGGTAAGTTTTGTGGCGCTGGTGTTATAGGTGGAGTAGTAGGTTGCACCATCTCTTCTTCTTCTTCAAACAATGGATTGAAATTGTACTCTTTTGAAACATTCCAATCCCACTAGCTTTGTTCATGAAACTCAATGTCTCTACTAATGACAATCTTTCCATTGCTCAGATTGTACAATTTATATCCTTTAGAACTTTGATCATATCCAATGAAGACGTACCTCTTCCTTTTATCATCGAGTTTTCGTCTCTTCTCATCTGCCACGTGTGCATAGGCAACACTTCCAAAGACCCGCAAGTGACTAACACTTGGCTTGAACCCATTCCAAGCTTCTTGTGGTGTTTTTCCATTGACACTTTTGGTGTGGCTCCGGTTGCTCAAATAGACCGCAAAGCCATCGCCTCTGCCCAAAATTCTTTTGGCATATTCTTGCTCTTCAACATACTCCTCGCCATGTTGAGAATGGTTCGGTTCTTTCTCTCGGATACGCCATTTTGTTGTGGCGATCTCGGTACCGTCATGGGATGACGAATCCCATTCTTTTCACAAAATTCCTTGAATTCATTTGATGTGAATTCTTCACCTCTATTGGACTAAAGAGCTATAATTTGGTAGCCACTTTGCTTTTCTACCATGATCTTGAACTTTTAAAAGTCTCAAACACCTCCGACTTTTCTTTTAAAAAATATACCTAATTCTTTCGGGAATAATCATCAATCAAAAGAAGAAAATAATTATTCTTTCCAAGCGACAATGGCTTGATAGGTCCGCATACATCCGAGTGTATCTACTCCAAAGGGTGTTGGGCTCTCGACAATGATTCTTTTGGAAAACTCTTCCTTGCTTGCTTTCCAAAAAGGTATATTTCACATAATTGATTTGGATGGTCAGTGCTCGGCAATCCTCTCACCATGCCCTTTTTATTCATCGTTTTGAAACCATCAAAATTCAAGTTTTCAAATCTCATGTGCCAAATCCAAGATGAATCTTTGATAGAAACTTGTAAACACATCTGAACATCGCTTTGAATATTAAGTATAAACATCCTATTCTTCATCATTGGGACCTTCGCCAATAAGCCCCCATTTTCATCTTTCATCATCAAACTTTTGTTTTCAAATGGATATCATAATATTTCTCCAAGAGTTGTCCGAAACTTAAAATGCTGCTTTTCATTTCCAGCACGTAGAAGACATTGGAAATGAATTGATGTCTTCCATTATTTAAACGTATCAAAATTGTAACTTTCTCTTTAACTTGGACTTGAGATGTGACACGCTAATACCTAACGTGCTTGGATAGCAAGTATACTAGTCATGCATACTAAAAGTCCGGGTTGTCGAACCTCAAGGACTAGGTATTTTAGTTTATGATTAATAAAAAAAAAGGACAATTTAAGTAACGTGCAAGAATTGATTGAATAAACGAAGGATAAAAGAGGAAACGAGCTATAGATTTAAAACTCACGTATGATAAAATGACTAAGGCACATGCTATAACCGAATCTACTCGTCAATATATATGGGTTACTCCTCGAATTATTAGACTCCTATTGCTTTGGTGGAAACACCTTAGTTAACTATTACCCGATGTCTCGGTTCATAATAATCCTATGATTAATTGACGGTTCTCTAAATATGTCTATCCGAGAATCTAATAAATAACCACGCATTAAAGTTCTAGAGTTTTCCCAGATAAATCCGGCTAACACGACCCGGAAATCTTTACCTATCTGTAGGGGCAATTCCTCATTTGTTTCGGATGATGTGTTAATTCCCTTGAACCCTAACCTATCTTCTCTCGAACGACTAGATTAGGCAAGATAGCAAGCATATGGTGATCAAGCACATGATTGGAATGAAAGCATAAAATTAACACACAAAGCAATAGGAGAATTAATACAAAAATCACTTCATATATATTGACTCATAAATTTGGCCTTCACATGGCCTTAGTTCTACAAAATTAGCTCATCATCAATAGCTCAAGAAGATCTAGAACAATCATTTACATAATTATGAACATAAACATGTAATGAAAGCAAGTAAAACTCCCTAAAGCTTCATTGATGATGAATCCTAGCTTGAAACTTCAATCTCTAGCTTAATTCCCCTTTTTCTCCCTCCAAGATTGATGAATTTTTGGCTCAAAATCCCAGAAAAATGCCTTCCTTCCCCCGATTTTCGAACCCCTCTTCATTGTTGAAATTTGGCTTTTATACACTTGAAAAACGGTTGCGCCGGTGCCTAGGCGCGGCCTACGTGTAGTATCTTTCTTGGGGGAAAAGTCCGGCGGCGCCCAGGCGTGGCGACAACGGCGATCGGGAGCGGACAAGTCGGCGCCTAGGCATGGGCAACAAGATGCTGAACTTGCTATTTCTTGCTCGGCGCCCGGGCGTGGTCAACAGGCTTGAAATTATGTTGTGCATCGTTTTTCGCCTTTTTCTTCGTGTGCTCTCGTTTATCACCTGAAATCACTGAACACCCCGATTAAACGCAAATGTGGTATGATTTAGACAATAAATAAATTCAAAAACATCAAATCACGGGCTTAAAAACACATAAGAACGCCTCTTATCAACCCCACCAAACTTATCAATTGCTCGACCTCGAGCAATAAACTATAGGATAGGAAAAACATTATCAAACACGGGAGAAACAAAAAGAAGAACTACCTAACTCACTTTCATGGAGTACACGGTTGCATTTAGAGAATGCAACAAGCCTTTGAACCCTTGAGTTACCTCAAGGACTAGTTATAGACTCGTGAGGGTTTGCATACGGTATACCCACAAAATCAACGGATTTTCAACCACACTCAAACAACGCAAATCAATATGATTAATAATAAAGCAATGACATGAATTTATCTGTTTAAGCTCAAAATTACATATATATACATGTCACATACTTGCTCATGTTACGCCTTAACCTTGAAAAGACCCTCCTAAGGGTGTATTGTGATAAATCTAAGGTATTATAATCGAGTGGCATTCTTACCACTTTTCAAGCATTAATCCCATATCTTATCGACTTTCGATTAGTTACACGACATGAGAATTGTAAAAAACTTCATAGCCACTTAAAATTTAATCAATTTATCCACTTTGGGCTCTAACTTATGCAACTTTCAACTCAAAATATTAGAGGGTAGACCATGTGAAATGTTCGGTTTTCTTAGGATTTCTATGACACCCATGTAACGAACTTTGAGCCAATAACTCCCAAACCAAACGGTTTTAGGGTATTAAGTGTAGAGACACTCCTAAGGACTTAATCACTCGAGTGCTAACGGCCACAAAACCAAACTAGGTCCTTATTCCCTTTACACTTTCATTGGCTTGAGCTTAGCTCAAATTAGCTTAATAGTACAGTATTCTAGGCATGGTACTCTTCGCCCCCAGTATCTATTACGCCTGACTTTTGCAGTCATACCAATGTTCAACCTCTTTTATTCTTTTTAAGCATACAAAGACATTCTCAACTCATAACACATGTGACACATCTAAGTTGATATTTCCGGGATCAAGCCTTTAAGTGTTTCAAAATGGGTGTCCACTCAACTCTTCTACCCTCGACTTATGTGCATATGCGAATCATCTTAAAGACAATCTAATCTCATTTAGGGTCCCACAAGCAAGAAGACGATGTGTATAGTCATTAAAATCCACATTGATAGAGAAAACATGCCATGGATTCAAATTAACCATTTTCAATGCAGTGATTGAGAGGTTGAACTTCTAGCCAATTTTTTTAAAATTGCACACGTTTTCACATGTAGAGGTACCACTCCCCCAAACTTGGATCGAAATATATAAAACATGGATAAACACGACTATAATGGATCTAGTATACCTACCCCCCCCCCAAACTTAATATGAACATTGTCCCCAAATGTTCGAAAAAGAGAAAGGCAAAGTACACATCACCATAGGGATGCTGACAAGCAAACCCGAGTCCTCGAATGCAATTGTATCCAAGAGTGGCAACAGCGGTTGGTGAGCAATGAATGCAACAACTACACATTAAACGATGCTAGCTAGACAAAGCGTTAAGTAATGGATAGAAGCGAGAAACGACAAACAACCAACAACAAAACAAAAGGTAACTAAAACAGACATGCTTCTACTAAAAACAAAAGGATGAAACAAACACAACAAAAACTAAAATGAAAAGAAAAGAAAACTTACAAATTTGGGTTGCCTCCCAAGAAGTGCTTGTTTATAGTCATTAGCTTGACTTTTGTGCTTTAAGGTTCAAATAGGTGGCCCATTTAGAACGACAATATCCTTGCCATTCCTCCTTTTTTTTTCTTATGTCCCACTTGCCTCCACTCATATTGCGGTGATTTGAGATTAGACCTTCGTTCCGGATTTGTCTTATCGATCTCCCGAACACGTAGATGTGGTGGAATGTACTTCATGCAAAAATCATTTTTTCTCACCTTGCCTTGTTGCTCATTGGGGACCTCATCCTCCATCGTAAGAGTGCCCTTAGTCTTACCAAGTGCGCATTTCTTTTGTGATATTAATTTTTTTAAATATTTGTATATAATTTATTTTTGATATTAATGTGGTAATTATCTATCAATATAAGTTTTCAATTTTTTTAAAAGATTAAAAAATCTAAAAATTTAAAATTAAAATCATAATTAATATCAATTATCAATACAAAATTTTTAAATAAATAAATCTTATTGGATAACAACAATAGATTAATTTTTAATCTAGAAGGCTAAGGACAATTAAGTCCATAAATTTGTTAACCCTAAATATTGGGTTTTTTGGAATGAAAAGTTGATGGAATGAGTTTTTTGGATTGACAAATATTATCATAGGTTTTTTGGATATAAAAGTTTATTTTAAGCGTTTTTTAGTAATTTTCCCTATTTTTTATAATAATTATATATTGGGGAATAATATTAGCACTCCATTAATTACTATAGAGGCTCCATTTTCAATTTTTTTGTTAAAATATGATAAGAATGCCCTTAAGTGCCAAGTTAAATTATAATATTCAAAATTAAACTCCTAGATTACCCATAGGCCATTAAAATTAAATCTAACATAATATAGAGAAAAGGGGGTTGGCCATCAGGCATGCACAAAAATCCTCTATTATAAAATAGTGTTACATCTTCTATTGCATTTACTTCTATGCATGACATGTTAGAATAGTGCCCTGTGAGCCAATCCTAGATAGGCTTTATTTATCTATTCTTGTAGTAAACAATTTCGTTTTACATTATATTAATAAAAGGCATTTCTTCATCTTATGTTTATATCGTTATAACTGTATGATGAAGTCCCTAGAATTCACACATAGCTATGGGGCTTGATATCTCATTGGATGGATATCATAAAACAAGTTTCTAAGGCTGTGATTTCTAAATACTGTCCAAGTCATAGAATTATCAAGATGGGACATTGATAATTCGGATAGACTTGCGCCTATGATGCACACTCTTAATTGGAGAATGTCTCGTTTTATGGACATTAGTGTAGTTGACACAAATGCACATACGCGGGTGCTTGTTGAGAACAAGTTCACTGATTACCCTAACTGAAACTTCCTAAATTGGAATTATTTCTATATATGTCGAATTAGGAGTTTCTTAATCACGATAGTGCAAGATTAATTCTTTGACTTGAGTCATCACAGTAATCTTGTATATTGACTCACTGCACTTTGACTCCTGTGCCAGTTCTTTTACAAGGACACATATGGACTGGTGATTGGGTGTAGTGACTCGTATATGGAGGTTGGTGTTGATAACAAAGGATCCATCACTTGTCTAGATGAACAAGTGAATTTCCTATATAATTCTAAGTGATTTGACTGAGTTAGTCCTTGGCCAAGGCAAGTAAGTAATTAATTAAGAAATGAGTTTCTTGAATTAATTAATCACTAGTCAAACACACTTGAATTATTAAGATTGAATTTACAAGGATCTCGACCAATAAGATTCCTCGATTCTTATTCAATTGGGAAATTAGTTGATGGAAGAATCTCACTTGCATGGAATGCGCGATTGGAAAGGTTCACTTTGAATCGCCTACATCTAGGTCTTCAAGATAAGTAGCTAGAAACTTTTCTTTGATTTATGGGTATCTTATATTTAATGGAGATTAAATAATAAGATGGTTAATTAAAAGTGTTTAATTAATCGAGACAATTTAATTGTCCAAATTAAATCATAAAGGTTATGAACCCATTACTAGTATGTTGGTGAACCTAAAGGGTCACACACAATACTCGGACAAATCCATTTCTTAATTAAGGAAATTTAATTCAAAGTAGTTGAGTTAATATATTAATTAATTAGATTAATTAATTAAGACTTTTATTTATTCAAGTGTTGGATAAATAAATTAATTAAGTTGATAAGATCAATTTAATTAAGCTTAAGTCTAGAAAGCATTTAATTTAATTAGAAGTGACTTTTATTAATCTAGTATGGTGGATTAATTATTAAAAGACTATTTTATTAAGTCTTGGTCGAAAATTTGGTGGAGGAAAATAATTAAAAAGTTTAATTAATTTTCTTCTAGAAGGAAATAAGATTTCTTGGAGAGAAAGGAAACTAATTAAAATAGAAGAGTTCTATTTAGAAATTAATTAGTCTTCTATTCCTACATGGAAAAGGATTAATGTATAAGAGTTCTACATGGGAAAGAATTGCAAGAACCTAGTTCTATAAATAGGACTAGTATGGAACGAAAATATGATGATGACTTTTGAAGCCAAAATTTTTGTTCCTCTTGCATAGAAAAATCGTTTCTTTTTCCTCTCTCTCATATAGTGTTCTTGAGTTCTTGATTATTCATCAAGATCTTGAATTCAAGAATTCTTCCAAAATACTTAGAGAAGTAATTTTTGCTTTCACCTTAATCCCATACACTATTCCTTAGAGTTAGAATAAACGTTTATAGATCAACCTAGCTAAAGATTATAAACGAGTGGGTATCCGGGGTGTGGATCAACTTTAGAGGAGAAACACTTGGGTCTCTGAAGTGAATCAAGAATCCGATCAAAGACGTTTTTGGTGGAGGAATTCGAAATCTTCATCAAAGGGAAAAACGAAAGAGTTGATTTAAGGAACGAGAAGCAAGCTAGGGAGCTTACGTTAAGGAAGAAGAAACTCTTCGATTTTTACGAAAAATCGAATAAGGTAAGATCTTCTTTATTAAAGCTTTAAATAACAAATCAAAGATGCGCAAGCCTATGATACGTGATAAGCCCGTAGGATTAATAAACTCGCATGTTTAAATCCTAGAAACTAAAATTTTAATTTTCCGCTGTGCTTAGTCGGGCTACATGTATATTTCCCAACAGTGGTATCATAGCTAAGGCTCGCGCATCGGAATGCATGATCCGTTTAATTTTAATCGTTACATGTGATGCACGTTTAAAATTATTAAATTCGTAAATTTTATTTATTTGGGGATTATCAATAAGGTTGTTTAATTTGAAAATTAATTTTTGTAATTTGATTACATGAGAAATCGAGTAAGTGTTAATCGTTGTTGCGCGGGTATTACATGGACTTGTAATCCATCCATGCAAACCAATCACATGTTTGTAAGAAGAACATCCGTGAGTATGCATGTGTATTAGATTTGGAATCTAATTCCTCTAAGTCAACCGTTGACCGCTTATGTGATTGGTGATTTATGCATATGGTAAGAAATTAAAATTGAAAGGACTTTATGCAATTTGGAATTGCAGGGAATAAAAGATGCCTTGTTTTTCTTTTTATTAACAGCCCACTCACGGAAATAATAAAAAAAAAAAAAAGGAAAAGGGTATGTGCAATTTGTATGAGCATGGAGCAACGTGCTTTGGAATTTTACTTGAAGGAAAATTTCATAGTAAGAAACAATCGCAGACCCGTTTAAGGGTATTTGATTTTTCTATAAATTTAAATTCTATTTAAAAGGTGTTTTAAATTGTTTATTTTTGGAAAAATCAAGTTTTATTGAGAAACCCCAAATTGATATAATTTATGAGGAATATTTGGTAAATTAAGAATTTACATATGCTTTCATGAGTTGATATGCATGATGGAATTTTGAGGCCATTAGGATTGTAAAAGCATGTTTATTTTCCGTTATTTATTTATTCGCCTTGCCGGCATTCGATCCTTGATGGCTCTAGATAGGATCGATTTAGATATGGCCCAAAATATCCATGTTATATTTTATGTATGAGATGCATGATTTATGTATGAGATGCATGATTCTATGTATAAGATGCATTTTTGTATAAGATACATGTTTTTAAGATTATGCTTATCTTTTATATTTCCTTTCATGTGTTGTTGGGCATGTTTAGGATAGAGACTTAGATAAGATAATCGAAGCGATGAGACCTTTTCATAATATACTAAAATCCCTTACTTATTAGATAAGTTTATAAAATCTTAATGATTTTAATTTTAAGTTAATATGGGATAAAATTAAACGGGGTTTAATATTCCATGCCTACCATCAAAAGTAATAGCATGTCGGTGCTACTTATGTAGATTAGTCGACCATTGCAAGTGGGACTTTCTATAATGAGAAAGCCGTGATTATTACTAAGCATAGAGATGCACATGGGTAATTTATCCTCTAAGTTGACCATTGCAAGTGGAACTTTTTGGGTAGGTCATTTACATGTAGGTTTGATGGGTCTAACTTAACATAGGAGTAACATGGGGGCGCATAAAATTGAGGTCCATGTAAAACATGAGGTAAAATAATTGAGGGTTACATAGGGATGTAATTGATAAGTGTTGTCTACCTTTTTAATTATTATGTATGTGTCCATAAAATTGGGGTATGTAATAATTAAATCGGACTTCAAACTCACTAAGAAAAAATTGTTTTTCTCGAATTCTTTAATGAGGGTTATTGAATTTGAATTAAATAGTGGGAGGTAATTTATGATTAAAAGACCTTAAAATCATATCTACACATAATGTATTAAACATCTTCTTAAACTCCGTTTCGCTTTAATTTGTAGATAACTAGATATCTAAGATGGCTAAGAACCCGCTTTCCACAATTCTCGACACAAACAAACTCACTGGACCCAACTATTCTGATTGGCTTAGAAACCTTAAGATAGTGCTCAACTCTGAGAATAGAGCCTATGTCTTGACTGATGCACCCCTCTCGACTCTACCCGAGGATGCTGAGGAGGAGGAAATCGAAACCCATAAGAAATGGTTAAACGATGACCTCCAAGCAAGGTGCACGATGCTTGCATCAATGTCGAATGAGTTGCAAAAGCAACACGAAAATATGGCAAGTGCTGCTGATATTTTCAAACACTTGCAAGAGTTGTATGGTGAAAAGTCTAGGAGGGAAAGGTACTTAGTGTCTAAAGAGCTTTTTAGAGCTCGTATGACTGAGGGGTCAAATGTCCAAGAACATGTGCTTAAGATGATTGGGCTCATTGAGAAGCTCGCAAGTCTTGACATTTTTCTAGACAATGAACTCTCAGTGGACTTAGTACTTCAATCCTTGCCTAGCACATTCGATCAATTTGTGGTCAACTTTAACATGAACAGTCTGGAGGCGACCTTGCCTGACTTGTTAAGCATGTTAAGGACTGCAGAAGCCACCATCAAGAAGGACAAGCCAGTCCTACTTGTGAGTTCTGCCCATTCTAAGGCTAAGAAGCCAAAGAAAGGGAAAGGGAAAAGTTCCCAAAAGAACAAGAAGCTAAAAGCTAAAGGTGGGGTCAAGAAGGTTAAAGCTGATAAGGATAAGGGTGATTGTTTCCATTGCGGTAAACCAGGGCATTGGAAGAGGAACTGCAAGGAGTACCTTGCGACCCTAGGTGAGACCAAGGGTATGTTTTATGTTGAAGTTAACTTATCTGTTAACGATACTTCTTGGGTATTAGATACCGGTTGTGCATCACATCTTTGCAATAATTTGCAGGCAATGACAAGAAGTAGGATGCTAGGAAAGGATGAGATCGTTCTGAGACTTGGCAATGGAGCAAAAGTTGCTGCCACAGCGATAGGAACGGTCAACCTGGCATTAGGCGACGACATTAGAATAGTTTTAAATAATTGTCTTTATGTTTCTAGTATAATAAAGAACATTATCTCCATCCCTGTTTTAGATGGAGAGGGTTTTGAGTTTTTAATAAAAGATGGAAAGTGTTCCATTATTAAAAATTGTTCTTTACTTTTTACTAGTACTTTGACGAATTGTTTATACACTGTTCAACCAATTAATTCCGTCTTTCACATTCAACATAGTAACAAAAGAAAACAAGATAACTTAAACAGTACACTAATGTGGCATGCTAGACTAGGACATATTTCCAAAGAAAGAATGCACAAATTGGCAAAGGAAGGTGTACTCGACCTTAAGGAAGAGGAAACCATGCCTGCTTGTGAATCTTGTCTTAAAGGAAAAATGACCAAGTCACCATTTGTAGGACAAGTGGAACGTGCCACCCATCTTTTGGATTTGATCCATTCGGATGTTTGTGGTCCTTTTAGTATAAGTACTAAAGGAAGGTGTACTTACTTCATTACTTTTACCGATGATTATTCACGGTACGGATATGTGTACCTTATGAAGCACAAATCTGAAGCTTTTGAAAAGTTCAAAGAGTTTAGGAATGAAGTAGAAAAACAACTAAGTCATAGTATTAAGACTCTTCGATCTGATCGGGGAGGAGAATACTTAAGTGACGAATTCCTTAGTTATCTTAAAGAGAATGGGATTCTCTCTCAGTGGACTCCGCCTGGAACACCACAATTGAATGGGGTGTCTGAGCGAAGGAATAGGACTTTATTGGATATGGTCCGTTCCATGATGAGTTTCACTGAAGTTCCTCCATCTTTCTGGGGTTATGCCTTAGAAACTGCGGCCTATCTATTAAATAGATTGCCTTCCAAATCAGTGCCCAAAACGCCTTATGAGTTATGGCGTGGTAAACCGGCCTCATACAAATATCTTCGAGTATGGGGTTGTTCAGCCTACGTGAAAAGGCTAGTGGGAGATAAGTTAGAGTCTAAGTCTAGCTTATGTAAATTTGTGGGGTACCCTAAAGAAACTGCGGGGTACTACTTCTATGATCCATCGGAACAAAAGGTGTTTGTTTCAAGGAATGCCATCTTCTTAGAGAAGGAGTTTCTATTAGATAGAAAGGGCGAGATCATAGAACTTGAAGAAGTTCAAGAACCACAAATTATCTCACAAACTTTGGAAACACAAACACAAGAAAACACTGAAATATCTAACACACAACCTCCGAGAAGATCCGAAAGGATCCGAGGGCCACCTGAGAGGTATGGTCTATTACTAGAAAGTAATAAGGAGGAGCTTCAAGTGGATGAAGATCCAAGAAGCTACAACGAAGCAATATGTGATATTGATTCTGGGAAGTGGCAAAGTGCCATGGAATCTGAAATGGACTCCATGTACTCCAACAAGGTATGGACCTTGGTAGATCCACCAGAGGGTATAGTACCCATTGGTTGTAAGTGGATCTATAAGCGAAAGCTTGGAGCAAATGGAGAGGTAGTGACCTACAAAGCTAGGCTAGTGGCAAAAGGTTACACTCAAAGAGAGGGTATCGACTATGAAGAAACCTTTTCGCCAGTAGCAATGCTTAAATCCATTAGGATTTTGCTTGCAATATCTGCTCATTATGATTATGAAATATGGCAGATGGATGTGAAAACCGCCTTCCTCATGGAAACATAGAGGAAGAGATTTACATGAAACAACCAGAAGGTTTCATATCTAGTGGGAGTGAGCAAAAGGTTTGCAAACTCCAAAAGTCCATTTATGGACTAAAGCAAGCATCCCGAAGTTGGAACATCTGTTTTGATGAAACTATAAGGATGTATGGTTTCATTAAAAACGAAGATGAACCATGTGTGTACAAGAAAGTCAGTGGGAGTGCAGTGACATTCTTAGTACTTTATGTTGATGATATTCTACTCATTGGGAATGATGTAGGAATGATGCAATCGACTAAAGTATGGTTATCCACCAAATTCTCCATGAAAGACTTAGGAGATGCATCCTACATCTTAGGAATCAAAATCTATAGAGATAGATCAAGAAAGATGATAGGATTGTCTCAGTCAATGTACATAGACAAAATGCTAAAAAGGTTTAGTATGGAGGAATCAAAGAAAGGATTCTTGCCTATGAGTCATGGGATCCGGTATTCTCGATCCATGTGTCCTTCGACATCCCAGGAACGAGATAGGATGGCTCGCGTACCATATGCTTCTGCCATAGGAAGTATTATGTATGCAATGTTATGTACAAGGCCTGATGTGGCTCATGCATTAAGTGTAGTGAGTCGTTTTCAGTCCGACCCAGGTGAGTTGCACTGGGTAGCCGTGAAAACAATCCTCAAGTACTTGAGAAGGACTAAGGACTTGTTTTTGATATACGGCGGTGGAGAATTGAAACTAGAAGGGTTCACTGACTCTAGTTTCCAATCTGAGGTGGATGATTTGAAATCAATGTCGGGATTTGTATTCACCCTCAATGGTGGAGCAGTAAGTTGGAAGAGTTCCAAACAGAAAACTACTGCGGATTCCACAACCGAGGCTGAATACATAGCTGCATCTGATGCAGCAAAGGAAGCTGTTTGGATTAGGAACTTCATCCAAGGGTTGGGTGCAGTCCCTAGCATTGTCGATCCAGTACCTCTGTACTGTGACAATAATGGCGCCATTGCTCAAGCAAAGGAGCCGAGGTCTCATCAAAGATCCAAACACATAGAAAGGCGATACCATCTGATCCGAGAGATTGTTGGTAGAGGCGACGTACGCGTGGAAAGAGTCGACACAACGGAGAACATAGCGGATCCACTAACTAAGCCCTTGTCTCGTAATGTATTAGAAGGACATCTTGAGAAGATGGGTCTAAAATACCAAGGAGATTGGCTCTAGTGCAAGTGGGAGATTGTTAGAATAGTGCCCTGTGAGCCAATCCTAGATAGGCTTTATTTATCTATTCTTGTAGTAAACAATTTCGTTTTACATTATATTAATAAAAGGCATTTCTTCATCTTATGTTTATATCGTTATAACTGTATGATGAAGTCCCTAGAATTCACACATAGCTATGGGGCTTGATATCTCATTGGATGGATATCATAAAACAAGTTTCTAAGGCTGTGATTTCTAAATACTGTCCAAGTCATAGAATTATCAAGATGGGACATTGATAATTCGGATAGACTTGCGCCTATGATGCACACTCTTAATTAGAGAATGTCTCGTTTTATAGACATTAGTGTAGTTGACACAAATGCACATACGCGGGTGCTTGTTGAGAACAAGTTCACTGATTACCCTAACTGAAACTTCCTAAATTGGAATTATTTCTATATATGTCGAATTAGGAGTTTCTTAATCACGATAGTGCAAGATTAATTCTTTGACTTGAGTCATCACAGTAATCTTGTATATTGACTCACTGCACTTTGACTCCTGTGCCAGTTCTTTTACAAGGACACATATGGACTGGTGATTGGGTGTAGTGACTCGTATATGGAGGTTGGTGTTGACAACAAAGGATCCATCACTTGTCTAGATGAACAAGTGAATTTCCTATATAATTCTAAGTGATTTGACTGAGTTAGTCCTTGGCCAAGGCAAGTAAGTAATTAATTAAGAAATGAGTTTCTTGAATTAATTAATCACTAGTCAAACACACTTGAATTATTAAGATTGAATTTACAAGGATCTCGACCAATAAGATTCCTCGATTCTTAATTCAATTGGGAAATTAGTTGATGGAAGAATCTCACTTGCATGGAATGCGCGATTGGAAAGGTTCACTTTGAATCGCCTACATCTAGGTCTTCAAGATAAGTAGCTAGAAACTTTTCTTTGATTTATGGGTATCTTATATTTAATGGAGATTAAATAATAAGATGGTTAATTAAAAGTGTTTAATTAATCGAGACAATTTAATTGTCCAAATTAAATCATAAAGGTTATGAACCCATTACTAGTATGTTGGTGAACCTAAAGGGTCACACACAATACTCGGACAAATCCATTTCTTAATTAAGGAAATTTAATTCAAAGTAGTTGAGTTAATATATTAATTAATTAGATTAATTAATTAAGACTTTTATTTATTCAAGTGTTGGATAAATAAATTAATTAAGTTGATAAGATCAATTTAATTAAGCTTAAGTCTAGAAAGCATTTAATTTAATTAGAAGTGACTTTTATTAATCTAGTATGGTGGATTAATTATTAAAAGACTATTTTATTAAGTCTTGGTCGAAAATTTGGTGGAGGAAAATAATTAAAAGTTTAATTAATTTTCTTCTAGAAGGAAATAAGATTTCTTGGAGAGAAAGGAAACTAATTAAAATAGAAGAGTTCTATTTAGAAATTAATTAGTCTTCTATTCCTACATGGAAAAGGATTAATGTATAAGAGTTCTACATGGGAAAGAATTGCAAGAACCTAGTTCTATAAATAGGACTAGTATGGAACGAAAATATGATGATGACTTTTGAAGCCAAAATTTTTGTTCCTCTTGCATAGAAAAATCGTTTCTTTTTCCTCTCTCTCATATAGTGTTCTTGAGTTCTTGATTATTCATCAAGATCTTGAATTCAAGAATTCTTCCAAAATACTTAGAGAAGTAATTTTTGCTTTCACCTTAATCCCATACACTATTCCTTAGAGTTAGAATAAACGTTTATAGATCAACCTAGCTAAAGATTATAAACGAGTGGGTATCCGGGGTGTGGATCAACTTTAGAGGAGAAACACTTGGGTCTCTGAAGTGAATCAAGAATCCGATCAAAGACGTTTTTGGTGGAGGAATTCGAAATCTTCATCAAAGGGAAAAACGAAAGAGTTGATTTAAGGAACGAGAAGCAAGCTAGGGAGCTTACGTTAAGGAAGAAGAAACTCTTCGATTTTTACGAAAAATCGAATAAGGTAAGATCTTCTTTATTAAAGCTTTAAATAACAAATCAAAGATGCGCAAGCCTATGATACGTGATAAGCCCGTAGGATTAATAAACTCGCATGTTTAAATCCTAGAAACTAAAATTTTAATTTTCCGCTGTGCTTAGTCGGGCTACATGTATATTTCCCAACATGACATAATATAAGTGACTTGAATTTTGTACAATTGTCATATATAGAAGTCAATGCAATAGAAAATGTAACACCATTTGCAATAGAGGATCCAGATTACCATGCTAGAGTTCTTCACCACCACAATAGAGTTTTTCCTAATTTGTTGCACAAGCATAAACTTTTGTCTTTCTGGCTGAATTCTCAATCATACGCACAACACACACATGGCTACACTTAATATAACACACAAAAAAGAAAATAAAATAAAATAAAAGAAGTTGACATACAAACTTTTTTCTTACAAGTCAACACCTCATATAATAAATTAGAAAAGAGTGTTTGGCCAAAGAGACCTTAAAAATAGTCATCAAAACAGAGGCAATTCATAAACCTTAAACATAGTCATCAAAATAGAGACAATTCATAAACATACTTTTTCGCAAACTATCCAAACAAAATATAGAGATAGATCCTATGTGATCCATGCCAATCAAATGCCATCCCTCTCATTCTTTTCTTCATCTGTCAAAGGAGATCAATTAATTAGGAATATTATGAGAATAACATTTCAGTAATATATAACTTAATCAAAACCTTTTATAGATCAAGATAAACCACTTGATGGTCGAATCCTCCAAATTTTTCTTCTTGGTTGTATAACATAGGAGCCATAGATGCACTAGTTTCAATGTTTTGTACACATGTACGAATATTATGTCCCAAACCACCACATGAACTGTATTTTCTATTTTTCTCCATAATTTCAAATTCACAACTATCACGTCGAGTAGAACTATCATTTCTTCTTTTCTTTGATCCAAAAGGACGGCCCCTACGAGGATTGATCTTTGGCTCGTTAACTATTGATAGGTGTGAGATTTACATGTTTTAAAGCCACATATTTATGTTATTTACATTGGTTTATGCATGATTTATGCCACATATGCTTGTAATTAGTGTGCTTATTGAGTAAATGTGGAAAATCAGTGCAATTGAGGAAAACTGGACGGAAATGCAGATTTTCAGAGTATTTAGATGTGGAATTTGACAAATGTTTCTTCTACAAAGTTGTAGATATCTGTCTTAGCTTTACGTATCAACTTGAATCACCTAAATCGGAGGTCTGTGGAGAAAGTTATAAAAGAAACAAGATCGCTGCGCAGAAGGCAATCCTGAACTTCCCATAGAATATTACCATGAGAAATCCTTTTCGCCATTGCCTCATGCCTTGGGGTTCCCCTTAAAATAGACCAAAATACTTACTGGGTTGCTAGAGGAAGGTTTGCTAGAATGTGCGTTCAATTGGACCTTGAGAAACCTATCCAGGGAGTCATTGAGATTAATGGGAAAATGTATAAGTTGGCTTATGAGAACCTTCCCACGGTCTGTTTTACTTGTGGGAGGATTGGTCATCGACAGGAGGTGTGTCCGATGAAGGCGGCAATCTACGAAGGCAATCAAACTCAAGGATCATTGGATAATGTAAGGACCTAACCGGAGCAGAAAGAGGAACTGTACGAAGATTGGATCCATGTGACCAGAAATAAAGACAAAAAAAAATTACAGCTAAAGAAGGTGGAGCTGGCAAAAATGTTGGTATAGAGGGGTATAATGCATTCAATGTGCTGGGGGATGACACACAGGAGACGACAGGTGGTGAGAAGAATATGGAGCACGATTCAGTGAAAGAGCCAAATAGCCAAAACCCTAGCCCAGGTTTCAGTAACCCTAAAAAAATGTTTTTTGGGGAATAGGAGCAATAAAGTAGACGTTGGGAGAAGGATTTTTCACCAAAAAGGAAATTTAAAGGACCTTGGGGAAAATAGTAATCGGTCAAACTTTGTCAAGTCCCATCCTAATTTGACACGTAAGATAGAAGAGTCACATGTTGCCAACAACCCAAAGTTACCTACTGTTAGACTCACTAGGAGAGAACAAAAGCCAACAAAATTTTTTGAACGAAAAAAAAAAATAGATAAGTCCAATGGAGAGGGACGAAAACTCGACTCTGGAGGAGGACAGGTTCGTGTTCCCGGAGACGAGCTTCTTTTTCCTGGAAGACAGAATGAGACGTCCGCACTTCTTCACGCAGGTGGCACTTCAATGCAAATGGGTGAGCACCACCTCCATCAACCCTCTTTTCTGGCAGGTGAAGGCGGTGGCCAGCTACGATTGCCCAGTGGGACAACCAAATCGATTTTTCGAATTGGCTTTGGATCTCAGTTTGAGAGAGCAGATTCTGCAGATGGAGATGTCGAGATTCTTGATGTTTCAGATCCAAGATGCAATGAGGGGGTTTTCTCATTAACAGGCCCTCATTCTCCCCAATTTATTTATTGATCCTATGAAGATTCTTACGTGGAACTGTAGAGGAGCGGGGTCTCCTGATTTTAGAGCTAACTTCCAAGAGTTTGTTAGGAGTCATAACCGGATGTGATCTTCCTCATCGATACTAGGGTTTCTGAGGAACGGACATAGGCCATTTTACTCGATTAGGGTTTTCTGGAGTGTGTCGTGCTCCGACGGGGGGTATGCGGGGTGGTATTTGGATGTTGTGGGATTCGCAAGCTATCAAGGTTGAAATCCTTCAAACGACATCACAAGCTATACACGCCATTATTGGTCCCCGTATTGGGGAGAGTGTTAGAGCATATGCCCTCGAATGCCATAAAGAAGATAGATTTATAGGGCATAAACATTGTAACTAAACTATGGTTTTTCTATTAATATAAGCCAGTTGATTGTTGTTTTCTTATAGACATTTATAAGGTGTGAATAAACAACGTAAAGTCCTTGATGACAAGGCGAACCTTCTACCTCCTATGGGATATGAGGAAAGGCACTAGAATGGTTTGACGTTTGACATCTAAAAGAGTTTGCAAGTCTAAGAAATATTGATTAGGCATCAATAGTGAATAAAGACTTGTATGATGTAAGTTTCGACAGAGAAAGTGCCAGTCGTACACTATGAAAATGGTAGTGGGAACTTATGTCATAGATGTGTCAGTTGGACTGATATGTTCGAACAAGGCTCGCATCAGTTCATCACATGGGTATTCACTCATTGACAGTCAATGATGAAACTGATAAGTAGTGATAGGTACGTGTGAACCTCTGACCTGAGAAATCGAGTTAAAGATGTACTTGTGACATCAAGTCTGTCATTAGAGTAGTTAGATTCAAATCACATGTTGGTGGAATCGACCTCGAAGTGTGACTTGATGGGCAAGTAGCATTGTTAACTGATTTGCAATATGGAATTTATTCTCTCATAAGTGAATGAGTAAAATATCCTATGCGATCATAAATAAGTGAGGATGAAAGTCTTTGGCCAAAGCATTTAAATACCTCGACTTATTATGAGCTTAGGCATATGGTCAAGTTATATGAGTTTGACTTTAAACCATGACTCTTACTTGACTGGGATATAAGAATAAAAGGTTTATACACGTACGGTATTCACGGCGTAAAGATTTGGAAATGATCCTATTCATTCATTCTCAATTGGGTTACGGTGTGAGCCACGAGACTGGCTAGGTGTCACTCACACCCCTTTGGATTCCTCCCAATTGCTTTTTGAGACAAACTTAATGAGTTGCGCTTAAAGGAAGTGCAAAAGGAAAAACATGGGAAAAAGACTTGAGAGAAATTCACTGCATTGGATGCCGTAATTAATTAATTAATTATTGGATAATTTAATTAATTAATTAAATTAATGAGTTAATTAATTTTTTGGAGAAATTGAATTATAAATTAATTAGGAATTGAATTAATTGGATTATCAATTTATTTATTGAGTAAATAAATTATTCGATTAATTAATTAACAAGCAAGACGAAAGTCTGAAGGTTTCCAAGCCCACTAAGGGGCGGCCAAATAGACGCCCAAATAGGGCTCTTGCATGCTAGAGTTATTGTTTCATAATGATATAAATATATCACAAGGTAAAAAATAACACAAGGCAACTTACATAACTTTCTCTCTAAGAAAAAGTCTCCCACCTCTCTCTCTCTCTCTCTCTCTCTCTAGCCGTCTTTGATAAGGAACAAAGGAGGAGTTTTTCGTTTTTGATTCCGGCATGACGAATTAGAGACGTTGGCAAATTCGGCGTTAGAGAAAAGGATCACGTTCAGAAATCAACATACGCGAGATCGGTAATTTTTCTATATACAATTAAACACGAGGATTAGAGATGATTCGGGCTTTGGGAATTAAATTTACTTTCCGCTGCGTTTTATTCGAATAATTCCCAATAGAGAGTTGGTTTTGTTCGGGGTGTTATGGAAGCCCTCAAGCTGGGACCAGGGAGCAGCTTTGGAGAAACCTGGAAGTGCTTAGCTCTCACATTGATAAACCCTGGTTAGTCACGAGAGACTTCAATGATATTGTAGCTGTGCATGAGAAACGGGGAGGGAGACCAGCTAACCTTGGGCATAACACAAGGTTTAACAACATGATTAGTACGTGTGGTTTGATTGATTTGGGTTTTCAAGGTAGTAGGTTCACTTGGCATAGAACAGTTGACGGCGAACCTACTATCTAGGAAAGGTTGGACATGTCTCTTGCAAACTAAGAGTGGAGGATGAAGTTCCCGGAAGCGATTGTGGTGCATCTCCCTCGTACCTCGATAGACCATAATCCTATTTTGACTGGTAGCGAGGGATTGTCCAGAGGGAGTCGGGGTGATAGGCCTTTTCGTTTTGAATTAGCTTGGACGTCTCATCCCATGTGTAAAGATATTATTGCTAGCATCTGGAATGATTCAAATTCAGTCTCTAAAGCCATCTAAAAGTTACCCAAAGCCATGAAGGTTTGGAACAAAACTGTTTTTGGAAACATTATCAGTCGAAAAAAAGAACTTATTGCCCGAATTCGAGGTATCCAAAGGAGCCTTTCAGATCGGGAAAATGAATATCTCATAGGGTTGGAGGAAGTGCTTATTCGGGAGCTTAACACTACTTTAAAACAAGAGGAAGCGCTTTGGTTCCAAAAATCGAGAGTTCAATGGCTTGCTTTAGGTAACGACAACACCCATTTTTTCCACTCGACAACTATAGTTTGAAGACGGAGGAATAAGGTGGAGATGCTTAAGATTGATGATGAGTGGTGTTCGGATGTGGAGATGATCAAAAACCATGTTTTTGATTATTTTCAGAACCTTTTTGCTTCTAGTGTTGGGGCGGTTAAATCCATGCCAAAGAGCCATTTCCAACACTCTCTTTCTCTTGACCAGTATGAAGCATTGAGAACGTGCCGTCTAGTGAGGAGATATTTGATGTGGTGAAATCCCTGAACCCTCATAAAGCGTCGGGTCCTGATGGATGTCAGGCGTTTGTGTATCGAAAATTCTGGAAGATTATTGGCCCTTCGGTTTGTGATTTTGTGAGAAGAGCTTTCTCGGAAGGTAGGTTCGAAGAATCTGTTGGTGGGACTCTCATTTGTTGATACCAAAGGTGGAGAGTCCAAGCCTTATTTCACAATTTCGGCCCATCTCTTTATGCAATGTCCTTTATAAAGTCATTACAAAGACAATTACTTTGAGGTTGAAAGGAATGATGAATGATTTGGTTACTCCCAATCAATCGAGTTTTATTGCGGGGAAGCACACCCATGACAATATCCTTGTGGTCCAAGAAATGGTGCATGGATTTCGAAGGATGCAAAGTCGTAGGGAGGGATGATGATAAAGTGCGCTGGAAATTTGTTGAATAAACGTTACACTTATTTAAATTTCCTAGCTCTATTGTCGACCTTATCATGTTTTGTATCGGGTGCTCTAAGCCTCGGGTTCTTTGGAACAGGCTGCCCCTTTAAGAGTTTTCTATGTCGTGTGGGTTGAGACAAGAGGACCCTTTGTCCCCTTACTTATTCATTCTTTGCATGGAACGTTTAGCGTATTGTATTGAGGAAGCTGTTCATCCAAACAATGGGATCCTACCCCAGCTTGTAAGGGAGGTCCGATTTTCTCTCATGTCTTCTTCGCCGACGACCTTATTTTGATGGATCGAGCGACTAGAAAGAACATGGTCACCATCAAAACTGTTATGCGGGAGTTTTGTGGGGCGTCGGGTCTTGTGATAAATAGGAATAAATCTAAGATCCTTTTTGCAAAGTGCACGAAGCGACGAGAGAGAAGACGTATCTTGATGGAATTAGGGGTGGGGTGTACCGACAACTTGGGAAAATACTTGGGATTGCATATCATACATAATCGTGTATCGCCTCGGGTCTATCTCGAGCTTATCAATAAAGTGCAAGCACGTCTATCTTTGTGGAAGGCACAACTTCTCAATTTGGCAGGGAGGATGACGCTTGTGAAATCCGTCATAGCAGCGTTACCGGTGCATGTTATGCAAAGTGTTTGGCTTCCGCAAGGTACTTGTAACTACCTTGACAGATTGAATAGAGTTTTCCTATGGGCTAGGAGTGCTAACCCAAAGAAGCTTCATCTCGTGAAATGGGAAAAAGTGATCCAAGATAAACAAGATGGGGGTTTGAGCATTAGGATGGCACGGGAAACAAATGTTGCCCTGTTAGCTAAAATAGGGTGGAAAATCTTGACCAACGAAAAAGCTATTTGGCAGGCTATGTTTACACGGAAATATTTGAAGGACTCTATTCTAGAGTATGATCCGAAGCCCAAAGACTCCGCCCAATGGAAAGGCATTGTCAGGAGTTTTAAGATGGTGGGGGAGAATGTCAGGTGGAGAATAGGTAATGGGGAAAAGGTTTTCATCTGGTTTGATAATTGGGTGGGGAAAGAACTGTTTTGTGATACTGTGGGAGACCAAATCGATGATGATGAGGTCCATTGAAATGTATCTGATATAATAGATGGAAATGGGGAATGGAATGTCCAAAAAATCAAAACCAAACTGCCTGATCATATTATTTGAAGTATTTTGGAAGTCCGAAGACCATATTCGACGAAGGTTGAGGATATCAGGATTTGGAAGGGTACGAGCAATGGGAGATTCTCATGTAAGTCAGCTTATGCAATGTTGGTGGAGAGTAGGGATGAGAGGGCTCAAATAGACAAATCATGGATGTGGATTTGGAAGCTAAAAGGTCCTACAAAGCTTAAGATTTTCTTGTGGATGATTAATCATAACAGTATTACCACAAACCTGTTTTGTCACTATAGACACATCTCGGATACCGGTAATTGTCCCCGTTGTGACCAAGCACAAGAGGATATTACTCATGCACTTCGGATTGCGTGGAAGCTAGAAAGGTATGGGAGTTTCTTATACTCCCGTCTCAATTTCTGGAGTTTATGTCAATTCCTTCGGCTGAGTGGATAGAGAACAATCTCACACGCCATTTTGACAACATCATTCTTCCGGGCATGAGTTGGAAGATTCTCTTTCTTGTGTCCATTTGGATTATTTGAAAAGCTAGGAATACGGTGGTTTTTAAGGGGAGACGAGAACACACGAGAGAACTTATTCCAAAAATTAAGCTCATGTCTATTGATTTGGAGAAAGCTTTTCCTAGGGTTGGGAATAAGTTGAAGGATATGCATACGATTACCCGTTAGGACAAACCTCGCTTTGGTTGGTATAAATTAAACACGGACTGGAGTTATTTTAGCCACACTAATAACGCTGCAGCCAGGGGTCTAGTGAGAGATTAAAATGGACATTGGTGTGTTGGCTTTAGCTGGAACACAAATGAAGCCGAATTGCTTGCACTTAGGGAAGGTCTCCGAATTGCTTGGGAGAGAAGGTTCCATAAAATCGAGATTGAAGTTGATTCGGAGGTAACACTTAATCTTGTCAAATATAGGGATACTAGTCTTCACCCGATGGGAGGGATTATCGAGGATTGTAGGAAGCTTTTATGTACGCCATGGGATATGTCTATTCGTCATACACGTAGGTTGGGTAATACGTGTGCATATTTACTTGCTAAGATGAGTCACAATGCTCAGGAGTTAGTCGTTTGGCAGGAGCCTCCTATGGAGTTGGAACAACTTTTGGAGTTTGATTTGTAGTTTTTGTAATTCTCGTTGTTTAACTAAAAAAAAAGTAATGATTAGATGAATAGTGTTGGATTTAAAAATTTAAAGGAAGGAGAGAGAAAAGTTTAAAAAATTAAAAGGAGATGAGAGAGAAAAGTGATAAAAAGAAATTGTGAGATGAGTGATGTGAAATGTAATTTTAAAGAAATGGTTGAAATTTATTGGGAACGTAAAAATGAGAATGAAAATGAGAATATTTTCAGTTAAAAACAGTATAAAATGTGTATTTTTATTTTCAAATGAAAATGAAAATGGAAAAAGTATTTTGAAAATACAAACAAACAAAGCCTAGGATTCCTCTACGTACCACAATAACCTTTTCATTAATTCCAAACCCTCTAGGAACTCCTATAGAGCAAATGACGACACTAGTGATTTAGTATATAAATTCGTACCACATAACAAATCTTCTGATTCCATATACAACCCGTACAATTCCCTTCAATATATACACAAATCATCTTCAGATTATACATCTTTACAACTTCAGTTTAATTTCTTGTGTGCAGTTGTATTATAGATTGTCTTACTCTTCGAGAAAAACTCAAAGAAACTGTTCGGGCCTGTCTGAGGAAAGAAGCTGGAGGCCCCGTTGCCAATGCCGCTGGTAAAGAGATCTCTTCCAACTATGGAAGATTTTTTGGACCGTCGGAGATTGTTCTTAGTGACAGAATAAAAGTTACAAGAATAAACGTCAAAGATAAGATTTTCAAGAAAGATGGCGATCATGACGTGCTGAAATCAATAAAGGAAAGGGAAAAGGTGGAGTGGCTTAGACAAAGCAGGGATTATTCCTTTATATCATCTGAGAATGAGATTTCAGGAAAAAAATCCGCTGTTAGTCAAGAAATTCCGAAGATAAATTGTTTTACTAAAGATGGCAAGAATTCCAGGGTTCCTGATGGAATGAAGGAAAAGACGTGTAATGCGAAAACCCTGGAACGTACGAAGAAAATTACTGCGAAGAAATACGAAACTCAAAGAAAACTTATGACATCAACTACTTAATGAAGGGTAAATATTCAAAAACCCTAAGTAGGGTTTCTCATGTGAAAACACAGATTTCTTATGTAAAATCAAAGAAACCCTATGAGCATATGAAGAAATCTTGCAAGGAGGATTCGGTTATAAAGGAAAAGGCGACGACGGTAAAATTACCTCAATTACAGTAGAAGATTAATCCAGATGAAGAATGGGGGATTAAAAGAAAACAAGAGCAATTAAAGAAAGAATATGAAGGGATGGATGCTGATAGCATAGCCAAGATCTTGTTTGAGTATGATCCAACAGAGTATTCTTCTTCTGATGAGTATCATCTTCGAAGATGATTTCAATATGGTGACTAGTTTTGCTGATATTCAGAAGGAAGAAAGGCGGAGCGCGAAAATTGCTAATGAAAGAAGATGATGAAGAACTGATCAGGAAGATAGTGCAATAATCTTCCAAGAAGCTTAAGCGGATGAATTAAATTTTTAATAGAAGTTCTCATTCTTTAATTTTTTATTTAGGGTGTTTTTCTATATACGTTATTTTCGTAGTGACATGATGTATAATATTTTTAGAATTTTTATTCAATGAAGGAATCTGAAGTCATCTTCAAAACATTATTATTGTTGTTGTTAGTGTAAAAAAGAAAGTTATGAATATTTTATCTCACTTTTTAATTTTTTCATGAATTGAAATGGACGATAAAACAATAGATGAACAAAATTGTAAGCTAAATATTACAACCACAAAACACAATTGATCATATTCTTTTCATGGATAAAATTAAAAGATATCGGCTCATACTTATTTGGGTTAACTTACTCTTGCCACGTTGATCCAATAATATAGGACGATGTCAAGATTCTATAATATCTTACAATTCTTTCTTTTTCGTATTACATCATGGTAAAATGGAACAACACGTGCAGTACACCGATACTACGACTTTGGACGAATGATACTTGGTGAGTTCTGAGACTCGGGGTCTTGGGATAATCTACACCATCCCCATGTGTATATCACATGAATTGTGTAGATCACCTAGGACCCCGAGTCCCATCACCCACTTGGGACAACTTGCATTCCTCAAGCAGAAATTGGCATAACGAAGGGGGCGCTCGCCTGTAAACTATTTGAACGTAGTTGATTTCGCCATCGTCTGGAAGAAGTGTTATACCAATACTCCACCCATGCCAACCACCCTACCCATCTCCTCGGTTGTTCCGATATATAACAGCGTAAATAAGTCTCCAACATGCAGTTCAACACTCAGTCTGTCCATCCATTTTGGGATGATATGCCGAGCTCAAGTTCAACATAGTACCATGTAACTTGAATTTATCGTAAATCAATAGGGGGTGAAAGTTTTGATCTTGCTGATTGTGATATGTTTTTCTCATGGCTGATTTAGATGTGAAATTTAGTGATCTTGAAGCTGGAAAGATGGGGCTCGGGGTTAGGTTTGTGTCCTAATTTAATAAGGGTTTGTTTTTTTTGGGTAAAAGTCCATGCATGCATGAAGTGTTTGGAAAAGAAAATGTGGTGTTGGATATTATATAAATTTGATTTTCAAAGAAAATGAATTTTTGGTTGCATCTGCTAATCATATTTAGATATCATATATATTTCGATGTATAATTGTGGATACATTCTTGCTAATTATGGGGGCATTAATCTACGTTACTTATCTCATTTCAGGTTGCTATATATGGTCATAGGACCAGACATATATGGGGTGTTTTGAGGGGGAAAAAAACTTTTCATCTCGTACGATATTGCAAAAGGTACTTTTGGTCCCGTTCTTTTTTAACTCGACACTTTTAGTACTCCAGTAAGAGTTAAAATTTGCAGCTTTGGTCCCGACTGTCAATTTTTTGACGGAATTTGTCACATGGAGGTCACGTGACTGTTAGATAGGGCCTTTTTGCAAGTTTTTCAAAATACTTGGGTGTTACTCGAAAATAATGAGAAGAAAAATAGATAAATTCAAAAAAAGTCAGATAAATAATAAAGAAAATCAAAACAAAACTAGAAAAAAAATTCTGAACATTAAAAATTATTTTACAAAATAAAAAAAATGAGAAAATCAAAAAAAGAAAAATGTCTGAAAAATCAGAAAATATTTCAAAAAATTTAGAAAAAGAAATAATTCTCAAAACCAATAAACACTTCAGAAAATTCAAAAAAATGGGAATAAAAATAAAAATATTCTGAAAATTGGAAAACATATCAAAAATTCAAAACTAGTAAGAAAACTAAAAAAATCGAAAAAATATAAAAATAATTCTGAAAATCAGAGAGTATGTCAAAGAATTAAAAAAAAATAGTAAATCAAAATAAAAACCTTTTATGTATTAAATATATAGATTTATTTATATTTAACAAAATAAAAAACCTTTTATATTTTTATTTTTTTTAATTCTTAAAGATTCAATTAAATTAAATACTTTATTATTTCTCCCAAATGATGATGAGGATGGGGACTCAAAAATTCTCTCTAACTAAACCCTAATTTAACCGAGGATGGCATATTCTCCTTTCTTTCTTGGATCTTTTTCGTCTTCAATAGAATCTTACCATGCCTCTTCAGTATCAATCTTCAAGGTTTCTGAATTTGAATCAATTTCTATAGGTATCTCGTCATTTTCAAGCGCTTTTAATGTCCCCGAATTCCTTTGTTTGGATGTGTGGGTTGAGGGAACCCAAACCCCACTGCCGGATTTTGTGGTATCATCGGGGAACTCGATGGTGAAGATCGAATTACCCAAGATTGTTGCTTATTCCTCGACGAGTTCTGTTAGTCAAATCCCTAGGTTGTGTTTGTTTCTATTTTGAAGGGTTTTTTTGATGAAAATTTTGGTGAAAAAGTTTAGTGTATTTATGTGAAAATGTGTTTGATTTTGTATTTGATTTTATTTTCAGAAGAGACAAAAGTTACTGTAGCAGTCAAATCACGTAAGTTTTTGTCTGAAAAGTTATGTTTATAATTAGTTAATGATTGAAAAATATAATATAAAATTTATATGATAGTAATATTATATATATATATTGTAGTTTATGTGATTAAATTTATAAGATTTATTTGTATAATTGTGTATATACATATGTGTGTAAATTTTAAAGTATTATATAATATGTGTGTACATGTATATGCGTATTAAATTTTTTACTCATATATAAAAGTTTTACGTGTATATGATCATCTATATTAGTTATATATACAAATATATATAAGCATATATATACTTTATAATTATCCCTTTAATTGTGTATATATCTTTTTAGTCCCTCCAAATCAATATAATATAGCATTCTTTTACTATTTGAATGACACTAAGTTATCTGATTACTTTAATTGAAACAACAAATACTTTGAGTTTTGAGCAGATATAATTAAAATATAATTCACGCCACCTACTCAAGTTGCTTGATTCGAAGATATAATTGATGGATTTTGTATTAACTTTTTGTCTGCCCATATATGTCTAGTTGCGTTGAATTTTTAATATAAAATCGTCCAAACCCAATGATAGACACCCCTAATCAATAGAAATATAGATGAACAAGACCAAAAAAAAATTTCTTAAATTTTAAAGGGTAAAATGCATAAAATTCCCTGTGTTATATGTTGAGTAATATTCTAAACTAATAAATTTAATTCTTTACATTGTTATTAATATTAAACTGATTTAGTGTAAACAAATATGTTAAATATATTTCTCTTTTCGTTAGAGAGTTAAAAGAAAAGTAAGAAAGAGAAATATTAAAAACTCAAAAAAGTAAGCCAAAAGTGGAGAACGGTGTAGGGTGACATAGGTAATGTAAATGCAGAGAGAGATGCCATGCCACAATGTCTAGGCCAAAAGCTGTCCAAAATGTTTGGCCAAAAAAACCTGTTTGGTGAAAAATGGATAAGCCAAATGAGTTTTGCCAAAATATTTGGCCAAAATATGGTTTCAAAATATAAAAAAGCAAAGCTAGTTTTTCGTCGCCACAAGATCTATCACATTGAGTTCAGGAGGATGCGACTGGATCCAGCTTCTTTCTCCATCATTATCGCCGAAAACACAAGAAATACAAATTCAATCAGTGGGCTCCCCTTGTTTGGACTCGGGATCTCCTCTGATCAATACCCGCTTTGCCAATTTGGTTTCATCTCCTGCTCTTTACAGAAATTGAACCAATGGAATTTTGCTTTCTATTGAATTTTTGTTACCGCCGGGTGAATTAATTTCTTGCAAACAAGTTCCGATTAGTTCTGCAGCACTGCCTGATTATAAATTAGAGTCCGACATTGATGAACATTTGAAGCCCACGTCCGAATGCTTGGAGTAGACTATTACCAATTGAACGTTCGAACGTGGGTTCGAACGTAAACTCACCCACGTTCGAACTTCTCAAACAGATTCAAAATTGGACACTACTGAAAGAGTTAGGTGCCCGACGTGCCATTTGTTGGGCGTAGTAGCTGACTCTTTAAACAGTCTTATATTGTATCTTGTCAAGTTATTTAATAAAAGGCATATTCTTCTTTATCTTATCATTATATGCAATTAGATAAAGTCCCCTAGATCACTCTTAAGCTTTGAGATGTGTTTGGTATCGGGGATGCCAATCATGGAATACGTCTCTAAAGTTGTGGTCTTAAAGATGTTCCAAGTCATAGAATCATTGAGATAGGGATATCAATGACTCGTAAAGACTTGCACGTACAATGCACACTCTTGGAGAGTGTATCCTATTCCATGGATACTGATACGGTGTACATCAGTGCATGTATGTGGGTTCTCGTTGGGATCGAGTAAACTGAACAACCCCGCCGAGATTCCATATTGGAGTCAATGTCGAATTTGGAATCTCCTCGGTTACGTAGGCATAAGATTGGTCCTCATGACTTGAGGCACCATTGGTCGTCTCGTGCATCGCCCACTGTACTTAGATTTGTCACACGATTCCAGGTGAGTCATAAAGTGGGGCATATTGGGTCCAGTCTGGTTATGTACAAAGGCGCGTGAGTGCCAAGAAAGAATTCGTCACTGATCATTAGCATCGGCGCATATCCTATGTACTTCATAGTGTATTGACCATGGGAACCTCCGGCCGGAGTAGTATCAATAAGGAGGAGTAGTGTTTCCTCGCTTGATTGATAAATTGGTCAATGTCACTTAGATCGATATACATAGAATCGAGTTACTGGGATTTCGATTGACATCCAAGTCCTAGATTCGATCGGGATATTTGATGGAAGGATTTTACTTATGCGAAAATCGTAATGCGGAAAGGTCACCTAATAATCGTTCATGGCTAGGTCTTCTTGGCGCGTGGCTAGTACTAACCTTGATTTGTAGGAACCATGAATTAATCGGTAATTAATTCTTGGTCAGATTAAAATACTTGGAGTAATTAAATCTAGCAATGAAAATTGCAAAGGCACAACGAGGTTGTGTTCCGACTACTAGTACATGAACGAACCTACAATGGGGTTACACACTTACTCAAGAAAGTTCAATTGCTATGTGAATATTAATCCGGTTTAGGATTAAAGTAAAATTGATTAATGAGATTAATTAATTAAGTGGAAGACATTTTAATTAGTAGGCTTGGGAAAATAATTTTTTTATTAATTAATCTTGGAGATTAATCATTAACGGAAATTATTATTATCCGGGAATATATTTAAGCTACTAATTTTACTATTAATTAATCATGAAGATTATTTAATTAACAAGTCTTGGAAGACTTGGGAGTCATTTTAATTAAGTTGGACTTAATTAAATGAAGTCACAAGAGTAAAATTCAAAGCTAGTCAAAGTTTGACTTGTAATGTTTTTTAAATGAAGAAGAAAATGAAAAATATTCTCTTACACATGTGGTGGTAGTTGAGAATGGAATGGTAGGTGAGAATCAGGTGGTAGGTGAAGAAAAACAAGTCTTCTACTCCACCTAACACCATATGGCCGAAAATTGATGGCTATAAAAGGAGGTGTTCTTGCTCTCATTTAAAACTTGATGAAAACTTAAAAAGAAAAAAAAACTTAGAGCTTAGTTCTTCATCTCTAGATTTTTCTAGCTTCTCTTGTGATTCTTGAAGACTTTCTTCTATAGAACTTCTTCTTGAAGATTAGTTGTAAAAGATTATCTTCCACAGATATTTCTTTTAGTAACTCTTCTTGTCTTCCACTTTTCACTACATAGACTTCATTTCCTTAGAGCATATATCTAGCCAATCTTTTGCTTAAGGTATGAACTTACTTGAGGTGTGTCCTTGTAGAGGCTTCTTTCTTTAGGAGCGTATGGTGGTTTGATTCGAACCCTTCCATGTTGAGGTGAGGATTCGAAAATGAGAGCCAAAGTTTTTGGTGTGGTTTTCCTTGTGTTGTGGTTTTACACCCTCACTTTAATAAAACCCCAAATCTTGTAATCGGTTTAAAACCCCTTTACTCGTATTAGTTTTTGTTGTGCATTACTTTGACCCCCTAGCTTGGGATGCCGATATATTTGTGTTTTATATACTTTATTTCTTCCGTTGCGCCGGCATCGCTTGTGGGGGCATACCGATCCTAACAGTGGTATCAGAGCCCGGGTTATGCACATTAAAAACTTTGCATGTTTTTGCTTTCCGTTTCATGTAGTATTTTAACCGGTTGCTTAAATCTATATGTTACATTTGTTGATTTAATAATAGCTTGGGATTTGTCATCGTTTTTCTTAGGCTGTGAAATGCCATGAAGCTTGGCCCGCCGTCCATGAGTCGTGGGGTGGCGTCAAGTGGATTAGGCTGTGACCACCACTAAGCATAGAGATGCTCGTGGGATCGATTTGTCTAGGTGTCGTCCAGGAGTAGTGGGGCACACTAGTCCGGTCGATTGACCATGAATATTTGATGGGCTTGACTTAACGTTTACTACCATATGGGCTCGTGTTCTCGGGGTATATGGGAAAGACGAGGCAAAATATCTTGAGAACTATATGTCGATATAGAAGGCCGGTAAGCCTACCATACGGATTTATCATATGGGCTCGTGTTCTCGGGGTATATGAAGAGTCGCTTATGGATCTCGAGCCCACTAGGGAGACCCGCATATCTCCTTGAATATCCATATAAGAGGGTTATGGAATTTGATAAAATAGTGGGAGACACGTACGATTAAAGACCGAATTATATGTGGACAAGATACATATTGAATGCTAATTGTTTTGCCTCGCTATTTATTTTGTAGTTAACAAAATGGCCAAAAATCCACTTTCAACAATCTTAGATTCAAATAGACTTGTCGGTCCCAACTACGCCGATTGGTACCGAAACCTTAAAATTGTGCTTCAAAGTGAGCGCAAGGATAGCGTATTAGATGCGCCTTTGCCTCGCGTCACTCGCACAAGCACTGATGATGAACGTGCCGCTTTTGATAAGTGGACCGATGATAATATCCAAGTGAGATGTATCATGATGGCTTCAATGACTAATGAGCTTCAAAAACAATTTGAGCACATGACCATCTCTAAAGATATTATCAAAAGTCTCGAGGAGCTCTATGGCACTCGAACTAGGAGGGAGAGATTCACAATCTCTAAAGAGCTATTTCGCGCTCGTCTGCACGAGGGATCGTCGGTCGATGATCACGTTTTACGCATGATCAGCCTTATTAATAAGATTTCTGATCTTGGCGTAAAACTTGAGACCGAGGTTTCTATTGACCTCGTGCTACAGTCCCTTCCAAAGTCATTTGACCAATTTGTCATCAACTACAACATGAATCAACTTGAGGCTTCATTACCCGAGTTGTTGAACATGTTGAAGAGTGCAGATGCCACCATCAAGAAAGATAAGCCGGTACTACTTGTTGGTTCCTCATCCCGTTCTAAGGGCCGTAAGGCCAATAAGAATAAGGGGAAGAAGAACAACAACAAGAAAAAACAGTTGAAAGGCAAAGGTGGTGTAAAAAAGGCTAAGGGTACCGATCATGATGCGTGCTTCAATTGTGGTAAAAAGGGACATTGGAAGCGTAATTGCACTGAACCAATGAATGGTATGTTTTATGTTGAAGTTAACTTATCAGTTAATGATGCTTCTTGGGTGTTGGACACCGGATGTGGAGTTCACCTTTGCAATGATTTGCAGGTGATGGCAAGAAGCAAACAGATAAGTAGAGGGGAGATGACCATGCGGTTTGGGAATGGAGCACGGGTTGCTGCCACGGCCGTAGGAACTATCTACTTATCTTTTCCCAACAAAAATCGTGTTATTTTGAACAATGTATTTTACATTCCACAATTAATTAAGAACATCATTTCTGTACCCTTGTTGGACAATTAAGGTTATAGTTTTGTTATAAAAAATGGAGCTTGCTCCATGTTTTATGGTTCTTCTTTAATATTGGAATCAAAGTTGTCTGATGGCTTATACACGGTTCTCCCCGATACTCCAATCTTATAATCTCAACATGAAGAACATTCTAGTAAGAGAAAGTTAAATAATCAAAATGATACATACTTGTGGCATGCTAGATTAGGCCATATCTCTAAGGATAGGATTCATAAGATGGCGGATAAGCTTGACCTTCGGGAAATGCTAGATATGCCAACTTGTGAATCTTGTCTAAAGGGTAAGATGACCAAGTCACCATTTGCCGGGCAAATGGAGCGAGCTACTAACCTTTTGGACTTGGTCCATACGGATGTATGTGGTCCGCTTAATGTAAGCACTAAAGGGAACCATTCTTACTTCATAACCTTCACCGACGACTTCTCGAGGTATGGTTACGTGTATCTTATGAGATACAAGTCTGAAGCCTTTGAGAGGTTCAAGGAGTTTAGACATGAAGTAGAGAAGCAAACGGGAAGAAGTATCAAAGCTCTTCGATCGGATCGAGGTGGAGAATACTTGTCCCGTGAATTCCTTGATTATCTAAAAGACAATGGGATTGTCTCTCAGTGGACTCCGCCCGGTACTCCCCAACTTAATTGGGTAAGCGAGCGAAGAAATCGGACCTTGATGGACATGGTTCGATCCATGATGAGTTTCACTGGACTTCCTCTTTCCTTCTGGGGATATGCCCTAGAATCTGCGACGCATCTATTAAATAGAGTACCGTCAAAGAGTGTCTCCAAGGTGCCATATGAAATGTGGTTTGGTAAACCACCCACTTATAAATACCTAAGGGTATGGAGTTGATCGGCTTATGTCAAGCAACTAGTGGGCGATAAGTTAGATGCAAGATCCTCCTTATGTAAGTTTGTGGGATATCCAAAGGAATCCTATAGATATTATTTCTACAACCCATCGGAACATAAAGTGTTTGTTTCAAGGAACGCTACCTTCTTAGAGAAGGAATTTCTATTGGATAGAAATGGCGAGGTTGCAGAACTTGAGGAAACTCAAGAACCACAAAAGGGTTCACCTGATACCACAGATGCACAACTAGAAGTAGTAGCAAGTACACAACATCCTCGAAGATCCGAAAGGATCCCGAAACAACTTGAGAGGTATGGTTTCTTGCTTGATAACAATGAGGATGGTAATTCCCCTGATCCAAAGACATATGGGGAAGCGGCGTTGGATGTCGATTCGGGAAAATGGTTAGAAGCCATGCAATCCGCGATGGACTCCATGCACTCCAACAAGGTTTGGACCTTGGTAGATCCACCTGACGGGTCTAAACTCGTAGGCTGCAAGTGGATCTATAAGCGAAAGCTTGGAGCAGATGGAGAAGTAGTCACCTACAAGGCACGTCTCGTGGCGAAAGGTTACACTCAGAGGCAAGGAATTGACTATGATGAAACCTTTTCACCAGTGGCGATGGTCAAATCCATTCGGATACTTCTAGCCATAGCTGCATATTTAGACTATGAAATATGGCAGATGGATGTGAAGACTGCTTTCCTCAATGGTAAAATAGAGGAAGAGCTTTACATGGAGCATCCCGAGGGCTTCGCATCCATAGGAAGTGAGCACAAGGTGTGCAAACTTCAGAGATCCATTTATGGACTCGAACAGGCTTCCCGAAGCTGGAACAAGTGTTTTGATGATACTGTACAAACATATGGTTTTCTTCAAAATGCTGATGAAGCATGTGTGTACAAAAGGGCTAGTGGGAGCGCGATAATATTTTTAGTGCTTTACGTTGATGACATTCTATTGTTTGGAAACAATATAGGAATGTTGCAAGAAACGAAAGCGTGGTTATCCACACAATTCTCAATGAAGGATATGGGAGAGGCATCCTACATTCTCGGAATGAAGATTCATCGAGATAGATCCAGTAGAATGCTGGGACTCTCCCAATCTGCGTACATAGATAGAGTTTTGAAGAGATTCAAAATGGATTAGTCCAAGAGAGGACTGGTGCCTATGAGACATGGTATTTCTCTTTCCAAGTCTATGTCCCCTCAGACACCGGAGGAAAAGGACAAGATGTCTCACATACCATATGCCTCTGCTATAGGGAATATTATGTATGCTATGCTATGTACACGGCCTGATGTGGCTTATGCACTTAGTGCAATAAGCTGATATCAAGCCAATCCAGGCGAAGAGCACTAGAATGTCTAGGGTGACATAGGTAATGTAAATGCAGAGAGAGATGCCATGCCACAATGTCTAGGCCAAAAGCTGTCCAAAATGTTTGGCCAAAAAAACCTGTTTGGTGAAAAATGGATAAGCCAAATGAGTTTTGCCAAAATATTTGGCCAAAATATGGTTTCAAAATATAAAAAAGCAAAGCTAGTTTTTCGTCGCCACAAGATCTATCACATTGAGTTCAGGCGGATGCGACTGGATCCAGCTTCTTTCTCCATCATTATCGCCGAAAACACAAGAAATACAAATTCAATCAGTGGGCTCCCCTTGTTTGGACTCGGGATCTCCTCTGATCAATACCCGCTTTGCCAATTTGGTTTCATCTCCTGCTCTTTACAGAAATTGAACCAATGGAATTTTGCTTTCTATTGAATTTTTGTTACCACCGGGTGAATTAATTTCTTGCAAACAAGTTCCGATTAGTTCTGCAGCACTGCCTGATTATAAATTAGAGTCCGACATTGATGAACATTTGAAGCCCACGTCCGAATGCTTGGAGTAGACTATTACCAATTGAACGTTCGAACGTAAACTCACCCACGTTCGAACTTCTCAAACAGATTCAAAATTGGACACTACTGAAAGAGTTAGGTGCCCGACGTGCCATTTGTTGGGCTAGTAGCTGACTCTTTAAACAATCTTATATTGTATCTTGTCAAGTTATTTAATAAAAGGCATATTCTTCTTTATCTTATCATTATATGCAATTAGATAAAGTCCCCTAGATCACTCTTAAGCTTTGAGATGTGTTTGGTATCGGGGATGCCAATCATGGAATACGTCTCTAAAGTTGTGGTCTTAAAGATGTTCCAAGTCATAGAATCATTGAGATAGGGATATCAATGACTCGTAAAGACTTGCACGTACAATGCACACTCTTGGAGAGTGTATCCTATTCCATGGATACTGATACGGTGTACATCAGTGCATGTATGTGGGTTCTCGTTGGGATCGAGTAAACTGAACAACCCCGCCGAGATTCCATATTGGAGTCAACGTCGAATTTGGAATCTCCTCGTTACGTAGGCATAAGATTGGTCCTCATGACTTGAGGCACCATTGGTCGTCTCGTGCATCGCCCACTGTACTTAGATTTGTCACACGATTCCAGGTGAGTCATAAAGTGGGGCATATTGGGTCCAGTCTGGTTATGTACGAAGGCGCGTGAGTGCCAAGAAAGAATTCGTCACTGATCATTAGCATCGGCGCATATCCTATGTACTTCATAGTGTATTGACCATGGGAACCTCCGGCCGGAGTAGTATCAATAAGGAGGAGTAGTGTTTCCTCGCTTGATTGATAAATTGGTCAATGTCACTTAGATCGATATACATAGAATCGAGTTACTGGGATTTCGACTGACATCCAAGTCCTAGATTCGATCGGGATATTTGATGGAAGGATTTTACTTATGCGAAAATCGTAATGCGGAAAGGTCACCTAATAATCGTTCATGGCTAGGTCTTCTTGGCGCGTGGCTAGTACTAACCTTGATTTGTAGGAACCATGAATTAATCGGTAATTAATTCTTGGTCGGATTAAAATACTTGGAGTAATTAAATCTAGCAATGAAAATTGCAAAGGCACAACGGGGTTGTGTTCCGACTACTAGTACATGAACGAACCTACAATGGGGTTACACACTTACTCAAGAAAGTTCAATTGCTATGTGAATATTAATCCGGTTTAGGATTAAAGTAAAATTGATTAATGAGATTAATTAATTAAGTGGAAGACATTTTAATTAGTAGGCTTGGGAAAATAATTTTTCTATTAATTAATCTTGGAGATTAATCATTAACGGAAATTATTATTATCCGGGAATATATTTAAGCTACTAATTTTACTATTAATTAATCATGAAGATTATTTAATTAACAAGTCTTGGAAGACTTGGGAGTCATTTTAATTAAGTTGGACTTAATTAAATGAAGTCACAAGAGTGAAATTCAAAGCTAGTCAAAATTTGACTTGTAATGTTTTTTAAATGAAGAAGAAAATAAAAAATATTCTCTTACACATGTGGTGGTAGTTGAGAATGGAATGGTAGGTGAGAATGAGGTGGTAGGTGAAGAAAAACAAGTCTTCTACTCCACCTAACACCATATGGCCGAAAATTGGTGGCTATAAAAGGAGGTGTTCTTGCTCTCATTTAAAACTTGATGAAAACTTAAAAAGAAAAAAAAACTTAGAGCTTAGTTCTTCATCTCTAAATTTTTCTAGCTTCTCTTGTGATTCTTGAAGACTTTCTTCTATAGAACTTCTTCTTGAAGATTAGTTGTAAAAGATTATCTTCCACAGATATTTCTTTTAGTAACTCTTCTTGTCTTCCACCTTTCACTACATAGACTCTATTTCCTTAGAGCATATATCTAGCCAATCTTTTGCTTAAGGTATGAACTTACTTGAGGTATGTCCTTGTAGAGGCTTCTTTCTTTAGGAGCTTATGGTGGTTTGATTCGAACCCTTCCATGTTGAGGTGAGGATTCGAAAATGAGAGTCAAAGTTTTTGGTGTGGTTTTCCTTGTGTTGTGGTTTTACACCCTCACTTTAATAAAACCCCAAATCTTGTAATCGGTTTAAAACCCCTTTACTCGTATTAGTTTTTGTTGTACATTACTTTGACCCCCTAGCTTGGGATGCCGATATATTTGTGTTTTATATACTTTATTTCTTCCGTTGCGCCGGCATCGCTTGTGGGGGCATACCGATCCTAACAGTGGTATCAGAGCCCGGGTTATGCACATTAAAAACTTTGCATGTTTTTGCTTTCCGTTTCATGTAGTATTTTAACCGGTTGCTTAAATCTATATGTTACATTTGTTGACTTAATAATAGCTTGGGATTTGTCATCGTTTTTCTTAAAATCTTGGAGATTTTGTTTTTTTTTTTGAAACGATTGAAAATTAAGAGACACTAAAAGGGAAGGTCGAAACCCGGGCGAGGACCGTTGATATTGAACCCAAGCTACGAGACTTTGTGCACACCCGGCCGACTTTGTGCGCATAAGGGTGTGCTCATTTAGTAGGACTTAATATCGCGAATCATTGCCAACCGTCAAAGGAAACTTGGCGGGGGTCAAGACGGGGCTGACCATGGCCGATTCCAGCCCTTGGTGGTCTCGACCATGGTCGAGAAACTGTCCAGCAGCTGCTGGACAGTGTGTGCGCTGCTCGGCGGCGCACGGTGCGTTGCCGGGCAGCGTACACGGGTGTGCGTATGCACACCATGTGCTTGATGGTTGGACCATCTTGACGTGGTGTGGTACACACGACCTGGGCCTTCAAGGAATCCTACCTTTGGCCCATTTCTTGATTTTGGAATCAACTTCCACGCGTTTTTGAGTTATTTAAAAGTTTGGAATTTTTGAAAACTAGAAAAACTCGGTTTTTCCTCAAAACGTATAAATCCCAAAGTTATGATTGTTTCAACTATGTGATGGGCTTATGATTAATTAATGCTTTGCATGTCATCTTCATACGCTTGATGGTTGATTTGCATAATGGATGGATTGTGGGTCGAGCCTTAGATTATTCAATTGGGTTGTAATTATTATTGGCCTCTATTTCAATTTGGTTGTATATTTTATTTTCGCACTTTTTTTTTCATTTTATTGTAATCGAAGATGGAGACGAAGATGACGGACCATTATTGAAGATTATGTATGCCGTTGGAAGCTTATGTAATAGATAGGACCTATTTTAATTTAGTACCCTAGATTGCCTTAGATTCACCGGTGGCTCGGGTGGATCGCTTAGGGACCCACAATCAACCATATTTGTTTACCGCTTTGTGGATGTCTTATATTATGTTTTCTTATATGCTACTTGGATTGCATGATCACATAATTAAAGATAATCCTTATCTTGATGAGACCTTGCATGTTGAAACCCCTCGCTTGATTTGTTTCAAGTAAATCCAAGAAATATTAAGTTTATGTGGAAATTGAATGAGGTTCTATTGTCCACGCCTTCCATCATAAGTGGTGGCATGTGAAATGCCATGAAGCTTGGCCCGCCGTCCATGAGTCGTGGGGTGGCATCAAGTGGATTAGGCTGTGACCACCACTAAGCATAGAGATGCTCGTGGGATCCATTTGTCTAGGTGTCGTCCATGAGTTTAAAACCCCTTTACTCGTATTAGTTTTTGTTGTGCATTACTTTGACCCCCTAGCTTGGGATGCAGATATATATGTGTTTTATATACTTTATTTCTTCCGTTGCGCCGGCATCGCTTGTGGGGGCATACCGATCCTAACAACTACTCCTACTGAGTTCTTGGTTGGAAATTTTCGGGTGGCCCTGAATGTGATGCATAGTAATATTGTGCCTTCTCAAATTTCTGACAATCAATTCCTAAATACTAAACGAACTTCGCTGCGTTTTATTCCATCGGAAAAGAATAATGGTAAAAGTTTTGTACGTCCAACTTGGGACCATGTACAGGCTGGATTGAATCGTTGGGAGAATACTCTAGTGGGTTACTTTATTGGTAAAAAACCGTTCTTGCTCGGAGTTAAGAATTATATTCTTTCGGTATGAAAAGGGTTAAAGGAGGTAAAAGCTACGAGTAGCGGTTTTTTCTTGTTCAAGTTTGATACTGAATCAACAATTGTAGAAGTCTTAGAGGGAGGACCTTAGTTATATCAAGGCTAAGCTTTGTTCCTAGAGAAAGGGCAAACAGAAATGACATTAGAGCAAAAAAAGCATAAAGAAGTTCCGATATGTGTCAAATTTCAAAATTTACTTGCAGAATTCTGGACAACTGATGGGTTAAGTGTTGTTGCAAGTGCATTAGCATGTTCATTATATCCAGATGCATTTACATTATCAATGGAGCATATTAATTATGCTAGGTATGTATAATTATGACAATAGGAGATAAGTTTATATGATGTTGTCATCCGGATCAGGAGAATACAATGATACTAGTAGGATAGAAATTGAATATGAATGTAATCTTATATCGTGTAATTTGTGTAAGTCTTTTGGGCATAATGCTCGACAATGTTCTAAAGATAATAAAGATGAGAGACCCCCTGTGAATATTTATGTACCTAAGTAGCAGGCAATTAATAAGAATACGAAACAGAACTCTAAAGTGGGTGAATGGATCAGTGTTAGTAATAAACAAGTGATAAGTAAAGGAAAAATAATTACATGACTAGAGCTACAACAGACCTTTCTAGAAAGTCGGGTCAAGGAGAAGGTTCAGGTACGAATGCATTCTACAAAATAAATTTGCGAGCTTGGTTGAAGATTTATTAGATTATGATTTGGAGCAGTCTGAAGGATGTCCTGTACAATCTGCCTTACGTGAAATGAAGAATAGCTCATTGAAAGGGCCTATAGGCGAGGATGCCCTAGAGAAAGGTGGTTAATAATATCTATAGCTTGTTGGAATGTATCTCTTAAAACTACTGCTAATAAGTGGATTTGGATGATAGTGTGGTATGTTCTATTGGCATTCGAACGTTAGTTTTCAACGTTCAAACACTCGGTGCAGGTTAGTTTAGTATAAACGTTCAAACGTGAGATAAAAACATTTGAACATGATCATCAGTGTTTTGGTAGATGTTGGTTCTTGCTTATTCCTGGTTAGCATTCATTTATCTAGAAGTGAGTATAGATTAGGTCCACTTTGGTTGTGACAAGGTAGTACCTTGTACACTTTTTCTTGTATTTCCCCTTTTATTTTAATGCAATTGACTTTTCCAAAAAAAAAACAATTAAAAAAATAATAATTACAAAAATCGGGCTCCACGTGCAATGCTCGTGCTTTATGCTAGTCTAAAGAAAGATGTTTAAATTGTCTCCTCACGGGCCAATAATCTGCATCAAGAACAAAAAAAAACAACAATCGGAAACACCAAATAATGTAGACCTATGATATAATAACTAAACTGGAACACAATAATAAAAAAATCCATTTTTTAATGCAAATGGTAACGACAACTTCTACCGAGAAAGCAAAAGATTCCTCATCCTTCACCAAATAATAACTTAAAAAATAGAGTGAATAAACCATATTTTGGTCTTTAAAAGAGAGGGTATCCATCAATGACTTCCCTCTTTTGGGCTTGAGCAGTGGAGGGTGAGTCCGTCACCGCCGTGGCAGATCTGGAGCATAAGTTCTCCATAGAGCCAATTCAAATACTCTTTAGTTTGGTGGAGCCGCTGGAGATGAGTATGGCCATGAGGGTCTCTTGAGGTGGAAGGTAGAATGTATTCTTGAGATCTTTTATCAAGTGGGGTGGTGTAAAGATCCATCGGCTCTTATGTGTTGAGTAGACGATAGAGGAGAAAATGGAGTGATGACCGGAGAAAGCCGACGGAGGAGAAAGAGGAGCCGCTGCCACAATGGTTGCGGCAGAAACCCAAAAGATGGGTAGTACTACTCTTGAAGAGAGAGTGCGACAGAAACCCTTGGCTGGTAGATGATTTTCATAATTTCATTTTTTCTATTCATATTAAGCCTATTTAATGTATAAGTATTAAGTTCAATTCAACCTGAACATATGAAACACAAATTAAGATATTGGCATTTACATTGTGACCTCACAAATAAGAAAGGACTTCATCCCACGATATTCAGATAAATGATTTGAAATAAAATAATTTAAAATTTTATTTTTTATTTACTTTATTACCTCACAAATCAAAATTATTTTTAGTCATTATCATTCATTTTAATTAAACAAATCACGTACGAGTACGAAAATATAATATTGCAAATGCTAAAAGTATAAAATCAACTAAATTTTAAGAAAAACAATACCATTAACTACTCTGAAAAGAAATAATTCATCAAGTAAAATATTGAACAAAAACCCTAACTTTTACGTGCAAGAGTCAACAATATTTTTATGCAAATAAAAAAAATGAGTGACTGAATATGAAGAAATAAATTTGGCAATTGCTTCATCAATGGGCTAAACGGATGCTTGATAATACTCTAAGATTTTCTCGAGCTACTAGTATTTGCAAGCTCTAATATTTCATCACCACTCTCTTAAATCATGTTCATTGCTTATGTTGTCAATTACTCTAATTCTAATTGATTCAATATCAAAACGAACCAAAAACCAAAATATATGCAACCACCCCCACCCCCACCCCCCACCCCACCCCCACCCCCACCCCCACCCCCACCCAAAAAAAAAAGAGTTGGGGAAAAGAAGAAAAAGAACTCTTAATTTAGGAGAAACCTGATGGGCTTTATGTTATTTCATACCTTGTTTTTTGGACTAAAGCTCTAAAGGTTTAACACTTTGTTTTGGAGACCCATATGTACTGCTGATAGTACACGGTGCAATTATCTTGCACGAATTTTATATGTTTTTAATATCAAGGATAATTTTATCAGTTTGATAAAATGAAATAATAAAGTTGGAATGACATTACAAAAATTGCAGTAATTTTAACAACTCCAAATATAAGCCAAATGACGCAGTCTACTAAATTAATAAATGAAATTACAAGGCTACCTAAGTTTTATGTTTAATAGGAATTACTTGTGAGATGATGATAGACTAATACTTATTTTTAAAATTCAGGGGCAATAGAGGTTCTGTATGGTTGTGTTTTCGAAAATAAATTTTGAGTTTTTATTGGAGAATGTGCATTATAAAAATTCGTATGAAAATATTAACTTTTTTTTGTTTGTTTGGATGCGTTTTTGAGAAATATTTGGAAATTGTGTAGATGTGATATAAAATTGATTGAATTAGTTATATATATAATGATGATAGGAGAAAAAATTAGAATAATATTTTATTTATGATAAAGTAAGAAAGAGAATGTGTTGGATAGTTGAATTATGTAATTAATGAAGAGAGAGAATGAAGTGATTGAAATGATGAGTAGCTATATAAAGGAATGTTTAGTAGAATTTAAAATTTGAGTATTTTCTGTAGAATTTACCTTGGAGTGTGTATTTTTATTTTCTGGTGATTCAAAAAATAAAAATACAACTCAAAATACCAGAGCTTTAACATCTTAGTGTTATTAGTTTAACATATGACACTAGTGGTTGCCAAGAAAAAATATCTACATGAACAAAAGTTGGTCATGACAACAGTGGGGTCGCGGAGCAATATGTTATGGAACTTGTAGAATGGGAAAAGAAAAAGATAAATATGTTGCAACAAAACTCTATCTATATATCAATAAATATCATAGACGCCTCTCAATTATTATAAAAATGTTGCATTAATACCCCTTATATATATTATATAGATATCACATATACCCCCAATATATAGCTGAGTATAAAAATATCGAACTGCCATGGACCCTTTTTACAAACTAGGGTAAAAAGGTCAATTACTTTGATGTTACATTGATACACTTTCCAATATTGAACTATTACATAGACCCTCTTTTATAGGGGCTAAATAAGCTAATAGCCCCTTTTTGCATAGTATTTAGACAAATAGCACCCTTTGACTTCTACTTTTCTTTTTGTATTTCTTTAATTGAGTTGTGGACCGATTTGTTTTCCAAATACAAATATACCCTTTCAAAGGGGCCCCATTGAAATATAAAGAAAACAAAATAATTCAATTAAATTTATATTGACTTAAATACCCTTTGAGCAAAACAAACAATAAAATGAAAATAATTTGTTTATCCCCTTAAACAACTCAACACTCTGGACAAAAAAAAAAAGATGAAGATCAGGAGAAATCAACACTCTCAACAAAAAAGAAAAGGAAGAACACGAGAGGAGAAGAAGAACACGCCGAAGAACACGAAGAAGAAACAGTCAGTCGAGGTTGAAGGTTTGCTTCTCTCTCTCTCTCTCTCTAAAACGAAGAAGAAACAATTATTTTGGGAGGTTTAACAGACCCCTAATTTCACTTAGTTTCAAATTCAATTTATTTTTTGTTCTCTCGTGCTCTGATGTCTGTATGTTGTAGTATTAATTTCGTGAATCGCAACATTGTAAATAACCGAATGATGTCTGTATGTTGTGGTTATAGGATTCGATTTAAAGGTGATTGAAAAGCTCAATTTATTATTGTTGAGTGTGTTATTATTTTATCTTTTTTTACTTTTTGAATTGGGGAAAAAATTTTAGTTTCATCTTTTAATTTTAGTTTTTGAATTGGGAAAAACTCCAGAAGCAGCTGCGTGAGTGAGTGACTGGTAAGTGGGTTGGGCTTTTTTCAATTTTATCATATTTTTATTTATTTTGGCCCCTATATGTTATACAAATCTCACAATAACCCCCTATATAAATTAAAAATTATATATAATTTATATACATTTCTGTTTGGTTAACCGACCATGAAAATCGAAACCGAACCGAAAATCTCAGTTCGGTTCGGTCGGTTAGCCAAACCGTGAACACCGCTAATTTTATTATACGATGAAGTGTATAAGGATAAAAAAAATCACTGTATGATTTTTTATTTTTCGAACTTAATCGAAATTTAAGGTTTTATGGAATAGTTGTGCTATGCCAAATTTATGCTTTTGCGTAATTGTTCATTTTGAATTGTGTAATTGTGAATTCAATTATTTTTTAATTCAATCCTTTTTTAGAATAACTTTGTAATTGTCGAATCTGAATTGTGATTTTTCGACCTTTCTGTTTCCATGCTCCATATAAAGATGCCATGAAATCAGTCCAGGCGGAGCTCATCCACTCGCCCCACTCCCAATCCCAATCCCAACCCACAGCTACCAGGTCGTCGGATAGAATTTTTGTCTCCACCCGGAACCCAATCACCCACTCCCACTCCCAATCCCATCCCGGTAAGTAAAATTAAATGATTTCTACTTTACTCTTAATATTATATTAAATTAGTCTTAGTTTTTTGAAGTATATTGTATAACTTATTCGTAGGTTAATGGCATAAATGACATCCCTCGACCCAATCTTATATTGACTCCCAATGAATTTAATTTCAAGTGTAAATTAGCAACTCATTGCAAATTGTCAAAAGAAGTAAAATTTATTGAAGATTGCTTGAAAGATCATCCCGATGGGTTTAATTGGTTTAAGACTTCACAATTTGGCCATCTCTTTGAAGTTGCACCTTACATAGAAATGTGTTTAAGTCCATTGTGGATGTTTCTAAGCAGACAAGTGCAAATGAACAATAAACTTGAATTGTGGTTTGTTGTTAATGGCACCCCTATTCGGTACTGATAAGAGGCATTTTTACGTGTTTTTAAGCCCATGGGACTTATGCTATGGATTCATTTATTGACAAAATCATGCCACATTTGCGTTTAAGCGGGGTGTTAAGTGATTACAGGTGATAAATTTGAGCATACGAAGAAACGAGGCGAAAAACGACGTATAAAACAAGTTCAGGCCAATTTGCTTCTGTCGTCCACGCCCAGGCGCCAGTATTACCACGCCCAGGCGCCGGACAAGATGCAAATAACGTCAACATTCTGCTGTCCACGCCTAGGCGCCGTCCTGTCCACGCCTAGGCGCCATATCTGCACCACTTTCCACGTTCGAGCACTATTTCCGTATGTTTAGAGACCGAATTGGATGAAGTTCCCTTCTACAATGTTGTATAACTATGTGTTAGCTTCAAATGAGGACTTGAATCATCCAAATCGGAGTTTCGTGGAGAAAGTTATGAATGAAATACAATTTCTGCGCAGGACACATTGCATTTAATTTCAGCATTCTGTCAGCGGCGCCCAAGCGCCGTAATGCCCACGCCTAGGCGTGACCACACCCGAGTTTTGATTCCTTTCAGCCAAAAGATCATCATTTGATGGGGGAATGGAACATTTAAAGCCAAGAGGTCATCACATGTATGGAGGGGATGTCATAAGTATGTTTCTTAGTAGATCTACTTTATGGAATTTTATACTACTCACTTTAGAGTAGTGGAGGACACATAGGGAGACACACACTAGGGAGCCCAGAATTTTGGTCTTCTTAAGGCATTTCTTCACTTGGACCGAGGATCCTAAGGGAGAGGAGGCAGCTGGCCATTACTCTTCACTCATCATCATTCATCACCATTCTTCATCATTTTGGAGGGGAACAAAGAGAGAGGAGCTAAGGATTGAAGTTCCAAGCAAGGATCCATCATCAATCAATTGAGGGAGTTTTCATTGTTTGCATTTATGTGTTTACACTTATGTATATGAATATTGATTTTCTATGTTGATGGAGAGCTAATATTGTAGAACTAAGGCCATGTGAAGGCCAATTTATGAATCAATATATGTGAAGTGAATTTTCGTATTAATTCTCATATTGCTTTGTGTGTTGATTTTGAGCTTTTATCACAATCATGTGCTTGATCACCATATGCTTGCTATTTTGCCTAGTCTAGTCATTCGAGAGAAGATAGATTAGGGTTCAATGGAATCAAATCATCATCCGAAACTAATGTGGAATTGCCCCTAGAAATAGGTAAAGATTTCGGGTGCGTTAGCCGGATTTATCCGGGGAACTCTAGAACGTTAATGCGTGGTTATTGATTAGATTCTCGGATAGACATATTTAGAGAACCATCAATTAATCATAGAATTATTATGTGCCGAGACATCGGGTAATAATTATCTAAGGAATTTCCACCAAAGCAATAGGAGTCTAATAATTCGAGGAGTAGCTCATATATATTGACGAGTAGATTCGGTTGTAGCATGTGCCTTAGTCATTTTATCATACGTGAGATTTAATCTATAGTTCGGTTCTCTTTGGTCTTCGTTTGTTTAACTCTTTTCTTGCACTTTACTTTTTGTCTTTTCTTTTATCGAAAATCATTACTAGAATTCAAGTCTTTGGTTCGACAACCCGGACTTTTGTCCACTTATTACTACACACGTCTAGTGCACTTGCTATCATAGCACGTTAGCTTTAGCGGTGTCAAGTTTTTGGCGCCGTTGCGGGGACTTGTTTATTTTAGTTTTGATTTTCGTTTACATTTTTTATATTCTTAGTTTCTTAGTTTTCTTTATTTCTTGATTCTCTTTTATTCGTGTTTAGTCTAATTTGTCTTGTATTTAATTGTTAGGATCTTGAGGTGCATGACCCGCTCCTCAAACAAGCCTCTATACGAGTTGGAGCCCGAAATTGAACGAGTTCTTCGGACTAGTAGGCGAGCAAAGAGAAATGGCCAATAATCTCAACCAAAACCCGAATGGAAATTTCCCGGACATGAACTCACCGGAAACTAGGGAGTGGTTACAAGGTGTTCTACAAGCCATGCAAGCGGTACCTCCTCCACAACTCCCGTCGGTTCGGGGTAGCTTACCACCTAGGGTCCATACCATTCCGGGGCCTGTAGTCCTAATTTCTTCACACCAAACTACCACATTCCGGCTCACATTTTTAATATGGTGCAAGGAGAATTTCTATGGAGAACCGGACGAATCACCTCACGCTCATTTAGAGACTATAGACGATGCTCTTGTGACCATTCAATTTCACCCACGGGATCTTGATGCAATTCGTCTAAGAGTTTCCATTTCTCATTGAAGGATAGGGCGACAACATGGTACAAATCCTTACCTCCACAATCTATTACAACATGGGGTGAGTTGGTCGATGCCTTTTTAAATAAATTCTTTCCACCCTCAAAATCAATGAGCTCCGGAGTAATATAAAAAGGTTTAGGCAAAGGAGCAATGAGTCTTTAGCCGAGGCTTGGGCTAGATATAAGGGCATGCTCCGTAAATGTCCCGATCATAATTTTGGTTGAATGAACAAGTACTCCATTTCTATGATGGGGTTAGGTCACGTATTCGGCATAGACTCAACGGGGTGCGGGAGGAGATCTCCTTGGGTTAGACTGTCAAAGTGTATGGGACAAAGTCGAACAGTTGGCCCGAGAAGACGAGCTTTACCCCGACGATGAAGAGGCCTCATCCTCTAAAAAGGTTGCTTGTATTGAGGAAGTAGTTGAGGGAGTAGTAGTCTTGGAACCGGAGGTTGGCAACGTTAATTATGTGGGGAATCAAAATCAACCTCGGGTGAACTTTCATGTACCCGAGAATTTTCCAAAAAGGCCCAACCCCAGCAAACAAACGCACAACCGGGGATCTATCAAGCTCCACGGCCACCTTTCAATAACCCACCCCCGAGGCAAGGCAATTTCAATGGACAAGGTCAAGTGCAAATGCGACCTCCCACAATCGATGAGAAACTAGATGCTCACATGAAAAAGTCCGATACATCTTTCAACGAACTTCGGGGTATGATAAAGGATATGTGTATGGAGATGAAGGATTTGCGAACACAAGTGGGGCAACTGTCTAATGCGGTTAACGGTAGAGCCCCGGGGACTCTCCCAAGTGACACGGAAAAGAACCCGAAGGCTCAATGCAATGCCATAACCTTGAGAAGTGGAAAACAATTAGAGAGTGACATTGCCAATACATCCGCGCCCGAGCGCCCCGAGATGCACGCCCAGGTGCCTACAGATCCGCGCCTAGGCGCCACCCGCAACCCTGCCAGATGCATCTGTTCTGAATCCCGCGCCCGAGCGCCCCGACATGCACTCCCAGGCGCCTACAGATCCGCGCCTAGGCGCCAATATACGCGCCCAGGCGCCGCCTACTGTTTCAGTGGGTTTTCATCAGTCTAATCCAACGCTTTCTCCCCCTATCGAAGTTCGTCTCCCTTTCCCAAATGCTCACAAAAAGAAGAAAAAGGAGATGGATCTGAGCTTTCTTCGAATTTTGGCAATCCTTCGGGAAGTGAGAATTAATATTCCGTTTATTGACGCCATTCTCCAAATGCCGAATTATGTGAAGTTCTTCAAGGACATACTCTCCAACAAGCAGAAGTGGGAGGAGAATGAGACGGTGTGCCTCACGGAAGAATGCTCCGCTGTATTGCTCAATAAATTGCCAACTAAGCTCCAAGATCCCGGGAGCCTCACAATCCCGTGCACGATTGGGTCCTTATCGTTCAAGAAGGTGTTATGTGACTCGGGGGCCAGCATCAATCTTCTTCCATACTCACTATTTAAAAAGCTAGGCCTTGGAAATCCCAAACCGACCTCAATGAGCCTTCAACTAGCCGACCGATCAATCAAGAGGCCCAAGGGGATAATCGAAGACGTTCTTGTCCAAGTCGACAAGTTTTATTTCCCGTTGATTTCGTGGTACTCGACATGGAAGAAGATGTGGAGGTACCATTAATCCTAGGGAGACCATTCCTAGCCACGGGTAAGGCGGTGATTGACATTGCTAATGGTAAGCTTACCTTGAATGTGGGCGATGACAAAGTTACCTTTGATGTTTACAAAGTCCTTAAACACCCTATTGATCATGACTCGTGTTATCGAATTGATACATTTGACCAGTTGATTGTTGAGTATTTACAGGACAATACAATTGAAAATTCTCTCGAACAGGATCTTATGAAATCCATGCAAGTGGACTCGGAGAGAGATGATCTAGTGGAAAGGGTTCTAAGCTTGGAGTACAAATCTTCCTCTCATTCGGGAGGCTCCATCAAAGTTGATAGATCATTGTCAGGAGCACCTCGCCCATCTATTGAAGAAACCCCCTCTCTCGAACTCAAACCCTCCCCTCCCACCTTAAATATGTGTACTTGAACGACGACGAAACACTCCCATTGATCATTTCCTCATCTCTTTCAGGATCACAAGAAGAGCAATTAATGACGGTGTTGAGATCTCACAAACGGGCTTTTGGGTGGAAACTTGCGGACATCAAAGGCATTAGTCCAGCGATATGTATGCACAAAATACTTATGGAGGACTCCACCAAGCCTACACGCCAACCCCAAAGGAGGTCAAACCCACAAATCCAAGAGGTAGTAAAGAAGGAAGTGATTAAACTGCTCGACTCAGGTATAATCTATCCTATTTCTGATAGTGCGTGGGTGAGCCCTACCCAAGTGGTGCCTAAGAAAGGGGGGATAACGGTAATTGAGAATGCGAATAATGAGCTAATCCCAACTCGTATAATTAGTGGGTGGCGTGTGTGTATAGATTACCGTAAGTTGAATGATGCCACCGTAAGGATCATTTCCCCCTCCCCTTTATTGACCAAATGCTTGAACGATTAGCCGGGCATGATTTCTATTGTTTCTAGATGGTTACTCCGGCTATAATCAAATTGCCATAGATCCCGAGGACCAAGGGAAAAAAACCACTTCACTTGTCCTTATGGCACATTTGCTTATAGAAGGATGCCATTTGGCTTGTGTAATGCCCGGCCACTTTTCAAAGATGCATGATGGCTATTTTTCATGATATGGTTGAAGATTTCTTGAAATTTTTATGGATGACTTTTCTGTATTCGGAACAACTTTTGATATTGTCTTGCTCATTTAAATGTTGTGCTTAAACGTTGTGAGGAAACCAACCTTGTTTTGAATTGGGAAAAATGTCATTTAATGGTCCGGGAGGGGATTGTGCTTGGCCACAAGATCTCTCAAAAAAGGGATCGAAGTGGACCAAGCCAAGATTGAGGTCATTGAAAAACTTCCCGCCCACTTCGGTAAAAGCTGTTAGGAGTTTTCTCGGGCATGCCGGTTTCTATAGGCGATTCATCTTGAATTTCTCTAAAATTGCGAAACCGTTGTCTAATTTGCTTGTCAAAGATGCACCTTTTGATTTCAATTCTTCTTGTATGCAGGCCTTTCTTGATTTGAAGGAACGCTTAGTTTCCGCCCCTATCATGTCACCCCCCGATTGGAGCTTACCATTCGAGTGTGATGTGTGATGCGAGTGACACGCGGTTGGAGCGGTCCTTGGCCAAAGGAAGGAGAAGGTATTTCGAACCATTTACTATGCTAGTAAAACTCTTAACGATGCACAATTGAATTATGCCACCACGGAAAAAGAATTACTAGCCATAGTCTTTGCATTCGATAAATTCCACTCTTACCTCGTGCTAAACAAAGTGATAGTTTACACCGATCATTCGGCTTTAAAATATTTGCTTGCCAAGAAAGATGCTAAACCAAGACTTCTTAGGTGGATTTTGTTACTCCAAGAATTTGATTTAGAGATAAAAGACAAGAAAGGCACCGAAAATGTAGTAGCCGACCACCTCTCACGATTAGAGCTAGTGAATGATCCGTTAGATGAGATACCAATTCGTGAGGAATTCCCGGATGAACACCTCCTTGCTATTTCTGACAAAATTTCACCTTGGTATGCTAACTTTGCCAATTACATTGTTACGGGCCGTCTTCCCCGGATATCACTTTTCATCAAAAGAAGAAATTCTATTTGATGTGAAGCAATATCTTTGGACGAACCCTTTCTATTCAAAGTTTGTGCAGATGGCTTAATTCGACGTTGCATACCGAAACGGACGTGCATGCTATCCTATCTCATTGTCATGATATGGCGGTGGGTGGCCATTTTGGGCCTTCCAAAACGGTAGCTAAGATCCTCCAATCAGGTTTCTTCTGGCCTACTCTTGTTAAAGATGCATCATTATGTCAAATCTTGTGATCGCTGTCAACGAATGGGGAACATCTCTAAACATCATGAAACGCCCTTAAATAGCATGTTAGAGTGTGAGTTGTTTGATGTATGGGGTGTGGATTTCATGGGCCCTTCCCCAGTTCTTGTTCAAATAAATATATCCTTGTTGCGGTAGACTATGTCTCCAAATGGGTGGAAGCCGTGGCCTTGCCTACTAATGATGCTCGGGTTGTCACTCGTTTCTGAAGAAGCATATTTTACTCGATTTGGAACTCCCCGAGCCATCATTAGTGACGGGGGCACCCACTTCTGCAACAAGCAGTTTGAACTTTTATTGACCAAGTACGGGGTGAAGCATAAAATTTCGACCCCATACCACCCACAAACTAGTGGCCAAGTGGAGGTCTCGAATAGGGAGATTAAGCGTATTTTAGAAAAAACTGTCAACGCATCAAGAAAGGATTGGTCCCTTAAATTGGATGATGCTCTTTGGGCTTATCGGACCGCCTATAAAACCCCAATTGGCATGTCCCCGTATCGTCTTGTTTTTGGCAAAACATGTCACTTGCCCGTTGAACTTGAGCATCGTGCTTATTGGGCCATTAAGTTTCTAAATTTTGACTCTCAACGTGTAGGTACACAACGTTTGCTACAACTCAACGAGCTCGAAGAATGGCGTCATCTTGCCTATGAGAACGCGAAACTCTATAAGGAGCGGACCAAAATGTGGCATGACAAACATATTCTCCCCGGGAATTCCACAAGGGAGAGCGGGGTGTTGCTATACAACTCTCGACTCCGACTCTTCCCCGGGAAGCTTAAGTCTCGATGGTCGGGCCCATTTTTGATTTCCCATGTCTATCCATCCGGCGCCGTCGAGCGACATTACAGAGATAAAGGACATACTTTCTTGGTCAACGCTCAACGTCTAAAACCTTACTTAGGGATGGATGGACCGAGAGACAAAGAGTCCTTCATCCTCGCGGACCTTCGTGATTCTTCGCTTTCAGTCGAGCTAATGACTCTAAACTAGCGCTTCTTGGGAGGCAACCCCATTTTCTTTCCGTTTCCTTTTTTTTTCTCTTATTATCCCGTTTGTTGCTTTATTTCTAGTCTTAAATCTTTGTTAGTTTGTGTTTTAAGTGTTTTGTCTTTCCCCTTTTGAAACAGGAAATGAAATTCTTTACATAATATTCTGAAGAGCCCGCCTAGGCGCCTATCGACGCGCGCCTAGGCGCCCATTGCTGAAAGGGCCGCCCAAGCGCCGAAAAAACTCCCGCCTAGGGCGCGGAAAGTTTCACTCAAAAATCCAGGTACGCTGTGTCGCGCGCCTAGGCGCCCAAACACGCGCGCCTAGGCGCCCGTTTCTGATTTAACATATCTGTGGGTCAAAAAATTTCACAAAATCTTCACAACTCCTCTCCCACGCGATTTCCGGCGACACTCTCACCATTTCCGGCCATTTCCACCGTGTTTCACCGCCACTTTCCATCAACATAACTCGCTGCACAGTGGCTCCTCTTCACATCCGACTCGGTGCGATAATTTTGGGGAGAAAAAGGTGAGTTTTGGCTTTACCCTTCTTCCATTTCGATTCATAGCCGACGAGTAGGTGCCTTACGTTATATTTGAGGATTAATTGGGGGCTTGTCCGATTGTGGGTTGTTTTTGTTGCATTTGAGGACTTTTATTGGATTGTGGGTTGTTATCGAATTTGGGGGTGTGTTGTGAATTGGTGCTCTATTGTTGTTAAATCCGTGGGTTGTTATCGTTTGTGGGTTGTAGTCGAATTTGGGGGTTTGTTGTGTGAATTGGGTGCTATATGTTGTTAAATCTGTGGGTTGTTGCTTAAAATTGAGGAATCTGTTGATCGTGGATTGTTGCTAGATTGTGGGTTGCTCTCTGATTTTGGTGTGTTGTTGGGCGTTGACGATTGTTGTGTGGGTTGGTTGCATTCGGGTTGATTTGAGTAGTTGAGAAATTGAGATAATTTTAACCATTGTTGTTGCAAATGACGAGAACTACCAACAAACCGTCCAAGGGTAAGAAAAAAGTGGGTGAGGGTTCCTCTAATGAGCCCGAGACTCCCGATAATACCCGTTTCGAAAACTCCAAAGTCCAAATGTGTCAGAGTTTGAGCACCCCCGCACCCTTATTAAGGAGCACTATTGACCACCCGGGGACAGCCCTCTGTGCACGAATTGATACAGTTCCATCACTTACAGTTTTCTGTCAAAAGCCCGAGGCCATCTGTCTTCCTTGGGTCCTGGAATTCTTCAGCTCCGGGTTATGATGAGATTGAGACGCGAGGATGGCTGGGGACTACCCTTTTGGTACGGGGCAAACATGTCGATTATGAGTTGAGACAGATTAGGGAGAGCATAGGCACCCCCACCCCTCAGACATGCGAGTTCACCACTCTTTACAATGCAGGGCGCCTCCGGGTTAGCCTGTCGGATATTTTGCGGGTTATTGCCCGAGAGGGGTGGGAGTGGGTACCCGGAGAAGCTCATGTCCCCGTAGGGCTCTACTTCCCGAGGCTGCTTTCTGGCTCGACTTCATCCGATTCAATTTAATACCGAGTACCAATCGGTCAGAGGCAAACAAGGAACGGGCCACCTCATCTATGCTATTATGTCCAAGAAAGCTGTGGACTTTGCCCGGGTGATCCACAAGTCTTTGACGGACCACTTTAGGAAGTTGAAGAATGAGTTAGGGCCGTTGATTGACAAAGAATTGGCCAAGCAAAAGGGCGAAGGGCCCACTCGGAAGAATCCCATCATTCTCCCGTCGCTGATCACAGTTTTATGCAAAGCAACTAAGGTTCCCACATTTCCTATGGAGCGTACTGAGCTCCCTGGTTCTTATCTCGCCGGGTATGACGACCCCCAGGCTCTCCACCACAGCTACTTCCAAGAGGCCTCGCCCGTCTTCATCCGGTCTACTAGTTCCCACAGTTTCCACCTATGGATGCCGCCGCCATTAGACAATTAAAGGATGAATTGAGGGATGAGTTGCGAGATGAGATGAGGGTGGTCATGTCCGACACTTGTGCTTATTTCCGTCAGCTTCTTGTCGAGCATAATGAGTTTGTCGGTCGGGGGCCGTTTGATTATTCTACTCCTCCACCTTACCCGCACCCCCGCCTCAGCAGCCCGCAGATTTGCACGAGTCAGGTGCTCTCGTTCCTGTAGGAGGTGATGATGAGGCTCATAATGATGAGGGTAGCCCGTTGATTGATTTGGATGATCTCGGCGGAACGGATGAGGACTACATTGACCGTTTTGGCACTACAGATTAGGCTTATCTTGTTTTATTTCCATGCATGTTTCATTTTTTTTTTGGTTATCTTTTGTTGGGTTGTTGGATATTTTATGTTTTATGTTTGGATGCTTGATGTTTTCTTTCCATGCATGTTTCTCGTTTTTGTTCGTCTCGTTTTGTTTTCTTCTATTCTATCCAATGTTTGATGCTTTGTATGGCTAGCATTTTTTTTACCTATGTAGTGATCGACACAGTGATTGCCATCCTTGGACTCGGGTTTGCTTTTCAGCTCCCCTATGGTGATGTGTACTTTACCCTTATTTTCTTTCGAACATTGGGGCCAATGTTCATGTTAAGTTTGGTGGGGTGTTTTAGATAACTCAGTCCAAGTTTGGGGGATGGCACACATCTACATGTGAGCTTGTGCATTTTGTGAATTTTTTTTTTTTTGGATAGAATTTCAACCCGTCACTTGATGAATTGAGCATGGTTAACGTGAATACATGGTATGCATTCTCTATCAATTTGGTTTTCAATTTGGTTTTTAATGGCTATACACGCAATTCCTTGTTTGTGAGACCCTAACTAGACTAGATTGACCTTAAGATGATTCACATATGCACATAAATCGAGGGTAGAGGAGTTGAGTGGGCAACCATTTTGAAACACTTAAAGGCTTGATCCCGGAAATATCAACTTAGAATTTTCACATGTGTTATGAGTTGAGAACGTTAACTTCGTGTGCTTAATAATAATAAAAAGAGGTGAACATTGGTATGACTGAAAAAGTCAGGCTTAATAGATACTGGGGGCAAAGAGCACCATGCCTAGAATACTGTACTATTAAGCTAATTTGAGCTAGAGCTCAAGCCAATACAAGTGTTAAGTAAATAAGGACCTAGTTTGTTTTGTGGCCTTTGACACTCGAGCGATTAAGCCCTTAGGAATGTCTCTACATTTGATACCCGAAAGCCGTCTGGTTAGGAGTTATTGGCCTAAAGCTCGTTACACGGGTGTCATAGAAAGCCTAAGAGGATCGAACATTGCACATGGTCTAGCCTCTAATGTTTCGAGTTGAAAGTGCATAAGTTAAAGTCGAAAGTGGAATGAAGTGATGAATTTTAAGTGGCTATGAAGTTGTATTCAATTCTCGTACCATGTGAATAATCAAAAGTTGATAAATATGGGGTTAATGCTTGAAAAGTGGTAAGAATGCCACTTGACTATAATACTTGAGATTTATTACACTACACCCTTAGGATGATCTTTTCAATGTTAAGGCGTAACATGAGCAAGTGGGTGACGTGTATATATATGTAACTTGAGCTTAAACAGGTGAATTATACCATTGTGTGCTATTAATCATTGTATTTAGTTGAGTGATCGGGGTTGAAATCTTTCGATTTTGTGGGTATATCGTCTGCAAACCCTCACGAGACTATAACTCGTCCTTTGAGGTAACTCAAAGGTTCAAAGGCTTGTTGCATTCGCTAAATGCAACCGTTTACTCCACGAAAGTGAGTTAGGTAGTTTTCTTTTTGTTCTCTCTTTGTTGATGATGTTTCCTTATCTTAGAACTCTTATTGCTCGAGGACGAGCAATTGATAAGTGTGGGGGTGTTGATAAGAGGCATTTTTACGTGTTTTAAGCCCATGGGACTTATGCTATGGATTCATTTATTGACAAAATCATGCCACATTTGCGTTTAAGCGGGGGTGTTAAGTGATTACAGGTGAAATTTGAGCATACAAGAAGAAACGAGGCGAAAAAACGACGTATAAAACAAGTTCAGGCAATTGCTTCTGTAGTCCACGCCAGGCGCCAGTATTACCACGCCAGGCGCCGGACAAGATGCAAATAACGTCAACATTCTGCTGTCCACGCCTAGGCGATAATAGTATGCTTAATACATACGTATATTATGTATCGTAAAACATTGCATTTCATGTGTATAATGTATAGTTCCATATGTGTGTGTGTTGTATAATCTTGTATGAGGTATGCATTAGGATAATATATATTATTAAATATGGATATCTAATATATTGTGTATATACTTATTTATACACATGTATATAATATTATTTGTACCAACATTAAAATACTATATATAATAATCCTATATTGTTCAAAGTTTATTATGTATATATACATATATAATAAATACATAATATACTTGTAATATTGTAAAATCATGTATGTGTACATATACATAATAATTATTTTAAATGAGATAATCTTATCAAAATAATATCTAAAGTAGTTTGACTGAACAATTATAATAACATGTGAGATATTTGACAAGCTGAGCTTTAAAATATATTCATATTAAATACACTCTAAGGTGCTCTCATTCCCAAAATTTTTTAAATTTTTTTCGCTCTACGCTCCCGCTCTATGTGACTTAGGTCAATTGTTAAGTTTAGATAATAAATTTTGTAAGTATACCTGTGGTTTTTCATTCATGGTATACATTTATAATAAACATATATGTATACACTATATATAGACATACATTATATATGTAGCTATATATATATATTATAGTATTCGATATTATATTTAAAAGAGCTTAAAAGATAACATACATATATTTCCTAGATATGCACATTTATTTGTACGCAATATATACACTTATATATACATATGAATTATATATATATATATATATTATGCTGGAATGAATTTTATATTATATGTGTTCTAGTACACGTGTGTGTGAGTATAAATATATATGTACACCAATTACAATAAATAAATATAACATATATTATTATTATATATATTATAATCATTAAAATTTATAATATAATATATTTTTAATCATTAGCCAATTATTAACATTACTTTTTCAAACAAAAATTTACATGATTTCACTGCTACAGAAATTTTTGTTCCTTTGAAAACAAAACTAAAACACATTTTCACCAAAAAATCATCCAAATATTACTTTAAAATAGCTAATCCAAACACATTTTCACCAAAATACACAACTCCCAGTAAAATATTTCACCAAAATTTTCACAAAAAACACCCTCCAAAATAGAAACAAACATAGCCCTATTGTTTTTAGCTAACAACACGAGAGTTATGGTATTTGTCTTAATCGATATTTTCCAAATATGGTTCTAATGATTAGGCACTTATAATTCGAGATAATTGGCTAAGTGGTAAGTGGTTTGTGATCCAGAGATATAAAAGGTTTTGACTCCTACTAGAGATACAACCCTGAGGAGGACTTCAGTTTGCACGAACCGGTCTGAAAGATTAGATTTTGAGTCATAGTGTAGAAACCATTTTAGGGAGGGTTTCTGTTTGCATGATCCGGCCAGAGGGATTAGAATTCTTTGTCTAACGTTACATAACAAAAAAAAATAAATAAATTAGGTGCTTATACATTGATTGAATTATGGGTTAAGTTTTACTTTTTGTCTTGTGATTTGAGGGTTGAAAGGAACTTTTGATGCGACGGTAGAGATTTGGAGGTGAATGCTAGCCCCCCACTCAATCATCATAGTAGTGTTATAGTCCTAAATAAAATATTAGTATATTTTTGTACATATTAGGTTATTATCACATTATATAAATTGTGTTTGATTTTACTTTTACATCATTGCAGATGTATTTTTGAAAATATCTTTTTTTTTTGAAAGATTTAGAGGAGAGGATAGAAAGATCGTACAAGACACAACAATTTTAGTATTTATTTATTTATTCGGTATTTATTTGTTGAATCAAAAATCCACCTATGAGTTCTTGCCTCTTCATCTATAAGTTTTTTCATATTAAATGGGTCAAGAAATATAAATACTTTACTATGATAAAAATGTTATATAATACTGATATTATATTAGTATAGTAATAGTAATAGTAATAACTAAAATAATAATAATATAAAAAAATGAGTCGCTGATCTGCTATCTATTGAACTTTATTGGGCTATTCAGTGGTCCGATTTGAGATCATTAATTGGGAGCCCACTGTTTATGTCACTAGGCTTTCTCCAGATCGCGGCATGACTCACGTGTGCATTTGGACTTTCTTATGGATTGCGGCCCAATATAGGTAAAAGAATTATTTGGACATCATATAAACATCAATATGATAAAACACCGGCTACCAACAAGGCCCAGCACAATTGGTAAATAATTGGGTTCTTTAAACATGCTGTTCAGGGTTCGATTCTTGGCCGTGTGTATGGAAAAGGCTTTGTTGGGAGAGGCTGTACCCACTTCGATGATCTCTCTGCCTCGAAGGGATTAATCTCCGGCGTCCGGTTGGGGGACACCTTTGGTCATAAACCAAAAAAAAAAAAGAGCACTGGCTAAAAGAAGTTCAATTGGAACAAGCTTCGGATTCGGATTCCATCACAAGAACCATGCAGATTGATTGGATGAAGCCACCTTTGGATCCTTCAAGGTGAATGTCGATGCGGCTATATCAAACCCACATAACATATTTACGCCCGAGGCGATTATTGGTGGTTTTATGCGTGAATGGCATGGGAGATGGCTAGTTGGTTTTCAAGGTTGTGTATCTGCTGGTATTATTGAGAAGGCGGAACTCCATGCATTCTGCATGCATGGAGTTTGCAGGCATCATGGGAAGTGGGACGTGATAGTTGAGTCCGATTGCTACGAAGCCGTAAAGCTCGTCAAAGAAGCAAATCAACGGCATATAATTGGCGAAGAATGGTTTTCACCAGTCGGCAGAAAACCTTTGAGGATATGGACACCAGACTTCAAGTTCTCATAGAGCAAGATAGAGGTAGAGGTGTGGAGCCACTGGCCTCTCAGGATAACTACCAACCCGGGTTTGTTGGGTTGAGATTGACTAATGTCCCCCCTTCATTCATATTATATATATAAAAAAAAAACTGTCAAATTTGATCAAATCATTAGTCTAGAAACGTAGACAACATATATTTGTAAATCATTTCTCAGGTATATTCCATTCTTTATATATTCTAATAGATGATCAACATTAAGATAAAATTAATATGACAAATAGCATAAACTGAAGATTGATATGAAAGAGTCTCAATTAGCTTCAAACGGAGGACGTGCATGCGTCATTGATGGCGGTGGTTGTGCGTGGGCGGCGACGATAAATGACAGATAGAGGTGGTGGTTGAGCATTTTTGAGTGAGCATATTCAGCACAGGGTAATTCTATGTCAGACCGAGTTCAATGGTCCGAGTATGAATTCTGTGTCTATCTCTCTCACACAAATATGTGGGGACTGTTAGAAATTGCAGAGCAATATAAACTCAACTCAAACTCAATTTGTAGAGGAGTGGAGGAAACAAGTGACTCTATTTCACTTTATTCTTAACTCTAGAACTTGTTTTCAACTTTAATTTTTAACTTGATTTTTACTTGTTCAACTAGATGACAAAATGACTACAACCTGTTCCTATTTATAGCCTATTTAGAGACAAACTCAAAAATGTATCTAGCCCTATACATGTACCACTAATTAATTCTAGCCATCCACTTTTTTCCATATATGATTAAACCAAGAGACAAATACATGTATCATACTAAAACAATGTACCTAATTAAGTACTCAGACTTTTCTAGATGAATCTAGTTGATTATTTTCAACACCCCCTCTCAAACTTGATTCATTACTCCAAGTACAAATTTGGAAATCTTGAACTTCAAGGGCTAGGTAAAATTATCCGCAATTTGATCTTGTGACTTCACAACCTCGAGCCACTTCTTTTTGGATGTGCACTCTCTTATAAAATGATAATTTGTATCAATGTGCTTGCTTCTTTCATGAAACATCGGGTTCTTAGCCCATGCAAGTGCGAACTTATTATTGACATAAATCTGATTGATTCTTCTTGTGGTTGATGAAGTTCCTTCAACAAACTCCTTAGCCAAATCGCTTGACATACACAATTAGTTGCTGCCACATACTCGGCTTCACAAGTTGACAATGTCACAATTGGTTGCTATTTCAAATTCCACGTAAAAGCAGAATCTCCCATAAAGAATACAAACCTGGTAGTGCTATTCGATCATCAATATCACCAGCCAAACACTATCACAATAGCCAACAAGCTTGAAGTCTTGAGTAGATGAATATAAAATTTCATAATTAATTGTACCTTTCATATACTGAAGTATTCTTTTTGCGACCTTCAAATGAGATGTAGTAGGCGCTTCCATGTAGCGACTAACAAGTCCAACAGTAAAAAGAATATCCGGCCTTGTACAAGTTAAGTACCTCAAGCTTCCAACGAGACTTTTGAAGAATGGCGGGTTGATCTTTTCTCCATCTTTATCTTTACTCAACTTTACTCCACATTCCACGGGGGTGATTACCGGCTCGCAATTCTCCATCTCAAATTTCTTGAGAACTTCTTTGGCATATCTTCCTTGAAAAACAAAGATGCCTTTAGCTCCTTGCTTTGCTTTAATCCCAAGATAGTAAGACATTAAATCAATGTCCGTCATCTCAAATTCTCTTATCATAGCTCGCTTGAATTCTTCAAACGTCTTTAGATTATTTCTTATCAAAGTCAAATCATCCACATACAAACAAACTAATAAAACATCATTATTTTTGTTCACTTTTACATAAAGTGCATGTTCATGTGGACACTTTGAAAATCCATTTTCTTGGAAATAGTTGTCAATTTTACTATTCCAAGCACGCGGCGCTTGCTTCAATCCATAAAGCGCCTTCTTCAATTTCAACACCTTTTCTTCTTGGCCTTCAACCTCATAGCCCAAAGGTTGATCAATATAAATTTATTCTTCTAAATATTCATTCAAGACGGCTGACTTCACATCCATTTGATGGATTTTCCATTAATTTTGAGTTGCCAAGGAAATAATCAAACGAATTGTTTCTAAGCAAACAACAGGTGTAAATACCTCACCATAATCAATTTCCAGCTTTTGCTTGTACCCTTTAGCGACCGATCTCGCATTGTACCTCTCTACTTCGCCTTTGGAATTTCTCTTTGTCTTGTACACCCATTTGACTCCGATTGTTCTTTTGCCTTTAGGTAATGTCGCCAACTTCCAAGTATCATTCTTTTTTATCGCTTTGATTTCTACATCCATAGCATCTCTCCATTTCTTATCACGAGTGGCATCTTCAAACCCTATAGGCTCACAATCCGCAAAAAGAACAAATGAGTCAAATCACTTATATTTTGAGATACCTCTTCCGTTTCATCATATAATTCACGAAGGCTTCTTGTTCTTCGAGGCCCGAAACTTGACTCTCCAAGTGGTAAGTTTTGTGGCGCTGGTGTTATAGGTGGAGTAGTAGGTTGCACCATCTCTTCTTCTTCTTCAAACAATGGATTGAAATTGTACTCTTTTGAAACATTCCAATCCCACTAGCTTTGTTCATGAAACTCAATGTCTCTACTAATGACAATCTTTCCATTGCTCAGATTGTACAATTTATATCCTTTAGAACTTTGATCATATCCAATGAAGACGTACCTCTTCCTTTTATCATCGAGTTTTCGTCTCTTCTCATCTGCCACGTGTGCATAGGCAACACTTCCAAAGACCCGCAAGTGACTAACACTTGGCTTGAACCCATTCCAAGCTTCTTGTGGTGTTTTTCCATTGACACTTTTGGTGTGGCTCCGGTTGCTCAAATAGACCGCAAAGCCATCGCCTCTGCCCAAAATTCTTTTGGCATATTCTTGCTCTTCAACATACTCCTCGCCATGTTGAGAATGGTTCGGTTCTTTCTCTCGGATACGCCATTTTGTTGTGGCGATCTCGGTACCGTCATGGGATGACGAATCCCATTCTTTTCACAAAATTCCTTGAATTCATTTGATGTGAATTCTTCACCTCTATTGGACTAAAGAGCTATAATTTGGTAGCCACTTTGCTTTTCTACCATGATCTTGAACTTTTAAAAGTCTCAAACACCTCCGACTTTTCTTTTAAAAAATATACCTATTCTTTCGGGAATAATCATCAATCAAAAGAAGAAAATAATTATTCTTTCCAAGCGACAATGGCTTGATAGGTCCGCATACATCCGAGTGTATCTACTCCAAAGGGTGTTGGGCTCTCGACAATGATTTTTGGAAAACTCTTCCTTGCTTGCTTTCCAAAAAGGTATATTTCACATAATTGATTTGGATGGTCAGTGCTCGGCAATCCTCTCACCATGCCCTTTTTATTCATCGTTTTGAAACCATCAAAATTCAAGTTTTCAAATCTCATGTGCCAAATCCAAGATGAATCTTTGATAGAAACTTGTAAACACATCTGAACATCGCTTTGAATATTAAGTATAAACATCCTATTCTTCATCATTGGGACCTTCGCCAATAAGCCCCCATTTTCATCTTTCATCATCAAACTTTTGTTTTCAAATGGATATCATAATATTTCTCCAAGAGTTGTCTGAAACTTAAAATGCTGCTTTTCATTTCCAGCACGTAGAAGACATTGGAAATGAATTGATGTCTTCCATTATTTAAACGTATCAAAATTGTAACTTTCTCTTTAACTTGGACTTGAGATGTGACACGCTAATACCTAACGTGCTTGGATAGCAAGTATACTAGTCATGCATACTAAAAGTCCGGGTTGTCGAACCTCAAGGACTAGGTATTTTAGTTTATGATTAACAAAAAAAAGGACAATTTAAGTAACGTGCAAGAATTGATTGAATAAACGAAGGGTAAAAGAGGAAACGAGCTATAGATTTAAAACTCACGTATGATAAAATGACTAAGGCACATGCTATAACCGAATCTACTCGTCAATATATATGGGTTACTCCTCGAATTATTAGACTCCTATTGCTTTGGTGGAAACACCTTAGTTAACTATTACCCGATGTCTCGGCTCATAATAATCCTATGATTAATTGACGGTTCTCTAAATATGTCTATCCGAGAATCTAATAAATAACCACGCATTAAAGTTCTAGAGTTTTCCCAGATGAATTCGACTAACACGACCCGGAAATCTTTACCTATCTGTAGGGGCAATTCCTCATTTGTTTCGGATGATGTGTTAATTCCCTTGAACCCTAACCTATCTTCTCTCGAACGACTAGATTAGGCAAGATAGCAAGCATATGGTGATCAAGCACATGATTGGAATGAAAGCATAAAATTAACACACAAAGCAATAGGAGAATTAATACAAAAATCACTTCATATATATTGACTCATAAATTTGGCCTTCACATGGCCTTAGTTCTACAAAATTAGCTCATCATCAATAGCTCAAGAAGATCTAGAACAATCATTTACATAATTATGAACATAAACATGTAATGAAAGCAAGTAAAACTCCCTAAAGCTTCATTGATGATGAATCCTAGCTTGAAACTTCAATCTCTAGCTTAATTCCCCTTTTTCTCCCTCCAAGATTGATGAATTTTTGGCTCAAAATCCCAGAAAAATGCCTTCCTTCCCCCGATTTTCGAACCCCTCTTCATTGTTGAAATTTGGCTTTTATACACTTGAAAAACGGTTACGCCGGTGCCTAGGCGCGGCCTACGTGTAGTATCTTTCTTGGGGGAAAAGTCCGGCGGCGCCCAGGCGTGGCGACAACGGCGATCGGGAGCGGACAAGTCGGCGCCTAGGCATGGGCAACAAGATGCTGAACTTGCTATTTCTTGCTCGGCGCCCGGGCGTGGTCAACAGGCTTGAAATTATGTTGTGCATCGTTTTTCGCCTTTTTCTTCGTGTGCTCTCGTTTATCACCTGAAATCACTGAACACCCCGATTAAACGCAAATGTGGTATGATTTAGACAATAAATAAATTCAAAAACATCAAATCACGGGCTTAAAAACACATAAGAACGCCTCTTATCAACCCCACCAAACTTATCAATTGCTCGACCTCGAGCAATAAACTATAGGATAGGAAAAACATTATCAAACACGGGAGAAACAAAAAGAAGAACTACCTAACTCACTTTCATGGAGTACACGGTTGCATTTAGAGAATGCAACAAGCCTTTGAACCCTTGAGTTACCTCTAGGACTAGTTATAGACTCGTGAGGGTTTGCATACGGTATACCCACAAAATCAACGGATTTTCAACCACACTCAAACAACGCAAATCAATATGATTAATAATAAAGCAATGACATGAATTTATCTGTTTAAGCTCAAAATTACATATATATACATGTCACATACTTGCTCATGTTACGCCTTAACCTTGAAAAGACCCTCCTAAGGGTGTATTGTGATAAATCTAAGGTATTATAATCGAGTGGCATTCTTACCACTTTTCAAGCATTAATCCCATATCTTATCGACTTTCGATTAGTTACACGACATGAGAATTGTAAAAAACTTCATAGCCACTTAAAATTTAATCAATTTATCCACTTTGGGCTCTAACTTATGCAACTTTCAACTCAAAATATTAGAGGCTAGACCATGTGAAATGTTCGGTTTTCTTAGGATTTCTATGACACCCATGTAACGAACTTTGAGCCAATAACTCCCAAACCAAACGGTTTTAGGGTATTAAGTGTAGAGACACTCCTAAGGACTTAATCACTCGAGTGCTAACGGCCACAAAACCAAACTAGGTCCTTATTCCCTTTACACTTTCATTGGCTTGAGCTTAGCTCAAATTAGCTTAATAGTACAGTATTCTAGGCATGGTACTCTTCGCCCCCAGTATCTATTACGCCTGACTTTTGCAGTCATACCAATGTTCAACCTCTTTTATTCTTTTTAAGCATACAAAGACATTCTCAACTCATAACACATGTGACACATCTAAGTTGATATTTCCGGGATCAAGCCTTTAAGTGTTTCAAAATGGGTGTCCACTCAACTCTTCTACCCTCGACTTATGTGCATATGCGAATCATCTTAAAGACAATCTAATCTCATTTAGGGTCCCACAAGCAAGAAGACGATGTGTATAGTCATTAAAATCCACATTGATAGAGAAAACATGCCATGGATTCAAATTAACCATTTTCAATGCAGTGATTGAGAGGTTGAACTTCTAGCCAATTTTTTTAAAATTGCACACGTTTTCACATGTAGAGGTACCACTCCCCCAAACTTGGATCGAAATATATAAAACATGGATAAACACGACTATAATGGATCTAGTATACCTACCCCCCCCCCCCCCCAAACTTAATATGAACATTGTCCCCAAATGTTCGAAAAAGAGAAAGGCAAAGTACACATCACCATAGGGATGCTGACAAGCAAACCCGAGTCCTCGAATGCAATTGTATCCAAGAGTGGCAACAGCGGTTGGTGAGCAATGAATGCAACAACTACACATTAAACGACGTTAGCTAGACAAAGCGTTAAATAATGGATAGAAGCGAGAAACGACAAACAACCAACAACAAAACAAAAGATAACTAAAACAGACATGCTTCTACTAAAAACAAAAGGATGAAACAAACACAACAAAAACTAAAATGAAAAGAAAAGAAAACTTACAAATTTGGGTTGCCTCCCAAGAAGTGCTTGTTTATAGTCATTAGCTTGACTTTTGTGCTTTAAGGTTCAAATAGGTGGCCCATTTAGAACGACAATATCCTTGCCATTCCTCCTTTTTTTTTCTTATGTCCCACTTGCCTACTCATATTGCGGTGATTTGAGATTAGACCTTCGTTCCGGATTTGTCTTATCGATCTCCCGAACACGTAGATGTGGTGGAATGTACTTCATGCAAAAATCATTTTTTCTCACCTTGCCTTGTTGCTCATTGGGGACCTCATCCTCCATCGTAAGAGTGCCCTTAGTCTTACCAAGTGCGCATTTCTTTTGTGATATTAATTTTTTTAAATATTTGTATATAATTTATTTTTGATATTAATGTGGTAATTATCTATCAATATAAGTTTTCAATTTTTTTTAAAAGATTAAAAAATCTAAAAATTTAAAATTAAAATCATAATTAATATCAATTATCAATACAAAATTTTTAAATAAATAAATCTTATTGGATAACAACAATAGATTAATTTTTAATCTAGAAGGCTAAGGACAATTAAGTCCATAAATTTGTTAACCCTAAATATTGGGTTTTTTGGAATGAAAAGTTGATGGAATGAGTTTTTTGGATTGACAAATATTATCATAGGTTTTTTGGATATAAAAGTTTATTTTAAGCATTTTTTAGTAATTTTCCCTATTTTTTATAATAATTATATATTGGGGAATGATATTAGCACTCCATTAATTACTATAGAGGCTCCATTTTCAATTTTTTTGTTAAAATATGACAAGAATGCCCTTAAGTGCCAAGTTAAATTATAATATTCAAAATTAAACTCCTAGATTACCCATAGGCCATTAAAATTAAATCTAACATAATATAGAGAAAAGGGGGTTGGCCATCAGGCATGCACAAAAATCCTCTATTATAAAATAGTGTTACATCTTCTATTGCATTTACTTCTATGCATGACATAATATAAGTGACTTGAATTTTGTACAATTGTCATATATAGAAGTCAATGCAATAGAAAATGTAACACCATTTGCAATAGAGGATCCAGATTACCATGCTAGAGTTCTTCACCACCACAATAGAGTTTTTCCTAATTTGTTGCACAAGCATAAACTTTTGTCTTTCTGGCTGAATTCTCAATCATACGCACAACACACACATGGCTACACTTAATATAACACAAAAAAAAAAAGAAAATAAAATAAAATAAAAGAAGTTGACATACAAACTTTTTTCTTACAAGTCAACACCTCATATAATAAATTAGAAAAGAGTGTTTGGCCAAAGAGACCTTAAAAATAGTCATCAAAACAGAGGCAATTCATAAACCTTAAACATAGTCATCAAAATAGAGACAATTCATAAACATACTTTTTCGCAAACTATCCAAACAAAATATAGAGATAGATCCTATGTGATCCATGCCAATCAAATGCCATCCCTCTCGTTCTTTTCTTCATCTGTCAAAGGAGATCAATTAATTAGGAATATTATGAGAATAACATTTCAGTAATATATAACTTAATCAAAACCTTTTATAGATCAAGATAAACCACTTGATGGTCGAATCCTCCAAATTTTTCTTCTTGGTTGTATAACATAGGAGCCATAGATGCACTAGTTTCAACGTTTTGTACACATGTACGAATATTATGTCCCAAACCACCACATGAACTGTATTTTCTATTTTTCTCCATAATTTCAAATTCACAACTATCACGTCGAGTAGAACTATCATTTCTTCTTTTCTTTGATCCAAAAGGACGGCCCCTACGAGGATTGATCTTTGGCTCGTTAACTATTGATAGGTGTGAGATTTACATGTTTTAAAGCCACATATTTATGTTATTTACATTGGTTTATGCATGATTTATGCCACATATGCTTGTAATTTGTGTGCTTATTGAGTAAATGTGGAAAATCAGTGCAATTGAGGAAAACTGGACGGAAATTCAGATTTTCAGAGTATTTAGATGTGGAATTTGACAAATGTTTCTTCTACAAAGTTGTAGATATCTGTCTTAGCTTTACGTATCAACTTGAATCACCTAAATCGGAGGTCTGTGGAGAAAGTTATAAAGGAAACAAGATCACTGCGCAGAAGGCAATCCTGAACTTCCCATAGAATATTACCATGAGAAATCCTTTTCGCCATTGCCTCATGCCTTGGGGTTCCCCTTAAAATAGACCAAAATACTTACTGGGTTGCTAGAGGAAGGTTTGCTAGAATGTGCGTTCAATTGGACCTTGAGAAACCTATCCAGGGAGTCATTGAGATTAATGGGAAAATGTATAAGTTGGCTTATGAGAACCTTCCCACGGTCTGTTTTACTTGTGGGAGGATTGGTCATCGACAGGAGGTGTGTCCGATGAAGGCGGCAATCTACGAAGGCAATCAAACTCAAGGATCATTGGATAATGTAAGGACCCAACCGGAGCAGAAAGAGGAACTGTACGAAGATTGGATCCATGTGACCAGAAATAAAGACAAAAAAAAATTACAGCTAAAGAAGGTGGAGTTGGCAAAAATGTTGGTATAGAGGGGTATAATGCATTCAATGTGCTGGGGGATAACACACAGGAGACGACAGGTGGTGAGAAGAATATGGAGCACGATTCAGTGAAAGAGCCAAATAGCCAAAACCCTAGCCCAGGTTTCAGTAACCCTAAAAAAATGTTTTTTGGGGAATAGGAGCAATAAAGTAGACGTTGGGAGAAGGATTTTTCACCAAAAAGGAAATTTAAAGGACCTTGGGGAAAATAGTAATCGGTCAAACTTTGTCAAGTCCCATCCTAATTTGACACGTAAGATAGAAGAGTCACATGTTGCCAACAACCCAAAGTTACCTACTGTTAGACTCACTAGGAGAGAACAAAAGCCAACAAAATTTTTTGAACGAAAAAAAAAAATAGATAAGTCCAATGGAGAGGGACGAAAACTCGACTCTGGAGGAGGACAGGTTCGTGTTCCCGGAGACGAGCTTCTTTTTCCTGGAAGACAGAATGAGACGTCCGCACTTCTTCACGCAGGTGGCACTTCAATGCAAATGGGTGAGCACCACCTCCATCAACCCTCTTTTCTGGCAGGTGAAGGCGGTGGCCAGCTACGATTGCCCAGTGGGACAACCAAATCGATTTTACGAATTGGCTTTGGATCTCAGTTTGAGAGAGCAGATTCTGCAGATGGAGATGTCGAGATTCTTGATGTTTCAGATCCAAGATGCAATGAGGGGGTTTCCTCATTAACAGGCCCTCATTCTCCCCAATTTATTTATTGATCCTATGAAGATTCTTACGTGGAACTGTAGAGGAGCGGGGTCTCCTGATTTTAGAGCTAACTTTCGAGAGTTTGTTAGGAGTCATAACCGGATGTGATCTTCCTCATCGATACTAGGGTTTCTGAGGAACGGACATAGGCCATTTTACTCGATTAGGGTTTTCTGGAGTGTGTCGTGCTCCGACGGGGGGTATGCGGGGTGGTATTTGGATGTTGTGGGATTCGCAAGCTATCAAGGTTGAAATCCTTCAAACGACATCACAAGCTATACACGCCATTATTGGTCCCCGTATTGGGGAGAGTGTTAGAGCATATGCCCTCGAATGCCATAAAGAAGATAGATTTATAGGGCATAAACATTGTAACTAAACTATGGTTTTTCTATTAATATAAGCCAGTTGATTGTTTTTTTCTTATAGACATTTATAAGGTGTGAATAAACAACGTAAAGTCCTTGATGACAAGGCGAACCTTCTACCTCCTATGGGATAGGAGGAAAGGCACTAGAATGGTTTGACGTTTGACATCTAAAAGAGTTTGCAAGTCTAAGAAATATTGATTAGGCATCAATAGTGAATAAAGACTTGTATGATGTAAGTTTCGACAGAGAAAGTGCCAGTCGTACACTATGAAAATGGTAGTGGGAACTTATGTCATAGATGTGTCAGTTGGACTGATATGTTCGAACACGGCTCGCATCAGTTCATCACATGGGTATTCACTCATTGACAGTCAATGATGAAACTGATAAGTAGTGATAGGTACGTGTGAACCTCTGACCTGAGAAATCGAGTTAAAGATGTACTTGTGACATCAAGTCTGTCATTAGAGTAGTTAGATTCAAATCACATGTTGGTGGAATCGACCTCGAAGTGCGACTTGATGGGCAAGTAGCATTGTTAACTGATTTGCAATATGAAATTTATTCTCTCATAAGTGAATGAGTAAAATATCCTATGCGATCATGAATAAGTGAGGATGAAAGTCTTTGGCCAAAGCATTTAAATACCTCGGCTTATTATGAGCTTAGGCATATGGTCAAGTTATATGAGTTTGACTTTAAACCATGACTCTTACTTGACTGGGATATAAGAATAAAAGGTTTATACACGTACGGTATTCACGGCGTAAAGATTTGGAAATGATCCTATTCATTCGTTCTCATTTGGGTTACGGTGTGAGCCACGAGACTGGCTAGGTGTCACTCACACCCCTTTGGATTCCTCCCAATTGCTTTTTGAGACAAACCTAATGAGTTGCGCTTAAAGGAAGTGCAAAAGGAAAAACATGGGAAAAAGACTTGAGAGAAATTCACTGCATTGGATGCCGTAATTAATTAATTAATTATTGGATAATTTAATTAATTAATTAAATTAATGAGTTAATTAATTTTTTGGAGAAATTGAATTATAAATTAATTAGGAATTGAATTAATTGGATTATCAATTTATTTATTGAGTAAATAAATTATTCGATTAATTAATTAACAAGCAAGACGAAAGCCTGAAGGTTTCCAAGCCCACTAAGGGGCGGCCAAATAGACGCCCAAATAGGGCTCTTGCATGCTAGAGTTATTGTTTCATAATGATATAAATATATCACAAGGTAAAAAATAACACAAGGCAACTTACATAACTTTCTCTCTAAGAAAAAGTCTCCCACCTCTCTCTCTCTCTCTCTCTCTCTAGCCGTCTTTGATAAGGAACAAAGGAGGAGTTTTTCGTTTTTGATTCCGGCATGACGAATTAGAGACGTTGGCAAATTCGGCGTTAGAGAAAAGGATCACGTTCAGAAATCAACATACGCGAGATCGGTAATTTTTCTATATACAATTAAACACGAGGATTAGAGATGATTCGGGCTTTGGGAATTAAATTTACTTTCCGCTGCGTTTTATTCGAATAATTCCCAATAGAGAGTTGGTTTTGTTCGGGGTGTTATGGAAGCCCTCAAGCTGGGACCAGGGAGCAGCTTTGGAGAAACCTGGAAGTGCTTAGCTCTCACATTGATAAACCCTGGTTAGTCACGAGAGACTTCAATGATATTGTAGCTGCGCATGAGAAACGGGGAGGGAGACCAGCTAACCTTGGGCATAACACAAGGTTTAACAACATGATTAGTATGTGTGGTTTGATTGATTTGGGTTTTCAAGGTAGTAGGTTCACTTGGCATAGAACAGTTGACGGCGAACCTACTATCTAGGAAAGGTTGGACATATCTCTTGCAAACTAAGAGTGGAGGATGAAGTTCCCGGAAGCGATTGTGGTGCATCTCCCTCGTACCTCGATAGACCATAATCCTATTTTGACTGGTAGCGAGGGATTGTCCAGAGGGAGTCGGGGTGATAGGCCTTTTCGTTTTGAATTAGCTTGGACGTCTCATCCCATGTGTAAAGATATTATTGCTAGCATCTGGAATGATTCAAATTCAGTCTCTAAAGCCATCTAAAAGTTACCCAAAGCCATGAAGGTTTGGAACAAAACTGTTTTTGGAAACATTATCAGTCGAAAAAAAGAACTTATTGCCCGAATTCGAGGTATCCAACGGAGCCTTTCAGATCGGGAAAATGAATATCTCATAGGGTTGGAGGAAGTGCTTATTCGGGAGCTTAACACTACTTTAAAACAAGAGGAAGCGCTTTGGTTCCAAAAATCGAGAGTTCAATGGCTTGCTTTAGGTAACGACAACACCCATTTTTTCCACTCGACAACTATAGTTTGAAGACGGAGGAATAAGGTTAAGATGCTTAAGATTGATGATGAGTGGTGTTCGGATGTGGAGATGATCAAAAACCATGTTTTTGATTATTTTCAGAACCTTTTTGCTTCTAGTATTGGGGCGGTTAAATCCATGCCAAAGAGCCATTTCCAACACTCTCTTTCTCTTGACCAGTATGAAGCATTGAGAACGTGCCGTCTAGTGAGGAGATATTTGATGTGGTGAAATCCCTGAACCCTCATAAAGCGTCGGGTCCTGATGGATGTCAGGCGTTTGTGTATCGAAAATTCTGGAAGATTATTGGCCCTTCGGTTTGTGATTTTGTGAGAAGAGCTTTCTCGGAAGGTAGGTTCGAAGAATCTGTTGGTGGGACTCTCATTTGTTTGATACCAAAGGTGGAGAGTCCAAGCCTTATTTCACAATTTCGGCCCATCTCTTTATGCAATGTCCTTTATAAAGTCATTACAAAGACGATTACTTTGAGGTTGAAAGGAATGATGAATGATTTGGTTACTCCCAATCAATCGAGTTTTATTGCGGGGAAGCACACCCATGACAATATCCTTGTGGTCCAAGAAATGGTGCATGGATTTCGAAGGATGCAAAGTCGTAGGGGAGGGATGATGATAAAGTGCGCTGGAAATTTGTTGAATAAACGTTACACTTATTTAAATTTCCTAGCTCTATTGTCGACCTTATCATGTTTTGTATCGGGTGCTCTAAGCCTCGGGTTCTTTGGAACAGGCTGCCCCTTTAAGAGTTTTCTATGTCGTGTGGGTTGAGACAAGAGGACCCTTTGTCCCCTTACTTATTCATTCTTTGCATGGAACGTTTAGCGTATTGTATTGAGGAAGCTGTTTCATCCAAACAATGGGATCCTACCCCAGCTTGTAAGGGAGGTCCGATTTTCTCTCATGTCTTCTTCGCCGACGACCTTATTTTGATGGATCGAGCGACTAGAAAGAACATGGTCACCATCAAAACTGTTATGCGGGAGTTTTGTGGGGCGTCGGGTCTTGTGATAAATAGGAATAAATCTAAGATCCTTTTTGCAAAGTGCACGAAGCGACGAGAGAGAAGACGTATCTTGATGGAATTAGGGGTGGGGTGTACCGACAACTTGGGAAAATACTTGGGATTGCATATCATACATAATCGTGTATCGCCTCGGGTCTATCTCGAGCTTATCAATAAAGTGCAAGCACGTCTATCTTTGTGGAAGGCACAACTTCTCAATTTGGCAGGGAGGATGACGCTTGTGAAATCCGTCATAGCAGCGTTACCGGTGCATGTTATGCAAAGTGTTTGGCTTCCGCAAGGTACTTGTAACTACCTTGACAGATTGAATAGAGCTTTCCTATGGGCTAGGAGTGCTAACCCAAAGAAGCTTCATCTCGTGAAATGGGAAAAAGTGATCCAAGATAAACAAGATGGGGGTTTGAGCATTAGGATGGCACGGGAAACAAATGTTGCCCTATTAGCTAAAATAGGGTGGAAAATCTTGACCAACGAAAAAGCTATTGGCAGGCTATGTTTACACGGAAATATTTGAAGGACTCTATTCTAGAGTATGATCCGAAGCCCAAAGACTCCGCCCAATGGAAAGGCATTGTAGGAGTTTTAAGATGGTGGGGGAGAATGTCAGGTGGAGAATAGGTAATGGGGAAAAGGTTTTCATCTGGTTTGATAATTGGGTGGGGAAAGAACTGTTTTGTGATACTGTGGGAGACCAAATCGATGATGATGAGGTCCATTGAAATGTATCTGATATAATAGATGGAAATGGGGAATGGAATGTCCAAAAAATCAAAACCAAACTGCCTGATCATATTATTTGAAGTATTTTGGAAGTCCGAAGACCATATTCGACGAAGGTTGAGGATATCAGGATTTGGAAGGGTACGAGCAATGGGAGATTCTCATGTAAGTCAGCTTATGCAATGTTGGTGGAGAGTAGGGATGAGAGGGCTCAAATAGACAAATCATGGATGTGGATTTGGAAGCTAAAAGGTCCTACAAAGCTTAAGATTTTCTTGTGGGTGATTAATCATAACAGTATTACCACAAACCTGTTTTGTCACTATAGACACATCTCGGATACCGGTAATTGTCCCCGTTGTGACCAAGCACAAGAGGATATTACTCATGCACTTCGGGATTGCGTGGAAGCTAGAAAGGTATGGGAGTTTCTTATACTCCCGTCTCAATTTCTGGAGTTTATGTCAATTCCTTCGGCTGAGTGGATAGAGAACAATCTCACACGCCATTTTGACAACATCATTCTTCCGGGCATGAGTTGGAAGATTCTCTTTCTTGTGTCCATTTGGATTATTTGAAAAGCTAGGAATACGGTGGTTTTTAAGGGGAGACGAGAACACACGAGAGAACTTATTCCAAAAATTAAGCTCATGTCTATTGATTTGGAGAAAGCTTTTCCTAGGGTTGGGAATAAGTTGAAGGATATGCATACGATTACCCGTTAGGACAAACCTCGCTTTGGTTGGTATAAATTAAACACGGACTGGAGTTATTTTAGCCACACTAATAACGCTGCAGCCAGGGGTCTAGTGAGAGATTAAAATGGACATTGGTGTGTTGGCTTTAGCTGGAACACAAATGAAGCCGAATTGCTTGCACTTAGGGAAGGTCTCCGAATTGCTTGGGAGAGAAGGTTCCATAAAATCGAGATTGAAGTTGATTCGGAGGTAACACTTAATCTTGTCAAATATAGGGATACTAGTCTTCACCCGATGGGAGGGATTATCGAGGATTGTAGGAAGCTTTTATGTACGCCATGGGATATGTCTATTCGTCATACACGTAGGTTGGGTAATACGTGTGCATATTTACTTGCTAAGATGAGTCACAATGCTCAGGAGTTAGTCGTTTGGCAGGAGCCTCCTATGGAGTTGGAACAACTTTTGGAGTTTGATTTGTAGTTTTTGTAATTCTCGTTGTTTAACTAAAAAAAAAGTAATGATTAGATGAATAGTGTTGGATTTAAAAATTTAAAGGAAGGAGAGAGAAAAGTTTAAAAAATTAAAAGGAGATGAGAGAGAAAAGTGATAAAAAGAAATTGTGAGATGAGTGATGTGAAATGTAATTTTAAAGAAATGGTTGAAATTTATTGGGAACGTAAAAATGAGAATGAAAATGAGAATATTTTCAGTAAAAACAGTATAAAATGTGTATTTTTATTTTCAAATGAAAATGAAAATGGAAAAAGTATTTTGAAAATACAAACAAACAAGCCTAGGATTCCTCTACGTACCACAATAACCTTTTCATTAATTCCAAACCCTCTAGGAACTCCTATAGAGCAAATGACGACACTAGTGATTTAGTATATAAATTCGTACCACATAACAAATCTTCTGATTCCATATACAACCCGTACAATTCCCTTCAATATATACACAAATCATCTTCAGATTATACATCTTTACAACTTCAGTTAATTTCTTGTGTGCAGTTGTATTATAGATTGTCTTACTCTTCGAGAAAAACTCAAGAAAAACTGTTCGGGCCTGTCTGAGGAAAGAAGCTGGAGGCCCCGTTGCCAATGCCGCTGGTAAAGAGATCTCTTCCAACTATGGAAGATTTTTTGGACCGTCGGAGATTGTTCTTAGTGACAGAATAAAGTTACAAGAATAAACGTCAAAGATAAGATTTTCAAGAAAGATGGCGATCATGACGTGCTGAAATCAATAAAGGAAAGGGAAAAGGTGGAGTGGCTTAGACAAAGCAGGGATTATTCCTTTATATCATCTGAGAATGAGATTTCAGGAAAAAAATCCGCTGTTAGTCAAGAAATTCCGAAGATAAATTGTTTTACTAAAGATGGCAAGAATTCCAGGGTTCCTGATGGAATGAAGGAAAAGACGTGTAATGCGAAAACCCTGGAACGTACGAAGAAAACTACTGCGAAGAAATACGAAACTCAAAGAAAAGTTATGACATCAACTACTTAATGAAGGGTAAATATTCAAAAACCCTAAGTAGGGTTTCTCATGTGAAAAAACAGATTTCTTATGTAAAATCAAAGAAACCCTATGAGCATATGAAGAAATCTTGCAAGGAGGATTCGGTTATAAAGGAAAAGGTGACCACGGTAAAATTACCTCAATCACAGTAGAAGATTAATCCAGATGAAGAATGGGGGATTAAAAGAAAACAAGAGCAATTAAAGAAAGAATATGAAGGGATGGATGCTGATAGCATAGCCAAGATCTTGTTTGAGTATGATCCAACAGAGTATTCTTCTTCTGATGAGTATCATCTTCGAAGATGATTTGAATATGGTGACCAGTTTTGCTGATATTCAGAAGGAAGAAAGGCGGAGCGCGAAAATTGCTAATGAAAGAAGATGATGAAGAACTGATCAGGAAGATAGTGCAATAATCTTCCAAGAAGCTTAAGCGGATGAATTAAATTTTTAATAGAAGTTCTCATTCTTTAATTTTTTATTTTGGGTGTTTTTCTATATACGTTATTTTCGTAATGACATGATGTATAATATTTTTAGAATTTTTATTCAATGAAGGAATCTGAAGTCATCTTCAAAACATTATTATTGTTGTTGTTAGTGTAACAAAGAAAGTTATGAATATTTTATCTCACTTTTTAATTTTTTCATGAATTGAAATGGACTATAAAACAATAGATGAACAAAATTGTAAGCCAAATTACAACCACAAAACACAATTGATCATATTCTTTTCATGGATAAAATTAAAAGATATCGGCTCATACTTATTTGGGTTAACTTACTCTTGCCACGTTGATCCAATAATATAGGACGATGTCAAGATTCTATAATATCTTACAACTCTTTCTTTTTCGTATTACATCATGGTAAAACGGAACAACATGCGCAGTACACCGATACTACGACTTTGGACGAATGATACTTGGTGAGTTCTGAGACTCGGGGTCTTGGGATGATCTACACCATCCCCATGTGTATATCACATGAATTGTGTAGATCACCTAGGACCCCGAGTCCCATCACCCACTTTGGACAACTTGCATTCCTCAAGCAGAAATTGGCATAACGAAGGGGGCGCTCGCCTGTAAACTATTTGAACGTAGTTGATTTCGCCATCGTCTGGAAGAAGTGTTATACCAATACTCCACCCATGCCAACCACCCTACCCATCTCCTCGGTTGTTCAGATATAAAACAGCGTAAATAAGTCTCCAACATGCAGTTCAACACTCAGTCTGCCCATCCATTTTGGGATGATATGCCGAGCTCAAGTTCAACATAGTACCATGTAACTTGAATTTATCGTAAATCAATAGGGGGTGAAAGTTTTGATCTTGCTGATTGTGATATGTTTTTCTCCTGGCTGATTTAGATGTGAAATTTAGTGATCTTGAAGCTGGAAAGATGGGGCTCGGGGTTAGGTTTGTGTGCTAATTTAATAAGGGTTTGCTTTTTTTGGGTAAAAGTCCATGCATGCATGAAGTGTTTGGAAAAGAAAATGTGGTGTTGGATATTATATAAATTTGATTTTCAAAGAAAATGAATTTTTGGTTGCATCTGCTAATCATATTTAGATATCATATATATTTCGATGTATAATTGTGGATACATTCTTGCGAATTATGGGGGCATTAATCTACGTTACTTATCTCATTTCAGGTTGCTATATATGGTCATAGGACCAGACATATATGGGGTGTTTTGAGGGGGAAAAAAACTTTTCATCTCGTACGATATTGCAAAAGGTACTTTTGGTCCCGTTCTTTTTTAACTCGACACTTTTAGTACTCCAGTAGGAGTTAAAATTTGCAGCTTTGGTCCCGACTGTCAATTTTTTGACGGAATTTGTCACATGGAGGTCACGTGACTGTTAGATAGGGCCTTTTTGCAAGTTTTTCAAAATACTTGGGTGTTACTCGAAAATAATGAGAAGAAAAATAGATAAATTCAAAAAAAGTCAGATAAATAATAAAGAAAATCAAAACAAAACTAGAAAAAAAATTCTGAACATTAAAAATTATTTTACAAAATAAAAAAAATGAGAAAATCAAAAAAAGAAAAATGTCTGAAAAATCAGAAAATATTTCAAAAAATTTAGAAAAAGAAATAATTCTCAAAACCAATAAACACTTCAGAAAATTCAAAAAAATGGGAATAAAAATAAAAATATTCTGAAAATTGGAAAACATATCAAAAATTCAAAATTAGTAAGAAAACTAAAAAAATCGAAAAAATATAAAAATAATTCTGAAAATCAGAGAGTATTTCAAAAAATTAAAAAAAAATAGTAAATCAAAATAGAAAATCAAAATAAAAACCTTTTATGTATTAAATATACAGATTTATTTATATTTAACAAAATAAAAAACCTTTTATATTTTTATTTTTTTTAATTCTTAAAGATTCAATTAAATTAAATACTTTATTATTTCTCCCAAATGATGATGAGGATGGGGACTCAAAAATTCTCTCTAACTAAACCCTAATTTAACCGAGGATGGCATCTTCTCCTTTCTTTCTTGGATCTTTTTCGTCTTCAATAGAATCTTACCATGCCTCTTCAGTATCAATCTTCAAGGTTTCTGAATTTGAATCAATTTCTATAGGTATCTCGTCATTTTCAAGCGTTTTTAATGTCCCCGAATTCCTTTGTTTGGATGTGTGGGTTGAGGGAACCCAAACCCCACTGCCGGATTTTGTGGTATCATCGGGGAACTCGATGGTGAAGATCGAATTACCCAAGATTGTTGCTTATTCCTCGACGAGTTCTGTTAGTCAAATCCCTATGTTGTGTTTGTTTCTATTTTGAAGGGTTTTTTTGATGAAAATTTTGGTGAAAAAGTTTAGTGTATTTATGTGAAAATGTGTTTGATTTTGTATTTGATTTTATTTTCAGAAGAGACAAAAGTTACTGTAGCAGTCAAATCACGTAAGTTTTTGTCTGAAAAGTTATGTTTATAATTAGTTAATGATTGAAAAATATAATATAAAATTTATATGATAGTAATATTATATATATATATATATATTGTAGTTTATGTGATTAAATTTATAAGATTTATTTGTATAATTGTGTATATACATATGTGTGTAAATTTTAAAGTATTATATAATATGTGTGTACATGTATATGCGTATTAAATTTTTTACTCATATATGAAAGTTTTACGTGTATATGATCATCTATATTAGTTATATATACAAATATAGATAAGCATATATATACTTTATAATTATCCCTTTAATTGTGTATATATCTTTTTAGTCCCTCCAAATCAATATAATATAGCATTCTTTTACTATTTGAATGACACTAAGTTATCTGATTACTTTAATTGAAACAACAAATACTTTGAGTTTTGAGCAGATATAATTAAAATATAATTCACGCCACCTACTCAAGTTGCTTGATTCGAAGATATAATTGATGGATTTTGTATTAACTTTTTGTCTGCCCATATATGTCTAGTTGCATTGAATTTTCGATATAAAATCGTCCAAACCCAATGGTAGACACCCCTAATCAATAGAAATATAGATGAACAAGACCAAAAAAAAAAATTCTTAAATTTTAAAGGGTAAAATGCATAAAATTCCCTGTGTTATATGTTGAGTAATATTCTAAACTAATAAATTTAATTCTTTACATTGTTATTAATATTAAACTGATTTAGTGTAAACAAATATGTTAAATATATTTATCTTTTCGTTAGAGAGTTAAAAGAAAAGTAAGAAAGAGAAATATTAAAAACTCAAAAAAGTAAGCCAAAAGTGGAGAACGGTGTAGGGTGACATAGGTAATGTAAATGCAGAGAGAGATGCCATGCCACAATGTCTAGGCCAAAAGCTGTCCAAAATGTTTGGCAAAAAAAACCTGTTTGATGAAAAATGGATAAGCCAAATGAGTTTTGCCAAAAAATTTGGCCAAAATATGGTTTCAAAATATAAAAAAGCAAAGCTAGTTTTTCGTCGCCACAAGATCTATCACATTGAGTTCAGGCGGATGAGATTGGATCCAGCTTCTTTCTCCATCATTATCGCCGAAAACACAAGAAATACAAATTCAATCAGTGGGCTCCCCTTGTTTGGACTCGGGATCTCCTCTGATCAATACCCGCTTTGCCAATTTGGTTTCATCTCCTGCTCTTTACAGAAATTGAAATTGAACCAATGGAATTTTGCCTTCTATTGAATTTTTGTTACCGTCGGGTGAATTAATTTCTTGCAAACAAGTTCCGATTAGTTCTGCAGCACTGGCTGATTATAAATTAGTGTCCGACATTGATGAACATTTGAAGCCCACGTCCGAATGCTTGGAGTAGACTATTACCAATTGAACGTTCGAACGTAAACTCACCCACGTTCGAACTTCTCAAACAGATTCAAAATTGGACACTACTCCTACTGAGTTCTTGGTTGGAAATTTTCGGGTGGCCCTGAAAGTGATGCATAGTAATATTGTGCCTTCTCAAATTTCTGACAATCAATTCCTAAATACTAAACGAACTTCGCTGCGTTTTATTCCATCGGAAAAGAATAATGGTAAAAGTTTTGTACGTCCAACTTGGGACCATGTACAGGCTGGATTGAATCGTTGGGAGAATACTCTAGTGGGTTACTTTATTGGTAAAAAACCGTTCTTCCTCGGAGTTAAGAATTATATTCTTTCGGTATGAAAAGGGTTAAAGGAGGTAAAAGCTACGAGTAGCGGTTTTTTCTTGTTCAAGTTTGATACTGAATCAGCAATGGTAGAAGTCTTAGAGGGAGGACCTTAGTTATATCAAGGCCAAGCTTTGTTCCTAGAGAAATGGCAAACAGAAATGACATTAGAGAAAAAAGAGCATAAAGAAGTTCCGATATGTGTCAAATTTCAAAATTTACTTGCAGAATTCTGGACAACTGATGGGTTAAGTGTTGTTGCAAGTGCATTAGCATGTTCATTATATCCAGATGCATTTACATTATCAATGGAGCATATTAATTATGCTAGGTATGTATAATTATGACAATAGGAGATAAGTTTATATGATGTTGTCATCGGGATCAGGAGAATACAATGATACTTGTAGGATAGGAATTGAATATGAATGTAATCTTATATCGTGTAATTTGTGTAAGTCTTTTGGGCATAATGCTCGACAATGTTCTAAAGATAATAAAGATGAGAGACCCCCTGTGAATATTTATGTACCTAAGCAGCAGGCAATTAATAAGAATACGAAACAGAACTCTAAAGTGGGTGAATGGATCAGTGTTAGTAATAAACAAGTGATAAGTAAAGGGAAAATAATTACATGACTAGAGCTACAACGGACCTTTCTAGAAAGTCGGGTCAAGGAGAAGGTTCAGGTACGAATGCATTCTACAAAATAAATTTGCGAGCTTGGTTGAAGATTTATTAGATTATGATTTGGAACAGTCTGAAGGATGTCCTGTACAATCTGCCTTACGTGAAATGAAGAATAGCTCATTGAAAGGGCCTATAGGCGAGGATGCCCCAGAGAAAGGTGATTAATAATATCTATAGCTTGTTGGAATGTATCTCTTAAAACTACTGCTAATAAGTGGATTTGGATGATAGTGTTGTATGTTCTATTGGCATTCGAACGTTAGTTTTCAACGTTCAAACACTCGGTGCAGGTTAGTTTAGTATAAACGTTCAAACGTGAGATAAAAACATTTGAACGTGATCATCAGTGTTTTGGTAGATGTTGGTTCTTGCTTATTCCTGGTTAGCATTCATTTATCTAGAAGTGAGTATAGATTAGGTCCGCTTTGGTTGTGGCAAGGTAGTACCTTGTACACTTTTTCTTGTATTTCCCCTTTTATTTTAATGCAATTGACTTTTCAAAAAAAAAAAACAATTAAAAAAATAATAATTACAAAAATCGGGCTCCACGTGCAATGCTCGTGCTTTATGCTAGTCTAAAGAAAGATGTTTAAATTGTCTCCTCACGGGCCAATAATCTGCATCAAGAACAAAAAAAAACAACAATCGGAAACACCAAATAATGTAGACCTATGATATAATAACTAAACTAGAACACAATAATAAAAAACTCCATTTTTTAATGCAAATGGTAATGACAACTTCTACCGGGAAATCAAATGGTAGCACTACTCTTGAAGAGAGAGTGCGACAGAAACCCTTGGCTGGTAGATGATTTTCATAATTTCATTTTTTCTATTCATATTAAGCCTATTTAATGTATAAGTATTAAGTTCAATTCAACCTGAACATATGAAACACAAATTAAGATATTGGCATTTACATTGTGACCTCACAAATAAGAAAGGACTTCATCCCACGATATTCAGATAAATGATTTGAAATAAAATAATTTAAAATTTTATTTTTTATTTACTTTATTACCTCACAAATCAAAATTATTTTTAGTCATTATCATTCATTTTAATTAAACAAATCACGTACGAGTACGAAAATATAATATTGCAAATGCTAAAAGTATAAAACCAACTAAATTTTAAGAAAAACAATACCATTAACTACTCTGAAAAGAAATAATTCATCAAGTAAAATATTGAACAAAAACCCTAACTTTTACTTGCAAGAGTCAACAATATATTTATGCAAATAAAAAAAATGAGTGACTGAATATGAAGAAATAAATTTGGCAATTGCTTCATCAATGGGCTAAACGGATGCTTGATAATACTCTAAAATTTTCTAGAGCTACTAGTATTTGCAAGCTCTAATATTTCATCACCACTCTCTTAAATCATGTTCATTGCTTATGTTGTCAATTACTCTAATTCTAATTGATTCAATATCAAAACGAACCAAAAACCAAAATATATGCAACAACTGACGCCACCCCCCCCCCCCCCCCCCCCCCCCCCCCCCCCCCCCCCCCCCCCCACCCAAAAAAAAAATTGGGGAAAAGAAGAAAAAAAACTCTTAATTTAGGAGAAACCTGATGGGCTTTATGTTATTTCATACCTTGTTTTTTGGACTAAAGCTCTAAAGGTTTAACACTTTGTTTTGGAGACCCATATGGACTGCTGATAGTACACGGTGCAATTATCTTGCACGAATTTTATATGTTTTTAATATCAAGGATAATTTTATCAGTTTGATAAAATGAAATAATAAAGTTGGAATGACATTACAAAAATTGCAGTAATTTTAACAACTCCAAATATAAGCCAAATGACGCAGTCTACTAAATTAATAAATGAAATTACATGGCTACCTAAGTTTTATGTTTAATAGGAATTACTTGTGAGATGATGATAGACTAATACTTATTTTTAAAATTCAGGGGCAATAGAGGTTCTGTATGGTTGTGTTTTCGAAAATAAATTTTGAGTTTTTATTGGAGAATGTGTATTATAGAAATTCGTGTGAAAATATTAACTTTTTTTTGTTTGTTTGGATGCGTTTTTGAGAAATATTTGGAAATTGTGTAGATGTGATATAAAATTGATTGAATTAGTTATATATGTAATGATGATAGGAGAAAAAATTAGAATAATATTTTATTTATGATAAAGTAAGAAAGAGAATGTGTTGGATAGTTGAATTATGTAATTAATGAAGAGAGAGAATGAAGTGATTGAAATGATGAGTAGCTATATAAAGGAATGTTTAGTAGAATTTAAAATTTGAGTATTTTCTGTAGAATTTACCTTGAAGTGTGTATTTTTATTTTTTGGTGATTCAAAAAATAAAAATACAACTCAAAATACCTAACCATACAGAGCTTTTAACATCTTAGTGTTATTAGTTTAACATATGACACTAGTGGTTGCCAAGAAAAAATATCTACATGAACAAAAGTTGGTCATGACAACAGTGGGGTCGCGGAGCAATATGTTATGGAACTTGTAGAATGGGAAAAGAAAAAGATAAATATGTTGCAACAAAACTCTATCTATATATCAATAAATATCATAGACGCCTCTCGATTATTATAAAAATGTTGCATTAATACCCCTTATATATATTATATAGATATCACATATACCCCCAATATATAGCTGAGTATAAAAATATCGAACCGCCATGGACCCTTTTTACAAACTAGGGTAAAAAGGTCAATTACTTTGATGTTACATTGATACACTTTCCAATATTGAACTATTACATAGACCCTCTTTTATAGGGGCTAAATAAGCTAATAGCCCCTTTTTGCATAGTATTTAGACAAATAGCACCCTTTGACTTTTACTTTTCTTTTTGTATTTCTTTAATTGAGTTGTGGACCAATTTGTTTTCCAAATACAAATATACCCTTTCAAAGGGCCCCATTGAAATATAAAGAAAACAAAATAATTAAATTAAATTTATATTGACTTAAATACCTTTTGAGCAAAACAAACAATAAAATGAAAATAATTTGTTTATCCCCTTAAACAACTCAACACTCTGGACAAAAAAAAAAAAAAAGAGGAAGATCAGGAGAAATCAACACTCTCGACAAAAAAGAAAAGGAAGAACACGAGAGGAGAAGAAGAACACGCCGAAGAACACGAAGAAGAAACAGTCAGTCGAGGTTGAAGGTTTGCTTCTCTCTCTCTCTCTCTCTCTCTAAAACGAAGAAGAAACAATTATTTTGGGAGGTTTAACAGATCCCTAATTTCACTTAGTTTCAAATTCAATTTATTTTTTGTTCTCTCGTGCTCTGATGTCTGTATGTTGTAGTATTAATTTCATGAATCGCAACATTGTAAATAACCGAATGATGTCTGTATGTTGTGGTTATAGGATTCGATTTAAAGGTGATTGAAAAGCTCAATTTATTGTTGTTGAGTTGTGTTATTATTTTATCTTTTTTTACTTTTTGAATTGGGGAAAAAAATTTAGTTTCATCTTTTAATTTTAGTTTTTGAATTAGGAAAAACTCCAGAAGCAGCTGCGTGAGTGAGTGACTGGTAAGTGGGTTGGGCTTTTTTCAAATTTATCATTTTTTTTTATTTTGGCCCCTATATGTTATACAAATCTCACAATAACCCCCTATATAAATAAAAAAATATATATAATTTATATACATTTCTGTTTGGTTAACCGACCATGAAAACCGAAACCGAACCGAAAATCTCAGTTCGGTTCGGTCGGTTAGCCAAACCGTGAACACCACTAATTTTATTATACGATGAAGTGTATAAGGATAAAAAAAAATCACTGTATGATTTTTTATTTTTCGAACTTAATCGAAGTTTAAGGTTTTATGGAATAGTTGTGCTATGCCAAATTTATGCTTTTGCGTAATTGTTCATTTTGAATTGTGTAATTGTGAATTCAATTATTTTTTAATTCAATCCTTTTTTAGAATAACTTTGTAATTGTTGAATCTGAATTGTGATTTTTCGACCTTTCTGTTTCCATGCTCCATATAAAGATGCCATGAAACCAGTCCAGGCGGAGCTCATCCACTCGCCCCACTCCCACTCCCAATCCCAATCCCAATCCCAATCCCAATCCCAATCCTAACCCACAGCTACCAGGTCGTCGGATAGAATTTTCGTCTCCACCCGTAACCCAATCACCCACTCCCACTCCCAATCCCATCTCGGTAAGTAAAATTAAATGATTTCTACTTTACTCTTAATATTATATTAAATTAGTCTTAGTTTTTTGAAGTATATTGTATAACTTATTCGTAGGTTAATGGCGTAAATGACATCCCTCGACCCAATCTTATATTGACTCCCAATGAATTTAATTTCAAATGTAAATTAGCAACTCATTGCAAATTGTCAAAAGAAGTAAAATTTATTGAAGATTGCTTGAAAGATCATCCCGATGGGTTTAATTGGTTTAAGACTTCACAATTTGGCCATCTCTTTGAAGTTGCACCTTACATAGAAATGTGTCTAAGTCCATTGTGGATGCTTCTAAGCAGACAAGTGCAAATGAACAATAAACTTGAATTGTGGTTTGTTGTTAATGGCACCCCTATTCGGTACTCTCTAATGGAGCATACACTTATTAGCGGGTTGACTAGCTTTCCTTATCCATCAGAGATTTTACGTCGTGGTGATGGTTTTGAGGAACGATTCTGCGGAAAAAAAAAATAACACTGAAGGTTGTAAGGAATATGCTTAGCAACTTTACTATCCCTACTGAAGAGGTTGGAGGTATAAGTCGGAGTGTTAGGCAACAAGAGAGGGAGAGACTTTTGTTAGACAAGTTGAAGTTAGCAGTGTTATGGTTTTTGGCATCTGTGTTATTTAGTCGCAGGTCAGAAGATTGTGAAATAGATCAAGCTTTTCTTGCAATTGTCGATGACATTGATGTTGCATGCACTTATCCATGGGGTAGAATGAGTTATTGTTATCTGATAAATGAAGTGCAAAACTTGAACATCAAAGGACTATGTAGGTCAGCAAATCCACAGCGGTCATGTTGTGGCTTGATTCTACCACTAATGGTATTGAAATTTTTGTATTCCATTGTTAAAATTTGTGTTTTAATTTATGTAGTTTGTTATCTCACAATTTTGATTGTCCATATTTGTAGTTGCTGCCGTTTGAGTGTATTCCAGCACTGTCACCGAGTATTGGGCGTGTGAGGGATGTTATCGTTGGCCAATTGCCGAGAATTTGCTATTGGAACATTCGATTCAATTTGAGAAAGCAAGCTCTGTCTTTGGGCCTAATTCTACAAGTGGTTGGTGACTCAAAGGTTGGTTCTTTAAATTCAGCATGTTATATATTCTACGTTATATAATATAGTATTGATTAGTTCTATGTTTTTGAGATTTTCAGAATATCAGGAGCATACTTACACCGACGGCGGAGGAGTTGCAAGCCAGCCACATGCAAGGTTTTGCTCCTATCGACCAATACCTTCCAGTCACTACCGTTGACACCACTACTGATCAATGGACGGTTGTTCTTGAAAATGGGGACAGTATATTCTTTGAAGATATTTGGCGAGAAGATGTTAAAGGTCGACATTCGCTCCTTAAAAAAGTGATTATGCCTGAACACATTGCTACACCTGCACAGGACAGCGTTCCAGGTGGTTCAACAATACCTTCTGAGTCTACCAATCATGTGGTTAAAATGCTGGAATCCTTGATGGAAAATATGTCCAACTTAAGAAGTGATATGACTCTTCAGAATGAAAGACTACAACGGTTGGAAGAGAAGGTAGAAGAGGTGGTAAAATGGACTCGACCTAACCACGTGGAAGATGAGGAGCACCGAGAACATAGTGTACATAATCGGGATGACAATGATGATGGTGTTGGGTAAGAATATGGTGGGCAGGATTGGGATGCAGCCGTTGTGCAACCGGTAGTTGGGGATGATGATGATCTTCGTGGTGTGCAGAATGATGTTGAACAGGTCGATGATGATGATCCGGTTGGCGATGAGGGTGATGAACACGGGATATCAAGCAATGTGCCCATTGAAAACAAAGAAAAGAGGGTGAAGAGGAAATCCAAATATACGCAGCCTCCATTCACGAGTCCCGCTTATTTGACGAGGGGACGGAGGGTGTTGAGTAAAAGAAAATACTTCCTTGTGGGTAATTTATTATTGTGTAACTTGAATTTATTTATTTTTTCACTTGTGTTTTAGTTTTTGTGGACTGATTATGTAGACTTCTATTTCTGAGAGAATTTAATTTTATATTTTGATGTTTTATCTGTGTATTGGTTTTACTTTTATATATGTGAGTTGGTATGTGTATGTGTAAGAGGAGTCAACTAACTAGAAAGTGGGTGAAGAGAAAATTCAAATATATGCAGCCCCCATTCACGAGTCTCGCTTATTTAACGAGGGGACGGAGGGTGTTGAGTAAAAGAAAATAGTCCCTGTCCTATGTAATTTACTATTTTGTAACTGGAATTTATTTCTTTTTTCACTTGTATTTTAGTTTTTTTGTAAACTGATTATGTAGACTTCTATTTTTGATTTTGGGGACAAACGGATAGGAAGATGCTTTTCTAATTTTTCTAATTTTTGGTAATTCATGAATATACTAGCTAGATTGGGTGTCCAATTTAACCGGTATACATGTATACCGGATGGATCGGGCTACCAATCTAACCGGTATACATAATTTCAATTCATTAATTAATATATTATAGACGGATAAATATATGTTTATTCCTGTGAAAATGGTGAGTTAAACAATTTAAGTTTCTAAATTTAATTTACTTTGTTAATTAAGTGTAATTCATGTATGTCATACAAGTTGATATATCAACATTGATTTTTCCAATTTTGGGTAATTCATGAATATACCGGCTAGATTGGGTGTCCAATCTGACCGGTATACATTTATACCGGCTGGATCGGGGTACCAATCTAACCGGTATACATAATTTCACTTTATTAATTAATATATTATAGACGGATAAATATATGTTTATTCTTGTGAAAATGGTGAGCTAAACAATTTAAGTTTCTAAATTTAATTTACTTTGTTAATTAAGTGTAATTCATGTATGTAATACAAGTTGATATATCAACACTGTGTTTTTCTAATTTTTGGTAATTCATGAATATACCGGTTAGATTGGGTGTCCAATCTAACCGGTATACATATATATCGGATGGATCGGGGTACCAATCTAATCGATATACATAATATCACTTTATTAAATAATATATTATAGACGGATAAAATATGTTTATTCCTGTGAGAATGGTGAGTTAAACAATTTAAGTTTCTAAATTTAATTTACTTTGTTAATTAAGTGTAATTCATGTATGTAATACAAGTTGATATATCAACATTGATTTTTCTAATTTTTGGTAATTCATGAATATACCGGCTAGATTGGGTGTCCAATCTGACCGGTACACATGTATACTGGATGGATCGGGGTACCAATCTAACTGAGGGTAATGTGTAGGGATTTACCTACTGGAAAACTGATTGGTAAACGTCCGGTGTTTACCAGAATTGAGAACCCCCCCCCCCCCCCTCCCCCAAAAAAAATTGACCTAACATGTGTGAGCATCTATTTGAAGAAGACCCTTTTACTTAGGGTAAGCCCCTTTTATGAAACGAATTTGCACATTGTTTGACGCGGTAGCTTCATACGCCCTAATTGATGCCCTCTTATGCACACCAATCGGATCATCAAAAAATTGATTAACACAGTAGATATTTAGTGTACCCAACTCAATTGCTTGCGACAACACGTAGCGAATGTAGCTTAGCTCGCAATCAGAACCCGAGAAGTTGACGATCGTGACCTCATTCAATGCCTCCAATCCCATTGTTTGCAACTTCCAGTCCTTTACGTAGTTGGATACACTAGTGTCCGCATTTTCCCATGGTGCACCCTAAACATGTTAAGTCAATTACAATTTTATTGTAGAAACCCAAAGAAAGAACGTGTTAAATAAACCATGGAATAACTAATAAGCGACAAACCATAAAACTTAAAATATTACCACCAAATCGACTTTAAGCTCATTCAAGCCTGTACATCTACTGATGAGCACCAATGTGACATCAAGATTGTCAAGCAGCTTCGAACACCTGATCTCTAGGCGGTGCATATTAACAAAAAAGTACCTCGTCATAATGCGATGTAGAGACTCCACATGCGCCAACCTCTAAACAAACAATTAAAAAAAAACAGGAAATCAAAACAACTTCTTAAAAGCATTTGCACTTATTCAAACAATGATAGATAGATATACCCTAACAAAATCAACTGGGACACGTGCTCGTTCGCTGGACAGCAATTCTTTCATCATTTTTACAACCTCTCGAAGTAGTCGGTATGTCGAGCAAGTTGATCCGATGTAGTGTCGATGACGGTGTACTATCCACTGTAAAGAACGAGGTAAAGACCCCAATACTTGTAAATACCCCGGACCCTGTTCGTCTTGTTTCAATAAAATAACAAGGACATCTACATTGGGGAAGTGTACTTTTATATTCACATTTCCTTGGGCCCGATTGAATGTCATCTTGAATATTTTTACAGAAGGCAAATATGCCTCAAATTCTGTTAGTCCCCTAAAATCACAGTTGAATAACTGCAAATAATTCAACCCGGGCCACCATTTTCCAAGGCGGGAAGAAAATGTGTTATCATACAGCACAACGTGCATCAATATGAGTCTTTTTAAATTTGGTAAATTATATCTATCTTCCTACCTAACAATGTAGTTCGGTAGATATAATTTTAACTGAACAAGAGTTTGTGACAAAAACAGGCCGTTAGGGAGTGAAGTGGACAACCGGCCGACTAATTTCAGTATACGCACAGAATGATCTACTCCAAACGCCACCCACTCTTGCCTTATCCGATGCAATGCCTCGGCCCCCATGGGTAACTCAAAGCTCAAGGTTTCAACCACACTTTCATTATGTTCAAGTATAGTGCGATTAACAAAATGAATAAAATCTAAACCATGATAACCCCTTTGTTCGAAATGGTTAATATCGAATACAAGAGTAGGAATGGAATACCAACAATGTTGAAAATACTTTGATAAAAGACCCAATCTGGTTGCCTCCACAATGCATGCATCCCTTAATAACCTTTCCATAACATGAAAAATTATATCCTCACAAAGGAAACTAAGTCCATTATTAGAAATTGTACCTCGTTCCATGGTTGTTTATATGAACTATCCCCTATTTATACTCTGTTTCTACTCATGCAAGATGATCCCTTGTCTCCTCTGTTTATATCTCCCCTTTTTCGTAGAAGATGATCCTCACAAATATCCTCTGTTTATACTCTGAAAATTCTTTGTAGGGTTTGGTGGGGGAAAAGATTGTTCGATTTTGAAGTCACTTTGGTTTGCCTTTTGGTTGTAAAAAAGATGAAGACAAATGAGAAGGATTTATCCAGTCCCACAATTTTATATATTATTTTCCAAGTGAAAATGTAAGGGTTAAGTAATATGAAAAGACTTTCACTTTTTTACATGTCAGAGTAAGTGTGTGGTTGTGGTTAATGGGCGGTTTCTTACTTGTATCCTGTTTCCCGGATGGATCGGGGTACCAATCTAACCGGTATACATAATTTCACTTAATTATAACCATCCACCCAAGGCCCTCACTCCACGTGTCCGTCACTTGTCTAACTTTAATTCCACTAACTTTAATTATACTAACTTTAATTAACCTTTTGACATTTCTTTTTGACAGAAATAGATCGAAATATTTACTTTTTTTATATCAACTATCATTACATTCTCTATTGATAAATTACTATCATTACATTTTTTTTAATTAAATAAACTCCTAAAAGATAACAACTATGAAGATTCCAAAAATAAGCTTTTATGACTCCAAAATTCGCAAGCAAGGCAGCAGTGTTCTACCGTTTAAGCGTGGGGTAGCAATCTGCCCAAAATTGTGATGTAAACTTGTAAGAAGCAATCTGCCACGCTTTTCAGTTTTCTCACTTTTGGTACCGTAGCTAACTTTGAATACAAAACTAATTTGTTCTAGACATCTCCTGATTATGTGCGATATATGTGTGGATAGCCCTATGTGTCTAGTTTCATGCGAAGAAAATTAAATATAAAGACGAAAATTAAAAGAAACCTAACCATTTACAGACTCATATCATTTCATTTTTTTAAATAGAATAAATATTTCATGAGAGTGGAAATTAAATCATCCAAGCAATTAAAAAAAATATCAACTAACATTCTCCACCGGAACCTCTTTAGTTCCCATTACAAGAAGTTTTCTTTTCTTGTAATTAAGCTAAAAATATTTAAGCCTTAGCCTCTTTGTTTTTTCATCCAATTGCATGTCTGGAATCTTTTCCATTAATTTAATCTCTTGTTCCAATTTCTGCAACTCTCTCAACTTCCCATCTCCTTCCTCTTTTCCCAATTCCAGTTAAAACCACATTTAAACCACAGTGGCACACACATTCTAGATTCTAGAGAGAGAGAGAGAGTACATATACATATATCTGGACATTCTTTATTAGGGTTTGAAGGCTCATGAGTTTTCTATGAGGCCATCTCCTGATTCCCAATTCCCTGCACCTTTTCTTCAAAAGGGTTAACCCTACATTCAATTCTATTGCTGCTTGTGTTATTGGCATGTAAAAATACTGCGAAATCGTTTTCCTCAACAACGTCTTCGAACTCGTATTATTTTTCATTACTTCCCTTGATCTTTTAACTATTTTCCCAACTTCATCCACATGTATTTATTCTCATCAAACGTCACCATTGTCGCGTTATTGGTAGAGTTATCAAATAGCAACTGTTGCTGGTTTAGTTGATCTTCAAATCCTGTTCTCACTTCATCCCATAACCATAATACATTCCCAGAGTTGGCCCACAATAGCTCTGAAATTAAACCAAAAAATGAAAATGAAAATGAAAATTTAATTACCTAGAATGTTAAAAGCAAGGTTATGTGGCGGACTGAAAGATGAATAAAAAGGGTCATCTACTATCATCTCAGTTAAAGGAAGAGCATCAAATATAGTTTCACAAATGGAAAATTCGGGTTGGAAATTTCAATCACTACTACAACTAGATAATAATCCATTGTTTTGCCCAGTTTCCATCGTAGTTTGATGATGAAAATGAAAATAATTTCTGGTTTTCTGATTATATATATATGGAAGAGAAGACATTTTTGATTTTACTCAGCAGACATTTTTTACTCAGCCGTCGTGTGACTGTGCTCACTTTAATGTCAAGAGACGCCATGTCCTTTAATGTCAAGAGTCGTGTGACTGTGCTCATTTTAATGTCATTTCCATTTTACTATGAAATGTACGGAGGTTGTATTTATATGAATTGTGTTCCTAGTATTTACTATCATTACATTTTTTTAATTAAATAAACTCCTAAAAGCGTGGGATATGGAACTCAATGAGCAACTGCAAAATCGAGGATATGAAATTTCAAGATAAGGAAACAACTTTAGGGTACAAAGAATTATTATTAAACATAAGCACATTATTAGACATAGGCACGTGGACACATCAACTTTTTACCACTTTTTGACTTTTTTTCTTGACATAATTGAACATTCATATGAATGGAATATTTGCATATACCCAATCGGTTTGAAATTTGAAATGAATTGAGGGGGAAAGTTTGAAATGAATTGAAATTGTTCAATCTTAGGGTTTAGTTTAGGGTTTAGGGTTTAGTTTAGGGTATTAACATATGAGCTTAGTGAAAACTAATTTAATCTTAATAATATTGGGATTGTGTTTAAATGGATTACACAAATATCACATTTTGATCATTTTGATATTGTATGTAGGAGGTGATACTATACTATAGTGGTATAGTGTATATTAACATATGAACTTAATTGAGTTACACTATAATAGTTATACAAACTCAATAGGGACAATGAAATTTAGTGAAAACTAATTTAATCTTGATAATATTTCGATTATGCTTTAATGGATTACACAAATATTACATTTTGATTATTTTGATATTGTATATATGAGGTGATACTATACTATAGTGGTATAGTGTATATTAACATATGAACTTAATTGAGTTACACTATAATAGTTATACAAACTCAATAGGGACAATGAAATTTAGTGAAAACTAATTTAATCTTGATAATATTTCGATTATGTTTAAATGGATTACACAAATATTACATTTTGATTATTTTGATATTGTATATAGGGGGTGATACTATACTATAGTGGTATAGTGTATATTAACATATGAACTTAATTGAGTTACACTACAATAGTTATACAAACTCAATAGGGACAATGAAATTTAGTGAAAACTCAATATGCAAAATTTGGAATGATCGATAAAACAAAATTAATAGGGACAACGAGATTTTTTGTGCCCTTGTATGCAAAATATTTTAAACCGATAAAACAAATTAAAATTTGGGATGTGAAGGTTTCCCAGAATTACTTGGGAGGTAAATAAGGTAATACTACAATTTTTTTCATGGAAGACTCACATTGTCATTATGTATATGACTGACATTGTCTCACCCAAATATGAAAGACACACATTCAATTATTGGGGCCACAAGCCTTAATCACGTGAAGTATATACCAATATGCAACTTTTCTGGCCTTAACATGCAATAATGTGCAACAAAAAAGGAGCAAAAGAAAAGGAACCAAAGCAATAAGGCAGACAGATTGTAATCTGCTTGCAATCTCCTGTAATTACGCAACTGAACCTCAATACGCAAATTACACATCAATACGCAACTTGGAAACAAACAAAAATAAGAAGTGAATTACAACATCGATTTAGAATTTGGTTGGGTCTTTCTTCGATTTCTTGCGTTTTGGTTTTTTGGATATTTTCTTCGGAGGTGGTCGAGCCTCTCCAGCTGTTTTGCGCATTTTCTCTGTCTTCAGGGGTCCTATCTATGTTAATGGGGAAATTTTGAAGAATAACATTAATGCATGACTTTAATATACTTTAGAAGATTGCAGTATTTTGAGAAATTAATATACATGGCTTAACGCGTGACTTAATATTTTGAGAAATATGCCAAGCACAATAACCGTGTTGAGCCTTTGGGTAAACTTTAGGAACTGCATTAATGAGGCCTTTGTGTTTAAATGGATTACATTAATTTTATATTTCGATTTGTAATATTTTTTATTAATTAATTATTTTATATTAAATGAAAACTAATTCTATACAATTTATTATTAATTAACCACTCATATCATATTTATGTTTGGGCCTAACTTCTATATAGAAATTAATTGGTAATATTTGGTTATTTTGGGCCTATCCTCTATATAGAAATTAATTGTTGCAAATTTGGTACCGTAGGATAAGGCAAGTTGGCAAATGGTACCACGCTTTTCAGTTTTCTCACTTTTGGTACCGTAGCTAACTTTGAATACAAAACTGATTTGTTCTAGATGTTTCCTGATTATGTGTGATATATGTGTGGATATCCCAATGTGTCTAGTTTCATGGGAAGAAAACGGTTCATGAATACGAGCTTTCTACAATGAGTTATGAATTTTCTCGTGAAGATGCGCACAGCTGTCTGCATAGCCGACAGTTTTTTAGCTAACTTTGAATACAAAACTGCTTTGTTCTGACGTCTCCTGATTATGTGAGATATATGTGTGGATAGCCCTATGTGTCTAGTTTCATGGGAAGAAAACGATTCATGAATTTGAGCTTTCTACAATGAGTTATGATTTAGAATTTGGTTGGGTTTTTCTTCGATTTCTTGCGTTTTGGTTTTTTGGATTTTTTCTTGGGAGGTGGTCGCGCCTCTCCAGCGGAGGCCTTTCTTTTCACCACAGGCCTTCCGGCCTTCACCGACTCATCGGGACCCTTAGGAGGAGGTTTCAACTCCTCGGCCTTTATTTCATCGTTGACGACCCACTTTGATTGACTTGGAACGGGGTATATGATCCGTACATATGACGATGCCTATGTACTTTTCCAATAGTATTTTGAGCATAGTCCTAGCATAGACGACCCAATCGGAACTGTTGCAAGGGCGTGAGAGCACGGGAGCTTGTCCAAGTTAAATATCTCGCAAGTGCACTGTCGATCCAAACAATTAACTAAGAAGCTTTCCCCTTCGTCAAAGACGAGGTACTCTCCTGTTTCCCTATTTAATTATTTATATGTCATTTGAAGGGACTCTTTCTTCCTTGCATACAACACACTTTCCACTGTTGGAGTTAGTAGTTGTGCGGAAGACCCTTGAGAAGCTGCATTCCGGTAATCATTGAACCGCCCAGATATTTTCTCAACGATCTCATCAATCAAAAGTATCAACGGATATCTTCGGGCATATCTCAAGGTCGAGTTAATTGACTCAGCGCCATTGGTAGTGAGAATGTTGTAACGAATACCTTCAAAGAAGAACCTAGCCCATTTCTTAGGTTCAAGACTGTTTTTGGGATTTTCAAGATACTTAACAGCAAAAGGATGCCTATTCCCTAACACCTTATACAGTCGATCAAACTCATCTGAAGTATATGCTTCAACACAAGCCATGAACAAGTTAAAACTACTGTTTCCTTCAGCTTCTCTGTGTTAAGGGGTCCTACCTATATTAGTGGGGAAATTTTCAAGAATAATATTAATGCGTGACTTTAATATACTATAGTAGATTACAATATTTTGAGAAATAATAATACCTGACTTAGCGCGTGACTTAATATTTTGAGAAATATGCCAAGCATAATAACCGTGTTGAGCCTTCGGGCAAACTTTAGGAACTACGTTAATGAGACCTTGGTTTCTGTCTGACATGATGACCAATTCATCATCGGGTATGAGGTCCACAAGTTTCTCGAGGAACCATTGCCATGATTCTTCACTTTCTGATTTAACTATGCCAAAGGCAACTGGATATTGATGTTTATTCGCGTCTTGTGCAGTGCAAATAAGTAATATGCCCTTATACTTGGTCTTCAACCAAGTCCCATCAATTGCAATTACCTTCCTCATACACTTGAAGCCTTCAATGCATGCCCCCAATGCAAAAAAAAAAGATAATTGAACTCGTTCTTCTCATTTTTAACCAAATGATAGATTGTACCAGGATTCAACTTCTTCAACGTATACAAATAACTAGGAAGAATCGCAAAACTAGCATTCAAATCCCCCCCCCCCCTCCATACTTCTAGCAATTTTTTTGCCATTCCATGCTTTGTAGTAAGTCACTACAACGCCATAATTCTTTTGTATTGTGTACATTATTTTCTTTGGCGTAGGTGTGTGCACTTGACCTGGGTATTCCTTTGCCAACATATCAGCAACTAATCTTGAAGTAGACTTCGCGTGCCTATTTTCTGTAGCATTAATAGGGGAACATGTATGTAACTTATTATGAATTCGCAACGAGAATTTATTTGATCCTTTAACCTTCGCCGCACACAACCTCCACTTGCAATCCTCGATTTTACACTTCGCCACAAATTTTTGTTTGTTTGACCTTGTTATGGAAAAATCGAAACAATATTTCAATGAAGAGGTTACTACCAAATTTCTCAACTCTGTTTTGTCATTGAATTCCGTTCCGATTGCAATATCAATACCATCACCAAAATTGAACGCTCGACGGCTGCCATCATCCACAAATGGTTCACAATGATCCCTAAAATCTTCATCGTTATCTTTGTCTAGAAGTCGAAGTTGTTGGATTCGAGTTGGGGAATCTGGAGTAGTATTAGAGGGAGTTGGGGCACCAACAATACAATTTGATGATGGGGACGGAGATGCGCCAGTAGGATTTGACGAGGGAGTTGGGGTAGAGGCTATTGAGGTGTCATCTTGATGGAGGACCAGGGACATGGACTCATCAATATTACCGCCCTCGCGATTTTGTGCAAATGAAGTAGCATAAACCCTTCTTTCTTCCATATCCATGTAAAAATCATCATCTCCAGCATTGTCATTATAGAAAAGCTCATTGTCAATTTCATCTTTCCTCATTAGCTCAACATATAGAATGCTTCTATTTTTCGATGCATTACAACGGTCCATAAGATAACACTTTGCATCAAAATCGTTCTCAATATATACGTGACCAGAATCGGTATATGACGATGGAACGTAACTCAATCTAATATTTGTACTCGTCCGAACAAAATGAGCCATTTCAAATATCCAGTCATGTAAATGTGAAAGTGTTATCATGTCTAGATCATCTATAATTAACGCATTCTTCATTTGATTACCATTCCTTGAAACCCATCCATATGCTCCATTTTGTCCCTCATTTTCCTTCCATTCACCATCATATCGATAATATAAGGGAACCTCAGACATTTTCCTTAAAAAAATAAAAACAAATTAGTATATTCAAAATATCAAAAACAAAAAATAACAAGAGGCTAAACAATTTTTAATGGGAATATAGCTTAATACATGCTTATATAAATTCAAACAAATTCAGGGAAATATAAAATATACGGTCAGTGATTTTAACAATGAAATAATCGCAAGAGGATGAGGCAGAAATTAAATAATCGCTAAATGCTTAGAGTCACAAATAAACAACAAATTATCCTCTTTTAACAACGAAAAATAACAACACATCCTCTTAAAACACCACATTGTGTGTAACGAACATAACCACAATGCAAGTTCGACTTGAAAACGCGTGCTTTTAGTTAAGATTACGCTTACATTTATTAATACGAGCAAAATCATGGAGAAAATGGGACAGGGGTCGTGAGCATCTTAATCAAGAAAATGCAGGCATAGGATATATACTGCAAAAACACACTGTACAGAATCAGGCAGTTCATTATACAAAAAAAGAAAAATGGTAGGAATATTATGAAGTATAACAATGGCTATGATATGATTTGTTTTGTACAATTGGAATTTGGTTGTTTCATGCTTTAGGTGCATCAAATCAGCCTCCAGGCGTATGTACATATGTATATGTGCCCATATAGTAATAGTAATTGGGTTGTTTCATGCTTTAAAATGCATGAAGTTCAAGAAATAAGCATAATAGCATGTAAATTTCCAGGAGGTCTTCCCAAATAGCACCTTTTTCATCCATTTCCTATTTAAACAACAAAATTATCCTTTCTTAACAACAACTCATCCTAATTTAAACATCACATTGTATGTAACAACTCAAACTTTGGGCAAAAATTACCAATTTAAGAAACTTTTTCCTCTTTAATTTTTCCACATTAATAATTTTCTCTTCAAATTTTCAGCTCCCAATGGACAGATTCTTGGCCGCTGGGATGAACTTATGCCTATGCCACCGACATTGGGGGGATCAGACCAAAGCTCCAATTGGGGGGTTTTGTTTTGCACCCTGTTTCCACTGAGAGAGAGAGAGGGGACGAGAGAGAAGATAGAGAGAGATACAAATGTGTATCTATTTCTATATCAGTCATTGTTTAGGAGGGTATTTTGGGTAATTACCAATTCTTGATTTTTTTTGTTTATTTCTATTTTGATTTGGATGAAAAGGCATCTCAGTAATTGTTGAGTGTGGGTATTTTCTATGACTTTTTTTTTTCCTTTCAATTGACTTGAGTGGGTCCAGGTGCTAGAGCCTTAAAAAAATTCAATTTGAGTGCTATACCCTTAATGACATATGCCAAAAAGGACTATTTGCCCAATTGTCCCCTTTTATAGTGGGGTAAATGAGTTCAACGATGAAATTTTGTGATTTTCTAATCGTAGATTATGTAAAGGTCAACTCGCCATTTAAGTTGCTTCATTTAAAATCTATTGTATTGGAATTGGACAAAATTCACAACGTACATGCGAAACGAAATTTTGAGCAAAATGGACTGGATTTTAGGGTTTTATATTTATGCCAAATTAATATTGGGCTATATGTTATTTTCCAAACAAGTGGGTGGATTTGTACTTATGTCAAACTTTAAGGGTATAGATGCAATTAACTCCTAAAAGATATAGACATCACTTCTTCTCTTAAAGCTTGTTTACAAAAACTTTGTGCTTTAAAAAAAGTATTTAATTTTAAAAAAAATTGTAAAAGTCAGCTAAAATGTTAAAGTTGAACTTGTTTGCAAATTAGCTAAGAAACAGAAGATATGGAAGAAGCTAGTAGAAGTTCACTTATACATAATTTTACTTTTATCTTAATTTTAGCTTTTTCACATAGAAGAATAATTATAATTAATAAAATCAAACAACAAAAAACAACTAAAATTCAACAAAAACTCCATAATCACATTTTTTCAATTTACCAAACAATGCTTTAGTTTTGGGCCCTTTGACAATAGAAAATGGAGAAGATATTTGAAGGGTCCACTTGCAGGGTATATAAGCAGCCACCATCCCATTTTTCTATACAAAAGAGTCCAAATACCTCCACACCCACCCCACTATTTAATAAGATATTAATGGGTTTAGTAGGAAATATTCATTTTGGTCTTCTATTTAGAATATTTTGGTCTTCTATTTAAATTTAATTACCCACTGGTCAAACAATTGTTGACTAATTGCATATGCAATTAGCTTAATTAACAATTCTTGTATCCTACTAATTATTGTTCCAAATCCAAGAACAAATCACACACACACACACACACATCCTTGTACACTCACACCCTCTTTTCCATTTTTTTTTTTTTGGGTTAATGCAAATCTGAGTCTGACACTCATCAGACTTAGTAACATGATCAAGAATGTTTTATACAAAATTAATTGTGTGATTAATAGGTCTCCTCCTCCATTTTTTTTATGTAACCCTTAGAGAGAGAAGAGAGAGAGAGATTGAGCTCCATGCCTTGTGAGGATGGATGGGAAGAACGAGAAGCTTGTGAGGTATGTATAATTACTTTTTTGCTATGTGGGTTTCTCAAAAGATCGGATTTTGTTCCAGTTCAGCTGAAAAATGAGTAATCTTTTTAGTTCTATGACTTCAATTTTTTTTTAATTTCACACAAAATAATTTGAAAAAAAAATAAGTCAATTTTTGTTCCCTTCTTTACTCTCCCTAATTCAACTGTTTTTAGGCACTAGCACACACACACATATATATATATATATATATGTATGTATGTATGTATATGCATATTAGATGGAAATGAAGGAAAAATGGTCAGAGTTTTAAGACCTCAAGAAATTGAAACCTCAAGATTTAAGGCATATGAACTAACTGTATCAGTAGTGGAACCAGATTTTAACTTAGATATTTATATGATAGATTGCTGATTTTGCTCTTTTGTTTGTGTGAAATACATAGGTTTTATTCTGATGGGAAGCAGCAAAAACAAAAGGGTTTTATGTCTTTACTAAATTCTGATGGAAAATGCAAAATTATTGATACCCTTAAGTTTGATGGATCCAAAGTGTTTCCCGAAGATCGTGAGCAATGGCGAAAGCATATACTCGACCCCGGTAGTGATATCGTGCTCAAATGGAACAGGGTTTTCATAGTTTCTTGTCTAGTGGCGCTTTTTGTCGATCCATTGTACTTTTACTTGCCAAGTATAGGAGGAAAGAAGGGTTCTTGGTGCGCAAAGACGGATTTGAATTTGCGAATTGCTGTGACGTTTTTCCGCACTATTGCTGACCTTTTCTATCTGTTGCACGTGGTGATTAAGTTTAGGACGGCGTATGTTGCACCGAGTTCACGAGTGTTTGGAAGGGGTGAGCTTGTAATGGATCCCAAGAAAATTGCTCGGAGATATATAAGAACCGACTTTTTCATTGATCTAATTGCGACATTGCCTCTGCCTCAGGTACTTTCTCTAGGACTATATTGTACTTATAATGTTATATATGTCTGATGTAGATAAAAAGCTGATGTGGATAAACTTGCTTAAAATGTTGTAAAAGCGATAGTTTTACCAGAGATGTTGTCTCATTTCCTTTGTGAGTAAGAGAAGCTTTCACTTGACCTTCCTTTACTCGAAGTGTATATTAGCATGTAAGAGAAGTGTATATTACCAGAGATGTATATCAATTGAAGATTAAATGGAAAATTTGTAGGATTTTGTATCTTTGATAAGAATAAAAAAGACCGGATTTAGATATTTTGGAGAGAAACTTGGCTAGAATGGTGTAGAGAAATGAATAGAGAAAAATTATATTTTTAGTCATGTAAAAAGACAATCTTGTCATTGTGGAGGCAATTTATATAAATTTGGGGAATATTTGAGAAGTTCCTTGTGGAATATCTGCTGAATTCGATTTAATGAAGTGAATGCGAATGGAAAAATTTGTAATTTTGGTATCCTTGTTTAAGCCTATAAATTCTCTAATATTGTTCTTTTTATGTACTCATGATTAATGTCTTACAGTAGCAAATGGAATAAGTAGGCTCATATGTATGTGTGTATATATACACAATACACATATATTATTACATCAACCAAAAGGAAAGTAGTAAGCACTCTAAATTAAGGAAATAAACAAAAATAAACAAGGTTGAAAGACAATACTGAAACAAATTGAACAGAATATAATATTAACAGTTGGCAAATAGCCTTCTCAAACGGTCACGACGTAAAAACACACTCTAAATCAGCAACCAACCAAAATGGGGACCAGCCCCTGCTGCATTCACCTGGAGACAAATTGAATGAAAAATATAAGCACTAATCGCTAATATTTAGAAAAAGATTAGAAATAATATTGACAGAAATGCTTAATTACGTACCGTAGTTATGCCTAATGACAAATTGAATGAAAAAATATAAGCACTAATCGCTAATATTTAGAAAAAGATTAGAAATAATATTGACAGAAATGCTTAATTACATACCGTAGTTATGCCTAATGACGAATCATCTTGGAGTTCAGCTTGTATCCAAAGCATGCGATGTTGGTGTCAAGACCCCAATCGTTCGCTCTCAATGCCTCATCCCACCTTTTGATCTTCATGTTTGGGTAGCCTACTAGACTCCTACTTTGTATACTCTTGATGTCATTTCCAATGCTGGAGTTTGTATGTTTGTAACAACACCTTCGGCTTCTTTTCCCCGAGACTAAAAAATCAAATCCCGAACCTCCTGAGAAAAATCACGTTCAGATTTTCTCTAAATGCAATAGCATAATGCTTGGAAAAAAAATGCTATTTCTTACCATCATCATTGCCCTTTGGCTCAGTTTCGGGTCCTGAGATTTTCCAATGATTGCTTTCACTAGTGTCTGCTTCACCATCTTAACAATTGATTGCTTCCGAGTCTTCACTGGAACATCTTCCTTAGAACATCTCGGCATTTTTTTGTGTCCTCATTATCCTTTGTGCATTCTTGAATTTGGACATCCGCCTTGGCTGGTTCATCGACTTGTTTCTCTTCCTCTAACTTGGCTTCATTAGCTTGTACAGTTTCCTCTATTTTCTCATCCACTTGTTCAACTTCCTTTATTTTCTCTGCTGCTTCAGTTTTCTCATGTTGGTTAGTTTCTTCTTTATCTGCCTTCGCCTTGGTTTCAGCTTCTTTTTCAATTTGTTCTAATAAATAATAAAACTTGCAAAGAATTTTTTATTTAATGGCGTGCACGTGTTTTTTTTTTCTTTCCCTTTTAATACTTATTATCTCTGTACCCAATTTAGTTAAGGAAGTTGGAAGTCATTGTTTATAGTTTTTGTGGATCAATCTTTCAACTATTTTCATTCTTTTTCCATGTATTTTACTATTTTTTTTCCTAATAAGAGAAGTTTATACTACCAGAGGGTTCGCCTTAACTATATTTTTGCTTTTCAGCCTCTTATAACTGCTGGAGACGATGGCATAGTCTTTTAACTGAGTTCTTATTTTCTTGTTTTTTGGTTGATTATTTTCTCCTTTCTAAACTTGATGTTTTTAATTTTATGTGTACAGATTGTCATCTGGTTCATCATACCGGCAACAAGAAGCCATCGAACTAATCATAATAACAATGCCCTTGCTCTTATTGTGCTATTCCAATATATTCCCAGGTTATACCTCATTTTCCCGTTAAGTTCTCAAATTATAAAAGCAACTGGAGTTGTTACCAAAACTGCTTGGGCCGGGGCTGCCTACAATTTGATACTCTACATGCTGGCAAGCCATGTACGTGTTTTGTTCTATTTTTAATCATCTTGGTTTAACTATTATTATTTATTCACATAAAACCGGTTACCCGAATTTGAATTAAATTATTGTTTTATTCTAGGTCTTGGGTGCAGCATGGTATGTGCTATCTGTTGACCGTTACTTGACTTGCTGGAAATCAATCTGCAAGAGAGAAGACAGCCCTACAAAATGTCAGCTCGAATATTTGAATTGTGACTACAGTGATAGTCGACAACGCAATATTTGGATTGATAGCACGAATGTGTTCAAAAGTTGTGATCCTGTTGAGGATAGTACATTGAATTTGGGAATTTTCGAAAATGCTGTCACAAAACAAGTCGTCTCTTCAAGTTTTGTTGAAAAGTACTTCTATTGCTTATGGTGGGGATTACAAAACTTAAGGTATATTCTCTTTGCGAGTTTTTACTCACTGATAATGACTATGACTATGTTCAGATATGCTTATGAGTTAGTTTTTAGAAAATTTGTCGGGAAATGTTTAGTACGGATATTCGTGCTATACTGGTGGGTCGTCAATTGTGTTTTGTTATGTTTTTAAAAAATGGTTGGGATTAGTGAAATATGCAAATCTAGTGGAGTTTGTTGATATGATGCTTAAAATGATTCAATTAATTTTTTTGGTATTGATTATGTGATTAAAAAGAAAGAATAGTTGGAGTGACTAATTACTGACAAGAGATAGTGTGAAGTGATAAGTAGTTATATTGGGAAACGTAAAAGTAAATTTGGAAATGGGTGGTTTCTGTTGAAAATGGCTTGTACTGTAGATTTTCAGAAAATTGTGATTCAGAAAACAGAAAACTGTTTCTGAAAATGTATCTAAAGAGCCGATACTTTCATCAATATAAAGAGACGATGTCGGTATGAAAAAACTTGAACATTAGTAAATTGTTACTATGGAAAATGAAAGTAAATGTGCATGAACTATATGTTGTGTGTATCTCCTCTCTATTGATTCGTTGAAAATGAAGTTTTTATTTAACTATTGTTCTATTTCGTACTCTCAGTTCATATGGTCAGAATTTGTCAACAAGTACGTTAATCGAGGAAACATCGTTTTCCATACTCATTGCCATTGTGGGTCTCGTTTTGTTCGCACATCTTATTGGAAACATGCAGGTCAGTGAAAATATTCAGCCATTTTTTTCCCAACGTTTAACACTTACAATTTCGTATATGAATTCTGACATTGATTATTATTTATCATGTACCAAAATTTTAATATTTATTTCCATCTATTTTTGTGTAGACATACTTGCAGTCTTTGACAGTAAGACTCGAGGAATGGAGACTTAAACGAACCGACACCGAGGAGTGGATGCAACATCGTCAACTACCTGAAGATTTGCGAAAACGTGTTAGGCGCTTTGTTCAGTATAAATGGCTTACAACTCGAGGAGTAGAAGAGGAAACTATTTTGCGTGGTTTACCTACTGATCTTAGTCGTGATATTCAGTGCCACCTATGCTTGGACCTCGTCCGACGTGTATGATTCTCTCCAACTCTCTTATTTCAATAAAATAAAATGCTAATTGTTTTTGGATTTGGACCAACATATTAATTACCTACATACCCCTCATGTTATGGTCAATTACCAAACCCCCCGACCTTTTCATAATTATATAAAGTCCCCTCATGTTGAGGCATTCTTACAATTACACCTTTGTGTATGTAAAAGTTCTTACAATTTCACCCTTTGTTGACCTTACAAATAGAACTCTTGAGGGGATCTCATTGTAATTTAGCAAAAATTAAGGTTTTTTTTTTTGGTAATTAGCATTAAAGTTTTTTTTTTTTTGGGGGGGGGGGGGGAGCATGTAATTCATCCCCAACATATTATTTAATACAACGTATTTAGAAACAACTAAAATCCATTAAGAAATTCAAAAATGATTTCTTTCAATCCTCATAGGATCAGTGTGCATAAAGCATGCAACGGGACCTACAATAAATTGATGGATTTAAATTTCAATATAATTTGAATGATGTGAGTATGTGACCACTTGACATTAAAGTATAATTTTCGATGTACTTTTATTTCTTTTCTGAGTGAATCATGTAATAGTTACATGATATATGTAATGAATATCAATCATCATTCAACACATAACAATTAGTAACAAGATTAAAGCTCCTATATATTCTTATTACCATATTCACATCTACTTCTCTTATACTCCTCTTTATGTCCAAATTTTCCAGGTCCCGTTTTTCTCAGAAATGGATGATCAACTACTTGACGCAATATGTGAGCGACTAGTCTCTTCCTTGAGCACGGAGGGCACCTACATTGTCCGTGAGGGCGACCCCGTGACCGAAATGCTCTTCATTATCCGTGGCCGCCTCGAGAGTTCAACCACCAATGGCGGTAGGACCGGTTTCTTCAATTCCATTACCTTACGACCCGGAGATTTTTGTGGCGAGGAGCTACTTGCTTGGGCTCTGCTCCCAAAATCAGCCGTAAACTTGCCTTCATCAACAAGGACGGTTATAGCCCTAGTCGAAGCCGAAGCTTTCGCTTTACGGGCGGAAGATCTCAAGTTTGTGGCGAATCAATTCAGGCGGCTCCATAGCAAGAAGTTGCAACACACATTTCGGTTCTATTCACATCATTGGAGGACGTGGGCTGCGACCTTTGTACAAGCCGCTTGGCGAAGGTATAAGAGAAGAAAGAGGGCAAAGGATCTTGCTAGAATGGAGTCGTTTGCATCAGATGATACGCCTGAAGTTGAGGGGGAAGAACAGGGGCAATCTAGTAATAATTCCACGCCTTCGAAGGTAAAAATGAATCTTGGTGTGACTATATTGGCTTCGAGATTTGCTAAAAATACAAGGCGCGGAGTTCAGAAGATAAAGGATGTGGATTTGCCTAAATTGCCAAAACCTGAGGAGCCCGACTTTTCAGCTGATCCAGATGATTAGTTAATCCATCCTAAGACAGGAAAACGAACTACTACTTTCACAGCCAGACACATTGTAAGTTGAGATTTTACACTCTTTCATGGATAAACATATGGAGTTGGCTTATTATGCTTGAATATGATATACTACATCATTTGTTGTGCCTATAATGAGGGGAAGTGCATTGCAGCAAGTGCAGTATCTGGAGTTTTCTTGGTCAAGTGAATTTATGTCCGATTGAAGGATGTGAACCTGGCTAGAAGACTCCAACCAACAAGTTTATATTAGTAGTTGTAACTTGTAACTAGCTAAAATTTTCGGTTGTTTGTTGCATTGGTAAGGTTTCATCTTTGTCCGCTTTTGCAATCTGCCGATATGATTGGAGCCGAGCCGTACGATCTTTTCTAGATGTTACGGTCCAAGTTCTATCTTTGTAAGAACACAAAATTTAGCAAAAATATCAGCAAATATGCCAATTATTAGTTATTTTTGGGATCGATTGTGATAGTATGGATGCTAGTTGAAATTACTTGTTACCCTGAGAAGTAAGATCTTAGGGAAAAGTGCAGCATTCATCTTATTGGATGCCCTATTGTAATTCCAGTTTTAATGTTTGCAATCATAAAAAATTAGTTCAGCATCTTTTTGAATTTTTTAATCTTAATCGTTAAAAAAAGATGTAAACTGTTAGTTTGATTAGTTTGATCACGTGCACGTGATCAATAATAAACTTAAGAGTTTATTTTTTAACAAATATGACCAAAATTATAAACAATTGTATCCCCTGAAACTAATTTTACATGTTTGTAAACAATGAGACAAAATTATAAAATGCCCCATCTTATGTGACCAATATCTAATTTTACATGTTTGTAAACAATGAGATAAAATTATAAAATGCCCCATCTTATGTGACCAATATCGCAATTCTCCAAAGATTTTATGAATTTCTAGAAAGAACAAATGCACTTGCACTATTTTTACTTCAATTTGAGTTTATACAATTTTATTTAACCAAAAAAAAAAAAGTAATACAATTTTGTTCTATTTTGGTATGCCCTTTTTTTTGCTATTTATTTTCCAAATATTCGTTTCTCCTTTTAACTTAGTTTATTTTTTGGCTTGCAAAGAGCGTGCGTCCGTAACTAGTCTATATAATGAGATTGGAAGATAGGCATTCTTTGATAATGACTCATAAGGAGTATTTGCAAACTCTACTGCTTCTAGAGAAGTGCTTTTAAGTGAAAAAATAAATAGAATCACTTGAAAAGTAAAAGTGGGTAGTGTTTGCAAAGACAAGCAGTAGAAAAAAGCTACACGAAGTGTTTGCAAATAGAAGTAATTATTAATTAGCTTTTTTGCAGAAAGTACAATATTGCCACTAAAATAAAATAAAAATCATATTTTCTTCACGTTATGTTCCTACTATTTTTTTGTAACAAAATACCTCTAAAAGCATATGTTTATGAAATAATATTGATTTTTATAGGATAGTCAACATATTCTACAAGTGTCCGTCACGTGCTCACATTCAATCTTTTTTTTTTATCTTTCTTTTTAAGTTTTTATAAACCTCATTGGCTTGCAATAAAGCATTTAAACAAATATTATAAGCATAAAAATAATTTAAAAATAAAAATTAAATATTTTTTAATAACAGTACATGATATAAGCCTAGGTTGGGAGTTTTTGGATTTTCAGAACTCTTGGGTTTGATATATCTCTTGATTTCATTAATATCCAACTACTAAAATATAATTAATTTAATTTCCAACGAATCAAGTAGGAATCCTAGGAAAGGGACGAACGATTTTACATTATAAAACAATCTAGGTTGGGAGTTTTTGGATTTTTAGAACTCTTGGGTTTGATATATCTCTTGATTTCATTAATATTCAACTACTAAAATATAATTAATTCAATTTCCAACGAATCAAGTAGGAATCCTAGGAAAGGGATGAACGATTTTACATTAAATAACCGCTCTCCTGATGTTTTTGTGAATTTTAACATTAGTTTTTTTTTAAAAAAAATTAGGGATGAATCTGGGAATATGAAAATATTTTCAAGGATAAAATTGTCATAAAAAAATTATTTTAACTGTAGGAATTTAAAAAGTACATGGAAGCACCCCTTACCCAACTTGGAGCTTTTGGCTTCTGGGAGCTTAATTTTAGAGAATCAGAAGCAAAAGCAGGATTTGCAAACATTACAAAATTGCTTTTTTTTAGCTAAAAGCTCAAAAGTGATTTTGTTTAGAATTTGCAAACACTCCCATAATTTGATTCGATTCGTTTTAGAAAAACTTAAAAATCCGTTGGAAAAATTTGGAAACAAATTTCTAAATGTGAAAGAAAAGGATAAATATTTGCCAAAGAAGCCTACTAGCGAAACTGAAACTGAATATATTATATTTTTATTTCTTCTTTAGTAGTTGTTAGTTGATTGTAGAGTAAAATCCAATTTATTCCTGTGATAAACGTTATTCTTCAAAAAAACCCCTTTGATAAAAAAATTATCAACTTATCTCCTCGTATTTTTAAGAAATATACTCACTGCCTCCTTAAACATATTTTGCTTTTGAATTTTCTTGTGAAGATGAAAATACCCTTGTACTTTAAAAACATTTACACTATATTTAATTTATTTTATATTATAATTATTTTAAATTAAATTTTTATTTCCTTTTTCTTCTTCCCCCAATCATCTTTTTCCCCAAAACCTCCACCTCCAACCTCCTACACACCACCAACACCACCACCATCATCTTCTTGCCCAGTAGCCTCCCATCACCACCGACCTCTACAACAACCAAGCTATCGCATTCTTCAATAATACACCAATCTCCATAAATATATATAAGTATATATATATATACTTGCACATCTTCCTATTTGAATAACTTCAAATCTGCAAAAAAAATTTCTTTTACCAAAAAATGATACCCTTAGTAGCAATATATATTTTTTTCTACACCTAAAACTAAAGTGGAAAAATATAATATATTACCAATATATATCTATAGTTCAAGCACTTTATCCATTTCATAGTTTATATACTATAAAATTAGTAATTTTTCAAATATATAAGTTCAAAACAGATTATAGTTGAATAACAATAACTATATATAGATATATAAATTTCAAATATTAGAAAATCAATGTTGCAAAAAAGAAAATACACGAATAATTTGAATGTGTTTGGATCCACTTTTTAAGTAATAAGTCCATTTGTAGTTGTAGGAAGGACTTTTCAAAATTGACATTTCAAATAAGTGCTTTTAGAAATGTAAAGTTTTTGGCAAAATTACGTACAATTATGTGACTTCTCGTAGAAGTGTTGGGAAAAAAAAAAGTAAGGAGAAATGACTTATTCGACAAGTCTTTTTGAATTTCATTACCAAATAAGTAACATTTTTACAAATGGACTTCCATTTGAAAAGTACTTCTAAACAAATCCATTATGTGTTCAAGGTCATATCTATTTAATCATCGTTTTACAATTTAATCGGATCAGCTCATATTTCCACTGAGAAAAAGGAATAAACATAAAATGGAAGTTAAACACAAATTAATTTTTTCCCTATTGGATACTCCAAATGACGTGTTCGCTTTGTACAAATTTTTCCTTTTTTCTTTAGTACACCAAAAAACGTATACACTATATCCTACACATATTATACTTGTGGAGTACTTTGTATTACATGCTTACTAATACTTGTAATTTTATAGTATAAACTATGAAATGGCTAAGCAGAATTTCCCCAACTCACGCTTTCAAGCAAAAAACAGAATCTCTCTCTCTAGCGACGGCGCACGTACATATGGAGAACATATAGGAAAAAAAAAAAGAAAAAATACAAAAATAGGAAAAAAGAAAAGGCAAAACTCTAGCCCAAAAAAAAAAAAAGGTCTTGCTGTTTCGGTTCGAAACTCACGGGTACCCGCGAGTTTCATGGTTCCGGTTCTCGCGGTACCCACAAGCGATAGTGTAAAAACAATACTCGCGGGTACCCGCGGGTTTAGCGGTTCCGGGTCCTTCAATAAGTGGTTCCGGTTCCGGATCCTCAAGAACCTACCCGGAACCGGCCCGTTGCCATCCCTACTCAAGCATGGTTCAAAGTCGCGGTATCGGTGATAATATCGGCGGGTGCTGTTCCATATCGGTCGCGGCGTATCATGATATTATCGGGCGATACGATACAAAAGCATTATAAAATGCTCCAAAAATTCTAAAAAAAATTAGTAAAATTAAAGAAAATGTAAATAACACAAATTGCTAGTTTGTAATACATATTAAAAGTATTTACTACATCAACCATCAATGAAGCTAAATATATCATTCCAATCGCTCAAGAAATTAATTCATAGAAATAAGACATGAATGCACTTAGTTTGTTATAAAGTTTTACAATGCTTATATACATGCTTATATACTTTTTTTCAATCAATATTTACACTTCATCGTGAATCATCCCGTGAACAATAATACAATAATAGACATAAAGCTGATAATATTCTCTGAAAAAGAAACCGTGATGAACAATAATACAAATAAAGACAAAAAAAAAAGCAAGCCTATTAAAGCAAACCTATTCCTACCTATTGTTTGAAAAAGGCCAAAAAAAGGGTGGGGTGGGGTGGGGTGGGGTGGGGGGGGAAGGCAAAGAAAAACAACTCGATCACTATTCATTTGTCTTCTTCCACGGACCCTAAACGCAGCAAACACCAACATTTCTGTCAAAACCAAAAATCGGCCGTTGCCATCGGAAAATCGACCGATTTGATCCGATACGGTCCGATATCATCGGATATCGCTGATATTATCGGCCGATATCCGATAATATCGGCGATACCAAGCCCAAACGATAACAATCCGTATCGCCAGATTTTATCGGATCGGAGGGGTCCGATCCGTTTACGTATCGGCCGATATCATCGGATATCGCCGATACTTTGAACCATTAACTCAAGCCGCCACCACTGTCTCCTGGTTCAAATCAACAAACCCAGATTGCAATGCCGTTGCTGCTGTCTCTAATGCAAATCAGCAAACCCCATTTGCAAATTTGATTTCAGATTTGCAATGCAAATCCGTCAATATGCAATTCTGCAAATTTGAGATCACCATTGAAGCTTGGGGGTGATTTGTAGAGGGCGGCAGTCGGGTGGTAGCTTCTGGTGGTGGTCGGATGTGGTTTCCGGCGGTGGTCGGCGTGGTGGCTTCCGGCGGCGGCCCGACGAAGTGAATGAGTGGTGGTGTGGGGGTGGTAGCCATTGCAGGTATATATACATATTCTTATGTGTATATATATACATATATATTATTAATATATCTTTATAAATTAAAAAGTATATATTTATATATAAAATATGTTTTTAAATAAAATAAATAATTAAATATAAAATGTTTAATATTGACCGTTGATGTCTTTTAGATCTATGGATGTGATTAATCAAATTTAAACAATATATAGATATTTATCTGGACCGTCAATTTTTATTCTATTTGATCCAATGGTTGTTAATCAGGGGTAAAATTGTCCAAAAGGTCAAAGAAATTAAAACTAGTCGCACTACACGCGAGTGAGGCGCGTAGGGGGTTAAATTGTACCTTTATTTTTTTTATAGGGAGGTATTCTGTGACTTTTTTTTTATCACGGGGGGCTCTTGAATAATTTCATACATCACCGGGGGTACGGACGATTTTGCTCATTGATTGTATATAGTAATCATATATTAAACGATTAGTGATAATTAATATTTATGATATATTTTGAATTTGAAATAAATAATAATGATTTAAACTTTTCATTTTTTTATTAGGGATAATTACACTCACACCCCCTCAATGATGTGGTAATCACACAAACCTCCCCCACTAATTGATAATTACAAACACACCCCCTCAAAGGGTCTATTTATAAAGTTTACAGGGGGTGCAATTTAATAAATTTTTAACATGAGGGGTTGTGTTTGTAATCATCAATTGGTGAAGGGAGGTTTATATAATTACCCTATCATTGAAGGAGGGTGTGGTGTAGTTATCCCTTTTTATTATAGGTTGAAACTTTTCATATGTTTGAAGATGATGTCTGAATTAAATCCCAAAATATTAATTATTTGGAAAGCATAATTATTTTTAATATTAATTATTAGGAAAGCTTGGAAATGCTTTTTCACCTTATATCAGTTCCAATTTAGGATGACCCAGTTCAACTACGTACCAAAGAAGGGTAAAGTACACTTTACCCCTCTGAACTATAGCCCTCGTAATAAATACCTCCTGAATTGTTAAAAAAACACATTTACCCCCTTCTACATTATAGAATTGTCTTAATTACCCTTAACCATTATTCTTCTTTTTATTTTTTTTATTTCTCCACTATTTTTTATTTTTCATTATTTTCTTCTTACATGCACTAGTTTAAATTTATGCAATAAACTAATTGGTAACATTTTTGGCACTAACGTTAAATTAATTTAGTGACAACATATTATATTAATGTTTGCAAAAATTTGAACAATGGATTGTCATAAAATTAAATTATTCAAATAAATTTAATATATTTTATGTATATCTTGATAATGACATAATATATATGCACTTTTAATACTCTAATTTACTATAATATATGTTTGAATTAATTGAATTCAAACATCCCATATTTTGACAGCACACACACACACACATATATATATATATATATTTGAATATATAAATTCCAATATAATTGTTGAATTAATTCCAACATACATAAATAGAGTAGGGTATTAAAGATACATATATATTGTCTAAATACACATAAAAGATTATAAATAACAAATTGTATAATTTAATTTTGTGGCGATGCATCTGTTGAATTTTGTCAAATATTAGTATAATGTGTTGTCACTAAGGTCTTAAATTTCGATTTCGGTATAGATATCGGGGTTGTATTTTTACGAAAATTTCAATGAAAATTTCAAGGATATTCAAATTTTCGATTTCGGCTTTAAAAAATCATGAAAATTTATAGAAATATTAGAAAATTTACAATCAAACTTTTGATAACTTTAATTATCATATGTATGCATCTTTTACATTAATAATATTCTATATATAATATGTGTATAATAAATCTAGTTAAATGGTATGATCAAAACCTTTTACAGAAAATATGAAATAAATATGACTTGAAAGTAAAATAATAATCAAATCTCATAAGTACTTCATCAAAATAAAGTGTACCACAAGTTTAGTAAAAATCATATATGTGGTTATGGTAGGTGTGGACCAACTTGAAATATTATTTTTAAATAATAAATTTTTAAAATGTATAAAAAATAAATATTAATCAAAATTTCGAAAAATTTCGGGTTTCGGTGAAAATTTTGGAAAATTTTGAGTTTCAGGCTAAATTTCGATGGATATTTAATAAAATTGTTTTAATATTATTTTTAAGTTTCGAAAATTTTTGGGTTTCGGCAAAAATTTTGAAATGTTTTTAGTTTCGATCGAAATTTTGCAAAATTGGATTGAAAGTGAGATTTCACTTTGGGAACCCAAAAAACCCAAAATTTCTGTCAAAATTTTGAGGTTTCGAGGGAAATTTAACACTATAGTTGTCACCAAATTAATTTGACTGTAAAGATACTGTTGTTATTTTAAGTAATTAATATTGATATAGTGGGTAAACTTTAACTAATGTATGTATAAAAAAATTGAAAGAGAAATAAATGGTGGAGAAATAAAAAAATAAATAGAAGAAAAATAATGATTAAGGATAATTAAGATAATTCTTTTGAGGGATAAATGCAAAAAACCCGCCTGTGTTAACGCAAAATTGCAAAAAAACACCTATGTTAACGAAATAGGCTAAATATTACCATGTGTTATTCAAAAGTCTGCAAAACAGCACTTTTTGAAAAAAAACGAGCGTGTTTTTCATTTTTTCACCTTTAATGACATGCTTCTTTATCATTTATAAACTATCCAAACAAAACAAAAAGCAAAATAGTGTTACTTTTAACAAAAAATGACTTCTTCCAGACTTTTGAACAATATAGGGTAGTATTTAGCCTATTTTTGTTAACATGAGTATTTTTTTTATAATTTCACATTAAGGGATTTTTTGGCAATTATCCCTTCTTTCTATAATATGGGGGTAAATATATTTCATATAGTTGAGGGGTATTTGTTACGACTTACAAGTCGAGAGCTATAGTTGACGGGTAAAGCGTATTTTACCCACTAGAGAAACTCTATACCCGAAAGTCCAAATCCGACCCGATTCCGAAGCCATTAAATAGCGGCAATTTTCGACTTTCTTCCATTTCCCCCAATCTATTAACGCTTGCCAATATTCACGACAGCAAAATCCGATCACAGCCTTTCAATTTCCTCCGATCACCGCCGTCTGTTGCTCAGCTTTTCCGGTGAGTCGCCGCCGATGTCGATTCATTCTTCTGTTATTTTCGTTTGTATGTATCGGTATATTGAGTAGGAATTCACTTTTGCTGCTTTAAAACCGAGTACGCGTGGTCGGATCCTTCTAGAAACCCTAGGTTCTGTTTAGCGTCGATATATATTGTGAATTTTGTTTTTTCAATTGTGGATTGTTCTTGTTACTATTATTTAGGTTCTTGTTATTACCTCCGCAAATTCTGTTTCTGTATCCTTATTAAGGAACCGTGATGTTTGTGAACTAAATGATGAACAGAAGAAAGAGCGGAAATGGTTATTTTGAAGTTCAATTATTTGTTTTTTGTTTATCATGAATATAGATAACTTGATGTATAGCTTATTGATTTTCCGTATTGAGATATTTCTAGTAGCTAATTGATTGGGGATTGTTTTAACATATATTTTGTCATCCATTTTTCTGTAGATCACTAAAATGGGGAAGGATAAACTGTTGGTGATCACGGATCAAGTAGTTGTGTCTCTTAGTGAAGTTCGGGATGTAGTCAAGGCGGTGAGGAAAGAAGTACTTGAAAAGTTTGACCCTTTGATCATGACTCAGGCTTCCTCGGAAAGTAAGTTTTCTTTCTCTTATTTCATTACTTATATTTTGCGTTGGAGTATGCATAGATGTTTCATTGCTATATTTTCTTTTCTGTCTTTTAAAATTGGTTTGAGTTGATAAGTGTGAATAATGCTTTTCCTTTCATTGGTTTATGCCTGATGACAGCTTTTCTGTCTATATTCAGTGTATAAATTGTTAAATGTATAAGAGAAGGGGCATGAGACTCTTGTACACTCATGAGAGTATACTTGAATTAATTTACTAGGGATAGAAATGAATTGTAGTCACAGAAATACTGAAGAAGTATCTCCTAATCTGTACCTCCTATAAGATATAATTGGAAGTGTTAATGCAGATCATTCCAGCTTATGTTTAAATTGTAGTTCATCTTATCTAAGTCTCCAGTGTATCCCAAAAAGTATGACATTCATCTCAGAAGCATATAAAAGCATTATGGGAAAATAAATTGATCTCATGCCTTCAAAAGAGAGAGGCTTCTCTGTTACAATCCCTGAGGAAAGAGTTGATATCTTGCATTTTCCAATTTTTGTGATTCACTCAAATTTTAATAAGATTAAGATCTCTGATAATAAAAAAAAAATTGAAAGAGAAATCCACAATCTAAAGGAGGTCTGGTTTTGGTGAAACTTGGGCGTTAGCTGAGATATTGCCTGTCATATTCCTTGATGGTTTTCTACTCTCAACTATGTCAAGAAAGGTTGAGAAAGTTTGATTTTCCTGTATTATTGGTGAAATGATATAATCACATCTTGTATTACTAGCTGAGTAATGATGGTATTCTTGAGATTTGCATATTCATGGCCTGTATCACTGTTTTATTTGATTGGAATCTTATGATTATTTCTCGGTGTCTTCCTATCACCCTATCTTTTTTGTGTCATTTTCATTGTTTTAGCCTGTCAATTAGAAGGCTGGACATCTTACTGGTTGCTATTACGTTACCTATATGCAGCTGTGATACAGTGCTTGATAATATTCTTGTTATCCAACAGTATCTTGAGGAAATAATAATTGCATTTTTAGTCCACTGGACCGTCCTATTCTCTCTGAATTTTTCCGGAACAGATTTTTTCCCCCTTTTGAGTGAATAGAATACAGCTGAATGGATTACTTTTATAACTTTTGAGCCTTCGTTTGATTTATGCTTTTCGCATTTGATGTCTTATGGCAGGCCTGTTGTCTGTGGAATCTTCATCTATTGATGAAATCGTCTGTATCTGTAAATCATTTGAGTTTCCCAATGATCAGTTGCTTGTTAAGTTCTCAAGAGCGTTGAAGCCTGGTGGAACTGTCTTCCTTCATTCGACTTCTCAATCTGTTAAGGGACAATTGGTAATTTGCTTTTCTTACTTGGTGTGAGTTTGTATTTGCACTGAATATTCTTCTATGTCAAGTATAATGTAATAAACTTATGTGGGTCCTTCACAGGCAAACTCTCCTCTTGACCGCAAGTTAATGCTGGCCGGTTTTCTGGACATAAAATCTTCTGGAAGTAGCCAGTCTTTTGTGGTGAGCCTTTCCGCTGCTTTTTTTGGCTGTGACTGCCTTTATTTTGAAATCACATGCTCCCTTTATAACTTTTGACCTCCTCGTTCTGTTGCCGGGACTCACTTCAGTAAGCAGAAGTGTAAAACTGTAATTCGAACTTTTACTTGTTCATCCTAGTACGGTTTGGATATGTTATGGTTGTCGTGATTTGAGCTTATTAAGAATCATGGACTGATTTACAATAAGACACTAGGTTATGCATTTTCTTCTGTTTGGCAACCTGACTTCCACTAAGAAAGAATAGCTTATTATATTAGATCATTAGGAATTCAAATCACTGTATCAATATGCATTATTTTGCATTAAATGATTTCAGAATTGATTTGATTAACTTCTGTCAGATTGAGGGAAAGAAGCCTTCATGGAAAATCGGTTCGTCCTTCTCCATTAAAAAAGCCTCCAAAGTTCTACCCAAGATTCAGATTGATGATGACATGGATCTGATCGATGAGGATAGCCTCCTCACTGAAGAGGACATGAAAAAACCCCAGCTGCCTGGTTAGTCTTCATAACTGCAGTTACAATTTTATTTCTACATTTTTAAAATTTTTGGTCGAATAATTAGTTCTTTGGAAATATTCTTCTGCAGTGAGTGATTGTGAAGTTGGAAGCACAAGGAAAGCTTGTAAAAATTGCACTTGTGGAAGGGCTGAAGCAGAAGAAAAAGTGGAGAAGCTTGAACTTACCACAGACCAACTGGATAACCCTCAATCTGCTTGCGGAAATGTATGTTTCATTGACTTTGATCCTGCTATTTTGAGGTTGAAATATAACACATTCTGGAAATGAATGGAACACTATTGAAGTTTGGTTAGATATCTCTACTAAGTTGCAATGAATAGAATTCATCTTCTCTTTCCTTTTTGTGTCTGTGCGGAGGGGCGTAGATCTTGTTACTGGTCTCTATGTCCTGGGAACGGTAGCTTTTCCTGCCAGAAACCTGACCCTGGGGGTGTGTGTGTTAAACCTTAATGGCTTTCGGGTTAATTGGTTAACCCCGGTCGTTTTGGGTTAAGAAGATGTGAATGCAAGTTAATATGCTGTTTAATATGTTATCCGGTTGCAAAAGATAGAATCTTGATTTGAGTTTTTTTTACTCCTAGCACTTTCGCCTATGGTCTATCCTCTTAAGAAACTTTGAAGAATGGAGTTATTCTGCGATTATTTTTGTTCCAATAAATAGCTGTACACTTGAAACAAGTGTGAGGAATTTCTCCTGATTAAATCAAAACCCATATTTTCCTCACATCAGTTATTAGCTTTCTTTAGACACAGCCTTTTTTGTTTGTGCCTGATTATTTGATCCCTTGAGATCATTGACAACTATGCCAAAATACATTGTTTCTAATATTTTTGGTATTGAAGTGTATATCATAATTTTCTTAATTGGTTTTGGAGCTATCGTAATTGCAACAATGAATTGTGTTCATGCAGTGTGGTCTAGGTGATGCTTTTAGGTGCAGCACGTGTCCTTACAAGGGTCTACCCACATTTAAACTGGGCGAGAAGGTATTTTTTAAGTATAAGCTACTTCATTTACCCCTCTTCCCCTTTCTGTTTCATAGCTTGGAACTGGGCATATGCTGTTCTTTTCACAAAATATAAAAAGATACTGCCATCTCGCCTTTTACTTATTCTTCTAATGGTGCAAAAAAGTTAATTGGTGGTTACATATTGATTTTTCACTTGGCAGGTCACTTTAGCAGGAAACTTCCTTGCAGCAGACATTTAACCATCGTACATACGGAAGCTGGAAGTTTGCAGCTTCCACCACGATCAATTGGAAGTGATATTCTTCCATTGTGTTACTCTGGTTATAGTGTTTTGTGGACTAGGTTGAAATGAGAGTGTTGTTGCTTTGGCGTGTTGGCCTTTTGTGGGTTCTTCGACACGTTTATTGCAAACATATAAATTCGTTTTAGTTTCTTTTTTTGTGCCCTTGGTGTAGAAGAAAGGGAACTTGTGTTGAGATGGTTATGGCTAATTTATGCATTGTAGACTAGGTTGAAATGAGAGTGTTGTTGCTTTTCGCGTGTTGGCCTTTTGTGGGTTCTTTGACACGTTTATTGCAAACATATAAATTCGTTTTAATCTCTCTTTTTAGGCCCTTAGTGTAGAAGAAAGGGAACTTGTGTTGAGATGGTTAATGGCTAATTTATGCACTGTAGAGTTGTGTCCTGTATGAGCATTTATCTTTGTCATCCTATCCTAACGATTCCTAGGTTTTGAGTGTTGATAGAATCATAATCATTTGTGCATGATGGACTCTATGCGGATCCTATGACATGAATAATTATGATTATTTCAAAACTCAGTTTGAGAAGAAACTACTAAGAAGGACCTAACACCAGACTTTAGGAATTAGGAAGATAATTAAAATTTAATGTGGGTGCACTATTCGGGCTACGCCTCTTAGACAGGTTTATTGGGTTGATGGTTCTGCACGCAGTCCGCCATTCCATGCGTTTTCCAAAATTGCACTGAAGTCCTTTTTGGCTGGTCTTTGTTTTATACGTTTTTGGTCCATTTCGGTTAATTACAAGGTTATTAGTTTGGATGTGTGAATTTCTATTCTGAGTAATATCCATTCTTGGGACGACGTGTTTTTAGAGATGTACTGAAACTGCATCCATTTTCGGTGTTGGTTTATCTTGCTGCGAAACTACTTAGAAATAAACTATTGAAATTGTGATTCTTAGGGTTGTTCTATGGATGCAATCCGAAATGACACAATCATTCGTATATAATGGACCTTATGTGGTTTCTATCGAATTGATGGTTATGATTGTTGTGGATTCCTAATCCCGTAACTTTCTAATGCAAATCCATTGGAATTGAGCGGATGAAGATTTTTCATGAATTGAAGGAAGATGAAGATTGACATTTATCCCATAACGCTCATAAATGATAGATGACATACACTTGTAACAAGTGAAATTAATCATCAAATGTAGGGGCGAGGCTGTGGGATCATTCAACTTTTGGCAACCAAAGTTTTCACAAATAATTAGCAAAGCTAAACACTGAAAATTCTAAAATCTTCAACTTTTACTAAACAAACTCCAACATGCAAGATTTGTTGATAAATAATTTTCAACTGAACATAGATAATTTACACCTACAAAATTCTACAGAACAATGTGAAGAAGTAGAAATATCATCGGTCCATCTTCGTCCCACGTACTGGTACTGTTAACCTGAAAGCTGCTCCTGATGGGTCATACTTGGGAGGTGGACCTCCCACATGTATATATGTGGGTTGGAGATCACCCTGACCTTGAGGTCTCGGGAGCCCCCCAAATATCAGCTACTCCTGGATGAGTGAGTACGAAGCAGCATTTCTCTCCACAAACATCTTCGAAACAACAAAACAAGACTTTGTTTATACTCCACGATTTATCAGCGTACTAAAGTTTCATTCTCACGCGTATCACTATGAATATCCGGTAGAACAGACTTACAGAAAATCTAAGCCACCTTTTCTTCTCACTATACTTAACACAAGGTTGCAATATCAGCCCCAACAAAACAGCAACAAGTCTAACAATCATGATTATTCATGACTAGGCCTCTTAGGCAAATATTCATCATTTTCTTTCACATTTAGGAACTTGTTTCCAAATTTTCCAACGGATTTTTTTTATAACAAATACCGAATCAAATTATGACCAATTATAAAAATAATTAATATAAATTAACATAAGTTTGATAATTAATTTTTTAAATAAGCATGAATAAAATATAAACGAAGATATATAAAGAGAGATAAATGAGGGGAAAGAAGAGAACGTGTGAAATTAGAGAGAATGTAAGAAAAAGAAAAAGAGAAAGTAAAATTTAAAAGAATATAAGAGATACAATATATAAAAAGAACATACTTGGGACACTGGCCAAAATTTTACAATAGGAATGGCTTCTTTAAAATTTGACAGTTCGAGTTTTATATAGCAACTACCTCTGCTTTTGCAATCTATCGATATGATTGGATCCGAGCCTCACGATCTTTTTTAGACGTTACGGTCAAGGTTCTATCTTTGTAAAAACACAAAATTTACCAAAAATATCAGCAAATATTACAATTGTTAGTTATTTTGGGGGATCAATTGTGATAGACATAATGGTATAGATGTTAGTACTTAATCGAAATCACTTGTTATCCAGAAAAGTAAGATTTTAGGGCAAGTTTTCCAGAAAAGTAAGATTTTAGGGAAAAGTGCAGCTTTCGTCTTATCCGATGTCCTCTTGTAATTTTAGTCTTAATGTTTACGAATTCAAAAAATTAGTCTCATCGAATGCATTTTTTTTTTGCATTTTTAGTCTCCATCATTAAAAAAAGGCCGAAAACCGTTAGTTTGCTCACGTGTCTTGCACGTGATCAATAATAAACTTAGTGGTGCGTGCACCATATGCACAAAATTCAATTTATTTCTTAACAGATTGAACCAAAATTGCAAACAATTACTTTATATTGGACTAATTTTACAAATTTATAAATAATGGGTCTACAATTGTGACATGCCCCATCTTATGAGAGACTAATATTACAATTTTCCCATGAACTTCTAGAAATAGCAAATGCACTTGAACAATTCTTACTTCAGTTTGACTAATACAATTTTATTTAGCGAAAAAAGACTACAAATTTTGTTCAAGCCATTATTTGGCTATTTATTTTCCAAATATTCCTTTATCATTTTATCTTAGTTTATTTTCTTTCTTTAGTAAATTCCTAAACACAATAATACCATAATACTACAGTGCCTCAATTTCAAGTGGTATGTAACGTGCCCATTGACTCACAGATCATGATTTTACGGAGTGAAGTAACAAAAGATCTCATAATTTATGGTAAAATTACAAAGCTATAAAAATTTACAAATTGACTTTCACCAGCTCAAAATTTTAATTCAATTATATGTATCTCACTACATAAAACTTTTGTGCAATCTGATCAATACTTGTTATCCATGTCATAAAACTCAATATTCTTGTATTTCTGTGATATGATCTCTGCCTGAACTTTTCTAGCAGTATCAGTAGCACAACCAACAAGAATAAGAACAGATGTGCCGGCGAATCCCCTAAATGCCGTAAGGTGTGTCGCTTGTTCGATCACAGCGGGACCCGCGGCAAGAATTGCCAAAAACGCAGACCCGAGAACTGATATCCGGCTCAGAACCTATTATCATATCAACAACCACAAACCATAAATTCAATATATTTATCTTCAAACAAGTATAAAACAACACGAAAAATCCAGCCCCTCGAAGAAAAATACATTTCCTCAACTCAGTTTCACAAATAAATTAAACAAGTATGATAGCAACACGAAGGTATTTTTGCTATTTCCCTATACTTTGAAGTGTATATACATTCAACCATTAGTATGGAAGAAATAGATATCGCATCAAGATTATGATATTGCAAAATTATTATAACCATAAAAATGAAAAAGAGTAAATTATATAGACATGGAGTGAGACCCTAATCACCAAAAACACCATGAGGTTTGAAAAATTACCATAACTTCCCTTCAATAAAAGCAAATTACAATTTCCCTTTATCGGTGAAAGCATATTACAATATCATTCTCTGATTTTCGAGTTGTCAGAGCGTGGGTGTCTTGATAATTTGCAAAACCTCAGGGGGCTCGAGGTAATTACTTAATAAGTGAGGGTGTGTGCATGTAATGATCCTAAAGCGACAAAAAAATAAAATCCAAGAGAGAATGTTACCGTTTTGATAAATAAGGCAGTACTTTTTCCAGGTCGAACAAGTGGGATTGAGGCGCCTTGCCTCTTCAACTGTTCACTGACGTCATCGGGGTCCAATTGCAGAAACGTGTAGTAGTAATTGAAGAATGCTATCATAACAATGTTTGTTGGCAAATATAATGGACCTGAAATTAATATATTACTATCAGGTTCGGAGTTATTATATGTTTCGTCAGGGATCACGGTGATACAGAAACTAACATTTAAAGAACTATTACTATCTTATGCTACCATATAAACAGGACACACAAAAAGAAAAAAACAGTAATTTTAGCATACCCCCAGGACTTAAACCTACAGCAGCCTTCTTTAGAATATTGAGACCCGTAAAGCGTGCAAGAGTTCCTGGAAGAGCCAAAGATGATGTTGAGAAGATGATTGGCATCACTCCTGAACTATTCACCTGCACATAAACAAATTGGCAAAGAGTTTTAGATAAGAGTTAAAAAATGAAAGTTTTGATCACTTCAATAATTTGACCCGAGAAACAGTAATTACTTGAAGGGTACTTTTTGGAAAGAAAATTGCTTAGGAAACGAAACATTATCTATGGACGTCCTTAGAAGGAAATAAGTTCACTCAATAGTGGGCAAGCACGATCAGAAAATTCAAAAGCAATAAGTAAAAACTTAAGTAACACCATTTACCAAATTCTTCATGATTTATGTCATACGAATTTACGTTAGTTTATATCTTAATATACTTGACAGAAGGTCAAAAAACCCAACCCAATTAACATCAGAAACAAGCTGCAAACCTTAAAGGGTAAATAAGCAGATTTTTTCAGTCCCGCGGTTCCGCTGTCATATCTCGAGGCATAATTTATTGGGATTTTCCTCTCTGCTTCCTGAAACATTTTGCTAAAACAACTATAAACAATTCCTTTGTATTAACTGCGGGGTATAAAAATAACGCGACGAGTGAAACAAACACTCACTTGAACATATACAATGCTGAGGACTAGAAGGAAGAAGGAGACAAGGGTGCCAACAAGTCCGACGTAATTACCATCTTGTAATGCCTGCGCAACTGTCCTCCCAAAGGATGCTGGCAGGTATGAGATGATATTTGTGAAGATTAGAAGTGATGTACCGTTACCGAGTTTTAAGTCGGTAATTTTTTCTCCAATGTAGGTTGTGAAAACTGAGCCGAGAGTCAGCAAAATAACAGAAGAGATAGCCCATTGAGTACTGAAATCATTGACATAAGGACGAAGATACAATACTTGGCCAATTGCCTGCCATGAAAAAGAAATAATGAAAATACTTAATTAAATTGTCCACGTATGTTCTCATTGAAACACAAGAAAAAAAATTAGTGACAAAACGTTAAATGGTAATAATTATTCTCTCTCATTTCGTATTTTTTTCTATTTTTCTCTCTTCTTTCACCTTTATTCAATTGATCTTAATCCAAAAACATTCTTTTCAATTTTTATTCCTTTGCGCAAGCACTTAGTGTGCTTAAATATTTCCCTTGACATCTTATCACTAGTATTCTTTTTTCTCGTGGTGTATAGAATAACCTTAAAAAGAGTAAAACTGATACGTTTAATGCAGGTTATTGATCAATTATCAAGACAAGTACCATCAATAGGAGATGCTGTCTCCAACTACTATATGTTCCATTTGAACTGACCCATGAAACATATTCATGGCACTAATATGCAAGAAAATTTCAAAAATTCATACATTTTCATACCTGAAACATAAGAACAAATGAGATGATATTCTTAATCACGTGTATGTATATCATCTGGTATCACTTACCTGCACTACAGCAAATCCAACAGACGCATAGCGAGTATACTGCAGCACCTTCTTTCTTCCAGCCTCACCTTCTTTTTTCTGAAGTTCTTGCAACTTGGGATAAATTTGAGCGAGAAGCTGAAAAACTATTTGTGCATTGATAAACGGCACAATACCAAGAGACCCTATTCCAAGCCGACCAATACCCCCTCCAGAAAATTGATCTAGAGTACCCAACAAGCTGTTTTGATCTAGATTACCAACAAACGCCTCTCGGTTTACACCACCAAGTGGTATGTATATTCCGAGTCGTGAAAGGGCCAGATAGCCCAAAAGCTTGAGAAATTTTCCAGGCAGTGGACCCTTGAAGAAATCCCCAAAATCAATGCTGGTGTCTTCAATGGCAGCTGGAAAATGTCAAAGAATCCTAATCAAGGGCCAAGAGCAGCAGGTAAAATTTTTACTGAAGACATTAAGGCTATGTTTGGTTCTTGGATTTTGCTGAAGAAAAGGAAAAGAATTTTTTTTTAGTGGCTTCAAATCATTTTACTTTGTGTTTTATTTATTTTTTATTTTCCTTTTTCTCACCAAAACCCAAGAACCAAACATAGCGTAAGGTGGCGTTTGGAAGGATTCAGATTTAAGGAAGGGATTTGGAGGAAGGATTTCAAGTAACTCTGAATCAATTCCAACTGAACGATGGAAAAATAGCTCAAAATGAGTGACAAAAGATCTGAAATCCATTATAACTTGAAATCATCTCATCTAAACAAACTCAATGAATTCATACGACTGGTTTAAAATTCAAAACTTTCAAATCCTTCAATCCAAACAGAACCTGACATTAAAATAAATACGTAGATAAATAAACCTGCCACTCCTCTTGCTGATGAACCTTTCTCTTTTCTGGTGCCCGAGGTACTCCTAAGTGTTTGAGAACATAATTCTAAGACACTTTCCCAAGCAGTTTTTATATCTGAGAGTCCATCTGGATTAATACCCAAAGGGTCAAATACAGAACTCTCGCAGCTGGGAAAATATTCAATCACGAAAAAAAAATAAAGAATTATGTCAATACATGCCCAAAATTAGCAAAGGTTCAAGATATCGAGCACATAAGTAATCAATATATAACCTTCAAAGAGTAAAGTATGAAGCTCAGAACACAAAAATTTTGACATTTTAAAGATGAGTAAAGACAGCCGTACTTTTAGCATTTTACAAGCTTCTCCAGGTTTAAGGTTAATCTTGTTGTTACTGATTTAGCAGTACATTGAGATTTATCTCAATCAAGGATATGCCCACAATAAGTCATTAGAAAGTGGAGAATTCATAAAAATCAATGAATTTCAATAAAGTTTTGTAATCTAAATTTCAAGAATCCCATCTAGTTTTTCCCAATTGCTTCCTTCAAGGAAACAAAAGCGGCGAAGAACAATACAGTACTAGCCCTGTTGAGCAGCAAAAGGAATTTTTTACGGGGAACACAAATCAGCTGGTTTTTCTAATTGCTTCAGCTGGTTATCAACAAGAAAAACAGCTGATTTTTGAAAATTCATTACAAATAATAAACAGTAGCAGTTGAAATCACAATCCAGGTCGGGAGATCATACAACCCAAATGATAAAATCGAACTCGGTCGAAAAGGTCTAGAATCGCATTGTAAAATCAAATACAACATATTTTCCAAAAACATTTTACTTCAACCTTTTTGAAGAAGCTTTGTAACGTACAAACTACAAATCTTTGTCTGAAAAAGTGAATTCATAAATATAGCCCACAAAAATGGGAATTTGTAATTCTCTTATTTATTACTATTAATAGAAACTTAATTCTAAGGCTGTATGCTATAGTGTATAATTTGCCCTGTTAATTAAACCCAAAAAGAACAAATTCTAATGACTTCAAACATTTTATATATTTACATGATCAAAGAATGCATTCGTCAATTATGTATCCACCAACAATAAATAAACAAGATAATTTATATAAAAAGAGAGCACAAAATAGTATGCAGAAAAACAATTCAATAAACCCATCTAACAAAAAATAAAATTACATAAATAAAAAAAAACGAGAAAGTGGAGGAAATTAAGAAAACCCCATTTCTAAATAAAGCTCAATTCTTGGATAATTAAAATAACAATTTTGAAATTTGAGAATAATAACAATAAAAATACACGGGGTACCTACCTTTGTTTGTGAGTGTGTGTTAGAGTGGCTCTACAAATGAACCCTTTATTATGATTTTTGAGGACATAATTGTGAGGAGGCTTCACACAAATAGAATAATGTTTCTTTGAATTTGAATTGTGGGCTATTAGTGAAGTGGTGGAGCAAAGAGAAGAAGAAGAAGAAATTTGTCTGAGTGTTAACAACATTATCCCCACCCTTTTGAACAAAGAGAAGAAACTCAGAACTATGAGGGATTTAGGGCGTGTTTGGAGTGGCTGTAACTATTTTGTGTCTCTCATTTCTCTCCCATCAACATAAGATTGGGGGCTAACAAGATTGGATTTTTCTTGTATTTCCGTTTATTTTTTTAGGGAAAAATGCTCAAAAACTTCTAAAATAAATTTTTACATCCAAAAAATCCATCAAAATATTTTTTAGGAGAAAAATTCACTTTTGGTCCCATAGGAGTCGGCCTAAAACACTTTTAGTCCCACATAATTTTTTTTTATACTTTTAGTCCCATAGGAGTGAAAAAATAATACTTTTGGTCCCAAACGTCACTTTTTGGACAGAATTTTGCCGAGTGTGTCTCACGCTCTGTTAGTTTAGTAACGGAACAGTCAAGTCAACACGTGAGGGTCCCGTGTGCGGGGAAACTCCTCTAAATTTCAGTTAAGCGTCAATTTCCCCAAATTCAAAAACAAAAAACCTAACCCAACCCTTACAAAACCAAAAATCCTTCATTTTTTCTTCAAAAATACCCTAATCTGCAAAAGGCGGCCCGTAATCTAAAGAAGGCAAGAAGTCGACCATACCTTGAAGATGAAGTTGAGGATTTCGCGATTTGTTGATAACCCCCCCCCCCCCCAAAAATACGGTATGTACACACTCTTTTTAGTTGTTTTAGTTAGTAATTATTAGGATTTAGTTGTTATTAGTTTAATACGAAGTATATTGTTTAGTTTCATGTTTGTACACTGATTTCTAGGGTTTTTTCGATTTGTTAATTGAAACCCTAGTTTTTTTGGCATTACAATAATGTATACTTGCAATGTGGTCCCTGTTTGTTGGCTTTTATGTTATATGGTTTATTAAATTGATTGTTTTGTTTTGTTTAGTATTTATATGACAGTGTCACTGTAGAGTAGCAAATTTTTGTTGTGTGATTTGACAGTGCCTTTTATATTGTGTGTGGGGCAATGTCTTTACATTATGTATTGTTTATTGTTGAGTCTGGGGCATAGCCTTTATTGCTTGTTGATTATTATTGTTAGTTTGGGGCAATGCCTTCGTTAAATGTGTTGTTTATTGTGTGGGATGAGTCTGGCGCATAGCCTTTAGTTCTTGTTCTTTATTATTAAATATTGTACTGAGAGTTGGTTTTTCTATTATTTTTTTTTTGTTTAACAGGACCTAACAGTAAGTATATCACTTTAAGAATTCACCATTAGGGAGGGGGAATTAAAATTAAAACCTAAGCATGAATACATAGGAGGTAGGACTAGTGTGTATGATGATGTGAATGTAACTAAGATGTCTATTGAGCTCATTAGTTGCTTGTGTGAGGTATTAGGTTACTTTGGTAAGAAAGAGTTTTATAGGCTTGACACACATAGGGTTAAATACAGACAGTTAGTGGGTATGACTGACATACAGATTCTTTGTGATGGACTTGTGACCTAAAATAGAGAAATACATATTTATTTGGTAGCCAAGTTCCAGGAGTTTCCCATAAATGAGGATTTACCCATAACTCAACCGGAATTAATAATCCTTGACCCAGAACTACAAACAAAAGCCCAATCTGAACCTATTCTTCAAACAAAAGCCCCATATGAACATATCCTTCAAACAGAACCCCAAACACAATCTCAAACAGATTCCCAAACACAACACAAAACGTTAGAAGTTAGGGAAGATGGGGAAAACCTTGAAGATCCTGAGTGGGATGAAATTTGTAGAAGTGTAGACTCTCCTGTGCTTGGATATTTAGGTGAGGATATTGTGGGAAATGAGGATGAGAAGGAGACTGGGAAGGGGACTGAGAATGGGACTGGGAAGGGGACTTGGATGGGTACTGAGATGGAAGCTGAGGTTGGGCCTGATATGGATAGTGATAGAGAGAGGGAGGGGGACAGTGAGGAGGACAGTGATGCAAAGTGCAGTGACTTGTGGGACAGTGAGTATATGGATAATGAGGTTGATGGGAAAATGGATGGTGAATGGGGTGTAGCCATACCTACTAAAAATGTGCAGCTGCAACTGCAATTGAACCTATACCTACACCTTAACATATACCTGAGAGAGAGCTATCATCTGATTCTGAGGATGAGGAAAGTGAAGACTTGGTTAACAGTGGGAATAATTTTAGTAGTGGGAAAGTTTCTGATAGTGAAAGGGGTGAACAAGACATAGTTTTTAGCCCTAGGGACAAATATGATCCTCCCTTTGAGCTTGGCATGTTATTTAGTACCAAAGATGAATTTAGGTGTGCTGTAAACAATCATGCAGTAAAGACTAGGAAAAGCTTAAAAATTACTAAAAATGATTGTAGGAGAATGTATGCTAGGTGTGTTAGGAAGGGATGTAATTGGAGGATAAATGTACTGAAGGTTCTGAATGAATGTTCATTTCAAATTAGGGAATACAACCCTAAACATAAGTGTGGCAGATCTTATGATGTAAAAAATGTGAATTCAAAGTGGCTTTCTGGTAAATATGAATATGCCTTTAGGAATGATCCTAAAAGAAATGCTAAAGGGTTTACGCAAGATGTAGTTCAAGAAAACAGGTGTACTGTGACAAAATTTCAAGAATATAGGGCCTAAAGAAAGGCACTTAAGGCTATTGAAGGTAAGGCAAAGGATCAATATGACCTGCTATGGGAATATGCACAGGAATTAAGGAGAACAAATCCTAGGAGTACAATTATAATGGTCCAGGATGGTGAGGTGGGGGTGAGTGGGAGGAAAAAAATTGGAAAATTCTATGTCTGTTTTGATGCACTTAAATAGGGTTTCTTGACAGGTTGTAGACCTGTTATAGGGGTAGATGGGTGTCACTTAAAGGGACCCTATGGTGGCATTTTGTTGATTGTTGTGTCAGTTGACCCAAACAATAGCTTGTACCCCATTGCTTATGCAGTGGTGTCTAGTGAAACAAAAGAGGCATGAGAGTGGTTTTTGGGGTTGCTTAAGGCTGACTTAGGAATAGAAAGACCTGATGCTTTCACTTTTGTAAGTGATAAGAAAAAAGGTCTTATACCTGCATATGGATTGGTGTTTCCAGGGGCAGAAAACAGGTTTTGTGTGAGACACTTGCATAAAAACTTTAAAAAGGCCAAGTTTAGGGGTTTGACATTTAAACTTGCACTATCGAATGCTACAAAAGCAACCACAATTCTTGAGTATGAGTTTAGGATGAAAGAAATGGGACTTTTGGATGAATTTGCTGTGGAATGGTTCAATGACAAGCCTCCATCACAGTGGAGTAGGTCACACTTTCAAACTTTCCCAAAGTGTGACATGTTATTGAATAACTTATCTGAGTCTTTTAATAGTAGCATACTTGAGGCTAGAGAGAAGCCAATACTTATAATTCTTGAGTGAATAAGGGAGTATTTGATGACTAGACTTAATGAGAATAGGGACAACGCTAAGAAAAGATGGTGTGAGAAACAAATTTATCCAAAAATTTGGAAATTATAGAGAAAAATATGGAAAAGTCAGCTGACTGCATTCCATTGAAGTCAGATGACTGGAATTATGAAATAAAAGTTTGTGATGAGGATAGGTTAACTGTAAACTTGAGGACTCATTCATGCTCTTGTAGGAGATGGGACTTGACTGGCATTCCATGCTCTCATGCCATGAGTGCAATTGGCTATCAAGTCCTTGAGCCTGATGACTTTGTACATGAGTCATATAGTGTGGCCACATACTTGGCAGTTTACAGTCATCCCATTTTACTTGTAAATGGTCCTAAGTTATGGAAAAAATTACATTCCACCCATGCCTCCCAACTTTGGGAGGAAGATAGGGAGGACAACTAGAGCAAGAAAATTGGGTGCAGATGAGCCTAGGGATAAGAGAAGGAGGGGTAGAGGAATAGAGGGTCCAGTGAGGATGAAGAAACAATCATTTAGGGTTCAGTGTCATTATTGTGGAAATTCAGGCCACAATCAAATGGGATGTAAGAGGAGGAAAACAGATATTGCAGCAGGGTTAACAAGGGACGTTGCAGCTTCAATTAATACAAATGTTGTAAGTTAATTTTGTTTTGTCAAATTTTTCTTTAATTTGCCAATATCTCATTATTGTGTTTAATGAGCTTAATTAAATGCAGGAAAATGCTAGTGGTAATGATGCTGGACCGTCCAAAAGGACAAAAATACCACCTCAAAAAAGGAGAAGATGTGCAGCTCAAAAAGGGACAACAACTGGAACAAAACAAGTTCACATATTTCAGTATTATGTCTTATAGCTTAATACTACTTATGTGGCTTTTCTGCTAATGTGATTGCTCTTAATTTTTGCAAGCTGTAACACCTGTAAATGATCATCCTCAAGTAAAAGGAAAGGCCAAAAGGCAGCAGCAGTACATATGAGTATCAAATTGTGTCTATGTGTCCATATGTGTATGAGTGTGGGACAATTTATGTGTCTAATTATTGTTTGCAGGTAAGTGCAAGTGAATTTGCACCTGGATCAGCTTCTGAGATATTGCAGTGTACTCCAAGTGCTTCATTGGGGATAAAATCATCAAATGAGGGCCCACATCAACCTAAGTTAACTGTAAGTACATCACTTTCACTTTAGAATTTGACTCCAGTGTACATTTACTTAATTAGTTTTGTTATTATATTGTTGTTCTCTTAGGCAAGGAAGAGGACTTTCTCAGAAATGGCAATGGCAACTGCAGCAAGACTTCCAAGACCTATTGCAGCCCCAGTTAGGAATCAATTTAGACCTCCATCAGCAGCACCAAAGCCAACCCCTATGCCTTAGCCCATAGTTAATATAAGGTGTCCTCCCCCATTTGCACCAAACCATCCCATACTGTCTTAGACACCTTTTGTCAATAGTCAAGGTGGAGTACCAGTATTGATGAAAGGGGGAAAAATTTATCACAATGACAAATTTAAGTGCAACAAGTGAGGCAACCAACAAAGAGAAAGACAAACAGCCTTCGAGACCATGAAGCCCATTGACAAACAGCCTTAATTTGTCCCTCACCTTTTTTTGTTATATTGTTGGATTATTTTTGTCTTGTGAATAGAATCATTGAAGGCATTTTTTTTCTAATAAGTGGTTTAGTGGTATATTTTTGTCCATTTCCTAGAAAAACAAACAATGGTGCAATTGATGTTATTGCTTTGTAAAGGACACAAAACAGCCCTTCAATGAATGAGGATTTTGTACATACTATTTATTGTGTTATGTTGGTGATTTCATTTTTGTTAAGCAACTTCCATTACAAAGTCCATAATTCCATAGATAAAACTGAATAAATTAGATGCAAAACACTTATAATTCCATAGATAGATAACACCAACAATTACACATCACACCATAATTTGGTTCCTAACTTACATCAATAGACCTAAATTACTACCCTTCAAAGAAAAAAAAATCCAGAAAAGCACCATCAACACTATAGCAACAAGGACCATACAAGCCTTTGTGAGGTTTTTTGCGCCTCTGTTGCACCCTCACTTCTTCAACTGTATTGCGAATCTGTTGTAACTTCTGGATTTCTTCCTCTTGCCTATTCAGTCGGCGAAGCAAACCATGTATTATTAATTTTGACCTTGAACACATGGGTGGATCAAACCATGTGAAAAAATCACATTTTCCATCAGCACAACATTCGAACCTTCACCTCGGGTTGTCATGGGTCCATGATGTCCTCACCCTCGCCATTTTGGGCTGACGGCATTCGCATTTGTGCAGTGTATTTGTTTGGGGGCGAAATGTTGATGAGCTTTGGGACATTTTTGTGTTGATTTCTCTCTTCTTTGGAGTTAAGAGCAATGAGGGAGAAGAAAATGAGGAAAAGGACCATTTTTCCCTCCATTTGTGTACATAAGCCAAATTTCCCTCCAAAAGCATCCAACACGCGCTTCCACGCTCTAAAATTGACTCCAAAATTCGACTCCACTTGACCTGGCAGAGCGTGAGATACACACGGCAAAATTTCGTCCAAAAAGTGACGTTTGGGACCAAAAGTGTCACTTTTTCACTCCTATGGGACTAAAAGTGTCAAAAAAAGTCCTGTGGGACTAAAAGTGTTTTGGGCCGACTCCTATGGGACCAAAAGTGATTTTTTTCTCTATTTTCAATCTCAAAAATTCATTTTACAAACTTTTCATTCCAAAAAACTCCAAAAGTTAGGATTAACTACTTTTGGACTAAACTACCCTTCATTTATTATGTGAAGAACTGATCAACGATTTTTTTTTCAAAATTATTTGATTTTAAATTTTTTAAATTGATAAATCGTATAATATGTATTTTATTTTTCGATATTCAATAATTCTATATAATTTATCTTTTATTTTAATATGGTAATTATCTAAAAAGACATTTTTTAAAGTTTTTTAAAAGATTAAAACAAATCTGAAAATTTAAGATTAAAATCATAATTAGTACGATTATCAATATAAAAGTTCTAAATAAATAAATTTCTATACGAAACCAGAATTAATTAATTTTTAATATAGAAGGCTACAAGCAATTAAGTCATTAAATTTATCACCCCTAAATATTTTTTTTGAATGAAAAGTTGGTGAAATGGAATTTTTGGTTTGAAAAATATGTTAATAGATTTTTTGGATACAAAATTTGTTTTTTTGGGGGGGAGGGGGTGAGGGGTTAGTAATTTTTCCTATTTGTTATTTTTTTGCTAAATTTTTCTAGTATTTATTTGCAGACATCAATTTTGGTAGGTCCATTTAATAAAAACTGAATATTAAATTACCATTTATGAAAATAAAAAAGAAAACGAATTTCCCAAGAATAGTTGGTTTTTGAACTATTATACTCAATTATAGATGAATTATATTGGATTTGTGGTCAGTAGTATAAGTGAATCGAGCAATAGGATAATGTATTATTCGTGATTGTTTGAATTTTTATTGTGTTTCAAAGTTAGTATTTGAATTTGATCTGATTGTTCAGCAAACCAAGCTCAAACGAACTTTAATCGAATTGAGCATAAGTTGAACTCGAATAACTTGATATTTTTCCATATATTTTATTATTTTTAACTAATCAAGTGAATGAAAATATGTTCAAACCTTGTTGAACAGAAAAGTATGCTCAAACTTATTTATTGTATATTTTACGAACTGATCTTTTAAAAATTGGTCACAAATAGTTTGATTTATTTTTCAATCATACTTACACTCCCTATGTTCCAAATTATAGATTGATTTATTATATTCTACACTAATAAGCTTCAATTTCACATGAATTGTGGATTTTGAAACTTTGATACTAAACTATAAATGGATTTTATTGCGTCTTAAACTCCATTTGTACCATATTATGCCTCCATTTGTCACACACATCTTAGGATCAAGCGTTTATCACTAATCTTAAAGTTATAGTTGATAGCAGAGGGGCAACTTTATTTACTAATGTACTTGGCAAAGTCATGTTAGGATCAAGTTTTTACCATTAGGCAAAAAGCTATAATTCATAGCAAAGAACCAACTTTATTTCCTTATACACAACTATAACTGATAATATAGACGCAACCTTATTTCCTAATATAGAATGACAGAGTCATATTAGGATCAATTGTTTACCACTAGACTAAAAACTATAACTGATAAGATCAAACTTGTTAGGGTAAAACTTTTTTTCCTTCTAAACTTGAGAGAGTCATGTTAAGTGTTAGGTCTCATATTTACATATTTTCATTATGATTTACCTCACATTTATCTTTATTTTATGCCTTGTTGTTAGTCTTTTCCTTTATTTTTAGCCTAATTTATGTATTTTGATTTCTAAGTCGTTTTAATGCTTTTGTAGGCATAAAATCGATGATTTTGATGAGTTGAAGGAGTATTTATTACGAGAATAATGAAGGCTATCCAAGAGAATGTGAAGAAATGCATTAGAAAGGCCAAACGAGAATGTTTCGTTGAAGAAAAATGAAGAGAAAAATTTCTGCACAGGCAGCTGCACAACTGTGCAGATATTATGCACAGCTGTGCAGCTGCGGATTTTTATATTTTTGTGGGCCGATTTTATGACTTGGATGGGCATAATTTATGTATCCAAGACTCCTTTTTAGTTAAATAAAGTGGCAAAAACATTTATATAGGCTAGAGTGAGGTGGAAGATCATAATTCATTCATTCTTGCACAATAAAAGTAGATCTTGGAGAAAAAAAAAGACTTCTAGAGAGAGAAAGGAGATCTTGAAGAGTTCTTGGAGAAGAGTTCTTGGAGAGGAAAGCTTCATCTTCTCAAATTGTATTCTTCCAATCCTCCATTGTTGAACATGAGTAACTTTATGTTTATGCAATTTATTTCTTGTTTTTCTTTAATTATGTATAGCTAAATTATTTTCTAGGGTTTAAGATGTAGTCTTGTGTATTGATTTGGATTATTGATGATTGATGGATGTGATTTCTTGTTTGGTTTATCTATTAATGAGTGTTTAATGCTTGTAATTGATTGATCACCAATTGCATGATTTAAGATAAATTAAGAAGTACCGGGAGGTGAATTAGTTTATTGGTTCGGATTTAATAGACATGTGTAAATTGCTTAATAGGGATATTGGTAATTTTGCATGAGACTAGTAAACAATATTCATAGAACTTAATGGATTCATCTAAATTAGTTTTTGATCATGGGAGTGACGTTAATTAATTTAGGTGGGTACTCATGAAGATCTCGGGAGAGTATTCGTGTATTTAAGGAAATTGGGTCTTTAATTTAAATAAGAATGATAATCCATTAAAAGTCAATAATCCATAGAAATACCTTGATGAAATCTTAATCCTTAGGCCTTTCGTTACTTGATTATTCGTTTTAATCATATCTGTTTTAGTTATTTACAATTAAATCATTTTCTTGTTAAATTTCTGTTTTTAATTAGTTAAAATCTCAAATCTTTGATAATCGATAGTCTAAATAATAAGATAAACTTTGTTTGGTACTTGATAACCTTCCCTGTGGAGACGATCTTACTTTCACTATATTATTTGTTCGATTCCGTGTTGTTACGGACGGTTAACATTAAGATCAAGCATTCCTTATACATTTGATGTTAGAAAATTTGGAGAATATAAATAAAAGTTAGATTGCTTGAGGTGTGACTACCACTTCCTAAATGATTAATTCTACCATTCAGAGATAATAATCTCAACACAAAGGTTTAGGTGGCTATCCTCACAGGATTAAACAAGCACTTATCAACTAGTTCGTGTTAATTATTGAGGTTGACATGAACAACTCAATGTTTTACCCAAAAACTCAAGAAGAAATATAGAGAAATTTTAGATAGTTGTGTATAAAACTTTGAGGACAGGAAGCCCTTATATAGAAAATAAAAAGAGTATTGGCCAACAAAGAATTAAATAGAAATTCAAGTCATAATCGTAACATTCTCAAAATTTATAAGCAAAAATTAATTTTGTAACATAAAATAATGTTACATTGAACTTTAAATTCAAAATTTTAACAATAATATTTTGACTTGTACTTTGTAATTTTACAACAATCCCCCATATATTTCAAAAGTTTTATAATAGGAAAATAAGATCTTCTTGGGTTAACAATAACATAATACAACGAATCAAGTGCCCTCTTTAGGCTTGAACGATACCTAGAACAATAAACCGAAGTTCTCAAAAATATTGATGAAACTCATACTTATTTTGTGAACCAAAGTTTCACTGTGAGAGTTCAAAGATTTAGAATTCACATTATGTCATCTACATTTTGTTATTCAACGCGATGTGACATGTTATCGGCCTGAGGCCCACCCTATTTTCATCATTGCTTTAGAGATTCCGCCACAAATCTCATACGAGCGGTCTCACTCCTACACCCATATAGGTGACTCCATCAAATGTATATTATTCTCTAAGTACATCACCCAAAATTGGGCTATGGTAGTTAAGAGTTTGAGATCACCCTCTAGGTTTAGTAGTCAGGCAAAATTACTTTTTTCATACATTATCTTGGCGTGTTCGCCATTTTGGTACTTTAATGTGGGGGGTGGCAATTTAGGTATAGTAATGATACAAAAATTGACACATTGAGTACTTTTTGCAGGACATTGCTGACATGGCGCCAAAAATGCCGTAAATTGCTGACGTGGCTACTGGAGAATGTCAAAATTGGAGGAAAAATTGATGATGTGGCGCCAAGTGGACAATGGATTGGTGACATGGCAGCCAAATAGAAAAAAATCCAAATCTTTTGCTAACAATGAGATTTGAACCCATGACCTTGGAGACAAAAACTTGTACTCTCACCACTCCACCACAACACACAAATTGTTTTATTTAGCTTCTGTTTAGTTATTTAAAAGCATTTTTTTTATTTCTGAGATAGAAATATATGAATATTGAAGTATTTAATATCTATAACTGATATTTTATAGCATTATCAATTTGTCAGTATATATATATATATTATATCAACAATTAATTATAAATGTCCAATATATAATTATTTTATCTAAGATTTATTATAAAATATGAAATTATATTAATTATAATCTATGTGAATATTTATATACTGTATACATATATTTACTGTTATAAATTTTTAATATATATCAAATACTTTAAATAAGTATCAATGTAGAAAAAGATTTAAATAATTACATATGTTTTTTGTATTTATGAATAAATTATACATAAGAACATACATACTTCTAAATAAAAAAATTATGTTAGATATAATATTTTTCAAATTCTGGGAAAATAATATTGATAAATTATATATTAGAAGAAATTTTGTGACTTATTTTATAATTACACAAATAAATAAAGGAGTGTGAGTGTAATTTTCCCTTTAATTAAATAATGGACAGTTTTATGAATTATTTTTCATAAAGCGGGTTTCAAATATAAATCCTATAAATCAACATTAAATTAATGAAAATAAAAGCCAGGGTTCAAATCTCCATGTGGCCGGAAAATACTATAAAATTAAATCCTATAAATCAACATTAAATTAATGTATATAAAATTATTTTTTAGAAACTCATTAAATACTTAAATAGATTTGTTTTAAATTTTTATATGTATTTCTAATTTTAATATATTTTATTGCAATATTTCTAAGAATATGTTTTTATGTTAAAAACAAAATTACTTTAGAGAAAAATATTGATAATGATAAGTTTAGATTGAGATACTATAATAAGTAACTAAATGAAAGCAATAAAGACACATGGTGTAATGTGGTGTAAGTTTTGCTCAAAGGTCATGGGTTCAAATCTCATTTGAAGCAAAAAATTTAAACTTTGTCCAATTGGCCGCCATGTCACCAATTTATTACCTAGTTAATAAGTAACTAAATGAAAGCAATAAAGACACATGGTGTAATGTGGTGTAAGCTTTGCTCAAAGGTCATGGGTTCAAATCTCATTTGAAGCAAAAGATTTAAACTCTGTCCAATTGGCCGCCATGTCACCAATTTATTATCTAGTTGGATGCCACATCACCAATTTACCCTCCAAATCAGAAAAAATTCCAAATTTTGATGTCATGTGCATAGCATGTGACAATTTCTTGTCAAGTTTTGATTTTCCGGCCAAATTTGTACTAAATGTGCCAATTTTTGTATCATGACTGTACCTAAATTGCCACCCCCCCCCCCCACACACACACACATTAAAGTACCAAAATGATGAACATGCCAAAATAATGTATGAAAAAAAATTAGTTTTGCCGTCAGTCAAAATTATCTACGAGTAGACTTTTAAGATTGATAATGCTCTGTAATTAATAACAGCTTGTTATTATCCATTGACCTTACTTCATGGGGTCTACCCAATCACATATGATGGGTTTCCATTATTACTAACTTTTAGGTTGGCAATAGTCTCATTCTTCTCGAAGTCTCACTAACTAACTTCTTTCCCAATGGTTTAATTAGTGGATCAGTTAAATTTCTTTCTGATTTCACAGAATCTATGGAAATTATTCCATCTCTTAGCAGTTGCTTTATCACATTATGTTTTAGCCTTATATGCCTGTTTTTACCATTGTATGCCTTGTTTCTCGCAATGGCTATTACAGCACGAGAATCACAATACATAGAAACAAAAGATTTGGTTTCAGTCGTAAAGGAATGTCAGCTAACAAATTTCGTATTCATTCTGCCTCACTTCCTGCTAGCTCAAGACCCACAAACTGATTTCATTGTGGATCTAGCTTTGATTGTTTAGTTGACAGATTTTCAAGAAACAAACCCCCCACTTAGGTGAACACATATCCACTAGTGGATTTTATCTCATATGAATCAGAGATCCAATTAGCATCATTGTATCCTTATAATACAGCTTGAAATTCACTATATAGAATACCATAGTTCATGGTACCTCTCAATTATTTCATTAGTTTTTTTAAAAGTAGATCAATGCTCATTGTTTAAATTGTAGTGTATCTACTCAATCTGCCCACAACATACGCTATATCTGGATGTGTATAAATCATTAGATGCATCAGACTCCCAATGATTTGAGCATATTTAGATTGAGTTATGCTCTCTCCTTTATTTTTTTTAGTTGAAAGCTACATCATATGGTGTTGAAATAGGTGTGACATCAAAATGTCCAACCTTCTTGAGAATTTTCACAACATAATACTCCTATGACAACCTTAAACCACTCTCAACCTTAGTGATTTTCACCCAATATTACATTCACATCACCCATGTCTTTCATATCAAATATTTAAGTAAAAAAAATTCTTATCAATCACAATATCAATATTAGTACCAAATATATGCATATCATCAACGTACAAGCCAATTATCACATAAATTTTATCATTGCACTTTGTATACACATATTTATCCACAACAACACTAAAGAAACTACTTGAGAACAAAGTAGAATCAAAATCCTCATGTCATTATTTTGGTGCTTGTTTTAAACCATATAAAGATTTGTTTAGCTTAAAAACCATATTTTTGTTTACCATATTCAATATAACCTTCAGTTGACACATTTAAATATTTCTTCTAATTATCCATTAAAATTTTTTTATTATCACCTCCATATGGTGAAAAACAAGTTTATGCACAGTATCTAAAATAATTAATATACGACTAGAAGAAATTCTAGCAATAGGCAAATAAGTATCAAAATAATCAATATTTTATTTTTGTGTAAAACGTTTTGCCACAAGCCTTGCTTTGCCTTTATCAATAATTCCATTTAATTGAAGTTTTCATTTGAAAATCCATTTACGCGCAACAGGTTTTGCACCGGTAGGCAAATCAACTAAATTTCAAGTTTTATTTCGTTTCAAAGAATCAATTTCATTTGAAAAAATTGATTTTTTAAACGTTTTTGAATCATTGTCAACCATGAAAGTATAAAACTCATCACCAAAGCTAGTTATTTTTCTAGCACTTTACTTCTTCTGAGTTCAATAGTTTTATCAATATTATTATTAAAACTTGAAGGTATATCAATGTGCATATTAGAAGTATTAGTAGAAGAAGACACATAATCACGTCTCATAGGAAAAATGTTTTCAAAGATTCTTCATTTTTTGTTTCAACAACAGTTTTGCAATAAAGAACATCACTTTTTACCATAAGAAATATATATGCAGCACTATGTTCTGCATAACCAATAAGCATACAATCAGATGTAACCAAATTTCCTGTTTTTGTGATCTGATCACTTTCAAATACTTAAGATTAGGCGAAAAACCTTTCCAAGATTTATAAAGGGTTTTGGTTCTTTTCTTGTAAGGAATTCTGTTGTGAATAAAACGTGTAGAAAGTATAGCTTCCCTCGACAAATTATCTGGCCCATTATAACAAACATGACATTCATTATTTCTTTAAGAGTTCCATTTTTTATCCAGCTACACCATTAGATTCTGGTGAATAAGGAGGAGTTTACTTGGGTATAATATCCTAATTTTTGCAAAAATCATTCTACATCTATCCCATCTAATTACTGTTTTGATTTTTTTATTTAATGAATTTTTTGTTTCAGCTTTATCAGGAAATATGAAAGTAAGATAATAAACCCTAACCTTAAAGAAGGGTTATATATAGACATAACTAGCTATCAGACCAGGTTGGTGGCTCCTAACCTGGCTGCGAGCTGGTGGCCAACTTAGAAACCTCTCCTGGATCAAAACACGCTAGATTAAAAGTAAGGCCTAAACGTGAGCCCAAAGCTTGGTAAAGGCCTATGTTCTTTTAAAAACGGGGGGAAAAGTCTCATGGCAGTCTATCCCTTCCCTTTGATTAAATTCTTTTACTACAAGTCTTCTTTTATACATCTTTATATCTCCATTTGATTTATATTAACCTTATAAACCCACCTACACCTACAGGTTTTCCATTTTTGGCTAAATGTGCAAGAGTCTATGTCTTATTTTCTTCTAAAGCCAACATTTCTAAATCCATAACTTGTTTCTAATTAGGATTTTGTATAACTTCATTATTAGCAGGTTCTTTAATTTTACCAATAAATGGAATAAAACATACATGAACACTTAAATTAGAATATGACAAACTATCGGTGATAATTATAAACTTTCAAAACCACATTTATTGACAAAGGAGTATAAGGATAAGTTGAATTCAGCAAGATAAGAAAGAGGTTTCAAGATTCTCTTGATTTACGAATAGGGACAGTATTGAGATTATCTTGGTGTCCCTCAACCGGGATATCAGAATCAACTAAGGGGGTACCTGTATGTGTTGTCTCATAGTACTTGTCAGGAGAATATTTAGACTAGGACAAACTATCAGTGATAATTATAAACTTTCAAAACCACATTTATTGACAAAGGAGTATAAGGATAAGTAGAATTCAGCAAGATAAGATGGAGGTTTCGAGATTCTCTTCATTTACTAATTGGGATAGTATTGCGAGTATCTTGATGTCCCTCAACCGGGATACCAGAATGAACAAAGGGGATACTTGTATATGTTGTCTCATAGTACCAGCGGTTGGTAGAGAACTACCAACCTCACTTTCATACCAATCTCATCTCCATTAGGACAAGCAACAATATCATCATGGAACCACTTCCTTGCAGATAATTTAGTATCATAAAAAATAGGTTGTTTTCTTGATTAGAATAGAACTTATCCCACTATCAGTTTTAAAGGGGAAAATACTTTCATAAAATTTTACATTTCTAGACTAAATAAACCTATTATTTTCAATATCATAAAGTTTGTAAGCCTTTGTGTTTTCTGCATAACCCATGAAAACGCATTTCCTTTGGCCAAATTTATTCATTTGACCAACAATTGAAGAAAAACAGAGACATTCGAAATACGAAGTTGGTCATATTTAGGTTTGAATTTAAGAATAATTTCAAATGGGATTTTTCCTTTCTAAACAGAATTTGGAATTCTATTGATCAATAAGACAGTTGTTAAAAAACACTTAGACCAAAAAGTAAGGAGGCACCCGCATTGAAATAGAAAAGAACGAGCGACATTTAAAAGATGCATCTGTTTACATTCGATAATGTCATTTCACCAAGGAGACTCTAAACACGTAGTTTGATGAAGAATACCCTCAGATTTTAAAAAAACTTTTTAACGCATTATTAGTGAATAATTCTGTCCTATTATCACTCCTAAAGATTTTAACACAACTACTTAATTGATTATTTATCATTTTACAACAATCTTTGATTAAAACAACCATATTAGATTTGTAAGCTAACAAATAAAGCCAGAACAACCCTAGAAAAATCATCAATTATAGTTAAAAAAATATTTAAAACGATCATGACTTTCTATTCTATATGGTCCCCATAAATCCATGTGGACAAGTTCAAAAACAGAATTAGTTTTATGATTTCTAAGAGGAAACACTTCTCTAGTTTGTTTTGCCTGGTAGCACACTTCACAAGGAGAAGGGATGGTAGTATTATCTAAAGACAAATCACTCTTTAACATTTAAGCACATCTTCAGATGAGTTTTCTAGTCTAGCATGTCAGACATTGAAGAGACACATATAATTTACAAAACTATCACAAGTAAACGTGAAGGGAACACCTGGACAAAAAGGGAAAAAATAGAAACCGCCATTTTGTTCACATGTCCCCATTAATCTTCTAGTTCGAGAATTTGACAACACAATTATTATCATGAGTAAGTTTAGAAACAGACAGTAAATTAAACTTCAACCCGAGAATAAAAAGCACATTAACAAGAACATGGACATGAATCAGTTCAAGTTTCCCAATGTAATTAATATAAATAGACGATCTATTGGGTAATTTGATGAAAACATTTTTACCTTCAACATTTTGAAGGTCAAATAAATGATCAATAGATGAAACCATATTATCCGTGACACCTGAATCTATAACCCACCCCTGAACTCTAAACTCTTATGAAAAGGTGTTCGATGACATACATGCCAAGAGTTGGTTATATTTTTTCAGTTGAAAGAGTAGGTGTATAAGTGTTAGAAACATCTAAAACATCTTTTTTCAACATAAACAGAATTAGATTTTTTTAAAAAAACTCTTATTTGAATTTCTACTCTTCTGAGGCTTGTTTTTATTAGGATATCCAATGAGCTTAAAATCTACCAATTGTGTGGCTGATCTCATTACAGTTCTTACAAACAAGATTGAGATTCCTAACATTAAATTTCCCAACGCCTTTGGATAAGAAAACGAGGCACTTTTATCAGAAGTATTTCACATAGCTTCTTTTATGTGTCTCTTCTTGAGAGACAATGTTAAATGCATGCATTACACTAGACAATGTCTCTTTCATTAATATCTAATTTCTAATAGGCAAAGAACAGTCTTTAAGACCCATCAAAAATTGCATTAACTTCAAAAAAATTCATGCTTAGTAAACTTATTGGCGGATTCACAAGTACAAGTAGGTAAAACAGTCAAGGTTGAATACTCATCCCAAAGGTGTTTACGTTTTACTTAAGAAACAGCCACGGAGTTAAATCCTTGGGATATCTTAGATATATCTTGATGAGTTAATTTGAATTGTTGCCAAACAGCATAAGATATTCAAGAAAAAACTAAACCTACATACAAGTCCTTAGCAACGAAATTAAGAATCTAAGATAGAACAACAATATTACATTTGTCCCATTGATTTTGAGAGACAGTATCCTTAGGATGAGAGACATTGCCCAAAATAAAGCTAAGTTTATTTTCTCCAATTTAAGTGATTGTCATATCATGACTCCACAGAGTATAGTTATTACAACCATTCAATTAACATTATATCAAATTAGAGTTGGTAGAGTCAGAAGGATCCAAATACAAGGGGTAGCTAAATCTAGATTAGATGAGCATACAACATCTTTAGGAACTTTAGTAATGTCACCCATAATGACTAACACGAACAAAAAACGACACAAGACAAAGGCAGCCACAACCAGCATAGATTGGCGAAGGAAAAAAATAGTCAATCAAGCAAACTTGACTCACAAATCAGAAAAAAGAGGGTAACTAATTAGTATACCCCTGTATTTTAAAAAAATACAGAAACATAGATAAAGACAATAATCATGTAAAATACTACCAAAAATGGCAATCGGGATCCGATCACTACGGTAAATCTGAGAAAAGGAATGTACTTTCAATCAAGGAAAAAGTAAACGTGATATAATCTATATCTGCTATATCAAATAATGATCTGAACGAAACATTAACAGATCTCACAACTACACACAGAAACAACAGATCTAAAGGATTATGGGTATATTGTTCAAGAAAATCCATTGTATATTGTCGATCTGTAACATATTTATGATATTTCAGTTATCTTGGTCAATACACTCGCATAACACGAGAACTAAAGGATTACACATATGTTGTTAAGGAAAAGTCGTAGTATATCGTCGATATATAACAATCATTTGTTATACTATTTAGCTTTGGTCAATATACGTGTGAATAACCATATATGAAAAAGTAAACACTAAAAGTAGTGTAAAATAGGATCAACATGGAATAGTCGTGATAAACACAAATTACCTTGTGTTTTATTAAGAAGAAACACATAAAAAAGGCGCAAACAGGGACTGTAGAAAGCACGAAGGTAGAAAAAATACCAGAAAACTCCACAAACCAAGATCAGTACAAAGATCACAGATCAAACGATCCAAAGTGAATCGGAAAACTAGATTATAGCAAGAATAGGCTTCTGCCTATTCATAAACGCAGATCAAAGTTAAAAAACTATCATCATGTTTACAGTAAGCGGTTCACCACTGAGGATCACAAAGAACAAAAAAAAGAAGAAAATAATCGATAAACAGAGCCTAATGCTCTGATACCATGATAAAAATGATGCTCAAAGTAAAACAAAAGAAAATAGCCATGATTTATTAAGAAAAATTGTGGGTCCCAATTGGCATGAAAAAGGGTCTTGAAAGGATGGGGGAGTTGAATAGACCTTGAAGTTTTTCAAACTTCAAAAATTTCGCACTTACAATTTTGAACAATTAGTGAAAGCTCGATGCTAGGCAAGCGCCAACTGAAGATTGCTTTAGAAAATTAACTTATAACACAAGGTTGAACGCTTAATCAATATAAGATTAAGTTATTAGCGCTTATATCAAGAGTTAGAACAGTGGAATAATTTTAGTCTTCTGTTTTGTTTAAGAGTTTGTAAACGCTCACTTTGACTTAGTTGTTCAACTTTGAATACAAGTAAAGTGTTTGAATGTGATATGCTTTTATGTAAAATGTGAGTGTTTGATAAAACTACATAAACTAAAATGTAAAGAACACATGAACTTGTAAGGCTCACTGTGCTTTTGTAATCCTATCTACGTCATTCTTCTCCTTTATCACTTGCAGAAATTCACTATTGATCTTTGAAGATTCACACAGATATTTTTTTATAACACAAATGAATAAAAGTAAGGATGACCTCGAGCTCCTTGATCATACAGATTTCAGCTTCCGAGAAGTCATTCGAATCACATTTTTTTTACACAGAAATATTGTTGATCTTCAACTTCGCCTTTCACACAGGTATGAAGTTGGTTGGTTTATTCGTCAAAGGTTTGTTTGATAAAATCAAATTATGGAATATCTCAGTAATAGTGAATGTTCTTCTTTGGAAGATATTTGAGATTTTATTAATTCTCTTTGGGAAGGATGAAATTCGGGAAGAATATTGGCTATGGAGTTTAAGTTTTTCCGAATATTATATTCAAGACTTGAATGCAACAGAGGTTAGGCTTGTAATTTTTTATTTTTTTTGAGTTGTATATGGCTTGTTGCTGGAAGTCTTATTTATAGGAAATCTTGGGAAAAGTGTCCATTTGACACATAGGTAAGTGTGTGCCTTTCACTGCGGCGAGTGAACATCTTTTTGCCCTTTATCCCTAAAATTTTGCTACAAAAGTTGGTGTGGCAGACTCTGATTTCTGATAGTCCAATGAGAGGGCATCTTCCATACATCAAAGAGATTATCAATATTTAATACTTCTTATTAGCATTTAATGCATTTAAAATAAATGATCGTTGGATTTAAATGCCCGTTATTTATTGCATTTAACTCTTTCTTTGACTTGGAATTAATTCAGGTGAATTCTGTCTTGTGGACTCGCATTCGACGCTGACTGATCTTCAATGCTTGATTGCTTCAACACTTGTCGGATGCTATACAGATATTCATCATCTAAAGACTTCCGGCGCTTTTTCTTCAAACTTGATTTGATAGACTCACGTACAACTCTATCAACGCACAAGCGTTCAGACACTTTGCCTAAAATCTAAAGAGATAAAAGCCTTTTATAAAATCTAAGACTCAAAGCCTATACCAAGATTTCTAATCAAATCAAACTTACATAATTTTGGGGTCTAACATTTTTCCTATCTTGTAATTATCAAAACTTCTAACAATAAATTGATTTCAGACAAAAAAAAATGTTTGTGACTTGTAAATCTAAGCAAGAAGCTATATAACGAACCAAGATACTTTGCTACAATAGCAGAAAACAAGAATAACAAGAGAGAGAGGCACTGAGACGGTAGTGCAACGTGACAGAGCAAAACTCCTTTACGGGGAGAGTGAAAATTAAGAAAAAAGGAGGCACTATATTAGAAAATATGAAAGTGAGATAATGAAACTCTGACCCTAAAGAAGGGTTATATATAGGCATATCTAGCTACCAAACCCGGGTTGCAACACGGATCCTAACCGAGTCGCGGGCTGACAGTCAACTAAAAAACTCCTCATGGGCACAAACACGCTAGATTAAAACTAAGCTAAACATGAGTCCAAAGCTTGAAAAAAGCCTATGTTCTTTTAACAGGTGGCTATCCTCCCAGGATTCAACAAGCACTTCTCAATTAGTTTGTGCTAACTATTGAGGTTGACAGGAACTACTCAATGTTTTACCCAAGAACTCAAGAAGGAATAAAGAGAATTTTTTTAATACTTTGTGTATGAAACTTTGAGAAGAGGGCCTTCATATAGGCAATAGAAAAACTAGTGGTCAACAAAGAATTAAAACATAAATTCAGTTCCTAGTTATAACATCCTCAAAACTTATAACCAAGAATCAATTTTGTAACATACAAATAACGTTACGTTGACCTTTGAATTCAAATTTATAACAATAATATTTTGACATGAACTTTAAACTTTTGAAATACTTATAATTAAATTTATAAAATGTTTATAATTTTACAACATTTAACATAGTCATGTTAGGATCAAGTGTTTACCACTGGACTAAAATCAATAGTTGATATCAAAGGAGCGACTTTATTTCCATACACACTTGATAGCAATCAAATTCGCAATGCTTCGAGTTACTGTCAATAAACGCACAAATCACAACCCAGCACCAGCCTGGGAGACTTGAACCCATAACCTCACATTGATATCAATTGTTAGGATCGAGCATTTACTATGGGGGTGAAAGATATAACTGATAGTAGAGGCGAAAAAGTATCTCCTTGGCAACGCATAATACCATCTAGGATGGCGGTAGGCGGTGAGGTAGCTACACCCCATAAGAGTTATTGGTGGGACGGTTAGTCCTTGGCTCCTTGCACAATCACAATGTTTCGAGTCAAATGATGGTGCTGCCACTAAACATACAGTCACAATATTGAAAATAAATGCACACAAAGTAAAATGTTTCATCTTTGAATTAATATATCATCTTTTTTACAATTTACATACTATAAAATTTTATATTATTTTTTTATATTTAAGTTTATATTATCCAAGTATATTGAAAAAAATTGACCGACTTCTTTTTATTGCATTTAGAGATGTTAATTAAGTTGACAAGTTAACTGTGTCGAGGATGCATATTTTGGGATGAACCAAGTATATGGAGTTAAATTTCTTCCTTGAATCGAAGTTTGGACTAAATTCTGTCAGGGTTAAGCAACACTTTTATGAAACTGTCCGAACCGTCCGCACCGAATCGCACCAAATTATTTTCGTCAAATTGTTATGTAAATCGCAGTTTCAATTTTAAAAGAAACTTGCATCGCCAAGTTGTTTTGGTGGCGGTTTTGGACCAAATTGTACCAAACCTACAAGAATTTAATTGTTACAAAAAAACAAAATGCACTTTTTGGCCATTATCTTCAATGCACTTCATTGTTGGAATTGTGTACAAGAATTTATTAAGTGACTTAACTTTTAATGGATTGATAGATTGAGAAAATTGCAAATTTAGTCCTGTAACTAGTGGGGGTGACAATTTTGGTCCCGTTTTTTCTAAAGTTGGCAAAATTGGTCTTGTAGGTACGAAAAACTCACGAATTGAGGACTATTTTGGCCGGAGCTTTTCAATTTTGCCTGAAAAATTGACGTGGCACACACGTGGCTAATCAAAGTTGGGGATTTTTCAATTTCCGGCTAATTAAGTACGTGTGGCGAATGATGTAAGACTCAGCTGACAATTAGGACGCCACATCCACAGTTTTTGGAGTGAAAAAAACACACGTGCAGTGCACGTGATTATTTAAAAAATTCTAAAAAAAAAATTTAAGATCAAAATTGAAAAAATAAAAACCAAAATCTTAATCTTGCCCTAAACACACAAAATCAAATCAAAACACTCTCAGATATCAAAACTTGCGTGAAAAATCCCTAACCCAAAATCCTCAACATAAATCTTAACAATTGCAAAAAAACTTGTGAAAATCCAGTTGCATCAGCATTGAAGTTGAAGATACATCAGTATCAACGAAAATGGTGCAACTGAGACTGGCCAAAAATGTGCATTTGCCCCCCCCCCCCCTCCATATTGTAAATTGTTTACTTTTTTTTTTGTTTCATTTTGTTAGGTTTTAGTTTAATGTGTGGTATGTATGGTTATTTTGTGGTATTTTGTTGTTATTTATGTGACCTAAACCCCTAACTCCCAATTTTTTAAATTTATTGGTATGTACAGTGAAGTTTTATGACAATTTTTGTTTGTTTGTTGATGTTTTGTCCATAGTTCTTAGTGTCAGTTGCATTAAAGGTCCTATTTAAATGAATTTGTAAGGATTTATGTTTATAAAACTGATAATGGTCCCCCCCTTGACAGTTGAAACATGGATTACTTTTATGTATGTTCCCCCAGCCCATTGCATCTTTAGAAAAAAAATTGATATCCCATGACAGTTGAAACATGAATTTTAATTTTCATTATAGGTCCATATATTGTGTTAGATTGTTTACTATTGTTTATTGTTGTTGTACATGAACCATGTGGGACTTGTAGGCCAACAAGAGTTTATACTTTATTGTTTTTATAGCCTTATTTGTTATTTTTTGGTATAAATTAATGATTGTGTTGTTTTGTTTTTTGTTTTTTTTGTTTGTTCTCTGCCACAGTTCCAATGGGTACAAGCATGACATTGGCTTTTCATTATGGGGGCAAATTTTGTGCAAGTCCTGTGGGTAAGTATATAGGTGGAAAAACTGTGAAGTTAGATTATGTTAATGCTGATACATTGTGTAAGAAAAAAATGGATAAATTGACAAGGGAAATAGGTCTGACTGGGGACAGAAGATATTATATAATAACAAACAATGTTTTTAAGCTGTTATATTCTGACATTGACATGAAGCAACATGCCAAATTGCATATCTCTACTAGAGAAATGAATGTTTATGTTGAATTTTTGGCTGAACCAGAAAACAGTGAGGGGGATGATGTAGTGTTTTTAGGTGAGGATATTGAGGTAGATGATGTTGATGGGGAAGATGTAGGTGGTGTGGGGGAAGATGAGAGGAATTCTAGTGGAGATGTGGATGATAGTGATGATTTGTTAGATAGTGATTATTACATGAAAGAGGAGTGGGTAATGATGATCAAATGTTTCAAAGAAACATTGATCGTGGGATAGAATTAGGAGGTGATGATAACCTAGAACAAGAGTTTAGTGATTCAAATGAGAGTGGGGTAGATGATCTTGTAGCAAGTGAGGATGATTTGGATGAACATAGGTTTTCTGATGAAGAGGAAGATGAGGGTCCTAACTTTCCATTGTTTAATCCTAATCAGATTTATGTCCCTGAATATACAATTGGCATGCAATTTAGTACAGAAAAAGAATTTAGGAGAGCAGTCCAATCACATTCAGTTAACACAAGAAGAACACTTAAAACAACAAAAAATGATGGTCATGGAGTGTATGTGAGGTGTGTTGGGGATGACTGTCAGTGGAGAATTAATGTTGTGAAGGTGAAAAATGAAGCAACATTTAGGATAAGGAAGTATAACAAACTCATGGCCCCAAACTTTCCATGTTAAGAATGTAAATACTGATTGGTTGAGTAAGAAGTTTCTCAAAAAATTCAAATCTGATCCTAAAAGAAATGTTAAGGGTTTCAGGCAAGATGTGATAGAGGAAATTAACTATCATGTATCAAAAGATCAAGCCTATAGAGCAAAAAAAAAAAAGCTGTAAAAGCTATTGAGGGCAGCCCTGACTACCAATACACTACACTGTGGGATTATGCAGATGAATTGAGAAGAACTAATCCTGGTTTCACTATAATTCTTGGAACTGAGGATGATACTGAGGATGTTAGGTTTAGTAAGTTCTATGCTTGCTTCAAGGCTTTGAAGCAGGGGTTTTTGACAGGTTGTAGGCCTATAGTTGGGATGGATGGTTGCCACTTGAACGTAGGAGTAGATCCAAACAATAATCTCTACCCAATTGCATGGGCTGTTGTGTTTAAAGAGAACAAGGAGACATGTGAGTGGTTTCTCACTGTCCTAAAAAATGATTTGGAGATTTTCAATGAACATGAGTTCACTTTCATTTCTGACATTACAGAAAGGCTTGATTCTTGCCTTTGAAGAAGTTTTTCCAAGGTCTGATCACAGATTTTGTGTTAGACACTTGCTCAATAATTTCAAAATTGTTGGGTATAGAGGGTTGGCTTTTAAGAATACCTTGTGGAGTGCTACCAAAGCTACTACTATCAATGGGTTTAAATTAAGAATGCAAGAACTTAGGCAGTTAGATGAAAGTGTAGAAGAATGGTTCCATCACAAACCACCAGTCCAATGGACCAGATCACACTTTAGTGAATACCCAAAGTGTGGCATGTTGCTCAATAATTTCTGTGAGGTTTTCAATTCTAATATTTTAGATGCAAGAGAGAAGTCAATCATCACTATGTTAGAGTGGATAAGACAGTTCCTTATGAAAAGGTTACACGAAAACAGAGACAGGGCTGAGGCTAAATGGAAGAGTAGATTGTGTCCCAAAATCAGTACAATAATTGAGAAGTATGTTGCTAAGGTTGGGGATTGCATACCAATAAAGGCAGATAACAGACATACTAAATTTCTGTGAATGATGGAAACCAATACTGTGTAGACTTGAGTGAAAGGAGTTACACTTGTAGAAAGTGGGGTTTGAGTGGGATCCCTTGTAAGCATGCCATTTCAGCAATCTTTGATCAAAGGGATGTTCCAGAGGACTATGTAGATGAATGTTATAGTGTGGATACTTACAAAAGAGTATATGCACCTGGAATCATGGGGATTAATGGGAGCAGTTGTGTGGTGATTCTATGTACATTCATCCATTGCCTCCAAATTTTGGAAGAGGAGCAGGCAAACATGCCAAAGCAAGAAGAATGGAGCAAGGTAAAAATTGTGTACTTTTGTGTTACATTGCTATATTGTTACATGCTTTCTTTTTTAGCTTTATTTGTCATTTGATTAGGTAAGACTGCTAAAAAAGGAAAGAAGAGAAGGAGAAGACAGGTGCAGAAGTTGAGAGACAACAAACTACAGTTAAATGTAGAAAATGTGGAATGGAAGGCCACAATTCTGCAACATGTTCCCAAGGCAGAGAAGAAGCTGCACAAGATGGCCAAAGTGATCAATCAAACATAACAGTAAGTGTACTTTAATTATAATATTATCAGTCATGATTCAATTAATAACCCCCACCCCATTTGCTTAGGTGAGGGGAAGAATGCTTCAAGTAGAAACTAGCAAAGGCGGATTGGAAACCAAGACATAAATCAAGAGCATCCAATGGTAAGTTTAATTGTAATCTAGCCCAATCACATGTTCTTAAGTTATTAAATTTGTAATTTTGTAACTTTAATTGTAACCTAGTTAGGAGGGTCAGAGGAGTGCAGAAACTACAAATCAACCAGTGGGGGTTGACAATGCTGAAGGGTCACAAAGGGTGAGTTAGAGTGTACTTTCAATCATTTAAGTAATGTGCTAATATGTTGTGTGCATTTGTTTAGGTGGAACATGAAGATGATCAACCAATGGTTGCAGACACTATTGAAATAGAGGATATGACTCAAAGTGTAAGTTAGTCTTCTATATTTTATATGATTTTTAAGTGCTTTATTAATTGAATTTAACTATTTAGTTTACAAATTTCCATATAGACTCAAACTACTACTAACACATCTCCAAAACAGGTAGGAGACCTGGAAAAGAACCAGTCAGTGATTATCAGACTACCATCCTCCCACCTTCAAGGCAATCTGAAAATGTAAGTTTTTTGTGTCATTTTAGTTTAGTGTTATTGAAACATGTCTCAATTTAATTTAGTTAGTTTATTGAGCTACAAAGTTCAAAACCACTAGTGAATTTGATTAGGTGGAAAGTATGATTGGACTAAATGGAACCCAGTCAAGTGCTACTAACACACAACAAGTGTCTACAAAGGTAAGTTAGGATTAAAGTTTTCATTTGTTAGGCTGCTCATTTGTTTATCATTTGTGCATTTGTTTTGTAGCTTACCATTTTTGTTTATCATTTGATTGGCTTCAAAGTATAATGAGTCTTATTGTCATCTGTTTTGTAGCCTACCATATTGCCATCTTCACAACAGTCTACACAAGAACCAGAAGCAGACATTGAGACTAACTTCATGACCCCAAGGGGTGCTTGCTTGTACCCCCCCCCCCCCACCACCAATTCCACCAACTATGCCTGGTCCAACTATGTAACAACAACTACAAATGGCTACAGGAATGTTTCAGAGGCAAACTCAACCAAGTGGCATTCACTCAAGGGTGCAAATCAGGGCACCTCCACCAATGACTGGCTCAACTGTCATTCCAAGTAGAAGTGTTACTACAAGCCAGCAATCTTCAGATGTTAGGTCATTTATTGTAGAAGGGGGCCAAAGGTATGTGAGCATCTCCAACCCTGCTGCAGACAAGGCTCAACCATCCAAATCGAGGAAGAGTAGCACAAAGAAGCCTGTCTGGAGACCCCGAGTATTTTGGATATGTTTTGGCTATATTTTTTGTCATTCATTATGGTGTTAAAGGGAAGTTTGATATTGTAAAGATGCATCATCAGTATGTTTAGGGAAGTTTGGAAACTTTCTTTTTGAATTGTGAACCTGCTTGTTGCAGAGTTTCTGATTGTTTCAGATGTTAAACATTACATTGTGGCTCCTTTTGTTGGAAATAAAATTAATTGTTGTTCATTTTGAATAGTCGTTATCATTTGTTTGTCACAATCTTATTGTGCACATTATCAATCTAAGACTAGTGTAAAGTATACACAAATGATCATTCTACATTACACTAAAAAACTTACACTAACATCAAGTTTTTTAAATGATACTAGTACATAGCATACATTGAAAATCATCATTACACATTACACTAAGATTCTAAGTACTTGAAAAATAAACATTACACTAGTTATAGCCGAGGAAATTTTCTAAAAATTTCTATAAAATTGGTAAAACTTAATTTGCATCAACCTAGAAGGAACTTCAAAGGAATTTCTTTCCCCTTTTTCAAAACAACATCACCACCACCCTTCAATTTTACCACAATAGCATCAATCACCAAAAAAATTCAAAAGAAACAAGACAAAAAGAGCAACACCTTCAGCTTCAAATATTTGTTCTTCAGCTTCACAACCTCTTGCTCTAGTTGGTTCTTGCCTCTCAGCAATCCAGGGATGATAGGCTTTGATCTTTCACACATTTGGGAATCCGCCCACCCAAAATAATCATAGCCACCTCTCTGTAGTTTTACAAATAATGATATAATTTCTTTATTCTTACCTAAATCACAGAAAAAGGGAAATTACAACCATATCATCCAATTGCATTCTTACCTTATAATTTCTGCAGGCATGGAACCTCCTCCCTGAGTTTGCATTCGTCCATGAAGTAAAAATGTGAGGCACCTTCGGGGTTGTACAATTACACAGTTCTTCATTTGTGTTCCCGCCGGTAAAGTTGGACGATGCCGTTGATGATTGAGAGGGGGTGGGGCTTCTTCTGTTCATTTACTCTTTTCTGAGTTGATCTTGGGGAGGAAGAGAGGAACCCTAATATGAGATTTTACTATTTGGGAAGAAGGGAGAAGAACCCTAATCTGAGAAATCAATTTGGGGAAGAGGTTTTATTCTGATTTGATTAAGTTTTTGGTTTTCATTTTTACAATTTTGATGTTTCAATTTTTTTTAGGGTTTTTTAATTAATCACGTGTGTTTTTTTCCTCCAAAAACTGCTGAGGTGGCGTCTTAATTGTCAGCTGAGTCTTGCATCATTCGCCACGTGTGTGCCACGTCAGTTTTTCAGGTAAAATTGAACAGCTTCGGCCAAAATAGTCCTCAATTCGCTAGTTTTTCGTACCTATAGGACCAATTTTGCCAACTCCGGGAAAAACGGGACCAAAATTGCCACCCCCACTAATTATAGGACTAAATTTGCAATTTTATCTTGATAGATTAGTTTGTTATAGACTTAGAGTTAATTTTTTTGAAGTACAAAGGCTCTATTTGTGTGAAAATGCCGGCATATTTGGTTGTGTTTTTGAAAATAGTTGGAATTGATAATTTGATGATGTGTGAAATAATTGAGTTAGTTAAAAGTAATGATTATGTGAATAGTATAGATATAATAATAGATAATATTATATTGATTAAATATATTTATAAGAAAAAATGATAAAAATTAAGGCAATGTTCACAAGCGTATGAAAGTTAATACCATGTATTTTATTCCATTATAGCACCATAATTGCTATCGAAAATGCGGATTTTTAGAAGGAGATGTGAGAGAAAGTAAAATGTGAGTGTGATTTGATAAAGTAAAAGGAAATTATTGGAGAATGTGAAAGTAGAAAATGAAAATAAGTCAATTTTCAATTGAAAATGGTGCAAAATGTGTATTTTTATTTTTAGATGAAAATAAAAAAAGTAAATTAAAAACACATTCAAACAGGCCCTAAAGAATTTGTATTTTTCTAAGTTTGTTTAACCAGGCAACCTGACTATGCTATTTGACAATTTATAGACAATTTTCGTAGTGTTTAAGCCTTGAAGCTATTTCATTACTATATATGGACTGTTTAGTAGGCAACTTTGTCTAATATTTTTTTATTATGTTATATACTTTTTTGGATTAATATTTTTTTTGCTATTTATCTATGTGAAATATATTGTTAGATTTAGTTAGACAATATTTAAAAGATTATAATTTTTATGCTAATATCCTTAAATATGTATTTTTATTTTTATTTGACTATTTTTTTTTCTTTTTTGTTAGATGAAAATCGCAATCCACACAGAACCGCACACCCTTGGTTTTATTTTTTAGAATAGAATTTGAGATTTCTTTACCTAAAAATCGCACTTGACAATTCAACTTCAAATTAGCAAAAAAAAAAACCAAAATCGCACTACGAACATCCCTAAATTCTATCATATGCAATTCATAAAGTATGATATCCATGAATTAAATCTTTTATTCTTTTTTTTTCTTTAGTATTTCTTTTGGGTAAATGATATTCATTTTAAATCATCTTCTGGACTCAAGATATATGGGATTGGCCCGTACATCAATTGGGCTACGTTTGGACCCATACTTACGTTTATCATGTCAGAAAGTAGAAAGTGCCAAATATGCGACAGGCTGCATAATTTTGTTTCTGAAGAATAACATATCTATTGTTTATTAATTGATCTGATGTGATTAGTTTGAGAAACCTCATTTATATTGATAGTTAAATTTTTTTAATTATTTTATTGATGTAGGTATAAAATATACACTGGGCCAAGATGAATAATTGGAGCATTGATATACATGATTAAATGTTTGGGCTCACCTTCTCGGATTGAGCCAACCAATTACTTATGGGCTTGATATATATTTAGGTCTAGATTAGATCATTTGGGCTAATGTGTACCTCAATTGGGTTGAATTATTATATTAAAACTAGTCGGTAAGCACACTCGATGTGTGTGCAATAAAATTAAATTTGACACAAAGTATTTAACTAAATGTAATTGTGTTTTACTGAAAGGCGATAAATTAAATAAAAAGAGAGAAATAAAATTTGTAAAAAAATGAAAAAAAATATTTTTTTCTATATCGGGTGTTATAGATCATATGGAATGTCCCTAAGACACCTCACCAAAATTATTGAGGTGTCATTATGTAGTCACATGGTGCATTACACCTAATTTATTCAATAAAATTGCAAAAGTTACACCAAAAACATTTGACAGTCTAAAACGATTACTCTAAGATACTCTTCAATTATATAATAGTATATATGATTGAGCTATGGCCAAAGAAGTTATTAGGACTTCTTGTCATCTGTGGTCATTAACGTTTATAAATACCCTTATCATTAGGGTTTGAAAGGGGGGAGCTCTTTATAATATTTGATAGGCTCATTTTTACATATCTTTTCCGATTGAGTGTCGGAAGGCAAACGCTCGGCGTGCCTTCGAACGTCTATTCTTTGCAAGTCTAGGAAATTTATTGAAAAGATCATGGAGTAGACTTGAAAATTTTATGGTGCAAAACCTAACTGCATGGTCATCAATTCAAAAGTTGTAAGCAAAACATGATAGTTTTGAATATCGACTACAATGATGAATATCATTATGGATAAACTAGGCATCCCTTTACTGAAAATCATATTAAACAAATGAGCACTGCTTTTTTTTTTTTTTTGGTTTTAACGGGGATGATGGGATCACCCTTCTTCATTTAATAAATTGGAAATACAAACAGGGGGAACGTCCCAAAAGTGGACTCCCTTAGGTAAATGTTGACCTAGCTTAGCAAGTGCATCAGCACACATGTTACCCTCACGTTTAGTGTGATTAAGTTTACACTCCCATGCAATAGCAATTATCTTATGACATTCTTCAATGATACAACCTAATGGATGAATGTTCATCTCACCCTTCTCAACCAACACGAAAACAACCTCTGAATCGATTTCAACCTCCAGTTTTCCAAACCTCCTTTCCCAAGCCAAACGGAGTCCTTGACGGAGGGCTAACATCTCCGCCTCCGTGATAGTCATGGTCCCTAAATTGTAGCTGAATCCCCATAGCCATTCGCCACAATCATTGCGCAGGATGCTACCCCCAGCCGCTGAACTCGCCGGTTGAAGGACACTCTCGTCCGTGTTAAGCTTGCACCATCCTAGTTTTGGTTTAATCCAACGATCCGCACTCGACACCTCGCGGATACTTGTAGGACGCTGGACATGGAAAGCAGTTGCTAGATCCTCCGCCATGTGCTTGGTGGAGAAAACCAAATGATGAACCGAATCTTGTTTCCCTTCAAAGATGAATTTGTTCCTTGCCAACCAAGAGTTCTAAACGGCTGCCATAAATATCCAACGCCAATGAATGTGGGGAAGGATAGTATTCGGATAGTTTCTTGAGCAGTTAAGACGTAGCCAATCTTTCGTTGGAGTAAGAACAAAGTCGAACCAATAGGACGGAGCAAGAATATGATCCCAAAGCTTACGAGGTAGAGTACAATCCCTAACCGCATGAATAGGGCTTTCAGTAGCCAGATTACATCTAGGGCATTGATCCGATGTAACAATGTGACGACGAAACTGAACCGAGTTAGTCATCAGCCCATCATGTTGAAACAGCCAAAAGAAAAATTTAATCTTTTGAGGGACTTTCTCCTTCCAAATCCATTGCTAAATTCTATCGTCTTGAAACTGAAGACCAACGTTAGAATTTTGAGAAAAGAAATGGAGAGGTTTTTCTTTCTACCACCTAATATTCATAATTTCATATATATATATATATATCTTAAAGTTAAATGTGTGATTACGTTGTTTGACTATCATTATCTAATATATATATATATATATATATATGAGCAACGTTCACTATCAAAATCATTTTCAAAACAAAAGAAAAATAGTCTTACTTGACAATCACAATCATACATATAATAAAATTTAACATCAAATTCATTATACAAATAATTATAATTGTACGATAACTCAACAACACACAAGTCGATTCAATAAGATTCGCAAAAGAGGAAACAAAGTTGAAAACCAAGTTACGCAAAGGATCCTACAATTAAATAATTATAATTATACGATAACTCCACAACACACCAAGTCGAATCAATAAGATTTGCAAAAGAGGAAACAAAGTCGAAAACCAAGCTACGCAAAGGATCCTACAACTTAGAGAATGGTCCTGAATTTTATTTTGAAAGTTTATACGAACTAATTTTTGAAAAATCACTTTCACATATTTTGTAAAATATTTGAAATCGATGTAAATATTCTATTACACAATGTCAATATTTGTCACGCATGTAACACCACAATTTACGAAAAACTTACCAACAAATTAGACTGTAAAATGCTCCATGACCCACCACAGTGCCCCAGTAGTGATGGTGAGGGTCACACCAGAATTGGTTTTTTCCCCTTAGAATTTTTTATTTTGAAAAGGTGGTGAGAGAAAATTCGATTGTACAACAAATTATTTTATATTTATATTTATATAAATAATATATATATTTATTTATATATGTATGTCAGGGAACAGGTAAGCATGGAGCTTTAAAAGCCTGCAAATCCACGAAAAGATATGGTATGTTCTGATTTGTCATCTACTTGCCCTTTACATAAATTTGCTTTATTCCATTTTATTATAGTTTAATTAAATATCTTTCCTTGACACTATAATATAAAAGTTAGTGAAAAGGGTGATTGGTGCACTTGGTGTGGACCCCACATCGGTGTACCCACACACATTATATATATAATACGATAATATATATAATATAATATTAATTTATATAATATTTTATTTTATTATTATGTGTGTGGGTGCACCGATGTGGAATCCATATCGGATGCACCAAAGTATTTTCCAACTAAGACTAATTAATTAGAATAGTTAATTGTGTGACAAAAAGTATTTATATGATAATTGCCACTCACAAGCGTTGTACGCTTGAAAAGTACAAGTGCCCACCGTGGATCCTTTATTTCTAAACTCCAACTTATTTTAGTCTGTATTTTGTTGTATAGACTAATGCCAAGTATAATTCAATCAATTTATGTGTATAAGTTTTAGTAAATAATATTATACACATTTTATGAATATATTTTGTGCAATATAATATGAAATAGTATATTAACGTAGAAGATTCAAACTATATTCATGACCAATTATCGAGTACTCGTGCACAATAATTTAGGCCTTGATTGTGATGCTCTATACTATTTCTCTTTTTTTTAGAAAAAGTAAGGCTATGTTTGTTTGTGTTTGCATTATCATATTTTTATTTTTATTTTTATTTGAAAATGAAAATATACAATTTACATCATTTTTTACTCACAATAAATTTATTTTCGTTTTCACTTTTATATTCTCCAATAATTACTTTTTACTTTATCAATTCACACTCACATTTTTTTTCTTTCACATCTCCTTCTAAAAATCTATTTTTTCCGGCAACATTTGTGTGTTATAATGCAATAAAATACATAGTATTGATTTTCACATGCTTGTGCACATTTAAGATCCATTTTGAGTGTTTTTAGTGTTTTTTTGGGCCAATTTTATTTATTTTTACTTACAACTATATTTAATAAATATAATATTATCTATTATTTTATATATACTATATATATAATTATTACTTTTAACTAAATCTATTATTTCACACATCATCAAATCATCAATTCTAACCATTTTCGGAAACACAACCAAACATGCCGTTATTTTCACACAAAAATAAAAAAAAATTCATTTGAAGATGACGATTGGAAATGAAATGAAAGCACATCCAAACAGAGCCTAAAAATTTATTGTGAAGGCTAGCCGGAGTAGAGATACGAATACGATGGAGAAATTAAGTGTGTATGGATGAGTTTTTCTTATAGAGAAAAAATGTAATAATTAAGTGTGATGTGATATGTCTTTTTGTGAGAAAAAAATTTTTTTTTGGGAGGAAATTGATATGGATGAGTTTTTATTTACAAGAAAATTTAAACATATTTAAGTTAAACTCACCGATTAAAACATCAAAAAATATGCAAAGTAAATCTCATTTTGTACCTTGCGCCATTTTGAATCAAAATATGTGATTATTTTGATAAATATCTTAGATATTTGCGTATAAATGTTGGGTGAACACTGAACTGTCTAATCATGAATAGTAAGAAAACTCTGAGTTTTCTAATTGAATTCTGAGACAAGTGTCACTTAAATCTATTTTTCAAGGAAATTTGAGATTTTAATAGGGAAATTGAGTGTATTATTTCTTCTAGATATTTTTAATAGATGTCAAACAAATGTGTTTTTGATGAATTTTTTTTCTGAAAAATTGAAAATTGAAAAATGGCGTGCATCCAATCTGGGCCTTAGGTCTCAATTCAACGAACGATTCTTAGTCTAGTTTTGGGATTTCAATACTTGATATATTACTAATCAACTGCATAGAATTGATTTGATGGATTTTATGATATAAAATTATATATAAATAATTATAATTATCTTAAAACTTAAAACTTCCAGATTTCAAGTTGTCATTAATTGGGCAAGCCGTTTTTAGGGATTTCAAGTGTTATACTCATTTTCAATATGTCAAATCTATTTCAAAATACTTTCAAGATATTTTTTTCGTACGGATTAACAAGTTGTAAATTTTGGCCATTTAAGTTGACATGTTGATTGATGCCCATTTGTAAAAAAAATGGATTTAGACAGTGTTTGTTAAGCTTATCTATAAAACATCTTATACGTTTTCTTCACCTTAAAAAATATTTTTTTAGTTAATAAGATGATTTAGATGGCGCTTGGCTTAGCTTGTTTAGATGATGTTTTTAGTGTTATAAATTGTTGGATATTTTTTAAAATAAAATTTTCAAGTGTGAATAAAATAAGACCATCAAACTTATAAAGTGCAAATAATAATAATTAATTCATAAAGAAGATGTATCACTATTCGAAAAAAGAAATTGTTGTCTTAAATGGAAGTTTTAGTTCTGCAATCTTTATTGTAGTATTGGAGAACAGGGTAAAAGAAAATTGTAATTTGAAAATAGAGTTTTATTGAAAACTACTTTGAGAAAATAATTTTGATATAAGCAAAATAAACATATTTCTTATCTAAATATTATGAAATTTTCAGAAAATAAAACCAATAGCGTTATGATGTCATGTTATTATATTTATCTAATTCCTTTTTCAAATCTTCACATTTTTATCTTGAATTATTGAAAAGTAATTAAAAGTCATTCTTTTTTCGTCAGATTATTATTCATCCTTATCTTGCTACTGCATAAATTTAAAGTTAAAAAATTCATTGAGATGTCATGTCAGCCTCTAAGTCTGGATAACTGAATAATATTCCTTTGTTTGTAAGACAATAGTTTACTTTCGGAGGGTGTAAAGGTAAATTACGTGGGGTCCTATTTCGATTTTTGTAAATAAATGTGTGCATGTGGACTGGATTTGGTTAAAAGAACTCTTTACCCCAAACTAATACTTTAAACTTTAAGTGCTTGTCTTTATTGATCTTATTAATTAAAAAATGATTAATTTAGAAAAAACTCGTATATGGTGATGAAACTTATGTAGATCAAGATTCTTGAATAAATTTCTTTCCTAATTCCCATATATATATATATATTATATTATGTTGAAAGTTTTACCCTGTCAACTTGATTATTTTTTATGCACGATACTAACTGTCTGATTAAAATTATAATCTAATTTTATAATATTAAGTAGTGTACCAACTATTGAGGTTTGAAACTTCATCAATGTTAAAAATCTTAGTTGCCAATTTTTCAATAGCATTTAATAATTTTTCATGATTTATGTTCATCACTCATTTTGCTTTTATTGGATTAGTGCCTGTGCGGCTTTGAAATTAATTCTATGAAAAACGAATGGCATGGGCCGAAGGAAGGTATTGGGCTCTATGTCAAAAGAGCCCGTAATGAAGTGGGCTTTATGGCAATAAAGCGCAAAAAAAAAAAAAAACAATTTTCTCGAACAAAAGAACAAACTTTTGGTTTTGATGAAGCGACTATATTACTACATTAAATATCAAATCAACAATTTTCTTACAGACTTACATACGTAAAGAAACATCTATGCATCTCGTCAGATTCGAAACCATAATTAAAATGTTTAATTTTGTCATTAGGTTAAGACATCATTTTAATAAGATAATCAAAAAGAAAAACCTCTCCTAACAACATGGTACCACTTTTAAAAAGATATCCAAATTGGCTCTTTAGTCTATAGAACGTAAGTAAGGAAATACAACCAAAAATGTATTTATTGTTTGATTTCAAGAAGTTGAAGGCTCAACTTCATATATATGTCAAAGATGAGTGTACTCAAGACTCGAGAAATTAAACTTGGTAATGAAATAGTTATTTTGTGAAACGATTACATTTTTTTTATTGGAAAAACAATTATTAGATGAGTATATCATACATGAGCATGACAAGATACATGTAATTATTATCAACAAACTATATTACAAACCATTATAAAATAGTTAAATATCATATAGATAGAAAAATAACCCATGCGTAAATCATCAATAAAATTATCTTTTTATACATTCCAACTACTTTTTGAGTTGCCAAACTGTGATGGGGGATCTTGTTGTAAATTGGGGGATGATAGTGGTTGAGAGGGTAATTTGTCTTTATTTCAAAAAGGACGACATTGACGGAAGCAAAGACAACTGGTATAAAGTTGTAAAGGCAATGTACGGTTGGAGGGGAGATTGCCACCCTGCCTTCTTTACTTTTCCTCCACTATTTTTGCTTCCTGACAAATAATTCTAGTTTTTCTTGTGATTAATGCATATCTATCAAAAAATAATTTATCAATATATATATATATATATATATATATATATATAGACACATTGTGTGAGATCATCACCTCATCTCTATGTTTGGCTCTAGTTTCTATTATAAATAGTTTTGGCACAAATTACTCAGATACATAAAATTAGAGAGGAATAACTAGATTCAATTTTGAAAATCAGTTTAATAATATGAGAAACTAATATGAAGAATGATGTATCAATACTTTTAAAAGTGACTTGATACAGTACCAGGTATTTGGAGATATGTACTCATCGGATACTGTTTCAATGCTTATCCGACACATCACGTAGCCTATCCTAAATAATTTTTTTTAACAAAATTATAAATATTGTGTTTGAAACATGCAAGTCAGAAACTCGATGGATGACATTGCCCTCGGTTATGTGTTTGTACTTCTATGGTGCATAGCATGGCGATGCTATGAAAGTTAGTCGTTGTCATACGATGGTAGATGAAATACTGATAAACTGGCATTATGAAGAAAAAAAGATGGACGAGAAAGTGAGACATACGACATGACCAAAAAAAATGGTTATGCTCTTAGAAGAAGCAATGAAGGTAATTGGGTACTCAGCATCATTTAAATTAGTGAGAGAAACCGGGACAAATAAGAAGAAATCACTAGGAAAAACAAACAAAAAAATGAGAAAAGATCGGGCGACTAGTTGATGATTCGAATAATTACAATTAGGACTATATTTGCTTACACTTTGTATAATATATTATGTCATGGGAAAATAATATCGGCACACTCATATATACTATTGGAGCTCAACTATTCGGGCTATTCTATGCTGGGTCTCGACCCAGCTCAGCCGTTGGATCCCCCCAACAGGGGGGGGGGGGGTTTTAAAATCCCATTTAACCCCCTCATGTGGAGGGATCCAACGGAATGGTCTTGGCCCAGCATAGAATTTTCCCAACTATTCAATAGAGAAAGTGAATAGTGGAGCATTCAATAATAATTTTTTAGGCTCCAATATCAATTCTCTATATTACATTATATATTATATTGTATCATTTACTATGTTTAAATTTTTTATTATTAGTGGATTTTTTATTTATTTGAAGTGTTTATGATTTTGTGAAGATTAAATATGACAAATAAGTATATAAATGCACAATAATACACTCCACCCCCAGGGACGGGGGGGGGGGGGGGGGGGGGGGCGCTGGTGGGTGCCACTGCCCCCCCCTCAAATTTTAAAATTTTCAACTTTTGCCTTTGAAATTTTGTAATTTTGTGATTTCGTCCCCCCTCAAAATTTTAACTTCATTTTTACCTATAACATTAATATTTGTAATTTTGCTCCCTCGAAAATGACAAAAATAACCTTTCTATCAATTGATTTAACCAAACATCATATAAACGAGCAGTACTGAAAATGAAGTTATTTTTCTATGATATTATAATACTATTATTGATCAGTGAAAAAGAACAAGTGGATCTTTCCAGGCAAGCTGTAGAAATAATAAATTACTAATCATACTCTTGCATAATCAGGGACTTTCACTTTTTATTTTATCCAATTTGCACATGTAAAAAATTTAAAAAATTTGATTTCGCCCCCCCTCAAAAATTGCAAACTTTATTTACATCCCTAATAAACTAAAGAATAACCTATATATATGGTAATTTGTAAAGTAGCTAGCCCACTTTTAAACTCAAATGGACTACAACTATATATGACCCATATATCTAACTATCAAGTTAAATTGTAGTTTCACTTTTGTATATATTCATCATTCACAACAGTCCAATAAATTTGAGTTACGAGTTATGACTTTAAATTTTTTCCTTTAACTTTCCCCTCCAAGTGTACTTCTTAGGCTTTTTATATTTTGTTTTATTTAATATTAGGACCATTTTCTATTTTAGTTTTGAAACTATATTTTATCTAATTAGTTACGAAAAATATATCAAATATTATTTCTATATGGTTTGGCAATTGCCTACGTCCACGGGAGAGGATAAGAGAATTTCACTATTAACAAAAAGAGGTATAGAGTACAAAGTATGTCAAAAGTGTTCTTACTAAACCTAATCCTCAATTTTTTCGTATATATATAGCGTACCGTACCGCGGAGGGCACCATACAATTCTTCACTACACCACAAGAAATACGCAACGATTTTTTTAACTACAACATGATTTTCGTTGCCGTTGTTTACGTTTTGGCAACAAAATATAAGTTTCGTAGCTTATAAGTATTTTTTTAGGACGATAACTATGTTTTGTTGCGAAAATTGTATTTTCCAACTAGCTCTAGTCCATAACATATATTTGGCAACAAATTTTGGCAATTGCAACAAAATACTTTGTTGCGCACGAGTAACTTTTTACGCAATGGTTTGAAATCGTTGCAAAACCCTATATTATCACATCAAAATAATTTGTTCCCTATGAGTGGTGATAGGCAACATAATACTTTGTTGCGTACAAGTTTTCTTTACGCTATGGTATCAACTCGTTGTAAAATCTTATGAGATGGCAATGAAATAATTCATCTCCTATAAGGGATGAAAGACAACAAAATATTTTGTTGCGTACGAGTAACTCTTTAAGCTACAACAATAACTCGTCGCACAATCTTATAATGTGGCAACGAAAAAGTTCGTCTCCTATAAATCGTGAAAGACAGCAAAATACTTGTAGCGTAAAAGTAATTCTTTACCCTACAACATCAACTCGTTGCAAAACCTTATAATGTGTCAAAAAAATAATTCGCCCCCCATAAGTGGTGAAAGACAACAAAATACTTTGTCGCAAACGAGTAGTTCTTTACCCAACGACAATGACACATTGCAAAATATTATAAATTTGGGCAACGAAACATTTCATGCCCTATAAGTGGTGGAAGGCAACAAAATATTTTGTTGTGTACGGGGATTCTTTAGGCAACGAGAACTAAATTAAAATATTTAATTAAGTGCAATCAAGAAATTATTATATTAAGAAATTTAACAATAAGAAGTAAGAGTTATTTATAATTCAATTTTAGAAAAGAAATTTAACAATAAGAAGTAAGAGTTATTTATAATTTGATTTTTTAATTTATTTGGCTAATAATAAAAAGGAAAGACATAAAAAAAATATATAAAATAAAGGTTAAGGGACATCTTTGATTTATTAATGTTTGTGCTATATTAGTCAAATTTTCATATACTACTTATAGAAAATCAATCATCAAATTATCTTTTTGATATATTTTTATATATTCTACAATAGGATACAAGAAAATGGATAAAAGTTGGATGAATGCAAGAAAATTTTCTCCTGAGTATGTACGCGGAGTTGATACGTTTATGAATTTCGTTATGGAACATCTTGGCAAAGAATGTGAAATTAAGTGCCCTTGTGCAAATTGCTTGAACTCGTACATTCATAGTCAAATTAAGTACATTGTTGGATCAAATTGATGCTTCGAACCATTGTAAAATTCTTGTGCAATTTTCATTCTCCTCTTATTCTAGGGTAAGCCCCTTTTATGAAACGAATTTGCACATTGTTTGACGCGGTAGCTTCATACGCTCTAATTGATACCCTCTTATACACACCAATTGGATCATCAAAAAATTGATTAACATAGTAGATATTTAGTGTACCCAACTCAGTTGCTTGCGACAACACGTACAGAATGTAGCTTAGCTTGCAATTAGAACTCGAGAAGTTGAAGATCGTGACCTCATTCAATGCCTCCAATCCCATTGCTTGCAACTTCCAATCCTTTACGTAGTTGGATACACTAATATGCCCGCGTTTTCCCATGGTGCACCCTACACATGTTAAGTCAATTACAATTTTATTTTAGAAACCCAAACAAAGAACGTGTTTAATAAACCATGTAGTAACTAATAAGCGAAAAACCATAAAACTTAAAATATTACCACCAAATCAACTTTAAGCTCATTCAAGCCTGTACATCTACTGATGAGCACCAATGTGACAGCAAGATTGTCAACCAGCTTCGAACACCTGATCTCTAGGCGGTGCATATTAACAAAAAAGTACCTCGCCATAATGCGATGTAGAGACTCCACATGCGCCAACCTCTAAACAAACAATTAAAAAAAAAAGGAAATCAAAACAACTTCTTAAAAACATTTGCACTTATTCAAACAATGATAGATAGATATAACCTAACAAAATCAACCGGGACACGTGCTCGTTACCTGGACAACAATTCTTTCGTCATTTTTACAACCTCTCGAAGTAGTCGGTATGTCGAGCAAGTTGATCCGATGTAGTTTCGATGACGGTGTACTATCCACTGTGAAGAACGAGGTAACAGTCCCAATACTTGTAAATGCCCCGGACCCTGTTCGTCTTATTTCAATAAAATAATAAGGACATCTACATTGGGGAAGTGAACTTTTGTATCAACTACCCCCAAACTTAGCTTTGATCGTCCTCGATCAAATACAATCAAGCACACACATGAAGATTGAAATTTTCATTTGCCAATTCATACACACAACAGCAAGCATTATATCTTCAAAATTGATTATGAAAAACTACACGATGCTTTTGAACATTCAACAATTTGAAAACCTCACAAAATCTTAGTTTCCATCCCTAAATCATGAACTCCCACGCCCATGTTCATGTCAAGAGCACACTTTAGACAAGATTATGCAAATCAATTGGAAAGTAAAGACATTGGAACAATTCAACATTCATTAACCCATCGGTGTGTATAAAGTGCAAAAGTCACAATCAAAAGGTCTTTCCGGTTTGTAACGTAAGGCTAGGTGATGGCTAGGACCGGAAGATATGGATAAAGTGACTAAGTCAAGAGAGCCTATAACTCAAAATCATCAATCTAAATTCACAAATAGACTACATAAACTTTCACAACTTATCACTTATCCCTTTTTCATTCTCTTTTGCCTTTCAACTTACAACCTCCAAACTTGTTTCTTTTCATATCGGGTTGTACACAGAATTCCAAGCCAAATGATCAAAATGAGTGCCAAGATTCAAGCCTAGTCGAGAGCACAATTTTTTTTTCATATATATATCTCTCTCTCGGCTATTTAGCCCATTGCTCAAGTTTTCATTTCATCCCCTTTTTTACATAATACTTCAAACCTCAAATATCCCAACATAGCCAAAACATCACTATCTAACTCATGTACATTCAAATCAAAACAAGGTGACTACCCATATTCAAGTCAAATGATATGAAGTTCTAAACTCTCTTGATTGGGTGCAAGACATTGTTTTTCTTTTAGGGTAGAAGGTGGTTGTCGTGGCTTATGAAATAAAGTCGAATGGTGGTTTCTAGTGTGCTTAGCACACTCCATTCTTATCAATACGGCTCAAATCAAGGTCTAGAGATTATGCAATATAGAGAAGGCCAAAATGTAAGGCTAACAACAATGAAAGATGGCCTAAATCATTTTATGACTTCACAACATTAATACACACTTCAAAGTCAACAAAATTGAAAGTCCAAAGTTTTAAATCCTCAAAAAAATCGCATAAGCATGACTAAAAAGTGCTTTCAAGTCACAACATATGACATGTTGACCACAAATAAGGGACTTTGACTTCGAGAGAGTAGAGATATTCAAACGCATTATGCTCTTATGCAAGGGTGTACCAATTCATGAATTCTATATCAACAAGGTTGTACCCCCAAACTTAAATTAAACATTGTCCTCAATGTTCATGAAATAAATGCAATGTAAGAGGGATAAGCGATACAACCCTGAAATGGAGAGAAACGGAGGGAGCATGGTGGTGGGCTCATATCCCAGGATCAAACTGTGATCAAAACCTGAACGAGAGAAAACTCAAAGGAAACTATATCAACAATAAGACAGAAGAGAAAGCAAGCTAAAGACAAAAAGGAAAAGAAAAATAAAATAAAATAAAATAAAATAAAAATAACGAAGCTTGGGTTGCCTCCCAAGAAGCGCTTGTTTAAAGTCATTAGCTTGACTCTTTTTTTATTTTTCTTCTTCACCCAATACCAGTGGTACCCTTAGTAAACATTTGATCGAGGCCTTGTTTAAACTTCACAGTCTTCTTATCTTTTGTAGCCATTTCTCTCAAGGACTCGCCTACGGGTACGACTTGGTAAACATGATGAATGGTAGAAAAGTGTTTTGTTTCATTAGACAAGTCAAATTTCACCTCTTCTTCTCCAACTTTGAAAGTTAATTTACCATGCTTAACATGAATAATTGCTCCAGCTGTGGCTAAGAAAGGTCGTCCCAAAATAATGGGGACCTCAGCATCGTTGGCTATGTCCAGTATTATGAAATCGACTGGAATGATAAGATTTTTCACCTTGACCAAAATGTTCTCTAAGATGCCTACAGGGTGCTTGACCGAGCGATCCGCCAATTGCAAGGAGATTGTAGTGGGTTTTAAGTTTGTGAATCCGAGCTCCCTACACACAGATAAGGGCATGAGTGAAACACTAGCACCTAAATCACATAAAGATTTTGAAAAATTCAAATGACCAATAGTGCAAGGTATAGAGAAACTCCCTGGATCTCTTAGTTTTGGCGGAAGCATGTTTTGTAGAATTGTTGCACATTCCACCGTAGTAGGCATCGTATCATGCTCTTCCACCTTTCTTTTCTTGGAGATGATCTCTTTAAGAAATTTAGCATAGTTGGGCATTTGTGATAAAACATCTACAAGAGGAATATCAATACGCAATTGTTTAAAAATATCAAGAAACTTAGCAAATTGCTTATCTAACTTCCCTTTTTGTAATGCAAGTGGAAAAGGGGGCCTTGGTTTGGGTACGGAGGGTTCGGGTGAAGAATTTCCTGAAATAGGGGAGAACGTCGCGGTGTTAGAGGGTTGAACGCCGTGGTGTTTCACTCTAGTAGGTGCAATGGCACGGTGTTCCTTGGGAAACGCTGAGGCATTTGTTCCAGAGTCGGATGCTGCCTCGTTTTCGTCCGAACGGTGTGGTGTATCATCCTTTTTACCTCCCAAGTCTGAATCAATGAAGTTCTTTCCACTTTGAAGAGTTATCGCATGAACTTGTTCCCTTGGATTTTTCTCGGTGTCACTTGGTAAAGTTCCTTGAGTTCGTCCTGAAAGCATGTTGGCAATTTGCCCAATTTGAGTTTCTAAGTTCTTTAGTGCGACTTCTTGATTTTTTAAGCTCGCTTCTTGTCTCTTGGACATCATTTCTTGAAATTGAAACTTTTGTGTCGCCTCCGTCATGAACGTTTGCCACTCATCTTCCATATTATTCTTTTTCTCAGTTTGTTGTGGTTGTTGGAACCCCCCTTGCCTTTGAAATGGAGGTTGCTGAAAAACGGGTGGTGGTGGTTTCGCCATATTCATATTTTGATTCCACGAGAAATTTGGATGATTCCTCCATCCCGGATTGAAAGAGTTCGAGTAGGGATTGTTTTGTTGGCGACTTGAATTTTCCATGAAGTTAACACTTTCAACTGAGTTCGGTGCCACACATAAATTTCTTTGTAGGCATTCAAAGTTCGTGTGGTCACCTCCACAATTTTCACAATCGGCTCGGACATGATTCACCGCACCTCGCATGAGTCCTAAAGCATCTAACCTTTTGTTTAGGGCCTCCAATTGAACGGCTACTGTGGAGCTATTCCCAATTTCATACAATCCGGCGGGCTTCTTGGGCAACGTGATTTGTTCGGTTGGCCATTGATAGTTGTTCTCGGCCATGAGCTCAATTAATGCCCAAGCTTCCTCAGGTGATTTGTTCATGATAGTACCTCCCGCGGCGGCATCTAGATTCGTACGGAGACTCGATCCCAAACCCAAATAGAAAGTTTGAACAAGTGTGGGCACGGCTAACCCATGGTGTGGGCATTTCCTCAAAAGTTCCTTGAAACGCTCCCATGCCTCATAAAGTGATTCTCCCTCATATTGACGAAAGCTGGTGATTTCATTTTTCATTGCGGCCGTCTTACCCGGTGGAAAATACTTAGACAAAAATTTATCCACCATTTGTTCCCAAGTACGGATAGAGGCGGTTGGCAAAGAGTTGAACCATTGTTTAGCTTTATCTTTGAGAGAGAATGGGAATAACCGTAAACGTATGGCATCGTCGGTGACCCCGTTGTTCTTGAAAGTGTGGATAATCTCCATGAATGTTGCTATATGAGCGTGTGGATCATCATGGAGTAAACCAGAGAATTGAACCTGGTTTCCTATCATTTGGATATATCCCGGAAGGATTTGAAAAGTGTTAGCCTCTACCGGTGGTAAAACGATTGGCCCTGCAGCTCCTTGGATGTTTGGCATCATATAATCCCTCAAAGGGCGTTGCGGAGGCGCCTCTGGTTGGTTTTGATGAACGCGAAGATTTGCAAGCTCCCGACGAACCGCTTCTTCTAAGATAGCGGGATCTATGTGAATAGGAGGAGGATTCAAATTTGGATCCATTGTGGCTTGATAATGTTGAGCCTCTCTTTGTAGTCTTACCCCTCGAGTAAACGTTCGTTCAATTTCAGGGTCCAACTCCGCTAGTCCCACTCGACTAGTACGGGTCATGCACTAACCGAGATCAACCTTGCACAAAGAAAGACACACAATTTAAAAATAAAAGAAATGATCTAAGCTCAGAAAGAATAAGGGAATCTCAATATTAGATAAAAATAGTTGTCCCCGGCAACGGCGCCAAAAACTTGACACGACAAAATCCTAGCAAGAGAACTAGGTCGCGTAAGTAGTAAAGTGGATTTCTAAGTCCGGGGTTATCGTATCCGCAGGGACAACTATAATCTAAGTACCAAGACTACTATATTACTCAATTCTAAGTTAAATCGGTCGATAGAAAGGTTGATTAACTAATTAATAAATACTAGAAAATAAACTAAGGCAACGTCACACCAAATAAAGGGAGGAAACAATAGAGAGAAGCGATCAAGGCACATGGTTCAACCGATTATGCATTTAGATTGTGATTTAGGTTCTATTGGATTATTAGATTGATTTAGCTAAGGCGAAATTCCCTAACGTACGTACTACCCAATCTCTTGGCATAGCAACCCTACCCTTGGTAACGATTTCCTATATATCTCTATATGAAAACCCGATTAACGAGGATGCATTTAAGGTCTAGGAATTCCCCACGTGAATGGAAAGCCACCTAAAGAAACCGAGTCTATCTCTAGTCGGTTTAACTATAGGGTATTCAATGTTTATATCTTCCCTAGGTTATTATCTCTCGATCTCTAACCTAGGCATTTTATCAAACACTTGGTGATCAAGCAAATGTAGCATTGAGATCAAATATTGAATACATAGCTAAAACCAAAATTAATCCAATAAACACCAACAAATCAACAATCAAAATAACATAAACGGCCTATCCATGGCCTCAATCAAACAAATTTAGCTCATATTCATGTCAAAAGTGCAAATATAAATCATACAAGTCATAGGAGATTTGAACAAATTCAAGAAACAAATATGTAAAAACTCCCTAATTCTTGTAGAGATGTGGATTCCTTGTTGAATTCTCCATGTTTTGACCTTTAATCTTCTCTTCTAAGCTCTCTCTCTCTATTTTCGTGTGGTTGCTGATATCTAAGGTGAGTTAGGGTAAAAAATGGCTAAAAGGGGTATTTATAGACCAACCCGCTGCCTCGAACGCCGCGGCGTTCGCTTGTTGAACGCCGCGGCGTTCGTCCCCTGCTGCTCCAGCCAGTTTTGGTAAACTTCGCATAACTTTCTCTACCGATGTCGGAATTCACTGATTCAAGTTGCTGTAGAATCCTAAAACAAAGATCTACAACTCTCCAGAAGACACTAGGGCCTAAATCAAACGTTAAAGATGACAAAATTGTCTCACAAGTCACTGAATGAGAAAACTCCATCGTAAGACGTCTCTTCCGATGACGTTTTCACCTCCTTCCCTACATATCTGATCTTTGTCTTCAACATAAGAAATGTACCTTTGCCTCTTATCTTTCCATTGGTATAAGAATTGTGTAATTTGGACATGGGTAGAGAAATCTATTCCATAAACTCTAGCATTGCGCAGACAGTTTGTATCTTTATGCATGATTTATCTTCAATTCTTGTTCTTTTCTCCAAATGATATGTTATTCTAGAAAATATGAGAAAACAAGGGTCCAAGCATCATATGTCATCAAATTATCATGAAAACAATCAAAACCAAGTCAATAAACGGGGGAAAACTAGTGTAAAAATAACATATATCAGCCCCGATTGAATGCCATCTTGAATATTTTTACAGAAGGCAAATATGCCTCAAATTCTGTTAGTCCTCTAAAATCACAGTTGAATAACTGCAAATCATTCAACTCGGGACACCATTTTCCAAGGCGGGAAGAAAATGTGTTATCATACAGCACAATGTGCTTCAATATGAGTCTTTTTAATTTTCGTAAATTATATCTATCTTCCCACCTAACAATGTAGTTCGGTAGATATAATTTTAACTGAACAAGAGTTTGTGACAAAAACAGGCCGTTAGGGAGTGAAGTGGACAACCGGCCGACTAATTTCAGTATACGCACAGAATGATCTATTCCAAACGCCACCCACTCTTGCCTTATTCAATGCAATGCCTCGGCCCCCATTGGTAACTCAAAGCTCAAGGTTTCAACCACATTTTCATTATGTTCAAGTATAGTGCGATTAACAAAATGAATAAAATCTAAACCATGATAATCCCTTTGTTCGAAACGGTTAATATCGAATAAAAGAGTAGGGATGGAATACCAACAATGTTGAAAATATTTTGATAAAAGACCCAATCGGGCTGCCTCCACAATGCATGCATCCCTTGATAACCTTCCCATAACATGAAAAATTATATCCACACTAAGGAAACTAAGTCCACTATTAGAAATTGTACCTCGTTCCATGGTTGTTTATATGAACTATCCCCTGTTTATACTCTGTTTCTACTCGTGCAAGATGATCCCCTGTCTCCCCTGTTTACATCTCCCCTTTTTCGTGGAAGATGATCCTCACAAATATCCCCTGTTTATACTCTGAAAATTCTTTGTAGGGTTTGGTGGAGGAAGAGATTGTTCGATTTTGATTCTCACTAACTTTAATTAACCTTAATTATACTCTAATCCTCACTAACTTTAATTATACTAACTTTAATTAACTTTAGTTTTTACTCTTAGATTATTGGTAAGGGCATATTTAACTTATTAGGTAAAAAAATAGTGATAAAAGAGAAAAACAATGCAATGAAACGATGGACCCAATTTTAGTTATACTAACTTTAATTAACCTTTATTGAGGATATGGAATCTCAAGATACACGACTCTTAGAATTTCTACATTTAATTTTTAAAATTATAAATTGATGAAATAAAATTTTTATTTGATGAAATAAAATTTTGCTTTCCTATCAAAAAGAAAAGTTAGAAACGATTAATTATATATAACGTAACTTTATGCTTTAAAATGGTTGAATGTGAAATGTATGGATTCCTAAATTTAAATGTAAAAGTTATTTGATGTACAAATAATTTGTTAGGTATATCTTAGAAGTTCTACATTTAATTTTTTAAATTATAAATTGAATATTTTTTATATAATAGGACAAACTTGCATCAAAATTTATTTTCTATGTTTAAAAAAAGGTAACTATTGTATCTTCTTCTTATGTTTCTCTTTTTAACTCTTAGATTATTGGTAAGGGCATATTTAGCTTATTAGGTAAAAAAATAGTGATAAAAGAGAAAAACAATCAATGAAACGATGGACCCAATTGACAATGTGGTAATTTCTTTATATGTTATCTTATTCCATTTGGATATATGTGGTCGTATCATCTATGTACACATTAGTGTGCTAAATTTAAATTAATGTCATATATATAAATATATGTATGTATATATATTATACCATGTGATCCGTCCACCTTTGTCTAGGCCAAATAACTTGGTTAACCTTTATCGAGGATATGGAATTTCAAGATATGTCCAAGATCTTTCATCGAGATAAGAAAACAACTTTAGGGTACAAAGAATTATTATTAAACATAAACTCATTATTTAATGATAGATATATCTTTTTAAAGTTGAAAAAACACACGACTCTTGACATTAAAGGACACGACGTCTCTTGACATTAAAGGAAACAAAGTCTCTTGACATTAAAGTGAGCACAGTCACACGACTCTTGACATTAAAAGACACGGCGGCTGAGTAAAAAATGTCTGCTGAGTAACACCAGAAATGTCTTCTCTTCCATATATATATAATCCCATTTTTTGCCACCATTGACCACCCTATCGGAAAACCAAAAATTGTTTTCATTTTCATCATCAAACTATGATGGAAACTGGGCAAAACAGTGGATTATTATCTGATTATAGTAGTGATTGGAATTTTTAACCCAAATTTTCCATTTGTGAAACTGTATTTCATGTTGTTCCTTTGACGGAGATGATAGTAAATGACCCTTTTTATTCATCTTTTAGTCCGCCACATAACCCTGCTTTTAACATTCCAGGTAATTAAATCTGAACTTTTTAAAAAATATTATTATTTTCAATATATACAATATATAGTTCCATTTTCATTTTCTTTTTGTGTTTAATTTCAGAACTATTGTGGGGCAACTCTGGGAATGAAGCGGGAACAGGATTTGAAGATCAACTAAACCAGCAGCAGTTGCTATTTGATAACTCTACCACTAACGCGACAATATGGCATTTGATGAGAATTTACATGTGGATGAAGAGAAGAAAATAGTTAAAAGATCAACGAAAGTAGTGAAAACGTTGTCGAGGAAAACGATTTCGCAGTATTTTTACATGCCAATAAAACAAGCAGCAAAAGAATTGAATGTAGGGTTAACCCTTTTGAAGGAAAGGTGCAGGGAATTGGAAATTAGGAGATGACCTCATAGAAAACTCATGAGCCTTCAAACCCTAATCAAGAATGTCCAGGAATTGGGAAAAGAGGAAGGAGATAGGAAGTTGAGAGAGTTGCAGAAATTGGAACAAGAGATGAAATTAATGGAAGAGATTCCAAATATGCAATTGGAGGAAAAAACAAAGAGGCTAAGGATGAAATTTTTTCAGCTTAATTACAAGAAAAGAACGCTTGGGAAGAAAACTAATTCACTTTAACACCCACCATCAAATAAAAATTAGAGAAAAATCAATAATGATTACCAACCATTGGTCATTGCAATGCCTAACTTTAAGAGCCACCAACCAATGTTGATACGGTATTTATAGGGATGTAAATGAGTCGAGTGGAGCCGAACAAGTTGTTGTTCAAGCTTATTTATGCGAAACATTATCGAACTATAAAATTTGTGTTTGATTTTGATTTGATTGTTAATATCAGTCATATTGACATTGATCATTAGATTTAAGTTTCATTTTTATAGCTAATTATCCATTTTAGTAAGGATTAAATAATCATAATTAGCATGACAGAATGATTATATCCATGAAAAGCTTTTTAATTACTAATTATAGGTTGTTAGTGGGTTTTTATGGATCATTTTTAATGGGGGAATTAAAGGACTGGTGGAGGACTATCTGTAATCATTACATGTAATAATTTATAATTTCTTAAAATTTATGTAATATACTAAACACCAATATTTCAGCCAAATATTCCTTCCCTCCAAGTTTTTTTTTTGGGTTAGTCTTTCCCTCTAAAGTTGGAGAACACTTTTAATCTTCTCCCCCACTCCCTCCTGCTATTTTCCCCTACTTTCTAACCTTTCTCTTACTCTCTCTCTCTCTCTCCCTGCTCTTTCCCAGGCTGCACATTCTCCTTGTGGGTTGCTGATTCAATCAATACTGAGGAGCCCTAGGTGAGCCCCATTGGTGCTGAAAATTTTGGAAGGTGTTGTTTTACTATAGTCCTATGATTTTATTTTCAATTTGCCCTCCTTAATTTGTTGATTGCACTTCGTCCTTTTTTCACCCTCTGCCCCTTTCGATTTTTTACTAAATTTTGTCAATAATTGGATTATTGTGATATTTGGGTTTATGAAATGTTCAAGTGAAGTTGGGAGGCCTTGTTAGTTTTCTCTATAATTCTTATACTTACAAACTCAGAAATACATTTGATAATGAAATTGAAATTAGGTGAATGGTTTTTCTCATGTTAATTTTCTTGAATTAATGGTGTTTATGAGTTTCACATCATCATCTTCTTTGGCTTGAGACCTTATTTATGTTCAATGTAATATGTTGTTATGCAAATGATAACACTCAAATTTATGTTCAATGTAATATGTTGTCATATAACTATTAATAGGCAACAAAAATATTTCGATAACATTATATATTATATTAAATTAACAACTTAACATGTATACTATTATATAATTAAACTAAGAAACTTAACAACTTAACAACTTAACATATAATTACTAATGCAAGTGATATGAAAGTGGCGTGTAAAGCCACTTAACAACTTAACATATATACTATTATATAATTAAACTAATAAACTATTAAACTAATAAAGTAATAACACTAATAAAGTAACATAATTTGCGGAAGACTTAATCATTTTTTTACTATTAAACTAATAAAGTAATAATACTAATAAAATACTAAATTGTGAACTTTATTGTTTTTATTGAGTCTAAATAGTTGATTTTATTGTTTTTCATTGTTTATGTTTGGAATTATTCGAGGTGTCTGAATTTTGAATTGCCTGGTTTTTTAGATTTTTGATTGCTATCTTTTATTTATGTACATTACTAGCTAAGTTAATGTAAAAAACCACATTGATATTAAAATTGAGATTTGGTGACTATTGTTCTACTAATTTTGATACATTAATTTTGATAAAATAATCAAATATGGAACTTAAAAGAATGTTTAAATCAAACAAGATTGAATATGTTAACTTTTTGGATGTATTATAATCATACTTTCATCCGCGACATAGAGAAAATCAAGATTATGTTCTTTGTATAAAAGCGCATGATAAATTATATATGCTATGGTAGGATACGAAAAATGGATAAAACTTGGATGAATGCAAGAAGATTTTCTCGTGAGTATGTTTGCGGAGTTGATTCATTTATGAACTTCGTAGAGGAACATTTGGGGAAAGAATGTGAAATCAAATGTCCATGTGCAAATTGCTTGAACTCGTACGTTCATAGTCAAAAGGTGGTGCTTGATCATCTACTCATTCGAGGGATAGACACCGAATACACTAGGTGGATTTATCATAGTGAACCTTCTGACTATCGAATTCCTGACGGTGATTATGAGAATGATGATGTGGATGAAGATGACAACCACACAAATATTGGTGTGAATGACTTGTTAGCTGATCTTGGAAAGTTCTATGAAAATAGTGGTGGCTGTGAGGGAAGTCATAACACCACCCACAAGGAAAGTCAAGACGAACCTATGACTTTTGTTGAATTACTGAAAAAGGCTGAACAAGAACTATATCCAGGTTGCTCGGAGTTCTCTACTCTGTCTTTCATTGTCAATTTGCTCCACTTGAAGGTGTATAAGTGGAGCAATAAATCATTTGACATGATGCTAAAGCTACTTAAGAAAGCATTACCTAATGGTGAAACTCTTCCAAAATCGTATTATGATGCAAAAAAGGTTTTAAATGATTTAGGTTTGGGATACATTGCAATCCATGCATGTAAGTATGACTGCGCAATATTTTGGAAAGAATATGAAAATTTTGAGGAGTGTCCTGTATGTGGGACGTCTAGATGGAAAGTTAATAACAAGGGAAAGAAAATCCCTCACCAGGTTTTGCGCTACTTTCCTTTAAAACCAAGGTTACAAAGGTTGTTTATGTCATCAAAAACAGCAGAGGATATGAGGTGGCATCAAGATAAGCGTATAAATGATGAGAAAGAGTTGAACCACCCAGCTGATGTCAAAGTTTGGAAAGAATTTGATAAAGAACATTCATGGTTTGCGCAAGATGCCCGCAATGTAAGACTAGCCTTGGCAACTGATGGCTTCAACCCATTTGGTACTATGAGTAATTCTTATAGTATGTGGCCTGTGGTTCTCATTCCATAATGAAGAAGTCATATTTTATGATGTCATTGCTTATTTCAGGACCCCAACAACCGGGAAAGGACATTGATGTATACCTACAACCGTTGATCGATGAATTAAAAGAATTGTGGGTAGAAGGTGTGCAAACGTATGATGCTTCTTCTAGAAAGAATTTTAAGATGCATGTTGCCCTTTTATGGACCATTAATGATTTTCCTGCATATGGTAATTTGTCTGCTTGGAGCACAAAAGGTTATATGGCATGCCCCGTTTGTAACAAACACACATGGTCGAAGAGATTGAGAAATAAAATTTGTTACATGGGTCACCGTCGATTTTTGCCACGTGGTCATAGATGGCAAAGGAATAAGATCAAGTTTGATGGAAAAGAAGAAAATGGAACCGCACCAAATGCTTTATCAGCGAAAGATGTATTGCATCAAACAAGACATTTAAAAGGTGTCAAACCAGGAAAACATCCTCGCCTAAGGAAAAGTAAGCGAGATAAACAAGATTTAAATTGGACTAGAAGGAGCATTTTTTTTGAACTGCCTTATTGGGAAACTTTACTCCTAAGACACAATCTTGATGTGATGCATATTGAAAAAAATATTTGCGATAATATTTTGGGAAACATTGTGCACTATACTTTTCAATGATCCCAAGTATCAGGTTCGATTTTAATTAGTTAAGACATATCTTAGAGTATTTAAATTTGTTTTATAATCATTATTAAACAAAATTTATAGGAGAGATGCAACATTAACAAACAAAATCACTCTAAGATGACGACAAATCATAACCAAGGCTCGAGATCATTTGTTGTAGCTCGTCATATGCTTGTAAGTAATTTAATGGTCTTTTAAGAATATAATATATTTATAGAGAAAATGATTCATATTTAATTAGAACCCTATTTTCACAGAGCCAAGAACCAGAGTTTGAGGGCGATGAGGTTGATAGAATAAAGTTTCACAAGCATACTCACTACACAGAAGAAAAAGGATGGATTACTCCACAATCTGAAAACAATCATGTGAGTCCCTGTGTTTGTTGTATTTCTATATTCATGAATTGGTCTGTTGATGCTTACAATTATGTTAATATGGTGATTGATTTGTATTTACTTTTTTCTTTTAGCATTATGGTAGATGTTGGTAAGCTTTTACTTGTAATGATACACATTTGGTATGTTAATGATGTTGCTCAAATATAGATAAACTTGATGTTTGTGGAACTAGAATTTAAAAGATTGTCGTTTGGTTTTCTGCTGCAAAGTTTTTTAGGTGACGTGCAAAAGATCGCTTGTTTAGGTGCTGATAACAGCACTTAATCGTGTTAATTTCAGCACCTAAACAAGTGCTATTTTGGCACCTGTTCAGGTGCTAATTTCAGCACTTGTTTAGGTGCTGAAATTGCACCTGTTTTGGTGCTGAAACAGTACCTAATAGGTGCTATTTTTGTGCTGAAACAACACCTTTATAGATGATATAACAGCACTTAATCGTGCCAATCGCAGCACCTATAAAGGTGCTGTTTTAGCACAAAAACAGCACCTTTACAGGTGTTGTAACAACGCCATTCTGATGCTGAAATAACACCTACTCTGGTGATGTTTCCAGCATCAAAATGGTGCTTTTTCGGTGTTTGTTCAGGTGCTGAAACAGTATTATAGTGCTGAAAATAGAGTATTGTTGAAAATTCGTGTTTTATTAGTTTTTTTTTTTGCTTTATGAATTTCAAAAGTATGATGTTATATAAGATGGTGCTCTAAATTTTTTTTCCTTACAACATTATAGGTAGAAATGGAAAAGCGCAGGATTGATGCTGAAACAAGAGGCGAGGCTGTGGACGTTGATAAAATTGTTGATGACGTTCTTGGGAAAAGGTCATCGTATATAGTAGGATTAGGTTATGGTCCTAAACCAAACAAATCAAGTTCTGGCATGAGGATACTACAAGAAACTTTAAAAGAAAAAGATAGGGAATGTGCTGAACTTAGGGAAGAACGTGCTGCACTTATGGAAGAAATGAATGCTATGAAATCAACTCTTGCCGAACACACCCGTCTTTTTGAGAAGTTGGTTCAGTCTCAAAATCTAAGTAGCCCATGGTAAAGTAAGCAATACCCCATTTGGTTTTGATGTTTTTAAATTTTAAATGACTCTCATTGAATCATATCGCACTTCCGTTGTGCAGATTCAAGGATGGTGACTGAGGGCGAAAGAGCAAATGATGCTACATGTTCGTTTCGATTTTAGTTTATTTTGTTAGTACTAATCAATGTTAGTTATGCATAGTGACATAATATTTTTTTTTTTAATATTTAGAATTCTGGTTTATTTTTTTTAAAGACATGGTAGTTGTTAATTAGCTTTTGATGTATTACTTTGATGAATGATTTGTCATTATTTGAATGATTTCTAGGATATTTTGGACTTTTCTATTTATTAATTGAATGTATGAAAATTAAAACTATAATATAGAAAATTATATGAAATTTTACAATAAATATTCCAAATATTATCTACAATTTAAATAAATCGTTGCAAATACTGGTATGTATATTATAGATTAAACGAGACAATACGCAATAATTTTTTCGTTGCCTAAAACTTGAAAAAATTGGTAAACTAGATGTTCTTTAGGCACGAAATATTTTGTTGCATAAGTTGTAGATTTGGCAACGAATTATGTTGTTGCAGAAATCAGAGCTTCTGCAACGAAGTATCCTGTTGTTGAACCTAGAGAATATGCGACGAATTATTTCGTTGTAGAAAACGGGAATTTTGCAACAAAATATTTAGTTGCGGAAATCAAGCATTTCGCAAGAAAATAATTTTGTTGTGAAACCTGTCCATTTGGCAACGATATATTTCATTGCTAATTCTAATAAATATTGTGTAGAATATTTGATAATTGGTAACGAAATGTTATTTTGTGCAACGAAATGCATATACGTTTAGACACGATTATAATTGTTGTCAATAGTATATATTTTGGTGACGAACAAAGTAATGTACTCTATTGTACACATATAGGCAACGAAATTCATTTTTCGTTGCCAAGAACTTTTAGCAACGTGGATAGCGCAACGAAGCTGCCAACGAAATATTTTCGTTGTGGATAGCTTTAGCAACGAAAATTTCAATTTTTCGCAACGAAATATTTCGCTGCTGAAAACAAAATTCCTTGTAGTGCTACCGGGTAAATGAAACTCACAAAAATCTCGCCCCCCTCACCATAATTCCTAGCTCCGTCCCTATATACAATATTATTATCATTGTGTTGTATTTTAAAGTTTTAAAAAATACGTATCGTCATGTGCGAGTCCTATCGTATTCAAATTGCCATGTTCGCACTCTTGCATCATTATCAGGAACTCAATTCGATAGCAAAATGAACAATTCTCTTTCTCTCTCTCTCTTTTTTGTTATTTGGTTACAATACCAAATTTAACAATGGGAATATGGGGTAATAGCATTTTTTTAGTTAATTTTAATTTATTAGACTTTTTTTTAAAAATCTATTATTTATTAGACTGTATGTAGCATATAAGATTTTGAGTTAATTGCATTTTGTCCATTTGTGCTATCTATCAAAGTGTCATATATGCTTGTTTGTTGCCTCATTTGCACCTCAAGTTACTTGAAATATCAATCAATAATGTTTTCTTTTACAAATAATGCACTTACTCCGCTATTATGCCTGTAGCTTGTAAATGTAAAGACATAAAAAGAAAAAGTACTACTCCTTCAATCACCTTTTTCTTCTTATTTGGTAAAACCGTAAAAGGACTTATATATGATTCGTATTTAAATTCTTAAAAAATCCAATTTAAAATAGAACAATTAAATTTTTAAAAGTTGCATAATATTAATTTAATATAGAATTCTTTTACTGGTAAAAATGTGGAGAAATAACGAATATCTTGATATAACGAAAGTTAATAATTTGATTAATAACAAGTGTTATGAGCATTTCTTTGATTTTTTTTCTTTTTTGTATTTACATATAATTTCAAGCATACTTGGTAGGTTATATGCAATGTTTCTAAAAGATATCGATCGAAGTCTTATAAAGAATTTGGAAAAAGTAATTAGTGATCGATGCAATGAAAAGATGAAAAATAATAACATTCTCAAAAATGATTTGTACAATAAGCGACAATCACTCCCCATACATATTAGTAGGTGGAACTAATTCTTGATTTATTTTCTTCTAATTTTTTATTAATGTGTGTGCAAAAAGCTGAAAATAGAAAACCTCACGTCCCCACCCAAATTTTATAATATTTGGACTTAATTTGTGCCCCTACATTTATTTTCAAATTAAAACATCACCTTATCTCGAGATTTTGGTTTCAAATTGCACCATGACTTAAGCTTTTAATTATCTCTCTCTTGAACAAAAAATTATGTTTCACCTAGCTATTATCGCGTCATTTGCATAATTATACTGTACTTCGAAGAAACTAATACAATAACTTTTACTATCTAACAAGCCTGGTTGCACATCTTTTATCCAGCAAACTAGTAATCTTGCACTTAATTTTGTATTTTACAAGTTAGTGATCGATCATAATTCGTTGAGCTTCAGTTGCATACTTGATGTGGTTCTTATATATATACACGTCACGATTTTCAATTTGGAGGAAAAAGATAATATTATTTTGCTATTTTTATTTTTATACTGAAAAGTGAAGTTGATAGCTCCAAAGAAGGAAAGAACGTACATTTGATTTTTTTATTTTTTTTGAAATCATATCTGAAAGAGTATTCATAATAGACACAAAAATTGTCTTTTTTTCCTAAAAGATGGATATTTAGGACAGCTTAGAAGTTTGAAAATTTGACAACCAAAATTAAAATGTGAACTATTACAAAAGAAATAGATGATTAAGAAAGGGTGAATAACACCTTGCCGCCATCAACTTATACGGATAATAATACGGATTACTGTGACTTTAAACTATATGGATATCCTAGATTTAGATCTGCGCGAATATTAGTATATTTCTTTTAGTAACTGAATTTTTTTTATATATATATATATATCAGTTTTCAAAATGCAAAATTGCTCTAAAAAATATACTAATATTGATTGAGCTCGAATTTCATTGGGCTAACTCAAACTGAATCAAACGACCCAAATGGGCCGAACCAAACAACTGTCAAATAAGATTATAGACTGGATTTGGGTTCAAACCAAACAACTATCAAATAAGATTATAGACTGGACTTGACGAAGTCAAGCTGCCTACATACCTAATTGGATAGGATCAAGTCTAGACATAGTTCAAAATGATTTGTGGAGATATATGTGTTTGCTTCGTATCGTAGAGAACGAAGTAATCTAGCTGTAACAATATTGGATACGAAGTAAATAGAGAGTATTTGTGAGAGAATTAAATACTAGTCCCCCATAAATGAATAAGAGGGGCTATTTATAGTGGACAGTCGGTCACTATTCCTTAGTTGACAGGTGGGCCAGATGGGTTTGGACGCATGTCACTCATTAGTTTGACTGAATCTGTTCAGGTTGGCGATTCGGGTCGGATCATGGTCCGACCCGTCTTTATAAATAAAGCACGGATCTTATGGTCTGTTATGGGATGACTAAAACATCTAAGGGTATTTTAGTCTTTTGCTTCGCATACGAGATTCTCACGTATCAAATATCATTTAAATTAATATAAGATATGTATTTTGTCCCGTGCATGCGCATATATATATATATATATATATACACGTATCAATGTACGCAGGATTATGTGTATAAAATGACAGTTGAAATATGAAAAGAGATTCAATTATCTACCCACGTCAAATATTTCTCACTCATGTCTTAATCACTTTATGCACTGTAAATGTCATTGTTAGGCAAGTGGTATTAGCTTCCATTTTTATGTGGGAGGTTCTGGATTTAATTCAAACTATCACAAGTTGTGACTTTTCTTTCATTTTTTGGAGTCTTATAGGATCTGTGTGCCCATGCTTAAAAACTATGAGCCCGAGATTGTCGGGTTAGGATATCCCCTTCATCTAAAATTAAAAAAAATAAAAATAAAAAAGTCTATCCATGTTCAAATTAGAAAGTCTTTTTTGAAAACTTAATGCATGACTTTTACTTTCTTCAAATTTTAGCAACCACTTTGAATCAAACTCACTTATGAACAAGTTCATGAACAATGTGGTATATCCGAAGATCCTCTTAATGTTATAAAATCTTGAACAAATAAATCTAAACTTCTCTTTGAATGTAAGAATTCAATGATTCATTATAGAGGAAATAATTTGATAGTTAATCTAGAAAACTTCTATTCTATATTGAATATTTCTTCTCATCTGAATACGACTAATACAATACGTATTTATATTATAAAATCAACCAATACTATTTCATTAAATGTTAGTAATAAGTAAGTGTGTTAAATCACACTAAATTAACTCCTTCAATTCTCTTATCTTTTCTTGACAACCTTTTAATGGTCATTCACCATTTGTGATGACGCATGCCGATCTCGTGTATGATTTTCTTGAATGTTGATGTAGGTAAAACTTTAGTAAATGAGTCGGCCAAATTTTCACACGACCATATCTATTTGACATCGATTTCACCTTGCTTCTGGAGCTCATGTGAATGAAAGAACATTGGTGAAATATGCTTTATTCTATCTCCTTTAATATAACCTCCTCGGATTTGAGTAATACATGCAGCGTTATCTTCATAGATTGGCGTTGAGTTCTCTTCAACTGTCAATTCATATTTTTCTCTAATATGTTTGATGACTGATCTCAATCAAATACATTCTCTACTTGCTTCATGAATTGCAATTATCTCCGAGTGATTTGATGATGTAGCCACCAATGTTTGTTTTACTGATCTCCATGAAATTGCAGTGCCCCCATGGGTAAATAAATACCCAGTCTGCGATCTTCCTTTATGCGGACCAGAGAGATATCATGTTTCTGCTTATCCAATTAATTGTGAATTTGACTCATATGGTAGAATAATCCCATGTCAATTGTTCTACGGAGGTAGATGAGGACATGCTTAACCCCGTTCCAATGCCTTAGTAGGATTAGAACTATATCTTGCTAGTAAGTTAACTAAAAATCAAATACCCGGTCTAGTACAATTCGCAAGATACATAAGTGCTCCAATAACACTAAGAAATGGTACTTCAGGACCTAGAATATCTTCGCCTTCTTCAGGAGGATGAATAGGATCTTTCTTCACAACACGTGATCGAACTACCATGGGGGTACTTAAAGGATGAGCATAATCCATATGAAAATGCTTTAGGACTTTTTCAATATAAGTAGATTGGTTTTAAAAAATTGCTTTCGACATATGTTCAATTTGTAGTCCAAGACAAAACTTGGGCTACGTTTGTTTCTATTTTGGAGGGTTTTTTTTATGAAAATTTTGGTGAAAAAGTTTATTAGGAGTTGTGTACTTTGGTGAAAATTTGTTTGGTTTTGTGTTTGATTTTATTTTCAAAAGAGACAAAAGTTACTGTAGCAATCAAATCACGTAAATTTTTGTCTAAAAAGTAATGTTTATAATTAGTTAATGATTGAAGAATATAATATAAAATTTATATAGTACAAAAAAGTAAGTCAAAAGTAGAAAAGGGTGTAAGGTGGTGTAGGCAATGTAGCTGTCACAAATGTTTGGCCAAAAAATACCTGTCCGGTGAAAAATGGATAAGCCAAACGAGTTTTGACCAAAATTTTGGCCAAAATATAAGTTCAAAATAGAAACAAACGTAGTCTTGGTTTTTCCAAGATCTTTCATTTCAAATTGTTCTTTGAGATTTGTAGCAGTTTTGGTGAGCTCTTCTGAAGTCCTGATAAGATTTAAATCATCAACATATACTACAACTATAGCAAATCCAATTGTTGTTTTCTTAATAAAAATACATGGGTATATTATCCCTCTTTTAAGAGGTATTCGATTATACCACACGCGACCAGATTGTTTTAGTCAATATAAGGATCTTTGTAACTTAATAGAATAAACACTTCTGGGTTTATTGTTATATGCTTTAGGCATCTTTAGTCCTTATGGGACTTCCATATAGATATCTTTGTTTAGTGATCCATAAAGATATACGGTAACCAAATTTGTTAACCGCATTTCTATTCTTTCTTTGACCACTAAACTAATAAGAAATCTAAAACTGATTGTATCCATTACAGGAGCATATGTCCTCGTAATCAATTTCAGGTTTCTGTGAGAAACCTTGTACAACTAATTGTGCTTTATACTTCACGAATTCATTTTTCTCATTTCGTTTTCTAACAAATGCCCACTTATGTCCAACAGGCATAACACCTTTAGGTGTTTGGACTATAGGTCCAAAAACTTTATGTTTTGCAAGCGAGTCCAACTCTGCTTGAATTGCTTCTTTCCACATTGGCCAATCATTTCTCCATCGGCATTCCCCTACAGTTTGTGATTCAATTTCAATATCATTGCTGGTGATATCAAAAGCAATTTTAAATGCAAATACTTTGTCGACAATGATTTTATTTCTATCCCGTATCTCTTCTGATTGTGAAAAATTATTGAGATCTCAATATTTTCAAGTACCTGCTTCTTTTTAGGAGAAAAATATTCCTCTTCTGGAGGATCTAATCCCTCTTCGAGAGGATCACTCTCAGGAGTATACTTAAACTTTAATTCCATTGCCTGTTTTGTGGGTATAGACTCTTCAGGAGATCTATATGGTTCTTCAGGAACATTTAGTTTTGCAGAAACAATCATTTCTTTTTGTTGAGATTTTCTCTTTCGAGGGGTTTTATCTTTAGCACCGACATGCTTACCATGCTTCAAGTGTGGTAAGGACTCATTTACTGTTATTTTGGTTTTTGGTCCTTCAGGGACTTCTACTCTTGCAGAAGCATTAGCAGCAGGGATGCGGGATTTTGTTATCTTTTGATTATATGTGAACACTGTTGGGAAAGTGCCCTCGATGCGAAAGAGGAGATTAGAATATAAGGCACTAGTTTATATTGCACAACCCTTAACTAATATAAAGGCATTTAATATATTGTTCGTATAAGTCTTAATTGGCTTCTATAAGACTTGAATGAATAATAAGTCCATGTGAATCAAGGCGGACCTTCCACTCCTTATAATGGTTAAGGGGGTAGGCACCGGAAAGTTTGGTACTTGATCACTTAAATGGTTCGCAAGTTGAAGAATCTCAATTGTGCATTGAGATTCGTGTGGACTTGTATGACACATGCTCTGACAGGGAGTGTCAGTCGAATACTATGGGATAGTGGGAGTTTGCGTCATAGATACAATGATGGGATTAATGTATTCAAACACGGCTCGTAGTAATCCAATCACATGGGTTTTTACTCATTGATTGTCAATGATTGAATTACTGATTATGATAGTATGCGTGAGCCTTAGACCTGAGTAATCACGTTGAAGATGTGTTTGTGACATGAAGTCTGTCATTAGAGTAGTTCGATCCAATTCACCCGTTGGTGGGGTCAACCTCGAGGTGCGGTTTGATGGACAAGTAGCAGTCTTAACTGATTAGCAAGAAGGAATTCACTGTCTCGAAAGTAAACGAGAAGTATCCTATGCGATCATGGGTAAATGAGATTAAAGTCTCTGGCCAAAGCTCATGAACTAACTCGTGTTTGACACAAAGAATAGTTCTGTAATCTCATTTTATTATGATTCTTAGCATAGCATGGAGTCTTGTGAGTTTGACATTCCATGACTCTCACTCGATTGGGATACGTCAGTGAAAGGCTTATACTCATACAGTATTCATAATCTAGAGATTCGAAATGACATAGTCATTTCGTACTCGGTTGGGCTACGATGTGGGGCCAAGGTGCTGCCTAGGTGTCACCCACATCCTTTGATATCCTCCCATTGCCAATCGAGACAAACCCAGAGAGTCGCGCCATAAAGGAATAGACCGGAAATCGTAGTTTTGTATTTGGAGGGTATTGTGGTAATTTGTCCTATGGTAGGACGAATTAATTAATTGGACGAACTAATTTAATTGGTTATTTAATTGGATTAAACAATGGTAAATTGAATTATTTAATTTGAATAATTAATTAACTGGGTTAATTAAATATTTAAATTGGAATATTAATTTAATGTATATTTATTTAATTGATTAAATGTAATATAATTAAATTAAGTGGACTAAATTGACTTGGTCAATTTAGCCCACATAGGGAGTCCATTAAAGCCCATTTGGGCGTGTTTCACAGGCTTCAATTGGAGGGTTTTATAAATCCTCCAACACAAGCTAGAAGAAAAACAAGATAGACAATACTGAAATCCTCGACCAAAATACAAGACAGTAAAAGATTCATATTGTCTCTGCCTAGCCGCCATGGGAGATGATGATGAAGATTTCCAAAAGTCCGTTCCTGCGTGATGATCTAGAGATGGGATGATTGGACCGTTAAAGATTCGCGAGGATTAATAGAATTCGAAAAAGGTAAGTTTTTCGTGTTCTTCATTTTATGTTAAAATCAACAAAAATCCACAAATTGATGTTGGCTTTTGGGAATCCGGATATGTTTTAAATTCCGCTGCGCATGATACCTTGATTCCCAACAGTGGTATCAGAGCCAAATTTGTTGGCTTCGTCGATTTTTTTTTATGTGTGTTCTTCGTATTCATGTTGAATGTTCATGTTTAATGCCTATTAATTGATTTTGAATCAATATAATTGTGATAAAAAAATCTAACTGTTTATTGTTTTTGGAATTTTTGATTGGATTAAAAATTGGAACCCAATCAAAAATTGGAAAGACAAATTTGAATAATGGCTGTTTTAATTTCTTGGAAAATCGAAATTGAAAAATCTGGATTTTAATTTTAGATTGAGAATTTCTGGAAATCGGTTTTGTTTTTTTTTCCTGAAAAACTGAAATTGGGGCTTGAAAATTCTGTTCAAATTTTTTTTGAAATCTAGAAAATCTGAATTTTTTTGGAGGAGCAATTTCGATTTTTGGGGGCTGCAAATCAGGGAAATTATGAACTTCGTTGGCACTGAAACAACCCCAATGCTCCGACGACGGTGGCGCTTGACGTTGATGAGGGCATTGCCAGAATCGGCTTCAATCGCTGCTAGGACAGCCGGAGAATTGGCGCTGGTAATCAGGGATCTCGACCACAAAATCGATGACTAAAATGGTGGCTTGGTGCGACTTTGATGGCGTCATCTTTTGCTGCTGAAAGTCGCCGTCGAAAATCGCTGGTAGCAGTGCAGTGGAAGTCGTCGATTATCTCCGTCGATGGGGTTGTAACGTTGCCGAAAATGGGCGCCTGTTTTGGTGATGAAATCGGCACTGAATTCTGTCATTTTTCATCACATCGGGGTTGGCGATAGTCGGATGTTGATGGGCTAAGGCAAAGCCGCCGCCATGACCTAAAACTACCGACAAATTCTCTGGCGACACGGCGAAAACGGTGATGGCGCCGCAACCTGCGGCTGGAGGAAAAAGAAGAAGAAACGGGCCTTTGGGCTAGGGCAAATTTTTTATGTGTTGGGCTTGATCCAATACATTTTCAATTAATAGGGAGTTGGGCTTGGCCCACTCGGATTAATTAATTAAAAGCCCAAGCTGATTTATTAATTAAAAGGGAGTGGGCGCCCACTCGGATTAATTAAATAAATATCGAAGTTGATTTATTAATTAAAAGGGAATTGAACTTGGCCCAAATCGAATTAATTAATAAAATGGCCCATCTGATTATTTTGGAAATGGATATTAGTGTTGGCTTAGCCCAACACTTTATATTTAAATGAACATGGGTTTATTTGGGTTGACCCAATGCTACCCAATTCATTTATATCGGTAAAGACCCAATACCAAATTAATTGGATACTTCTTCTAAATAAAATCTTCCATTAAATTAAATAGGATTTAATTTATAATAAATTAAATTGGATTTGATTTATATTAAATAAAATTGGTTTTGATTTATTCTTCCAAATCAAATGGGATTTAATTTTGTAAATAATTAAATTGGATTTAATCTTTTCTCACAAAATTAAATTGGATTTGACTCTGTAATAAACTAAATGGGACTTATTTTTATAATAAATTAAATTGGATTTGATTTATTTTAAAATTAAATTGGATTTAGTTTACCTATCAAAATTGAATTAGTTTTAATTAAGTTGCTAATTAAATATTTGATTTTGTAAGTTGATTAAATTGGATTTAATCACCTATCAAAATTAAATTGGTTTTAATTATTTTCTTAATTAAATTGTTTTTAATTATATTCTTAATTAAATTGTTTTTAATTTTGTAATGATTTGTGAGCCCATGGAAATTAAATTAGATTTAATTTTATTTTGATTAAATAAGATTTAGTCCTCCCATGGAAATTAGATTGGATCTAGTTTCACTTGGATTAAATTATATTTAATCTTCCCATGATAATTAAATTGGATTTAATTATTTGTAAGTTAGATTTTTCGATCGCATGAAAATTAAATTGATTCAATTTTACTTTGATAAATTGGATTTAGTCTTGGTACTAAAATTGAATGGGATTTCATTTTCTAACAGTCAAATTGGATTTGATTATTAAATAAATTAGATTTATTTTTATGCTCATGTTCACATATATCATTGTGTATGTCATATGCTCGTTTTATGTGATGTTTACACCATCCATGAACTTAGGTTTTATATTTATGTTTGAGCATGTTTAAAATATATGTTGATTAGCCCATTGGTTTGGGCCGATCTAGAAAGTTCATGGAAGTGTGTATGTAAGTAGAATTACTAGGTGTTTTCTATGCTTTATATGCATGTTTGTGCTTTATAAATTAATTTGCATATTTGAGACCTTTATAATCAAATCCACTAGAATCTTACTTTCGATATTAACACACCAAGATTATGAAAATCTGGCATATGGATATGAAGACTCGTTCATGAATGGATTCCTTGAAAAGGGCATCCACAAAGAACAACCCATAAGTTTCACATCTGAGGCCGATTCTCATAAGGTCGACAAGCTGTATGAATCCACTTATGGATTTAAGCAAACCTCTCGTAGTTAGAATCTTCACTTTGATGACATAATTGAGAATTATGATATCATAAAAAATGAAGAAGAACCATCTGTGTGCAATAAGGCTAGTGGGAGCTAGATATCATTACTAGTAGTAAATGATATGAGCTCATTGAGTTGAATCAAGACATAAATCTCAAGTATACACTTCATAAAAAATTTGGGAGTAACCACTTTCATCCTTAGAATTTGCGTCTATGGAGATAGGGCAAATAGGATGATGGGGCCCTCCCAAGCTCTTTGCTTAGAATAAATCCTAAAGAAATTAGAATATAAGATCTAAGAAAGGGCTCTTGCCTAGTGAGGAAGAACAAACGGTAGACATAAAATATATCATGAAGTATTTGAGAAAAATTTAAGATATATTCTTCGTCTATGCCTGTAGGGAACTGATAGTGGAAATTTATACTTACTCGGACTTTAAGTCTGATAAAGAGATTAAAATTCCACTTTGGGTTTGTATTCACTCTCAACTGTGAAGTAGTAACCTGGAAGATTTCCTAGTAAATTACTCCACTACTGAGAATGAATATAAAATTGCCTTGAAGCCTTAGCGGTGGTCAAGGAATTTTGTTTGGATTTGAAGTTCGTGGTAGAACTTCTTTTGTTCCCTAGCATGGAGTTTGCATTTATCACTTTACTGTGATTGAAATGGAGCTAAAGCGCAAGCTGGAAAACCAAGGTATCACAAATCCAGACACGCCGAGAGATACAACATCTTTTGAGAGATCGTTGGAAAAGGTAATATAGCCTTGTAGAAAATGAACCTCAGTCGATAACACGGTTGACCCACTCGCTAAGACACTATCACAGACGGTGCTAAATTGACATCTTTAGAAGATGGGTATTATATACGAATTGGCATAGAGTGCAAGTGGGAGATTGTTGGGAAAGTGCCCCCCTTGATGCCAACGAGGAGACTAGAATATAAGGCACTAGTTTATATTGCACAACCCTTAACTAATAGAAAGACATTTAATACATTGTTCGTATAAGTCTTAATGGCATCTATAAGACTTGAACGAATAATAAGTCCATGTGAATCAAGGCAAATCTTCCACTCCTTATAGTGGTTAAGGGGGTAGGCACCGGAAAGTTTGGTACTTGATCACTTAAATGGTTCACAAGTCGGAGAATCTCAATTGTGCATTGAGATTCGTGTGGACTTGTATGACACATGCTCTGACTAGGAGTGCCATTCGAACACTATGGGATAGTGGGAGTTTGCGTCATAGATACATTGATGGGATTAATGTATTCGAACACGGCTCGTAGTAATCCAATCACATGGGTTTTTACTCATTGACTGTCAATGACTGGAGTACTGATTATGATAGTATGCGTGAGCCTTAGACCTGAGTAATCATGTTGAAGATGTGCTTGTACGTCAAGTCTGTCATTAGAGTAGTTAGATCCAATTCATCCGTTGGTGGGGTCAACCTCGAGGTGCGGCTTCATGGGCAAGTAGCAGTCTTAACTGATTAGCAAGAAGGAATTCACTGTCTCGAAAGTAAACAAGAAGTATCCTATGCGATCATCGGTAAATGAGATTAAAGTCTCTGGCCAGAGCTCATGAACTAACTCATGTTTGACACAGAGGGTAATTCTATTTTCTCATGTTACTATGATTCTTAGCATAGCATCGAGTCTTGTGAGTTTGAGATTCCATGACTCTCACTGGATCGGGATACGTCAGTGAAGGACTTATACTCATACCGTATTCATAATCTAGAGATTCGAAATGACATAGTCATTTCATACTCGGTTGGGCTACGATGTGGGGCCAAGGTGCTGCCTAGGTGTCACCCACATCCTTTGATATCCTCCCATTGTCAATCGAGACAAACCCAGAGAGTCGCGCTATAAAGGAATAGACCGGAAATCGTAGTTTTGTATTTGGAAGGTATTTTGGTAATTTGTCCTATGGTAGGATGAATTAATTAATTGGATGAACTAATTTAATTAGTTATTTAATTGGATTAAACAATGGTAAATTGAATTATTTAATTTGAATAATTAATTAACTGTGTTAATTAAATATTTAAATCGGAATATTAATTTAATGTATATTTAATTAATTGGATTAAATGTAATATAATTAAATTAAGTGGACTAAATTGATTGGGTCAATTTAGCCCACATGGGGAGTCCATTAAGGCCCATTTGGGCGTGTTTCACAGGCTTAAATTGGAGGGTTTTATAAAACCTCCAACACAAGCTAGAAGAAAAACAAGATAGACAATACTGAAATCCTCGACCAAAATACAAGACAGTAAAAGATTCATATTGTCTCTGCCTAGCCGCCATGGGAGATGATGAAGATTTCCAAAAGTCCGTTCCTGGATGCTGATCTACAGACGGGATGATTGGACCGTTAAAGATTCGCGAGGATTAATAGAATTCAAAAAAGGTAAGTTTTTCGCATTCTTCATTATATGTTAAAATCAACAAAAATCCACAAATTGATCTTGGCTTTTGGGAATCCGGATATGTTTTAAATTCCGCTGCGCATGATACCAGGTTTCCCAACAAACACATCTGGTAATTGATTTGCAATTTTTTGCAAATGAATGATCTTTTGAACTTCAAGTTCACATTCTTTTGTTCGAGGGTTAAAATGAGATAGTCTCGATTCATGCCATGTAATTTCTTGTCGTGCTTCAGGCACAAACTTGTCTCTCCCTAATCGTGGGAAAACAGACTCATCAAATTGACAATCTTCAAAACGTGCTGTAAAAAGATAATCTGTCATAGGTTCAAGATATCTAATAATTGATGGTGAGTTAAGTCCATTGTAAATACCTAACCTACGTTGTGGAGCCATCTTTGTGCGTCTGGGAGATGCAATAGGTACATAAACAGGACATTCGAATGTCCAAAGATGAAAAATATTTGGGGGTTGACCAAAAACAAGTTGTAGTGGAGAATATTTTTGATAAGTTATTGGTCTAATTTTAGCTAAGGAAGCAGCATGTAATATAGCATCTCCCCAACAAGATGAGGGTAATTTTTATCTCATAAGAAGTGGTCTAGCAATCCATTGTAAACGTTTAATGAAAGACTCAGCTAAACCATTTTGAGTGTGTACATACAGTACTGGATGTTCAACATCAATTTCCGTTGACAAACAATAATCATCAAATGCTTTCAAGGTGAATTCACTAGCATTATCTAAATGAAATTTTTTGAATAGGATAATCCGGAAATTGTTCTCTCAATCTAATTCTTTGAGCAAGCAATCTAGCAAATGCAATATTACTTGTAGATAAAAGGCATAAATGTGATCATTTAGTGGATGTATCTATTAAAACCATAAAATATCTAAATGGACCACAAGATGGATGTGTTGGTCCGCATATATCTCCTTGAAGTCTTTCAAGAAAAGATGGTGACTCTACAATGACTTTAGAGGTGATGGTGTTGGGTTTCACAAAAAATATGCAGCGGAAGGTTTAAAATACCCACATTGTTTTCTCAATTTGCATATTGAATCATGAACTCGCTAAAACGAACTATAACGTACACGTTGAAGAGAAGTGGTTGGAGAACTCGATCCTCCTTAAAAAATTCGAATGTTTGAAGCCTCCAAGCCTTCAATCCTCGTGCTATCCAATCTTTACGAATTCCTTGAAGCTTTCTTGAATTTTTTATCCGAACAACGAAAACAAGTTATCGGTAAATAATCACGCGGATTGATGGACAGAAAAATTTCTTTCACTTCTTCCTTGTTGACCGACGGCTAGGGTGTTTTGGAGAGAGGGAGAAGTTTTTCTTTTTCTTTCTAGGAGAGTTGTGTGCATTGTTAATTCATCTAGGTCACAAGTCTTTAAGTGATGTATTTTATATCACTTGACTTGTTGACCAAGACAAGAGGCACGAGTCCAAGTTGGGCATCCTAATGGACGCCCAACCCACCCATATGAGGTGTCCACACGCACCCTCTTATTTGGTTCGGCTTGTCTCTTGTTTTAATTAATTATTTATTATATACAATAAATAAATAAATAAATTTATTAATTTATTTTCTTAAGAAATTAATTAATAATTAATCTTATATTTATAATTAATTATCTCATCTAATGAGCAATTAATTAATCATATTTAATTTATCTCATAAATTAAATCTCCTAGAATAAAATAGAAAAATCCTTTTATTTTTCTTTATCAATCCTTTAGAGCGACTCTTTAGGTTCGTTTCGTCTGACAATTAGAGAAATCCAAAGGAAGTGGGTAACATCTAGCCAGTCACGTGGCCTACTTCGTAGCCCAAACAAAATCGAATGAATGGATCATTCCACAACCTTCCAATCGTAAATTCCGTATATGTATAAACCTTTTGTTCACGTGTCTCAGTCAAGTAAGAGTCATGGTGATGTCAAAATTACTGAACTTGACCATATGTATTAATTATAATAATACGAAATCATTGAGTTCAATTTAGTGCCCTACACAATCGTCTCTATTGCTTTGTTCAAAGACTTTGATCTCCATTATCTATAATCACATAGGACACTTTCTCATTCACTTATGAGAAAGCAAATCTCATGTTAGTTATCAGCTACGACTGCCACTTGCCCATCAAGCTGCATTTCGAGGTCGACCCCACCAATGGGTGAATTGGGTCTAACTACTCTAGTGACAGACTTGACGTCACAAGTGTATCCTAATACTTCAGATCAAAGGTTCACCTATACCTATTACAAATAATCAGTTTTTTCATTGGCAGTCACAGAGTGAATACCCATGTGACAGAACTGATGCGAGTCGTGTTCGAGCATATCAATTCCACTGATTTAACTACAACATTAAGCTCCCACCATCACATGGTGTTCTACTGGCACTCCCATGTCAAAGCTCAAATTGTAAAAGTATTCCTAGTCTTCATTTGTCCATTAAAGACTTCATATCACTTGCGAACTTGTTTAAGTAATCAAGATCAATCTCTTTAGTGCCTATCTTCCTATCCCATAGGAAGTAAAGAGATTGCACTAAAAACATGGATATAACGCTTTACACTACTTATAGATGCAGATAAGATTTAAATGAAAACAAAACAATTCCTTTTATTAATATAAGATAATAAGTTTATTACAAGTGGGATGCCCTATCATTCTATCCTCTATAGCATCTGAGGGCATCATCCTAACAATCTCCCACTTGCACTCAGTGTCACTCTTTGTGGCATCTTATACCCATCATTTCCAGGTGTCGGTGCAGAACAACTTGAGGTAGTGGTTTGGTGAATGGGTCAGCTACATTGTCAGCTGAGACTATTTTCTACACTGCTATCTCTCCCTTACCAACGATCTCCCTGATGATGTGAAATCTTCTCTCAATGTGTTTAGACTTGTTATGAGACCTTGGTTCCTTAGCTTGCGCTATCGCTCCATTGTTATCATAATAAAGTGGTAATGGGAGCTCTGCACTAGGAACCACTTGAAGTTATCCTAGAAACTTTCTCATCTAAACAACTTCTTTGGCTACCTCTGAGGCTGCCACATATTCTGCTTCAATCGTGGAAGCAGTGATTGTGCTTTGTTTGGAACTTTTCCAAGACACCGCCCCACCATTAAGCGTGAAAACAAACCCTGAAGTGGATCTTCAATCAACCACATCAGACTGAAAGTCTAAATCAATGTAACCCTCCATCTTCAGATCTCCACCACCATAGATGAGAATCATATCCATAGTTCTTTTAAGATACTTTAGGATATTCTTCACAGCTATCAAATGTTCCTTTCCCGAGTTTGCCTAAAATCGACTCACCATGCTTACTGCATAAGCAATGTCAGTTCTTGTACACAATATTGCATACATCAGGCTACCAACTGCATAAGCATAGGGTACATTGCTCATCTCCTTTCTATCTTCCTCATTTTGAGGACATATAGACTTAGATAGTGTACTCCATGTCTCATGGAAGCCACATCCCTTTACTACTTCATCAAAATGAAGATTCCAGCTTCTAGATACTTGCTTGAGACAGTATATGGACCTCTCAAGTTTACATGCTTTACAGATACTAGTCTCAGATACAAAACCTTTTGGTTGTTCCATATAGATGTCCTTTTTCAAGAATCCATTTAGAAAAGCAGTTTTGACATCCATCTGCCATATCTCATAGTCTAAGTATATAGCTATGTGTAACAGTATTCAGATGGACTTTATCATGGCCACGGGCGAAAAGGTCTCTTGATTGTCAATTCCTTCTTTTTGACTATAGCCATTTGCTACGAGCCTGGCTTCCTTGCCATCGCCACCAATCTTTCCTTTGTAGATCCATTTTCATCCTATAGGTTTGATACCTTCAGGACAATCTACTAAGGTCCAGACTTGGTTCGATTGCATAGAATCCATCTCTGTTTCAATTGTTTCTCGCCATCTTGAAGCGTCGACATCCACCATCGCTTGATCATAGGTAGAGTAATCATCTTCATGACATTTTTCTACTACAGTGTGGGCCTCTAGATCCCTCTACAGTAGATACACATACCTCTTAGGTTCATGCGGTATTCTACTAGATTTACGTAGTGGTTGTGCTACTTTGGACCAGCTCTTGGTTCTTGGACAGATGTCACGGTGGGAGTTTCATTTTGTTGTTGTAGAACAATTTTTCTACCTTTGCCCCCTTCCAAGATGAACTCATCCTCAAGGAAGTGGACTTGTAGGGCCATAATGATCATTTGATCATCATGTAGGTTTTAGGATAACCAATTAAACATCCCATTAGGGACCTTGTCTCCAATTTCTCTACTTTAGTCTTTTTGACATAAGCAAGACATCCCCAAATCTTGATGTGGTTAAGACTTGGTTTCATATTATTCCATATCTCATGTGGAGTTTTAGGAATGGATTTGGAGGGATATCTATTCAATATATAAGTAGCAGTAAGGAGCGCATGTCCTCACAACAAAATGGGTAAATTAGTGTGGCTAAACATGGGACGAACCATGTCCAATAATGTTCGGTTTCTATGCTCGGCTACTCTATTCAATTGAGGAGTTGCTGATGGTGTTAGTTGTAAGATTATTCCTTATTCCCTAAGGAACTCATCAAACTCGGCGCTCATGTATTCTCCTCCACTATCTGAACGTAGTCTTTATATTTGGCTAGTTTGATTTTCTTCTAAAACTTTGAATTCTTTAATCTTTTAAAGGATTCAGACTTTTGCTTCATCAGATACACTAGACCATATCTTGAATGATCGTTTGTGAAAGTGACGAGTACTAGAAACCTCCATGAGCCATTTCTCCAAATGGTCCACAAACGTCGGTATGCACTAATCCTAGGACTTGAGTAGCTCTTTCAAAAGTCCATGTGAAAGGAGATCTAGCCATCCAGCCTAAGATACATGATTCACATGTTGGATAGGGATTCGATCCCAGTGAGCTTAAAAGCCCATCTTTCTCCATTTTGTGGATCTTGTGCTCTCCAGCATGGCCTAGTCTAAGATGCCACTTAAGTCTTAAGTGAGCTTCTTGCCTACCACGTTTATGTGTTACAACATTCATAACAGAAGAATTATGGACACTCCAATAATACAAACCATTAACTAAAAATGAATTGCCAACCTTTTTATTACCATAATAAATGTCGCAATTCAAATCAGAAAAACGGAATGTATAACCAATCTTAACTAATATAGGAATGGAAACAATGTTCTTAAGCCCCTTGGGCAAAACCAAAATATCATTTAAAAATAATAAATGTTCAGAATTCAAAATTAAAGAAGTAGATCCAATCCTAGTAGTTGCGACGCTTTCTCCATTACCTACTTTGATCAGCACTTTTTCTCGGCCCAGGTTTCTAATTTCTCTCCAGATTCTGATCCATACAACACACATAAGCACTATCCTCTGAGTCCAAAATCCATGAAGTAGAAAAAACGATCATAGAACAATTAGTTTCATAAACGAAAAGTTCCATACCTTTTGCGCCTTTGCCTAATTTAGGAAAGTTACTCTTCCAGTGGCCAAACTCACCGCATTGTAAGCATATGTGTGTTTCCTTAGGCCCTTTACTCGTGCAACCATGTTCTAATTTCTTTTGAGTTCTTTTGGATACTTCTAAAACCCTTGAGCCTTTCCCTTACCCTTTTGAACGCCCCCTTTTGCTCCTAGCTCGCCAACCTGACTTTTGTTTGCCTTCTTCTTCTTAGATTTATACTTTTTAGGTCCAGAAGAAATGACTAAGGAAGTTTCCTTTCCCTTTGGTTTTATTTGAGATTGTGTAGTAACCAACTTGTTCATTAGCTCTGCTAAATTGCACTCTATCTCATTATAGTTAAAGTTAACCACAAATTGGGAGAAGGAATCAAGAAGAGACTACAAGATTAAGTCAGTTTGAAGGATGGCGTTCATGGTGAAGTTGAGAGCTTCCAATATCTCAATCCTCGATATCATTTTGAGGTCATGATCACCAACCTTATCACTTTCTTTCACCTTGGCTCCGAAAAGCTCTTTCGATATCTCATTTCGTGTAGTTCGACTGTGCTCACCATAGAGCTCACCCATGTGTGCCAGGATAGCTCTTGTAGTGGGCATCTTATCGTGTGGCCTTTGAAGTTCATTAGTCATAGATCCCAACATGTATCCCTTAACCCAGATGTCGTCCTTGATCCATTTTTCATGGGCTTGGACTTCTTCCTCACTAGCACTTATCCTAGCTAGAGCCGCCGAGACATCAGCCTCCAAGACATATCCCAGAGATTCCATATTGAGAACAATCCTCAAATTTCTCAGCCAATCCACATAATTGGGTCCATTCAGGGTATTCTTTTCGAGTAGAATTGAAAGTGGGTTTGTCATATTGAGAGAGATAAACAAGGAAATAACTGCAGAAATAAACTAGATTTAATTAGATTACTTGTAATTTACTTAACTAAGAAAAATTAGGGACTTTAAAATTCATCATGGCTCCCACTGCATTTTTCGAATCCTACACTCCCATGTAGAAATCGGGAATCATCATTAGCATCGATTCCACAGTGGGTATTGAGGTCTTCAATTAATTAAATGCGGTGCAACCTAACCGATTTCTGGCCCATTAGTCATTTGAAGTGATGTCTTACATCAATTTATCTCATCAATGTTTCAATACCTTTCCCCATAATTCACCAAGCCACAACCTAACCAATTTCTAAGCTCGTGAACTATCCGAGTTTATTCCCACTAACTCCTTTAATCTAACATTTGAATTTCACCTTGCAACCTAACCGGTTTCTGGGGTGAAATATGCTTCGACTAAGGCATCTCATGCACTTAATAAATTTTTTAATTATTTTCAATTGCATAACCCCCATAACTGGGAAGCATTACACATTTGTAGTAATTTTAATTTTAATAAGCTTAGTGGAGGGCGAGGATGTCCCACATCCTTTACTAACTCAGTATTATTTAATTGGGAGAATTTAAATTGTCAAAAGTTTGGTCTCACTTTGCACATTAGTCAATTTATATAGCACAAGTATTATATATTGAACTGCATTGATTTATACTATTAATAAACATGCCTATCAATATATATAAATTTAATTAAATATATAAAACCATCACACTCAATCATGAACTTTTACTAGAGGGCCCGAGCCAATGGACCATCACAAAAAGGTAAAAAACCTATCTAATCTTCATGGGCTTCTTGTCTCCACCAGTCTTGAACTATTCTATTACAATGCTTTAAAACAACCTAAACATTATTTCTAAGAAAGCAATAAATAGCCTCAATTCGGGCTTTACAACCATAGAAAGAAAGGTACATCGAATAAAACCAAAGTCTATGACCGGTATCTCCATCACATAAGACATGCTCGTAACATTTAATATATGCTCGCAATATTAAAACACTTATGTTGATTGTTTAAAATCTTAGACCAACTAAAAATTCCCTAATAAAATTCTTAATTTTATATATTCTTTGTTTCAATTAAAATCAATCTAGTCCTACTAGATGGCTTAGATATACAAAATTATTAATTAAGTATATCTACATTTAATTAAAATAATATCCAACTAAAATGAATACATAACATATCGAATCTTATTTTATTATGATTTAAATTCATCATTAATTGGAAAAAACTTTTTATTTGATTAAAGAATTAATTATTAATTATTCATGAAAAATAATTTATATTCCTTATTCAAATATCTAAGTGATTTCCAACTCGAGAAAAAATAATAATAATATTTAATCCATAAATTAATTATTAATTTTTAAGAAAAGTAATTAATTATTCTAATTAAATATATTTATTCCAATTAATCTTATTGTGCTCGATTTCATCAAACCCGAGTCACCATCCTTTTGGTCCACTCGGATTTAATTTAATTGGACCCAAAATTAATTAATTGAAAATTATACACGAGCTATTAATTTATATTGGGCTAGTTTTAATTAAAATCCAAATCATTAACCCATTGGTCCATTTGGAAAAAAATAAATTAAGCCCAAACTAACTAATAAGTTAAGATTTAAGTAATTCTCCAATTGGACTTAATTTTTATTATTCCGGGTCATCATCTTTTTGACCCACTGGATAATTAAAATTTACCCAAAACTCGAATACTAAATTTGACCTAATTCATAGCCCAATTTTCAAGCCCAGTTCCTTAACCCATTTCAGCGGGTCGTGTGTCAATCGAGCCGTGTAAGCGCACAGCGCTGTGCGCCGTGCACTCGGGGCCTTCGAGCCCCATTTTTCCTCGTTGTTTGATTTTTCTAATATCATAAAATTTTCCAGATTTATAATAAACATAAAATTCAAATTCTAGGCTAAAAACTATAAAAAAACACAGATTTAATAACGCATAAATCGCATGCTTCAAAAACACATAATATGCATATAAAAAATCACATAATTTTGATCAAATATGCAAATCAGAAATTGACTCTGATACCACTGTTGGGTTTCATGAAAAATACGCAGCAGAAGGTTTAAAATAGCCACAATGTTTTCTCGATTTGCATATTAAATCATGAATTCACTAAAAGGAATTATATATAATGTACTCGTTGAAGCGAAGTGGTTGGAGAACTCGATCCTCCTTCAAAAATTCGAATGGTTGAAGGCTCCAAGTCTTCAATTCTCGTGCTATCCAATCTTCACGAATTCCTTGAAGCTTTCTTGAATTTTTTATCCGAACAACGAAAACACATTGTCTCTAAATAATCACGCGGATTGATGGACATAAAAATTTCTTCCTCTTCTTCCTTGTTGACCGACGACTAGGGTGTTTTGGAGAGAGGGAGGATTTGTTCTTATTCTTTCTAGGAGAGTCGTATGAATTGTTAATTCATCTAGGTCAAAGTCTTTAAGTGATGTATTTTATATCACTTGACTTGTTGACCAAGATAAGAGGCATGAGTCCAAGTTGGGCATCCTTAAGGACGACCAACCCACCCATAAGAGGTGTCCACATGGACCCTCTTATTTGGTTCGGCTTGTTTCTTGTTTTAATTAATTATATATTATTTAATTTATTTATTTATTATATCCAATAAATAAATTGATTAATTAAATAACCAAATTAATTAGATAAATTAATTCATTAATTTATTTCCTTAAAAAATTAATTGATAATTAATCTTATCTTTATAATTAATTATCTCATCTAATGAGCAATTAATTAATCATATTTAATTTATCCCATAAATTGAATATCCTAGAAATTAATTATAAAGGAATCCAAAGGAAGTGGGTAACACCTATCCAGTCACGTGGCCTACTTTGTAGCCCAAACGAAATCGAATGAATGGATCATTCAATAACCTTCCAATCGTAAATTCCGTATACGTATAAACCCTTTGTTCACGTGTCCCAGTCAAATGAGAGTCATGGAGATGCCAAACTCACTGAACTTGACCATATGTATTAATTATAATAATACGAGATCATTGAGTTTGATTTAGTGCCTTGCACATCGTCTCTGTTGCTTTTGCCAAAGACTTTGATCTCTATTATCTATAATCACATACGACACTTTCTCATTCACTTATGAGAGAACAAATTACATGTTAGTTATCAGCTAAGACTACCACTTGCCCATAAAGCCGCATTTCGAGGTCGACCCCGCCAACGGGTGAATTGGGTCTAACTACTTTAGTGACAGACTTGACGTCACAAGTGTATCTTTAGCCTGATACTTCGTGTCAAAGGTTCACCTATACCTATTACGAATAATCAGTTCTGTCATTAACAGTCACAGAGTGAATACCCATATGACAGAACCGATGAGTTCGAGCATATCAGTTCCACTGATGTACCTACAACCTTACACTCCCACCATCACATGGTGTTCGACTGGCACTCCCATGTCAAAGCTCAGACTGCAGTATTCCTAGTCTTTATTTGTCCATTAACGTATCCATATCACTTGCGAACTTTTTTAAGTAATCAAGATCAATCTCTCTAGTGCCTATCTTCCTATCCCCTAGGAAGTAGAGAGATTGAACTGAAAACATGGACAAAAGATTTTACACTACTTATAGATGCAGATAAGATTTAAATGAAAATAAAACAATACCTTTTATTAATATAAGATAATAAATTTATTATAAGTGAGATGCTCTATCATTCCATCCTCTATGGCATCTGAGGGCATAATCAATTTTGCAAAAGAATCTTTTGGTTCTATAATGGGTGACCATATTTCGATAATACGACGCATTATTATTGATCCCGGATGTCCAAGACAATCATGCCAAAGCTTAAATATCTTTCGATTGGAACACTTCTGGTGTACCAATACATTGGATTCAATAGTTTTCATGATCGTATCCGAAGAGAAAAGCAGGCAGTTTTTCTAGTATGAGCTTCTGATTCAAACTATGTGAAGTAATTAGTAAGTACTCTATACTGCCTTCATTAATAGTCTCGATATGATAACCGTTGAGACGTATAACTTTGAAACTGAGTAAATTTCCTCTGGACTCAGATGAATATAAAGCATCATTTATATGAAGCTTTGTAGCATTAGATAGAACTATATTTGCTCTTCCGAAGCCTTTAATCAGATCTATTGGACTTAATATGGTGGTAACATTAGCTTTGGTGAATGTTAGATCATCAAATACTTTTTATTCTTTAAGATAGCCTGCATCGTTGCACAATCTACCAAGCATAAGTCTCCAATTTTGTGTGGATTTGTTAAACCATCATAAAAATCCATGCTTGTATGATAATATAAGATATATTAAAGTCAATGTAAGTATAAGCACATAAAATTATAATAAACTTAAAAAATTATCGTGATATTCAAACATCAAATGTTACTTTGTATTGATCCTAGGAAATTGATAATTAATGAGAAAATTAAGATACTGGCCCTTAGGCTCAGTCAAACCTCCGAAGTTATTTTAAATATGATCTTCAGGATCGTTGTCTTTCAGGAGGCTTATATATCTCTTCTTATCTCTTTGCACAAAACTTAATCTACCATTAAATTTAGGTAAAAGTTTGAACATTATTAATACTTTCAAAATATGGCAACTTCAGGTGCACAAATTTTAAAACTTGTAACTTCAGGTTTATCAAGTCATAAAAAACCTTAAGGAATATTATTCACTTCTGGTGATATTCTATCCTTTAAATAGCTCAAAAGAATAAGTAATATATATATAATTTTATGAAAAGACAGCAAAGTAAATTAATTTTACTTAGCAATCCTGTTGGGATGCTTGATTTCTTTTCTTAATGCAAAATTCACATATTCTGGGTGAACCTCAATATAAATGATCTATCATAAATACTGGTTGCTACGAATAATTAAGTAAGCAACAAATCCAAGTTCATATAAATATGAACATTACGATCTCAATCATAAAACACTACAACAAAATACACATATTAGGACACTTTTGTAGGGATTTTTGGGACACTTGTCAAATTTTATCAATTAAATAAATCTATTCTATTACGCGGGGAAAAGAAAGGCTTGCTTTTTTCACCTTTCGCGGTCTAATATTTTCCCCTGTTCCTTTTCCCCCCACTTTTCTCAAAGATTTCTCGTGCTTCTTTCGCTCCCACTTTCATCAGCGACACTTCAATCTGCTCAAGTAGGGTTCCCATCTTCTCCGAGAAACTACGTAAAGTCTCTCTTCCCCTCTCACTCCATCCCCCTCTTTGATTCCCTCTTCATCTTCTCTAATTTTATTTTTCATTTAATCTAAAAATGTAGGGTTTAACTGAAATCTTCAACCAAAAAATTGGCCTTCACTTATCCTCTCTCGTTCTTTGCTTTGCAATTGGGATATACTTCTCTTTTGGATGGCGACATCACCGCTTTGCAATTGATTCTACTGTAATCAGCCATTTTGCTTTCTCGTTGTTTTTTTTTTTTAAAAAAAAACTTTCAATTTCTTGAAGATTATTTAGATTTCTCACAAATTTATAGTAATAAAACCTTTCATTGCAAAATTGAATAATAGAATGTATGTTGTCGTGCAATTTTCTTAATTTTTTTAGGGCAAAGTATAAAACACACAGTAACATTTTGTCTCTTCCTTTTCAATTAAAAGTACAACAAACTTATTGAAAGCAAATTTGATGGTTTGAAGCAATTTCAGTTTTTTTCCTATTAGTGGACCTAAATCTTGGTATTATAAACGTGTATGTGTGTTTGGATTGAGGATTATAAGGACGATGTCATAGGAGGGAAAGAGTTGCAGTGATATAAAAATATTTGAAGGGTGAATAACTTTTGTTTTTTGCTCAATTATTTGATTTTCTTTTGAATTATAAGAGATGGGCGGAACAAGTTGTACAATGCTTGATGTTAATGAATTTTTGGGTGCTAAATTTTGTTATATCTTGGGATTTACATTTCATAAGATTTTATTGTATTGGTATCTTACATCATTTGCATTAAAAAAAAAAGCAGTAACATTTTTCCTTGAATTGATTAACTATGTCAAGTTTCAAATATATATATAATATTGATAATATCTCGAAAAGAGTGCATTTTATTTGACGATACAAGTATAAAACATTTATATTACGTGAAAGATTAGGTTATACTATCTTAACAGATGGATATTTATATTTCACTTTACTAGATAGGAACTTTCTTATATATAACTTTTTCTTTATACATTTTGTAGATAGTAGATTGGTGACGATAGTACACAACTGCATCTTTTCGTGGTTATCTTGATATCTTCAAAGGCAATGACATTTTTCTATTTATTTCTATCTTCTATTAAATTGTTTTTATGATCAAAAGTTTTTATTCCTTAATAATGTTTTACCGTCGGAATGTTCATGGTATTTTCAATACTTGGTGTTGTTATCATTATTTGTTACGTGTCTGTTTGATATATGATCTAGTTCTTTATACAAAGTAGTGATGGGGCACACTCGATGTACATGCAAATTAAAAAAATTATTTAAGGTATTCTTTTAAAAGATAAATCACATTTTCATCTAAATAAAGATAAGTTACCTTAACTTTTTCATAGTTAATTTCTTATGGTTTAATATATGAAATGGTCAATTAAGTACATTCCTTTAAAAACGTAATAAGTTGGTTCATTAACCCTCTCTTTACTAAATAGTATGAATCCTATATATTTGACTTAATTTTAGTTATAAACTTTGGAGGGTTTCATGTCATTTCATATGTATAATTATTATGATTGAGATATATATTTCATTTTAGTAGGTCTCAAATGGATAAGAGTTGGATGCGTAAACCAAGATCAACAAAAGACTATGAAAGAAGGTTAAGTGAATTTCTTGATATGACTTTTGGTCATGTGTGCCTCAATAGAAAAATTCATTGTCCATGCAAATTTTGTAAGAATGCAAAATGGGTAAATAGAGATGTTGCTAAAGAACATCTAACAGTCGATGGGTTTATGAAAGGTTACACAAATTGGGTAGCACACGGGGAAGATTACTCGTCTGGTCAAGTTAATTTTTAGCAAAATAGTGAATTTAATATGACAGATGATATGCAAGGGTTGGTACATGATGCTTTTGGAATCAACGATACAGATTTAAACATGGAAGAAGAACCAAATGAGCAAGCAAAAACTTTCTTTAAGTTGTTAGATGATGCTCGACAAGAATTATATTCGGGATGTAAGCAATTTTCTAAACTTGCATTTCTCATTCGACTCTTTCAACTCAAATATACTGGTAAATGGTCTAATAAGACATTTACGATGCTTCTTGAGCTGTTGAAAGAGGCATTTCCTGATGCAACCCAGTCATTGCCAAATCTTACTATGAAGTACATAAGATAATTGGGGCTTTGGGACTTGCATGTATCAAAATTGATGCATGCCCTAATGATTGCATGTTGTATTGGAAAGAGCATGAGAATGATGCATTTTGCCATGTTTGTAAAACATCCCGATATGCTCAAGCTGAAAATGACTCAATTAATGAAGATGATTCGTCGACCAAGTTTAAAAAAATTCCAGCCAAAGTGTTGAGATATTTCCCACTAAAGCCAAGGCTTCAAAGAATCTCTTTGTCATCCAAAACCTCATCGTTTATGAGATGGCACCAAGATGATCACACTAAGGATGGTTGCATGAGACATCCTAGCGATTTTCCTCTTTAGCACGATTTTGATCATCAACATCCTAATTTTTTCAAAGACGCAAGAAATGTAAGACTTGGTCTAGTAGCCGATGGATTTAGTCCATTTAGGACTATGAGTGTTACTCACAGCACATGGCCTATCATATTGACTCCATATAACATACCTACATGGATGTGTATGAAAGAAACTTTTATTCTTTCTTACACTACTGATTCCTGGTCCATCAACTCCTGGAAACAACACTAATGTATACTTGCAACCTTTAATAGAGGAACTGAAAGAATTATGGGATGGGGTTGACACATATGATGCATCAAGAAAGTAAAACTTTTGTATGCGTGCAGCTTTGTTATGGACTATCAATGGTTTTCCAACTTATGCAAATGTGTTTGGTTGGAGCACAAAGGGAGACTTAGCTTGCCCACCATGTCATAGTAACACATGATTTAAGTTATTATACAATAGCCACAAAGAGTTACATGGGTCATTGCAGGTTTTTGAATGGCGATCATCCTTATAGGAAAGATGCTAAATCTTTTGATGGCAATGAAGGAATTAACTGGATTTGACATAAGATTTGGGAACAAAGTAACTGATAATCCAGTTTTTCCTCACAATTGGAAAAGGCGAAGCACTATTTTCAACTGTCATATTGGAAAGATAATTTATTGATGGGAAGAGAATTTTAGATGTAATGCATATCGAATTTTTTTTTTGTGATAGTCTATTGAGGACTTTATTAAATCTTGATGGGAAGACTAAAGATCATGAAAATTCTCGTCTTGATTTGCCAGATATAGGCATAAGACGAGAACTTCACCCTGTGTATCTTGATCCTGGAAGAAAATATTTACCTGCTGCATGTTTTTCTATGAGTAAAAGGGAGAAGAATTGTTTCTTGAAGTTCTTAAAAATGTGAAAGTTCCTGATGACTATGCATCAAACATATCGAAGCATGTTCAAGTTAAACCACCTAAAATCTCAGGTTTGAAAAGTCATGACAATCACATCTTGATGCAACAGTTACTTCCAGTTGCTTTGCGTAGAGTTTTGCCAAAGCATGTCAGAACAACTTTGATTAATTTATGCGCTTTCTTTAGAAAACTATCTTCTAAAGTTCTTAACCCTCGAGATTTGATTCCTTTGGAAGAAGGGATTGCCAAAACTCTTTGTGCCTTAGAGAAAATCTTTCCTCCATCATTCTTTCATATCATGATTCATTTACCAATTCCTTTGGCATATGAGGCTCGAATTGCGGGATCGGTGTAATATCACTGGATGTATCCTATTGAGAGGTAATATTATTTTTTGTCATTATTGTTTTACTTTATTATTAGTGAATTTTTTGAAGATTTTTATATTATTGAAATATTAGGTATCTATCAACATTAAAATTATACGTGCGAAGCCGAAGTCATCCCGAGGGTTCTATTGAAGAGGCATACTTGATGGATATGCATTTGATTTTTTGCTCTAGATACTTAGAAGAAGTGGAGACAGAATTCAACAAGGTTAAAAGAAATGATGATAATGGCGGTAATGCCATGGTAGAGTTTCCCATTTTCTCTAATCATGGGCGTCATATTGGGAGGCAAGACTCAATAGTTTTTGACAAGGAAACACTTACCAAGGTACATCAGTATGTGTTGTTCAATTGTCATTCAATTGACTCATTCATCGAGTAAGAATTTTCCTAGTATAATTGTTTTTTATCTTATTTTATTTTACCTTATATTCTTCTCATTCATGTTCGATTTCATGTAGACAACACAAAACCATTGTTAAAAATCAGAACACTCATCTTAGTTTAAAGGATGTCGAGCGCATTCACAGTGACACTTTTTCAAGATGATTTTGAGAATTATGTAAGTTGATTATTTACTATGTTATTTTGTATTCTCCATACCCTGATTCTCTTTTAGAATGATTAATTTATATTTTTTTAATTGATTAATAGGTTGAGAATATGCATCTCATTGGAAATCCAATGTCAAAGGAACTTAGGGCCTCAGCTCAAGGCCCCAATCCAGTAGGGAGGAGATATATAGGGTTTATTGTCCATGGCTTTCGATTCCACGGGAAAAAATTTGGAAAAAGAAGAACACAAAATAGTGGATTAGTTTTTACTACACAAACCAGTAGTTATGATAGCAGAAATGATGTCAATCCTATTGTTGGTGATGTCTCTTACTATGGGGTGTTAAAGGATATTAATGAATTAGACGACTTTGAGGGAGGAAAAACTGTATTGTTCGAGTGTGATTGGGTGTCAGCAGGAAGGGCACAAAAGCAAGATGAAACTGGCTTCACTTTAGTCAATTTTTTTAGGTCAATGCAACATAATGAGCTATTTGTGCTAGCTTCTCAAGCACAACTGATTTTTTATATAGAAGATCCAATAGAAAAAGGTGGTAGGTTGTTGTGAGGGTAAAAACTAGGGATTCTTTTGATATGGATCCAATTTTGAGCTTAGATGGAGGGATACTTCAGTACACTTCTAGTAATGATGGCCAATTGCATGCTGGAGATGAGCATGGGTTCAAGAGGATGTAGAAGGAATTATAGTTGGAGAAATTGAGAAGTGATTTGTTTTTATCACCAAATAGTATTATGAATTTAATAGATGTGGACTGTACTTATAATTAATGTCTTCTCTTTTAATCGTTGATCTTTATTTCATTTATCTAATTGTCACATTTTTAGATGTTTATACATTTCTATTAAATGACACTATGAATGCTCCTTATCATGGTAAGTGTTATGTGTCAAATTTTATTTCTCTATTATTCATATTTATATATCAAATTTACATGATCGATAGAGTTTTAACTAATCTATTTTTTTATATTTGCAGATTATGGCTCCTAGAACTAGACAGCGCACTAAGCGCCCTAGGCATGAGGTATTAGAGCAGCGCCCCCAACTCTTAGGGTTGGAGTCTACTCGACATGGTGCTAATCAAACATAATCAAGTTGTATAAATTGATTTTAATCATAAAAAAAAGTTCAGTGTAGAAAATTATAGAAACTGAATCTGAAGTACATTTAAATTTATAAGTTGCAATTTTTGAAGTTTCCAAATGCTCAGATTCAGGTGGGAATTTTAATCCGCATGATGCAACTACAGTTCAATCAAATCTAAACAGAAATACACGAGATAGAGCCACTGAAGATATAACCTCAACTCAAGACGATCCCATTGATGTTGAAACAGAGGCAGGTAAGTACCATTTTATTATATATTATTACAATAGAGAAAAATATAATGCTTACATTGTTATTTTTGTAGTTGCCAATAAAAGAAAAAGAGTAAGAGGACTGACTTGCATGCCTAAAGTTTGGAGGGCAATAGCCTGATGAGCTTGTCGCTGTTTTATTTAATGATCTTGGGCAACCAAATGATGAATTGAAGACTTGCACTTTGTCTCATTTCCTTGGTACAATTGCAATCAATGGAAGATATTGTCCACTTCATTGTATAGATTGGAGACTAATGCCACGTTTTTACAAAGACGAAATGCTAAAAATTGTCAAGGCTATTCATTTCATTATAATTGAGTTTCTTTAACTATGTATTCATTTCTTAAATAAATTTCATTGGTATATCAGGAAATTTTAAAATTTCTGTTTGTAGGCAAAGTTTGAGTTACCTCTGGGAAAGGAGCCTTATATTTTAAAATCAATTAACAAGAAATGACGAAATTGGAAGAGCTACGTAAAGAGCCTGATTTTGACCCTAACATACCCATTGAGCAGCAAATGCTAGACATACCTAGCCGGGTCGATGAAGATCAATACAAGGTCTTGGCTAAGGATTGGATGTCTGACAAATCTAAGGTATAATACATATAAAACTAATTATATAATAGGTAATTTTATTCTAAATTTTACACGGTTCTTACTTATTAATTTGTTCTATTGTTTTCAAACTCCTTAGAAAATAAGTGAAAAAAACAAACAGACTCGTGCTACGTTGGAATTGCTTCATCGCATGGACAAGAAAAGCTTCGCTATAGTAAAAGAAATAATGGTAAACTTTATTTTGTATTCAGTCAGGTCTGATTTATATATATTTAATTATATAAAGTCTTCTCTTAATATGTGATTAATATCATGTAGAAGAAAAGGCTTGGTCAATATCCCACACGAGCTGAATTGTTTGAAGAGTGCTACTATAGGCAAGATGGTTCACTTACAAGTGAAATGATACGTGAATTAGTTTTAAGTTAAATATATTATCTTATGCTTCTATTTGTTGTTTATTTTAACAATATAGTTAAGTAAAAGTTCTAATATTCAGTGTCGCATAATTATGTTATAGAAACAAATGAAAGAAGTAGCAGAGCAAGAAAAAGAAGTAGCAGAGCAAGAAAAAGAAGTAGCAGAGCAAGAACCTGAATGTTCAAATGACAATGATTGTGTTCCTTACCTTAATGATGCATATGCAAAGATAATGGGCCAAGACAAGCATGGATATTTGCGCATGTATGGTATGGGAGTGACACCAGTTGATGTTTGTGGGGCAATACCTAGTCGTGATGTAAGTTATATATTGGCTATGGAGTATAAAAGCAAGTATATGGAAGCAGTAGAGAAATTTGATGCATTAAATGCGAAAGTAGAAAGTTTGTCAGCTTTAGTAAATGGGAAGCACAATCTGTTGGACAAGTTCAAAATATTCCTCTTTCATCTTCAAACAATCAGCACTCGTCTGCATCAATGTCACATCCAATGCACAATCGGGTAAAAAAAAATTGACTTTTTTTGGATTTTACATAGATAAGTTGAAGTATTTGATTTTTAAATCCAAGCAATATAAAATGCAGGTTCATTGTGTTGTCTTGAAAAGCTTGGGGAATATAAATGAAACCGTTGCAAGTGGCTATGTTAGTGAGATGGAGCATGCTAGAGTTAATGGTGAGGAATCGGGGTCTGACTGTTGCGAGATAATAATTCAATCACAAATGAAAAAGGATGCATGCTTGCTTCGGCCTTATGGTAACATACAGACAATTGAAGATTCTCTCGGAGCACCTGTTGCTTGGCCCTTATCTTTGGTATGTGTGAAAAAGTGAATTTCTATTGTCAATCATGTTTGAATTCCATTTTGTTTTCCTATTGGTTGCATAGTTATTGTTAGTTATATACTTGGAGCTTTTCGTGTTTATATGTTTTGACTATTTAGTTTTCAGTCATCAACAGTTGAGTAAAATGCTTCTAAGTTTTGCCAGTTTGAGTAATTTATAGCAATTTACTAACTGATAGAAGTAGTTCATATTCATAGTTGATCATCAACTTATGAGGGTACTTAATGGCATGTTGTACTAGATGTCTACCATTAGGTTGACTTGAAGTATTACCTTTACATAAATTTTAGCTTTAGAGGGTGTTTGGCTAAGCTTATCCAAGACGTCTTTTAGGAGCTTATAAGATGTATCATCTTATAAGATGTTTAAAAAAATGTGTGGTTGGGTTACTTTTTTAAAAAGAGCTTAGAAGATCCAAACATTTTATTTTTTGGTCTTATAAGTTGTTTTTAAAACAAAATTACCAAACAAATCTATAGAGCTTATAAGTACTAAAATATCTTATAAGATGTTTAGAAGAGCTCATAAGCTTAGCCAAACACCCTCTTAGTTTAGTCAAGTTGTTGTTTTAGCATTTATATTCAGCATTGGGGGAAATGAATTGTAATAACTCTTTTGATCACAAGTATATCAAATGTCTTGTACCATTGTCTACCTCTCCAAGCTTTGTTTCTTGGGTTGATATCGAGTTTTTATTAAACATTTGTAATGTCACTTTGATCGAATTATTATGTGATGTTAATATATATACTCTATTATGTAGGTTGCTTTGGATGAAATTTTGATTGATGCAATATTTGACATTATTCGGGCTAGAGCTTTTTCGAATGGACTTGGGCATCTTCTACGCAAATGAAACTCCTCTTTGCTTATTATTTTGGCTGCTTGTCATTATAATGATGGGATGCATTTGATACATTTTGTTTTAGAATATGAGATGTTATTTTGTTGACATTAAAAGTCAGCTGCAAATTTAGGTTTAACTTTATTCGAAACTTTGAATTTAATGAATGGATATTGCAACTAGTTTGATATGGGCTTGATATTCTTTTCATTATCTATGCTTGGTAATTCTCATATTAGTTTTTTTAGATTTTTTGGGGCACTTAATTGTCAATAAACATCCGTATAAAGGCTCTTGAGGTACTTATCTAAATTTTATAGGGCATTTATTTTTGTCTTGACAATTTTTTATATTAAATGCCCCTAGTTATTGTCCCCAGAACCCTTTGGGACACTTACGTGTGCCCCTAAAGATGTCAACATGGACATCAGCATGTGTCCCCATAATCCTATAAGGACACATACATTTGCCTATAAATCTCAAAACGACATTACAATGTGTCCCTACAGTTAATTCTAGACACAAATAAGTGTCGGTTATTGCTTATTAGTAAATTTTTAAATTTTCAGAGGACGCTTATATGTGCCCCAAGAGACTAATATCTGGACACATGTAAGTGTCCTATAAGAGCGATCTTTTGAGGTACTTTAAGTGTCCCGAAACTTTATGTGACACGCATACAGGCGACACTTATCATGAGTGCCCCGAAAAATGTAAGGCTTTGTTTGGATGTGTTTTTATTTCATTTTCAACCATCATTTTCTAAAATCTATGGGAAAATGAGTTTTTTTATTTTTTTGTGAGAAAAGTGAAAAAAGTAGTTGTGTTTTTTAAAATAGTTGAAATTGGTGATGGTGATGTGTGAAATAATTAAAAAGTAATAATTAGATGAAAAATGTTGAATTTAAAAATTTAAAGGAGATGAGAAAGAAATGTTTAAAAAATTGAAAGGAGATGGGAGAGAAAAGTGATACAAAGAAATTATGAGATGAGTGATATGAAATGTAATTTTAAAGAAATGATTGAAATTTATTGGGAACGTAAAAATGAGAATGAAATGAAAATATTTTCAGTTAAAAACAATGTAAAGTATGTATTTTCATTTTCAGATGAAAATGAAAATGGAAAAAGTAATTTGAAAACACAAACAAATATGCCCTAAGTGTCCCAATATCACTCATATTGGGGTGCTTATTTGTGTCCCGATATAGGATTTTTGTTGTAGTGTTTAAAGTAAAAATACAATTTAACAAAACATACCTCATAAAATGTTTAGAGCTACTCGTGTTGATAACGCGTCATAAACTCTTGAACAAATAAATCTAAACCTCTCTTTGAATGTAAGAATTCAATGATTCATTATGGAAAGAAATAAATTGATAGTTATTCTAGTAAAATTTTATTTTATATTGAATATTTCTTCTCATCTGAATATGACTAATACAATACGTATTTATATTACAAAATCAACCAATACTACTTCATTAATGGTTAGTGATAAGTGAGTGCGTTAAATCACATTAATCGAACTCCTTCGATTCTCTTATTGATCTAGGTCGAATATAAACTCGCACTATTTCAGTCAAGATGACCTCGTATACGAACCAAAGGACGTACTCTCTAGAATATAGACTGCACTTGGGTATAACCAAGGTGCCTACGTACCTCCAAGGGATCAAGTCTAAACGTAGTTCAAATGGTGTTGTTTTTGTATCGATGATTCGTATTCTTAAAGTATTTAATATTTGTAATATAGGATCGTACTCTCTAGTCTGTGGACTATCGTGAACAATACGAAGTATGCCTCATAGTATTTATTGCTCAGATTATCCGTCCGTGAAACTCAATAGATGGCGGTATTTATAGAGTTTCCACTATGTACTGTAGAGTGAATGACAGATGGGACATCTCATACTGGATGTCTTACACATGTTCTTAACAGACAATCTTGATCGAACGTCATAAGGTCGGGTCATGGGTCGACCCGACCTGAATCAGTAAAAACACACGGATCTTAGAGTGTAATGCAAATATCATTGTATAGGGACCTATATGTGAATCTTGCCTCGTATCATCGTATACGAGACCTTCCAAGATCTTACGACGTACTAAAGACGAAGTATCGAAGGACTTTTACGTAATTTGGCATATCACTTATCTTTTCTTGACAACCGTTTAATGGTCATTCACCATTTATAATGCTTCATAACACTTAATAAATTCTTAATATAAGCGTAAATAAATAAATGCATTGCTCATAGAAACTATGAAATCAAAAAGCTTTACAACAAATATTTATATACTGACCTAAAATTAAAAGTTATGAATAATACAATTATGATTGGTCGATAAAATCTAACTCAAACGGGACGATAGCAATCTTAGACCCCAATTGCAGAGGGGTTGCAATATTAGACCCTTTATGTCTGATTTTCTTTTTCCTTTATTTTTTGCGGCTAAATAGGTGGAAAATGTCCAAATTATCCCTGAATAGTAACACCTTTGTCACCTCTTTATACTGTTGTAACTTTAAGGATTTACAAATCAAGTCCCTTATTTTTAAGAATAGTTCCTTGGGTCCTTTAATATTTAAATTTGGTTTATTTAGTCCCTAATATATGAAAATCGGCATTAATTAAAATAATTACATAAATTAAGAGTTATTAGCAAAATAATTACAAAAAAATAAATAGGATTACTGTTCACTTTTTAGATTATGAATTAAGACTCACATTTTATCATTCTCAAGTAAGAGGGTTGCTTCGAGAATCCGATTGCTTCATCAACGAAGACTTATGTTGGAAAGAAATGAAGTACCTATCTTACTCTTTTGAATTTAAAAATGTAAACATAATTCATTTTAAAATTTTAGAACTCAGTAACCTTGTTTTGATAAATAGCTCGAGAAAACCTTTCTGATGTGGAAGATCAGATAAACTGCGACCACAGAGCATACTCAGAATACTCAAGCTCTGATACCATTTTGCTTGCACACTGGGGGGAATTATCCCGCACATTTTATCTCCCGACCAGTAACACCGAGACGGTAAACAAAATCTTCCCAAAGCAGTACCAGAGATTATTGAAAACAATAATTTGTACAACGGAGACATATTTTTGAGACGATGAAAGAGTAGAATGTTACTACTGTTCATCATCATTTTTAGCATTTTTAATGTTTTTGTATTTTCGGTTTTTTAATATTTTTGTATTTTTTGAACATGAGAGAATTATAACATTTTTAAATAGTAGGGGAATCCCGTCCCTGGGGGTAATTTACTCACTATGCATTATAAAGCATATAAAAACTTATAAGATATTATTGCACACAAAGAAGATATTTTATTACAAGAAAGGTGAGAGACTCTCTAGCAACCAAGAAGTGTGGGTTAGAGAGTGTTCAAGGGGCAATTTTTACAACTGAGGGGAGAGGTCCTTTTATAGGCCTCGGAATTGAAAAACATTACAACAGATTGAAGAAAAACTTGGCATCCACAGCTGCCATTATTACAAATAGTACAAACAGTGCTTAAACAGTAAAAAAGTACATAGGTGGCAATAGTGAATAGTAAATATGGTACAAAAGTTGCTGAAAATATTAAAGGTTGTTGCTTTGAATTCGGTGCCTTCTTTGATAGCTGAATTATTGCTGCAAATTATTGTCCTTGCTACTGATACATTTATGGCCTTTGTCTAGGAGATGCATTATTTTGCTGAAACTTTGAATGCTGCCTGCATTAGCTGTCTCTTGGAATTATTACTTCTGTCTTGTAGCTGAATTCTTGTTCTTATACTGTTGCTTTGTTGAAAAATTGTTGTCTTTAATGCTTTGGCTGGATTATGGACTTCCTACTCTTGAGCTTGATGCTCCAAAATCTGGTACATATGCTGGAGGACATTCTACACTTGTTAATGCTTTATTTCCTTGAAACCATATTCGATGATAAACTCGATCACTAGCTGGGATGAAAATACTATGATGACGTTCTTGAAACAAAAGCTGAAATTTTGTAGCTGAATCTGTGTTTAACATGTATTTTCGTTGATCCTTTCGACGAGTTTCAACAGCTAGTTTCATCTCTGCTATGTCTGAAATGGGATTTATTGCTTCGTGTAATAACCAGAATGCTACCGATGGTGGTGCCGCCCTTTTTTCAAACGTTTCATGTATCCAATAAAATGTATGTCCCAATTGAACGTTTGACTTCACCCAAATTGGTGGTATGGCTGTAACTTCAATTCGTAGAATATCTATTCCTCTGCTAAGCTAGAGGCTTACTGCGTCTGTTAGATGTCTTCCTAATTTTTTAACTTGATCTGAATCAGTAACATATAGTCTTGATACAAAACCAAAGTCTAGAAGCTGTGTGATACTGATGAAACTGTCTTCAATCCATCCTTCTTGAAAAATTGACGTATCTTTCTGAATATTTGGCCATGAAATATACTTTGCAGTATAATTTTTTAGGGTTCCTTGCTGTCTGATTGGCTCTCCTTTCCATTGTAAAAGAGTAGTGGTAGGCAGTATTCCTTCTATTTTAGCGGTCACAATTAATTGAGCTACCTTTAACATTTTTCCATAGAAATTTTCTTCTGCTTTTTGCCAAATTATATTCTGTATTCCTTCAGGTAGGGATGAAATTGCTTGGGTAGGGTAATGAAAAGTTCTAACTGATAGGTACTGGAGGGACTTTTGTTGTATTTCCTTTGGTACGTCTTTTGGCTTGGCTTTAAAACATATTCTTGAAGGTTTTCGTGCTGAATTAAAAGGTCTTGGTATAATTTGGTTAAATTGGAGAATTTTTTTTGTTACTATGTCAAGATCTTCTTCTAGTTGATCAACATCTGGGCTTATAGGCTGTTTTTCTGATAATAAATTCTTGGGTTTTACATTTTCAGCATTGGGCTAAATGTAAAAATTTAGGCCTAGTAATCTCTTTGCTGCTGCTATTGCTTCGTAGAATTGCTTAAAGGGTACCATATAACCATTTGAAACTTTTTGAATGCTTTCTAGTGCTTTTTGATAATTTTCAAAGATTCCAACTGGCTCTCCTCTAATAACGAGATAAACTGCTGCATCTTTTACTAGAAAATTTTTATTTTCTTTCTCAAAGTAATAGCAGAGGGCATTTAATGCAGCTAATTTGCTGGATGAAGTATGAGCTTCCCATAGAGCATTGAGTAGAATACTCTGTTCTTCAGTTATATAAGGGGTATCTCTCGGAGGCTTGAAAGTATGTCTGACTGGAAGTACTATTTTTCCAAAGGTTTTTAAAGCTGGTCTAGGAAAAACGCTTTGTGTAGCTGGATTGAAAAACCGAGTTTCTATTGTGAATGCTGGTCTATTCTGACTAATTTGTTGAAAGTTAGGCCTGAAAGCTGGTCTTCGGACTATTTGGTTGTAAGCTGCAGAGGGACGTCTTGTTTGTTGGTTGTCTTGGTCGTTGGAAGTCATAATCTGTTTCCCAAAATTAAAGTTAATTGTCTGCTTAATAAATCTGCTATGCTATTGTTTGATCCTTTAATATGTTCAAACTCTACTTTATATCCATTACCTTCTATTGCATTTTTAAAATTTAACCATCTTTTATTATTTTGTTTTCTAGAATTTTCATTTTTTATAAATCTAACTACAGCTTCACAATCTGTTCTGATGGTAAAAGGTTTATTTAAATATAGTCTAAAATGGTCTATTGCTTTAACTATTCATGCTATTTCATAATCCAGGCTAGTCCAATTACTTCCTGTTTTGTTAAAATTACCACTGGAATAAGCTGATATTTTTTCTTCACTTTTTGGGGAAAATTTATGAGGTTTACATTTTAATATTGCTCCCCATCCTTCTATAGAACAATCTACTTCTATTATGACATAATCAGTACTTAAAAGTAATTCTAAAGGTTTTAAATCTTTAACAATTTCTTTAATTTTTCTGACTAAGTTAATATCTTCCTGATTAAAATGTCTTTGACCTGATTTTCCGATTTTCTTATATAATGGTCCGACTAATTTACTAAGTTTAGGAATAAATTTTCTAGAGTAGTTTAATATTCCTAAAAACGCTTGTATTTGTTTTAAGTTTTCTAGTTTATCTGGAAAATCTAAAATCTTTTGAGCTATATGAGGTTGTAATTTTATTTGTCCGTTTCCTATTTCTAAACCTAAAAAGCTTATTTTTCTCTTAAAAAGTTCAATTTTCTTTTTAGACACTACTATTCCATTTTCTTCTATTAAATTAAACACTTGTTTTAGATGATCCTGATGTTGTTTAAAATTTTCAGAAGCTACTAAAATGTCATCAATATACACTAAACAGAAATCTAAATGTTTAAATATACTATCCATAAATCTTTGAAATATTGCTGGAGCATTTTTTAAACCAAAAGATAGAACATTCCACTCGAAATGTCCTTCACTACAGCTGAAAGCTGTCCATTTTTGTCTTCTTCTATCATTTTAATTTGATTATATCCGCTTTTTAAATCAAATTTTGAAAAAATCTTTTTATTTTGTATAAGATTAATTAACTCATCTTTATTAGGTATTCTATAAGCATCATCTTCTGTATTATCATTAAGTCTTTTATAATTATATACTATTCTAGGTTTTCCTCTCATTATTTCTTACTATAAAAGCTGGTGATCTATGTGGACTATCACTTCTTCTTATAACACCGATTTCCAACATTTCTTTTATTTGTGTTTTGAATTTTTTTATATCTTCAGGAGTATATTCTATAGCTGCTGTTCTTATTACTATATCTGGGTTTAATATGTTTAGTTTAAAAGTATAATTTACTTTGTTTTTAGCTAAATCATCTCCTATAAATCCTAACATTTCTAATTTATGCAAAATTCTTTCATTTTCTAGGTTTAAAACTTCTAATCCCTTTCCTATATCTCTAATTTATTCATCTAATAGGATATCTATAGTTTCAGGTTCTATATTATTTTGTTCTAATTCTTTGAAAAAATTAAGTTGATTATTACCATGTCCACCACGCTTCGCAATCAACTCTGATTGTTTAATGTATCTATTAGTTGGAAAAGTATAATGATGTTTGCTAATAGTAATATAATTTTTGCCTATTAATATACTGCCATTTAATGCACAAATGAAGTTTAACCCTAAAAGAAATTAGTGGCAATTTATGTTATCTGGTGCTATAAGGACTTGTCCTAATCTATATTTGCTACTATAATTTCCTGAAAAATCTTTAAATTGTATTCCTATGTTAATTAACTCTTTTGTTATTCTCATTAATCTATTTTCTGCAGTTCTACTAGTATTCCCGCCTGTCGTTGTAGTATAGTGGTAAGTATTCCCGCCTGTCACGCGGGTGACCCGGGTTCGATCCCCGGCAACGGCGCCAAAAACTTGACACGAAAAATCCTTACGTGTTTGCACAGCAAGTGGACTGGTCGTGTGTAGTAATAAAATTGGATTTTAAGTTCGGGATGTCGAACCCACAGAGACTCGTATTTTAGATTGACAGAATTTAAAGCAATTAAAATTAAATTAGAGGATGATTAATTGACAATGAAAAAGTGAAAACGATACTTGAAAAATTGATTAAGATTCTTATGTGAGAAAGCAACTAAGGCACATGCTTCAACCGTTATTACTCGTTAATATATATGAGTGATTATTCGAATTATTAGACTACTATTGCTTTGGTGGAAAAAACCTTAATTAATTACTACCCGATCTCTCGGCTGTAATAATCCTATGACTATGTGACGGTTCTGTAAATATTTCTATCCGAGACTCAAATCATTAGCCATGCATTCACGTTTTAGAATTTCCCCGGATTAATCCGGCTAACTGCACCCGGAAATCTATACCTATCTCTAGGAGCAATTCCTCATGTTTTTCAGATGATGTGATGATTTCTCTGAACCCTAATCTACATTCTCTCGAATCATAAACTAGGCTAATTAGCAAGCATATGTTGATCAGGCATACGATTGGAATAAACGCACAAAATCAATACACAAAGGAATACTAGAATTTAGACGAACAATCAATTCATATATATAAACTTATAAAATTGGCATTCACATGGCCTTAGTTAAAGTAAATTAGTTCATACTCATAATTGGAAAAACAACTAAAAATATAGAATTATTCATAGACAAATAATCTAGAATTAAAAGTCTCCCTATTATGAATTGAAGAATTGATGTAGAATCGTCGTTCTCTTTGTCTTGCTCGTTTCTTGGCTCCAACTCTCTTCCAAAGCTGAAATTTTCCAACCCTATTGATGTTGGAAGAGGAGGTATTTATAGAAGAGGATCCCCCAAGTCTCCTAGTTGAATTAGGTATCAAAACTTGCCAAAATTCGTCCAGCCGACCTCAACGTCCGTACGTTACCTACCCAACGTTCGAACGTTGGATGCAGTAGCACTTTCTCTTCTGCGCAGCGATATTGTTTCTTTCATAACGTTTTCCCCAGAGCTCCGATTTAGGTGATTCAAGCTGCCACATGAAGCTAAGACATAGATCTACAACTTTGTAGAAAAAACATTTGTCCAACTCAGTCTCTAAGTACTCTGAAATTCTGCATTTCCGTCTGGTTTTCCTCAATTGAACTGATTTTCCACCTTTACTCAATAAGCACACAAATTACAAGCACATGTGACATAAATCATGAATAAACCAATGTAAATAACATAAATATGAGGCTTTAAAACATGTAAATCTCACACCTATCAATAGTATAACTTAATTATGTTACAAATTCTTTTGGCACAAGACTAGCGCTGAGCATGCTTTTTGTACTTCCTATACCTAAAATGGCTTTAGCTTCAATATATTTTTCTTGATTACACCATATTCGACAATCTAAAAGTATTAGACTACTAGTATAGGGTACTTGTAGTTGGGGTTCATGCGCTGTATTTTGTAAATGAGTTTCTTCTAATTGTTGGTTAATTTCATCAAGTTCTTCTATAACTACACATTTTCCTTTATGTTGATTACTGCTTATGTTTTCATTATTTTTTAATTTTAATTCTATTAATTGTAATCTTCAATCTAAATTCTCTATTTTATGGCTTAGAACTTCTATAGATTCTAGTTTTTTACTAGGTTTAGGCGATACATCTGTTTCTATATTATATGCGTCTTTAGCACAAATAAAATAAATTTCGTCAAAACATATATTGCACTGATATCTTAAATGCATATCAGGATATAATCTACAAATGCTACAGGCTATACTCATAGTTCCTTTTCCATTTATATATTTATGTTCACATGAATTATTCATATAGGTATATTCTATTATATTTGGAATTTCTAGTCCTTCTTCACTTACTATACTAAATATGCTTTCATTATCACTTTCATTACCATCTATACTTACTACATCTTCATCTAATTATTCTGCTATAGCTGCTCTTTCCATATTAAACTGTCTTTTCGGACATCTGTTAGCTAAATGTTTAGGATCTCCACAAATATAACATGTGCATTTTCTTGTTGATGGCTTTTTAACATAATTAGGGGGCTTTCTTCCTTGCCTATATTGTTTAAAACTAGATTTTGGTTTATTTGATTTCCTTAATATTTTGTGTTTTGGCTTAAAGTAATTCTTCTGTCCATATTGTTGTGGGGTGTATATAGCTTTTCTACAAAACTCATAAGATTGCTTTCTAATTTGTTCTCTAATAAATTCTTCTTTACACCATTCCTGAAGTTTAAAGAAAATATATTGTACTCTAGGTCCTATACCTAATCCTGTAAGATTACCATTGATTTTTATCCATTCTTCATGTATTCTTTTTCCTAAATTTTGTGGTAATTTCGTAAAATATCTATTACATAATTCTTCATCAAATGCTTTATTAGCTTCTCCTATTAACCGTGTAAAATCCTGACTAAAAGGTATAATATATTTTATATCAGTTATAGTGAGTTGTTCTAGGTTTCTAAGTGCCGTATCTTGTATGAATGTATTTTCTCTTCCTGGATCTATTCCTATTATTAACGTTCTAATAAAACTAGTAAAATTATAAGGATTATTTCCTAATGCCTTTATTTCATTAATTCTATTAGGATCTTTTTTCTTTTTACTTTGCTAGATAGATAATGCTGTAGGTCCTAAGCATGTTTCTAAAAAGTTAAACATATCCATATCTGCTTTTTTATTTATTTCCCAATGTCTTACTACACATTGTTCTCATATATTTATTTCTTCTGGCCACATTTGTGGACTTCCTAATTCAATTACTAACATGGTTCCACTCATGGTTTTTCCTATGGGTTGTCTTGATCCTATATATTTATTTGGCTGGGTTGATCCATATTCATATGTGGGATTTCTCCATTCTGGTCTACCACTCATTTCTACATTTCTAGCTGGAACTTCACTATAATCTGGTTCTACTCTAGTTCTTTTTCCTATATTACTACTAATACTTGTTTGACTATCTGTCATAAAAGCTACTTCATTGCTACCTTTTTCTTTAAAGAAATTTTTAAATTCTATTTTTCCTGAAACTATATCATCTACTAAATCAATATTATAATATTGTTTAAATTCTTCTTCAGCTGATTCTAAATTTATATTTAGATTCATTGCTTCAAGATACATTTCATCTATTAATTCTCTTAAATTATTTATCTCAAAATTTTTTCTTAATATTTCTTCCATATTTTTTGGTCGATAATCATTTTTGAGTTGACTCTCTAATTGTCTAATCTCTTCATCTATTTCTTCTATATTTTCTTCCTCTTCATCTTCTTCGCTTTCTACGTTAGATATTATTTCCCAATTAGCAAATCTACTAGTTATTCTAACTTCTTCTTCTTCTATAATATTCATGCAGCTTGTTTCAATTTCATTATCAGTTTCTTCTTCTAGATCTTCTAAATTTTCTTTGGGATCTTGCTTTTGGTAATTGAAATCTAATAGAAGTTTGACCTCTACTGTTTGTATACATTACACTTTCTCCTGGAACTTTGACCGTCTCATTTTCTTCTAAGTGTTTGGTTAATTCTCATTCTTCTCCATTTAACTCGTTATTATCAATATTTAAAGGTTTAATCATTTTTACTCCTACTGAGGCTAATCCATCTATTATCCCATCTATAATAATTTTATATTGAGGAAAACTATTATTGGTTACTCTTCCTAAAAATGCTATAGAAACTACTAAGTTGTTACCATCATATGTTTCATATCCTCTAGTTTGTAATCCTATAGTAATTTTATTAATATCTTTAATACTTTTCATCATGTTCGGAGCTACATAAAATATTCCTACATTATTAGTCATATCTATTTCCATACTAGCAAATACTGCTCTCCTAGCATCAGACCAACTTTTATCTAATAATAAAACTAAAACCTTTCCACTGGTTCCGTTTCTAGTTAATCCTTTTATTCCTATAATAATTAATCCTAAATGTATATACTTTTGCTTTAATTGTTTTAATTGCTTTATACATTCCGGGCTAACTAAGCTTATATTTTCAGCATTTGTTGTAACTTTTACTTCTTTTTCTCTAAATTTCTTGATTAAATGTGTGTTAAAATCCATTTTTCCTACTTTGTATAATGTTTTAGGTTTTAACTTATCTATTCCCTTGTTATTATATAAATTAAGATTTTCTTCTACGTCTATTATTTCTTCTAATTCTACTTCTCTAGCTGAGCTTTGACTTCCTGATCCTCTAAACATTCGTTTAGTGAAAGTATTACTTATTTTTCCTTTCTCTTTTTATTTATTACTTGATTCACTTATAGTTCTACTAGTACCACTAAATGATCTCAACATTTTTACCAATATATATATTTTTTGGGTTCTTTTTTAGGTTTTTCAGACTCGTCTAGTGCTAAATTTGCTAATCTTTCTTCTATACTATCTTGTAAATCTCCTTTAATCACTTGAGATACTGTGTCTATTTTAGTACTTAATTTTTCTAACTTATTTTCTAATTTATCTAGCCTTTCGAATATTTATAGAATTAAAGCAAATTGAATATTCCAAAGTTTAGGATATAATTTATCTGAATTACTAGTTCCTTGATAAGTAGTAAATCCTTCTTCCGTATATAGATATTTATTTGCTAGTTCAATGGCTCTTTTATATTCTAATCTATTTTCTATGCTATTCATCCACTAACTATTCGTTCTATATTTTTTAGAGTTTTACTTGTTTCTAAGTTTTGAGCTTCAACTTTATTTATTTTTTCTATTACTTGGCTTAGAGTTTTCTTAGTTTCAATTTCTAATTGTTTTAGCTTATTACTTTCCAAGCTATATTTTAATTCTATTATTTCGTCTTTAGTGGGGAAAAGCTTATTATATTTCTTATCTATTTTTAGAGTTTCCTCAGATTGTTGTTTAATATAATCTAAATTATCACCCTTCTTTATTATTTCTCTATTTATTAAAACGGTTTCTTTTAATGATTCTAAAGTTTTACAAAGTTTAGCGTTACTTATTTCTAAGTTTGATGCAAACGATATAAATAAATTTGTTAAACTATTTAAGTGTTTATTTTCTAAATGTAAATTGTGCTTAAAACTTGAATCAAATCTACAAATAAATTTATGTTTATCTAACGAGATTACGGTTCTATCGGCTAAACTATATTCTAAATCTAGATATTCTAATCTTTTATAATTAGAAGAAGCTATTTTAATAAAAAGCTGCTATTAATATATTCAAGACTAAAAGGTATTTAATATAGTTTTCGTGATCTCTTAATCTAGGAGATATGTTAAGATAATTATTAACCCAACTTTCTCTCCTAATTATTAATTGATTTCGTAATTCTAATATTAATTTTGTATTAGTATAATCTAAATTTTTCAAAGTATTAAGACAATCAATAAAAGCACTTAAAATATGAGCAGGAATTGGCATGTATGTAAATTATGAAGGCAATAAAAAGTTTTTATGCAGATTTATAAAAGCGGGTTGGGATTCCCTTTTCTTTAAATATGTATAATTACTCTCATGGATTTTTTGATGTTTTGTGGGGCCAAAATAAACCATTTTCAAAGTTCGAGGACTAAAGGTAAATAAATTGAAAGTATAGGGACTATACGAAAGATTTTAAATTGTATAGGGGTCTTGAGCAATTTCTTGATAAAACAAGGGGAAAGCTTGCAATTTTTCATCTTTTAACTTTAGTAAGAGTAAATTGGTCCTTTCAAACAAATGGGTACCATAGGGTCTAAATTTGTAGTGCTTTTTTGAAAAGGTCTAAATTTATAGTGTGATATGCAATTGGGGGTTAAAATTGCTAATTTCCCAACTCAAACGGCGATATTGGTAAATGCCCCCAGACTTTTATGATCATAACGACAAATGCAAAATGTACATGGGTCCATCTATATCTCTATCAACATCACATCTTGACCATTAATTTGTTGAAACAGTAATTAGCACAAAAAAAAGATATTGAAATAAAATTTGATTTTCGGTTTATTTCACATTTTTGTTACGCAAAACCACATAAAGTACCCCATTTACTTTTCAAATTAATTGCTAATTAAATTGTCTTATTTAGTAAAATAACAATTCTCTTTCTAGAAGTATATATCCTCTTAAAGGAAGCTAATTCTCCAGAAGTATATATATCCTCTTAAAATAACAATTTACTATAATTTTGCTTGTAAAATTCTGATTCATTTATAAAGATGTGTTGAGGATTCGAAAATCCATCCCTCCGGCTAGGGTGGTTTTTGTTTAAAAAAAAAAGTCATAGCTGACATTACTTAATCGCTAGCAGTGAAGATGGAATATTAGTTATTGATCTATGATGCAAGGATACTCTTAAAATTGGATCCGTACAGTATTGTACTCGTATATGATACGATATCTTCGGATACCACCCGGATACGTATCGGATACCCTTTTTACGTATCCAAAAATTAAATAAAAAAGAAAATTCTGGACACCGTATTTGATACTTCGGGATGCCACATTCTATATAAAATTTGAAGTATTTGACACGCCTTGAATATCAGACATAGTATTTTTTTAGTATTTATAATACTTTATCAGTTAAAATAGAAAAATAATAATAATTTAAACCATACGCTAAAAGGTTAAACAAACAATAAGAAAATTTAAAGAAGCAAAAAACCGTTTCAGCTTCACCTTCTTAATATATTTTTTCTTCTCTTACTCTATGTGAAATCTATCATTTACAATTATTACCAAAGATTTTGGATAATAAAGTAAATGTTGGTATCAATGAAATGACATTCTTACACCACCTCAAATGATGAAATATTATGGTTACCTTCGAAATTTTTTGAACTTATAAACAATGAACATGTATCAGTATTGCACTTTTATTTATGTTAATGAACATACTATCTAAAAATTATTTTAAAATATTATATATATATGTATATTTCGTATTCCCAACGTATTGTATCCTATAATTTTGAATTTTGCCGTATTTTGTATCCGTATCGTATCGTACCTGTATCCTCGTATCCATATCCGTGCATCATAGATATTTATTCAATTAGGTGTTTCATTGTAGATTCCACTATGCAGATGCATAGAAGACTTTTATTGTATTTGCTTAAATATACGATAAAGATACTCAAAGCTTTTATTCCACACACTGCATATGCACACAATTATTCTTTTTTTTTTTAATAAAACGGTTACATCATTATATCGGATATCGAATCAACAATCGTAATCAGCAATTTTCTATTACAATTAGTAATAATGAACTACAAACTAGAAACAATGAACTACTATGTAAGTAGAAAAATAACTCATACATCTGGTGGGATCGAACTCATGACCTCTAAATCATGGGGCCCCAGTTTTACCAATAGTCTAAGACATCACGGGCCATGCACATAACTATTCCGACTATTCTATTTAAAACTCTATTCGAGATTCAAATTAGGATGAGGGGTTTACTAATTTCAATAGTCCTTTGAATTACAATCTACATTACTAATATTTAGTCATTCTATAAATCACCATATATGCATTAAGATACTTCTGATCTTCTTTTCGTATCATTCACATTTAATTTCTTCATGTTGAATTTTTTCTTGACTATTACTCACAAACGCGTAATCTCATATCTCAATTAAGTCTGATATAGTATTAATCAAATTTCAATAATTGTGTTTCTTACTACGTATAACTAAAGTCCACAATTCTTGGGCAAATTCATGATCAATTGATTCAATTCTATCACTTATGTAAATGTGATGAAAATTCAACCAAGTTTCCTTGTAGTACTAATTAAACCTACGTGTTTTCTACGCACAAAGAGGTCAATAAAAATTACTGTTATGTATGTGGAAACCCTTTCCTATTCACAACCCAAAGAAAAACGGCTTCGTTTGTTTCTAGAAATTACATTTTATTCTCTTTGATTAGAAATCATTCCGAGCTCAATCCAGATATTACACAACAATAATGTATATGCGCGTGCCTGAGAAGGCTGCTATAATCAAACCCTGAGTTTGCAAGTCGTTGGATTGGGAAAGTGTCTTCAAGGAAAAATTTGCTAGAAAAGAAGGGTTATTGAAATTTAGGTCCCGTGACTAAAAAGGGTGTGACTTTTTCGTCCTTTAAAGACAAGCACAAGCAATTTAAGATTACTATTTCTCTTTTTTAAAGAAAAAACGGACTTATATATCATTCAATCGAAAGTTTACAACGCTTGGAACAATACAATTCATATCGACTCAAACGATGTAGTATAAACGTCTAAAACACCAACTATCAAGTTTCTTAAAGATAACAAATCTTAAGAATTCACAAACGAACACAAGAAAATTCTTGTGCAACTCCTATTCAAGGAGAGATAAAACTCTCATTCTAGAGAGAAAGCAACTCTCATACGAGAGAGAAAATAAAATACTAAACAAAAAATTTAAAACACTATATAAAAATTTATGTATCACTCGTTTTCATCTCGTCAGATCTGTCTCTATCTCATTAGATTCATAGCCATCTCGTCAGATTTGAAGATGTGATGTACAATTTGAAGAAGGGTGTTCCAACCCAACCCGCCGACAATGGTAGTGGTAACAGTGGTGAAGTAGACAACTGCTTCACCAAGCCATCGCCGGTGGAGGAAAATAGAAGAAAAAAGAAGGGTAGAGTCTAGAGAGAGATGGAGAGATATTCGCCCTAAGAATACTATTTCGAAAGTGGCATATGTTGAGCATGCGATCATCTCAATTTGAATTTTTTTAATTATGGAAGCAATATAACACATGACCATGGTCTTAAATACCCTCCGAAACAACGAAATTTCGACTGAAATTTCGGATTTCCGGGGGTCTCGAAGTGAAATCTCACCTTCGATTCAATTTTGCAAAATATCTATCGAAATTTCCCGATATTTTTTATATTTACCGATATTTTCGATATTTCCCGAAATCTTGAATTCTTAATAAAATTAATTTGTTAAATATTTACCGAAATTTCACGAAATATCCCAAAATTTCGGCCAAAATCAAAATATTTCAAAATTTAAAATAATGTGGTTTTAAATGATGATTTGTATTAAAATTGTGGTATTTTGTTTTAATTAAGTTTTTAGGAGATTTGGTTATTACTTACTCTCAAATCATATTTATTTTACATTTTTCGCCACAGATTTTAATCATACTACTTGACAAAATTCACTATACATACATTATATATACAATATTATTTATGTAAAAGATGCATAATTAAGATATTTAAAGTTACACAAAGTTTCGTTGTAAATTTCCAAATATTTCTATAAATATCCATGATTTCTTTAAAATCAAAATCGAAATCTTGAATATCCCCCAAATTTTCATTGAAATTTCCGTAAATTTACTACCCCGATATCGATACTGATACCAAAATTTAATACCTTGCACATGACATGCAAGTGTGGACTAATTACAAAATTCAAATTGCAAGCTCATTTGGCATAAAGTTATATTTTAAGTCAATTATGTTATTTGCGTCCTCACTCCTCAAGTCAGGAATACGTTATAATATTCGCTCCACAATAAAAATCTCGGAAAATTCTATGTCATACCGGTATTAATGATCCCAGTATGGTGTATACCATTGAATGAGGGGGCATTTTGGTAAATGTCCCCCCTATTGGGGGATCTAATGCTATGCACCACACCGGGATCATTGGTACCGGTGTGACATAGAATGACCCAAAAATCTCCATATTAAATGACACGTGCCAATCACATGACCTTTTTTCTTGCGAAATACAATTTCTTGACAATTTTGTCCACGTATTGAGAAAACCACAATATAAAATACTAAAAATTGTCAATTTCAATATTACTTAATGAAAAACCTCATCACCTTATTTAAGGGACCAAAATGTCAGACTTGCAGTTTAGACAAAAATAGATATCAAATTGTTACACACTAGTTTTTTTTTTGATACACCAAAGGAAATAAACAGAAGGAAAAAAAAACCGCAACAAAAAAACTCAAAGCTCAGCCCTCAGCTGCTAAAAGCTACTCGAGCTCCATAGGGATAGACTCCCAGACATGAAGACCAAGAGGAAGCGAATGGCCCTTCCTCGCCAAAGCGTCTGCACAAGAATTCCCCTCCCTCCTTATGTGAGAAAGACGGCAAGTCCAAGACCGATTCATGAAGTGTCTACAATTCAGAATAATTCCGCCCAAGGGGTGAGTGTCCGTATCCGCTTTTGCAATGAGACTAATAGCGACCTCCGAATCTGATTCGACGAAGATTTTTTCCACTCTATGTTCCCAAACGATTGTCAAACCATCTCGAATGCCCAAAAGTTCTGCCTCTGTTATTAAGTGTTTCCCCAGCATCCGACTAAACCCCCACTACCAAGTTCCCCGGTCATTTCAAAGAAGCCCACCTGTCGTGGCACAGTTTGTTGATGGCCAGAAGCTTCCATCGGTATTAAGCTTCATCCAGCCACACGTGGGTTTAATCCAACCCAAAGCATTAACTCGTTCCGTATCCTTTCCGCGTTCCAAAAACGGGAAAGTTTCCTCCAGTTTAATTGCAAGTTTTTTAATTTCAAAGATTGTGTGCTTAAGATCTTCAACCTTACCTTCAAACACAAATGAATTCCGCCCCCTCCAAATCGTCCAAACAGTGGCTAGAAAGACAAAGCGCCATGGACAATGTGGAAGTATGATGTTGGAGAAATTCCGATAGAGACCCTCCTTGAGCCAGTCTTCGGGTTGATCGTAGCAAATTCCAAAAATTTGGATGGTTGAATAATAAATTCCCACACTCTCAAAGCAAAGGGACAATCCCGAATAGCATGAAGCGCACTCTCTCTTCCCATAGCACATCTCCCACATATATCCGAGTCCGGGCCTTTTCTCACAAACCGAAGGGAATTAGTGACAAGCCGATCATGATTAAGTAGCCAAATGAAAAACTTGATTTTGTGAGGGACCTTGAGAGACCAAATCCAACTCCAACTCACCGTCTCCATGGTCTGACAATTCGGGTTCTTGTTGGCTTTGATAGAGAAGTAGGCGGACTTACACGTGAACTTCCCATTAGATGCTCCAACCCAAACACGTCTATCACCTGAGAGAAGATTCACTAGGGTATGAACCTCCTTGATACGGTCCAAAACCCCTAGAGGCACCACTATTTCAACTCTGGAAAAATCCCACACCCGGTTAACCCCGAGCACATCCGAAACCATGAGCATAGTTTCATCTTCCCGAACATCCTCCTCAATCAAATCACATATGAATTCGTCTCCAATCCATCGATCAAACCAAAAGGAGATATTCTTGCCATCCCCTATTCTCCATCTAAAATCTTTCTCAATCATTTTGACACTACGCAGAATGCCTCTCCATTGGGGGGAGACCGTGGGCTTCAAATCGCAATCAAGGAGGTCTACATTCTTAATGTACTTGCGTAGGAAGAGTTGTTGCCAAACCGTATCTTCTTTTCTAAGCAATTTCCATCCAATTTTTGCTAAAAGGGCCACATTGGCTATACGGGTTTCCCTTAACCCCAAGCCACCCACATTTTTCCGACTAGTAATCATTTTCCAATTCACAAGAAGATATTTCTTAGCATGATCCGTACTCCCCAAAAGGAAGGCATGATTGAGCTTATCAAGGTGGTTTCAAACGGAAGTAGGGATCCAAGCCGTTTTCATGACATGCGTAGGCATGGCCGAGGTCACGGACTTGATAAGAGTGTATCTCCCCGCCATATTGAGCATTTTAATTTTCCAAGTAGAAAGTTGGCTTTGCACTTTATCAATAAGATCTTTGTAGAGCCTAGCACTCGCCCAACCATGCACAAGAGGAACCCTAAGGTAACGCCCAAGATCATTAGTATAGCCAAAACCAAACAAACCATTGAGCCTCCTACGCGTTAAGGGAGGCATCGAGTTGGAGTAAAAAACCTTCAATTTATTTAGGTTAATAGAAAGACCTGAGCTCGCACAAAAATCCCTAAGAATGTTGTTAATGATTATCGCATTATCCGTAATGGCCTTGGCCATTAGGATAAGATCATCGGCCTAGAAAAGATGAGAGAAACGTGGGCCCCGTCTACACACTGCGAAAGTCTTCCAAAGACCCGCCCCCACCGACTCCTCAATATGGTATGCAAAACGCTCCATAACAAGTACAAAAAGGTAGGGAGAGAGAGGGTCCCCTTGTCGAAGTCCACAAGACAGGACGAAGGGATTAAGGGCTTCCCCATTCCAAAGGACCCGAGGGTGGGAGCTCTCCACACAAAACATAATGAGGGAGATGATATTCGAAGGAAAGTTGAAGAATTGCAAAGTTTCTTCGAGAAATTTCCAATTCACTTTATCATAGGCCTTCTCTAAATCTAGCTTGATGATCATACCTCCAACTTTGCCCTTCGACCTTTTAAGTGGGTGTATCACTTCTTGAAGGAGAAGAATGTTGTCATGCGTACCACGTTTTGGGATAAAACTACTTTGGAGAGGAGACACAATGTCGGCCACAAATTTCTTCAACCGGATAGTAATCGTCTTAGAGATACACTTGTATAAGACATTACATAGAGCAATTGGTCTAAATTTCTAGATATGCCAGGGATTATCCTCTTTTGGCATAAGATAAATAAACGTTTCACCCACTCCTTCATTGAACTTTCCCGTTAAGAAAGCATCATAGACGAATTCCCAAACCGAGTCACCAACAACATCCCACATATGTTGATAAAAGAAAGCATGGCAACCATCGGGGCCCGGGGCCTTGTGAGGACTAAAGGACCTCATAACGTTCCGGACTTCCTCAAAAGTCGGGAGAGTTCGGAGATCATCATATTGAGAAGAGGAGTTATTGATGTATATTTACTTTAAAAACAATGTCCACTGATTCATAATAATTGGACCAACAATGGGGTGCTATAGCTAGTCAAGTCCGAATATTACACAAAAACATGTTACTCTCACAGTACGTTTGATACGAAAATTAGTCATTCCAAGAAAGCTCAGCCAATGAAAAAGGGATTCCACGTGGATTGAAGTTGTGTTGGAGTAGTCTATTACTTTCCTTTGATTGGTTCACTTAAGTGCACAATGGACTTAAATAAAATTTTATTTTTTCAATTAATATGTGCTAATAATTATAATATAAATGAATATATCCAAATATAAATTGTATGTATAATAACTATTAAAATCATATTAATTTAAATATTTGCAAATAAATATGAGTATTTATCTATAAATAATAAAATATGTGTGATAAATACAATGATATTAAGTATCTACCCACATCTATGCATAATAAAATATGTATGATAAAAACAATGATATTAAGTATCTACCCACATCTATACATAATAAAAATTAATATACAAAATGTTACATATACATGTATGTATGAAAATGATCTTTGTATTTTCATCTGCATATGGAGCATGTAATTCATATATATATATATATATATATATATATATATATATATATATATATCACAGAATATATATTGCAGATAAAACATAATATGTATATATATCATGTGTGTATACACACACACATTCCACACACACACACACACATTCATTTGTATAGAGAATTTGTACATGTCGAATATATACATTAATATACATATATATATATATATTATTTAAAGTTTAAACAAATCAATTTATCTAAAGCTAAGTCATATATTATTAATATTATAAAAATTATGTATACTATAAATAAATATATATTATGTAAATTGTTTCTGCAAAAATATATTATATAAGTGTTTTATATGTGTATATTTAAGATTTATAATATACATATATTTATAACATACTATTTAAAGTTTAAACAAATCTATTTATCTAAAGCTAAGTCATGTATTATTAATATTATAAAAATTATATATACTATAAAAAGTTATATAATATGTAAATTGTTTCTACAAAATATATTATATAAATGTTTTATATGTGTATATCTAAGATTTATAATATACATATATTTATAACATACTATTTATTCTAGATACATGTATACAATGTGAATATACATACATATATGTATATATATAACACTATATATATTTCTATATTTAGTTATTTTTTGTTGATTGCTATTTTTAAGTGATAAATATCATAAACCATGACTTTGGAAATATTTGGTTGAAATTTCATTTTTTGTTTAGAGTCTCACTTGAGAAGGAATAGTTATTCGTCATGGTTGGATGAGGAATGACTATTCCTACTTTTGGTGGGAATGAACTATCCATAGATACTCAATCCCACTTGTTCAGATCGTACAGGAGTGAGTTTTTTTTTTTTTTTTTTATCATAAATCATGACTTTGGAAATATTTGGTTGCAATTTCATTTTTTGTTTAGAGTCTCACTTGAGAAGGAATAGTTATTCGTCATGGTTGGATGAGGAATGACTATTCCTACTTTTGGTGGGAATGAACTATCCATAGATACCCAATCCCACTTGTTCAGATCGTACCAAATAAGGAGTGAGTTTTTTTTAAAAAAAAAAAACCTAGACGAAGGGGTATACCTTGACCCGACAAACTCAGGTCGGTAGTTTTTTAATTTTGGGTCACACAAACCTTATAAGATTCCAAATAAAGAGAAAAAAGCCAACTTGTGACGGCCTGGAATTGAACCCAGGACCTCCCACATAAAAGTGGAAACTGATACCACTATACTAAAGAGTGAGTTTTAAAAAGTGGAAAATGTCCTTTCCTAACATCCTTATTCCCTTTGTAATAAACGTGCCTTTATAACCAATCCCTTTGACGCATCTCGTCTATTAATTTTAACGAAAAATCAAATAAATTTAAAGCATTTTCAAGAGAGAGTTGAATTGTAAACGTGGTAATGGGCGTCATCAGCGTTATCTTTTTTCCATTATTATATATTAGTACACTTTGAATCATCTATTGCAATTTTTATTGTCTTGTACGATATAACAAAGATGCATGTCAAATGAAATTTTTCCACATTTACATGGATATTATATCCAAATATTACATGAAATACAATTGAATACGAAATTGAAATAGAAAATCCAATCTGATTAACGCGTTACTATTAATTGTAGAATAGGGATATCATATCTATCCTAAATACACGTCCAACCAACTTGGTGCAGTGGCAATATTAGTGGGACAATGTGAACAATATAAGAGTCCTAATTAAATGAGAACACATGCATGGTTTAAGGATGTATGGCCCATTTGATTTGACAATTTGGTTTGAGCTACGATTGCAACTTTTTTGTCTTTTTGGCTTAATCTTTCTTTCTTTATCTCTATACATGTATGTCTAGATTCAAAGAAGATAATCATTCTTGGGAAAGATATAAAATCTCTAATATAATGCATTGATTGTTTGGAGGGTCAGTGGATTTGTGTGACTTCATTTGTGCCTCTTAAACAAGAGGGCATTAAAGAGGTTGGTTGTCTATTAGCTAAATTTATTTATGTCGGCTTACATAAATGTGAGAGGGAAAAAATATATTAAAAATTGTTTACTTGTTTGGGTGTCAAAATGGCTAAGAATAAAAGTTTTTTGTGTGGTGCTTGTTCATATGATGATCCTCTTTCACTTGGATTGCACGTGCAAAGATGTGCTTTTTTTATTATTATTATTAATAGTCAAAATTATAGATTATAATACTTTAGTCAATAGAAATTAGTACAATGAGTAGTAGTTTTTTGTTCCATATTTACATATTCTGGTTGAGCTTAAATTGGTGAGATGCATGAGATTAAGCTTATTTGAATAAGATTTTTCTTGTAGACCGACTGATCACATGATTTACTCTCATAGTTTCCAACACTCTCCTCACAATAATTTTTCGTTCACTGTAGCGAGCCTCCTCATCACAAGTCTTGAAGTTAGAAAAAAACACAACCTCAATTATTTCTAACCTAGGTTGCACGGGTACGGATACGGCGATACGAATACAATACGATACGGGTACGACGATATGATTTTTTCAAAATTTTAGGATACGACACAACAAAAATATGGCTACTAATATATATATATTAATATTATTGTCTCATTTAATCTCCACGCAACCATAAAACACTTCAAATAAATAACAAAAACAAATTGATCCAACTGCACCCACTAATAATTAAAAAAGAACATATCAAATAGTATGTATGTATATATATATATATATTATGCGTAAGAAAATCTAGTTTTGTTGATAAAAAAAAGAAAAAGAAAATCTAGTTCTAATTGTAACTATTTGAATTCTCAGCGCGCCGCCCCGTCTTTCTTATTTTTGTTTCCTTGTGAATTTTTCTTCTTCATCCATTGTCTCTCAAAATTACCAATGTTATTTGTCATTTGTCATGTCATATTCCCACTTTCACTTCTATCTATTTTTCATCTTAATATCAAATTATCCTTAATTAATCTACCATCGTTAGAGCGACTAACCTTTGCATTGTCACCTTTACCATATACCACAAAACTGCAACCAATTTTATTGGGAACAATATTGTTTTCGTCAAGTTTCTGGCTTGGACACGTTTCGGATATGTATCCATAATTTCTTTTATGTTTTATTTTTTGATACGCCACGTGGCATATCTGATACGTATCTGAGAAGTATTCCACAGGTATCGTATCTCCCAAGTATCCAACACTGCATCATGTCGTAACCGGTCAATTTGTATGTTTGTTTGTTAATTTGGACCGAGGATCATCTCTAATGATAAGTTTCATCATCAATCAACTCTTGGAATAGTAAATTTAATGTGTTTTGTCAACGAACGAAATACTGGATTCTTTGCAGAATAAATCGCATTATGTTTGTCGCTTAAAGTGAAAACAAAAACCGAGATGTTCTTTCTACTTTCTATGTCACTGCCAAGATCACCATCAGAAAAAAAAAATCTTACAAAGTGGTAATGCTCTTCATGAAATTAACAGATCAGTTCCATGCTCAAAGTATCTCTCAGCGTGGAGTCGGAGCCATGCTTAGGGTCCTTTAAATTTATTTATACCACTTTCTTTGTATAAGACTTCATAATCCCTTCACAAACCGTAGTTTTCTTGTAATACACAATGTTGACGTTGGTTAGACAACCCTGCTTCCGATCGTATGTTGTAATTGTGTTACATTTCGTAATGTATTTCACATATGAACGATAATATATATTTTTTTCTTAAATAAAAAAATAAAATAAATTATATATACTTATCGAGTATATAGGTCATGAAATACCAAATGAAACATCATTTTAAAATAAAAGATCTCAAATTAGACTCCTTGGTTAGATTGATCAATTAAATTGATAATAGTACTCCTAACTGAATCAATTTGAGTATGTAGTTGAAACTCCAAATAGTAACACATCTATTTATTTCCAAATGGTGGACATGGTAGCTAAATGTCTAGCTTAAAATTTACTCTTAATAGGTATCGTTGTTCTCACAACCTTACAAATATAATACTTCACGGTCGGCCACTATAGATTATAGATTAGATTGGTAGTTACCAGTCAATTTGCTTAGTTTTTTAAACAAATAATATAAATAACTTACTCAACTTCCGAAGGATTAGATATTAGGGTTTATTGCAAATTACCTCCCGTGTTGGTTCAAAGTCGCTAAAAAAACTCCTGTGTTAAATTAATATGCAAAAACACCCCTCTGTTAATGTAAATCATGCGAAATCATTTTTTTGTTAGGAAATTGATCAAAATATAGCGTTTAAAGCATCCCTATACTTTTGTTTTGTAGTGAATTTCAACCCCACAAACACGACAAAGGTATATAGGGATGGTTTAAGGGCTACATTTAAGGTCGAATCATATAATATCGCAATAAAAAGTAGTATTATGACAAAATTATGAAGTGATACAATAAAAATTCTGATTAAATATACATAACGAATGACAATAATTTGTACTTTGTAATAATAATGATTTTCAGGCACAAGAATTCCTTTTAAGTTCACTAAACATGTGTAACTACTTATCAAAAATGACAACAATATTTTTGTAACAATGACAACTCATACACAATTTTTATCAGTATTAAAATTTTGAAAATCAATTTTGTGACGGATGAAAAATTCTTATTTATATATAATTAAAGACAACTTTAACATCGTCGTCCTCACATTGATATATTATCATCTTGCAGTTCAAAAGGTGATATTTCTTGAAACTCTCGAGCACAATCATGAAAAATGATCGTTTCCCATCAATTTTTATAACTATACGTAAACCCTTAAGTATTACTGACGACGCGCAATGCATGGCCAAAATGACAAGGTCAATAATACGAATCACCTAATAAAAACGAATGATGTTATTCCACCCGGCATTTATATGAGTCCCAATCACAAAAACATACCTAGTACCAATATACATCTGGATTTTCGTAGACCCTTATTAAAAGTGATTGGCGACGTGCAATGCGGGGCAAAATTGACTAACAACAATAACAAGTCTCTCACATAAATACATAATCAACAAAGCATTCAAAAATGCATCCACCATTCACGTTGTTATATATTATTAAAAATATATAACAAAAAGATGAAAATTAATTGACTGATCTCTATATTATATATAAAGTGAGAAGATCTTAGAGTAATTAATTTTGGACTGCTCATTTTTTAATGTGGTATTTTCATTCTTAATGTTTCACAAGTGTCAAAGAGAGTTTTTCTCACCGTCCCCTATTTTTTTACAAGTTTTTTCCCCTCATTTTTCTTTCTCATCTCCCAACTTTTTCTCCTTATTTCTCTCCATACATTTTTTCTCAATTTGTTTTTTCTATCTCTCTCACTTACACAAATTTCTAACTACTTATAATAATTAACATAAAATCATAAATATTCATAATTTCAAGAAAATATATATGTTATTGAGAACTTTTTATCAAACAAAATTAAAATAAATGTATTTTGTATAAATTTTATATAATAAAGCACACACATCAAGAGTGACAGCACTGCGACTAGTATTATTATAAATTATAATAACGAATCCCGTGGAGAGAGAAAGAAACTTAGGATCCAATAGAGGGGTAAAATTGTAATTGGGGTCTTGTGATAATATACGGTCCCGCGCACCACAGCTCTGGGGACGCGACACGTCGCACATGCAGAAACGTGACTTCTGTATCAAATGTGGGGCCCCACATTTTCACCTAAAACAACCTAAAACAATCAAACCTAAAAGTTCATTTTTGACCGTCAATCACTCCCAATCGCATCTGAATTTAACAGTAGATTCCCACACTGAATCAATCATCAGGTCAGCTGAAATGACCATTATACCCTCGCAAGAGATGACACCGCAGAGAAAAATAAGCGAGCAACATAAGGTCAACAGAGGAATGCCCTCTTTCTTTATTGATCGTACAATATTCCATGTAAATAATTAAATTACCACTAAACATTTATGCCAATTTAACAAATTCTACAATGTAATAAAATATATATATATATATATAGATATATAAAAAAAATTACAAAAATAAAAGTGAATTATGTTGAAGATTCGTTAAACCTGTCAACATCTCACTCAACGGTTCTCATTTTTAATCTCTTTACCTTTTACTTTTTGATAATTTCATCCCTCCTTTCCTCCCTATAACAGTCCTCAACCTGCCAAATAGTTTGCAATATTTACACGGGCGCCCAACAAAAACAAGAGATATCAATTCAGTCCCTATACCATGATGCAGCTAGGCAACCAATCTGCATTGCCCTTGCTCTTTCCCCGGTCGCCGAAACCCGATTCTACCACAAGCCTAACCACCGAACTACTCCTGTCGCCAGCTGGCAAACGGGACTTCAACTGTTCAAAACTTGGAGCCAACACTTTCTCCATCCACTCTTCTAGACTCGTCCGGTCGTGCCATAGCCCTCCTAGGATCTTTTCCAACACGTCGTCATCTATTTCTATCGACATATTATCATCTACGACCATGGAGAATTTCACGGATATAGTTTTCTTTATCTCCCGTCGAACAAAGGCGGGATCCACTGGCTTGAAGACTATGGAATCATCGACGTTGCTTACAAGCTCGTGTGGGACCAAGGTGATAGAGAATTGCCGGTTCACAAGGGCAAGATCGTCCTCATGATCAACGGTGAGATCACTCGAATTGTAAGATGTATCGTTTTTGTCGTCCTCGGTGTCTCCAACCGCAAGATTAAGGTCCAAAGAAAGGCCGGGTTCTGTTTCTTTCCTCGTCTTCAATTGCCTATCCCTGTCTTGCAACCAATTTGCTCGTCTTTTGCTGCTCTTTTCTCTTACTATTAGTCCCAATTGCCAACCACCACTTGCTATAGAGGCAAGTTTCTTCTCATCCAAATAGTGACCGTCTCTTTCGTGATTAGTAGTCGACCAATCTCCCGTTACGATGAAAACGGCGTTTCCAAGACCGACCTCACGACCGTGAGAATCCGTGAGCCTTCCTCTTTCCATTGCCCGTTTTATGCTCCCACGCACCACTATATCCGCTTCATCAATGTCCTCGAGCATGATCACTGAAAATGGATTTCTTCGAACCGCCTCTGCAATACGATCAATCGCAGTTTTACCACGAAAATTTAAGCTTACATCCGATTCCTCATCGTCCCGTCTCGTGCCAAGACATATCATTATTGGATTAGCTCCACATACTTGGTCGGCTAGCACATATGCCATTTTCTTCTTCCCGACCCGGTCGGGTCCCGTGAACAATAACCATATATCGCCCCTTAATCCACCACCACGACGCTTTCCATTCCCCAATCTACATCGTGTGATTGCCGAAGCCACTTCCACGGACGCTTCCGCTTGCCACCATGCTTTCTCCATGAGGCCCTTGAGGAGTTTCTTGTACGTATCAGCGTCCAAAGCATTAGCAAACTTGTCAAGCAACTTAATCTGTGGTTCGGACAACTTAGTTTGTGGTTCGGACGAGATGCAACCGAGGAAATCCTTAGCTTGATCTTCACTAACTTTCTCGTGGATGCTATCCGTTTCTTTCCTTCCAAGGACAAGCTCTGTCCTAACGGGACTTCCCGGAGGGTTATTGGGGCGCTCCACGGGTCGACCCAGAACTGGAGTCGTGTTCAATTGTAGAGCTTCTCCAAGGGGTTTGTTTGTCTGCAACTTAGGCTGGAACGGTGGACGTGAGAGTAAGTTGGGATTAAACAAACTTGGCATAGAGAGTGGCCGTGGACCAGTTTGAAGTGGACCGGTTTTAACGGGACGAGTATCTTGATGAAAATTAGGGTGAAGATGTAAACATGTATCCCTCCATTTCTTCTGTAATTCTTGAGTTTTCTGTTCGGAAAGTAGTCCTTGCTTATTTTCCTGGAAAAAAACATGTAAAAAACGTCATCAGCTACTCATTTATTTTGATAAACCTTAATTGTTCTAAATATTAAATTCACAACAAAACATACTTGTGATTGATCTGTTGTTTGTTTAGCATTTTGCAGCCATTGTGGCAGAGATGGTCTGTTAGCTTCTTGCTTAGATTCAGAAAATGACTTCTCGATGGCTGCAAGTCTCGCCAGCTCTTTCTCATAATTCTCTGAACATCGGGGGCAAAATGTTGAGTTTTGATTGGAATCTGAGTCCTCAGATAAACGCCTCGTTAAAGCGGGCAGTGGAGTTGGAACGGCCTTCAATGTATTGAATGATTCCAACGGACTACTCAATAGTCTCTCCGTTCCAAGCCTAAAATCAGAAGATGAATAAGATAAGTAAAACATGTAAATAACCGAACGAAACACTTTAGTTATAATCTTCATCTTTTTAAGAACTCAATGATCCATAAGTGATTTCCTAAGATTGAACACAGTATCATAGATCAAGAATATATTTTTCGGGCCTTATTATTATAATTACCCAAAAGAGAACCATAAAAAGATCAAAGATACTAATGAAGTATTTCAACTTCTAAAACAAGCTAGTTCAAAAAAATCATCAAATATTCAATCAACATAGTAAACTACTGTTCGAGAATGATTCCAATTCCCAGACACCAAAGCATACAAATGATCCGATTCTAACAAACTATCAATTCAAATTCAGCATATATCAAAAATCTGATCAATTGACAATGAATTTCAATCATCACATCATAAATAACTATAGATAAAATGAAATCTCTATCAAATTGATGCGAGAATATACCTCGGGAACATCCCGGGAAGAGGCGACCTCGAAGCAATAGGCATCGCCTGCAGATCCCAATCATTCTCCATCGTAGAATGATAAACTTGACACCTCAAGTAAGTCTCACAAGTTGCAGTCCCAATCAACCAAACCTTATTCTCACCACCATTGAACCTCGCCAATAACTTCGCCATTTCCACCACCGCCGACCGCCCCATCTCCTGTTTCTGGTGTAGCTGCACCCCACCGGTTAAACTACTCACCGGCTGCTCCACCAGCCACTTCAAATCACCCAAATCAACAATCACACCTCCATTCCCTATCCTACTCTCAATCAAACCTCCCAACTCCTCGATCTTCGACGCTATTTCATTCCTATCGGATAAAAGCCCTTTATCCATCGACAAAACGCGAACATTCCTCAAAACGGCGTCGTTTCCCAATTCATTCCTCTCGATTTTACTCAAGATTTCCTTCAACAATGCCTCAGGCTCTAAATCACCCACCAAAACAGGGTTCCTTTTCTTATCTCTCAACAATATTTCCAATACTTTCTTCACTTCTTCACCCCTCTGATTCCCTGTTTGCGGCGCTATAGACCCCTGTTGTAAACGTGGATTTAAATACATATTCCGATTGGCTAATTGAGCCGGAGAAGAAGCCGCGGCTAATTGAGCCGGACTAGAAACCATCCTCGGCCCAAAGCTGACATGATGATGCGTTTGCGGGTTGGGAGTATTCAACGACTGCTCAATAGCGGCTTTAACGGCTGGGCTCGAGAAGCTGGCTTCTCTCATAACACGGCTCACACTAGGGTCATCAAGTATAGATATAATCAGCTGCTCGAGCTCGACTTTGACGGCTAAGAGCGGCTGCTGCTGCTGTTCAGGGCAGCCGCGCCGCTGATGGGCTTGAGCCCTCTTGAGAGCCGCCATGAGGGCGTTGGAGATCGGCGGCTCGGTCGGCGTGGCTTGAGCCGTGGGGAGGCGTTCGAGAGCCACGCTGAAGCAGAGCTCCAAGGCGCGGCACTGAAGAGGGTGGCTTGAATTGGGGTGGGACCGGATGCAGGCTTGCCGGAGGTATCCGGATGGAGAGGATAACAGCGTCGCCGCCACGTGGAGCGGCGTCGTTTGGCCGTGGTTGCGGCGGCCGGCTTCGGATATTGAGTGGTTTAGTACGGTGGCTGCCTCTGGGGTTAAGGTCTGCTGGATAGTGCTTAATCCAGCTCTCATCTTCTTCTATTATATGTATGTATATGTGTATGTATATGAATGATTGAATTGGAATTGAAAGAATGAATGATTATTGATTGAGGTGAATGAAGCAAAAGCCCTGTAATTAAAAACACAGGAAATTGAAATTCTAGATTGTGAAGAAATAAATAAATTTGGTTTGTGGGTTTCTCTCTCTTCTCTCTCTCTTAAGGAATGAAGTTTTTGAATGTGTGAGAAATTCAACGCGAAAAGGAAGAAAGCTCAGACCAGCTGCTTCACATACACAAACCCTCTCCCCATTTTCTCTCTCTAGAAAGTTGTGGTTTCTCTCTCTAAACGGAGATGATGTGAGATACACACAGGCAGAGACACACATACCCCTCTATCTCTCTATCTCTTGTTTTTTTTTTTTTTTATGTCGAGGAAAACCGCAGCTGCTACCTTAAGATACGAATTGGGTAAAATCCCATTTTTGTGTCTGTATAAGAGAGATAAGCTAGTTGAAATTGCTCATAGCTGACAGACTCCAATAGACACTCTCTCTGGGAAAATCGAATTTGTGTCTTATGACATAAGGCTCGGTTGTCCGATCAACTTTGGTGGGTTTGCCCCTATCTTTCTCTCTTTCACATTCAATTCTTACACCAAAATAATAATATCCTTTCTCTCTCACTCCCACATGAATGAACACATAAAACAAATTGCAAAAAAGAAATACGGATATAACATAATCAACTTTTATTTTTTTATTATTTTTCTATTTGTGGGAAATGACATACTGACAATAATAATGAGATAAAAGAATAGAACTGAAAATTAGGGACGTACAAGTTTCTTTAAAATATGTTATTGATGATATATTATTTGTGAAATATATATAAAATAAGAGCATAAAAAGGCAAAGGTGTTAAAAAGTTGGGAGTAGGAGGTGTCAGAGAAAGAAAGCATGCCAGTGTTTGTTTTGTTGTTATTTTAATTAAATAATGGGATAAAGAGTTGGGGATGGAGAAGGAAGGAGTTTATTGAAATTAGGGATATCAATGTACTTTCAGTTGCAACAATTTCTGGAATTAAGGAAATTTAGGCTCTAGTTGGATGTGTTTTCATTTTATTTTCAACTGTCATTTTTTAAAATGTATGAAAAAATGTATTTTTTGATTTTCATATGAGAAAGTGAAAAAGAAGATGTATTTGGTTGTGTTTTTTAAAATGGTTGAAATTTGTGAGTGTGATGTGTGAAATGATTGAAAAGTAATGATTAAATGATGGTGATGGGTGAAGAGAGAGGAGAGAGAGATGATGGTGATGGGTGGATGTGAGAGAAAATGTGAGATAAGTGATGTGAAATATAATTTTAAATAAATGATTGGAATTTTTCGGAACGTAAAAACAAGAATGAAAATGAGAATATTTTTAGTTAAAAACAATATAAAGTGTGCATTTTCATTTTTAAATAAAAATGGAAATGGAAAAAGTGGGATAAAAACACAAACAAACAGAGCCTAATGTTTTCATTATATATATATATATATATACACATATATATATATACTTATCATGTATATATAAAGTAAAATACAAGATTTATTGTAATCCAGAAATTTTGAAATGACTTTCCTTAGCATAGTGCGTCCCGATTGTTTATTTCAGGAGAGTATTTATCTCATATGTCGTTTCATATATATAAACATCATGAGGATAAAATGTATGTTATTTAAATCTTAGGAAAAATGTTTATACACGTAATTTGCATCTGCATTTTACATTTTCTATTTTAAAATATTGTATCATTCAATATTCAATTTTATTCAGACATGATAATTGTATTTAATTCATATTTATTTTATATTCTTTTAAAAAAATGACATCTGTGATGAAATAGAGTACCATATCAAACATTAGTTAAAGAATAAAATATTTGAACTGATACATATTAAAAATAAAATAGGAAATAAATCATCAATTTGAAATAGAAGAAACGGGCTGAGCAGAGGTCATCATGCCCTACATTTTTGTGTAATGTCATTTTATTAGTATTTTAATTGGGTTTTATGTTTGTTTATTGGGTAATTAATTAATATTTTATGATGGTTATGCTCTTGCACCAAGAGAATAAAATATTGGTTTATATTTTTAAAAAGATAATGGAAAGGTGAGGAAAAAAAGATAAATGAACCGTTTTGGAGGAGATGAGGAGATTCATGAGTAGTAAGATTACTTTATTTACTTCTCTCTCTAACCTTTTTTTTTTTTACTTACACACACTCTCTCTCTCTATATATATATATATATAATGTAGAAGCATGACCATGGATTGACTGCCTTTTTTAGCCCTAATTTTATATTTTGTTTAATTCTCATCTATCATTGACAATAGGAATCCCCCACTCGCATAGGCACGCGTGGTGCTACCCATGGGTAGGATATGTTTGGCAATGTATTTTTTAACAATTGTGATTTATTATTGGTGTAAATGATTTGTGGAAAATATATGCAACGTTTTGCTATATTTAGCATTAAGAAATTAATTTATTACCAAAGTAATTCGGCGATTAAAATTTGTTTGTGTGATGCATTTAACGACTTTAATTTTTGGTACTTTATTTTCATGTCAAAGAGATTAAATAAATTAGTTGAATAAATGTATGCTATTCGGTATAGCTCTTTGGAATATGAATTACCTAGAAAACTATTTGTTACGAGCTAATACCTATGTTTTAGTATGATAAATATATATCAATCAAACATGTGCATTGTAATATTTTCATAAAAAAATAATTTTGGCATGCGCTAAAATAAATAAAGCTAATTTTGCTATCCGCAGAAATTCAAAAATTGAGTCCCATTTAAGATTTAAAGTCATCAAATTAAATAAAGATAATTGTAAATATAGTTGTACTTACTATAATCATGACAACTTTTAGATAGATGCTAGAATTGGTAATTCAAAAAAGTCAAAAAGGTTTAAATAATGGCGATTTCCACCGTAACTCTAATGTAACTTTAACGTATATGCTTAAGAGGCATCGAAACCCTAAACCCAGCCAATGTAGGTTCACTGGCTATTGTTTTCATAAATTTATTTTTTTGTTCTCACACTTGTTTTATAGTCATTATTATAGTAATAAGTGCGCACATATCTATGATTATTGAAGTTTTTTCTGAAAAATTTTAGAACTAAATTATTCAACATTATAAATATTCTTTTCATCTAAGTCTTGTAATTGAACCCTGCACTACAATCGGGTTGAGGGTAAAATTAGAAATTGAAATTATTTTTTCATGGTATCATCAAATTCAGTCCAGTGTTACAAACGTAAAAGAGAAACTCCAACATCAGGTATTTTCAGTAATTTCTCAAAACGTAAAAAGATACATTTGTAATTGAATCTAATCTCAAAGGGTGTTTGTGGTCTTTTACCCAAACTTTCTTTCTCAATCAGAGTGATGAGACGCGCAAGGATAATGTGTGTGTGGACAGTTGAATTATTAATCACTTATGTTTGCCTTTAAACCAAAATTCAACTTTTCACACGCAAGTGCTCCGAAAGGCATAGCACGGGTGACACCTTTTCACACTTATGACTCTTCCTCTCTACTTTTTCTTTCTTTTCATTGGCTTTTAAGTGCAATTAAAAAAGGCAACACACTAGAAATTATTATCATTTGTGCTACACTTTAACCTAAAGTCTCTAAAAGGGGTGCTTGGATTGCCACATCAGCACTTCAAGAACCTTCCCTTCTAAGCACTCTTCTTTCCATCAATAGTAACTTTCTTCACTTGCCACATCAGCATAGAACCCCTTCCAAGAACTTCTCTTCCCATCAAAAAAACCTCTCTGAAAATACCCAACTTATACTTATTTTTGAATAATCAATTATATAATTAAATAAAAACCTTTATTTTCCAAAAATAATTAATTAATTTAAAAATAATTTTCAGAATTAATTAATAAATAAATAAATTAAATATATTTAAATATATTGGGAAAATTTAATAATTATGCAATTGCCATGTCACTGGTTCCTTTGGGATTCTTGTAGAGGAACCCCAACTTCCTTCATTTTTGCCATGTCACCAAGCACTCCACCCCCCATTGGAGGAGAGGTGCAAGCTTCCCCAAGCACCCTCCAAGCACCCCCCAATGGGGGTGCTATTAGGATATTGAATAAAATGTGACCCTCGTATCTGGGTAATTGTCATCCAAACTGTTTACACCTAAAATAAAATGGGCTTCTCAATTTAAAAAGCCCAAAAGACCCTTATATTAATTCGAAAATTAGGCTTAAGGTAAAAGAGCCCAAGCAACCTTTGTTCGTAGGTCAATTCGAAATTGGGCTCAAGTTGAAAGGCCCAAGCAGCCTCATTCATTAGCTAAATACGAAGGAGGTTTAAGGTCCAAGCCCAATGTTCCACAAGGTTAAAAGTCCGTGAAGGAAGGCTCAAAAGAGTAGGAAGTCATCCAATCCATGGACGCGCCAACAAAATAAGTTTGAAAACACGGTTGAAGGCAGTTCCCAACCACAAAGGACGTGGATATGTGATAAAGGGCAAGGCAGAGAAGAAAAAAAAAGAGGACGAACAACGAACACCAGAACAACTCTGCATCGTTTTATCTTTTTTTCTTTTTTTCTAGGAGTAGACGTAATCTTAGGAGTAGCGTAACTTAGTTAATTCTGTAGATCAAATCCTGATGATCAAGTGTTGACATCAGCATATCTCTTGCTCGAACAAGCCTTGTAACTTATGACTGGGGATCAATTTGGAGGTAAAAAAGTTTATTGTTTTATCAGATTTAAGTATTTGGTAGATAAATTTATATCTAGACTTGTATCTTCCTGTCTTATTTATTTTCATCAATTGTGGTCCGAATAACTATTTTAACCAACACATCGAAGTGTTAAAGTCTGAACCACCGTCTAGCGTATCGAATTCGAACGCGGGGGTTGTTAGATAATTCTAAGTGGAGAATTATCACGGGGCTTGAGTTAATCGAATTAGCTCTTCCTTATTCAATTTGTTTTTATCCAGAAATAAATTTTTGGCGACCATAGTGGGAGTTGGTTCTTGTAAAATCAATTTTCCAAGATCATTTAAGTCATTCTAACAAGACCAATAATGGCAGACGAGTTCACTTGTGATGACTGCACCGAGGATTCGGATATACAACCGGTGGCGAAAAATAAAGTCTGAGCGGACAAAATGTACGAACAATTTGTTCGACTTATGAAACAAACTCTAGCAGGTGCTCGAGAAAATCAAAGGAGAGAATTCAATGATCAATATCGAGCACTGGCACAAGAGTCTGCCTAAATATTTACGGCAATCGTACAAGATATTGTTGTAAGTGCTCGAGATGGTCTCGCTCGAGAAGTCACCAGGGTTATAACTGAGCTAGGTGAAATTTTCAATCAAACTTGTGATGTTTTTACGAACATGATACATACACAAGTAGCCTTAGGTCTCGAACCTTTAACCAACAAGCATAATCTCTTAATCGAAAAAGTATCTCAGTTGGTAGAACCGAGGACTCAAAGTAGATATATTAATCCAAATGAGATTCCTCTGGGATATCCTCGAGAAAATGGACCTTGGAATGGCCAATTCGAAATTGGTCAAACTTCAGGATCCTCACCTCTCGAGGCCAATAATAATATGAATAATAACCCTCAAAATATAGATTCGAGATATAATCAAATGCCACATCCTAATGCATACAATACAAATTCGAATCCACATAATACTCAAAATACGAGGCCTAATGGTTATATGGGGGGTAATCTTAGACCACAAGTTCAAGACCCACTTCAAAATCAAATCGAATTGATAATTGAAAGAATGTATGGTCCTGGTTTTTGAAGGAACCAAAGGTAATTCCAAGGAATCCATACCCTGAATGGGTAGATAGGAATTTTCCTTTTCCTAGAATACATTAAGTCCTAAATTTTACACTGTTCTCAGAAGATGATAGTGTATCAGCCTTAGAACATTTATCTCGATTTACCTGCCAATGTTGAGAGACAGCAGATCAAGATTATCATAAACTGAGATTGTTTCCTAGTTCTCTAACAGAGTCAGCTTTTAATTGGTATATGAACTTGTCTCCAAACTCAATACCCACTTGGGAGGAGATGCAGTTCGAATTTCAGAATCACTTCACTCGAACTGATCCAGACATATCCATCAGTGACCTAGCTAAGATCAGGCAAAACACAGGAGAGTCTATAGAAAAGTTTCTGTCAAGATTAACAAAGGCTCGGTTAAGTGCCATTTGAATTTGCCTGAATCCAAATTTGTGCAGTTAGCACAACAGAATATGTCCTTCGATTTTAGAGTAAAGTTCGATGGAATGATATTCCCAGATTTTCGAAGTCTGGCAGAAAGTGCAACTAGATACGAGAACATGTTAAAAGAAGAAAGCTTAAGAAAACATCAAGGACTTAACACATTCGAAATCTTAGCACCATGGGTATTCGAGGATGCTTACGAAGTAGACCTCGCAGAATTCATAAAAGGGCCCCCATTTCAATGTGGAGCACTCAAGCCAAAAGAGTGCAAAGCGATGGGTTCTTTACAGTCTAAGAAAGATAAAAAATATACTTTCGATGTGGCGAAAACAGAAAAAATATTTGATTGGCTACTAGCCAATAAGAAATTAAAGATTAAAGGAAAAGATCGATTCCCAACTAAGGCAGAAGCCAAAGGAAAACCTTATTGTAAATGGCATAATGCCTTTACACACGAAACAAAAAAATGTATTATCTTCCGAAACTTAATACAATCAAAGTTAGACTCGAATGAAATAACCTTTCCTGATAGGCAGAAAACGAGTATAGATGAAGATCCTTTCCCTGTTTTAAATTTCGAGATCAATACTTTGGAAATTGATTTACCTTAACGTTCTAACACTTTATCTAAATCTTCGAATAAACAGGTCTTGAAGGAAGCTAAACTGGCGAACAAGCTCTTTAACAGGTTCATAGATGAAGGAGTCTTGACCTTCCCGAAAGTCAATGACGATGGACTCGAAGGCATGTGCAGGTGGCATATGAACATGCTGCATACCACTGATCAGTGCCAAATCTTTCGGCGTTTTGTTGCCAAACAATTCGAGAGGGGCAAGATATTCTTGTCCGGGATAGACAAGCGAATCCTAGAATTTGGTCAAGACGGGAAGCCCAAGTAAAAAGAATCACAAATCGAATCGGTTCCTCCCATCCAAAAGGCTGAAGGGAAATCATACAAGGAGGCACTAGAGACCCCCAAGTGTGAGATCGGCTATCAAACCCCTTCGAAAGTAGTGGACAACCTTACCCAGATGCAGAAGGTGCTTTGCAATCAATGTGCTGACACCCTGCACTACGAACTAGTGAGGTTACAAGTGATCCAGAATGATCCCGATTGGATTCCAGCCTACCAAAGGGAATGGAACAAGAGGCAAAGGTATGAGAACAACAACTTCAGTTTCCAACCTTACAATCGGCACTTTCGAGAAAGGAGAGGCAGAGGTTATGGGATACCTCCGTCGGCAGGCAGGGATTCACCATTTAGCCATTTAAGTGAATCCATCGAGCAGATCGAGAGAAAGAAAAATAGCCGCCAGAAGAATATTAAACAACATGTGGCTTATTCTCGAGTTGTTGTGGCTTTAGAGATGCAACAGGAAGCTGTTATAGCTAACCTTCGAATCGATGAAGAGGCGTTGAGCAAAGGCATGCTGAAAGCTAAAGCTGGAGTGAAACCCAGAGAAAATGAATATGAGAAAGACGTTGACCAGTTGAGTGACCAATTCAAGGATACTAGCTTGAAAGGGAAGAGCGCAAGGTTCGAATAAGATGAAAACTTGGATGATTTCTAGTTAGACGACGACTAAGATATCCTATTGAGAGATTCTGCTTATGATATTAAACAATAGGTGGCTTATTCTCGAGTTGTTGTGGCTTTATAGATGCAACAGAAAGTTGTTATAGCCAACCTTCGAATCGAAGAAGAGGCGTTGAGCAAAGGCAAGCTGAAAGCTAAAGCTGGAGTGAAACCCGGAGAAAATGAATATGAGAAAGACGTTGACCAGTTGAGTGACCAATTCAAGGATACTAGCTTGAAGGGGACGAGCGCAAGGTTCAAAGAAGATGAAAACTTGGATGATTTCGAGTCAGACGACGACTAAGATATCCTATTGGGAGATTCTGCTTATAAGGAATCGGCAAACGAAGGCGATTTGAAAGCAAAAGAAGCATCTTTGAAAAGAGCCCTGCAATTTGAAGAGGATAAAGATGTGAATATGGTGACTGTTTTGCCAGCGGCATTCGCTGCAAAAGAAGATACAATGGATGAGGAGGAAAAGTCGCTTGAGATGATGACTATCTTTGAGTCAGGTAATATTTCTAAGTCAGAAATTCCTAACAGCAAATTATTTGAGACGAAAACAGATAATGAAAACTTGGTCGATCTTTTATTCTCGAAGGAAAAGATCGATAATAACCATATGCGACCTTTATTTGTAAAAGCCGAGATCGAAGGCATTAAAATTAGCAAAGTTCTAGTTGACAATGGTGCTACTGTTAACATTTTGGCCGAAAAAACGTTAACAAGATTAGGAAAAACTGTGATAGACATAGTCACTACTGATGTTTCAGTATATGGTTTTTCTGGACAAGCCACTCTAGTATCTGAGGTCCTACCGTGTCGGATAAAGGTTGGGACTCAGAGTTCATGCTCTGTATTTTTTGTGGTGAATACGAATTCACCATCATTTAATGCCTCATTGGGGAGAGATTGGATACATCAAAATTATTGTATCCCTTCGACCTTGCATCAGATGTTGGTTTGCTGGAATTGACATAAGTTTGAAATTATCAAAGCCGAGAAAAATTCCTGTTTTATTGATACTCACATTGTCCATGCCAGGTACCTAGCTCGAGGAGTTGAAGTAAAGGACAGCCAAGCTCTGGGGTTTCCGGCCATCGAAACGGCAGGAGCAGGAGATGAAGAAAAAATCATCATAGCTCGAGACGATGTGGGTCAGTCTACAACCGAAGTAGATAACAGTTTAGCCCAAGTCGACATAGGGACTTTGTAATCTTTTTTTATTTTTTTTGTTGGACAAAGTTAGTTATGATGATGTATTCGAATGCTTGTTAAGAAATTGCTAATCGAAAATGTTATTTCAAGTTTATCTACTTACAATCATGTCTTAGTCGAAGAATTTAATACAAATGTTAATAGTAGTGTGATTGAATGTTTCGAAACCGAAGGGAACTGTGCAACTGATATGTTCGAACAAGGGGTTATGGAACCTGATGAGGATATCAGGAAAGATATCCAAGACCCTCTAGAGGAAATCAATCTTGGAGCGACAGAGGATCCAAAAATGACTTATATAAGTTTGAAATTAGATCAATTCGAAAAGAAAAAATTGATAGGAATCTTATATTAGTTTAAAGATTGTTTCGCATGGGCACATCACGAAATGCCTAGGGTAGATATGAATATAGCTCGACATGAATTGCCAACCAAATCTGGCTTTAAGCCGGTAATAAAGGCACCTCGTCGATTGTCTCCAGATTTGATGGGTGTAATTAAAGATGAGATTGGAAAGTTGGATGAAGCCAATTTCATAAGACCAACTCGATACGTCGAATGGTTGGCAAATATAGTCCCAGTAATCAAGAAGAATGGGAAAGTAAGGATCTGTATTGACTTTCGAGATCTGAATAGAGCCACACTTAAAGATGAATATCCTATTCCTATGGATGATGTCTTGGTCGACGCAGCTGCAAGGCATAAAGTGATGTCCTTTATGGATGGTTATTCTGAGTATTATCAACTAAAAATATCTGAAGTAGACAGGAACAAAACGGCATTTTGGTGCCTTAGTTCCATAGGAACCTTCGAATGGATAGCTATGCCCTTTGGATTAAAAAATGTCGGGGCCACATACCAAAGGACCATGAATTATATGTTCCGTCCTTCTCGAGCAAGGCCAGCTTCACCATTGTCTCGAACTCATGTGTGAGGAGAGCAATCTGATTGTTAACGATCGCCGACTCTTCATCTGTCTTGTTGGCCAGATCTAGAAGGTGGTCCTTCTCGGCTTGGAGACCAGCAATTCTGGCATCTAGTTCTGCGACTTGGGCCAGATAATTTGCTCGAGTATTTTCCAGAGTTGGGACTCGAACTTGGAGTTGGCCCAATTATTGTGACCGCATGGGATGGACATCTGCCTCGAAAGGGGTGAAGCCTTGATTGATTAAACCTTGGATAGCAGTAAGGCGACTCTTGAACATCTGCCTCGCCGCAACAAACATGGGATGGCACTGGAAAGCAATCTTCGACGTTACACCATCCAAGAGCGATCGAGTCCTCCCAAGCATCTCTTGGTTAGTTGGATCAAGTTTGATCGCATTAAGGGCTTCGCTTGAATCAGCCCTCGAGAAGGGCATAAGCTCAACATTCCCTGAGAAAAGTAATCGAAATAACTTAAGGGAAATAGAGAATCATGCCAACGATGTATATTGACATGGAAAAAATACTTATCTTCGATTGAAGGCACCACTGCATTCGAAGTAGATGGGGCATCCCAGATCTCAAGACACTGAGTCACAATTTGATCTTCTAGAATTTACTCGGGGGTAATTTCGGCACCTAAGGAAATAAAAGGTTATTCTAATCATAAGAGACGTTTCGAGAAAATGTTAACATAGTTACAGCTTACCTTCGAATGGTGTGGTTTCAGTAGTTTGTTCAACAGGCTGTAAGGAACCCAACTCGAGAGCTTCCTCAACAATGGCTTCTTCTGCTACCACAGGGACAGGCTTCTCGACCGAGGTCTCTTCACTCGAAAAATCTGCAAAACAAAGGATTTGTAAAAATCCAGGTTAAGAAACTACTGTATAAGCAAAAATAATAAAATCTCAGTAAAACTATTGCTAAAATACATACCTGGGGAGTGATCCTCGAGGACCTGAGTACGTTCTTCTGACTGGGATTGGATATCATGTGAAGGCGCCTCAAATGGAGCCTCTGCCAGTAAGGGCATATTCAACTCAGCCTCATCTTCTATCTCGATTACTGGAGTTTCAGTGTGTGTGGTTTTTTGAGGAGGAATCACTCCAGAAGGAGTCTCACTCAAAGGGCCTGCATGCAAACACCTTTTGATGTAAACGAAGAAAGATACAGAAGACTCATATATTGGTGAGGAAAAAAAATACTTACTAGCCTCGAAAGACCCATGTAACCTATGCCTTTGGAACACGATGGGCGCATCTTCATCCTCTGCAGCAGTTTGAAGAGCTGGGGAGGAAGGCTCTCGAATGGTAATGCCCCCAGTTCTGCGTCTTCGAGTGACAGGCGGAGATGTAGCAATGACTGAGGCCTTCGCTTTGTCTGCCCTCGAGGAGCGGGCAGGTGGAATAGCTCTGAGAGGGGGCACCGCCAAAGCTTCAGACTCTCGAAGGGCTTGGTAAAGCCCCTCATGTGCTTGGACCAAGGGGTTATCCCTCTCGAATCTCCACCCCGATGTGAGTGAAAAAGGGATAACATATGCATCGTCCTGCTCATACAAATCGAAATAAAAAAACCAAGGTATTTAAAGTGCAAAACAGAAAAAAAAAAAAAAAAAAGATCTTTAGATACCCATACCTTAGGGGACAACAATGATGATAATGCAGTCATTTGGACAGATCCCGAACAAAGTCTTGTGGCATCCGTGACCAACTTTTGAATGATTTGTCTCTAGAAGTTGCGCTACAAGACTCGATTTCAGAATTCGGCAAAGTGGGGATCCACTCGAAAGATCCTACAGAAGGCCGGGATGGGAGAAATGACAACCTGGCCGGAAGGCTTCCCTCGAATGGATGCCTCGGCCAATTCCCTTTTTGTCTTGGGGAAGATGTTTGATCTGCCTGACCATATGCGATTTAAAGTGCCTAGAAAAGGCAGGGCAAAACTTTGGCTAATACCAAATTGCCTCAAGCATAACTGCAAAGAAACACAGAAGCGATATGTAAATAAATAAGAGTATTCACTCGAAGAGTAATCTATGAAAAGGTTTATAAGAAATACCTGAGGATTGTAAACCTCAACTCCGAGATTGTTGTCTGCATATAAGAGGTCTCAAGAGGATAAGATAGACCTCCAATAAGGGCGATCTTCATCAGTACGCCTCAAGGAGTCCAGTTCTCGCAGCCAAGATGGCAGGGCTGCATGAGACCAGTGACTAGAGGCCTGATCCTATCTTGTCTCGAAGAAGGAGCACCAGGTGGAAATGTGCAGAAGGTTATATACTGTGCTTAACACCAGCAAATAAGATGCCTTTTCGAGGGATATCAACAGGTTTACGGTTGCCTCCCCATAGCACGTCGAATTCGAAATGGGCTGGACAAGCTTCGAGGACTGAGATTTCTCTTCGAGTGAAGGGGTCCTAATGTTTAGTAACTCAGGATAGTACAAAAATGCCCAGCAGGTTAACAACCACAATGGGCCTGCAACCCTCTTGACCTTCGAAGGATCTTCGTAGATGTGAAACATCATCCTATAGAAGTGGGCCAGGATGAAAAGACCCAACTCGACGGGATCCAAAGTTGTGGCAATATTGGCAGTAAGAGGCAAGAATGTTTTATTGACTGCACAACCTGCATTTATGAATAGGCGGCAGAAGACATTATTAAAAAATAGTACCTCTTCGAAATTGGTGACCTCATCATTCGTATCGGTGAAGTGCTTGACTAATCACGAATAGGAAATGTTGGCACCCCCATTTTTGTCGTGGTGTTTAAACCAGATATTGGTGGCCTTTAGGAGTGCTCGAGCATCCCCCTCCGCTTCACCAGTACGTAGTACAACCCCATGGGGGATGTTCCAGTAATAAGAGCCACGTCCTCGAGAGTGACCGTCTGAAATCCTCGAGGCAAGATAAAACAGTTATATGAAGGGTGCCACGAGAGAGAAAGGGCATCCGTCATCACCTGTTCGAAGGGTAGGGTTTGGTAACAGGCTATTCAAATTAGCCCTATGATTCAGTTGGCCTCCCATTTAGCATGAAATCGCCTGAGGTGATTAAACCATGGAAAGGCATCCGTATTGCCAATCCAACCAATGGTTGGTTTCGTCAAATTGGTCCAGGAAAATTTGTGGAATCCTTTAAGACAAATTGGAGCATTATCGGACTCAAGGGCAGGGCAGGTCCCGAGCAGGTTGGGGACATGCGGAGCATTGGCTTCGAAGGCAGATGACTCGAAATGAGGACCCAAAGCCAGACGGCTAAGAGTTTGACCGAGATGGTCAGAGACCCATCGAGGAACGATATGTGTCGTACTGATAGAGGAGACCTTAGAGTCGGGGTAATGGGCTTCGAATGCCCTAATTTCCTTGTATAAGTCTGATGCTTCCTCACAGTCCAAAATGGACGCTCAAGGAACTAGAGAGGTCAGGTTATGTACTGAGTTATGTTGGGGAAAAGCCATTTCTGCAAAAAATGGTAAAGAACACACGAATAAGAAATAGAGTAGAAATGGTGATTTGTCTGCGTGAGTTGGCTCAAGAAGGAAGAAAAAGGAAAATTTTGAATTCTTGTGTATCCCGAGAATGAAATATAGGGATTTTTAGGTTTTTTTGTCACGGTTCAGTGAAACGACACACCCAATTAAATGAGAGGTAGTGGAGAAGATGAACGCAAAAGAGCGAGTCTTTCCATAGCCACCAAATTTATTAGAAGTTTGTTACAAAAAGGCATGACTTTTGATGACTTGGAATCCGAATGGTCGTCTATTACTAAAAATAGTCACCAAAATTATTAAAAGTCTGTTACAAAAGGCATGATTTTTGATGACCTGGAATCTGAATGGTCATCTGTTATTAAAAAGAATGAACGTGTCTTTTAATACACGTGAATCCGAATTATTCACGTGTATTAGGGGACATTTGTTTACACCTAAAATAAAATGGGCTTCTCAATTTAAAAAGCCCAAAAGACCCATATATTAATTCAAAAGTTGGGCTTAAGGTGAAAGAGCCCAAGTAACCTTTGTTCGTAGGTTAATTCGAAATTGGGCTCAAGTTGAAAGGCCCAAGCAGCCTCATTCATTAGCTAAATACGAAAGAAGGTTTAAGGTCCAAGCCCAATGTTCCACAAGGTCAAAAGTCCATGAAGAAAGGCCCAAAAGAGTAGGAAGTCATCCAATCCATGGACGCGCCAACAAAATAAGTTTGAAAACACGGTTGAAGGTAGTTCCCAACCACAAAGGACGTGGATACGTGATAAAGGGCAAGGCGGAGAAGAAAAAAAGAGGACGAACAACAGAACAATCACCGAACAATCAATTACTACACTAACATTAAGTTTCAATCTCAGAGTCACGTTATTTTGAACAATCAATGATTTTCCGACAAGAGCCAATCTCGAGGGATATGGTGTACATGGCCAATGTGGATGCCCTATATGTGTTGAGAGTACAGATCAATATCGATTGCCACACTCTCAGAAATATGCATTCCAAGGGCATCGGAGATGGCTGAAGCGGAAACATCAATATCGTCGGTGGAAGAAAGCTTTCAACGGGAAGATAAAAAACGGTCGAGCTCCTAAGTGCTTGACTGGTGAAGAGGTGTTTGAGAAGGTAAAAGACTTGGATATCAAATTTGGAAACACTTTTGCAGGTGTCCTTGCAAAAATTGAGTGGAAAAAGAGGTCAATTTTCTTTGAGTTGCCTTATTGGAAGTCCTTACATGTTAGACATTTTCTTGATATTATGCATATTGAGAAAAATGTATTTGATGGTGTCATTGGTACACTTCTAAATGTGTCTGGAAAGACAAAAGATGGCATAAAGGCAAGGTTAGACTTGGTTGAAATGAAGATAAGAGGTAATTAGCACCAACAAAGAAGGGAAAACGTACTTATTTGCCTCCAGCAACTCACACTCTATCTAGGAAAGAAAAAATTGCATTATGTGAGTTTCTTGATGGAGTGAAAGTTCCAAAAGGGTATTCTTCAAACATTAGCAGTCTTGTATCAATGAAGGACTTGAAGCTAAAACACATGAACACTCATGATTGTCATGTAATCATGGATCATTTGCTACCAATTGCTATACGGGCCATTTTGCCAAAAAAGGTGAGAGAAACTATAACTAGATTGTGTTTCTTCTTCAAAGTAATGTGGAGTAAGGTGTTTGATTCTGAACAATTGCCTGTACTTCAGAAACAAATTGTCATCACTTTGTGTGAGCTTGAGATGTATTTTTCACCTGCGTTTTTTGATATAATGACTTACCTACCTGTTCACTTAATTAGAGAGACATAACTATGTGGACCGACTTTTATGAGATCTATGTATCCGGATGAGCGTTACATGAAGGTATTGAAAGGCTACGTGAAAAATCTTAGTCGACCGAAAGGTTGCTTTGTTGAACGGTACATAGTTGATGAAGCCATTACATTTTGCACAAAATATTTGGCAGATTCTAACGTTACAGAGCTTCTAAAGTCTCATGTTGTGGGAGGGAGAACAGAAGGAGAAAACATAATTGGAAAGCAATTAGTTAGTGTTCCTTGCACACAAAGGGAGCAGGCACACCTATATGTGCTCCACAACACCAATGAGGCTGACCCATATGTTGAAGAGCACAAGGACCAACTTAAGAGATTAAATCCAAATAAAAATGAGAGCTGGATTTCAAGAGAGCATAACAAGAGTTTCATCGATTGGTTCCAAAAGCATATTGAAGAGAAACAAAAAGAGTATCTAAATTCAATTTCAGATAAATTGACACGGTTGGCGGGCAGGCTAGTATTTTGTTATTCAGGTTATCGTATAAATGGTTTCACATTCTATACAAAAGACCAAGATGAACGAAGTACAATGCAGAATAGTGGTGTGAGTTTTGTAGCTCAAGCAATGCATATCTCAAGTGCGAAAGATAAGAACCCTATCTATGCCGATTTATCATATTATGGGGTGATTGAACGTATATGGGAACTGGATTATAGTTGGTTTCGAGTGCCTGTATTTGGGTGTAGTTGGGTTGACAATAAAAATGGTGTCCAAAATAATGAAATAGGCTTCACTTGAAAGGGTGGCATACAAAGATGAACCTTTCATTTTGGCATCACAAGCTAAGCAAGTGTTTTTTGTCACTGATCCTATTGATAAGAGGTGGTCCATTGTTTTATCGACAAACAAAAATACTTGTATTGAGGATGATGATGATGAAGAAAGTGAAGATGATGGAGGAAATCCTATCTTAGGTGATTTACAATCAATTTATAGTAATGATGACTTGGATATCAGTGATGATGAATTGCAAATGCGATAAGATTACCAAGAGGGGATATGGATTAATCCATCTGTTGGGGAAAATAAACCAAACGCAGCGGAAAATGGAATTTAAATTTTTTCCGGATTTCCCCATAACAGGATCAATCTCGGGGTTTTATCACAAGTATGTATGATAGGGTAAAACAAACTTTACCCGTTGTAGCGAAGTGGTTGAAAATTCTCACGAGCCTGAATTCTTCAAGTTCTTCGCAAAATTATTCAAGCTGAAAATTTGATGATCCAAACAGTCCAATTGTTCTGCCTCTAAATTGTCTCACCGGAAAAGTTTGATGAGAAAAATCTTCCCCTTCCTTGGTGTGCAAAACCGACGGCTAGAGAATTCTATTTCCTGTAGCTTAGTTAATTACAACTTGTTACCTAGGTATTAACTAATGTGATATATTTATATCACTTAAGTTATTACATTGGGCTCAAATTAAGCCCATAAAGGCGCCTAGTGGCCGCCCTCTTAGGCTTTGGTATACCTCTTGATGCATCAATTTGAGCTTGGTGTAATCTACTGTTTAATTAATTAATTCAATCCAATTAATAATAAATAATATGTTTAATTAATTTTATTTCTCCAAGAAATAATATTAATTAATCTATAAATGAATTAACTTATTTCCTCAAATAATTAATTCCATTTTATTAATATGAAGTATCCAATACTTCAAATATCACCACAAGAAATATTTCATTTTTCTATCAATTTTTTTTTTAAGCGTGACTCTTTAGGTTCATCTATATTTGGCAATGGGAGGATTCCATTGAATATGGGTCCCACCTAGCCAATCAAGTGGTCCATATTTTAACCCAAATAAGATGAAATGATTAGATCATTTTTACCTTTTCAATTGTAAATACCGTGTGAATATAAACTCTTCGTTTCCTTATCCCGGTCAAGTGAAAGTCATGTTTTTGGTCAAACTCACTAACTTGAAACTATGCTATATTTATAACAAGTTTAGATCCGTGAATGCTTTGGCCAAAGATTTTAAGATCTAACTTACTTATAAATGCATAGGATAATTCTTCGTTCACCTACGAGGGAACGAATCCTATCTTGGATATCAGTTAAGACTACTACTTGCCCATTAGGTTGCAGTTCGAGGTTGACCTCACCAATGGATGAATTGGGCCTAACTACTCTAATGACGAACCTAATGTCACAAGTATATCTTCAACTCGATTCCTCAAGTCTAAAGTTCAGACACACCTATTACAACTTAATCAATTCTGTCATTGACTGTCAAAGAGTAAAAGCCCATGTGACAGAATTGATGCAAGTCATGTCTAAGTGCCACTATCTCCATCAGTACACCTATGATACAAGTTTTTCATTACTTCCTAGTGATTGACGAACACCTTTCTCATCAAAACTCATATCATACAAGTCTTCATGATTTCCAATGCCCAATTGAAAATCATTGACTTGCAGACTATTTTAGTACACAAGTATCAAACTTAACTAGGGCCTTAGAGAGTTAACTCTTGTGTTCATGGACTCATAGATGATTACAATATATAAATGTCAATATAAAAATAAACAACTAATAGTCTTTTATTGATTGATTAAAAAAAATTACAAATTGATAATGTCCTATCATTTACTAATCCTCTAGTGGCATTTGAGGACATTAACCTAACACCATCAGTTCGTCGGCGTACTAAAAAATGGTCATACCAATGGGAAGCAAAAGACTACTAAGCCAACGATAAAAAGAAAACGATGAAAGGTATTCGAACTTATTTGATAATTATATGATAGACTTATTTTCTGATCTTTAAATTTTGAAATAAAGTAAAAAATATAGCATATTCATGGCATCTTCATAGATTTCATAAGTGAGTTTACTTTAACAAGAAATAATCTATGCATTTTTGTAATCTTTATTACTTCTAGTTTAAAATTATGTTGTTGGTATATGAATCTAACTTCTGTATTTTTGGCTTTTGTAGGTCGATGGCTTCAAAGCGTGCTAGAAGTTTTCCCAAGGAGGATGGACGTGGAGCAGACAAACATGTTGAAGCTGAGATAAGGAGAGGTGTCGCGGCAATGAGAAAAGTCATCAATGCAAGAAGTAAAGGCATAAAGTTACCTGTTGGCTGGAATGAGAAAGGCCAAGCAGTTGACCCAAACAAAGCAACACTTGTTGGTTACATAAGAGTCCTGGCTCGACATAAGGTGCCAATTACCATCAATGATTGACGACAAGTCTCGGCACCAACAAAAAATGGAATTTGGGATGAAGTAGGGATAATTTGGTTCTTATTATATTTCTAATTGTTAATGTATTTTTTGTTGATTTAATTTTATCTAAATTATAATTTCATATAAACTTTGTTGTTTGTTTTTTATAGTTGTCCTTTGATATTGAGGAAAGGAGAAAAAAATATGTATTAGCAGAAGCTGGGAGCTAGCTCAAAACTTCAAGAGCTACTTGAATAGAGTGTGGGTACAGGATGATGATGGGAACATTAATTACAACCCACCCTCACAATATGAGATACCCCAAGCTGATTGGACGACATTTTTAGAAGTTCACCTAGGTAAAGATTTCCAGGCAGTCACTTGAATTTACGATTTCATTTGTTGGTTATTGCGTTTATATGTCACTAATACATTGACTAGTGCTTTGATTATGTAATAAATAGAAACTAAGTGGGGAAAATCAGGAAAGAGCAAGGATCCTGAATATCCTTATAGGAAATCACATCTTGGACATGCTCTAGTGGAGCAAATTGAGGTACGTAGTTCATTTAACAGCGAATCCTTACAATTTTTTTAATAAAAATTCCTTGTTAATATATATATATATATGTAGGGTCAAGATCTAATACATACCCTATATTAGATAAGATATAAGACCCAATCTACACCATTGGATCCATCAAATCCAACAGTCCAAAAATGAAGCAAAAACAGGCTGGAAAATTGATTCCAATTGGGGTCAGGGGTATCATGGTCAATTGACATCAATATATAGTATCCACTTACCAAAAAAACAAGGCACAAAATCTCCTCTAAAACATCCCTAAAATCTCTCAAAATTTAATCGCAGAAAATCTCCCAAATTTAATCGCACAAAATCTCCAAGTACTGAGATAATACAAAGAAATTAATAATTAATTAAGCATAAGTCATAGCTGATGAAAAGATGATTGGAGGTGTCCAAGATAATGCTGAACCATCAGAAAACACATTATTAGATTCCTCGAAAAATATTTCGTCTATCAACTTGAATGAAGAAGCCTACAACAATTTGATTGGCTATTATATATCATTAGTACTGTCATTAGATATTGTATATCATTAGATATTAGCTTAAATCAAAATATCTATTGTATATCATTAGCTTAAATCAATGATGGGGTAATCATTGGTGAAGAGCTGAATGGAGACATATGAGGGCTGTATAATGGTTTATAAGATTGTAATTGTATGATGTATACACACACTGTATAATTAGTTATAAGATACTGTATAATGTGTTGTAATATACTGTATAGTTGTTTATAAGATACTGTATAATGGTTTGAAATCACTAATTGTATGTCACTAATCACACACTGTATATCACCGTTGTATTTACTGTATATTTGTTTATTAGCTATTGTATAATGGATTAATTAGCTATTGTATAATGTTTATTTGCTATTGTATTCACTGTATAATGAGTTATATGATACTGTATATTGGTTTATATGATACTGTATACTGGGTTATAAGATACTGTATGATGGTTTATAAGATTGTAACTGTAAGATGTATAAACACACACTGTATAATGGGTTATAAGATACTGTATAATGTGTTATAACATATTGTATAGTTGCTTATAAGATACTGTATAATGGTTTGAAATCACTAAGTGTATGTCACTAATCACACACTGTATATCACTGTTGTATTTACTGTATAATGGTTTATAAACTACTGTATAATGTGTTATAAGCTACTGTATAATAATTTAAAATCACTAACTGTGATGTATGTATGTATACACAAGAGAATCAACAGAGAACGACAAACCATATATAGATTGAGTGAATATATATACGCAAAATCACGAAAAACTCAAGAATCCATCAGAATATGTCAAACATAATAAAGATTTGAGGTAATCAAACTTCATTTTTTGTCTGCGTGCTAAATTACTATATTTTCCTCATCTCAAAGCTACTGTACATAAATAGCAGCTCTAAACTGGATTTTCCTTGAACTATCTTTTTGATGTTGAATTGTCGATGATTCCGAGCTGAAATTGTCGATGATGAATTGATGATATATGAATTGAATATGGATTTAAGGTTTTCTGTATCAATCGTAACTTTCTGGGAGCTGAAATTGGAAGGAATAATTAAAAAGGGAAGAGGAATCTGTTATTGCATATAATAAGGGATTTGATTTTGATCCTGCTTGTTATTTGCATGGGTTTATTAGACCTATTTACTAAAATGCTTCTATCATCATTAAATTAAAGATTAAAACCGAAATAATGGCTTTAATTATGGACCTTGGGATCAAATGGTTTAAATGGTCTAGATTGAGTCTTATATCTTACCTAAAGTAAAGGAATATATTTGATCCACACCCTATATATATATATATATTAATCAAAATATAGATGAAGAAAAGAAAGAAAACTGGGTCAGATTGTATTGAGGTGACACGAGCACTCGTGTGGAGGATTTCTGATAAAAAGAATGAGATTGATAATGTCAATGTTAGAAGAACAATGAATGAAATGGTGAGTTATTTGCAATTTTAGCTCTATAATGTGTTGTATGTTTTTTTTGAAATACTTTTAAAAGAGCAAAGTTCACTAAATTTTTTTATTTTTTAAATATATTATTACAAGAGTGCATATCATAGGAGAGTACTAGCCATAGTGGAAACGGTAGGAGCCGGGATGATCTATTGGCTAAAGTTCTTAAAAAGAAGGAGCATTTGGGTCGCGTTAGGGGTGTCACAAAGAGAGTAATTTATGGATCTAAAGCCTTCTAAACAGATGGAGATGGAAAGATTGAGAAGCATGGTGAAGGGCCTCACCGAATCACTATCGTCCTTGCAATGCGAGGTTGTCGAGTTGTGAGCATCTGGGTCGCGTCAGCCACAGGATGAGGCGATTTCTTTGAAAGATAGCTGCCCAGGACCAGTTAAGATGCTTCCTGAGGTAATGATCTGACCTTGTTTAGTGATCATGTAACTTGGAACTTTGTATTTCTGTAAAACACACAAAACTTTCTAATATAATGGTATATATATGTAAGTTAAGATGCCATGTCAATTAGCACTTTCATTACCGTCATATCGTGTGGTGGCTAAAGAATATATGTTCAATCGACCATCGTATAGAACACTTCACAACCATCCATTACCCATCAATCATGTGAAAGTTTGCATTGACACTACAATTGAGGAGGATACACCCCTACCAGTCCCTCTCGATGATGAAGTGCGCAAGATTTCTGATGCTTTCAGTATCGTTGTTGCTTGGCCTATGAGTCTTGTCATTGTCAATGACGCATCGTTATGTAATTAATAGCTAGCCATTAATAAATTATAGCAATTGTTTAAGGTTACTAAATATACTTTGGCGTGTAACATTCACGTTTTGTCTTCTTTGCTTAAGTAGTGTCTTGGACCATCCAAATCAGTTGGAAACCATAAATCAGGGACGTCCAAGCACTCAGCTATCAAACCAAGACCTCTAGTGGCCAAGCCTGCACATGAAGATGACAGATGTGAAGACCTTGTACTAGATGGACTCCCTAGGGAACTTTTATTTCTTGGAAACTTCATGAAGAGGATGTCTACTGATGACCAGATCACTATAGACTTGGAGAAAGAATTATGAATATTGAATTCCAAGAGTATATTGGGAGGGAGGAGATCTGTCACCTTTTTCGTCAAGAAGAGATAAGAGCCTCTGTCATTTCAGCGTACATCAAGTAAGTTTTTTAATTATTTTATTACATCTGAACTATGACTATTTTCGTTACTCAAATTTATTTTATGCTCAATTTAGGTTTTTGTGAGTTAATTACATGGTCCCCGCAAGGAAAGAAAGTCGTTTCGGGTTCCTTAGCCCACATGCTATATCTGCGTGACTTGGTATTGGTCCCAGTCAGCAAATTGAACAAGTGCAATTTATAGCAAATGCTATCACAGAGAGCGCATAGATGAATAAGTTATTTCTTACACCTTCCAACATCGAGTAAGCTACTAAAATCCCAACTTTAATTTGTAAAACTTGTTACGTAAAATTAATTTTGAACTTATCTTTTGAATGCTCTTTAGGGGACATTGGTTGTTGATTGTGATTGATCCATTTGAAGAGGTCATTTATTATCTGGATCCTTTGCATGGTGATCCAGATAACCGACTTGATATGAAAGAAAAAATCAATCAGTAAGTTTTTTATTCAATTAATGTATCCATTATATTTAATATTATTTTTAAAGTGTATATACGTTCCTAGATTTCACATATTTGCTTGTTTTTGACGTATTTCCTTGTTTTTTGTATTTTTTTTAACAGGGCCATGTTGATATTTCGTGCAAATCACAACAACCAAATGAAGAAATCCAAAAACAAGACTTGTAAATGGATTTGTATAAAGGTTAGTGTTTTCTAGTTTCAAGAGATTATTCGTATAAAATTTAGTATTCTAATACAATTTTGATTACTTTTGTAGTGCCCCCGACAGACAGACGACGTAGATTGTGGCTTCTTTGTTATGAGATTCATGAAGTAGATTATTAGCCACTGAGAATCTTCAATCCCACTAGCGGTATGCATAATCCTAATACTCAATTTCTTTCGCTTTCGAAGTTATTAAACCTTTGGCAAGTAACCGAAACGTCCTTTGGGTTTGCAATCTCTATCTTATAGTACTTTCCTGATTGTCGATTCTCCTTCTACTCTCAAGTGCAAATTGATGAAGTATGTAGCGAATTGGCACAATACATTTTCGAATGTGCTTAGAAATGAGTTATGGTATGTTGTAAATTGTGACTTGTTGTAAATTGTAATTTGATTTGTTGTATGTAAATTGTGATTAGTTTAATTAGTTGATTGTAAACTCGTGATTTGTTGGAGATCATAAAATTTTGTTGTTGGAGGAGAGAATTGGTTATATTGAAGTTTTGGGTTTTTGTTGAATTTGTTGTGCTGTACTGGTTTGTTGAATTTTGTTCTTGTACAGGAAGGTTATAAACTGAGCAGGTAAAATAAAAAATATATATAATATGCATCGGTTAAAAAATTAACCGCTGTAATAGGCATTTTTTGGGGTAGTGACGTTGTTTTTCTAAGATTATGATTGTGTTTCCTATACTGACATAGAGTAGAATCAATGAATATATTTTGTTTCCTAGGTTTTTTGAACTATTTTAGATAGTGTTTGACTAAGATTATGATTGTATCCCCTATGTTGACATATATTAGATTGTGTTTTCTATTCAGTGTAGGTTTAGATTCCTTGTGCATCACATCTTCCAACTCTATATATAAGGGGTAATTTTATGTCAAGCCAAGTTTAATGGTTAAAGTGTGTATTTTGCGTCTATCTCTTTTACACAAGTGTATATGGAGATTGCACACAAGACACTTACTTTAGGAGAGAGATAGATACTAGGATCATTGAACTCGATTTAGTATAGATTTTTCAATATGTAAGGGCTTCTACATTATATTATAGATCACTCTCTATAGATTACAAATAAAGATGTGAGATCTAGTATTGTCCCATGTACATTGATAGCTTAGTGGCACCACGTTAAAATCCTTTTATCATTTCAGGCTACAATTTTGTTCTTGTTTTTTTCTCCACAATTAGCAATTCATTCTCCATTGAGTGACGTCATTTGTTCCCTAACATACACTACCTAGTTCTATTGGTTATGTATCGCAAGTATAAAAGTGAGTAGAAATTTAATGAAAATTCAAAATTTGTTTATTTCATCTGTTTAAATTTTATTATAAGTGAGTGCTATTGATATATCTAGCTAATCAATGATCATATATTCATATTTTCATGTTCTATCACAACAAGAAAATGATATTAGTTGCAAGATATTAAATGAAAATGTTAAAGTGATTAATAATATGCATCAAGTGATAAGAACTTTTGTGTTATAACAATAATGATTTTCATAATTTCAATATTGACAAGATTTGTGTCTAAATTGTCACTGCAGATAATTAATGATACATTTATAGTGATAACAGACATACAATCACTAAATTATTGTGTCAAATCGCTATTATACATTTGCACTAAATATGTATAGTGACAACTTTCTACCATTCTTGTGTAATTAGTCAATGGTGACAATTTGTACACAATTTCGTGACGAAAATTTTTTGTTTCACTTGATATATATAATTGAGGATAATTGTTGTGTAGAGCTGTTTCCTTTAAAAAAAATCCAAAAAATTTGAAAATAATTCTACATTTATCTACACTTCAAAAAGAAAAAGAATCATGAAATTTGAATAGAAATATTGTAACAATTTACAACCCTGTTTCTTATATATCAAACATATTATATTTTAGTCCCAAGCTATAATGTACGTACGGACATGTGACACAGCGACACGAACATGACACGATACAGACACAGGACACGGTATTTTCCAAAAAATTAGGACACGACACGGCTTCGACATGAATGTCACACACACACACACACATATATACATATATATAACATAAATTAGATATCGATTTTAATTTCAATATAATTTGTTAGAAAAAAAAACTATGAAAATGTTGGTTACTTGTTTATTGTTAAATTTGTATTTTTTTTGTTTCTTTGTAAATCTCTATATATTTGAAAAAAATTCAACTACTTATCAACAATAAGTCAATATAACGAATGCAAAACAAAAATATAAACGACCACAAATTACAAAGCAATTACAAATACAATCAAAGTATCAAATGCTCAAAAATTAGAATTAGGATTTTTGAAGTTTTTCTATTTACAATTAATCTCGGCCCACACTTTATAACTTCTTAGAAAAATTGCCAATCGTGTCATCATCGTGTTGGACAAGCATTTGGTCGTGTTCGAATTGCTTTTTTTTTTTTAACCATTGACATATATTAGCCGTGTCCGACACGTGAAGGAGCCGTGTCGTGTCCGACGCGGTCCGACACCGCCTTGGGATAATTTTGAAGTTTCCGTGCTTTATAGGTCCCAAGTATCTTATTTATAAATTTACTTCTGGAAAAATTTAGCCATGTCTTTTACACATTTAGTCCGATCATTAATTTATAAAGCCTTAGCTTTCACATATTTAATCATCTCATAACTTTTCGATGAAATTGTGGTAAAAAATGAATCACGTGATTCTCAAAATGTTGCTCCAAAGGTTGTCATCTCAAAATGTGAATTGGGATGAGCTTCTTTGTCAATAAATAAGTTGATTTTGTAAGGAAAATGATTTGGGAGTATTTATTTTATGGAGTGTAGGAATACAGATTGAGGATTTTCTTGAATTTAGGCGTTTAAAGTAATTGAATTTTGGGGGAAATTACACAGGCATAAACAATATTGTTCAAAACATGTGAGAGTCACGTATCTTTCCGAAAATAAATTCATTGGAACGTTTTGAAGAGGACTAAATTTGAGAATATCAGGACTCAATGTGTGAAAAGAAGGATTGAATGTGTTAAATGAATGACTAAGTATGTGATGGACAAAATACAAAATGCTCCCTTAAACTATTTTTACTGTCGCATATACTCTTCTAAACTTTAAAATGTATCAAAATAGTTACTCATGAAAATTCATGAGTTAGGCCAAATGCTCCATCCAAACACAGCCTTACAATATTAAACCACCAAATGAACTTACTTGTGTGTGTTTTTTTATTTATTTATTGAACTTATAAGATTTGTAAAAAATTATTGTAAATCTTATAAACTTTATTCAAGATTTAAATAGGATGTATTAATTGATAAAATTAAATAACTTATAATTGACTAATTGAGTATGATAGAATTGGATAATACAAGTTTTATAAGTTTAAATATATAATTTGTTAATTTTATTAATCTAAATTAAAGACTTTGTTAATCTATAAGTTACAAATTTACAAATTACAAGATTAAAATATTTTATTACTTGATAAGATTTAATGAAACAAGATTTAAACAATAATAGTAACGATTCTCCATATTGTGTTAATTAACACAATGAAAGATTTAACTTTTTTGGTTGATTTTGAATACTTAAGTTTGATAAATTCATTAAAAAAAGGGGGGAATAATCGGGTAAGTCAACATAGTGCTTAAATATTGTAAGCTTGTATTTGGATGAGAGAGTTTTCATAAATCATGAATTTTCATGAGGGATCATTTTGGTACTTTTTAAAGTTTAGGGGGTATATGTGACAATATGTATAGTTCAGGAGGGCATTTTGTATTTTGCCCATTGATGGAGACTAAATACAAAATACTCCCCTAAATTTGTAATTAAGATATTTACAAAACTAAATGTGTTAGGGCCCAATCTAACTCATATAGAGCGGGAGTGCACGCGAGAACAAGAGTGTGAGAGCGTCAAAAGCAGAAATTATTTGAGAGTGGGAGCGCCTTAGAGCGTGTGTTAATAAAATAATTTTATTAATAATTGTTATAAATTGTTTATCCAAATTATTTTTTGATATGATTATCTCATGTTAAAAAATTATTTGTTAACTTGAATTTTAAAAATAAGATGATGCAATCACCTTGTTTGATAGGATCAAAAAAGTATCAAGTACGGTGAAATGAAAAAAATTAATATTATTAGAATAATGTTAATTGTATGCCTTATTCTTTACTGGAAAAGACACTAAAGATTTAAATTCAATGTTACAAGTTATAGTTTTTGCATTTCTATTAGATCTATATCAGTAGTTTCACACTTTCTTGTTCTAAAAGCAACTCTTTTTACTTATTTTGACTAATGAAAAAAACTTCATTGGATGTATAAGAATATCAACTATTAGTGAAAAATCATTGTTATTTGTTCAAGTGTGATCCATAAACTTTAGTGCGAAAATTAAGAAATTTAAGAGCGTAATAGAGCGAAACTCTCACTCTTAAGTCGCGAGAGCGAGCTTAGAGCGCTAGAACGTCACCCCTATATGGAAGATTATGTGATCTAGGGCCCAATAGTTACACGATGAAAAATGTAACTTTGCCTTTTAATTTATGTTGAATACAAGCTAGGAAAATGATAAGAAATAGAATTAGAATGAGATAAATACATTTAAGGTAATAAACTAAAATAAGATTCAAACATTATCAGTTGATTTGGGATTTTGTTGTAACTTTGCCTTTTAATTTATGTTGAATACAAGCTAGGAAAATGATAAGAAATGGAATTAGAATGAGATAAATACATTTAAGGTAATAAACTAAAATAAGATTCAAACATTATCAGTTGATTTGGGATTTTGTTGGGCGTTGTCAATCGTGATTGTTGACAATATTTTCAGTAAGTATTTGTTTATATATTTATAATAAAATTTTATTTTCATTACAAAATCTTGCAGTCTTTAAATATGTAAATTTATGTATATATATACCTTATTTTCTATATGTATATATTTAAACCAATTTATATATGTATTACCATATATGTATATAAATAATATATTTATATTTATATGCATGTGTACAATATTTTGTTAGATATTAATAAGAAAAATAGACATATATATATGTATTTTGTTTTTCCTTGTATAACAAATATTTCAACCTCAAATATTATATTACTCAACCATAAACTAACTGATTACCACAATTATTCAGACAAAAAATTAAATGATTCCACAATTTCTTTTCCACTGACAATAAATTAAAACAAAATCTCAGCATAAAAGATCAAAATATCATTTAAAAATAGGTAACTCGTACACACTCCCATAAAAAAAAAACAGCTCCTAATAAAATTCCTCATCAAATAATCTCACTAATAAAAACCCCTATAAACAAAACTTAACATTGCCCTAATATGTTCTACATCCAGTTTTGTCCTCTAATGAGCATAGCATGTTTTGAAATTGTAGGGGAATCATTAGGGCATGTTCGCACACATTCCATATAATATACTTGATAATGATAGAGTAACAATCTCATTATATTTTTCTCTTGACTTAGATTTTTAAGTTTTTATACTTCTTATTTCTTATTATATCACTTTAATGGTCATACAACTTTTACTAATTAATTTAGATTCGTCGGACAAAAAATAATATTGTTTCACAAGTTTAGATTATTTTGCCAACTGTAGAGTTATTCTAGGAGCTCTTGGTACTCCAAAAATTAGTATAATTACAAGTGTATATTTATATTGAACTTCGTTTGTATCTAACATGAATGATTTTGATTATTCCATGACTCGCTATTTCAGGAACTTCTAAGAGTGATTTGGATGTGATATACTACATAAGCATTACACTCAAATATATATATATATATATATATATATATGTTTTTGTTATGTATACATTGTTTTATATTATAACAAGAGTATACAATTGGAAAATGAATAATTAAATCTCCCAAAGCAAAATTGCGGAAGGTTCTAAACAAGAACCAAGGGAGGGCTTATCTTCTAACTCCAATGAACATAGATAACTGTATATTTAATTATGTGGACATAGCTTTCTATTTAAAAAGGTGGTGTGGGCCCTATGATAATTTTCTTTCCATAGTCATTAGAATTGCATCCAACGATGCAAAATGGTTGAACTTTTTGGAATTCGTTTACCTTTAAAGTTTTTTCTTGCTTTCCCTACTTTTGTGTGTGAAGTCTTCACAAACAAAAATCTTCATATGTGTGTGTGTATATATATATATATATATATACTCTCCTTTTTGCCTTTTGGCAACGCACGCTTTCACTTGCCTTTTACGCGTTTTTTGAGCCTACAACCAACTTTTCACCACACCTCTATGATTGGCACTTTAATTCTATATTTGTATAACTTTTATCCGTTAATTATGATCCTAATAAAGGAGATATAATAATAAAATGAATAAAAGTTTTTGGTGACTCAGGTGCTTTACTGGTTTGTGAAAGGAGCATGGCAATAGTGGTCATGAGCTACAAATTTTCAAAATTAAAGATGCATGATTTTAAAGTTGACTTGGAAAACATTAAGGGGTAGCAATTATAGTAATTCATTCAAACTTTTCGGGTTTTATACTCTTTTTATGTAATTTTTTTTTGGTTTACACTTTCTTATCTGAAATATACTCGTTTTCATAAGATTTTAGCATTTTTCGGTGGAATATTCTGCGGGATTATATCAATTTGGCTCTTTTAAGAGTAAAAATGATATTTTATAGCTTTTATGGTTCACTATTTTTAGTTGAAATGACATTTTGAACGGTACAAGCGATTGTTAACAAGAAGAATATGTTGATTCAACTGATAAAGCTTAATTTTTACCATTAATAGGACCACATATTTGATGGAATCCCGGTGAATATTCCGTCAAAAAATGCTAAAATATAAAATTTTGTAAAAAATCGTGTAATTCAGATAAGAAACTGGAAAAAAAAAGAGTTTATATTCAAAAGTGTAAAACCCTGAAAATTTTGGATGAATTACTATTTTTACCGCAATAAATAAATAAATATTATGTACTTAATGCGTTTAGAGAAAATGATTAAATGGGTTTTATGAAGTACGATCCAAATTATCAACTTAGGGTATGTTTTTGGAATTTCGAATTTATAGTTTAAAATTAAGAAATATATTTCTTCCCCCTCAAGCTATGTAAGATTATATTTAGTCCTATAATCAAGGGAATTAGCGAAAGTAATCCTATAAATTGTAATTTTAACAATTTAACAACACTAATTTTTATATTCTAGGATTGGCAAATCCATGTGACATCATGACGGAAAAGTGAATAAGTAAATAAACTGACTTTGTTTTTAATAATTAATTAATTAAGTAAATATTATAGTATATGCACGAGTATATTTCAGCATTTACCCGTCACTTATTACAATCCAATTTAAGAAAATCAATTTGTTTCAATAAATATATATATATATATATATGTATATAAATAACTAAAAAAAAAAATCCAATTTCAAGTTTGGAATTGAGGTTCAGTTCAACTTTTTACATTAATTACGAGTCAGGCATCTCTGTGTCTGTTTTGTCCTATCTAGTTTCTTTTTTTTTTTTGTTGATAAAAGTCCTTTCTAGTTTCTACTGCAGTTGCTGTCGTTTTTATTTTTTTTATTTTGCCTTTTGCTAAATAACTACAGATTTATCCCAATTTCCCAAGGGGAAAAATAAAATCCATTGAACTCATTTTCTTTTAAGATGTAAAAGACGTGAATGCCCCTTCAGTGATGAATCAGTATTTCTACCTTATTATATACTTAATTAATATAAACAGCTTAGTGCCTCCTCGTATTATTAATTAAGAAAAATTACACACAAACCCCCATGAATCAATATTTCTAGCTCATTTTCTTGTCAAAGCTGCTGTTTTGGTTCAAGAGTTTGTTCTTGATCTTTGTTGACAAATATTTTTGCATTGAGTTAATACGTTTTTTTTTACTGTTATAATAAAAAAAAAGTACAAAAAAAATTATCAATAATTTTTAATCTAATTCAAACACGTTATAAAATGTAATATATATATATATACACACACACATACACACACCATAGATTTATCCTATATATAGGCTCTAGCCATCATTTTGAATATTAAACAAGAACATGAGTAAACCACTTGACCACTGCTCTGGTCATACAAACATAGATGTGAAAATACTATAAGTTTAAAGTTTCTTAATTACCAAAAAGAAAAAAATACTATTAGTTAATTACTTCCATTTGATGACAAGAACAATTTTAATTAAGTAGTGAAATTTTCTAATTTGAAAATAGAACGAAACTGACCATATATGCTAGTCAAAATAAATAAATAAATCAGATGTATCACCATCTCTTGTTGGACATGTGAAAGAAAGGACGATCACTTTCAATTTGGACCATAAAATACAAAAGATAATATCTTGTGATTGTTAGAGAAGTCTGGATCCTATGTTATAAATACAATTTTATCTCCCATTTTAATTCTCATATGCATGTCATGTATATAAAAAAATTTCTTAAATATATAAGTGACATAAATTTTATATACATGACACGTATTTGTATACTTACATGGTATACGAAATGAAAAATAGTTTTAGAAAAGAGGATCATGTTCTTAGAAATAGACGACGTATGAGGCCCGCTGTACGAAAACATAGGAGACCTTTTTGTTAGACGAAAGTTGACAATATGGGATGTATCGATAAGATAGCTGTATGTTAAGCCATATGTTGAAAGAAAATTTCGATAATTGTCTTAAAGTTTTTTGGATATTCATATATAGACTTGTAGGTCATATTTAAAACATTACAAAGCCACTTAGAAGGAAATCACCCAATTAATTTTTCATGAGATATTTTCTATACAATAAAAACTAAAGTCAATTACTCAAAGCCACCATGAAGTCAAGATGCAATAATGAGTCTTCTTACAAGAAATTCAACATTATGAGCTTATTTGACTTTGAGTGGCCATGTTAAAGTGGGAAACCAATTCTTTGATATTATTGCATGCAATTTGTAATACTGATATTATTGCTTTCGTAGAAGAAATATTCACAATTAATGAACACTGGCTATTCCGTAATCCACAATTAATTACAGATAACGAACCATCTGTAGTAATTAAAAAAAATATGTATTTTCTTAATTCTTTTCTTTTCAGCAATAATAAAGTTCTACAAAAAAAAAAAGAAAAAAATGACCATGAATAGTTTCAACAAAAACAGTTAATTAATGAACGATTTTAAGTGGTTTGATTCACTAAGAAAAAATGCACATGCAATATATTAGGAAAAATTCTAACACGCTCCCGGCTTGTCATATGATTGGTCAATTATATTGTGAAATATATTTGGGTGCGGTCGAACCACTAAATCATAATAAAGATTTCTTTTGTTCAGACCACATTTATCACAGTTATTGTTCATAAAAAAAAACATTACTAACATTTATTTAAGTATTACTAGATATCCCTCCAGAACAATAAATGGTAAATTTTGACCAAACCGAGTATATTGCATGCGCTTAGTCAATTGGACTTTTTAATTGAGTTCACACCGTCTCAAGCTCTAGTACGATTAAGTTTGATGATGGCAGGCTCAAACTTATCTCATTGATATTTTTCTTTGTCAAACTTGGATTAAATATGTTTTTGACAAGTTTTTGCGCATGTTTCAAATTGAATCTTATATATAATCAATTTTTCTTAATTACCTACTGAAAAGAAACTTTAAAATAAAAGTGTAGAAAGAGATTATTATCAAAATAAAACAATATATATTACGCAAAATTCGCATATGAGCCTAAAAAGTAAACCAAGTTATTGATGTTCGATTCGAGATCGATCGTTAAACTCGGTTATTTAAACATAACAAACTAGTTTGAACATATTTTTTTGTATCATAAAATTTGAAACTTTGCTCAAGCTTGACTCGATTAGTTAAAAGAATGATAAAGTATGTGTACAATTATTAGTCCACTCGAGCTCGACTCGTGTTCTACTGCTCGTTTTGAGTATGGCTCGATTAACAATAAAAAAGCTCAAATTGCACTTTCGAAGCTCGACAAATTTTTTAACAAAATTGATAAATAATGTATTCGGCTCGACTCGATCCACTAACACATATGCATCAAAATTGCCAAAAATACATTTTTCGTCCCACGTGATATGTAGTCCAATTTTACTTTCAATACCAACCTTTACATTTACTCTCAACATTTCAAAAATAGTTGCAGTGTTAGTCCCAAACTTTTTTTTTTAAAATCTCAGGGTAAATCTCCGCCGGCCACCAAACAGAGCAAATTTGTCCATACGCAATAGCCAGCAAACCACATGGAGGTAAGCCGCCCTAGGTAACTCATAGGCGACCGGCTCGATAAGCGCAGGGGCCCCAAGGGCAAGACGGAGGAGTAAATTCCCCAGACCAAATAACACCTGGATTTTGAAACCACCCCCCGGGAGAAAACTCCCCTTACCAAGCATCACCTGGGATTTGAACTTGGGTGGATTATCACGACCAAAGGCCTTGTGACCGCTAGGCCACACCCCCTTGCTTAATCTAACAAAGTTAATCCTTCATTTTTCCGGTTAGAAACTAAAGATAGAAGTTGTAATTTGCCTCCTGAGCTCTATACAGAGTTTGTATCAAGCATATTTTAAATAATTTTTTGTGTCACTTGCTCTCTGAACTGCACTAAAATACACTTACACCATTCCATATTATATGTATTGCCTTTAGGCTAAATTGCATTTTTGTACCATATCCTTCCCTGATTTTTGGTTTAGTATCGTTTGTCATGGAATTCTCAAAATACATCTCGTAACTTCACATTTGGTCTTAGACCAAACTTTCATCAAGTATTTAATGGTCAAACTCATATACTACGAAGTAAATTTTTTTGATCAATTTTTTTTTTGGGAGGATTCGTCATTAGTGACACATGATATTGAATAAAATTCATGTGTGAGTACCATATCTAGACAAATTCTCCCAAAAAGCAGTTAGAAATATTGACCAACGGAGCAAAAAAGTCAGATAAATTTATGACAGTTCAGTTTTGGACATAAACTTTGTTTGGGATTGAATGTGATACATTCTGAAAGTTACGAGACTAAATATAATAAATTTATAATGAATGAGATCAAAATTATGATAAGATAAAGTTATAGTACGAAAAAATGCAATTTTACCATTGACTTTAACACCCTATAATAGTGTAGGGGTAGGCAGTTATTAGGGTGGGGAAAAAAGAGAAGAAAATAATAAAAAGAAAGAAAATGAAAATGGTAAAAAGTAAACGAAAACATAATTGTTAATGGTATGGTAGTAATCCACAATTAATTTATGGACGAGTAAGTGTATTCTTGTATTTTCAGTGGGTAAATGATACAAAATTTCGTATAAGTTAATGGTAGTATTCTTGTATTTTCAGTGGGCAAAATTTTATGGTATGTAATTCAAGGAGACTAAAATGCAATTTAAAATAAAAAAACATGGTCACAAGCTCTGTGAATCTCTAACGGAATACAAAATCAATGGCTAATTCGGCTTATCAAAAGGATCAAGTTTGCATTTCTTCTTGAAATATATTAGGACTAAAAACAAAATTGCTTAAAACATTACGCTCAAAGTAAACTGTATCTATTATATGGGACGAAATTTACAATTTTGACCCACTAAAATTTTCAGAGAAAGCCAGCTACATATTAGCTATGTCGATTAAAAACCTATAAAAGTTTTAAATTTGTTGATTGAATATTAACTATTCCGATTTTTGTGCTGTGCCTAACAAAGTCTAACCCCACTTATAAATTTGTTGAGCTCAATTTAAATACTCAAATTAAGTCCTGCTTATATTTAATAGACAAATTTAATGTATAGACCAGTTGAATTCTTAAGTTTCAATTCGCTTGACTTGATTGCTAATCTGAATATTTAAAGCCTGTTTTTTCTTTCTATAAAATTGTGAGAAACGCAAATGACTATGTTAAGTAGTGATATTACATAAACAATAGGGTAAGTAGATATAATTACAACCAGGGACGGAGCCAGGATTCAGAGCTTAGTATTTGGGCAAACCTTAATATATTAGATTTTGAAGGGGGCGAAATGTCAAAAATTAAAAATTTATAGGGGGCAAAATGTAAAAAGTAAAGACTTTGTAGGGAAAAAAAATTTCCTCAAAATTGAGGGGCCTCCACTAGCCCCCCTCCCTCCGTCTCTGATTACAACCCCTGAAGTTCGTTTCGATAACGTTTCCTCGCACAACTTTGACCTATTTAAATTTTGGTCGCATTCGTAACAGGTTTCCTTGTAGGTTTCTCATATTTAGTCATGATTTTCAATATGTATTTCACATTTAGTCTCAACCAAAATTTCTGTCCAAATTTTAAATTTCAAACTCATATGCTCCGTTACTCAACATTTTTGTCGATTATTTTTAGAAGAAGTTGTGCGTGAATGACACGTGATATTGGATGAAAATACTATGACATTGAATAAAATTTGAGTATACATGGTTTGAAGTCCCTATCTTCCACCAAAAGATTGTTAAACTAAATTTTGGGAATATTACTGAAGCACCCTTAAATAATTTTTTTTTATTTAGACGAAAAAAACTCATGATAGTATTGTTTCTATAAAAAACACTTATTCCATTATTTTTTCATTAAAAATACAACAATTAAGGTTAATATAATTATGGTCTTAATTTCCCTCAACCTTCTATATCACGAATTAGCCATATGTATTTTTGTATATAAAGTTACTTTTTATAACTTTTATATTGATAATTGGTATCATTGATAAATAATATGTTAAACTAAAAAATAATTATAAAATATTAGACTATTAAATATTAAAAAAATAAAATTTGTACCATATAGTTTATTAACTTGGAAAATCTAAAATGATTTTGAAAAAACAATAGGTTATCATGTGATCAATAAGTAACTTAAGAAATCAAGAATAATTTAGTCCACAAAATTGTTAAATTAATTTTGGATCTATCTAACAAAAACGAAATTGTTTGATGAGTATTCATGATTAAAACTATATATTTTAATAGATATTCTGGATATAAAAGCATATTTTAAGATTTCTTAGAGTAATTCTTCCTTAAATTTCTGGTGAAATTCCTCCCTCCCTCTATTTCTCTCTCTTAATATTAGTCCAAATTAGGGTATTTTCCCTTAGAAGTCAAATTTCTAAATGATGATTTTATGATGGATAAAACCTTTTCAAATAAAGCCTCTTTTAGATCGTGGAGCTACTGCTGCTTCTGAGGACGTCCCCCCTTCTGGATGTTTTGGATGCTGTTTTGGTCGATTTAGCCCCTGATTAATGATAGTTTTATCGTTTCCTCCTTAAAAAAAAAATGCCCTTCTCAAATGCTAAAATATTTTAGGGATAATAACACTCACACCTCCTTTATGATGGGGTAATTACACAAATTTTCTCTCACTAATTGATAATTACAAACACACCCCCTCATATTAAAAATTTCTTACAATTTCGCTCCTGTGTGTAACATTCTTACAATTGCACCCCTGTAAATTTTACAAATAGACCCCCAGGGGTGTGTTTGTAATATTCAATTAGTGAGAGAATGTTTGTGTAATTACCCCATCATTGAGGGCATCATTGAGGGTGTGAGTGTAAATATCCCTATAATATTCTATGTTTTGTTGAGACATATTAGGGCCCATGATTCTTTTCACTTTTGCAAATCAAGACTCCACCACTCTATGCATGTATGAATTGATCACATACTCATTACGTTTTACTCACATGTGGGCGGAAAGTAACCTCCACTAACACTCCCACCCCGGGTTGGGGGAAATAATACATTACCCATGCATGCGCCTCCTCTAAAAAGTTTTTGGTTTGCTTCTTGTACTCAAAGCATGTTCCTTCACTTTTAATTCCTCCGATCCTTCACCTTTTTCTATATGATGATTAGAAAAACTACATGAAAAGTGGCTTTATATACATAAGAGACAATATATATGTATGTATATATGGGGAGTGGAAACTCCAATCAAGCAAAAGACGGCCATTTGTTACCCTTTTCACAAATAGAGGAAATTTGTGCCATCATTTTTAGAAGATGTATATTCCAAACTATTGAAGTATATAAGGTGGACGGTGAATTGTGATTTGATTAAAAAATTTTGCTTAAAATACTTCAACAAAAAGGCACATAAATTTTTACATTTAGATTCCCACTAAATCGACCCCGAGTCAATTTAAATCTTTTATTTTGTTAGAAACATTTATTGGTTATTTCTAGAAATCCTATAATTCAAAGTCTCAAAATAAACAAACCTATTCATATATTGAGACACTGTCATTTATAAGATCAATATAAATTAAAATCACATCAATTTTCACATTCAGTGTCCAACTAAACTAACGCGTCACCAAAAGGCAATATTTTGTTTTAGTACAATATTTCCCGACCATTCTTGTAATGTTTTGGACTTGAAATCCATTAATAAACAAGATCATCATATAATTGGATCTAGAAGGGACTGGTAGTGGCAACCTCCCCACCCCAAAAAACACAAAAAGGAAATTTATCCTACAATTTTTTTTTAAACTTACAATTTCTCTCCACGCAAATTAAAAATATCAAAATTTACCCCTTCTCTTTGTATTCACCCACTCGAACCTTGCTCCCTCCCTGATGGGATCCATTTGTATTCTACCATAGAATCATTTATATTAGCCCCGCCCCTGAAGAGGGTATCAAATGATAAATGACATATTAATATTGCTTAGAAAACATGCATCTAATACTTCTCTACTTTCTTAAACTTTTAAGTTCCATAAAAAAGTCCTAAAGAGTTATTGATAAGCATAAATAGCAACCGCAAATTCCATTTTGTTTTATTTGTCTCCCACACCCTTCAAAAGCCAAAAAAAAAAAAAGAAAGAAAAGAAAAAGCAATAGAAAACTCCACTCAAAAGGAGGAAAGAAAGGTGCTTTTCCTCCACTAATGGCGTGGAAGTTTTGCTATATTATGAAGCACTAATCATATATATATAATATATACACATAACTTTGAAGAGGAAACAAGAAAAGCTTTTCAAGACATTACTTAATCTTTTGGATATATATATATATGTCTAAGGTTAGACATGAATGGGCAAGTAAACCATATTTATTAATTTATTATAGATTGCAATTCAATTATAAAGGTCTCTATATTATGCTTTTAAAAGTTGAGACAAATCTTTTCTGTAGACCCTTCTTTCTTGAAGGGACATGATTAATTATTTATTGTAGTTTTTGTAATCTTATGGTGGAGCATGAAGTGTGGAGACAGCAAAACTAAGAAACATTCTCTTTGATTGAGTGTGCGCTTTTTAATTTCATACTCAACATTTCCATAGGCTAGCACTATGAACTTTATTCGTTGATTTTTTCTAATTTATCTATGAATATCGTATTATCAAAGAATAGTTAGTAAATATTATCTTCTAAGAAAACATGATGCTATATTAATGGTGAAATATTGATAAAATATTAAGTGATAAATTTGGAGTAGTCACTAAGAAATATTATTATTCTACTTTTTTTTTTTAACTTTTCATTTGTGTAAAAACAATACATAACTCTTTTCACTATTATATTTGACTAAGTCATTGTTGTGGCAAAAGAAAAATCTTCATTATAATATATATATATATATATATATATAATTCGTGATAATTTTAATATCGTGATGACTAAGAATTATAATATATATAATATGTGACAATTTTAATATCGTGACTGATCACAATTTGCTTTTTTTTTATTAACACTATTTGTGTGGTATCATATAACCTCTTCTGTATTTTTGTATTAGTCTCCCGTTTAATGTTTGATATCGTTTCGTGATTATCTTAAGGAATGTATTGAATATATTTCGATCTAAAATATTCTTAAAAAATACGTGATTTCTTCATTCTAAAAGACCACTTTTATCTCTTAGTTACATAAATCATTATTTATCTTGAATTGAATATTACTAAACTATTAGTAACTATTACCAACTATCTATTAACTAATATTTAGTGGGATTTGAATTAGATACGAGGCTTCGTTGGCAGTTGTCTTCTATATTTTAGAAAAACAAATAAAAAAATTGTAACTTGGATCTCTTGATGGAGTGTCCTAATTTACATATTTCCTTAATTTCTCCATGTTAGAGTTTAATCATCTCTATTTATTTTTAATGGTTCTATGTACAACTAGGGACCAAGCTAAAATTTTACATCTGAGGGCGATTACGAAAAAAAATTGGGGGGAAAACTTGATATTTTTTTGTTTTGATGAACAAAATTTGAAAAATAAAAAACTTATCGGATAAAAAGATAATGTTTTAAAACTTGAGGATGAGGGGAACGGCTGCCCCTACCAGCCTCTGCTCCGCCTGTGTCAATGACACCTTACGAACTTCACTTATAGTTATGATCTCCAATTCTTCGAAATATTAATTTGAAGAATAATTAACCTAGATGCAAATCTGAAGTACTCCAAAAACGAAAAGGAAAGAAAAAGTAATCAATGGTGATCACATCATCCAACAATTAAAATCTGTCCCCACTATGAATTGCGACTGTTAGGCCCCTTGATTATAAATTGTTTAAATGAATCATGAACGGCACAATTACAGTATATATTAAGAATATACGAATTTAAAAATAATCCCCAAATTGGTACTTTGATTGAACTGGTTTATCTTGATCCAGTGATTGCTTATATCATTATACACATATATATATATATTTCTTTATTTAAAATACTTTGACTTTGAACATTTCGAACTATACATATCAAGGTGCAGAGGTTCAAAACGGGTCGAACTCGACTCGACCATATTTTTCAATTCTTGTTTAAACTCTTGAGTTTGAGCTTGTAAGCGATAGATAAAGCTTTACCCGAGCTTGATCATGATAAAGTCGAGCTCGATTTAAATGAAGCTCAAGGAGTTGTTTAATAAATATTATTATTCTATTTTTTTTAGCATAGTTAATTTATTAATTGAAATATAAAATAGTTAAAAATTGGCATAAGCTTGTGAACTTTTGAATTTATAATCCAAAGCTAGAGCTCGAGCTCGAGCTCTGGTCAAAATCATTCAAGTCGGCTCGATTCAACTTGCTGAACTTGTCTAGAGTGCAAATGTCATGGGGTTTTACTGGGATTAAGATGGAGAAATGTGGCTCCATGGTTTTTCCCTTCGTTTGTGTAGACTTTTCTTTTGTCTTATATATATTTCCCCGTGTGAAATTGTATTAGCTATAAATGAAAATAAAAATTGATTCCTAACATATAAATTTCACATAATAGTGAGATAAATAGAAATGTGTAGAATTAACTATATATATTACTTGGTTTTCATTAAAATTTTAATTCCTTATCAGTTTTTAATGTGAGTTTGCAACTAATTAAATATAATTTGCAAGTCGCATAAAACTGATCTCTACAAGTACTACTCCTCTTATATAGTTACACTATATATAAATAAATAATGAGGAAAAAAAAGACAGTTTGATTATTTTCTTTGACTAGTAAAATAATATTATATCTTAAAATATTTAATTAATTGAGAACGAAATTTTCATCAAAATAATTCATAGTACAAATACATGTAAATTTAATTGTAATTTGAGTACAACTCACTCAACTGTAATCCATTAATGCAAATTGGCATAGCTTGCTTCAAATTTTATCCTCATAATTTAAATTATTAGGTGCCATTCAATGCAAGGTAGTATTGGTCTGGGCAAAGAGAGCACTTTGGTGACCACTAATGTATTTATTTGTTATAGCCAAAAATATCCCTTACTTTACAGCCAAGCATATACAAGTACACTGACATTGGATGTTACTAAAGGAACAATGAATTAAAATACATGTCAAATGCAAATGTTAAAATTTTCAGGTTATTACTTATTCCTAAGAGTTTGTGAGTTATGTGTGAGAGATAATCACATCAAAATATATATATATATATATATATATATATATACACACTAGCATGTGCCCCGTGCTATGCACGGATATTATTTCAAAAAAATTATGAAATCTTTCAAATGCATTTTTGTCATTTTACAATATTTATCGATTCTAATAGTAGTTGATTGTATATCGTGAAAAAAGTTTGCTATTATCGTTTCTAATTGATTTTTTATAATAGATCTTCTAATTAGCTTTTCTAATAGATATTCTAAGTGGTTAGCTATTATCGTTTCTCTCAAAAGAGAAAGAAGAAAGAAAGAACTAAGCTTCCATTTAAACTGATGAGATTTATTCCACTAACTATGAACTTATACTATTGTTAAAGTATAAATATAAAAAAATTGCACTATTTTAACCCAAATTTAGAGTAAGACGGCCACTTAAACTTTATGAATAATCATTGAATGTAATCATGTGTATTAGTTCGAACTTGATATCGAGCTCGATTCATTTATATTGATCTCGAACTTTAGGAATTAAACTCATTAAGTTCGAGCTCAAAAATATATAATTGAGCTCGAGCTTGAGCCTGAAAATTTCATCAAATTAGGCCCAAGCTCGACTCATTTATATCCTTATCTGGTAAAATAGCATTTCTATTTGTTTATTTTGAACAGAGAATCTACACTCAAATACAATGTTCTATAGCATTTCATACAAAGTGCAACATTTAAATGCATAAAAGAGATGTTCTTTACCAAGATTGAAAAATTGTTGAGATCTTATTTCCAATTTAAATTTAAATTTTAAATAATCTTTACCATTTAGATATGTTGGACCAACATAATTAGTTTTGCAAAATCCTCTACTATGCACTGATTTTTTTACTAATTTTTGATTTTCAAAGTAAAAAAATAATATTTTTTGAGTTTTATTATTGATAGACTATAGAAATTTGATATTCTCAGTCTACGAACATCTATTTGCTATATTGGGTAAAGGTTTAAGTAGTATCAACTCACATTTGTTTTACAAACTTCAAGTGACCCGTTATAAACCAAAAGTAGCAATTTGTGTGTTTAGTATGTCTTGCACTTGAAAATTATTGAATCTTAGAAACAAAATTATAAATCAAACAACAATTTGATATATTTTATCATCTTGGGGGGCAGAATGCTCTGGGAACATATTTCTAGTGGCCCAACTTTGAGGGCGTGAAGTGTTATTAAGTTGCTTTTAGTTGCCAATGTGCCAAAGTGGGTGAGTGGAGGGTGTGACTTAAAAATTTGACCGAGATGAGGGCAATAAAAACTTATGTATGGAAGATAAACTTATGAAGAATATAAAAGGTTAAAATTGTACACAATTGAAAATTTATATTTAGGCAGATCATCAATTTGTTAGAATACGCACCAGATTTTGTGAAGCGCTCTTATACAATAAAAAGTCTTCACTTGTCTATATGATTTAATCTTAGCTTGTAATATTCGTTACATAGTATTTGCATGGTTCTATATCTTATGCTTTGCTTTAAAATCATGTTCAGAGATGTATTCAGTTGTGTATTTCTCAAACAAAAGAACTTGCATCTAAAATTTTAGGAAATATTATATACTAAACCCCTCCCTAAATAAATTTTTCTATTAAAAAAATCCATGAAAATATTCTTCAATCCAAAAAATCAATACCACCAATTTTTCTTTCCAAAAACCTCAACATTTAGGGTTAATAAATTTATGTACTGAATAGTCCTTAGCCTTCTAGACTAAAATTAATCAATTGTAGTTTTGTATAGAAATTTATTTATTTTAGAACTTTATATTGATAATTGATAATAATTATGATTTTCATATTAAATTTTCACATCTTTTAATCTTTTAAAAATTTTAAATAGGTATTTTTAGATAACTACCACACTAAAATAAAAAATAAATTATATTAAAAAAATTTAAAAATTTATATTAAAAATAATATTTGTATTATATGATTTATAAAATTCAATTTTTTGAAATATATTAATTTTGATAAGAAAGACCAATTGATCAATTCTTAACTTTATAAATAAAGAGTAATTCAGTACAAAAAGTTGTTAATCCTAACTTTTGGGGTTTTTGGAATGAAAAGTTCGTACAATAGGTGTTTGAGATTGAAAAATATTTTCATGAATTTTTTAGATACAAAAATTTATTTGGGGAGGGGGGGGGGTGGTTTAGTAATTTTTCCAAAAAATTAAAAGTATTAATAAAACAAATAAGAATAATATTGAAATACATAGACTTTGGCAAATTGCCATGAAGCTGTAATTATTAAAATTAAAACAGTATTCGAATTATATGATATTAGATTCAGGCATTTCTAAAATTCTAAGGTAATAGATACATATACGATTTAGTAAAAGGAAAAACTCAACATTTTTTGGAGATAAGTCGATACTTTTCAAAACTAAAATAAAATTGATAGACCTAATTATTCTTGTACAAAAGAATTAAAAGGAATTGCAAAATATAGAAATAAGGAATGAAACTCATACATAATGCAAAGTACAATACATTTCATACATTGTGATAATTAAGAATGAAACTAAAAAAAAAAAAATCAATCGCTTTAAAAAGAAGATAGTATTAATAAAAGCCATAAAAAGGAATCAATTGTGTTCCCATAATTTTCCAAATATATATATATATATGAATGGAAGTCCTGGAGAATACAATGGGCATTTATATATGATATACATATGCAAAAATGTCATAAATAATGAAAACTGAAAAGCATTTTGAAAATAAAAATAGGAATATATATAGAAAAAGAATTATAGAAACAACAGAGTAGTCAACCATAAATTCAAACAGAATTGAGGGGAGGAAGGGGGGGCGGTGTTTCTTGTTTTCGAACAAACTAGCCTAGGGAAGGATTTCGAATATTCGATCCAAGCCCCGCGATAATTCACAACTTAGAATTTTCTTTCAACCCCTGCGTTCGATACGCTAAACGGTGGTTCAAGTCTTAAACTAAACGTCGATTAAATGTATTCGAACTTCTCTTCATCTTCTTCGAGTGGACCGCAATTGATGAAAATAATTATCGTTTTCGAATGAAATAATAACATAGTGAAGGAAAAATTCAAGTGAAGATACAAATTACCTATCGATACTTAAATCTGAATACAAAGTAATTTATACCTCCATGAAAGTTTTCAAAATTACAAGCAATCGAATGCTAATCCATGCCTTGAAGGCAAACATCATCGAATCTACACTAAATTACATTACAACTACTCCTAAATTATGCTATAATCTACTCCTACATTACGTTAAAACTACTCCTAAGACTAGAGTTAATTCTAAGAAAACAAAAATGCAGAAGTCTGATGATCTTGTGATGTCTTCTTTCTTTCTCCGCGGCTCCTATATATCTTGTTTTCGGGAACCGTCTTCAACCCACGTTCCTTGTCTTCGGGAACCGTCTTCAATTGTCCTCAACTGCTCTTTCAAATCTTTTCAAACTAGCGAGCCTCTGCAGATGATCGGCCATTTGGACTTCATTTTATTTTTCAAATTCGATTCATGGGCTTTTGTCAAATCAACCCATGTTTTTTGCCATTTTTTAAATTCAATGGGCCTTGTTCTATTCATTTTCGGGTCCAACTTCCTTCTTTTCGAATTTCTATAGTTTGGGCTTTGTAATTCGAAAGCCCAAATTATTTTATGGTATAAACAGGCGGGGTTAAGAAAAAAAGGTACGAGATGAACAAAGAACTTTTAAAAAATATTGATAAAATGTGTGTGTGTATATATATATAACACATACACAAAATGTCAAAAGCATGTAAATTGAACAAAATCTTGATGATGAATAAATGTAAAATGGTGAAATCCACCAGTAAACTCGAACATTAATGAAAATGAGAGAAAAAAAATTAGAAAAAAAATGAATCAGATGAAAATAAACAATTTCTCAAACATTTGTAAGTAATAGGTTCATGAATTATATATAACATATATATAAACATGTAGAAAAATATGAAAACTAAACAAAAGTATGGATATAAGAAGAGAAATCTATAAAAAATAACGAAAGCAAAAGTGTGAAAAATTCATTACCAAATCCAAATACCACTGGAGAAAAAAGAAAAAATATATTAGACAATGATAAGAATGACATGAAAAATATATTGCGAGAAACAAAAAGAAACAAAAACGACTATGAATTAAAAAATAAAATAATTCAGATTACAAAAGCACTATAAAAGTTCGTGGAGAGTAAAATTTAATACATTTGAACATATATGAGTAGTCTATGAAAAAATATGAACTTGGACTGAATATTAACGTGCAATTTTGAGACAAATATATATGAAGCAAGGAACAAATAATGAATTCGAAAAAGTGTAAATATCATTGAGAACTATTTTTTTTTATTCAAGAGGGAGGGGAATACCCTATATATCTAGCCCGATAAACCTGAGTTGATAGTTACAATCCTGAGTCATAAAGACTCTATCTAGTCTAGCTCCATAAAGGAGGGGAGAGCCACAACTTGTGGCAGTCTGGATTCCAACCTAGAACTTCTCACATAAAATGGGAGGTAGATACCACTAGACCAACAGGTCTTGGATCATTGAGAACTATTGAGGGATAAGACAACATGGTGTAGTTATGCATATTCAAGGTTCAAGAATGAAAGTGCCAAACAGGAGCTCCATAAAGGAGGGGAGAGCCACAACTTGTGGCAGTCTGGTTTCGAACCTAGAACCTCTCACATAAAGTGGGAGGTAGATACCACTAGACCAACAGGTCTTGGATCATTGAGAACTATTGAGGGATAAGACAACATGGTGTAGTTATGCATATTCAAGGTTCAAGAATGAAAGTGCCAAACAGGGGGATGATTAATAATAATAGGTGTAGATGATAGTATAAAAACTTTCTTGAATATTAGCCGATTTCAAGTTGTGATTAGGCATGATAATTGGAAAAATTCCTCGTTTTATGTTAGTCAAACAATTTTAATTGAGAGATTTCCTTGTTTGTTGTGCAAAGAGTTAATGCATTACAACTTTAACATGGAAAACGGCATTCTGGCTATGGAAATTGGAGTTGAGTTAATGATGAGAAAAAATTCAAAATCTGAAAGTTAACCAATGAAATTTTTTTAAATAATAAAAATAATTCAAAATTCTAGAAAATTAGTATTTAAGTCAAAACTAACACAATGGAGTCAAAGGACCCTTCAAATATATATAGTAATATATATATATATATATATATATATAATAGGGAGTCTATTGTCAAAGATGGAGAGCTAAATTTTGATCTGGGAGTATTATTCAAAGAATTCAATTGTCAAATAATTATTAATTGAAATATGGAACTTATCAACCTTTAGGCAGTCTGATGACGCCGATGAAGCTTAATTATACTGACAAAGTTGATATCCTGTCACGCCCCGGGCTCCCAAGCTCGTTGGACCAGAAAATCTCATCAAACCCACTAAGCGTAACCTTGAGTTAGGCATTTGAACCACGGCCCAAAATGAATATCCATTGTTACACTTGAATCCTAGGGGTTTTCTTTATAAATTATTTCATTTTTCTTCTTTTTCCCGATGTGGGATCATTACAATCACCCCCCCTTCGAGGAGCGACGTCCTCGTCGCGGCGTGACTCAGTCCAAGATCCGTCGTCAGGCGTCGAGACTCTCTAGGCTACCACCGGATTTGCCTCGGACTATTCTTCATAGCGGATCCGAGAACCTCGGGCTACTTCATAGCGGATACCGAAATTTTAGGTTATAGCACCAAACTCCCAATTTCGGCTGACGAGTGGCTCTGATACCATTTGTCACGGCCCGGGCTCACGAGCCCGTTGGACCAGAAAATCCCATCGAACCCACTGAGCGTAACCTTGAGTTGGGCATTTGAACCACGACCCAAAATAAATATCCATTGTTACACTTGAATCCTAGAGTTCTCTTTATAAATTATTTCATTTTTCTTCTTTTTCCCGATATGGGATCATTACTACCCCAAAATATTAGATGTTTTGAATCCAACCCTCACTCGCGTGTGTGCATGTCTCTACTTTCATAATAATTGTTAGATGATTTTAATACTTATTAATTGGTTGGAAATTGTTATTATTTAATATTAATGAGATATATCATGTAATTGATTAATTAAAAAAACAAGAATAGTCTGATGACAACTATTCAGAATTGATCTCCCAAACTTTCTTCAAAAATGCCAGTGAAATATTCCAAATCCCAAAATTGATAGTTCAATTTGGATTTGGCCTGCAAATAGAAGTCAAAATTGCAATTATGTCGCTGAACTACAAATACCAATTCCAAGAGATTCTGTGAAACTATCAACCAAGAACGACGAAGCCTGGCAGCACAGCAGATTTTATGTTCATTAAGAAAGCTCACATTTATTGAAATTGGTAAATACATTTAAAGTTTTGCTCTAAATTTGACTGATTGATATACGAGAATCTAAAATAAAATAAAATAAAATAAAAATTAAGCATAATACTAGTATTTAAAATAAAAATAAAAATAAAAATTGAGCATAAAAAATATATATATATATATATATATATAATCTAGAACCATTAAAAAAACAAAAAGATGTACGTATCAGTCACCACCTCTTACTGGACATTTGAAGTCACAAAACCAACGGGGTTGGTTCGAATAGTAAACAGCTCGATTCCGCTTAAAAAAGGTCTCGGGTTCGATTTCTTGTGTACGCAGTTACCCCCGTTGGGAGACTCACCCACCAGGCCAGGTGTGCGACCCGGGTCGACCAACAGATTAGTCCGACAATACCCGGGATACTGTGGTAGGCAACCAAGAAAAAAAAAAATTTGAAGTCACAAAGATCACGTTCAGTTTGAACAATAATACACGAAAGCTAATAGCAATTCTCACTGTAATTTCTCAGAGATTGCCGACACACATGAATCCCATTATATAGATGTATATAGTTTAGTTCAAATTTTGAGTCTTAAGAAAATATAAGCACTATCAAATAATTATAGAGAGATACACTTAATCCATGCTTAGTTACGTTTGTGTATTGCCACTAGGGGGTGAAAGACAAACCAAACTATTTGATACTTGACTCGAGCTTGATCGCTAAAAGCTCGTTTGAACTCGGTTCGTTAACTTATCAAACCAAAATTGAACAACTTTTTTGTGTTTGATAAGTTTTGAAACTCGGCTCGAGCTCGGCTTGATTAGTAAAAAATAATGAAAACATGTACAAAAAAATCAAACTACTCGAGCTCGACTCATGTTCGGCTCGATTAAAGTTTGTTTGATCTCGGCTCGATTAATGATCAAATAAGCTCAAACACAAATTTTGAAGCTCGATTGTATTTCAAATAAGTTTGAATAATATCTCGTTCTGCTCGACTTGGCTTATTTACACCCCTAATTGCCACCTAGTACGTACGTACATTACTTTATCTAAAGCTATCTATTTACAATTGTTTTTGCTTCCTGAAAATGTAGAATTAAAATAATAAATAACGATTTTATGTAGATATTCATGTGTCAAAGTATTTTTAAAGTGACAAAAATATTTAATAATATGATAAAATTCTATAATATTCACAGATAACAAGTTATATAGCTTCCGGAATGAATGCTTTGGTATTTCCCCATGCAATTTGTAATGGTAATTTCGGCTCATTCTATGCTATCCAAGTGGGTATGTATCCAAGTGCATTTTAAAGCGTTGGATCATCCATGATGATGTCATTATTTCACTTTATGACATCATCATGTGCACATCCAATGGTTAATAAATACATTTGGGTACCACCCACTTTGGTGATAAGAAATAAACCGGTAATATCAGGACATTTCTATCATGCAATGCTCCTAGATAGTTTGTTGCATATGTCAATTGACTTTGTCAATTAATTAGGCCTTTAATTAGTTTTATATGGATGAGCTGACTATTGAAGTTGTTGAAGGCAAATTTTTGTCGTATTCAGATTAAGGGCCGAATCCACTCTAATTTATCCGATCAACTTTTAATATAATCCAAAGAAGAGATATTCATTTTTCCATATTTCTTTAGATATTAGTAATTGCATGACCGATTTTGCACTCACAACAGGATTTAGAAATTGAGTCATGCATATTTTAAAATTTTGAATTTCAATGTGGACATATGTGAAATTGGTACACATTGTCAACGTTCGAATTACCAGAGGCTAAATTGGAACGATTCATCGTAAAAAATTGAGGATGATGTAGATATCTAAAGTTTAAAACGAGTCGAACTCCACGAAAGTTTTGTATTGAATTGACCTCATCAGGAAAATAGACTGACTCGAGTTTGGGCTTGATTTTTAACAAGCTCGAGGACTCGATCTATACATAGAGTTGTTTCTAATTAAATATTTTTCTAAAATTTTAACATGATTATATTAATTGAAATATAAATATTTGAATAAATAACACAAATTAAAGCTTGATCTCAATTTAGCGAAGAGTTTGAGCTCGAGTCGAGCTCTTCCGAGACGACTCGACTCAACTTGCTTAACTTGGATCTTTTAAGTGGACATCTAGGGAGAACTATGTTGGCATGGTTTTTCCCCCTCCTCTGTGTAAACCTTTCTCTCTTTTTCTCCCCTATGAATTTGTATCAATTAGTCATAACTGAAATAAGAACTGATTGCTAACATATAAATTAAAGTTCATATAATAGTGAGATACATAGTCATGAGAAGAATTAATTTAAATACCTGGTTCATATAATAGTGAGATACATATAATATTGAACTACACTTTTATATAACAATTCATTAAAGTTTTATTTTCTTATCTAGTTTTGGTGTGAATTTGCAACTAAATATAATTTCAAGTCACATCTCATTAAAACTGGCATCGTGAAATTAAGTATACTCTTTCATGTATCTTAGAAGATTGAAGTAGTACTTCTCTTATACATATACGATATATGATAAATAATGAGGAAAAAGGCATTTGATTATTTTCTTTGATCAGTAAATTAATTCTACACACACACATATATATATTACCACATTTAATTGAGAAAGGGAATTGACATGAAAGTAGTTACATAGTACAAATAAAATGTAAATATAATGGTAATTCGAGTACAACTCACTCAACTATATCCATTAATGCAAATTGGGACATACACTGCTACAAAATCTTATCCTCATAATTTAAATTTATCGGTGTACATTAAATACAAGGGAGTATTGGGCTTTGGGACAAGACAAAACGGGTACTTTGGTGACCACTTTATATTTACTTCTTATAAATATAGTTGAACAAAGTTCGAATTCTTTTTTAGGTTAAATACATATACCCTCGTCATATATTAGGCAATCATCCCCCTGAAAAAATAATTATAAAAATGGTTTTCAAGAAAAAACTAAAGAAGCAATTTAGTCTCCTACGCGCCTCACTCGTGCGTTATGCGAGTGATTATAATTTTTTTGACCTTTTTAGACAATATTGCCCTTGATCAAACAACTATTGGATCAAATGTGATGAAATCAATGTTTCATATTAAACACCTATATATTTATTAGATTTTATTGATCACATCCATAAATTGAAAAATATCAGTGGTCCATATTAAATATCTTATATAAATATAAAAAATATATATTTTAAATATTTTAAGATTATAAAAAATATATTGAAAATATAGTTGATGTGGGTAAAAATTCGTCTTTGGGCCAAGCTGGGTAGTCCAATATCATATGGGCCCAAGCCCAATGGTTTCATGGACTTGAATCCTTTTAGAAGACATCACATTCGGACAGGCTTAGCTGGAGGCCCAAATGACCCGACCTGCACAGGTTGGACATCGCTAATTATGGACAGCTAGGAGACGAGATTCAATTAATCCTCCACCTTACCATATATAGACCTACGGAGATCCGGTCTATCTTTCCCAATTATATCCGAATTGATTGTAGCTTCATATGGATAGATTATGACTTATTCTTATTACCAAATGTATATTTAGCATAGTTAACCTACCCCTTTTAACCCCCCATCAAATTCTTGTGTATATATCACACTCCAACATCAATAAAAGGATTCGAACTCTTTACCCCCGTGAACGTAGGTCTAATTCTCAAACCGAACCACGTTAAATCTCTCTCGTCATACTCATACATTGATGTGCTGGCGCCGTCTGTGGGAAATCTGAGCCATATTTTTTCGTAAAAATATATGTTAACGTCACTCGATGACATCGAGAGAGGGAAGAAGGAGATGATATTCCCACCTCATAATACTCATACGTTCTGCAGGACCCAATGTTAGGGGACTCCTGGTGGAAGGAATACGTTGGTACGTGTAATGTATAAATATCTATGTAGTACTCGTGTCCAGGTCGAACCCAAAATAAATTCACACTCAATTAGGCATCCGTCTCGTAGGGAAATCTATTTAGAGCAAAAAAGGCGGTGAAGGTAATCATATTTTTTCGATAAACAATACTTTCTTTTAATCCTGTCAATAACTCTTAAATACGAGTCAAGAAGGGATTTGTTAGCGTGCATAGGATAATAAGAAGATAGGAAGTGCGATGAACATCGAGAGTTGAGGGAATGTGATAGAGATATGATTTTAAGTTTCCTCGTCTTCTCTTAGAGATTTTGAAAGAGATCAGTCCAGATTTTAACACACTGGAGCACACTCGGCGCACAAATACTGGTGATTTGACCGTTCGACAAACGACTTGCAGGACCCAATGTTAGAGGACTCGCCGGAAGGCCTGGTGGAAGGAAATGACGTCTCTCCTCAAAGTGTGTTGAGCATGGATCTCATCGTCCAAAGGCTAGAAGGAGTCATTACCAAGACTGTCACCAAGGTGGTAGGTTCTAAACTCGCAAGTATGGCGGATCGTGCATGTAGGGATGATTTTGTGTCCCCTCTGCAGAAAGGAACGTCTAAAGCCGGAAATGCGGAGGCCGGAGATGCCAACGACATCACCCGGATAGCAACACGGGTAAGCGTGCTAAGAGACCGGAATATTAGAAAGAAGAAGGAGAAAAAAGACATACTGTACCTCGGAAAAAGTACTTTGCTCCAGAGGAGCGTCACATTTGTCGTTTAGACCTGGCAGGTTGGGCACCCCGACCTGAACTGCCGAAAGGACAAAAGCATGTGGAGGAACTGCATCAGCCGATGCAACATTCGCACCCCGACATACCTGGGAAAGACAACATGCAGAAACATCACTACCAGGATCACGATAGGCGTGACAGAGATCTAGGAGATGATGCTAGTAGCTTTGTATCTGCTAGATCCGGTGGGGCGGACCTCGGCAAGATGGCTAAAGCAAAGGAAAAGTTGGAGCAGATGGAACTCATGGCAAAGCGAATGGAAGAAATGGAGTGCAAAATAACAGGAGGCAAGATCCAGCTGGATAGGGGGATTCAATTCACGGAATCCATCATGAGGAAGGAATTGCCAAGGGACTTTAGGGTTCTTTCCATCATACCCTATGAAGGAACGACAGACCCGAAGGATCACTTATATATTTTTTGAAACTTTGCTTTGCTGCACAGGTATTCTGATGCTATCAAATGCAGGGTCTTCTTGACTACATTAGCCAAATCTGCACAGTAATGGTTCAACCAGCTTCTCGATGGATCCATTGGATCCTTCTCGGAGTTTAGCTCGAGGTTTTTACATCAATTCGCTAGCAGCAAGCGGCACGAAAATGCTCCTTTGAGTTTGTTCAACGTTAAGCAAAGAGGAGACGAGATCCTACATGCATACGTCAGGCAATTCAACACGGCTACGCTGGAGGTACCATCCGCAATGTCCGACCTAAAAGTCAGTGCATTTATGTAAGGCTTGAGGGAAGGGGATCTTTTCAAATCACTCACCAAGAGGCTAGCCCTGGGCTTCGACCAATTGCTCGGCCGGGCAAATCATGCTGCGATCTGAACAAAGAAAGGAGAAACCTGAGGAGGACAATCGCAATAAGACTCGCAGAAGCGGTTGGACATCTAGTCCAACTCTGGTAACTCTACCCGGGCCAGGTATGCACGCCCGACAACAACGTATACCTTTACAAGGCAACTGGAGTGAACATCTGATGGAGGTAGAAGAGAATAAGGTGGTACAATGGCCCGAAGGGGCAGACCAAAACCCTAAGAACCCGCCTAGCAACGTCTACTGCAGATACCATAGAGAATTTGGGCACCACACCGATAACTGCCCGAAACTTGTCGAAGAAATCCAGCGTCTGGCTAGGATGGGCTACTTGAAAAAATTCGTGATACAAACCAGTAATGGGAACAATTCTGCCCCATTTCGCGGGGGTGGCAACTGGAGAGGTCGAGGAGAAAGCTGGCAGGGCCGCGGAGGTGGTAGAGCCGGACTTGCAGGAAGAGGAAACGTTCCCCAGCTGACTAACAAACAGCTCGCCCTGGAGGCTGCACCTAAGGAGATCAACAACATCGATTGAGAGATCATCTATATGATCTCGGGAGGATTAGCTGAGGAGGAATCTAAGAGATAGCTCAAGCGGCAGGTAAGGTCCGTAGAAATTGCACCTGCATTCTACATGAACGTCAGTCAAACCCGACTTAGGCAGGAAATACGATTCGGACCTAAAGACGCGTGGACTGTGTTAACACCCCACAACGATGCATTGGTCATCACGGCGATGATTGCAAACTATGAAGTTCAAAGGATATTTATCGACAGCAGTAGCTCGGTAGATATCTTATTCTACCAAGCATATCGAAAGATGAACCTGGGGGATGCAAGACTGGAACCGATGAAGACTTCACTCTTTGGTTTCACAGGCGAGGTGACACAACTTGTGGGACAGGTAGTATTACCTTTCTCCCTGGGAGGGGAATTCAACAAAGTAACAAAGTTGACTAGATTCCTACTTGTGGATACCCCTTCAGCCTACAACGTAATACTCGGCCGACCTGCACTGGTATTGTTCGAAGCGATAGTACGTATGGAGATCAAATTCCCAACACTCGATGGAGTGGGAGAAGTATCTGAAGATCAACACCAATCTAAGAAATGTTACTTAGTCTCACTAAAACAAAGAGAAATGCCAACTGAAGATAAAAAGTGCAAACCCGAATCAACGACATTAGAAAGAAGTGAAGTGGCTAAAAATCCAGTTTCGTCACACGTCGAACCTGTCGGAGAGCTCATACCTGGAGACAAGGAAAAGACTGTCAGGATTGGTTTTCACCTGAATCCCGACCTAAAGGAAGAATTGATAGCCATGCTGAGAGAGCATGTAGATGTGTTCTCGTGGTCAGCCAATGACCTCGTAGGTATAGACCCAATAGTTATACAACATCATCTCAACGTATTTCCCAACGCGAAACCTGTTATCCAAAAGAAGAGACACTTCGGCCCGAAAAAAGACACCATAATCAAGACAGAAATAGACAAACTACTCAAAGCAAAGCATATAGCAGAAATCCAGTTCCCAGAATGGGTGTCTAACGTTGTTCTAGTGCTGAAAGGAGGGACCAAGTGGAGAATGTGCATCGACTTTCGTGATCTAAATAACGCTTGCCCTAAAGATCACTAACCCTACCTAGAATCGATCAACTAGTAGACGCTACAGTTGGTTTCGAATTATTGAGCACCATGGATGCATAGAGTGGGTATCATCAGATACCCCTAGACGTGGAAGACCATAGGAAGGTTAGCTTCATAACCTCCTTTGGTACGTACTGCTACATAGTGATGCCCTTCTGCCTTAAAAATGCAGGAGCTACATACCAGAGATTGGTCGACATGATGTTTTGCGACCAGATCGGGAGGAACATTGAAGTTTATGTGGACGATATGGTGGTCAAAAGCCAGACCTCCAGCACGCATGTGTAAGACCTACAACAAATTTTTGAAACCCTCCGGAAGTACAAAATGAAGCTAAACCCAACTAAGTGCACATTTGGGATCAAAGGAGGGAAGTTTCTAGGCTATATGGTCACGGAAAGAGGCATAGATGCCAACCCCGAGAAGATCAAAGCCATGCAAGATATGCAACCACCTAGGGATGTAAATGAGGTTCAGCGACTAAATGGAAGGATCACGGCCCTAAGCCAATTTATCTCTTAATTGGCGGAGAGAAGCTTACCATTCTTCAAAATATTGAGGAAAACAGATAACTTTAGATGGAGCGAAGAATGCCAGCACGCCTTCGCCGAGCTAAAAGAATACATGAACCAAATCCCACTGCTGACCAAACCTGTGCAGGGTGAGCCATTGATGTTGTACATAGTTGTGGCTGACCGAGCTGTCAGCACTGTCCTTGTACGAGAAGAAGGAAAGATGGAGAAGCCTATATACTATGTTAGCAAAGTACTCTCGGACGCAGAATCAAGATACTCGGAGATCGAGAAAATAGTTTTTGCGTTAGTCATCACGGCACGACGGCTCAAACCTTATTTTTTGACGTACAAAATAATCGTGAAGACCAATCAGCCACTCAAAACAGTGCTAGGAAAGGTTGAAACATCTGGCCGGCTCGTTAAATAGGCCGTAGAGCTAGGAAAGTTCGAGATAGAGTACGCATCTCGGGTTGCAATCAAAGCACAAGTCCTGGCAGATTTTGTCAATGAAATGACAAAGCTTGAGCAGGAAGAGAAAGAAAATGACAATGTTTGGCTCATGCATGTTGATGGATCAGCTACGCAGAATGGAAGTGGCGCAGGTGTGGTTCTCACCACACCTGAGGGAGATCAGCTGGAGTATGCCATCAAGTTCGAATTCCAGGCAAGCAATAACGAGGCCGAATACGAAGCGTTCATCATAGGACTCAAAATGGCACTCAAAGGACGAGCTACGAATCTGATAGCCTATTCAGATTCGCAGCTCGTAACATAGCAAATTGAAGGAGCCTACGAGGCTAAGGAGGAGAGAATGGTGAAATGCCTGGAAACCATGGAGACATTGCGGAAAAGCTTCCAAAAGCTAGAAATACATCAAATACAACGATCGAAAAACGCCAAAGCTGACTATCTGTCAAAGCTAGGCAGCTCAGTCATTGATTGCAAAACAAGGCACATCACCATCCAGTCCATACTTGGGTCAGGTATGGAGCAAGAAGTATTACGGGTGGATAAAGATAGAGACTGGAGAACTGAGATCATCCAATATCTCACTCAAGGTGAACTCCCCAAGGAAAGGAACGCCCGACAACACCTACAAACCAGAGCTAGCAGGTTCATCATGATCGATGGTGTGTTGTACAAAAAATCATTTGTGCAGCCACACCTGAGATGCGTTTCATTGGAGGAGGGGGACTACGTCCTAAGAGAAATTCATGAGGGAGATTGCGGCAACCACATTGAAGGATCAGCCTTAGCTGGAAAAACTTTGAGGGCCGGATACTTCTAGCCATCCCTTAAGGAGGATGCAGCTAACCTGGTGAAGAAGTGTGAACAACGTCAGTTGCATGCTAGCCTTATCCATCAACCTGCAGAGGTAATGCGTTCCGTAAGTGTCCCATGCCCCTTTGCCAGGTGGGGTATGGATATTGTTGGACCTTTTCCCATAGCGAAGGCACAAAAGAAATTTCTATTAGTGCTAGTGGACTACTTCAGCAAGTGGGTGGAGGCCGAAGCCCTAGCTAGGATCACGAAAACCGAAGTCATCAAGATCCTTTGGAAGAACATCGTTTGCCGATTTGGCATACCTAGGGAGATCGTAGCTGACAACGGAAGACAATTCAGCAGAGTCAAGCTGAGGAGGTCGTGCGAAGAGCTAGGGATCCAGCAACGCTTCAGCTCGTAGTAGCTCATCCACAAACCAATGGTCAGGTAGAGGTTACCAATAGAATAATTGTACAAAGTCTAAAGACCAGGTATGTCTACACCCTTCCTTTTCAATTACATATCCCTCACATTAATTTGTCCAATTTCATAAAAAATACATCACTAATGTGCTCGCGGACAACACCCGAACCTCGGTCGAATAGACTAGAGGGAGTCGGTGGGAATTGGGTTGAAGAACTACAATTAGTGTTATGGTCATATCGGGCCACCCCAAAATTCTACTACAGGAGAGAGTCCTTTTCACCTTGTGTACGGAACAGAGGCGGTCATACCTGCAGAGGTCAGGGTGCCAACCTACAAGATCAAATACTTCAAACCTGAGTAGAACGAGGAACGACTAAGGGAAAAGCTGGACCTGATCGAGGAAGATAGATATAAGGCGTACCTGAGGATAGAACAGTACAAGCAGAGGATCATGCAGGACCAAGCAGCAAAGGTGAAGGCCAGATCTTTACAGGTGAGCGATCTGGTACTCAAGAGGATAGATGCGGTGCGCACAGTGAAGAAGTTAGACCCCAACTGGGAGGGTCCCTACAAAGTGATCAAGGTGTTAGCCGGAGGAGCATACGAGCTGGAGGATGGTGAAGGAAGACCGTTACCTCGCCCTTGGAATATGCAAAGTTTGAAAAAGTTTTACATTTGATTATTTGCAATTTGCCTTATTTTACGTTTTGATGTATCGACTCATGAAATTGCTAATGCTTTTGGTTGAAGTTATGATTGTGTTTTCAGGTAATACCTTCTTTACAAGGTCAGGTGCAAAGCTCCGGAAATTTAGTAAGAATTTATTTTATTGAGAAATTTGGTATGATGTATATGTATATAAATTGATGATTGAACTGTGGAGTAAGGGTAGTTGGTGAAAGGAAAGTAGTCGGAGGACTAGGAATGCACCACCTTGGTAGGTAGCCTGGGTCCGTGACGCCAGGCGTAAAATCGGTGGCAGACCCGAAGGCCCTATACCAAGAGGAAATAAGGAGGGACTGGGTGAGGAATCACCCTCGGGGTGGTTCCAGGACCTATCCTAGGAAGACCGGGGTTTGGAACGATAAGGAGGAAAGGGAAGCCATAAGGTTGGAGAAGAAATAAGGAGGGAAGGTATGGAGAAATGTGGGAAATAAGGCAGGATACCTGCGGTAAGGGCTGGCCAGACGAGCCCGTTCAGAAAAATTATGTACGGAGGAGGGAGAAAAATGTAATAAGGCAGGCGGCAAATGCAAGTCTCCACGATTGCATAGGTGCGGTGCAAGTCTCCACGATTGTACACGCTTAGTGACGGGTGTTCGATCATGTGTGCAAGTCTCCACGATTGCAAATGCAAGTCTCCACGATTGCATGAGAGAAAGTAAAGGTGTTTGATCCCGATGCAAGTCTCCACGATTGCATAGTGACAATAAAAATCCACATGATTGTATGTGTCAAGAAGAAACTAAGAATTGATGAACAATTTGAGGTAGGGGCCCCAGACCAGAGCTGCAGCTACAACTCGGTTCAGGTCTGGTGGTATTACCTAAGGACTAACCAGTTTATCTGATCTTGAAAGGAATATCTGGAATTTTTCGTACATATCAAACGCTATAGGTATGGAAGGCTAAGAGTATCAGTGGAGGTATGGTTGTATTATTTGTAACATCTTTGGCAATTGATACCAGTATGCAGGTATGATCAAAGAACCTAAAGAGAGGTATAGTACAACACAGATAAGCCTTTAATTTTCTAAGCAAGCCAGATAGCACGCGAAAAGTATATATAAGTAGGCATCATATTAAACATATAAAAACCAAACAGTTTTCCCGCCCCAATTGGGGACTGGTCTGGTAAAACAAGCATAAAAACATAACCATAAATTGTCTACGGGTTACATATGCCCCAAACCGAATCAACAACAATATAAATTGTTTACAGGGCCACATACGACCATAAAAAAACCAGGAATTACTGAAATGTTTTTTACTCAGTGGGCTCGGCCCCAGCAGCAGCAGCATCAGCATCGGCAACACCGGAGGAAGGATCAGCAGCACCTGCAGGCTGGTCATCACTAGCTTCGTCGGGCTAACCTGCAGCAGGTGCGACGACCAGAGCTACAGAAGGGGGATCTCCTAGAGTGGCAACAGAAGCCTCTAGGGCCGCCTCTGGATCTAGAAATTCATCAGAGACACCCCCGGGAGGATAACCCTTGGCCCGGAACTGAGCGGCACAGCCATCAAAGCCTTTGACATAAAAGTCTATGGATTTGTCATCAACCAGGTCAGAAAATTCCTTGGAAGCAAGGAAATCAGCTTTGAATTTAGCGAAGAGCTCCTGGCCTTCAGCCGAAGTAGGGAAGTTAGCTATCCAGCTCTGGCGTTCCACATTCAGGACTTTCTCCAGCTCCGCTTGCCTCTGTGTTGCCTGTGCAGCTAAGGCTACCTCCTAAATCCACCTTTTCACCTAGCAGCTTCTGGTTGTCTGTATGAAGATTTTTCAGGTCCTAGTGCAAATTTTTCTCCTTAAAAGGCCAGGATTCCTGAGATTTCTTTTGCTGCTCTTGGACCCTCGAAAGCTTCTTCTTCTGTAGGTCGTCCACCTCAGTATTTTGGTATTGATCTGTCAAAGCACAACCAGCCAGCATGTGGAACTGCCATAAAGAAAAATAGAACATTTATATGAAGAGATTAATGAAACATGAATGCCTAGAAAATAACGAGACTTGCCTTGGGCATGAGAAGCAGGGCAGCCCGAGAAGCCTCGCGTGGGATCAAATTCTCCAGGTAGTGACGATCAAGCGAGTTGGGTAGCCTCTGGATAAAGTCCAGCATCACTGCAATATCGTTACTCATCAAAGCAGAAGTGGGGGTAGGACCTTGAGCCCTGGATCGGGTCTGGGAGGCTGGAGGCTGGAGGATCTGCAGTCCTGAGCTGCAGGTCAAGCATGAGCTCCTTGATGGCAATACCTGAATTGCCACGCTTAGCTGGGCGATTGTCCAAGGGAGTCGCCAAAGCTGCGGGCCTCTTACTCGAGGCTATCTTTGACACCAAGGTTGGATCACGAGATGGGAGAGATTGCTCTCCCTGGCCCAGGGTAGGAGAAGACATAGCTTCCAAGGGCGTAGTTGGAGACTGTAACACCTGGGGTGGCACACCTGGGGGAGGTGGTGGCAGAGGTTGCTCCAAAGCTGGAAGGGGCTTCTTTCTGCGTTTGAAAGCATCCTTAGCACGAGAAGCGTCCATTAGCTCTTCTGCAAAACAAACCAAACAACAAGCAACATTTAGATACGAGAAGTGTCAACCTGAAAACTACAGTACAAACATGTATAAAATATCACACAAAGCACTACCTAAAGTCTCGCCCTGCAAATCCGCCCCAATAAGGCTGAAGCCAATATTGTATAACAAACGGTCATCTACAAGTTTACCCACATCGCGAGGGGTAAAATTCAGATAGTGCACAAGTTGCTGGTGGTATGAAGATAAATTTCAAGGAGGGTAAGGATGGGTCCCATCTACCTTCTCCAAGAATTCATGAAGGAAATCCCAGAGCTCACCTGGAGGTGGGGTGATAGAAAAAGTAGTTATACTTCCACTTCTTCTCAGCGGGGTGGGTAGCCAGGAAGATAGCTTGACCTCTGGAGGTAAGGTAAAAAATGCCACTATCTGAGGAGATAGAGCGAGGCAGAAACAGAGAATAAAAAAGTTCGGTCGTGGCTAGATGTCAGATATACCATATACACGATGTATTTTTCATTCTTGTTGAAGAGTGAAATGCGATTGGAGGGCTCCTACAATATCTAGGGCTCCGATTTGACTACTCCCTGGGTTTTCACCTTGGGAAGGGGAGGAAATGAGGGTAGTATTACACCTGTCAGATTCAGTATCGGAGGACTCAACATCGATGACCTTGTCACCCTAGGTGACACTGTACAAATCGCGCACAAACGACGAAGTCTTCTCCTCAGGATCGGAGGCAGTCTCCAGCAAATCAAGAGGCTCACCTCGATTATGAGAATCAGAGCCGAGACTGTTCGACATATTTTGGTTCACAAAGAAAGAAAACAAAGGCAATAACAACACATCAGGATTTCGGGAATTCTTCTCGCAACAAACGCATCGCACAAAACAAATAAAGCAACCAACAAATAAAAGAAGAAGAAGGAGAGAAACGTGCAATACCTAAGGAAGTGCGCAATGAACATGGGTAACCGCCGCTGAAAGAGAAGAATTGAAGAAGAGGAGGAAAAAGGGTTTTTTCTGATTTTAATGCTGAGAAAAAAATCATAAAAAAAGAAACAAAATCGACGGTTTTCTGCAAGTTACCTTATTCAAAATCAAAAATTCAAAAATAAAATTAACATACAAGGAAAGATGTGGTTTTCATCCCCAGCCATACACGTGGCAGCCATCAAACACATACCTAGGGGCATTTATGGCGGCACCATCTGCCGAGGCCATGATTATGGCGCGACTTTCTCGAGTTCCAAGGAAATAACTGCAGACGTGTGGAGAAGTCCAATCGGCCTAGTCAAATCACGACTAGGGTTTTCCCCGTACCTACACAGATAAGGCTTCCAAGAGCTCCACAGGTTAGGTTGCTATATCTGGATCGATTGGAGATTCTTTCTGGCATTTTTCGCTTCAGCATATTTTCCACCTGCATACCTAGAGTCTTGTCAGCTATGCCCATATCAAATGTTTTTTTTTTCAACTCCTACAGCTTGACTACATCAAACTTTAGAGTTGGGGGGGACTATTGATGTGGGTAGAAATCCGTCTTTGGGCCAAGCTGGGTAGTCCAATATCATATGTGCCCAAGTTCAATGGTTTCATGGACTTGAATCCTTCTAGAAGACATCACATTCGGACAGGCTTAGCTGGAGGCCCAGATGACCCGACCTGCACAGGAGGGCAGCGCTGATTATGGACAGCTAGGAGACAAGATCCAATTAATCCTCTACCTTACCATATATTGACCTGCGGAGATCCGGTCTATCTTTCCCAATTATATCCGAATTGATTGTAGTTTTATATGGATAGATTATGACTTATTCTTATTACCAAATGTATATTTAGCATAATTTACCTACCCCTTTTAACCCCCCATCAAATTCTTGTATATATATCACACTCCAACATCAATAAAAGGATCCGAACTCTTTACCCCCGTGGACGTAGGTCTAATTCTCAGACCGAACCACGTTAAATCTCTTGTCATTTACATTATTGCTTTTATATCATATGTTAATCTCGTCATAATACTCATATTCTCCCATATATTAATATAAATATTATTGATGTAAAATCCACACACATCAATAGTTATAATACTATATGTACATATGTAAAGTATATGTATACACACACACACACACACAAACACTACAAACAACATCTGCACCACCACCGTCTTTCCTCAGCCGCCGTCGCTGTCAAACTACTACTTTCTTCCAACCATTACAACCACCATATCCTATGCCTACCTCTCCCTTGCTAGCTCGGCCAATGCCGCCTCCCCAACTGCAACTTGGTGAATGAAGAGATGAGGATCTAGAGAGGGTTTATGACACAGATGATTTGTATAGGGTAGAGAAGGCTGCGACGCGATTTGGAGGAGGAGGAGGTGGCGTTGGATTTACAGAGGATGTCGGCGTCAAAATTTCTAAGGGGGGGAATCGAATTTGCAGAAAGTGGGTGGCAGCGACGTTCAATTCTCAAAAGGTGGGAGGCGGAGGTGGAGGTGTTCGATTTTGAGAAGGTTTAGTGACGCTTGATATTTCTGAGGGTGGAGATGTTGGGAACGTGATAAAAGCGCAGCTGAATAAAATCCCTAAGGTGGTCATCTCTGATTTTTCATATTCAAACTATAAAAGAGGAAAAACTCACCAGTTGAAGCGAAGTGGTTGGAGGTATAATCCTTGTTTCTGCGAATCTGAGCCTGCTTTGATTTTCTGATTTGAGCAGCAAACCTGTCATGCCTCTAAATCGCCACACTAGAATCCAAAGCAAAAAATCCTCTTTTTTTCTCCTATGGTGGACGGCTAGAGAGAGAGAGAGGTGGGATATTTTTGCCTTGTTGGCTAATTCACAATGAGAGGCTAGGGTTTATTTTTCTACCAAGTAGTATATATATTACACAAGAAAAGAATAAACACTTGGACTCTAAGTCATAGGCGCCCATAATGTGCGCCTATATATACTAGGCGTACACCAGCTTCCGGGCTAGTGCAACGACTTGGTTCCAATTTTAATTATTTAATATTATTATTTAACTAATAAATAATTAAATTAAATTAATATATTAATTCAATAATTAATTTCTCCAAGAAACTAATTAAATTATTAATATTATGAATTAATTAATTAACTCATCCAATGACTAATTAATTACTTCATACAATTTTGATTTATCTAATAAATCAAAAATATCAAATACTGAAAAAGCCCTTTAAGTCTAAATCATATTTTTCTTTGCAATTCCTTTAAGCGCGACTCTTTAGGTTCGTCTCAAAAGGCAAGTGGGAGAAAACCAAAGGATGTGGGTAACATTTAGCCAGTTACGTGGCCCACATTGTAACTCAATTGAGAAGAAAGAGAAGGATCATTTCAAACATTTCCCTTTGTTAATACTGTACGATTATAAACCCTTTATTCTAATATTCCAATCAAGTGAGAGTCGTGGTATAGTCAAACTCACAATGCTTGACCATATGCTTAAATCATAATGAGTCAAGGTCACTACATTTACTCTTGTGTCTAACACGAGTAACTGCATTGCTTTGGCCAAAGCCTTTTGACTTCACTCATTCATGATGGTATAGGATATATGCTCATTCACTTATTAGAGAATAGATTCTATTTTGCAAATCAGTTAAGACTGCTACTTGCCTATCAAGCTGCAATTCGAGGTCGACCCCATCAACAGGTGAATTGGGTCTAACTACTCTAATAATGAACATAATATCACAAGTATATCTTCAACGTGATTACTCAGGTCTAAGGTTCACGCGTATTTTTCACAACTAATCAATTCTGAAATTGACTGTCATAGAGAAACCCAAGTGACATAATTGATTGGAGTTGTGTTCGAACTCGCTAATCTCACTAATGTATCTATGACACAAGCTCCCACAAACCCATAGTGTTCGACTAGCACTTCCAAGTCAAAGCTAATATCATACAAGTCTTATCCAATTTTGATGTCCAATCAAAAAATTTCTACAACTTGCGAACGAATTTAGACACCAAGTACCAATCTCTTCTAGTGCCTTTCCCCCTAACCCATAGGGAGTAGAAGTTTTGCCTTGATGCCATGGACTTAAGGTTGTTTATTAACTTACAAATGCCAATAAGAAAACAACATAAATGTCTTATTTATATATAGAGTGTTTAATTACAATGAATATGTCTTTTACATTCTATCCTCTATGGTATCTGAGAGCATAACAAACACCAACAGGAGAGGCGGCAACAATGGCATTATGGAAGGTGGATAAGAGATTGAGCTTGGAGGGGGAGGGGAGGGGAGGGGAGGGGGGGGGGGGAAGGCAGGTTAGGATTAGGTTTAGGATTTTGGGGAAGCATAAATGTTGGGAAAGAAGGGGAAAAAATAAAAATAAAAATTTAATTTAAAGTAATTGAAAAAATAAAATATAATAGATAATATATAGTGTAAAGATCAATAAAATGTAAGGGTATTTTTGTCTTCACATAAAAGTTCATGGGCAGAATTTCTCTTGGGAGGCCGTATATATAATCTAAAAATTCATAGATAGGTTGCTTTTATAATTATTACTATTCTTCAAAAGGTAAGTGCCTAATCGGATATATCACAAAAGATTTTTATATATATATTTAACCTAGTGTTTTTTTTTTTGAGATAGCAATAGTGTCCCTTACTTTAGAGTCGGAATATAAGGCCTCGTTTATGTCCATAGACGAGGGAATGACAAGTTTCACAAACACTCGTCCATTGTTTACTTCTAAGTGTAAACTTTGTTCCCACAATTTCTAAGTAACAATGTCTGTTTGTTAAAAGAGCCATCTCATTATTATGAGCTTGTATTTGCATATCATGGATGGCACAACACCCACAAATACTATTAGCACTATCGTTACTTCTGTTTCTCAGTTAGATTTAAGTGATCCTCTTTATTTAACTAACCTGTAGGATAGATGTAATGTTGTGCTTATCTCTAGGATCCTTAACTTGGTTTTGAAGTTTGGTCTGATTTGAAAATGACTTACGATACAATTGATGGTTCACGTATGTTTTCTCTGTACCAAAACAACTCTAAAGTCACGCAAGGCACTGATTATGTTGTTACTTCTTATTCCTGTCTTAAACTTTTATGGGATGAATACTCTACCTATGTGTAAATGTGATGTTTTTTGTGAGTTTTAGTAAACATGAACAGAATCTGAAACTTATGCAATTTCTTATGAGTTTAAATGGTTCCTTTATCCCTATTAGAAGTAACATATTAATGAAAGACCAGTCACCTCCTGTTATGCAAGCCTTTAATATTGGCTTGCACTCCATGTATACTCACTGATCATACTGTTGATCGATGTTATCAAATTATTGGCTTACCTTGAAAAATAAAAAAAAAAAGGAAGAAACTCAAATTGGAATCAAAACTCACAAATGAATTCTAACTATGGTTTTGTGCAAAAACCTGTTTCAGAAAATCTGAATTCTACTCAATTTTTTTCTTCTGAGCAATATAGTTTAGTTTTGAAATTACTGAATCAATTTAAAGAATATGAAGATAGCAAAACCGATATGGCAGGTCTGTCTCAGATTCATGTTTATCTACTATTTATAATAATGGTTGGATTATTGAGCTGATTATATGGTTTCGAGTTTATATAACTTGTATGATGTTTTCATGTGGATGACATGTCTATAAACTTACCTAATGGGACCTTTGTGGCTGTCAAATTTATGGGAAAACTTGATCTCTTACCGTGAATTATTTTTGGAAAAATGTGTTGGTTATCCCTGATTTCATTTCAATCTGTTATTTGTTTCTAGATTGACCTAAGATAGCAACTCTTCCATAATTTTCTTTAGAGTTTTGCATTTTTCAGGAAAAAACTTGGGGCTTGGTGAACAAAAAGGAGATTTGTTTTCAAAAATTTACAGGTCCTGTTTTTACTTCTAGTAGTTCTCATTGTAATAACTATCTATTACTACTTCCTACATTTGGTAAAAAAGATTTGGCCATCTTTCTGACGTTGTCCTAAATTTTTTGAAAAACACTTTAAAACTTCAAGATTCTGTTGACTCAAAACCCTGTGATACTTTCCATAAAGCTAAGCAAATCAGGGAACCATTCCCTTTGAGTGACCATAAATCTATGTCTATTTTTGATCTGGTGCATTTGGACCTTTGGGTGCCATATAGTTGTAAGTCATATTGGGTATAAATATTTTTCTACTCTAGTAGATGACTTTTCTCGAGCTGTTTGGCTGTATTTGTTTTCCATTAAATTTGAAATTGCTGATTTGATTATTGATTTCTGCATGTTAGCAGTGATAAAGGAACTGAATTTGTAAATAACCTTTTGAATTAGTTTATTTTTAAAAAAAATACATCTTTCATCAAACTACTTGTATTGACACTCCCCAACAAAATGAGGTCACTGGACAAAAACATAGACATTTGCTAAATGTAGCTAGATCACTTCTTTTTCAAAGTGGTTGTCCACTTAAATGTTGTCCAAGTGCATATTAACTGCTGCATATCTAATAAACAGGACTTTTAACTCTATTTTGAATGAAAAAACACCATTTGAAAAACACTTTAATTTCCAACCTTTTTTCAGTCATTTACGTGTCTTTGGTTATCTTTGTTACACCACTATGATTGGAAATCATAATAAATTTGAAACTCGTGCTATTATATGCATTTTTTGGGTTATTGTCACAATAAGAAGGCTTACAAGTTGTTTGATATTGATAGTGATAAGCTGATTTTATCTCGTGATGTGATATACCATTTTTCCTTTAAGGTTGGACAAAATGATTGAATTTGTTCTAGGGGAGGTTAATAGGTTAAACTTTTGGGATAATTTCACTCGCACCCCCTCAATGATGGGACCCCTCACTAATTGATAATTACAAACACACATCTTCAGGGAGTTTATTTGTAAGGTTTACAGGGAGTGCAATTATAAGAATTATTACACATATAAGGGGTGCAATTGTAAAAAATCTTTAACATGAGGGGGCGTGTTTGTAATTAATAATTAGTGAGGGGAGGTTTGTGTAATTACTCCATCAATAAGGGGGTGTATTTGTAATTAACAATTAGTGAGGGGAGATTTGTGTAATTACTTCATCAATGAGGGGGTGTGAGTATAATTATCCCTAAACTTTTTAGACTCCCTGCAGTATGATATTGCTAACAATTTTTGTCACAAATCATTGTAATAAAGATATTGACCGAGATCATTCGAATAATGATGTTGATCGTTGGTAGCTGACCAGTCAAGTTGACTGTATGTAATTGACTGACCATATTTACCGTATGCAGTTGACTCGTGATTCAAATTATCCTCATTTTGAGACTTATCGAATAACACCAATCTAATTTTTTAAAATCAGAATTTAGAATGTTTGAGTGAGCAGCCCATTGCCTTGAGAAAAACTGGCAGAATATCTAAAATCCCCTCAAACTTAATTGATTATGATCAGTCTATTTGCTCTAAATTTGTAGTTGCTCGTATCCTTTATCTGATTTTCTTTCGTATACTTACCTTGGTAAGAACTACAAGTGTTTTTTTTCGTCTCTAAACAAGAATAGGGAACCTTCTAGTTTTTTTGAGGATGTGAAAGATAAACGAAAGCTCTAGAGGATAATAATGGTTTTGACTAGTTTACCTAAAGGTAGAAAAACCAAAAACCAAAAACCAATAGGTTGTAAGTATGTTTATAAAATCAAATATAAATCTAATGGGGACCTTGAGAGATTTAAAGCTAGTTAGACTAATTGCCAAAGGATATAGCCAGAAAAGGGAGTAGATTATCACGAGAACTTTTCTCATGTTGTCAAAATGGTCAATGTTAGGTCTTTACTTTCTATTGATGTCATAAATGATTGGCCAATACTCCAAATGAATGTTAATAATGCTTTCTTGCATGGTGATCTTATTGAGGAAGTTTACATGACCTTACCTGAAGGGTACTTTGATCCTAATGATAAAAGAGTTTGCAAACTTAAAACATCTCTTTATAGGCTAAAGTAAGCTCCTTGTTAGTGGAAGGGGAAATTTACTCTTGCTCTTTTAAGTCATAATTTTGTTCATAGCAAACATGATTACTCCTTGTTTGTTAAAAAAAGGTGATGATTTTTTCTTATTGTTTTACTTATTTATGTGGATGATATTGTTGTTATAGGCTCTTCTATTTCTGCAATTGAGACTTTAAACGATTTTTTGAAATCTAACTTTTACATTAAAGATTTGGAAAATTTAAAGTATTTTCTTGGAATAGAAGTTGCTAAATCGCATAAAGGGTTCTATTTAAAATGGTGATATGTTTTTATTCCTTTTGTTGGTCCCAAGTGGCATACGAAAGGGTCTAGAAGGGGGGGTTGAATAGACCTTTTAGTCTTTTTTTGACTTAAAAAAGATTTCGTATTAAACGTATTTGGACGCTTGAAATGATAGGCGCTTTGAAGAGTGTGACGCTTCACCTTAGCGTTCACATAAGATATTTGAGACTTTGTGAAGCGTCTAATGAAGACTGTTTTATAAAGTTAACTTAGACTTCAGGAATTGAATACTTTGACCTTGTAGGTTAAGCGTTCAGTTCTTTTAATCAGGGTTAGCACAGCGGAATGATTTTGGAGTCTTCTCTTTGAAAGTTTTAGCGTCACAAGATGTTTCTTAGGTGCTTAGCTTTTGATTGTGTTTTACTTATGCAATGATATGATAGATGAATGAAATGACTGAAAAGTAAATAACACAATATTTGTAAGGTTCGTTGGGTGGTGTAATCCCAACTACGTCCTTCTTCTCCTTTGCACTTGGAGGCAATCCACTAAAATGATTCTCAAAGAATCACACAGAATCTTCTACAAATTAGGGAGAGATGGATGTCGATGACTTGAGCTCCTTGATCACACAGATTTCTGCTTCAAATCACTTCAACCCTCTTGCTTCTTTCACCCAGAAATGATGCAAGTATCCAACTTCGACTTCACACAGATCGCGAGGCTTGGATGGGATTTTCTAAAAGGTTTGTTTGATTTTGATGAAGTTCAAACAACTTGGTAATATCTCAGTAGGAATCTGGTTTCTTCAAAAAGAATGTTTGAGATATTTGTTGACTGTCTCAGGAATATAAGAAAAGCAATTTGGATGTTTCTTGAAGTTTCTGGCTTTTCTGAGAATTTAAGGAATGAGATTTTAATGCAACAGCAATTTGGCTTTGATAAAATTGTTGCCCCCTTTTTTTTTTTGTTTGTTGTTGAAGTCCTATTTATAGGTATTCTTGGAGAAAGTGTCCGTTTGACACATGCACTGGCGCGTGTCTCTCACTTTCGCGAGTGAACAGCTTTTGTCCTTTTTCCTGAAAATCTGCTGCACGAAAGTTGGTGCTGCAGTCTGAGATAGTTGACAGTCCAATAGGGTGGCTTCTCCGTACGTCTGACATTGCTTATCATATTAAATGCTCTTATCAACATTTAATGCATTTGAAATTAATACCCGTTGGTATTTAATGTTTTGAGAATATTTGCATTAAACTCCTTCTGGCCTTAGAAGTAAATTCAGGTGAAATCACTTCTGTCCCATAAGGTAACGCTTGATATAGCTGGCCAAAGTGGACGCTTGGAGACTGTATCTATCTTCTGAGATCAGGCGCTTGAGTCTTCGAACTTTACCACTGATAAACTCACTCAGAAATCATCAGACGCTCAGCCTAAGACTATTTTGCCTAACACTCTAAAGTAAGATAACAAAGCCTAATAAATCTATTACAAGTCTAACGCTTCAAAGCCTATACAAGTTTTCTACGAGAATAAACTTACAACTTTTTTGGGGTCTAACAAAAACTTAATTGTCATCATCAAAACTTCTAACATGAAATTCCTAACACCTTTACTTATTTACATGGATGATATTGTTATCACGGGCACTTCTATGTCTGCCATTGAGACTTTAAAAGATTTTTTGAAGTTTAGCTTTCACATTAAATATCTGGGAAATTTAAAGTATTTTCTTGTTATAAAAATTGCTATATCGAATAAAGGATTCTCTTTAAATCTGCGAAAATATACTCTGGAGTTGATAGATGAGTTTAGCCTTTTAGGTTCCAAGTCTTTTGATGTACCTATTGAACAAAAGTTAAAGTTAGATCTAGTTGAAACTGATAAAGATAAATTCTTACCTAATCTTTCTATGTATCAAAAATTAATCGATCAACTCATTTATTTGACTATGACTCGATCTGACATTTCTTTTTCTGTACACATTTTAAGTCAGTTTATGCATATGCCTATGTATTCTCATTTGAAATCTGCTTTTTGTGTTTTAAAGTTCTTAAAGAAGTCTCTTGGTAAAGGTATTTTCCCGTCTCAATCTTCTCATTTAAAGATGCATGCATTCTGTGATTCTGATTGGGCTTCGTGCTCGTTAACTCAAAAATTTGTGATTGGGTTTTGTATATTTTTAGGAGATTCATCAATTTCTTGGAAAAGCAAAAAACAGTCCACTGTTTCTCGATTGCTAGCCAAATCAGAATATAAGGCGATGACCACTACCTCCTGTTTCGAACTTGTTCGGATATTGGGCATTTTATCTGATTTGAATATTTGTGATTTAAACTTTGTTTCTCTTTCATTTGATAACCAGGCCACCATTCATATTTCTGCTAACCACGTTTTCCATGAAATGACTAAACACGTGAAAATTGATTGCCACGATGTTGTCCTTTAATAAAGGATGGTATGATAGCAACCATATTTGTGCACTCCGAAGATCAAATTGCGGACCTGTTCACTAAGGCGTTGACCAAGCTCATCATAGCTGTCTCGAAGACAAACTTAGACTTTTGGACATCCACAACCTATCAATGTGAAGGGAGGTGTTAAAAGAGCCATTGTTATGGGTTTGTGTATTTATTTATGCCCATTTGCTCAAATTTGCTGGGTCTTGTATTTATTGACCCCGAGTTAGGTGTAAGCCCATCTTAAGGGTGTTTTTGTATTTTCATCTCTTAGGGTTTAGCTTCTTTATAAGGCTTGCTGCCCTAGTATCTTTTAATTAAGCTAGATATTTTTCTCTCACTACAAGAGGTGCCTACTATCCAGACCTGTTGGTTTAGTAGTATTTACCTCCTACTTTATGTGAGAGGTCTTGGGTTCGAATCCAGGCTGTCACAAGTCGTGGTTATCCCCTCCTTTATAGAGCTAGATAGTGTCTTTAAGATAGATATTTAAGGTATCCCCCTTCGTCTTGAATTAAAATAGGTGCCTACTTCACCTTCTTCTTGCTTTGTAATTTCTAAGGCAGATTTCTCTTCTGCCCTTATGAAATAATACTAGTTTATTCAGTTTCCTTTCATTTCGCATTCTCTTAAGCTTAAACATTGCGTTTATGCTCTTTTCAGCACTCTTCAAACAAACGCTTTTAATGTGCCACATTCTTGTATTTTATGAAATTTTATCATGCCTTGAGAAAATGAATTATTATTATCTCATTTCCCGTTGAAAATGTACCAATTCTTGTTATGAATGATAGAATTAACCAATCACTAACTGAGAAATAGAATTAACCAATCACTAACTGAGACAATTTAAAAGTTTTCATTGTTGTAAACTGTAATCTAACGATTCACAACCTCACTTGTATTATCCCAAGTCGGTAGTATATGTGTTTAACTTGTTTTATATCTTTAATCAACGCTTTAAAATATATAATTTTTTTCTAATGCAATTTTTTTTTATCACGTATGGATAGGCATATGAATACCTACCAATTACCATAATAATATCCTAACAAAAAGTAGTTTTTGAATTGAAAAGCAACTCTGAAATTTTTCTTCCGTCACACACAAACTTTGCTGAGAAGTTGCTTCCACCCAGAAAGATAAAAACAAAATAACGCAAATCGAAGGGACACATTAAAAGTTTTTTTTTTTCGGTAAAAAGTAATTACTTATAACCCAACAAACCCAATTAGGCCTCATACACAGTATCCAAGGGAGATAACTAGTTTATCTTACCATGGTACCCATACAGTCATTACAATAAACTAGAACTAACACTATGAAAATCAATCACTGCAAAATTGTTTCTATATACACAGCATCTCTACGCTCCATTCTTCGCTTTCTAGCCCCATCTATCTTCATTTTGAGCTCCATTTTCAGCACATGGAACACAGCCTCACTCGATCTTTCCTCTTGGGTAAATATTCGACGATTCCTCTCCTCCCACACTTTATTTACAACTCCAGCAAGTCCAGCAATGATAATATTCTGTCTATAAGTCCAAGATTTAAAAGCAAAACTTACCCATCTTATCCAGCTGGTAAATTGATAAGGCCAATGTGTAACATGAAGCCATTGCATGAGTCTAAGAAGAACCTGCCTCACCCACACACAATCAAAGAATAGGTGCTCAATAGTCTCCAATTCCTCACAACACAACACACAGTTCAAATCATTGACATGCATGAATCTAACTAATCTGTCTCGAGTAAGCAGTCGTTTATGCATCATCATCCAAACTGTAAACGAATGTTTTGGAACATTAAGCTTATTCCAAACAATCCTAGCAGATCTAAACTCAGCTTGGTCCCCACGCAACCATTCATAGCCACTTTGAATAGAGTATATACCTGTTTTTGTGAGGCCACCTGTTCTGAACAAAACCAGGTAGTAATTTCTTTTTTACACTATTTATCTTTTTCCAAGCCCAGCTACAATCAGGGGGTGGATTGTAAGCCCAAAACTCCTGATCTTTCAAGTAGACACTGTCCACCCATTTAACCCAAAGAGTATCCTTCTTTTGTGACACTGCCCAGATCTGCTTCCCAATTGAGGCTATATTCCAAGTTTTACAATGCTTGATATTTGGACCTCCTGTTTTCTTCTTTGTACAAATTTGCTCCCAACTTATAGGAGCCATCTTCTTCCTCTGATCTATTTGTCCCCAAAGAAAATCTTGACACTTTTGTTCCACCTGTTTGACAATAGACTGAGGGATGAGAAAAATAGAAGCCCAATATACATGCATAGAAAATAGGACTGAGTTGATCGACTGTGCTCTCCCAGCATAGGACAAATTCCGAGAGGCCCAGCACGTTAATCGTTTAGTAATTTTCTCTACCAAAGTGAAACAATCCAACTTATTCCATTTAATAGGAGATAATGGCACACCCAAGTATCTCATTGGGAATACTCCCTCTGCAAATCCAGTAAGTTTAAGGATTTCTCGTGTCATTTCTCCAGACACCCCTCTAACAAACACACTGGACTTCCCCTGATTCGCATATAAACCCGTAGTCTTGGAAAATGTCTGAAAAGCCTCCCATAATATTGATACAGCCTCCTTATTTGCTTTGCAGAAGAGCCTGAGATCATCTGCGAAACAAATATTTGTGAGTTGCAGGTGCTTACACCCGGGATGGAACCTGAAGTCTGGTCGCTGTGCAGCAAGTCTAAGGGTCCTGGTCAAATATTCCATTACAAGAACAAATAGAAGAGGAGACATTGGATCGCCTTGCCTAAACCCTCTCTGCCCCTGAAAAAATCCATGACTCTCTCCATTTAATACCACTGAAAAGGATGCAGTGGTAACACACTCCATAAACCACTCACTGAACTTCTGCGGAAACCTTAACCCAGTCAATAGTTCTTGCAAAAAACTCCATTCTACTGTGCCATAAGCCTTTCTAATGTCAATCTTCATCAGGCATCTAGCTGAAACATTCTTTCTATTGTAAAGTCTAATTATCTCCTGGCTTATCAAAATGTTATCAATGATGGACCTACCCTTAGTGAATGCCCCTTGATTCTCATTCACTAGGATCGGTAAGACTTTAGCCAGTCTGTGAGTCAGCATCTTCGTTATGCATTTATATAGTAGATTGCAGCATGCTATGGGCCTATATTCACTAGCAAGCATGGGGTTATCAACTTTGGGGATTAAGCTCAATAAAGTACAATTCACTTGCCTTAGCAATCTGCCCTTATGAAAGAAATTCAGTATTGCTGCTGTTATATCTTCCCCTATCACTGGCCAGGAAGTTTTGAAAAACCCACTTCCATACCCATCTGGACCCGGACTTTTATTTGCACCAGTACTAAATATGGCCCGTTTAACATCCTCATGTGTGAATGGCTGTATTAATTCCATCTGCATCTCCCACTGTAGTCTTGGACCTTGCTCAAACACTACCTCTTCTGTACTTTGCACTTGATTTTTGGTGCCTAGGAGTTGTTTGTAAAACTGCACAAAGTGTGCAGTGACTTCATTATAATCTGTTAGGACCCTTTCTCCATCTTGCACTGTGAGAACTCTAGCCCTATATTGCTTCTTCTTGATTACCATGTGAAAATACTTGGAGTTCATATCCCCCAATTGCATCCATGTAGCTTTGGCTCTCTGTTGTAAAAACTTTTCCGAGGCGAAAGCTTTTTCTCTGGCCATTTTTTGAGCTTCTTTGACTTGCGCCTGCAAATGTATATCTAGAGGCTAGTGATTTAGACTCTGCTGCAATTCCAGCAATTTTCCGTGGGCACTCTCTGCTTGCTTCTCTATATCATGGAAATGTGCTTTATTCAATTTTCTCAATTTAATTTTTAATCTCTTCATTTTTTGGACAACGGTATACATTTTGTTCCCCTCCACGGGACTCTGCCAAATCTGCTCAACAATAGGCAAGAAAGAGGGAGATTCACACCACATGTTGTAGAATTTAAAAGGTTTGCTCCTGTACTACACCTGTCTACTCATGGGTACTATCACTGGCTATGATCCGATAAACCCTCAGCCAAAAACAAAGCTTCAGCATTGGGATATGTTAGGCACCAATCATGATTCATAAAAACTCTATCAATTTTAGAGAATATTCTCTGCCCCTCTTCATGGTTATTATTCCATGTGTAGTGGCACCCCGTCCATTTCATCTCCTCTAATTCACATGCATCAATACAATCTTTGTACTCCACAATCTCATTAACACTTATAGGATTCCCTCCAATCCTATCAGTTTCAGTAAGAACACAGTTGAAGTCACCTAACACAAGCTAAGGTCTATGAATAGACTGTGCTACAACCCTTAAAGCATCCCATAGCTCCACCCTTTCAACAGCTACATTATATGCATAAACAAAAGTGACATATTGTTTCCCGTGTTGTTTTAATATGCACCTCACAGTGCATGAATTGTGCATTGGATTGTACTAACTGCACATCAAAAAAATCCTTTCTCCACATAATCCATATCCGTCCTCTAGGGTTATCACTAATATTTGTGATGCAACCCCACCCTGAACATAATTTTTGATACACCTTCGCAAACTTTGAGCCCTTTATCTTGTGCTCTAGAAGCCCAAATAGCCCTATACTATATTTGTTCCAGAGGTGTTGTACTTCCCTCTGTCTACTAACCTCATTAAGACCCCTAACATTCCATGTGGGTATGTTCTCCATGGTCATTGATTGTTATTGTGACTAAGTCAGGTTCCACGTCAATCTGCTCATTACCAACCCCTGATGTACGGTTCTGTTTTTGTGCTCTCAACACTTCAGTATGTACTGGCTTTTTCCCATTTCTGGTCAGAATCTGCCATTGTTCATCTCCTTGGTCCACTGTGTGTACCTTGTCATTGCCCTTAGCCATGTTCACTTTCTGTACATGTTGTGAACTGTCATGTTCAGGCCCCTTCTCTGTATCCTCAACCTCAGTTGGTGGCACTTTCTGTCTCCATATCAATTTCTGTGCCTTTTTGCTACACTCTTTACCCTCATGCCCATACCCCTGGCAATGGTCACATCTCACTGGCTTCCATTCGTATTTCACATGTTGCTCAAGCACCACTCCTTTTTCATTCTCAAAATGAACCACATCTGGCATATTGTTCACATCAATTTCCACCAGAATTCTAGCATAGTGTATTCTTTCTTTATTAATAGTCATCTGGTCTGCCATGATTGGTGTGCCAATAATGCTTACAATTTTACTCAACGCCATGCTACTCCAGTATTTCAGGTCCAGGCCTTCTAGTTGAATCCATACAGGGACTTTTTCAATAGTTTGTTTGCTATAATTTTGATTTGCAGACCAGGGGGTGACAATAAGGGGCTTACTATCAAAGTGATGGATCCCTACTTCAACCACACTATCTCTAGCCTCCACATTCTGAAATTTCACAAGATACAACCCATTATGCATCAACAAGACTTTCTCAATACCAAACTTACCCCAAATCCGACGTAAGTAGCCGTTCATAACTGAAAATGGAAGATTTGCGCCCAGAACATAGCACACCAGTGATGCATTCCAGTACTCAATCTCCGATTGCACATCCTCTGCCTCAATCCGCCCCAGCTTCTGACCCTGTTTTGAAACGGGTTCCAGAAATTGAAGCTTACAACCTGCATTTCTGAGTTTCGTGACATCAAAGCTATCCCAAACTGAGCCCATGACTCTCTGTGGTAGAGACGTCGTCTGTTGTACCTCCTGGACTGTGTCCAGATTCACCTCTTTCGAGTTAGGGGTGTTTCGGATTTTTTGAATACACTCTTGCAGAACTTGCACAATCACATTCTCCGATTGTTGAGTCCCAATCAGAGCTTGCACCTGGGTGAGAACATCCTCAATCACCCCTTTGCCAGAAACCCCTGCCCTGCCCGATTGAACCCCGACACTCGCTGGACTCATTATCTGCTTAGGGTTTTCCGTTTCTGCTGTTGCCTCTTGTCTCCTCGCCGGAGATTGTAAAGTGGGCGTCACCACAAGATCCTTGCCCACCTTAGCCGACACTCCTTTCTTCCTTTTGGCCATGGCCGCGGTGCACCTTAGCAGATTCTAATGTGCGCCGAGAGGAAAGAGAGAAAAAAGATTCATTTGCTGTATTTATGTCTTTTTTATTTTGACACATTAAAAGTTTAAGACACTATACATAGTACAATATTGTACATGCATGAAATTGTAGCTTTTTTGTTTTCCAAGCAAAAGAGTAATCCCTTTCCTTTTCGTTAAAGATAAAAGCATATGCAATGAATGTCTGTTTTAAAGACCACGCACTTTATGTACATTTCTCACTTTCAAAAGCATGTAACATATATATGTTCATACTTCACATGCAATTGAGTACATTTTATTAGGTTGCCAATTTTTTTACAAAGTCATTCGCATAAGACCCGTAACAAAAACATTTACTGTTTCGTTCATGCTACTCAAGTCTGCTTAAGTGGGTCTGAATTAAAATAATTGATTCTAATAAAATAATCCTCTCAAACCAAAAAACATAGATTTATGAATCCTAAAATTGACTCTAATAAAATAATTTAACAATAAATATATAAGAAAATTAAATTCATCATTGGCATATTCTATTTGAAAAAACCAAGAATTAAGTACATTCAGAATAGTTCATTAAAATAATAAATCTATAAAATCAAGGTAATTCAATTGAAAAAAACAATATGAATTTTGTTTGTATAAAATTCAACGACTGGGTTTATTCAATGAAAAGTTTATGCAATCATTTTTAATTAGAGAAAAATATTATATTAATCTTTTAGTTTAAAAAAATATTGAAATAGTCTTTTTGTATTCCTTTTAGCTAACTCAGCAATTCAGCAAAATAGTTAATACTCCTCAGATATTTCATATAAAAAAACTCATGAAAATATACATGGATAAAATATATTTTATCCATTTTCATTCCAAATGCCATGATAATTAAATAAATTATTTCAAAAATATACATAAAAACAATTCAGAGACTATAGTGCAATTAAGAAGTTATACATTAAAGTTTTGCACTAAAAATTGTCATGTGCGCTCCATACGTTTGCTTTCCAGCAAAAGTGTTAGAAATCAATTTTCATGTTAAAAATTTTGATGATGACAATTAGGATTTTGTTAGATTCCAAATTATATAAGTTTTATTTCATAGAAAAAATGTATAAGCTTTAAAAATTAGAATATATATATATATATATATATAGATCTTTAGATTTTGTTTAGACTTTAGCTAAGAACTGAAAGCTTCCATTGTTGACTGAATTTTGAGAGAGTCAAACAAGATGAAGAATAAGTTTGAATCTTGAAGTTTGAATGAAGTTATCTGATTAGTGCCGAGCGTTGAGAAAACTGATCAGCGTCAAATGTGCGTCCAAGAGACGAAATTCACTTGAATTTATTCGTAAATCCAGAGGGGGTTTAATGCAATTTATAATGGGCATTTAAACTTGAATGATATTTATTTCAAAATGCATTTAATTTTGATACGAGCATTTAATGAAGATAAATACCTCGGATGTATGGAAGATCTCTCCTATTGGACTGTTAGAATACACTCAGTTTGTCGCATACAGGACCTCCCAACAACATGCAAAGTACTGAAAAGTTTACTTCTTTATGCTTTCTTAAAAGTTTATCTCGTATCCGAAAGCATATTTTTCATAACGCTTTAACTTGCATAAAATTAAAGCAACTAAGAGAAAAACTATTTCAACGTTTCTAAACTCGTAAACTTAAGAAGACTTATAATCTTCTAATGTGCAGCTCGTTATACAAGCACTGCAAACTTGATCCTACTTAGATCAAGCGACCTATCCTTGAGTTATAGGTTGCTTTATTAAAACATTCTTCAGTCGACTCTTACTAGCGTCGAGCTTTTATTGAAGCGTCGGAAATTTTGAATACAAAATTTTTGAAGTTTGAAAACTTTAAAGTTTATTCACCCCCCGCTTTTAGATCATTTTCGTATGTCATTTGAGACCAACAAAAAGATCATCAGAAAGTCAACTCAGAAACTACATTTTAACAAAAATATTGAAACTTGAGACACTTGAGTAAAATTTAAATTTAAAGACAAAAATGATATAAAAATCAAACTCGAATGACTATATGAGTGACATTAGTCCAAAAAATTATTGTGATGGCTGTAACTCTTGTGAAATATGTTATCTTGCAATAAAGTTGAAGAACCTTTTTACCCAACGCTATAAAGTTGTTGCTAATTTTTCAAAAGATCGACTCTAGAATTATCAATAGGTGACTAAAGATTGATTACGTTTCTATATGTTTGATTGGAGGAAGGAATGACTGTAGAACATATCAATAGCAAAGATTGATTACATTTCTGTGTGTTTGATTGGAGAACCAACCAAAAGTTGATTGGAGTGTACATTTCTAAAATACTGTACCATTTAGAGGGTGTCAAACGCTCAAATAGCTGATATAAAAAAAAAAAAAAAAAAGTCAAACGCTCAAATAAGGGCTAGTTTTTATTCCGGTCTAGGATAGGTATGACTCCAGCGGTCCAAAATGCGAAATTCTACCACTTAATTATTCTATGAAAACCACCTCACCACTTGTGAATTTATAATGGATAGTGAATCGGGAGCAATACTCTTGGTCCACCATAAAAAAATCCGTTCAAAATGAGAGTCCAATGTAAAGGAATGATAGCAAGAACATTGGGGATAGCGTGGCCGAGTTCGAGGGGGATCAACTTGGGATTTATAATTGTTTATGCATAAGGACAATTTTTGTCATAGATTGGGGTATGCCTTGACTCATTTCTGGAAACATGGGAAGATTCAAAATCGTACTTGAGGTTTCAATTTGTTTTCAGACTAGTCCCGAGATTTTGAATTTTGTCAATCGCGTTCCATAGCCAATAATTTATGATTAATGAAGGGTACTTTAGTCACTTAAATAATACTAGCTATGAGAAGATTTGAAATCAACCCTAAAGTTCAAGTTTGATTTCAAAATAATCCCTAAAAATTTGCATTCATTTAATGTCACACCTCTCACAAAATTTCAACAATAATACAATATAATTATTTAATTTATATTAATGGTGTTGAGAAAGTTGATGCATGTGTAATAAGTCATTTAGTAATATATTCTTTAATCACACATTTAAGTTATACATTTTTATATTTAAAATAGAAAAAACTATGAGAGTAATAATACGATGGAAATTTGGTTACATTGCAACAAGGGCAAAAAAGAATAGACGACGACATAATTATAGTTTTTTCCAAAACTTGACCAAAAGAAATAATCACTGTTGTGCATATGTCAATGAAAAAAGAAATGTGCTTAATAAAATCGAGTATTACAAGCAAGTTATAAGAAATGCAACTTTCTATATTATTTAGCTTCATAGCACATATTAAATCATTATCCAGCTTTCATAGTTTTACATATATTAGATTTTTCCCTCAAAGGAGAATCCATGGTTTTTTTCTTCACTATTTTTTTCTCTTTACTTCTGTTACCAATGTCCAATGTCAATAAAAGTTTTGTTGTATTTACATTTTTTTTATTTCCTAATAGTATTTGTCAAAAAATAATTATAATTTATTACGCATTAAACACATTAATTTATTTATTAATCATAATTCGAAAGGCAAAATGCTTTAATTAATAAATTACAGTATATTGTTATTTTTCTTGAAGATATGACAAAAAATGGGACGAAACTAAGAAGACATATAAATTGACATCTGTATATAAATAATTATCTAATTGATTTGTTATTTTACTTATCATGTTTAATATAATTAATTACACGAATCACATATGCTGACACTATTAGTGTAAATTAAATAATTAAGTTGTACTTTATTTATTGGAAAATATTGTTAAATCTGATCAGAATGATGAAATTGAGCTAATTTGAAACCTCAAGGATCATTTTGATATCAAATGAAGCTTCAGGGATGATTATGGATATAGTCATAACCAATAGAAGTTAAATGACCAAATTTCACTTCCTTCACCCGAAATCATTGCTGGGATTTGGCTACAAGGACTATATTGAGAAAATTCAAAACTCAAACATGGTTTTGAAAACAAATCGAAACCTCAGGGATGATTTTGATTTTTTTTCCCACAAAAGGGTAGTCAGCTTAATTTTATAACACATGGGGCAATTATGTTACTTTCCCAGAAGACAGGGTTAAATGCATTTCACCAGAAAAATTGCCTATTCGGTTACGTCGTTGGATAACATCCAGCATAGTTGATTCTTCTTGAAAGATTTAGAACTCCTCAAAGGTCATTTATGGCCATACAGGCAAAATTCCAATTTTAATCCCGTTTTTAGTCACATGCTTTATGTGATTTTATAAAAAGTCCCAACATTTTTCACTAGTTGCAAACTTGGTCCTTTTTTCAAGCTAAGCTGGTCTCATACGTTATTTTCTATTAAATTTTGACAAAATGGGCCACGTGAAACTCACATGCCTGTTAAAATCCCCATTTTGGCTCAAAAATATTGGGACGTTATCTAAAATCTCATAATGCCTGGGACTAAAACTAGATTCGCAATATCCTGTAAGATTAGAATTATAATTTTGCCTGAAAATAATTAATCTAGGACTATCAAAACTATCTAAACATCGACCAAGGTAATGCAATTGATTCAATCATTCAACTTTTTGTATGCTCTATTTGTTTTATATATTTACATATAACTTTATTTTCTACCACATATCATTTTCCATCCTTGCTCAAGCCTCATATCATGCATATTTCAAGAACTAAATATTTGCTGCCCATCATGAACCTCACATAGTCCAATCTTATATATAAGGTAACTTAAGATCGGTTACAAGTGATTCAATTAGGCTTTCAGACTTATATGGAAGAGTAAACTCTAGCATCAACAAAGATAGTCTGTGCTTTACGAGATTTTAGAAAATGTCCCAATATTTTTGAACCAAAATGGGCATTTAGCGGCCATGTGAAATTGTCAGCATTTAATCAAGATATCTTGTGGGACAAAAATCGGAATTCCACGCGAAATTGTCAGCATTTAATCGAGATATCTTGTGGGACAAAAATGGAATTTTGTCCGACCAAATAAACTGAAGAACTCAATAACATCTCTTAGGAGTTCTAATTCAATAGCTCAAACATCCCTAATCAATTATGAAAAGCGTTCAACAAAAACCAAGACTCCAGATCCCCCCTCCGGAAAAAAAAAAAAAATCAATTATGATCACGGATTAAAATTATGTTTCTAACATGTGTCGAATTGATGTATATTGAAAACTATTCAAAAATGTTCCGGAAACAACACAAAAAATTTGTAAAACTCAAGAAACATGTAGAAAACTCACAACTTAAATAAATAAAAATAGATTAATTTTGTAATTTGATGAGTATTAATTTTTCTTTTCAATCAATCATGTCAAATAATTTCTGATATTATCAATATTCATAGTTAGTATGTGATGTTTGATCCTTATTACAACTAACTACTACAGTAATAATCAAAAGTAACTATAATAATTATAGTACTTAAAATAAGTAGACTAACTTTTAAGTTTGTAATAATAATATGAAATAAAGAATTCATATGTAAACAATTACAAATAAGAGCTTCGCGAGAATACTTGGAAAAATTAAAGTCGCTGTTGCAAAACTAAAATATTTCGTGGAAAATGAAGGAAAAATAAGTGTTTAGTAGGAAATTGAAGAATAATGAAACTAAACTCTGTTTTAGTTTCCACTAACTTGAAAATGAAAACGTTTCCACAGTTTTGGTATAAATGTTTACAAACTTTAATCCATGGTTATGAGTAAATTTTTGATAAAGCATATCGAAAGATCCCAACATATTATTTGGATGTCCAAACACATATTTCTAGAGCCTATAACGAGCTTATACGATCTAGCTAAGATAAAAGTTAGATCTCAGCACTTAACAAAAGTTCAATGAAAGATATTGAACAGCAAAATAAGGACAAAGAAGATCCAAACATGTATTTCATGAACTCATGAACAGTTGTACCACGGTTTTTTGATAGAAACAACAAAATAAGAAAGACTACACATAACTGGCACGGTTTTGAATTATGATATGGTACCTTTTTGACCAACAAAAGCTCCTCAAATGTGCTCCAATTTATCAATTTGGTTGAAATACAACATGCTGAAAGGTTCAAATAACCAGAAAAACATCAGATTCTTTGGTTATAAAGGTTGAGATAGTGCCAAGTACGGTAAAAAAAAAATAACAGACTGAATAACGGAGAGTCAAAACCTAATTATAAGAAATAATATTACCTTGATTTGCGTCCTATTATATGTATAAGTGATGTGAACTAATCCATCACTGTCTTGTATTACAGCCGGATAAGAGAATTCCATTCCTTCAGTGTCCTCTAGTGTGGCAACATCGTTCCATGAGTCACCATCGTCGTTGGAGACAGCAAGTTTGAGTACACCACGAGAGATAGTATTGTAAGCAAGTACAAGACGCCCATCCGTCAGCTTTACTCCATCGATTCCTATTCATGACAAAATGATTACATAAGCTCGAAATAAACCTAGCCTTAGGATAACTTACTTGTATATTACCTAAGCGGGGTTCTGCAATTTCGTTCTTAAAAGCTATCGGGAGTCCATATCCTAATACAATTACCTACATCCATTTCGCGGAACCCGGTTGGATCCAATTTACATAATGGTTGTGATTATATTAGGACCCGAAACAAGAGATTATGTCAGCATTTCACTTTAAGGCACCATCATGTTTCCAAGCTCACAAACCCATTTGAATAATCCACATATGGGTAGCATGAGATCTTACGGGTTATAGTAGCGCAACAAGATTTTAGACGAATAGCCTTTGAACTCTTAAAGGTAAGAAGACCACATCCCTTGGAGGCATTTTATCAAAAAAATAATATATATATAAAAATTCTAATCGTTTACAACCTGAATTAGGATTGGGAAGTTGAGTTGGTCTTGCATAATCCCAGGTATGGCCACCATCGGAGGACTCCGACATGCAAGTTTTATTAATACCACTAAAGGATCTCAAGAGAACACGCAAGTTTCCTTTAGCGGTCTTGTAAGGAACAGGTTGAATCACTGAGAGAGGTTCATCCTCTATGTATATTGGCCCGTATTTTCTCCATGTCCTACCAAATCTGCCGTTATCTGTTTTAAGAATTTATAACAATTGTCAGCCATTCGATCCACCATCGAAGGTGAAATTCTTGGATGGACCTGGTCCATCGAACACCATTGGAGTGAGGGGTGGACCCCGCCCCCACAGTGCAATGGTCAGTAGCGGATCAGGTGAAATTGTAAAATGATCACGTTGAAGTTCTTTTAAACAGAGTCTAAGGCTAGTTATTAGTACAACCTCCATCCACGCACCCCAAGAATTCCAGCTCTCTACAGAAGATCCACAAAGCAAGTCACCATTCTCTAGCAAGATAGGCTGCAGAAGAAAAAATCATTTCTGAGTTGCGACTTGGCATTTTTTATATATCTCAAAGAATTAATAGACATGAATATAATTAAATACCAAAAAAAGGAAGGATGTAATGATTTCATAAATATACCTTATTCTTAATTGGTCCCAATATACCAGGAGGAAGTTGTTTTCTCTCCGACCAAGTAACGCCACCATCATAAGATCGCTTCATACAGCCACTCCATCTAAATTAGAAAAAATTAGTAACTTTTCCTTTACATTTAAAGCAAACACCTAGTACTACCACCTTACTTTTCATCCTCATTTAGCTACTGCTGAAAATCTCATTAAAGTACATTATACGAGAAACATAAAGTATATGAACCTATCTTATTAATCATGTAAAAACATTGAAGAATTTCATAATTACTAGAGCCAAAGCATGTATTGTTGTTATACAAATCATTGGAAACGGAAAATTGAAAACGAAAGAAAAAAGAAATAGACATATAGGAGTTACTTTTGAACCTCTTGACCGATTTTGTAGAATAGTAGCAACTCATTGGAAGGGTGCTTAAATAGCACCGGATTCCACATAGGAACGTTAGGTTGTTCATCAGCAACTATAGGAGCATGCCAATAACCATCCTGCGATTAAACTTTTAGTATTATAGAAAAATTAAACTTGGATATATGTATTAGAGCATACACGAGTCGTTAAATATATGGTCCACCTTATAAGTCTGTATCCAAATTTTTACATCAGGTGCTCCCTCGGCTGTACCACCAAAATAAGCGACCAAAAAATGATCTTTATCGACCTACAATAACAACACCAAATTAAATAACCTCATTATTTAGTAGACATTAAAGCATGGACAAAATGTAATTTAATTCCCCAGGAGCACCTCTACGATTGTAGAAGCATGGCAGCTGTTAAACGGGGCTGAATTTGCAGGAAACGTGAACTCCACAACAAGCGGCACCCAAAATAAAGCATCATTCGTCATTTTTGAAAAAATTGGTGGTGTTTAATCTTGTAACTTCTCTGCATGAAAATTCAAGTAAAGTTTCGCATAAATAACGATGATTAACCGAAAGAAAAGGAAATGCTCATACTTGGTTGTGCCAAGTATACATATGCTAATCTTGATCTCACAAAAACCAAATTAAAAACTAGACGAATCGTCCTCTACGCCTTCAAATTTGAACGAATTCTCGCTTCCATCAATGATACTTGAACATTAGCAAAAAAAATAGTGTCTTAAAATTCTAACTCGATTTCTCCTGATTTAAATACTGTCTCAAAAAGAGAATTCTACACCATATGCCCTGATTTAGACATTGTCTTAAGATTGTAGTTCGATCGATTAAATCAAGACTAATCTACTCAACACTTTCATTCGATTACAAAAACTGAATACAACTCAGAATGTATAGTTCATCGCTGTCTGGATTAGTAAATATAACAAACATAAGAAATACGATATTAATCGTACATACAGAACAAAAACAAGAAATATATAACTTTATACCTGAAACTGCACCCAATCCAATAAATAAAAAGGAGTAATTTAAACTAGACAGTAAAGGAAAGACTAGCAAAAACCCAGAAACTATATGCTAACTTACTCAAGCTAAGATGTGCCTAGAGTCAATGTGCTCAAACGCTTACCTGCTACTCCAATTATGTAGTATATTATATCTATATCTATATATATATATATGTCAACAAGTAGTAGATTCAGGACGAAGCTGTAAAGGACAGTTTAAAATGACATGAGGATTGAAAATAAGGCAAATTGCATTTTTAATTCCTAAAATTGGCCCTTCAAAAGAACAAATATCCTCGAATTGGGGTCTGCGAAATTGGGCTCAAGTTTTAATTGTTATTTTTAAGACTGATCGGGTCTATTGGAATCGATTTGTCTATTGGAATGAGTTTGTTTATAACCGTTGGATGCAAAGACAAAACATACACTAAAATCACCTGCTTTCAATAGTATTTGTTGGAACGGCTCTACTGAACCTGGTACATCCCAGAATCTCCCCATTTTGCGTGAATTTGTAAAAGATCACAATTTTCAGTTGTTGTTGTAAAATAATCCAGATTCCCTGTTCTCTGTGTTTTTACAGGAGAACCCATGTGCGGATATGGCAAAATCATGGTCTAAAATTTCCACACAAACACCAAAATTTCGGTCGAAATTTCATATTTTGGGGGGTTTCGAAGCGAAATCGAACCTTCAATCCAATTTTGCAAATATCTTCCGAAATTTCGATCGAAACCCGAAATTTCCCTGAAATTCAAAATATTTTTGTCAAATATCCATCGAAATTTCAACCGATTTTTTTTATATATATATTATTTAAATATCATATAATTATAAAATTATATTTATACACATAATATGGATCGAATTCACATAATATGTGTTCACCTTGGACACATAGTGGATACAATATCACACCAACCCTACTCATATCCTTTGCCACATGTTTATGTTACTTCTTCTTCTCGAGTATGTTGTACCCATTAGGATTCTTCAAGATTCAATACCAGAAAGATGTCATCATCATCATCATTATATGCAGTACTACCAACATTCCATATCATAAGCGGAATATTATCAACATGTAACTAATAATTTTCACTTGCAATATGAAAGTAGAGGTAGGATAGATACTAGTGATAGCGATTTGGATCCTTCTAGAAACTCGATGTGGTATTGAGTAATAACTTTTTACTTAAATTTTGGTACATTTTATTTTAATGAAGTTCCTGTGAGATTTGGTTATTATATTACTATCAAATTATATTTATTTCATATTTTTCGCAACAGTTTTTAGTGATATTATTTAACAAATTCATTATCCATATATTATATATAGAATATTATTGATGTAAAAGATGCATAAAGATAATTAAAGTTACTCAAAATTTTATTGCAAATATCCAAATATTTTTAGAAATTTCCATGATTTCTTTAAAATCCAAATCGAAATTTTGAATATCCCCGAAATTTCCATCGAAATTTCCGTAAATTTACTACACCCGACATTTACTCCGAAACCGATATTCAAGACCTTGGGCAAAATTGCATATTTTTTTCATCAAATACGAAATTTTGCTTTTAGGGCTTGTTTGTTAGGGTTCATATAGGTGAATGTGATATATCAATTGTCAGATTAACATAATTTCATAATTTGGAAAATAGTACTCTAAAGAACTTAAGTCTATGAAAACCAAAAGCACAGTTCTAACTATTACAGAGACAAGGCGATTTAGAAGTCACTCGGCTCCTGATGAGTCTCCACGGACTCGTCTAAGAGATCATCTAACTCTGGAAGGAAATAAGTAAAAACATAGAGTACGATAGTAAAAGACTCAATGAATGCCCGATGTGGGTGATATGTTTAACAAATACTTATCATTTACTCAAAACATGAATATAGCTAAGAATCATTTTTCACAAAAGTATTTTTTGAACCATTCATGTTTAAGTAAATATTTCAGAGAGTTATAGATATCAACAGAAATAGAATGCATTTTTTCAAATAACGTTCATAAAACAAAGCGGTAAAAAAAATTAAAAGATTATAGGATTATGATGGTCGAATACAGATTGTTGATGCCAGACAACCTTATAACTCCCAATCAATAGTGACAGACCACCTTATCACTCCGGATAAGGAGCTACCTTACCAAACATAAACACATGCTCGAGTACATGTGAAAAATAAGACCCAACACAACCACAAACGGCTTCTGTTGTGCGTCGTGAGGGAATAGCCATGGGGACTCGGGGTCCAACCGGCAAGTCCACTACCGCGCGGTAGTACCCTCTGTACACCCAAGCCAAGTTGGATCTAACTAACAGGATATTTCAGAACAGAACTATATAAGTCATTGATCATCATAAACGAAACATAATAAAAAATAATGGGGGAAACAAGCAAGTTATCTTTTAACATGAGTTAAGGACATAAACACTCCTATAATTTTTAAGAAGAACGAGATTTTTTCACACAATACATATATAACATTTGAAAATATATACATATAATCTTTCTAGTTTGAAAAATACTACTATACAATTTAGGGCACTCATCGAATACGATAAATTCAAACTTATTTAGATGTCGGGAAGTCAGGCGTGCTACCTGTTGAGCAAAATGAAAACCAAATAAAAATTGATCCTAAGAATTCATTACAATCTACCCACGACGTGTTAGGTATATGCCCTAGATGCCAATGAGGACAAATAGATTGTATAGGGTATCCAATTATGTTGTACGAACTTATTATTAATAAAGACATTTATTCTTTTGTTCATATAAAGCTTCATGGCATTAATAAGTATTGAACAAGCAGTCCATGTGAATCAAGGTTGATCTTCGCCCATTATGGAATAAAGAAGTGGCACGGGGAGAGTCTGACACCTGATCACTTAAAAGGGATTCGCAAGTCAAGGAATCTTAATTGGATATTAGATTCGACTTGTGTGACACATGCTCTGACAAAGAGTGCCATCGAACACTATTGGATGGTGAGAGCACATGTCAGAGATATACCAATGAAATTGATATATTCGAACATTGCTCATAGTAATCCGATCACATGGGTATTTACTCAGTAACTGTCAATGATCGAATTAGTAATCATAATAGTATGTGTGAGCCTTAGACCTGACGGGTCATGATCAATGTACTTGTGTTGTTGAATCTGTTACTAGAGTAGTTAGGCCCAATCACCCTTTGGTGGGGCCGACCTCGAGGTGCAATCTCAATGAGTCAAGTAGCACTTGTGAAGTGATCGCCAAGATGGGATTCACTGTCTCGATAGTAAACAAGAAGATAGCCCCGTGCGATCATAGAAAAACTGAATTACTAAATCTTGGTCAAAGCCATGAACCTAACTCATGTAAGACATGGCTGGTTAGTTTGGTAATTCATCAATCAAGTATGTGCATTTGACATAAACCATGACGCTCCCTTGATTGGATAAACGTCATTGAAGGGCTTTACTCATACGGTAATTATGATCTAATTTCGTAAATGATGCAATCATTTCGTACTCGATTAAAAGGTTAGTTACAAGTTAGTTATGCTTCAACGAGATGTTTCGCAGAAAAAAAATGCATTTCATAGGTACGAGAATTACAAGCATTTTAAAGCTGAATATTTAAAGATATAAGAGACAGAATATAGATAATGTAAAATCAGAAAGCTTTAATGACTTGGTCTAACTCTGTATCGCTGGACATTTCAGCTCGGATAGCTTCAGTCAGATTGTCTTCCAAGATCATCATTGCTTCATGATCTTTGTTGATGATAAGCTTGTTTTCTTCTTGTTGTCTCTTTTTGAATACTTTAAAGTGATATCCCAGTCAGTTGGGTCGATACCAATGTACCTTAGGCAGATTCGAAAAGCTTGGCTAAAATCAGTCATCTTCCTTTCTTCAGCTAAGATCTGTGGATCTGTAGGTTCTGAAATGGATGTTCTCTGAAGAGGAATGTCAAACTGTTCAAGCAGTGCTCTTGTAGGAATTGGTAGGTTTGGATATAACGCTCTAGGAGGTTCCCTTAGTGTACTATGGGCGCTCCGGATGAACTTTGTTTCAGAGCAGTTATCCAAGACGGGAGATTAAAGCGCAGACTGAGAAGGAGGCATTGACGCTTAGAGACGGAGGATCTTCAACTTTGAACTGGACGCTTCCGCTTTTCTCCTTCTTCTTCTCTTCCCCCTTATTGCCATCATCAGATTTTAAGAAGTGGTTTGTGAGTACACTTACCTGATGAGCAATCTGAGATAAGGAATCTGTGATGTCATCCAGACGCTTGTCGAAGCGTTCCTGCATAACAAGAAGCTTAGCGCTGGTGGCGTCATTCACAGAGTCTCAAGGGTTGCAAGGCGCTTTTCAAGTTCTTCTTTCATGGCAAGTTGGGTGCGTGGGAGCATCCTGCATTTCTTGAAAGTCTTGTTTGCACTCACCAACTGCGCTTGAGCTGAACTACGCATATGAGCAATCTGAGCGCTCATTACGTGAGTTTCAATCTTTGCCAGGTCTTCCTTAATCCAATGGAGAGATTCTTCACTCTGAGTAGCTTGAGCGCTAATTGTCTCCAAAACAGATTTAAGCAGGGGACCGAAGGCTTGACTCTCATCTGATTGAACCACTGAGGAGCTGGTCGCTTGAAACCGTGATGAGTGTTTGAGAGAGTCAAAAGGAACTTGATAGGCTGGATCAAAAACAGTACCTCGAATATCCAGGGAAGTATCTTCAGCACTATCAATGGTAGCATGTTCAGGAGCGTCAGGAATACTGGTATCTGCAGATTGGACGCTTCAGATGTCTCAGCAGGCGCTTCCTCAAGCGTTGACTCAGGTTGGCGAAAGTCAGTGAATTGAAGTTCCAGCTTGCTGAGTCGGCATAAGAGGTGGATGTAGAATCCAAGAGTTCAATGAGTCTGGTCCTGGACATACAAGTACCGAGATAAATGTGCGAAGAGGACTATCAATGGCCCTGATGTACATTGGACCAATGATCCAGCACATGATCTGGAAACTTTGGACGGCGCTTGAGCGATGGAGAATAGTGAATCTGTGCAGTGAGTTCTGGAAAATCCAATCAAGCAATCTGAGGGAAGAGATGCAGGACGTCGATGTGTAGGCACACAGTCCGCATAGTACTCTTCAAGATACGGATAAATGGCTTGAGCGAGCTCTTGATTCCTTTCAAGCAGAGAAAGAACATACTCATAGTGATTGAGTACCTCACTGCGAATGGAAGGGAGCAGCGGATATCCTTTGAATGAATGATCACTGAGCCGTTCCAAGATCTGAGATTGGCAGTGAAGATTTTATCAAAGAGAGATACGGGAGATAGAATCTTTACCATCAGATTGAAGTTTTCTTCACAGTGGCTTGGAGCAAGATTTAAGCACCGTTCACCAACTGTACCACTGGAAGACGCTTGAGCATTAAACCGAAGGGGGGTGAGGGATAATCTCTGAAGTTCTTGACGTAGACATTGTTCTATTTGATGTCTAATAATTGGGAGCTTGAGAACAGGTCCGAGTCTTTGTTGACGCTTCAGGAGGCAATACTTGGCGAATTGACGCTTCTTGTCATGCATGCCTATGCCGAAAAGATGGGGAGCTTGGACTAACTCTGGGAAGGTGTATTTATGTCCCATGTACGCTTCAACCCAATTTACTTCATTTATACAGAAGTCTGTGCCAGCAGTCACCATAGCACGAATACCTTCAAGATGAATATCTCTTATGGCTTCAAAGCGGTGCTTATCAGGCTGATAGTTGGCATTCCAGACGCTGTCAAAGTAAGCATCAGCTTCAGTCTGGAGCAGATCGGTCAACGATTCAAGGCGCTCACCAGCATGAATCTCTTTATTTTCCATAGACAGAGAGGACGGGACCGATGCAAGATTTTCAGGGCTGTGAGCCGTCTGAGGGAAATGTGTGTAACCTTCTCTGTTCAAGACTGACTCTGAGGGATTGAGAAAGCTAGGACGGAGAGGATCATACACACGAACAGTGTAATCCCTTAGCGCGAACCCAGTTGGTCTGCTGTGGCCATTGTCAAGATAGTAAGCCACATCCACGGCACATCTAGGAGGTCTGTCTCCTGGTCTGTCTAGAACGGTTGCTTTGATTGCGCTGTCAAAGTCAATCAGTCTGCAGCGTCAGCTTCTGCAGCAATATATCTTTCTATATTATATCCTGCAGGAATGAAATCTTCGTCGAGCGCTGGGGGCATATAGTTAATTGAATGATCAATTGTCTTCAGCGGATCGAGTTGAAAGAAGTGACGAGGAGCTCTAACGTCTTCAGCAGCGTTTGACCTTCTGAACGTGCCTCTGTTAAAGTAGCAGGTCCTCAGGTTCAATTGCAGCTACTTCAGCGGCAACATCTTGAGCGATAGCTACAACTCCAGTCAGGTCAACATCCAACAGAACATCTGTGGACACTTCAGCAGCAGCTGGAACTATAGCTGAAAAACAAGAGCCATCCTCTATAAGAGCAGGATCTTCTACAGATGTAGGAATAGAAATGCTGTGGGAAGAAATAAACTTACCCTGAGAACTAAGCTCAACAGCAGTTTCTGGAGCGCTTGGCTCAACAGCAACATCTTGAGCGCTTGGCTCAACGACAACTTGAGCGCTTGGCTCAACGGCAACTTGAGCGTTGGCTCAACGGCAACTGCGCTTGGCTCAACGACTTGAGCGCTTGGCTCAACGACGACTTGAGCGCTTGGCTCAACTGTCTCAGGCTCTCAGGAGTAGCTTGACGCTTGCTAGTCCTGGAACGCTTAAAGATTTCTTAATGTTGACTCCTTCAACTAGTTTAGCCGGAGGAGCGGGAGGATCAGCAGCTGGTTCTTCAAAGTCTATTTGCTTAATGATCCCTTCCAGCTTTCGTCTTTTGAGAGGCAACTTGTCCTCGGCATCCTCATCAGTTTCCTCATCAATCTTTTGAGAGGGGACGGCAATTTTAACTTTGGGTTTTCTGGGGGCTCTCTTCTTCGTTGCTGCTGGACGCTTCACAGCTTCCTCTGGCACTGGTCTCTCAGCCTTTTGAGCAAGCAGTTGGCGTTCTTCCAGCGCTCAGATAGGGGTCTAGCCGCACCACTAACTTTTGGAGGATTGAACAATTGGTCAGAATCCTTTTTCCAACAACTTGGACTTATTCAACGGAAGTCCAGACGAGTACACACAATTCGATTTAACAAGATGTCACTCAGGATGAGTCCATAAGGCTTATTTGAAGCGCTTAGACTGTCCCGAAACCGTCCGAAGATGTACTCACTCCAGTTGATTTTGATGTTGAAGAGTATAGCAACCATCATCTGAAATTGAACAGGATTTACCTTATCAAAGGTTCCCACGCGGCATTCTATGATCTTGCTGCAGAAATCAGCCAATAACCGGTATTTGGACACCAGGTCTTTCTTCTCGAAGTACTGAGTGTAAGGAACGTCGTCGTACGCACTCATGATTGCCCATGCTTCCTTAATTTGTTTCAACGTAACAGAATCCAGTGCCTCACCCTCATTAGGCAAATTGAAGTTCTTGGCAATGGTGGAAGCAGATAGGATGAATTCCTTTGGAGACTCCTTCTTGGAGAAGGGAATTTGACAAGAGATGGACTTCTTGTCCTCTGAAAGTGTAGCAGTCTTCCAGAAAGTTTCAACTTCAGTAGGAAACATATAAGAGTATTGGGTTAAGAAGGGTTTGAGCCAGCTTGGACGACCATGTCCATTATGTCCGTCAGGTGATCTGAGTTTGTTCATATAGAAATTTCCAGTCGACAACAAGACCTTCAGTTACCTTGATGGTAATTCAGCAGAAGTAGATGATGATTTCTTTGGTGCCATTTTTTGTTTTAAAACGAAGAAGATGGACTGAGATTTTCTGTTGTATTGAGAGAGATAAAGAGAGATTTGCAGATATGCGTGAATAGAAAGTAAGTTACTTTTTCTGCAGAGTTTGTGTTTTAAATGACACAGTAAAGAGTTTTGAAACTTGTGTTATGTAGTCTTAGTAGGATTTAAACACGTGTAATAACTGTTGAATCTTAGCCATAAATTATTAACTGCGGACGCGAGTTTTGTGTAAAAGAGAGAAGTTACATTTGGTAATTCTCATATATAAAGATTTGACATCCGAGTAAAGAAAAAATTAACGTTTGGTATTTTCAGAGTGTAACACACGCGCATGTTTGTACACTGACACGTACACAAACACGTGCTATCTCTGAACCGTCATTTTAAAAAATTTGAGTACCCGCCAGTTTGATGTGATAGAGGCGTGTGAGTAGAGTACAAAATAGACCTTTGAGTCTACCCACGACCTTGAAAGAAGTTTGAAAATTTTATGCATGGCTTGTAACGAAAATATTTTATAAATTTTTGATAAACTATTCAGCGCTTAGCTGATAAAATGGACGCTTGAAGTCAAAAGACTTTTCAATATTTTGAGCATTCAATATTTTATGCAAACATAGAGCTGAGCGTTGATGATTATGCATCTGAAAATTTTTATCATTGACGCTTACAGTTATGATCAAGTAAAAAATTTTTTTTTTTTTTTTAAGAATATTGTGAGATATAACTTAAGTGGATTCCCCTAAATTATATGCCTAATAAAATATGATGCTTCATGATCAAGCGTTTAAATCAATCATACCTAGTTCACTTCTCAAAGTGAGAAAACGTTGTTCATTGAGTGCTTTGGTGAAGATATCTGCCAGTTGTTTGTCAGTTCCAATGAAGTGCATGGAGATATCTTTCTTTTGAACGTGGTCACGAAGGAAATGGTATCTAATGTCAATGTGTTTGGTTCTTGAATGAAGAACAGGGTTTTGAGTCATGGCTAAAGCGCTTTGGTTATCACAATGAATGGGAGTTGGTCCTAAGATTGTTCCGTAATCTCTAAGTTGTTGCCTCATCCATAGAACTTGTGCACAACAACTTCCTGCAGCTACATACTCAGCTTCGGCTGTGGAGGTAGCTATGGATTGTTGTTTCTTGCTATGCCATGAAACTAACCTATCACCTAAGAATTGACAAGTACCACTAGTGCTTTTACGATCTATTTTGCAACCTGCAAAATCTGCATCTGAGTAACCGATTAGTTCAAAAGGAGAATCCCTGGGATACCATAAGCCCACATGTTGTGTGCCTTTTAGGTATTTAAGGATTTTCTTGGCAGCAGTCAAGTGTGACTCTTTAGGATCAGCTTGGAATCGTGCACACATACATACCGAAAACATAATATCAGGTCTACTGGCAGTGAGATAAAGAAGTGATCCTATGATACCTCTATAATTAGTGATATCAACTTTCTTTCCACTTTCATCTTTATCTAACTTAAGCGTTTGGCTCATTGGAATTTTGAATATGATGCATTTTCCATACCAAATTTCTTAATCATATCTCGTGTATATTTAGCTTGGTTGATAAATATGCCATTAGGGAGTTGTTTAACTTGTAGTCCTAAGAAGAAGGTTAATTCACCCATCATGCTCATTTCAAATTGTTCTTGCATCATTTTCGAAAATTTCTCACACAGACGCTTATTAGTAGAACCAAATATAATGTCATCAACGTAAATTTGAACTAAGAGAATATCTTCATCATTGGTAATTTTAAATAACGTTGTGTCAACGCTGCCTTTTGAAAAACCTTTACCAATAAGAAAGATAGAGAGAGTGTCATACCATGCTCGAGGTGCTTGCTTAAGCCCATAAAGTGCTTTTTCGAGCTTGTAAACCATACCCTTACCATGATTGTTGATGAATCCTGGAGGTTGCTCCACATACACTTCTTCTTGGAGTTTACCATTCAGGAAGGCACTCTTTACGTCCATTTGAAATACTGTAAACTTGTTAAACGCTGCGTACGCTAGAAACATGCGGATTGCTTCAAGACGAGCAACAGGAGCGTAAGTCTCATCAAAGTCAATGCCCTCCTCTTGGCAGTATCCTTGAGCTACGAGTCTGGCCTTGTTTCTTACAACAATGCCGTCCTCATCCATCTTGTTTCTATATACCCATCTAGTTCCAATAACTCCTTGATGAGTTGGTCTTGGTACTAGCATCCAAACTTTATTTCGCTCAAACTGATTGAGCTCTTCTTGCATAGCTTCAATCCAACTTGGATCACTTAACGCTTCATCCACTTTCTTAGGTTCCATTTGAGATAGAAAGCTTGCGAACATAGCCTCATTAAATGTAGCGGCTCTAGTTCTAACTGGTGCTTCAATATCTCCAATGATTTGCTCAGGTGGATGGTCACGTAACCATAGTCTATCTGTTTGGAAGGGGTTTTGAGAATGAACAGGCGCTTGAGATTATTCGCTTGACCATTCTCCTGCGTTGGCGCTTCAAGTTCACGATTCCTTCTTTGCTCTTGATGATCATTCTTTTCATGATCATCCGTATTTCTTACATGATAATTTAGATTGATTTCACGAGTATTCTTAGGAGGAGGCACTGAGATCTCATCATCATCGTCAGTATCTTCATCAATAGTAATTTTGGACGCTTGATGACATAGATCTTCAACTCCTACATCATTTACATTTACCTTACTCGGCTCTTGGTTAGCATCATCAAACACAACATGAATAGATTCCTCAACCTTCGATTTGATCTTATTGAGAATGCGAAAATTCTTTCCATTTTTGGCGTAGCCTAGAAAGATTCCTTCATCCGCTTTAGGATCAAAAGTCTTTAGGCTTTGGGATCCATTATTATGGATAAAACATTTAGAACCAAAGACGTGAAAGTATGAAATATTTGGCTTACGTCCCTTCCACAGTTCATATGGAGTTTTTCCATGCTGTTTGTTGATCATGCATCGATTTTGAGTGTAACAAGCAGTGTTGATCGCTTCGGCCCAAAATCTAGGAGCAAGCTTGGATTCAGCTAACATAGTCCTAGCGGCTTCCTTAAGCGTTCGGTTCCGGCGCTCAGCAACACCATTTTGTTGGGGAGTTCTGGGAGCTGAATACTCATGATGTATTCCATTTTCTGCACAAAACTTCTCAACAACCTTGTTAGTAAACTCAGTACCGTGATCGCTTCTTATTCTTGCAACCTTAAGATTTTTCAATGTTTGAAGTTGCCGAATAAGCGCTGTTAACTTGTCACATGTTTCATCTTTGGATGAAAGAAATTCCACCCAAGTAAATCTAGAGAAATCGTCTACTACCACTAAAGTATACTTTTTACCGCTTACACTGATTGTTTGAACAGGTCCAAACAAATCCATGTGAAGTAGTTCAAGTATTCTAGAAGTAGATAGATGAGGTTTTCTCTTGAAAGATGATTTAACTTGTTTACCCATTTGACAAGCGTCACAGAGGCGATCCTTATGAAATGGTCCATTTGGCAATCCCTCTACAAGATTTTGACTTATAAGCTGAGAGATTGTCTTAAAGTTGAGGTGATTCATTTTTCTATGCCATAACCAACCCATTTTAGATTCATTTTTAGCAACAAAGCATGTTGGGTTGTTATCAAGTGTTGAACCCCAATCTACCAAATATACGTTGTTATTCCTTTTTCCTTTTAGTTTAGTAGATTTAGTCTTAGCGTCGTTTATATAGCAATAGTCACTTGAGAATATGACTTCAAAGCCTTTATCGCAGAATTGACTTATGCTTAATAAATTGTGCTTTAGACCCTCAACAAAATAAACATCACTTATCATGATGTTCCCCCTATGCACAGTACCTATACCTTTGGTTTTACCTTTGGAGTTATCACCAAATACAACCTGAGGACCATTGGCAGCTTGATAGTTGATCAGAAGATCTTTGGAACCTGTCATGTGCAGTGACGATCCACTATCAAAATACCAAACAGATGTATTGACTTTAGCTCTAGGTACCTGCAATCAAAAGGGAAGTTCTATTTCTGTTTAGGTACCCATTGTTGCTTGGGTCCTTCAACATTAGTATCCTTGTTAGTGTTAATTAGAACTTTAGGAACCCAAATTTGCCTTGTCTTCATAGTAGGAATATTGGCCTTTTTGGGTTTCACCTTGTGCTGTGTGTAATTTTTGGATGTATAATAATATCCACGATTATAATAATAGTCATAATCATAATTATCATAGTATCGATAATATGATCTTGACTGTTTTGGATATCGACGCTGGTATTTCCTTGGCTCTGGCTTGAGTTGCACGTTTGGTGCTAGACGCTTAGCGCTTGATTCACAGTGACTAGATTTATCCTTAGCTTTTTGAGCGTTTGGATGAGTCTGTCTTTGTGGATCATTTGCTTTAGCCTTACCCTTGTCTGAGTTAGTTTTGACTTTCTCATTTGGCCTCTTACCATTGTCCCTTGGTTCATTTTGAGTTTGACCTTGTGAACCTTTCTCAACAAAGAAAACACCCTTTCCTTTGTTGTTTGCCGTAACATTAGGTTTGTTTGGTTGTTTACCGAATTCATTGCATCCTAAACCGGTCTTTTCTCCAAACAACCTTGTTATTTTAGTCACATTGTCGAGCTTTCTGGATGCTTTGGACAACGATGAGATGAGCTGTTCTGACTTGGCAAGTCTAGCCATCAGATCAGCTTCTCTCTTGACTATTATATCAAGATCACCTCTCAATTGAATAACTTCACTCTCAAGCGATTGGTTTTTCTCAATGCACTGTTGCTGAATTTGCAACTCTGCTCTGAGCGTTACTTTATCGTTTTTGAGTGATGAAATAATAGCGAGATCATTTTGATATATTTTGGCAGCTTCTTGACATTCATTGTAATATTCTTTGACTTTGTCAAGTAATTCATCATAAGAAAGAGGAATTGATAATTCATTGATTACCTCAGGGGACGCTTCATCATCTCTGGCCATGAGACATATGAGCGCTGAGTCATCTATCGGCTCATCATCATCACTACTTTCGTCTGATGATTCTAAATCTTCAGGTGCTGATGCTGGTTCTGATTCCGCAAGCAAACCTTGTTGTCGAAGGTTGCTCCTGAATTGGTTTCTATCCAAGTAATCCTGCCTTGAGGGCTTGGATACATTTGGATAGGGACAATTTACCTGGTAGTGCCCCGGTTTCCTGCAATTATAACAAAGATTGGTTTTCATTTTTTGTTCACTTGTTAGCCTTGCAGTGTGTGGTTTTGAAATCACTGGAGCTGGGAGATTTTGAGTAGACGCTTGATATTGAGCAGACGCTTGAGGTAAAGGAACAGAATATTGAGGCGCTTGAAACTGTTGTTGTATGGGAGAAGGCGCTTGATATGAACTTTGTCCTTGACTATTAGGACCTTTTCCTTTCTTTTCATATCTCAAGAACTTCCTGAATCTATTCAGCAAAGCCAACTCTTCTTCCTCATTAATGTCCGAATTCTTTCCTTTGTTACCCGATTTGCCTTTGATTGATGCAATGAGCGCTCCAGATTCAATCACTGGATTACTCACAATGTCACTAGCAGAGTTCAACTCGAACTCAAAAGCTTTTATCTCTGAAAAGGCGTCTTCTGGAGTTAAGAGATCCAGCATGTTTGATTCTCTCATAGCTGTTGTCTTCATCAAGAATTTACTTGGTAGACTTCTAAAGATCTTAACCACCATTTCTCGATTCTGTAAGTCCATTCCCAACGACGTAAGTTCTGTAACAAGAGCTGTGAATCTTATATCCAATTGCTCTAGTGTTTCATTGGGTAGCATCTTAAATCCGTTAAACTTTTCCTTAGCAATGGAAAGTTTGTTTTCTTTGATTTGAGCTGAACCACCACAGATTGTAGCCAGCTTATCCCATATTTCTTTAGTCGTTTTGCAAGATTTGATTTTATTGAATAAGTTATCATTATCACCAATAGCCGTATACAGAGCGTTGCGACCAACATTGTCCAAGTTAGCTCTTCGACGCTCATCTGGAGACCATTCTTGTTTTGGTTTTTCAACGTAACCATCAGGGGTTTCTTCTGTGGCTCCAGGCGCCCTTGTGATAACTTTGTATATTTTGATTGGCCCATCTGAAATAATATCGCACATGTCATCATCACATGAACATAAATACGTAAATGCTTTGACTTTCCATGTGTCAAAATTTGATTCTGTCAATTTGGGAACTTTAGCAAATGCCATATCTAAGCTTTAAAAAGCAACTAGATTTTTGAAAGAAAAAGATCTAAACAAGCAGTTATGCTTGGAAATTTTAAAATTTCAAAATTAACCGCTCTGATACCACTTGTTGGTCCCAAGTGGCATACGAAAGGGTCTAGAAGGGGGGGTTGAATAGACCCTTTAGTCTTTTTTTGACTTAAAAAAGATTTCGTATTAAACGTATTTGGACGCTTGAAATGATAGGCGCTTTGAAGAGTGTGACGCTTCACCTTAGCGTTCACATAAGATATTTGAGACTTTGTGAAGCGTCTAATGAAGACTGTTTTATAAAGTTAACTTAGACTTCAGGAATTGAATACTTTGACCTTGTAGGTTAAGCGTTCAGTTCTTTTAATCAGGGTTAGCACAGCGGAATGATTTTGGAGTCTTCTCTTTGAAAGTTTTAGCATCACAAGATGTTTCTTAGGTGCTTAGCTTTTGATTGTGTTTTACTTATGCAATGATATGATAGATGAATGAAATGACTGAAAAGTAAATAACACAATATTTGTAAGGTTCGTTGGGTGGTGTAATCCCAACTACGTCCTTCTTCTCCTTTGCACTTGGAGGCAATCCACTAAAATGATTCTCAAAGAATCACACAGAATCTTCTACAAATTAGGGAGAGATGGATGTCGATGACTTGAGCTCCTTGATCACACAGATTTCTGCTTCAAATCACTTCAACCCTCTTGCTTCTTTCACCCAGAAATGATGCAAGTATCCAACTTCGACTTCACACAGATCGCGAGGCTTGGATGGGATTTTCTAAAAGGTTTGTTTGATTTTGATGAAGTTCAAACAACTTGGTAATATCTCAGTAGGAATCTGGTTTCTTCAAAAAGAATGTTTGAGATATTTGTTGACTGTCTCAGGAATATAAGAAAAGCAATTTGGATGTTTCTTGAAGTTTCTGGCTTTTCTGAGAATTTAAGGAATGAGATTTTAATGCAACAGCAATTTGGCTTTGATAAAATTGTTGCCCCTTTTTTTTTTTTTGTTTGTTGTTGAAGTCCTATTTATAGGTATTCTTGGAGAAAGTGTCCGTTTGACACATGCACTGGCGCGTGTCTCTCACTTTCGCGAGTGAACAGCTTTTGTCCTTTTTCCTGAAAATCTGCTGCACGAAAGTTGGTGCTGCAGTCTGAGATAGTTGACAGTCCAATAGGGTGTATCTCCGTACGTCTGACATTGCTTATCATATTAAATGCTCTTATCAACATTTAATGCATTTGAAATTAATACCCGTTGGTATTTAATGTTTTGAGAATATTTGCATTAAACTCCTTCTGGACTTAGAAGTAAATTCAGGTGAAATCACTTCTGTCCCATAAGGTAACGCTTGATATAGCTGGCCAAAGTGGACGCTTGGAGACTGTATCTATCTTCTGAGATCAGGCGCTTGAGTCTTCGAACTTTACCACTGATAAACTCACTCAGAAATCATCAGACGCTCAGCCTAAGACTATTTTGCCTAACACTCTAAAGTAAGATAACAAAGCCTAATAAATCTATTACAAGTCTAACGCTTCAAAGCCTATACAAGTTTTCTACGAGAATAAACTTACAACTTTTTTGGGGTCTAACAAAAACTTAATTGTCATCATCAAAACTTCTAACATGAAATTCCTAACACCTTTACTTATTTACATGGATGATATTGTTATCACGGGCACTTCTATGTCTGCCATTGAGACTTTAAAAGATTTTTTGAAGTTTAGCTTTCACATTAAATATCTGGGAAATTTAAAGTATTTTCTTGTTATAAAAATTGCTATATCGAATAAAGGATTCTCTTTAAATCTGCGAAAATATACTCTGGAGTTGATAGATGAGTTTAGCCTTTTAGGTTCCAAGTCTTTTGATGTACCTATTGAACAAAAGTTAAAGTTAGATCTAGTTGAAACTGATAAAGATAAATTCTTACCTAATCTTTCTATGTATCAAAAATTAATCGATCAACTCATTTATTTGACTATGACTCGATCTGACATTTCTTTTTCTGTACACATTTTAAGTCAGTTTATGCATATGCCTATGTATTCTCATTTGAAATCTGCTTTTTGTGTTTTAAAGTTCTTAAAGAAGTCTCTTGGTAAAGGTATTTTCCCGTCTCAATCTTCTCATTTAAAGATGCATGCATTCTGTGATTCTGATTGGGCTTCGTGCTCGTTAACTCAAAAATTTGTGATTGGGTTTTGTATATTTTTAGGAGATTCATCAATTTCTTGGAAAAGCAAAAAACAGTCCACTGTTTCTCGATTGCTAGCCAAATCAGAATATAAGGCGATGACCACTACCTCCTGTTTCGAACTTGTTCGGATATTGGGCATTTTATCTGATTTGAATATTTGTGATTTAAACTTTGTTTCTCTTTCATTTGATAACCAGGCCACCATTCATATTTCTGCTAACCACGTTTTCCATGAAATGACTAAACACGTGAAAATTGATTGCCACGATGTTGTCCTTTAATAAAGGATGGTATGATAGCAACCATATTTGTGCACTCCGAAGATCAAATTGCGGACCTGTTCACTAAGGCGTTGACCAAGCTCATCATAGCTGTCTCGAAGACAAACTTAGACTTTTGGACATCCACAACCTATCAATGTGAAGGGAGGTGTTAAAAGAGCCATTGTTATGGGTTTGTGTATTTATTTATGCCCATTTGCTCAAATTTGCTGGGTCTTGTATTTATTGACCCCGAGTTAGGTGTAAGCCCATCTTAAGGGTGTTTTTGTATTTTCATCTCTTAGGGTTTAGCTTCTTTATAAGGCTTGCTGCCCTAGTATCTTTTAATTAAGCTAGATATTTTTCTCTCACTACAAGAGGTGCCTACTATCCAGACCTGTTGGTTTAGTAGTATTTACCTCCTACTTTATGTGAGAGGTCTTGGGTTCGAATCCAGGCTGTCACAAGTCGTGGTTATCCCCTCCTTTATAGAGCTAGATAGTGTCTTTAAGATAGATATTTAAGGTATCCCCCTTCGTCTTGAATTAAAATAGGTGCCTACTTCACCTTCTTCTTGCTTTGTAATTTCTAAAGCAGATTTCTCTTCTGCCCTTATGAAATAATACTAGTTTATTCAGTTTCCTTTCATTTCGCATTCTCTTAAGCTTAAACATTGCGTTTATGCTCTTTTCAGCACTCTTCAAACAAACGCTTTTAATGTGCCACATTCTTGTATTTTATGAAATTTTATCATGCCTTGAGAAAATGAATTATTATTATCTCATTTCCCGTTGAAAATGTACCAATTCTTGTTATGAATGATAGAATTAACCAATCACTAACTGAGAAATAGAATTAACCAATCACTAACTGAGACAATTTAAAAGTTTTCATTGTTGTAAACTGTAATCTAACGATTCACAACCTCACTTGTATTATCCCAAGTCGGTAGTATATGTGTTTAACTTGTTTTATATCTTTAATCAACGCTTTAAAATATATAATTTTTTTCTAATGCAATTTTTTTTTATCACGTATGGATAGGCATATGAATACCTACCAATTACCATAATAATATCCTAACAAAAAGTAGTTTTTGAATTGAAAAGCAACTCTGAAATTTTTCTTCCGTCACACACAAACTTTGCTGAGAAGTTGCTTCCACCCAGAAAGATAAAAACAAAATAACGCAAATCGAAGGGACACATTAAAAGTTTTTTTTTTCGGTAAAAAGTAATTACTTATAACCCAACAAACCCAATTAGGCCTCATACACAGTATCCAAGGGAGATAACTAGTTTATCTTACCATGGTACCCATACAGTCATTACAATAAACTAGAACTAACACTATGAAAATCAATCACTGCAAAATTGTTTCTATATACACAGCATCTCTACGCTCCATTCTTCGCTTTCTAGCCCCATCTATCTTCATTTTGAGCTCCATTTTCAGCACATGGAACACAGCCTCACTCGATCTTTCCTCTTGGGTAAATATTCGACGATTCCTCTCCTCCCACACTTTATTTACAACTCCAGCAAGTCCAGCAATGATAATATTCTGTCTATAAGTCCAAGATTTAAAAGCAAAACTTACCCATCTTATCCAGCTGGTAAATTGATAAGGCCAATGTGTAACATGAAGCCATTGCATGAGTCTAAGAAGAACCTGCCTCACCCACACACAATCAAAGAATAGGTGCTCAATAGTCTCCAATTCCTCACAACACAACACACAGTTCAAATCATTGACATGCATGAATCTAACTAATCTGTCTCGAGTAAGCAGTCGTTTATGCATCATCATCCAAACTGTAAACGAATGTTTTGGAACATTAAGCTTATTCCAAACAATCCTAGCAGATCTAAACTCAGCTTGGTCCCCACGCAACCATTCATAGCCACTTTGAATAGAGTATATACCTGTTTTTGTGAGGCCACCTGTTCTGAACAAAACCAGGTAGTAATTTCTTTTTTACACTATTTATCTTTTTCCAAGCCCAGCTACAATCAGGGGGTGGATTGTAAGCCCAAAACTCCTGATCTTTCAAGTAGACACTGTCCACCCATTTAACCCAAAGAGTATCCTTCTTTTGTGACACTGCCCAGATCTGCTTCCCAATTGAGGCTATATTCCAAGTTTTACAATGCTTGATATTTGGACCTCCTGTTTTCTTCTTTGTACAAATTTGCTCCCAACTTATAGGAGCCATCTTCTTCCTCTGATCTATTTGTCCCCAAAGAAAATCTTGACACTTTTGTTCCACCTGTTTGACAATAGACTGAGGGATGAGAAAAATAGAAGCCCAATATACATGCATAGAAAATAGGACTGAGTTGATCGACTGTGCTCTCCCAGCATAGGACAAATTCCGAGAGGCCCAGCACGTTAATCGTTTAGTAATTTTCTCTACCAAAGTGAAACAATCCAACTTATTCCATTTAATAGGAGATAATGGCACACCCAAGTATCTCATTGGGAATACTCCCTCTGCAAATCCAGTAAGTTTAAGGATTTCTCGTGTCATTTCTCCAGACACCCCTCTAACAAACACACTGGACTTCCCCTGATTCGCATATAAACCCGTAGTCTTGGAAAATGTCTGAAAAGCCTCCCATAATATTGATACAGCCTCCTTATTTGCTTTGCAGAAGAGCCTGAGATCATCTGCGAAACAAATATTTGTGAGTTGCAGGTGCTTACACCCGGGATGGAACCTGAAGTCTGGTCGCTGTGCAGCAAGTCTAAGGGTCCTGGTCAAATATTCCATTACAAGAACAAATAGAAGAGGAGACATTGGATCGCCTTGCCTAAACCCTCTCTGCCCCTGAAAAAATCCATGACTCTCTCCATTTAATACCACTGAAAAGGATGCAGTGGTAACACACTCCATAAACCACTCACTGAACTTCTGCGGAAACCTTAACCCAGTCAATAGTTCTTGCAAAAAACTCCATTCTACTGTGCCATAAGCCTTTCTAATGTCAATCTTCATCAGGCATCTAGCTGAAACATTCTTTCTATTGTAAAGTCTAATTATCTCCTGGCTTATCAAAATGTTATCAATGATGGACCTACCCTTAGTGAATGCCCCTTGATTCTCATTCACTAGGATCGGTAAGACTTTAGCCAGTCTGTGAGTCAGCATCTTCGTTATGCATTTATATAGTAGATTGCAGCATGCTATGGGCCTATATTCACTAGCAAGCATGGGGTTATCAACTTTGGGGATTAAGCTCAATAAAGTACAATTCACTTGCCTTAGCAATCTGCCCTTATGAAAGAAATTCAGTATTGCTGCTGTTATATCTTCCCCTATCACTGGCCAGGAAGTTTTGAAAAACCCACTTCCATACCCATCTGGACCCGGACTTTTATTTGCACCAGTACTAAATATGGCCCGTTTAACATCCTCATGTGTGAATGGCTGTATTAATTCCATCTGCATCTCCCACTGTAGTCTTGGACCTTGCTCAAACACTACCTCTTCTGTACTTTGCACTTGATTTTTGGTGCCTAGGAGTTGTTTGTAAAACTGCACAAAGTGTGCAGTGACTTCATTATAATCTGTTAGGACCCTTTCTCCATCTTGCACTGTGAGAACTCTAGCCCTATATTGCTTCTTCTTGATTACCATGTGAAAATACTTGGAGTTCATATCCCCCAATTGCATCCATGTAGCTTTGGCTCTCTGTTGTAAAAACTTTTCCGAGGCGAAAGCTTTTTCTCTGGCCATTTTTTGAGCTTCTTTGACTTGCGCCTGCAAATGTATATCTAGAGGCTAGTGATTTAGACTCTGCTGCAATTCCAGCAATTTTCCGTGGGCACTCTCTGCTTGCTTCTCTATATCATGGAAATGTGCTTTATTCAATTTTCTCAATTTAATTTTTAATCTCTTCATTTTTTGGACAACGGTATACATTTTGTTCCCCTCCACGGGACTCTGCCAAATCTGCTCAACAATAGGCAAGAAAGAGGGAGATTCACACCACATGTTGTAGAATTTAAAAGGTTTGCTCCTGTACTACACCTGTCTACTCATGGGTACTATCACTGGCTATGATCCGATAAACCCTCAGCCAAAAACAAAGCTTCAGCATTGGGATATGTTAGGCACCAATCATGATTCATAAAAACTCTATCAATTTTAGAGAATATTCTCTGCCCCTCTTCATGGTTATTATTCCATGTGTAGTGGCACCCCGTCCATTTCATCTCCTCTAATTCACATGCATCAATACAATCTTTGTACTCCACAATCTCATTAACACTTATAGGATTCCCTCCAATCCTATCAGTTTCAGTAAGAACACAGTTGAAGTCACCTAACACAAGCTAAGGTCTATGAATAGACTGTGCTACAACCCTTAAAGCATCCCATAGCTCCACCCTTTCAACAGCTACATTATATGCATAAACAAAAGTGACATATTGTTTCCCGTGTTGTTTTAATATGCACCTCACAGTGCATGAATTGTGCATTGGATTGTACTAACTGCACATCAAAAAAATCCTTTCTCCACATAATCCATATCCGTCCTCTAGGGTTATCACTAATATTTGTGATGCAACCCCACCCTGAACATAATTTTTGATACACCTTCGCAAACTTTGAGCCCTTTATCTTGTGCTCTAGAAGCCCAAATAGCCCTATACTATATTTGTTCCAGAGGTGTTGTACTTCCCTCTGTCTACTAACCTCATTAAGACCCCTAACATTCCATGTGGGTATGTTCTCCATGGTCATTGATTGTTATTGTGACTAAGTCAGGTTCCACGTCAATCTGCTCATTACCAACCCCTGATGTACGGTTCTGTTTTTGTGCTCTCAACACTTCAGTATGTACTGGCTTTTTCCCATTTCTGGTCAGAATCTGCCATTGTTCATCTCCTTGGTCCACTGTGTGTACCTTGTCATTGCCCTTAGCCATGTTCACTTTCTGTACATGTTGTGAACTGTCATGTTCAGGCCCCTTCTCTGTATCCTCAACCTCAGTTGGTGGCACTTTCTGTCTCCATATCAATTTCTGTGCCTTTTTGCTACACTCTTTACCCTCATGCCCATACCCCTGGCAATGGTCACATCTCACTGGCTTCCATTCGTATTTCACATGTTGCTCAAGCACCACTCCTTTTTCATTCTCAAAATGAACCACATCTGGCATATTGTTCACATCAATTTCCACCAGAATTCTAGCATAGTGTATTCTTTCTTTATTAATAGTCATCTGGTCTGCCATGATTGGTGTGCCAATAATGCTTACAATTTTACTCAACGCCATGCTACTCCAGTATTTCAGGTCCAGGCCTTCTAGTTGAATCCATACAGGGACTTTTTCAATAGTTTGTTTGCTATAATTTTGATTTGCAGACCAGGGGGTGACAATAAGGGGCTTACTATCAAAGTGATGGATCCCTACTTCAACCACACTATCTCTAGCCTCCACATTCTGAAATTTCACAAGATACAACCCATTATGCATCAACAAGACTTTCTCAATACCAAACTTACCCCAAATCCGACGTAAGTAGCCGTTCATAACTGAAAATGGAAGATTTGCGCCCAGAACATAGCACACCAGTGATGCATTCCAGTACTCAATCTCCGATTGCACATCCTCTGCCTCAATCCGCCCCAGCTTCTGACCCTGTTTTGAAACGGGTTCCAGAAATTGAAGCTTACAACCTGCATTTCTGAGTTTCGTGACATCAAAGCTATCCCAAACTGAGCCCATGACTCTCTGTGGTAGAGACGTCGTCTGTTGTACCTCCTGGACTGTGTCCAGATTCACCTCTTTCGAGTTAGGGGTGTTTCGGATTTTTTGAATACACTCTTGCAGAACTTGCACAATCACATTCTCCGATTGTTGAGTCCCAATCAGAGCTTGCACCTGGGTGAGAACATCCTCAATCACCCCTTTGCCAGAAACCCCTGCCCTGCCCGATTGAACCCCGACACTCGCTGGACTCATTATCTGCTTAGGGTTTTCCGTTTCTGCTGTTGCCTCTTGTCTCCTCGCCGGAGATTGTAAAGTGGGCGTCACCACAAGATCCTTGCCCACCTTAGCCGACACTCCTTTCTTCCTTTTGGCCATGGCCGCGGTGCACCTTAGCAGATTCTAATGTGCGCCGAGAGGAAAGAGAGAAAAAAGATTCATTTGCTGTATTTATGTCTTTTTTATTTTGACACATTAAAAGTTTAAGACACTATACATAGTACAATATTGTACATGCATGAAATTGTAGCTTTTTTGTTTTCCAAGCAAAAGAGTAATCCCTTTCCTTTTCGTTAAAGATAAAAGCATATGCAATGAATGTCTGTTTTAAAGACCACGCACTTTATGTACATTTCTCACTTTCAAAAGCATGTAACATATATATGTTCATACTTCACATGCAATTGAGTACATTTTATTAGGTTGCCAATTTTTTTACAAAGTCATTCGCATAAGACCCGTAACAAAAACATTTACTGTTTCGTTCATGCTACTCAAGTCTGCTTAAGTGGGTCTGAATTAAAATAATTGATTCTAATAAAATAATCCTCTCAAACCAAAAAACATAGATTTATGAATCCTAAAATTGACTCTAATAAAATAATTTAACAATAAATATATAAGAAAATTAAATTCATCATTGGCATATTCTATTTGAAAAAACCAAGAATTAAGTACATTCAGAATAGTTCATTAAAATAATAAATCTATAAAATCAAGGTAATTCAATTGAAAAAAACAATATGAATTTTGTTTGTATAAAATTCAACGACTGGGTTTATTCAATGAAAAGTTTATGCAATCATTTTTAATTAGAGAAAAATATTATATTAATCTTTTAGTTTAAAAAAAATATTGAAATAGTCTTTTTGTATTCCTTTTAGCTAACTCAGCAATTCAGCAAAATAGTTAATACTCCTCAGATATTTCATATAAAAAAACTCATGAAAATATACATGGATAAAATATATTTTATCCATTTTTCATTCCAAATGCCATGATAATTAAATAAATTATTTCAAAAATATACATAAAAACAATTCAGAGACTATAGTGCAATTAAGAAGTTATACATTAAAGTTTTGCACTAAAAAATTGTCATGTGCGCTCCATACGTTTGCTTTCCAGCAAAAGTGTTAGAAATCAATTTTCATGTTAAAAATTTTGATGATGACAATTAGGATTTTGTTAGATTCCAAATTATATAAGTTTTATTTCATAGAAAAAATGTATAAGCTTTAAAAATTAGAATATATATATATATATATATATAGATCTTTAGATTTTGTTTAGACTTTAGCTAAGAACTGAAAGCTTCCATTGTTGACTGAATTTTGAGAGAGTCAAACAAGATGAAGAATAAGTTTGAATCTTGAAGTTTGAATGAAGTTATCTGATTAGTGCCGAGCGTTGAGAAAACTGATCAGCGTCAAATGTGCGTCCAAGAGACGAAATTCACTTGAATTTATTCGTAAATCCAGAGGGGGTTTAATGCAATTTATAATGGGCATTTAAACTTGAATGATATTTATTTCAAAATGCATTTAATTTTGATACGAGCATTTAATGAAGATAAATACCTCGGATGTATGGAAGATCTCTCCTATTGGACTGTTAGAATACACTCAGTTTGTCGCATACAGGACCTCCCAACAACATGCAAAGTACTGAAAAGTTTACTTCTTTATGCTTTCTTAAAAGTTTATCTCGTATCCGAAAGCATATTTTTCATAACGCTTTAACTTGCATAAAATTAAAGCAACTAAGAGAAAAACTATTTCAACGTTTCTAAACTCGTAAACTTAAGAAGACTTATAATCTTCTAATGTGCAGCTCGTTATACAAGCACTGCAAACTTGATCCTACTTAGATCAAGCGACCTATCCTTGAGTTATAGGTTGCTTTATTAAAACATTCTTCAGTCGACTCTTACTAGCGTCGAGCTTTTATTGAAGCGTCGGAAATTTTGAATACAAAATTTTTGAAGTTTGAAAACTTTAAAGTTTATTCACCCCCCGCTTTTAGATCATTTTCGTATGTCATTTGAGACCAACAAAAAGATCATCAGAAAGTCAACTCAGAAACTACATTTTAACAAAAATATTGAAACTTGAGACACTTGAGTAAAATTTAAATTTAAAGACAAAAATGATATAAAAATCAAACTCGAATGACTATATGAGTGACATTAGTCCAAAAAATTATTGTGATGGCTGTAACTCTTGTGAAATATGTTATCTTGCAATAAAGTTGAAGAACCTTTTTACCCAACGCTATAAAGTTGTTGCTAATTTTTCAAAAGATCGACTCTAGAATTATCAATAGGTGACTAAAGATTGATTACGTTTCTATATGTTTGATTGGAGGAAGGAATGACTGTAGAACATATCAATAGCAAAGATTGATTACATTTCTGTGTGTTTGATTGGAGAACCAACCAAAAGTTGATTGGAGTGTACATTTCTAAAATACTGTACCATTTAGAGGGTGTCAAACGCTCAAATAGCTGATATAAAAAAAAAAAAGAAAAGTCAAACGCTCAAATAAGGGCTAGTTTTTATTCCGGTCTAGGATAGGTATGAATCCAGCGGTCCAAAATGCGAAATTCTACCACTTAATTATTCTGTGAAAACCACCTCACCACTTGTGAATTTATAGTGGATAGTGAATCGGGAGCAATACTCTTGGTCCACCATAAAAAAATCCGTCCAAAATGAGAGTCCAATGTAGAGGAATGGTAGCAAGAACATTGGGGATAGCGTGGCCGAGTTCGAGGGGGGTCAACTTGGGATTTATACAAAACGTATCTACATCATAAATAGACCCAAAATGGTTGCAACATGGTGTCGATAAAGGACCCAAGAAGGATAATAGTCATTTCACCTTTTCTATCCAACCTTGCGTCATTACATCAATTGGTATTGGTGAATTATTAAAAAACAGAGGGAAATCAGTAATTAAGCCACGCCTCAGCAGAGGTAAATGTAATCATCCCTTGCAAAAAACGGATTATGAACAATGAAAAAATCCATTTATAATTGTTTATGCATAAGGACAATTTTTGTCATAGATTGGGGTATGCCTTGACTCATTTCTGGAAACATGGGAAGATTCAAAATCGTACTTGAGGTTTCAATTTGTTTTCAGACTAGTCCCGAGATTTTGAATTTTGTCAATCGCGTCCCATAGCCAATAATTTATGATTAATGAAGGGTACTTTAGTCACTTAAATAATACTAGCTATGAGAAGATTTGAAATCAACCCTAAAGTTCAAGTTTGATTTCAAAATAATCCCTAAAAATTTGCATTCATTTAATGTCACACCTCTCACAAAATTTCAACAATAATACAATATAATTATTTAATTTATATTAATGGTGTTGAGAAAGTTGATGCATGTGTAATAAGTCATTTAGTAATATATTCTTTAATCACACATTTAAGTTATACATTTTTATATTTAAAATAGAAAAAACTATGAGAGTGATAATACGATGGAAATTTGGTTACATTGCAACAAGGGCAAAAAAGAATAGACGACGACATAATTATAGTTTTTTCCAAAACTTGACCAAAAGAAATAATCACTGTTGTGCATATGTCAATGAAAAAAGAAATGTGCTTAATAAAATCGAGTATTACAAGCAAGTTATAAGAAATGCAACTTTCTATATTATTTAGCTTCATAGCACATATTAAATCATTATCCAGCTTTCATAGTTTTACATATATTAGATTTTTCCCTCAAAGGAGAATCCATGGTTTTTTTCTTCACTATTCTTTTCTCTTTACTTCTGTTACCAATGTCCAAAGTCAATAAAAGTTTCGTTGTATTACATTTTTTTTATTTCCTAATAGTATTTGTCAAAAAATAATTATAATTTATTACGCATTAAACACATTAATTTATTTATTAATCATAATTCGAAAGGCAAAATGCTTTAATTAATAAATTACAGTATATTGTTATTTTTCTTGAAGATATGACAAAAAATGGGACGAAACTAAGAAGACATATAAATTGACATCTATATATAAATAATTATCTAATTGATTTATTATTTTACTTATCATGTTTAATATAATTAATTACACGAATCACATATGCTGACACTATTAGTGTAAATTAAATAATTAAGTTGTACTTTATTTATTGGAAAATATTGTTAAATCTGATCAGAATGATGAAATTGAGCTAATTTGAAACCTCAAGGATCATTTTGATATCAAATGAAGCTTCAGGGATGATTATGGATATAGTCATAACCAATAGAAGTTAAATGACCAAATTTCACTTCCTTCACCCGAAATCATTGCTGGGATTTGGCTACAAGGACTATATTGAGAAAATTCAAAACTCAAACATGGTTTTGAAAACAAATCGAAACCTCAGGGATGATTTTGATTTTTTTTCCCACAAAAGGGTAGTCAGCTTAATTTTTATAACACATGGGGCAATTATGTTACTTTCCCAGAAGACAGGGTTAAATGCATTTCACCAGAAAAATTGCCTATTCGGTTACGTCGTTGGATAACATCCAGCATAGTTGATTCTTCTTGAAAGATTTAGAACTCCTCAAAGGTCATTTATGGCCATACAGGCAAAATTCCAATTTTAATCCCGTTTTTAGTCACATGCTTTATGTGATTTTATAAAAAGTCCCAACATTTTTCACTAGTTGCAAACTTGGTCCTTTTTTCAAGCTGAGCTGGTCTCATACGTTATTTTCTATTAAATTTTGACAAAATGGGCCACGTGAAACTCACATGCCTGTTAAAATCCCCATTTTGGCTCAAAAATATTGGGACGTTATCTAAAATCTCATAATGCCTGGGACTAAAACTAGATTCGCAATATCCTGTAAGATTAGAATTATAATTTTGCCTGAAAATAATTAATCTAGGACTATCAAAACTATCTAAACATCGACCAAGGTAATGCAATTGATTCAATCATTCAACTTTTTGTATGCTCTATTTGTTTTATATATTTACATATAACTTTATTTTCTACCACATATCATTTTCCATCCTTGCTCAAGCCTCATATCATGCATATTTCAAGAACTAAATATTTGCTGCCCATCATGAACCTCACATAGTCCAATCTTATATATAAGGTAACTTAAGATCGGTTACAAGTGATTCAATTAGGCTTTCAGACTTATATGGAAGAGTAAACTCTAGCATCAACAAAGATAGTCTGTGCTTTACGAGATTTTAGAAAATGTCCCAATATTTTTGAACCAAAATGGGCATTTAGCGGCCATGTGAAATTGTCAGCATTTAATCAAGATATCTTGTGGGACAAAAATCGGAATTCCACGCGAAATTGTCAGCATTTAATCGAGATATCTTGTGGGACAAAAATGGAATTTTGTCCGACCAAATAAACTGAAGAACTCAATAACATCTCTTAGGAGTTCTAATTCAATAGCTCAAACATCCCTAATCAATTATGAAAAGCGTTCAACAAAAAACCAAGACTCCAGATCCCCCCTCCGGAAAAAAAAAAAAAAATCAATTATGATCACGGATTAAAATTATGTTTCTAACATGTGTCGAATTGATGTATATTGAAAACTATTCAAAAATGTTCCGGAAACAACACAAAAAATTTGTAAAACTCAAGAAACATGTAGAAAACTCACAACTTAAATAAATAAAAATAGATTAATTTTGTAATTTGATGAGTATTAATTTTTCTTTTCAATCAATCATGTCAAATAATTTCTGATATTATCAATATTCATAGTTAGTATGTGATGTTTGATCCTTATTACAACTAACTACTACAGTAATAATCAAAAGTAACTATAATAATTATAGTACTTAAAATAAGTAGACTAAATTTTAAGTTTGTAATAATAATATGAAATAAAGAATTCATATGTAAACAATTACAAATAAGAGCTTCGTGAGAATACTTGGAAAAATTAAAGTCGCTGTTGCAAAACTAAAATATTTCGCGGAAAATGAAGGAAAAATAAGTGTTTAGTAGGAAATTGAAGAATAATGAAACTAAACTTTGTTTTAGTTTCCACTAACTTGAAAATGAAAACGTTTCCACAGTTTTGGCATAAATGTTTACAAACTTTAATCCATGGTTATGAGTAAATTTTTGATAAAGCATATCGAAAGATCCCAACATATTATTTCGATGTCCAAACACATATTTCTAGAGCCTATAACGAGCTTATACGATCTAGCTAAGATAAAAGTTAGATCTCAGCACTTAACAAAAGTTCAATGAAAGATATTGAACAGCAAAATAAGGACAAAGAAGATCCAAACATGTATTTCATGAACTAATGAACAGTTGTACCACAGGTATTTTTTGATAGAAACAACAAAATAAGAAAGACTACACATAACTGGCACGGTTTTGAATTATGATATGGTACCTTTTTGACCAACAAAAGCTCCTCAAATGTGCTCCAATTTATCAATTTGGTTGAAATACAACATGCTGAAAGGTTCAAATAACCAGAAAAACATCAGATTCTTTGGTTATAAAGGTTGAGATAGTGCCAAGTACGGTAAAAAAAAAATAACAGACTGAATAACGGAGAGTCAAAACCTAATTATAAGAAATAATATTACCTTGATTTGCGTCCTATTATATGTATAAGTGATGTGAACTAATCCATCACTGTCTTGTATTACAGCCGGATAAGAGAATTCCATTCCTTCAGTGTCCTCTAGTGTGGCAACATCGTTCCATGAGTCACCATCGTCGTTGGAGACAGCAAGTTTGAGTACACCACGAGAGATAGTATTGTAAGCAAGTACAAGACGCCCATCCGTCAGCTTTACTCCATCGATTCCTATTCATGACAAAATGATTACATAAGCTCGAAATAAACCTAGCCTTAGGATAACTTACTTGTATATTACCTAAGCGGGGTTCTGCAATTTCGTTCTTAAAAGCTATCGGGAGTCCATATCCTAATACAATTACCTACATCCATTTCGCGGAACCCGGTTGGATCCAATTTACATAAATGGTTGTGATTATATTAGGACCCGAAACAAGAGATTATGTCAGCATTTCACTTTAAGGCACCATCATGTTTCCAAGCTCACAAACCCATTTGAATAATCCACATATGGGTAGCATGAGATCTTACGGGTTATAGTAGCGCAACAAGATTTTAGACGAATAGCCTTTGAACTCTTAAAGGTAAGAAGACCACATCCCTTGGAGGCATTTTATCAAAAAAATAATATATATATAAAAATTCTAATCGTTTACAACCTGAATTAGGATTGGGAAGTTGAGTTGGTCTTGCATAATCCCAGGTATGGCCACCATCGGAGGACTCCGACATGCAAGTTTTATTAATACCACTAAAGGATCTCAAGAGAACACGCAAGTTTCCTTTAGCGGTCTTGTAAGGAACAGGTTGAATCACTGAGAGAGGTTCATCCTCTATGTATATTGGCCCGTATTTTCTCCATGTCCTACCAAAATCTGCCGTTATCTGTTTTAAGAATTTATAACAATTGTCAGCCATTCGATCCACCATCGAAGGTGAAATTCTTGGATGGACCTGGTCCATCGAACACCATTGGAGTGAGGGGTGGACCCCGCCCCCACAGTGCAATGGTCAGTAGCGGATCAGGTGAAATTGTAAAATGATCACGTTGAAGTTCTTTTAAACAGAGTCTAAGGCTAGTTATTAGTACAACCTCCATCCACGCACCCCAAGAATTCCAGCTCTCTACAGAAGATCCACAAAGCAAGTCACCATTCTCTAGCAAGATAGGCTGCAGAAGAAAAAATCATTTCTGAGTTGCGACTTGGCATTTTTTATATATCTCAAAGAATTAATAGACATGAATATAATTAAATTACCAAAAAAAAGGAAGGATGTAATGATTTCATAAATATACCTTATTCTTAATTGGTCCCAATATACCAGGAGGAAGTTGTTTTCTCTCCGACCAAGTAACGCCACCATCATAAGATCGCTTCATACAGCCACTCCATCTAAATTAGAAAAAATTAGTAACTTTTCCTTTACATTTAAAGCAAACACCTAGTACTACCACCTTACTTTTCATCCTCATTTAGCTACTGCTGAAAATCTCATTAAAGTACATTATATGAGAAACATAAAGTATATGAACCTATCTTATTAATCATGTAAAAACATTGAAGAATTTCATAATTACTAGAGCCAAAGCATGTATTGTTGTTATACAAATCATTGAAAACGGAAAATTGAAAACGAAAGAAAAAAGAAATAGACATATAGGAGTTACTTTTGAACCTCTTGACCGATTTTGTAGAATAGTAGCAACTCATTGGAAGGGTGCTTAAATAGCACGGGATTCCACATAGGAACGTTAGGTTGTTCATCAGCAACTATAGGAGCATGCCAATAACCATCCTGCGATTAAACTTTTAGTATTATAGAAAAATTAAACTTGGATATATGTATTAGAGCATACACGAGTCGTTAAATATATGGTCCACCTTATAAGTCTGTATCCAAATTTTTACATCAGGTGCTCCCTCGGCTGTACCACCAAAATAAGCGACCAAAAAATGATCTTTATCGACCTACAATAACAACACCAAATTAAATAACCTCATTATTTAGTAGACATTAAAGCATGGACAAAATGTAATTTAATTCCCCAGGAGCACCTCTACGATTGTAGAAGCATGGCAGCTGTTAAACGGGGCTGAATTTGCAGGAAACGTGAACTCCACAACAAGCGGCACCCAAAATAAAGCATCATTCGTCATTTTTGAAAAAATTGGTGGTGTTTAATCTTGTAACTTCTCTGCATGAAAATTCAAGTAAAGTTTCGCATAAATAACGATGATTAACCGAAAGAAAAGGAAATGCTCATACTTGGTTGTGCCAAGTATACATATGCTAATCTTGATCTCACAAAAACCAAATTAAAAACTAGACGAATCGTCCTCTACGCCTTCAAATTTGAACGAATTCTCGCTTCCATCAATGATACTTGAACAATTAGCAAAAAAAATAGTGTCTTAAAATTCTAACTCGATTTCTCCTGATTTAAATACTGTCTCAAAAAGAGAATTCTACACCATATGCCCTGATTTAGACATTGTCTTAAGATTGTAGTTCGATTAAATCAAAGACTAATCTACTCAACACTTTCATTCGATTACAAAAACTGAATACAAACTCAGAATGTATAGTTCATCGCTGTCTGGATTAGTAAATATAACAAACATAAGAAATACGATATTAATCGTACATACAGAACAAAAACAAGAAATATATAACTTTATACCTGAAACTGCACCCAATCCAATAAATAAAAAAAGGAGTAATTTAAACTAGACAGTAAAGGGAAAGACTAGCAAAAACCCAGAAACTATATGCTAACTTACTCAAGCTAAGATGTGCCTAGAGTCAATGTGCTCAAACGCTTACCTGCTACTCCAATTATGTAGTATATTATATCTATATCTATATATATATATATGTCAACAAGTAGTAGATTCAGGACGAAGCTGTAAAGGACAGTTTAAAATGACATGAGGATTGAAAATAAGGCAAATTGCATTTTTAATTCCTAAAATTGGCCCTTCAAAAGAACAAATATCCTCGAATTGGGGTCTGCGAAATTGGGCTCAAGTTTTAATTGTTATTTTTAAGACTGATCGGGTCTATTGGAATCGATTTGTCTATTGGAATGAGTTTGTTTATAACCGTTGGATGCAAAGACAAAACATACACTAAAATCACCTGCTTTCAATAGTATTTGTTGGAACGGCTCTACTGAACCTGGTACATCCCAGAATCTCCCCATTTTGCGTGAATTTGTAAAAGATCACAATTTTCAGTTGTTGTTGTAAAATAATCCAGATTCCCTGTTCTCTGTGTTTTTACAGGAGAAACCCATGTGCGGATATGGCAAAATCATGGTCTAAAATTTCCACACAAACACCAAAATTTCGGTCGAAATTTCATATTTTGGGGGGTTTCGAAGCGAAATCGAACCTTCAATCCAATTTTGCAAAATATCTTCCGAAATTTCGATCGAAACCCGAAATTTCCCTGAAATTCAAAATATTTTTGTCAAATATCCATCGAAATTTCAACCGATTTTTTTTATATATATATATTTTAAATATCATATAATTATAAAATTATATTTATACACATAATATGGATCGAATTCACATAATATGTGTTCACCTTGGACACATAGTGGATACAATATCACACCAACCCTACTCATATCCTTTGCCACATGTTTATGTTACTTCTTCTGTCGAGTATGTTGTACCCATTAGGATTCTTCAAGATTCAATACCAGAAAGATGTCATCATCATCATTATATGCAGTACTACCAACATTCCATATCATAAGCGGAATATTATCAACATGTAACTAATAATTTTCACTTGCAATATGAAAGTAGAGGTAGGATAGATACTAGTGATAGCGATTTGGATCCTTCTAGAAACTCGATGTGGTATTGAGTAATAACTTTTTACTTAAATTTTGGTACATTTTATTTTAATGAAGTTCCTGTGAGATTTGGTTATTATATTACTATCAAATTATATTTATTTCATATTTTTCGCAACAGTTTTTAGTGATATTATTTAACAAATTCATTATCCATATATTATATATAGAATATTATTGATGTAAAAGATGCATAAGAATGATAATTAAAGTTACTCAAAATTTTATTGCAAATATCCAAATATTTTTAGAAATTTCCATGATTTCTTTAAAATCCAAATCGAAATTTTGAATATCCCCGAAATTTCCATCGAAATTTCCGTAAATTTACTACACCGACATTTACTCCGAAACCGATATTCAAGACCTTGGGCAAAATTGCATATTTTTTTCATCAAATACGAAATTTTGCTTTTAGGGCTTGTTTGGTTAGGGTTCATATAGGTGAATGTGATATATCAATTGTCAGATTAACATAATTTCATAATTTGGAAAATAGTACTCTAAAGAACTTAAGTCTATGAAAACCAAAAGCACAGTTCTAACTATTACAGAGACAAGGCGATTTAGAAGTCACTCGGCTCCTGATGAGTCTCCACGGACTCGTCTAAGAGATCATCTAACTCTGGAAGGAAATAAGTAAAAACATAGAGTACGATAGTAAAAGACTCAATGAATGCCCGATGTGGGTGATATGTTTAACAAATACTTATCATTTACTCAAAACATGAATATAGCTAAGAATCATTTTTCACAAAAGTATTTTTTGAACCATTCATGTTTAAAGTAAATATTTCAGAGAGTTATAGATATCAACAGAAATAGAATGCATTTTTTCAAATAACGTTCATAAAACAAAGCGGTAAAAAAATTTAAAAGATTATAGGATTATGATGGTCGAATAACAGATTGTTGATGCCAGACAACCTTATAACTCCCAATCAATAGTGACAGACCACCTTATCACTCCGGATAAGGAGCTACCTTACCAAACATAAACACATGCTCGAGTACATGTGAAAAATAAGACCCAACACAACCACAAACGGCTTCTGTTGTGCGTCGTGAGGGAATAGCCATGGGGACTCGGGGTCCAACCGGCAAGTCCACTACCGCGCGGTAGTACCCTCTGTACACCCAAGCCAAGTTGGATCTAACTAACAGGATATTTCAGAACAGAACTATATAAGTCATTGATCATCATAAACGAAAACATAATTAAAAATAATGGGGGAAACAAGCAAGTTATCTTTTAACATGAGTTAAGGACATAAACACTCCTATAATTTTTAAGAAGAACGAGATTTTTTCACACAATACATATATAACATTTGAAAATATATACATATAATCTTTCTAGTTTGAAAAATACTACTATACAATTTAGGGCACTCATCGAATACGATAAATTCAAACTTATTTAGATGTCGGGAAGTCAGGCGTGCTACCTGTTGAGCAAAATGAAAACCAAATAAAAATTGATCCTAAGAATTCATTACAATCTACCCACGACGTGTTAGGTATATGCCCTAGATGCCAATGAGGACAAATAGATTGTATAGGGTATCCAATTATGTTGTACGAACTTATTATTAATAAAGACATTTATTCTTTTGTTCATATAAAGCTTCATGGCATTAATAAGTATTGAACAAGCAGTCCATGTGAATCAAGGTTGATTCTTCGCCCATTATGGAATAAAGAAGTGGCACGGGGAGAGTCTGACACCTGATCACTTAAAAGGGATTCGCAAGTCAAGGAATCTTAATTGGATATTAAGATTCGACTTGTGTGACACATGCTCTGACAAAGAGTGCCAGTCGAACACTATTGGATGGTGAGAGCACATGTCAGAGATATACCAATGAAATTGATATATTCGAACATTGCTCATAGTAATCCGATCACATGGGTATTTACTCAGTAACTGTCAATGATCGAATTAGTAATCATAATAGTATGTGTGAGCCTTAGACCTGACGGGTCATGATCAATGTACTTGTGTTGTTGAATCTGTTACTAGAGTAGTTAGGCCCAAATCACCCTTTGGTGGGGCCGACCTCGAGGTGCAATCTCAATGAGTCAAGTAGCACTTGTGAAGTGATCGCCAAGATGGGATTCACTGTCTCGATAGTAAACAAGGAAGTATCCCGTGCGATCATAGAAAAATGAAATTATAAATCTTTGGTCAAAGCAATGAAACTAACTCATGTAAGACATGGAGGGTAGTTTGGTAATTTCATCATATCAAGTATTGTGAATTTGACATAAACCATGACTCTCACTTGATTGGGATACGTCAGTGAAGGGCTTATACTCATACGGTATTTATGATCTAAAGGTTCGTAAATGATGCAATCATTTCGTACTCGATTAAGGTTATGATGTGAGTCCATTGAACTGACTAGGTGACACTCACATCCTTTGGTATCCTCCCATTGCCAATCGAAACGAACCTAATAACTCGCGTTATAAAAAATAAGCAGGATATCTTTTTGTGTAATTAATTTATCTTTTAGAAAGACAAATTAAATTGAACGGATTGATTTAATTGATAAATCAATAATTCAAATATTTAATTAGATTAAACTATTTGAATTTAATTAATTAATTGGAAATAATTAATTATATATGTATTTATTTGAATTGGGTTTGAATTAAATATATATATATATATATTAAAAGATGGACTAAGTTGACATATATATTTTTAATTAATATATTTTAATACATATATATATATATATTATATACATTATAATATTTATATATTAATATAATAATATAATTTATTAAAAATAAAAAAATATAGATGTTTTAGCTCGCAAACTCGAGCTTGAGCTCAAGTGGAAATAATCGAGCTCGAGCTCGAGCCTGGAAAAATCACCAGGCTCAGCTCGAGCTCGGCTCATGAACACCCCTAATGCCAAGTCAATATTGCTGCATCTCAAGGAGCTATATGGAGAGCACAGTAGGACTGCTCGATATAACATATCAAGAGAGCTCTTTGGAGAAAGAATGGGCGAAGGAAAAGATGTGGGAACCCACGTCTTAAAAATGATTTCCATGATCAAGAGATTGGAAGCTCTCGCCTTCACCATGGATTTCCACCTTCAGACTCACCTAAGAGGCTTAAAACAATGCTCCTATATCATGAAAGTAAATAGGTGGCATTTTTACCTTAAACCAAGGTGTACCAAATGCGCCTCCAACCATGATTTGTGCTTCATGTATACCTTTATTGAGTATTCGGATTTTTTGAGAAAAATTTCTTCCTGCAATAATAGGTAAGGATTCCATAGCATTGCTAGGGAAAACACCAGGTTTCACTCTACAAATTCCTAATCCAGAGTCAATATAAGTTGCAAAATATTCTGACTTATATTGTTCATATAACATACCAACAGATATGTAAATCGAGAATGGGCTAGTCATTTAAAAACCCGTAAGTTTCCCATAGTTTTAAGCCGCCAACTTCGAGGTTTCCTTTTGTAGAAACTTTAACTCATTTTTTAAACAACAATTCAGATGGAATTTTACCCATACTTGGTAATCAACTAATCTAGTCCTGAAATCAGGTGAGGAGATCCCCTGTTTCCAAAACTCAACACTTTTTAATAAATAATATTGTTTGATTTTAAGCCTTGTCAAACAATTAGCTTGATTGAAACCTCTACCAAAATAGGGGTCAACTGTGTGATTCAAATTAGGATGAAGATAAAATATTCTACACCTTATATTATGGTGCAAAATTAAATGATTAAAATTGTCACTCGTAATTCATATCACAAGAAATCGGTTATAGAAGATTGACTTAGTCATTGAACTTTAATGAGATGACCTTCCAACAAAATTCCATACCTTTTCTGTTTCTTCCCCAAGGTTTGTGATCCTTAAGGAAACGCAATCCCAAAGTTACAATTCCTTGGTATCTTCCTGCAATACCTAAAACAAATACTTCAGGGCCTGCCGTTTCTAACAATCCTTCATATTTGCCAACCACAGGTTGCTGCAAGTGATATAAATCTTCATAAGGAAAATAATTATCTTTATTTGTAATGTTAAATATAACTTGCACCTCTTTCCATCCTTCAGGGCATCTAATTTTTACATTATCAACCTTAATAGCTTGAAAAGTTAAATCTTCAATTAATTTTTTTCCTCTTAAACTCCTAATCCTTTCTTCCAAGAAGGACATACGGCTATTAAAATTTATTTTAGAACAGAGTGATCGGTCTAGAACTGGATGATTCCTGATTATAATATCAACCCCACCAATTGTATTTATTTGAATCGGATCGGGTGTCATTACCTTAGCAAATTCCTTGAAAATTGTTGGAAATTCAATATACTATTTCCTAATAAACAAATCAGAATGATGTGTGTTGGAAAGTACATATGCAATTCTATATGTTATAGAATATGGTCTATTACCTTCTTTTATAAGATTTTTTCTTTAAAAATCTTGATGAAGGGTTATGACTCGACTGAAATCTTGATCAGCTAGGTTATATGCAATTCTAGGATGAATATTAAACGTGAGTTTTCTTGCATATAAATTTCCTACCATTGTACCAAGACATCTATCTCTTAAATTATTGATTCTTTTATCCATTATTGATAAATGTAATGCAGAATCAATTCCTTCATTTGAAAGTGACTTTTATTACTACTTCAATAGTTCCGATATGGATCCATTTCATAGTAACAGCTACTTCCTCTGGAAGTTTACTTATTTCCTCCAGAATCTATTCTTTAGGAATAAGTTGCATATCCATCACATTACTAGTTAATTCCATAGGAATTGCAAACTCGCCCGAGCTTACCTTGTAAATGATGTTATGCCTCCGTTGATTGAATCCTATTTGGTTTAGGATTTGGCTGACTCCGCTAACTCTGAAACCGTCGTATGGTTTAAGATTGGAGTTTTACCGCATTATTCTTTCCATGGTCCGATTAGATACGGTCATCCTTGAAAAGAATTCTGACAGGCTTTATATCGTTTGAAGCCTATCTCTCTTGTTGTCGTTACTCTGATTTGGTTGAAGATCCATCTTAATCACTTTCTATTTCCTCCTCATAGACACTTTCATCTAAGGGGACATTTTCGAATTGTTAAATTTGTATCAATTCTCCGTAGAAGACTGCATCCAGAATGTCTGTTGTGGCTTCAAACTGTCTCAATTCACCACGTTTCTACGAGCAATTTGATAAAATACGGCCTCGGGCGCCACATGTCCAGCAGTTACAGTCCTTAAAACTTTTATTGGCTCGGGTATGGGCAGGCCTGAAAGTTTGTCGGGTTGGGGTTCTTTCCGTGGATCTTTTGTTTGTCTGTCTGGATCCTTGAGATGAAACTCTTGTAGGTCCTGATCTTTGGCCAGTTTTGTAAGATCTGGCTTTGGATTCTGACCACCAAGATTTTCTTCTGAAAAAAGATCTTCTTCCGTAACTCATATTGCTAGAGTTATCGATTTTCTTTCGCTTCTTCCTTTGCTCGCTTGATTCTCCAATGATTGTTGAAAAATCATTGTTGTCGTAACAGAGAGGAGTTCTTTTTATCTTTTCTTGTAGCTTCTTCATGTTCTTCTTGATAAATGTTTGATTACACTAGTCTTTTAATTTATCTATAAGAAAAGACATTCTTGTTGGTCCCAAGTGGCATACGAAATGGTCTAGAAGGGGAGGGGGGTTAAATAGACCTTGAAGTCTTTTTCAACTTCAAAAAATTCATAGGCAAAGAGAATCACACACAAACTTCTACACAATAGGGAGAGATGGATATTGATGACTTGAGCTCCTTGGTCACACAGATTTTTGCTCCAAGACACTTCTATCCTCTTGCTTCTTTCACCCAGAAATAATGCAAGTATCCAACTTCGACTTCACACATATTGCGAGGCTTGGATGGGGTTTTGTCTAACGGTTTGTTTGATTTTTGGAAAGTTCAAACAACTTAGAATATCTCAATACTAAAGTAGGTTTCTTCTGAAAAGATTTTTGAGATATTGGTTGACTGTTTCAGGGATTGATGAAAAGCAAAGAATGTTTTCTTGGAATAGTCGAGCTTTTCTGAAAGTTTTAGGATTGAGACTTCAATGCAACAGAGTTTTGGCTTGTAAGCTTCTTGTTGTTCATTTTTTCTTTATATATCGTTGGCTTGTTGTTGAAGTCCTATTTATAGACTTTTTTGAGTAAAGTGTCCGTTGGACACATGTTCAGGTGCGTGTCTTTCATTTTCGCGAGTGAACAACTTTCGTCCTTTTTCCCTGAAATTTTGCTGCAAAAAGTTAGTGTGGTAGTCTCTGTAAAATTGACAGTGTAATGGGAAGGCTTCTCCGTACGTCCTGGAGTACTTATCACATTTAATGCTCTTATCAGCATTTAATGCATTTGAAATAAATGCCCATTGGCAGTTAATGATCTGAGAATATTTGCATTAAACTCCTTCTGGATATAGAAATAAATTCAAGTGACATCTAGTCTTTGATAGACGCTCAATCACTATTGCATGATTTCTGACACTTAATCAATGCTTGGACGCTTGAAAACTTCATCTTCATTCAGATTTCAGACGCTTGAATCTCCAGACCTAACTACTGATAAGCTCACTTGGAATAATATCAGACGCTCAATCTAAGACTTCTTAGCCTAATAGACTAAAATGAAAATAAATAAAGCCTTATACAAATCTAACGCTCAAAGCCTACACATATATTCTAATAAAGAATTAAACTTACATATTTTGGGGTCTAACATAAATCCTAATTGTCATCATCAAACCATTTAACATGAAATTCCTAACAATTCTTCTAGCAACTGAATCAAGCTGTCATTCCGGTACCTTGTAGGATTGAATTAACATTTCCCTCCAAAGACTGAAAATCTTTGCAAAGAACATTGGTGCTGCAACTTCTGTTGGAACTTCACTTTGAAAGAAGTATTTTCGGAAATAACAGATATATTCATCTATTGCACAAATATTCCTAAGTTCAAGACCATAGAGTGCTTGAGTATGCTCCCTAGTCTTCTCTGAGTTACTTCCTTCGAAGTATCCATCTCCGATGAAATATAACTTGATAAGCCTTCCGAAACTTTCTGCAATTGTGCTTTTGGATTCTCTAGCAAAAACTCCTTGCTTGGTTGTTTTGGGGGTATTTTCCCAGCCGATCATAATAGATCCTTCCAAGCTTATCACCGTCAGTCTGATGAAGTTTTCTCTATCAAGTTCCAACGTGTGTCTACTACTTTCATGGCAGCTACCCATTCATCGATTAGCTTTTCTATGTTACGAAAATTGATGACGTCCAAATTGAGGATGATGCCATATGGATGCAAGGGTTGGAGCATCGTCTTTGCCCAAAGAGTATTTTTTCGGTACTCTTCTCGAATTTCTTCCTGGATTTTCTCTAAACCGCATTCCCACAAAGGTTGGAGAAACATTAGTATGAAAATCCACACCTTCTCTCATCGGGCTATCCTGTATAGGATCATTTGATGAGGTACTAGGCTCTGGCGGTGGTAGCGCTAGAGATATCTAATTAGTTTTGACATTTACTAAATCCACAACTGCAAGTTGAGAGAAGGATTCGGCCAGCACTTAAAGATCAGATGGATCTACTCTTGATATCTCCATATTAGTTTATGGTGTTGAGGATATCAATAATACAATCTTCCTGAGTTTTTGGCTTCGGGATCTCCTTCGCCTTACCTTTCTGGTGAAGAAGAGACACTCGTCCAAGGGCATTACTGATACATTCCTTCTTGGTTTTGGATACTCCAGCGTCACCACTTTGCTTTCCTTTCAGATCTGAAATGTCAATCCTCAAATCCTTCATGGCTTTACCCAGATCTGGTAAGATCTGTAAGATTTCGTCTTTGTTCTGGTTCAAACGTTCTATTTTCACAAGTATATGGGTTAACCTGTATCCATAGTCTTGAACCGTCCTCTGGATTTCTCTAGGATCTCGGGAGAGCTTAGAGGTATCCGGCTCAATCTTCTTCCAGGAAGGATTGATTCCTGTTTATCATAACTACTCGAACAGATGTTCGATTGTTCTATATTTGTTTAAATCTTCTCTGTTAGGGATAAATATCAATAAGTAATATTAAATAGTTATTTCTTCAATAAACCTAAGGCTCTGATATCATTTTGAACGCGCACGTAATAGGGGTATATCTTTTTGATGGGATGGTTAGACATGGGACTAAAAGTGAAAAATACATAGAAGTTAGGGGACTAAAAGTGCAAATCCAATAAAGTTTGGGACTAATAGTGCACACGTAGCTATTTTGTGGGACTAAAAGTGCAATTTCCTCTCAAGTTTTTGTCTTTCTATAAGCCTATTCTTTCACCAACCCAAGTTCAAAAATTGTTGCCAAGCTTTTCTCCTTTTTCTTTTGTTCTATATTTCAATGAGATGATATTTCCAGCTATTTTTTTCCCTTTTTAGTCTAGAGAAATAACGTGTATGAAGGAAGAGAAGAAGAGAATTAGTTAGAGAAAGATTTGGTGGAAGTTACGTGAAGTGGGGGAATGGGGAGTTAGGAAAACTTACAACTCTAGGAAAGAAGATATACAAGGATTCTAAAAAAATATACATACTAATTAAGATATTTAAAATAAAATCTATCCAATAAAATAAAATCAAAAATAAATATATAATCATCTTTAAATATTTTATTAATTATAAAATTACAAATTTATTTAATTAATATGGTATAAAAAAATAGATAGAATATAATCAATAAAAAGCTAGGCGTCACATTTCACCCCCTTTAAAGGAGTTTGGTCCCCAAATTCTAACCTGAGTTATTCAAAAGTTGGGGGTAACGTTTTCGCATTCCTCCTCCTGCTCCCAAGTTGCTTCTTCCACCTTTTTGATTCCTCCACAAGACCTTCACCAATGGAATCATTTTCTTTCGGAGTTCTTGAATCTTTTGGTTTAGGATTTGAACTGGCTGTTCTTCACATGATAGGTCATGCTCAAATGGCATTGTTTCGTGTTGTACGATATATGAAGGGTCGTGGCGGTATTTTTTTAATTGTGAAACGTGGAATACATTATGAAATCCGTTTAAGGTGGATGCTAAAGCAAGACAATATGCCACTGACCCTACTCTTTCCATGATCTAAATAGGTCTGACATATAGAGGACTCAATTTTCCTCCTTTTCCAATTCTTGTAAATCCTTTCCTCGGGCTCACTTTCAACAACACAGTCTCCAGCATCAAATTTTAAATTCCTTCTCCTATTACCCACATAACTCTTTTGACGACTTTGACCGGCCCTCATCCTCTGCTTGATCAACTAAACTTTATCAATGGCTTCTTGTATGAATTCTGGTTTTATTGCTTTTCTATATCCCGATGATGCTGGCGCTCGGTGTTCATCTAAATTCCAATGTAATGGTGACTGATATTTTCTCCCATATAGTGCTTCATAAAGTGTCATCTGAATAGTCGATTGGTAGCTATTATTGTATGCAAACTCAATCAATGGAAGATGATTTGCCCAACTTCCTCCATAATCCAAAATACTAGTTCTAAGCATATCCTCCAAGAATTGTATGGTTCGCTCAGATTGACCATCTATTTGTAGATGTGTTACTGTGCTGAAGTCCAAATTCGTTCCTAAATTCTCCTGTACTAGCTTCCACAATTGAAATGTAAACTTTGGGTCTCGATCGGATACGATGCTGAGGGGTATCCTGTGCAGTCTCACTATCTGATCTCTTTAGACTTCAGCCAGTTTATCCGCTGTATAGGACAACTTAACAGGGAGAAAATGTACTAATTTAGTCAAGCGGTCGACAAGTATCCAAATACTATTGTAACCTCCTCTGGACACCGGCAATCCTGTTACGAAATCCATTGCTATCATTTCCCATTTCCAATTTGGTACTTCTAGAGGCTGAAGCAACCAGACAGGTCGTTGATGTTCTGCCTTTACTTGTTGGCATGTAAGTCATTTTTGAACATAATGAGGCCTTCACCAAGAAGCATAGATAACATCATAGAATTGATTTCTTCGACATCACTATTTAAGATTATATAAGCTATACATTAAAGAATACACACAAACATATTAGTCATTCAAGTTCAAATAATGTAGTATTCTAGCTACATTTATATCATTCATTCAATCAAGTATCTCTAATATTGTAATATGGATTATAGAGGACAACATTATCTTTTTATGAACTAATTATGGACTATTTAAGATTCTATGAAGTATATGTTAAAGAAAGAAACAGTGGTTATTAAAGTCAAAAGCTACTGAACTTTTTTATTCGAGTTACAATTATATTAGTCATTAACTAAACTATACATTACCTATGAATATAGAATGTCTATAAAGTCAAAAGATTATTTAATTTGTCGGTGGTACAGAAAAATAATAAATCAATATTATATTTGTTAATAACATCCAACAAACTGTACATAGGAATATATTAAATTTTAAGAAAATTAGCATTTGATTACCTTGATCCAAACCTGTGTAAGGGAGATCCACATCAAATGCATTATCGTTTTCCACCTGTATGCTACTGGGTATGAAAAAGTCATCATCCGAATCAAGATGATTTATGTGTATGATCTCCTACACATTTGAAAAACATATGTAAAACTTTTGTTGTCTTGTTTAATTTATAATAAAATGAAACTATAGACTTACGTTGTAGAACATTACAATCGACTAATGGATTGATGTGCACTTCTTCAGTTCTACTTGTACTACAATGATGATAGATTGATGAATCTCATGCAACGAAAGGATTGCAGTTGACAAGGGCAAATTGAAATCTTCCTGCAAAAGTGTTTTTTTACACCCAAGTTCACACAAAATTTTGTATGTTGTACAATATGATACTAAAAAAAAATTATGACGGTTTGGGGTAACATACCATGTAGTGTAGATGTAAGCCACTCGAAAGTTTAACATGAATTGGATGCATTACATTCGCCGGATCTTCTAAATCATACTTAAATAAATTTGTTTTTTAGAAAATTAGAATTAAAATTAGGATTGAAATATTATTGTAAAGTAAGAATGTTTATTACCATGCATAATAGGAACTGAATAGAGGGTTGGCAGTGTATGTTGCTTATGTCCTATAAACAAGTCCATTCCCTAAGCGTAAGTATGTTGTAAAATCATTTTGCATTTATTAATATTATGATTATCACATCATCCAAAACCACAAATACATATAAATTGACAACAACAATATAGATGTTTTGAAAAAAGGTATCTTACCATTCATAGCATGGGCAAGGTGGAGCATTGTCAAATTTGATTGATTGATTGACACCAATATCACCCGCAAGTTCTTGCAAATGCATTTAATATTTAGCGTTAAACAAATAGAGTAATTTTTTTGAATTAAATTGTAAATTCAAAATTCCCATAAATATTAATCCAAAATATATTTTAGAACTATATTATGTAAAAAACTATTTAGGAACAACCAATAATAAATGTATACTAACTATAAGTGAAACTTATTATTGCACTTTTCACATTTTAAATAAGAAGGTAATTGATTGCATAAAAATTAAAATGAACAAACACAACTAAGAAATTTAGTTATTATTGCACTTTTCACATTTTAAATTAAATAAGAAGGGCATTGATTGCAATTTAAAATGAACAAACACAACTACAAAATTAAGTTATTTTACCATTTCTGATAGGAGCAGTTGTGACTATTGCCGTTGCTGATGGATTTCCACCATCATCGCTTCTAAGCTCTTGTCCTGCATAAAAAATATTTATTAAAGTAGCACTAGTTTTTTTTTTATTAAAATTACTAAAATCTCCATAAAAAATTGATGTACAAAAAAGCCAAAAAAATATTTTTTTCATCCTCAACAACCCATTCTACAAAAATATTATTAATAATCTCATTAAGAGTTGTGTTTCGCGTGAAAAACAGACTAGAATAAGGAGAGATTTCGAGTGGACGATCCCTGCCTCGCGATAATCTAAACTTAGAATTATCTATCGACCCCTACCTAAATAGGCTACCGGTGGTCTTACGTCTTTTAATTCACTTTTTTAACTGTTTATGAGGAAAATATAATTGCAACACGTCATATATAAACTACTTTAAATTAAGAAAAGGGAAAATACCTCCATAGATTATCGATGAATTCTTCAGAAATACAAGCTACGGTCCTGGTCTTTTGCTCCGCCTACTACAATACTACTAGATTACTCTATACTAGAAATTACGAGGAATTAAACTGAATCTAAATTCTAACCTAAAAAGGGAACTATGGGAAACTGAAATAAACTACGAAAGCTGCTAATAATTTTGAAAAGATTGAGTTTTTTCTCTGAGATGTTGTCTCCCCTTCTTCCTTCTTCTTCTCGCCTTTTTATCCACGTACGACACACGTTCTCTGTTCTGGCAAACCGCCTTCAACTGCCTGTTTCAAAATTTCCAGATCTTGGCACGTTCCTTTTTTATTTTGGATAAACCTCTTTATTAAATGGGCCCTATTTTCTTGCCTCTTTGTTTTTCGTCCAAGTGGCCCAGGCTACCTTGTTTCCCTATTTGGGCTTATTCTAACTATTTTTCGATTAGTGGGCCTATTCACATTCAGCCTCTTTTTCGTGGCACCTCTTTCAAATGGCCTATTTATTTATTTATTATAAACAAATGCCCCCCTGATATATGTGAATATTTCGAGTTCATATATATCAAATAGACACATCTCTCCTTGGGGATACTTCAGCTTCGCGGGTCTTTTTCTTTTTTCAAATAACCCGTCTTTTCCTTAAATACTGAGACTTTTCACTTTCTGATGATTATTGAAAACACGTCCCTTAGGGTTTTTCCCGAGGTTTTTAATCATTATGAGTTTACGTCCCCGACATTATATGCGTCGATTCATGTGAAACATCATGCTTCTTTCAAATCGCCGTCTTTCTTAACGTCTCGATATTATGTCAATCACTCATCGCGTCTTTTCACCTCCAAGCATTCCAATCCTTATAAATACGCAGCGTGTTATTTCCATCTCACTTTTCCTCATCTACCTTCTTCTTCAAGTATTCGTTTTACTCTTCGCCCGTTTTATGTATTTTCTTTCTTCATCCAAATCATACAATGGCTGTCCCCCCACATCTAGCCGCTTATGACCTTACTTTCTTGGTCCCCCAAGCATCGATTTTCGGTTGTGGGGAGGCCGAGGAAATCCACCGTATTGCTAGGGCTTTTCACCAGTATTATCGTGATACTAAGGTGGCGCCAGTCGAAACGTCTCACATAGTTTCTCGAGGAGCTTCTAGTCACAGAGGAGAGTCGATTCCTCATCTATCACTTGGTCCTCGATTCAATTTGGCTGCCTTCGATGGTACGGCTCCGCAAGCCCCTGACTTATTAGGGGTTTGGCCCGCTTTGGAAGGTGCTCATACTCCCCTTTCCATGAATTGAGAGGTTCGAAGGTTTGCTTGGACTAATATAAGGAAACCCATAAAGGGGTGCATTGGGAGTGTCGATGCTTTCCCCTGGTTCGAGCGCCTCAGCCAATTTCACCCCAAATGGAGGGAAAATTGAATTCTAGGCCTGATTCGATTGGCATGTTATCAGGTGTTACCCTTCGAGCAGGTGATGACCGACTCTCTGGCTTTATCTTGGCATCCCTCTTATAATTGCTTCATTTTACCTCGAGGGATTCAAACAGTCATGCTCGAAGACGTGGCTTTGATTACTAGTCTGTCTCCCCATGGCACGGCTCTCCCTTCGAGTGATCCCGTCCCTATCGCCAAATCCATCTTAGTGGCCACCTCCCATTGGTTGCAATACCATGGTAAGAGTAGTGGCTCCAACATAGCTTACTCCGTTTTGGTCAAACATTTTGTCGAAAATGAGGACCTAGTACCTGACTTCGAAGAGGTACTCTTTTTAACTTTTGTTTTTTGTTGTTTATTTATGAACTCGGGGTGTGTTGTGAACAAAACTTTCCTTCCTTTAGCTGCTAATATTGCTGCAACCATGGGGCCGATCGAATTGGCTCCACTTGTCTTATCCCATTTTTACCGTATGATGTCTTATATTTATCAAAGCCCTTCGAGCGTAAAAAGGGTGTCTGGCCCCCTGTGGTTGTTGACTTGTTGGGCTTTCCTTTATTACCCCAAACTACTAAATGTTAGAAGCCTTCCCTCTTTCGAGACCGCCTTAGGTTCCTCGAGCAATCTCAAGCCTCTTTCGGATTGGGCTTGCTATGGTGAAGCCACTGTAAACCTCTTGATCCCTCTCGAAAAGGATTCTTATCTTCCAACTTTGTGCACTCTGTTCAACCCGTTGTATGTGTTGACTTGGTGCCCGTTTTTTGAAATAAGACATGACCAAGCCTCGACTCATTGGTCTCATACCGCTTTCCCTGATTGGATGGCTGATATTGACTCTCTCGAAGACCAAGAGGATGATCAACCATACTGGCGTTCCATTCTATTCTCTCGGGATCTCCTTTATGCAGACAATACTCCCGGTGTCGAAGTTTACAATCCCCAGGTAATTGTTAAATGATATTTCGAATCAATACTTTGGTATTAGATAGTATTACAAATTTGTCCGATTTTATTCTTTGTGTTAACAGCGTTTTTATCCTGCTTTTTCCCTAGTTATGCTTGAGTCAGTTTGGCATCAGCCAAAGTTTTGCTCTTCCGTTTCTTGGCACGATGAACCGTCCCTGGTTTCAAAAACAATATATGACCCCTAAGTTAAAAAGGGATCGAGTGGAAACCATTATTCGAGGTATGCCATCGTGTCAAATTTTGCTGTTGCCAGTTCCCATTTTTTGCAGGGTCATTCGAGTAGAACCCTGTTTCGTTGATTTTTGGAACAAAGTCTTGCAACGAGACTACTCAAGGCGCATCATATGGCGACTGGTCACCGAGGCCACTAGAACCTTCGGGGGTTCTGGAAACGTTGCGGACCTCTCGAAATTACTACCTGTTGAGGTATCTCTGATTCTCTTGCTTTGTTTTCTTCAAGAATTTTTTATTTCTATCTATTAACTAGTCATTTATTTTGTTAGGAGGATGCCTACGTAATTCCCCACTCTCTTACTTTGGGATGGAGGTTTGAGAGAGACGACTCTTCTGTTCGAGCCAGTGATAGCCTCTATCAAGCCCTTTGGGAATCAGAAATTGCTGCACGAGCCCCTTCGGTTAGACGACAAACCCCTGCAGCCGGTTCATCCGGCACAAGTAAATCGAAAACTAATCCTGCACCTGCGCCGCTTACTCGAAAACGTTTGGCCTTGGTTATTCGAGAACCGCTTATTTCTAGTGCCTTGACTTCGATCGAGGAAGTAGGATTAGGTGAAGAAGAAGACGATGAACCATCTCTTCTAAGGAAAAACAGTAAACTCGCTCGTTTGGAAGGTATTTTTCTTGATTCATTCAGTTGTTCATTATATCGAAGTCCTTGCCTTATTCTTTTCCCATCTTGTAGCTACCCCTGAAGCTGTAACCGTCCAACCTTCGACGGATGCTGCCTCTCGAGATGATCGTACCTCTATGGTGACTCAACTCATACCGAATCCAGTGCCCCCATCTCTAGCAGAAAATGTCTCCACTTTAGGTAATTAATACGGCATACTACCTGTATACTTATTTGAGTGTTTCCCATATGTTATTTTTAAATGCCCATAATTCATTTCAGAGCTTCCGAATGCCACCGCCTCGAGCAGTCATGAACCGGTACCCGTTACCGATATGGGTATCCCATTCACTCCTAGTCCTTCTCCCCCTTTGAGTGAGTCATCACCGGCCACAACCATTGAACCTAACCAAGTTTCTGTCCCTTCATCAGTGGTTCCACCTGACCCGATGCCTTCGAGCTCGGCTGTTCCAGCACCATTGGCTCCTCCTGAAGGTGTTTTTCGAGTTTGTCTCTGGCCTTTTTTATCTTCGTATTTGCTTCTTTTTCATATCTTTCCTTTCGAACTTTTCAGATGAAGTCATTGTCCCTGCCTTTTCTAAGATCGAGTTGACTACGACGCTCTACGACATTCGGCGCCGCCCCGATGATCCGGCATTAATTCAGAGACTCCGTTTTCTTCTCGATGAAGCCCAGTCGAGAGTATCAGGCACGTGGCTCCCCATATTTGAAGGGGTCTGCAGAGTGCTCGAGAGCTGCCTGAATAATCTTAGAGATTATATGGACCAAGGGATCAACCCTTTGGATGAAGAGGCGTCTATCGAGCATAACATGCACATCAATCAGCTACAGGATCAAGCCCCTGTTTTAGCCAACACCAGGGCGAATTACTTAGCCCAAATAGCTGATTTGGACGTTCGAATTGCTGATCTGCAGGCGGAGAGGGATCGCCTTGTTTCCTTGGCCGACCAAGTAGAAGCGGATATGGTATCCCTTAATGATCAAGTCGCTCGATTGGAGGAGGAGTTCGAGAACATAATTCAACCTGCACTTGTTGAAAAAGATGTTTTCGAGACATCTTTGGAAGTTCTTTCCCTTTCATTCGTTTCTAGGGCTTGTACTTATTTTTATTTTATTTTTCTAAGTTTTGTGTAAGAAATTCTGGCCTGTTTCGGGCAATCTTTCTAATATTACTGCTTCATTTGTTTTCCATATGCTTGGTGTGTACATTTTTAAGTGTTTGGCATTTAATGCTTTACCATATTCGATTCCATCTAAGTGTTGTAATTTATAAGAGTTTCCCGATAATCTGTTGGCGATCAAGAACGGTCCTTCCCACTTAGGGGACCATTTTCCATAAAAGTGATCCTTGGAGCCCTCTGGTAATATCGTTTTCCAAACCAAGTCCCCTTTTTTGAAGGATCTCGCCTTTACCTTTTTGTTATAACTTTTCTCAATCCTACATTTTTGTATTTCGATTTGCTGTAATGCCATAATTTGTACCATTTCGTGATCCAAATTTTCTATGTACATATTATTGGCATATTCTTCAGAGGTGAGCTCGGTTTGCTCAAATATTCTTCTCGATTTTATATTAATCTCCATTGGGATAACTTCTTCGTGGCCACAAACCAATTGGAAAGACGATGTTCCTAGGCTATCTTTTTTGGTCACCCTGAGGGCCCATAACGTGTCTACCAATGATTCATGCCAATTCTTTGGATTATTCTTTATCATCTTAGCAATACATGCTTTAATAAGTTTATTCGAAGATTCAGCTTGTCCGTTCGCTTAGGCATAGTAAGGTGTAGAATTCAGTAGCTTTATATTGAATTGGTTTAGAAATCCGAGTACTTCTGTACTATTGAAAACCTTTGCTTGATCTACCGTTATTGTTTCTGGGATACCGAACCTTGATATAATATTTTCTTTTATAAATTCTGTTATCTGCTTCGAGTTGATGTTTTCGAATGCCTTGGCTTCCACCCACTTAGTGAAATAATCGGTTGCCACCAAGATGTAACTATGTCTCTTCGAGAAAGCTAGTCTAATTTCTCCAATGATGTCCATTGCCCATCCTCTAAATGGCCATGGCTTGATTATTGATTTCAATTCTGTCGTTGGTTGTCTCAATATCTTGCCGAATCTCTGGCATTGTCTACATCCTTTGGCGTAATTCAAACAATCACGGAGGATAGTGGGCCAATAGAACCCATACCTATGTATCTGCCATCGTATCTTTTGGCCTGCCTGGTGGGCCCCACGTATGCCCTCATGTGCTTCGGCCATTGTGATCATGGCTTCTTCCAGGTCCAAACATCTTAGCAATATCCCCAGTAAATCTTTTCTATATAGCTCCTTTCCATCATAAAAATAATGGTGAGCTGTTAGTTTGATTCTATTCGAAAATCCTCCTTTTGATGGATTTGAGAGAAAATCTATAATTTCGAGTCGCCAATCCTCTTTTTCCTTCATAATATCTATTTTATTAACATATGACTGCCTTTGCTCAAAAGGTACAAGGATTCTGGGTTTGACCTGAATGGAGGTCTCGAGTAGATCCTTATTAATCTTATACCCCGACGCCATTTGAGCTAAATCGTTCGAGATCTCGTTATTTTCTTTGGGCACGTGAATGATTTTAACTGCTTTGAAATTCTTAACTAATTCGTGAATTCGAGCGAATGAGGCAATTGCCACTGGACTCACACACTTGAATATTCCTTTTAGTTGATTCACAATTAACTGAGAATCTCCCCTCACCTCGATTTTCTTAGCTTTCATTTCTAGCATGATTTCCAAACCCAAAATGAGGGCTTCGTACTCTGCCCTATCGTTGGTGCATTCTCCTTCAAGTTTAGCATATACTTTGGTGATCACTTTATTAGGTAAAATGATGTAGACCCCGACGCCCGCACCACTTCGAGCATTGGACCCGTCGAAATATAAGATCCATGGCACCAGCTCTATGTAATCGAATTCGAATCTTTCGAGCATATTCAAGTTTTTCGTAGGATGGTCAGCCAGAAAATCAGCCAGTGCTTGACCTTTTACCGCTTTCTGTGGCATGTATATTAAATCGAATTGGAGCAAGTTGAGACTCCATTTGCTCAACCGGCCTCTCACTAGTGGCTGGTTCATCATGAATTTGATTAAATCGGTGGGTGACACTATCTCTATGGTATAGGCAGCAAAATAATGTCTTAGTTTTACTGAAGCAAAATATAGACTGAGACACCATTTCTCGATAGAAGTGTATCTCTTTTCGGTATCATTCAGTAATCTACTCAGATAAAAGACTGATTGTTCGAATCCCCTATCATTCTCTTGTACTAGTAGACACCCTATCGAATGATCTGCAGCCGATATGTATAACCACAATTGTTTTCCTTTTCGAGGAGGTATCAAAACTGGAGGTTTTACTAAATATCGTTTTAATGTCTCGAAAGCTTCTTGCTTTTCTCTTTCCCAGATGAATCCTTCTTCGTTCCTTAGTCTTAATAAAGGAGAAAATATCTCAATTTTTTCTGCCAGATTCGCTATGAATCTTCTCAGGAAATTAACCTGCCCAAGGAATCTTTGCAATTCCTTTTTATTTCTTGGGGGCTCAGCATCTATGATTGCCCTAGCTTTATTTCGATCTACCTCGATACCGCAGTTATGGATTAAAAATCCTAAGAAGTTGCCCGCTCTTACCCCAAATGCACACTTTAAGGGGTTCATTTTTAAATTAAAGCGTCTCATTCGTTGGAAACTCTTGGCCAATGATTCGATATGGTCCCGATGTGTTTGGGCCTTAACTACGATATCGTCAATGTACACTTCCATTGATTTGTCAATTAAATCATGGAACATGTAATTCATAGTTCTCTGATAAGTAGCCCCAGCATTCTTTAATCCGAAGGGCATCGCATTCCATTCAAATGTACCTATAGCTCCTGGGCATCGAAACGCTGTTTTACTCCTATCTTCTTCGGCTATTTTTAACTGATAATAACCCGAATATCCGTCCATAAATGACATATATTGATGTCGGGCCACTGCATCTATGAGGACGTAGGCCATTGGCATTGGATATTCGTCTTTGGGAGTAGCTCGGTTTAAATCTCTAAAGTCGATGCACACTCTGACCTTGCCGTTCTTTTTTATTACGGGCACGATGTTGGCTAGCCATTCGACATATCTCGCCGGTCTGATAAATTTAGCCTCAACTAATTTTTCAATTTCCTCTTTGATTGCCCCCATGAGGTCGGGTGACAGTCTCCTTGGGGCTTGTATTACTGGAATGAAACCAGGTTTAATGGGTAGTTCATGCCTAGCTACTGTCATGTCTATCCCATGCATCTCATGATGGGCCCACGCGAAGCAATCTCTGTATTCTTGCAGTATTTGAACTAACTCGTTTCTTTCCTCGTTTTCTAATTTCGAGCTAATGTAAGTTATTCGTGGCTTTTCTTTTGTTCCAAGATTTATCTCTGATAAATGATCTTGGACTTCTTGTCTAATATCTTCGTCGGGTTCTATGATCCCATCTCCTACTATCCCGTTTTGATTAGGGTCCTCCTGTTCCGCTAATTCGAACTCATCGGATTTTGCATCGACCTTACCGAATAAATAACATGAATAAGGAAACAAATTCGAATTAATTCTTTCTAATGCTAAGTGTTTAAATGCATATTCGATTACATCCCCCCTTCTTTTTCTTGATAAAAAATCCATAAAACTAAAAGACATTGTTTTCGAAAATAAAAGCCATTCGTTACTGAAGCCCTATATCGATAAGAGCTGCTTCGACTTCCCCCCTTCTTGGACTTCGATCTTGTCCTTCGATACGTCATCTTCTATCCCCAGTTCGACTTCTGGAAGGGGCACATCTGCTTCTCCTGCTAGTTTGAGCTCCTCGATGCAGTGCCTAGCATTCACAATTTGAGCATCAACAAAATAAGAATTAGATTCGGCTTTCACCATCTCAAACTTATCACCATTCCAACATATAAGAAATTGGTGTAAAGTCGAAGGTAAACAATAATTTTGGTGAATCCAATCTCTTCCCAATAATGCATTAAAGGAATAACTAGTTTTCACCACGAAAAATGCTGAGTACGAACTCATCGATCCTACTTTGACTTGACAAGGTAAGACCCCTAAGACTTTCGTGGCCTGTCCCGAAAAACCATACACAGCTACATCGGCTGCTACCAAATCTTTTAGGGATTTTCCTAATGTAATTAAGGTGTTTTCTGGTAATACATTAACGGTCGCCCCGTTGTCTACTAGTACTCGATTGACCCTAACATTTTCGATTTCAGCCTGAACGTACAATGGTTTCATATGATTGTTGTTTATTGTTTCTTTCGAAAACAATAATTCTAGGAAGTGTTCGTTTTCATTTTTTCTTTTGATGGTCTCTCCATTAATAAATTTGAAACAAGTGGAGTTACCTTTTTCGGGGGTGGTCAATACTTCTAATGCTGTTTTCTCCTCATCACATGTATTTTCTTTGGCAGCGAATTCTGCCAGCAATACCGTCACCATATTGCAATCCCTTGCTTCCTCCATGTCCAAAGGCCTTCGCGCTGCGGCTCTCTTCTTGTCCTTCCCAAACTCATCCGTCATCCTTTCTTCCGGTATTTCGTCTAACAGAATATCCAGATCATCTCCAGAATCGAAACAATCTAAATCCTCATCTTCGCCTTCCGCCTTTTTTCCTTGAGGGTTCGCCTCCTTCATCTGATCGCTCAGACTATCCATCTCTTTCTAGAGATCTTCCTGGCTTGATCCCTTGACTACCTTGGACTTTAATATTCCTTTTTCTAAGGATTCTTCTTCGATCCTTAAGTTGGCGATGACAGCTTCTTGCTGCATCTCCATGGCTATGGCTGCTCTCGAGTACGCAACTTGTTAGGCCATGGCTTTTGCCTTATCGTGCCTGTTGAGTTCGACATTGCCCCTATAATCGTTCCCTCGACGGTAATTGTATGGTAATCCTCGCCCTCCTCGTCCTCGAAAGTGTCTTTGTGGAGGCAGTGGGGTCGGATACCTGCTGCTCATGTCCTGTCGAGGCCTTTTGTTCCAGTTTTCCGCCCTCTGGTAGGCAGGGATCCAGTTCGGGTCATTTTCGATTACTTGGAGCCTCACTAATTCGTAGTGAAGGGTATCAGCACAGTGATGGCATAAAGCCTTCTGCAATTTGGTCAAATTATTCACCACTCGAGCAAGTGTCTCATATTTGGTTTCCTGCACTGGTGTTTCGAGCACCTGCTTATAAGTTTTTTCTTCGCTTTTCGGCTTTTCTCTAGGAGGTTCGATTTCCTCCTGTTTGTCTTTTAGCTTCCCTTCTGGGGTTAATCCCAGAATCCTTTTCTCAGTCGAGGACAGGATGATCAAGTTCCTCTCGAGTTGCTTGGCTACAAAGCGCCTGAAGATCTGGCACTAGTCTGTAGTATGGAGGGTGTTCATATGCCAACGGCACATACCTTCGAGTCCCTCGTCTTTAACCTTTGGAAAGGTCAGTATACCTTCGTCAATAAGCCTGTTGAATGTTCTAATGGCAACCTTGGTTTCGATCGTTACCTGTATATCAGTACATTCAATAGTGTTAATTTCGAGGTTCAAATCTGGGAAAGGATCTTCATCAATACTAGTTTTCTGGTTTTCCGGAAATATAAGATCTTTCGAATTTATTTTTCTTGAATTAAATTTCGAAATAAAATACATTCATTCGTATCATGGGAAAATGCGTTATGCCATTTACGGTAAGGTTTCCCTTTGATTTCTGATTTAGTGGGTACCCTATGCTTTCCTTTAAATTTTATCTTTTTGTTAGATACTAGCCAATCGAAGATTTGTTCTATTTTATTAATGTCGAAAGTATAATTCTTTTCCTTTTTCGTCTGTAAAGACCCGGTTGCTTTACAATCTTTCTTTTCGGGGGGCCCGCATTGGTGGGGGGTCCTTTAATAAATTCCGCCACATCTACTTCGAAGGTTTCGTCAAATACCCAGGGGATTCCTACCTCGAAAGCATTGAGTCCTTGGTGTTTTTTATTATTCTCTTCCTTAATCATAGTCTCATATCTTATGGCACTCTCGGCCAAACTCTTAAAATCGGCAAATGGCATCCCGTCAAATTTCAACCTAAATTCGAAGGTCAAGTTTTGTTGGGCCAGTTGCACAAATTCTGCTTCGGGTAAGTTGAGGTGGCACTTAACTCTCGCTTTTTTAAAGCGGGTTAAGAATTCCTCTACTGATTCTCCTACACTTTGTCTTATTTTGGCCAGGTCACTCATCGATATACCCGGATCTGTTCGAGCGAAGTGGTTTTGGAACTGAAATTGCTTCTCGTCCCAACTGTTGATAGAATTCGGGGCTAAGCTTATATACCAGTTAAAAGCCGATCCCGTTAACAAACTCGAGAAAAGTCTCAATTTGAGAAACTCCTGATCAGACGCTTCTCGACACTGGCAAGTGAACCTTGCCAAATGCTCGAGAGCAGAGATGTGATCATCTCTCGAGAACAGTGTGAAGTCGGGGATTTTGTAATTTCGAGGAAAAGGGTAACTCCTATCCACCCAATCGGGATAAGGTTTCCCGGGCATTGGCCTATGATTCCTTCGAAAACCTGGTCCATACATTCTTTCGATGATTGTCTTGATTTGATTTTGGACCGGGTCCGGTAATAGACCTCCGATATGGGCTTCGGGAACAACTTGCCCCCTGGGTATGGCACTTGTACGTTATTTGGAAACATAGCAACCCCTGGACCCATGTTTGGGATCGGGAAGTTATTGTTTCCCATTGGGAAAGGCGTGTTAGAGACTCCTGTCGAATTAGGCATCGGGTTTTGATTGGGTATCCCCTGGTATTGTCCTTGGGTGAATACGGCAGGTATTTCGAAATTGTTAACATGGACGTTCGGCTGGTAACCTACCGGCACCTGTCCATAATTTGATGGGGGAAATGGAAAGTTGGGTCTCGAATTATACAGAGGAGGTTGGCTTAGGTTGCTATTATATGGGACGTTGGACGCCACACGTGCATTCTGACCGAAGCTCTGCGGCCATAGACCTGTCTGCCCCCCAGGTCTCGATAGATTAACATAACCGTGTTCGTTTTTAGGGGATGTATTCGAAGTCTGCCCTGTCTCGAAGCGGTTACTCTTGTTTCTATTTTCTCCAGGGTAACCGGGTGGTGGTTCTCCTATTGCTACGTTTCGAGTACGGTTTCTTGGTTCTACGGAGATTAATTGTGATACATTTTCTATTAACATGTTATGTTTCTCGATAAGGGGTTCTAACGCATTAACAACTTGAATATTCACCATTCTTGAGAAAACGTCACAAGTTTGGTTGAATATCTCTCCTAGTTTAGTTACGACTCGAGTAACTTCTCTAGCTAGACCCTCTTGTGTATTTACTGCGATATCTTGTACTATCGCAGTAAAGATTCGAGCCGATTCTTGGGCCAACGCTCGATATTGATCATTGAACTCCCTTCTCTGATCATCTCGAGCGCCTATCAAAGTTTGTTTCATAACCTTGACGAATTGTTCATACATCTTATCCGCTCTAATTCTATGTCTGGATACGGGTTGAGTTTCGAGTTCGTCCGACGAATCTTCCCTAGAAGATTCGTCAGACATTTTTATATTTCGTTTATGGAATCCAAATTCGATTGGACTCCCACTGTGGTCACCAAAAATCTGTTTCGCGTGAAAAATAGACTAGAATAAGGAGGGATTTCGAGTGGACGATCCCTGCCTCGCGATAATCTAAACTTAGAATTATCTATCGACCCCTACCTAAATAGGCTACCGGTGGTCCTACGTCTTTTAATTCACTTTTTTAACTGTTTATGAGGAAAATATAATTGCAACACGTCATATATAAACTACTTTAAATTAAGAAAAGGGAAAATACCTCCATAGATTCTCGATGAATTCTTCAGAAATACAAGCTACGGGCCTGGCCTTTTGCTCCGCCTACTACAATACTACTAGATTACTCTATACTAGAAATTACGAGGAATTGAACTGAATCTAAATTCTAACCTAAAAAGGGAACTATGGGAAACTGAAATAAACTACGAAAGCTGGTAATAATTATGAAAAGATTGAGTTTTTTCTCTGAGATGTTATCTCCCCTTCTTCCTTCTTCTTCTCGCCTTTTTATCCACGTACGACCCACGTTCTCTGTTCTGGAAAACCGCCTTCAACTGCCTGTTTCAAAATTTCCAGATCTTGGTGCGTTCCTTTTTTATTTCGGATAAACCTCTTTATTAAATGGACCCTATTTTCTTGCCTCTTCATTTTTCGTCCAAGTGGCCCAGGCTACCTTGTTTCCCTATTTGGGCTTATTCTGACTATTTTTCGATTAGTGGGCCTGTTCACATTCAGCCTCTTTTTCGTGGCACCTCTTTCGAATGGCCTATTTATTTATTTATTATAAACAAGTTGTCATACCATCTTATACATCATGGAGGTGATGTAATGCATTTATTCTAGTTCGACCAACACCTTCTACATTTGTTGTATGGGAGGATGATCTTCGATTAGTTGTTGTTCTCGTGGAACGCGTTGTTGGTCTTCATGTATTTCGCCTCCCACGCGGTAATGGCCTGTAGATAGGTGACTGTTCACCAACATTTGGAATTTAAAAACATTGGATTATTTGTAAACAAATTTCTGTTTTGATGTTAATGTTTCGAAATGAAAAAGGCCCCTACAAACATGGGTCAAACGGCCTATTAGACCAAGTTAAAGTAGTTGTAAGGGATGTAATTGGCTGGCAGTTAGTAGAATTTTGTTGACACGTTCTGATATCGGGACTTTGTTTCTTTCTCTCTTCACCTCCACATTTCTTTATTTTACTGTAGTGTTTTGCATATGATCCTAAACCTGGAGTACATAGACTCTATAGAAACCAATCAAATTTGTCTTAGTTTTAAAAGTATGTCAGTAACATATAAATGAAGACAACAAAACATACACAAACCTCAAACAAGAATAAAGTATTGTATCAGTCAAACACTGCTCTTACTCACCTGAAACAAAATAGTCACAGAAGCTTATATCATATACCCGAGGACAACATAGTCACCATATTTGCTTGCATGAAATAATTTTCCAACCCATCTCGAAATGAGTTTAAGATACTTTTTTCCTTCCCAAAATCAAATATTACTTGCAAATAAATGTGATAAATCAAGTAAATAGGGTTGCTACAACAATTCAAAGCACTGAAATTTCAAGGTGAAAGGAAACTGCATGATGATCCCCAAATTAACTAAGAATCAAGTCACAAACATATAGGTCAGGCTTAGATTTCGTTTGATAATGAAAACCCAATTCCATACTTGATTGTTCATCAGTCCAATATCCAAAGAGACTTTTTAGATCAACAGGTTTAGCTCGTCTTTTTGCGAGAATCTGAGAAGAAAACTAACTCAGAACACATCAGGAAAGAATGCTAACTATCTAGATAAAGATTCACCGAATTGGGAGAGAAGAAAACAAAAACTAAATAGAGAGCAAACAGAAGAAACCCAAAAAGTCAGAAAATTATCCATAGACTTAAATGCCAACTCCACTCTGTAATCCTAGAATTACAAAGACCCGCATCCACAATTGCTATTTAAAGCATTCGTAGGATTAATTGAAAACAACTCAAACATTGATTAACACATGAAAATGAAATAACAAAAAGCTTCCACCCCCCCACCCCCCCTTTCCGCCCGACTCTTTGGTCTTAAGAACGCTGAACGCAACAAAAAGTCAAATGTAAAATAGCTTCCCCGTTTGAGAGTAATGCGGGAATCTTCTGTAAATGAGAAATTAGTATTAAAGAACATAACTAATGTAGGAAAAAGGTGAAAATGAGATGAATTAAAAAACCTAAACTTAAAAAACTCGAAATTCAACTGATAAGCCTCTTTAATCTGCATCAAAGAAATTGGATAAGGAGAAGCATAATTGAGTCACAAAAAGTAAAAAAATGGTGTATTCATTATAATATCATATTCACATCAGAGAAATTAGATAAGAAGAAGCACAATTGAGTTACAGAAATTCAAAAAAGATGGTGTATTTATTATAAAATCATATTCACAAAAGTACCTTCACTTTGAATTAGAAGATGAATTCCCCACTGAAGAGATAAACTCACAATCACTTTAACTACCTGCCACTGGACGTTGTATAAAGGTCGAATCTATGAATATGTAACTAAAACGAGAGAAATATGTAGAAGAAGAGAAAAAAAAAAAGTCATTTGTAATACTCATATCTTCATCAGCGTTTTGTGAATTCTGCATGAGGTAGAAGACGTGCTTCTATTCTCGGATGAAGAAGACTGTATTTTAAGATTGTGGAGAGTTGGAAGGTGGGAGGTTTCCAATTTCCACATAAATTTAGGAACAAATTTTCACGTAGTGGATAATAGATGAGTTGTGGGAGTAGTGGGAAGTTGATCATATATGCTGAGGGAGGATATAAGGAAGGATATATTGATAACAATAAAATTAATTCAGAATTACCAAAAATTAGGATTTGAGTTTTTAGCTGGTCAAAATCAGTCAAACACTTCCTTCGTATATGAAAATTAATAGATATCTCACTTTTAAACAATAAAGCACTTTTTCATCTCCAAAGTTCTCCTACGTATTCAAGGGTTAGTGTTGTCTATCTTGCTCTAAAATCTAAACTAGCCTTTATTGGAATTGCACTTATTAGCATAAGGATGTAGATGATATCTCATATACTTGTGAAATTTGTGATTACACTTGCATGGAATGGAACAAAAGAATTTGTTGTATTTGTTGATAATAATAGTGATTGGGCTGGGAAGATTGTGTAATTTTTAGGAGTGCGAGCAGCATTTGCAATTGTCCATCAATGGATGTATCATGTATGTTATATATCAATACTTGATTTTCTCATTGATGAGACCAATTTTTTAATAAAGTGATTGTTGAATTAGTTTGATGACGAAACTTATATAGCCGTAAATTATTCTGAGGAGCTATGGGTCAATCTATTTGTGCACCTGTTCATCTTTTCAAAGAGAATCTTAGCACCGTTCTGCCAATGTTGTCATGAATTTCCATCGTTTCGACCCTTATCCAGAGAATTTTCTTTATTTTCCCCCAATTTTTCCGCGTTTTCTTTTATTTTTAATTTTTTCTATAATTATCGTTTGTGCACAATATTTTGATATATACTGTCTCTTGTGGTAAAGTATTATTGAGCCAAACTTCATAACTTCCTTACTTAATCGAATCGTAATTCTACTATAAACTTTTTGGTTTATAAGTAGGATTCAAATAGGATTAGTAGTTAAGCAAGGATAGAGTCTTAGTTTTTTTTTAATATTGCCATATTTTGTACGTTTATAAAATATCTTGATTTGTAATTTTGAGTTTCTCAAATTATCCAATAATATTGCAAACATGTTCCTCAATTTTTTAAACTAATAGCTTCCGCTCCGTCAAGCCCTTTCACAACTGTGTACGGTAGCCCCCTAAAAAAATTATTTTTGAACTACGGTTGAATTGATCCTTTTTTTAGGGTATTTAGGCGGCAACTTAGATTCCCTCTAAATTTAGTCATAAAAATTAAAACAATCATATTTTCCCATACATAGTGATATTATTCATTCAAAATGAGTTGTAAAAAAATGCACGATTTAATGAACTTAAATGCACTTTAAAGGTTGTAAGATAGAAAAGGAAATATTTCTATTATGTAATCTCGAAAATGAAGGATCATTACATGGGGCAAATAATAATAATAATTAAAAAAAAAAGACAGATCCCTAAACCCCAAAAAAAAAAAAAATTACTCAAGGAACAATATCTATGTCCTTCAACTCCTCTTGGACTAATGCTAGATGTGTCATCGAAGTATTCAAAATCTTCATTGCTTCATCAGTCAATGGGGCAGTGTCCTCGAGAGCAATAATTTCATCCTCAATACTATGAATATCCACCTCGGCACTTTTAAAAACTTTCTATTGACACTTTAAGGATGAGGAAAACTTCTCCTTGCATTGCTTCAAATCTTTAAGTTCATTCTCAACGCGCTCCAACTCCTACTTAGTAGATTTGATGTGGTCAAATTATTCAATTTCTCTAGTATGGGCTTCACTTAGACAGTCCTTGGTCTCGCTGATTTGATGCTCAATAAGCTCTTTAGATAACCTGTCCGAAGATGAGGATCTCGCGGCATCATAAGTGGCTGCTTTATAGAATAATGATTGCAATAACGCGTCAATATGAGAGACTTTATGTTTTTGAAAACCTTGATCGACTCATAAACAACTTGAACGTGGTTCTTTAAAGATGAAATATCATCCACTTTAGCTTTTGTGATCTTGTCCAGGATAATATGCCATAAGCTCTAAACATGAATGAGTTATTGCTCAAGTACACATTTCTTCCCCACAGATACTGAAGCCTCCGGAGAAGGTGGCATCTGTTCAACACTAGCAGGTTTAGATGTCTCTTCTTGACTCTACTTGCATGCTATAGGAACTATATCCGGTGAATTGGATTCATTTTGAGATTCCGCATCAACATCAACTTCTAGAATTTTTTTTCTGTAACTGAAACAAAATTCTTACATTAGAGAAAGTTAGGACAAAATTTTAAATAAGAAGAGTAATAAGCCCAAAAAAGGGAAGAAAACATGTTTGGCAAAATCCAATAAAGATGGATTGCTTAAAATATCGGCATCGCTAGGCCTTGGTGGATTTGGATCTTTCTTTTGCCTCTTCTAATGACGGTCCACATTGCTACTACCACTCTATTCCAAGTTGCATTAAGCACTTCTATGTTGGGTTGGGTTCTATTCCCCGGGTGGCTCGTGGCAGCGGAAGTTAAAATTTAAATGTACAACCACCTGAAACAGGAATAATAGTGTGCTCGATTACGCTATAAAGAAAGTTACGAGAATTTTTACCTTTTGATTAAATTCTCGCAGCAACAATTCGGATCTTTTCAACCCTGTGGTGCAATTCCACACGATTTCTTGGAGGTAATCGTCCATCAATTGTATCTCCGGTGTTAGTGCTCCAAACGTCGCACGTCTAAGATGTATCCACACCTCGCTCAAGTCACCACCTACTTCGTTATTGGTGCTAGCCAATAGAATAGATCTAAATCTAAAACCTAGGCTTGATTATGTGAAGGGATGGAATATGTGAATCATTAAGTTCAACACATGAACAAAATGATGTCCCTCAATTTCCTCAAATTGATTAATCACATCATTTAAGCAGTGATTCTCACGAGTTAAGTGTGTGACCCCTTAGGCTCGTCTACTATCTAGTAGTAAGTACACTTTTCCAAAGTGCTAGTGTGCTTTCCTAAAATAGAAAGTACTAGATTAAATCATTCCTTTGATTTAATCAAGCCTCAAATTAATCACCATATTAATTCTCGGCACTTACAAATTGTGGTTACTGTCTAGCAACGGGCCACGAAGACCTAGATAAAGACGAATATAAAGATACGCCTTTCGTGATCTTGATCCTTGTATAAGTAAGATCCCTCCATCTAATCTCCCGATTGAATCTAGAGAAGTGGCTAAGGTTGAAGCTCTATTAATTCAATCACTATGTTTCCCAAATACGGTGAGATTGACTTTCGACTATCTAAATAAGAAAACCCTACGCCTCTTTAGATATCATACTTCGGCCGAAGATTCCTAACTGATTCACTATGTAAACATAGGAGATTCACTGACAAGCCTAATGTCAGAGACACATCCCATCTTGATTCTCACGTGCCTTCATACACAATTAGCCCATGTCTGATTTTACCCATTTGTGGTCATCTAAGTAATCATGTAACAAATCAAGATATGTTCGATTGTGTATAAAGTACTACAAGACCGCTGGAAGTTTCAGATTCGACTGGGATTCCATTTAATAGAACTTCCATGGGGTTGTTCAGTATACCTATTCCCATAATAGGAACCCTCATACATGCATAGGCTTTCAGCGTGCCAATATCTATGGAATGAGATACACTCTATTAAGAGTATGCATCATATAAGCAAGTCTTTTGGGTCTTATCGATATCCCTTCATCTCGACGAGCCCATTCTCGACTTGGAACATATGTTTAAGGATCACAGCCTTGGAGACATATTCCACATTGCCATTCCCAATGCGCAATGATGTCCCATAGCTATATGTGATCCTTCGGGACTGTATTCTAAGTTAAGACCAAGCTATATACACGAATAAAGAATGCCAAAAGATTAACTTTATTTATATGAAAAAGATCGTTCAGCTAGAGTTATTATTACATAGAATGACGCCCAAAATTGGTGCGCCGGGCATATACTCTAATATTCTATTCTTGTTCATTTCGCGTGCCTCAGTAGATGATGCACTACATTTCAGACAAGGGATGGCAGAATAAGATGTGGAGGATCAGGATTAATGTCTTTAAGCATGCAAACTTCTTCAATGTGTTTTTTGCCTTTAAGAGGGGCCTGCTTTGAATCTCAAAAATAATACGTTCTCTACAAGATATGCACTATGAGTCTTAGTCCACAATTCTTTGCAATCCTTTCAAAAGAGCTTCCTAGCATTTGGGGAAATTGAAAGAAGCATCGCTTTGGAAAGTGACTGGGATAGAACACATAGGCGCCAATAACAAAGTGCTTCATCCAATGTAACTGTTTGAACATCATATTTGATAACTCTGGAAACTTCTTGAACATATTCGATTAACGGCCAAATCAATGGGTACTATAGGGCTCTATGATGGACTTCTCACCTTGTCACAAAGAAAGATAACTCGATTGAATGGAAATGAAAAGATTTTCCTTAGACTTTCTAGCTCTACCATCATCGGCAAACATGATATCCTTGCTCTCTGTGGTCATCAGGTAGGTCCAAGAAGCAGTGTGTCTCTTATGGATGGGTCGATGAGCCTCCTTCAGATCACAATATTTCGCACCCACTCCACCAAAAAACTTCACCATCTTAGGACCACACAATTCACGTTCAACTTGATAATGGGTCCTAAAGTAAGACGCTAAACAAGCATATAAAAAGTGGATAGGAAACGAAGGAGTCACACGAGTTGACCTCAAAGAATTGGAAATATCATTCAAGCCTTTGTAAATGCTTGCCAAGACAGGAATCGTAAGGCTGACTTGTCGATCGCTAGCCATGATTGCTGCCATTTGAAAGTACTCGGGCGTATGGTGTTGACGTCTTCTCTAGGGTGGAAAAAAGTACAAAGCCAGCAGGGCAAATGAGCGGTCAAGTACGTTTCATCCCTCAAATCTCTGCTCATGCCAAGTTTAGAAAATACAGCCTCCTCTGAAATCGATCAGCTATTGTGAACACCAAAATCTACAAAGGGTTTTGAGTGGACACAGGGCTACCAAACTTTTTCTCCTTTTGCATGGGAGTTTGGATGTACTTCACCCTCTTCTTGGAGCAAAATCTCACCCACTGGTCAATAGAGACTTGGGATTATTGATTCGTCTTAGCATCTTCCCAGAGCAAATAATAGGCGCGGAATAAGAACTTGCAGGATTGATGGAGAAATATGCACACCTTCTCGTTAACACCGGTGAGCTCCATGGCATTAGGAATGACTTCGTCATAAAAGAGTCCAGTCATGGAAAGATCCGTGAAGGCATGTAAATCCCACTGGGATATCGAAAACTCGCCGACGGAAGTCAACAAGTATTCGTAATGGGGCACAAAGCCTCGGAAAAGGCTTTCATAATATTGGAGTTTCGGTCGTAAGTGTATATAGAGGCCCACACTGCGTCATATATCTTAGCGAGCAGTAGCTTATCTCTGCATAGGCTAAGGACATCCTCCTTCCACTCCCAATTGCCTTTGATGTAATGGAATTCACCGGGGAAATTTGAGTTCTTCGCCGCTCCAATTCACCTTGCCTTCAATAATATTGCACCCTAGAATTGGCAAAAGGGATGGCTCCTTCGATGGCTCATGGTGGGCAGTCCGCAAAAGACACACCGTAGTTGTTTTGTTTAGAGAGATTATTTGACACCATTACTCCATGAAAGGTGAAATCATCAATCTTGGCCATCACTTTGCCTTTCGCTCGACAAGAGGAGTATGGACCGGAAGAAGTACACCTTTCTCCACAGGTTGATTTTCATCATCAAGGATAACCAAACATTCTTCTCCGGAAGGAGATGAAGTATCCTTGAAATAAACCATGGTGAATCTAAAAAACAAGCAAAAAAAGAAAAAAAAATCAACCTACAAATTGTCAAGCTAGGTTTATCAAGTTTATCAAAAAAAGGGATATAGAGACAAAAGATACGGAATTCGGCGAGCTCAATAAACAGTTTGAGAAAATAATGAAGAATTTATTTTCAATTTGAAATTGTGCTTGATTGAATATATTTACATGAGTCAGCATGGTTTACTTCAAATTACACTTACAAATCTGAATTAAATATCAATTATTTTGGAGCCATTTGATTGACTCATAAATGTTGAAGACAAACTTCATAGATATTGTCTCTTTAATCTTTTTATTAATTTAAAGAGATAAATATCAATTACTTTAGTGTCATTTGATTGGCCAACATAACCACTAGGCGTAGTATGATAGGTCGTTGACTTTTTACTGTAAGACATAAATTGATTGGCTGGGACCACCTCAACTTGGAGAAAATTTCACTTTTGGTCTCATTAAAGTTCGGCCAAAACACTTATAGTTCCATAGAATTTTTTTTGACACTTTTAGTCCCGTCCGTCTATTTTTGGACAAAATTTACGTGTGTGAGACAAGCACTCTGTTAGTTAACTGCCTCGGGATTCAAATGAAACACGTGAGGGACAGTTAACTAACAAAGCATGTGTCTCATGCCGGTAATTTTTGTCCAAAAAATAGACATACATAACTAAAAGTGTCATGTTTCAACTCCAATGAGACCAAAAGTGAAGTTTCCCCATATATCAATTTGATTTGCCAGTAATATACATATTAAAATATCAACTAAATCAATTATTTATTTTTGCAATTAAATTGAGTAAATTCCAACACATTAAAAAAAAGACTCAAATCGATAATTAATATGGTATTTTCCACTTGACATTATTTAATTGAATATTTATTTGCTTTGTCTACAAATGCCCCCTTGAGACTTGTTCACGGGACCTTTGTTTTGAAAAGACGCTTAAAAGTGGACAAGTCGCGATCATCTCACTATAGTATCAAATAATTTATATCATGAATCCAATTTGAGTAGTCTATGATCGGACAATAATATCAATTGACCGAATTTAAACAAGCCCGGAATTCAAGATGTGAGCTTTATTTAAGAAAAGTCCAAACTCAACTTTTATGGAAATGATTGGGGAAATATCAATTTTGGATTAGACCAAAATAACCAATTAAATAAATGGACCAATTCCCACATTTGAATGATCCGGCCGACAAACAAAGATATAAGGCCCACTAAGTAATAATTTGCGTGCTTGCTGGATAGACACCAAATTGAGGCCATTTGATTTTTATTTGTTTATTTTCTTTTTTTAATTAATGGGCCCATATCTACTTATGGTGTACATGGTCTTGCAACATAGAATATTTTGCCAAGTCTCCTTCTTCATATCAACTCTTGCAACTCATGTTTTTTTCTTTTCCATCTCTTCTTCTTCTTTTTTTTTTTTTTTTAGAATTCTTGTGACTCTAGAATTCTTCTATTGATTCCAAATCAGATTTGTAGATCATAGATTGTCTACATAAAACCAATTACGAGAAGGAATTTGGATATGGGTTTATCTTCATCTTTACTTTGTTGGAATTTAAGTAGGAATCTAGAAGCATTCGACTCAAATCGGCCATATCTCTAGTTATCCTAAATTAATTTGGATAAGGATAACTAGAGATTGAATTAGAGTAGAAACATATACCTTTGAGCAAGCATCTGTATAAAGGCTTCAAAGGGGCTCTCTTTTTCACCTCTGGGTAGCAACTGAGAGTTAGAAGAAGGAAAAAAAAATTCAATTCTCCTTCATATCTGTAACACGAATTTGAGATTGAGAGCCCTCTTCTTATTTTTTATCTTCACATCCGAGTAGCACATATAAAAGAATAAAAAGCCATTTTTGAGAAGCTAAAATTTCATCCTTCATATTTCTTACTAAAGCATGGCTCCTTCGACGGCTCATGGTGAGCAGCCTCCAAGCGCCATGCCGTAGTTGTTTTGTTCAGAGAGACTTCTTGACGCCATTTCTACATGGAAGGTGAAATCATCAATGTTGGTCATTGCTCTGCCTTTCGACCGACAAGAGGAGTATGGACCGAAAAAAGTACACATTTCTCCACGGGTTGATTTTCACCATCAAGGATAACCAAATGGTCTTCTCCGGAAGGAGATAAAGTATCCTTGAAGTAAACCATGGTGAATCTTAAATAAAAAAAAACACAAAACAAAGTCAATTTACAAGCTTTCAAGCCGAGTTTATCAAAAAAAGGGGATATAGAGACAAAAGATATGGAATTCGGTGGGCTTAATAAACAGTGTGCGAAAATAATGAAGAATTTATTTTCAATTTGAAATTGGAAATGATCGCCCCATGATTATTTGCTCTTTAGTTAGAAATATGAAGGATGGAATTTTAGCTTCTCAAAAATGGCATTTACTTCTCTGATATGTGCTATTCGGATGTGAAGATAAAAAAATAAAAATAAAAAGGGCTCTCGATCTCAGATTTATGTTGCAGATATGAAGGCTAATTGAATTTCTTTTTCTTCTTCGAACTCTCGATTGCTACTCAGATGTGAAAAGGAGAGTCCCTTTGAAGCCTTTATATAGATGCCTGCTCAAAGGTGTATGTTTACTCTAATTATCCTTATCCAAATTGATTTAGGATAACTAGAGATATGGCTGACTTGAGTCGAATGCTTCTTGATTTCTACTTAAAATCCAACAAAGTAGTGATAAAGATAAACCCATATCCAAGTTCCTTCTCATGGAGACAACTTGTGATCGACAAATCTGATTTGGAATCAATAGAAGAATTCTAGAGTCACCAGAATTCTACAAAAGAAAAAAGAAAAAGAGAGATGGAAAAGGAAAACGTGAGTTGCAGGAGTAGAGAAGAAGAAGGAGACTTGGCAAAATATTCTATTTTGCAAGATCATGTACGCCATAAGTAGATATGATCCCACTAATTAAAGAAAAGAAAATAAACAAACAAAAATCAATTGGGCTCAATTTGGTGTCCATCCGGCAAGCATGCAAATTAGTACTTGGTGGGCCTTATATCTTTGTTTGTCAGCCGCATCATTCAAATGTGGGAAATGGTCCATTTATTTAATTGGTTATTTTGGTCTAATGCAAAATTGATATTTCCCCAATCATAACCATAGAAGTTGAGTTTGGACTCTTCTTAAATAAAACTCACATCTTGACTTTTGGGCCTGCCTAAATTCGGTCCATTGATATTATTGTCCAATCATAGACTACTCAAATTGGATTCATGATATAAATTATTTGATACTATAGTGAGATGATCGCGACTCATCCCTTTTGAAGTGTGCTTTCAAGACAAAGGTCACGTGAACGAGTCTCGAGGGGGCACTTGTTGATAAAGCAAATTTATATTCAATCAAATAATGACAAGTGGAAAATACCATATCAATTTAATTTCCAAAAATAAATAATTGATTTAATTGATAGTTTAATATGTATTTTATTGGATAATCAAATTGCGCCACATGTCGAATTGTTTCAACAAATCAATTTATGTCTTGTAGTAAAAAATTCAACGACCAATCACACTACACCAAGTGGTTATGTTGACCAATCAAATGACACCAAAGTAATTGATATTTATCTATTTAATTTAATAAAGATATTAAGGAGATAATATTTATGAAGTTTGTCTTCATCATATATGAGCCAATCAAATGACTCCAAAGTAATTGATATTTATCTCTTAATAATATGAATATTAAATAAACAATATTAAAGGTGTTTAATGATTTGTGACTCCTCCATCCTACACCTATAAATAAGTCCTTAAGAGCTCATAATCAACACACATAAATCTACATCCAAGCCAGAGAAGACGAAAGAAGCTCTCTAATTCTTCTCTACAAGAAGTTCTTCAAATCCAAGAAGGTCCACGATGTTCAAGGCGTTGGTGACGAAATCCACCAAATTATAGCGTTTGACCCGAGATTAAGGTACTAAACCCTGGAATCAACGTTATAAAAGTCTAAATCCATCTGAAGAAAGATCAAAGTGATGAGTCGGTCTAGAAGCTTTCAACTTCCACATATCATTTATACTGTTTAATCCAAGATTAAGTTGTTGATCCCTCGTATTAATGTTATAAACATTCAAATACACCTTGGAGAAGATCAAAGGAGCAATTTCTACTCCAAGTTTCATATCATCAATTTTGAAGGAAGAATCAGATAATTAGAATAGGGATTATACTATATTTCTTATATTAATTAATATAAATTCATTTGTCATCATAATTTATGTTTTTATTTACAGACATAAAATTTTTTAAATGTGTACAGTGTGATTTACCTTTGTTTGGGAAGTGTGGAATGGAACTACTCATGATTCTCGAATACTTAATGAAGTTATTAATAGACCCAAAGGTTATCACTCTTTTCAGTAGTTTCTTTTTTCTTTCTCTTTTTTCGTTAGCATTTCCGACAGAACATACACGTGCATTTCCTCTTAGGCAAGTATTACATTGTTCATGCCGGATATCCTAACATGCTTGGATTTTTGGCACCTTACAAAGGTGTTAAGAATAGTAGCATCTGAACATGAAGAAAATAAATAAGAAAATCTAGAAGCATATAAGATGAACATAAGGATTTAACGTGGTTTGGCAAACTGCCTATATCCACGAACCAACACTAGATCTACATCTTTTTTTCTGAGTGAATCAAGTGAATCAAACAATTACAAGTTGAGAACTTATATTTATAGTATAGGAGACTTGATACTCAAGAAAACTAAAACCTAATATAAATAGAAAACACAATCATATCATTACGCAATTAGGAAAAATAATCCTAACTTAAGTCAAATGTCAAATCCTAATCCTTTGCATCAATCTGTCTCCTCATACCCATCAATCTCCCACTTTGAGACCAATTACAGAATATTCTCGAACTCAACTCGAGCAATCACTTCATTTTTCTGAAGTGAATCTCGATCTAGTTGGTACAACCCAAAACTTAGTGGAGATCAAACCCGATACATCTCATTGCCTCATCAATTGATCCGCCGTCAGTGCCTTTCACTTGATGAACTCTGTCTATTTTGTTCGTGTGAACAATGTTCCCCCTCTTTGAACATTTCCGCACTACCTTAATCTTTTGGTTATCAACCAACTCTTGAATACCATGACATATCCTTCTCGGTCCAACTGACCGATATATATATATATATATATATATATAGTTAGTTAGTTAGTTAGTTACTCCCAAGAAACCCAAAACATGTCACACAACCTAAAATTTGCCTTGGTCAACCCGTCCGCTGACATCCTTACACAAGGAATTTTCCAATGATAATCTTGGATCCCTCACATATATGCCCCCTGCATGAGCTGTGTTTGATCCATCCTCCAACACCTTCGATTTTTCCATGGCAATCTTGAGTTACCCACATATATGCTCGATGTTCCCACTACACAATCCATATCACACCCTTCAGCTAAATAACCTTGAATCTGCGAATCTACCTAACTGGCTTCGCATCCTACCTCCATGACTTCTGGCTCCACGTCTGCCCTCCGGCATCGTACCTTTGCCTCATGGTTTCTCTTTACGTGGATCTGCCTCCACAACCTTGCCCTCTGGTCTCTCAACTACACGACTCTACTCTCTCGCCTATCGATACTGTTACTCTAACCTCTGGCTCGGTGAATTTACTTTCTGGCACCGTAACTATGTCTCTCTAGTCTCTAGAAACTCATTCAGCCCTCTCTGCAATATGGATCTGCTCTCTGACCTCTGGCTTTACGAAACAGTCCCTAGCACAGCAACTGCTCCCACTGGCTTCGCAATCTGTCCACCTGACAACACAAATCTATCTCTACTGCTGCAGATCTGCTTATCTGCTGACACCATGATTTTCTACGTTTTGTCGTTAACAATAAACGGGATTACTCTTTTTAGCATGTGATCTAACTGATCTCATCCTCCTCTATCATCTTCTCTGGCTTCACCACGACCTCAGTTCGTGCTACCTGCAGCTAATTATCGAGCTTAATTATTTCTTCATCTCCTACCATTGTTCCCACGATAAATCCGCACTAACAAAGCGCTTGCCCATAGATCTATATCTAAGACATCTCCTAAATCTAAAAATCTATGGCTCTAATAACAGTTGTTAGGAATAGTAGCATCTAAACAAGAAAAACATAAAGAAAATCAAGAAGCATATAAGAAGAACAAAGAATTCAACATGGTTCGGCAAACTGCCTACATCCACGAGCCACCACTAGATCTATATCTTTATTTCTGAGTGAAACGAGTGAATCAAACAATAACAAGTTGAGAACTCCTATTTATAGAGTATGAGACTTGATACTCAAGAAAACTAAAACCTATATAAATCGGAATCACAATTCTATTATTAGGCAATTAAGAAAAATAATCTTAGCATAAGTTAATTGTCAAATGCCGATCCTTTGTATCAATCAATCTTCATATACCCATCATAAAGGCACACACTATAATTTTGAACAATTTCGAAGGGGCAAACAAGCAAGTGGGCCTAAAAAATTGTTTAATCTCGCTCACTCATCATTAAGAAACATAATTGAGAGACGCTTTGGAGTATGGAAGAAACATGCCAATTAAAAAAAAATGGCTTCTTTTCCTTTTCAAACCCAAAGACTAATTGTTGTAGTTTCAATAGTGTTACATAACTACACAAGACAAGAGGCAATGTTTGATGAAATATTTAGGCGGGACAAGGATGAAGGTTACTTTAGTGATAACGAAGAGACAGAGATGGACTTTGATGAAAATGAGAATGCTATTGGATCATATGATGCAATGAATCAACAACAAATTTAGTCAAGAGGATGGCTATTCTACGAGATGATATAGCAAATTTCATATACCAAGAATTTTCATTTGGTTTTGTATTTTAGTGGACTGAATTGATTGGAAAATGATTACAAAGTTATCTACTGCAGTTGATTATATACCAAGTATTCACCTTTTTATGGTGATTGGGTTCTTTTGTAATTGTATATGAAATATCACGATTTTAGTTTGTAGTTTACTCGGTAATTATTGCATATTACAAATAACCCCATATGCCATATTACAAGATTTGGGTGTTGAAAATGGATTTGTGTGTCTGCCACTTCAGGGATGAGAGTTTTGGTTCTTTCATGTTAGAAATGAGAAATACTTGCATTGAGGCTTACATTTTTTGTTTTTAGTTTTAAGTCGATAAGCTATCAAATTATTTTGCAATGTTTAAATTTGTCAAGCTTATGTCAAAATAAAAATACAAAATGAAAATATAAGACGAGTAGGGGCAAGTTTGTGAAACGATGCGAAGTTTGCACTTTCCAGCTAATTTTATCAAACATAATGTCATGTAAAATATGGATTTTTAATTCTAAAGCACTTCTTGTGATGTCTTTCCATCAAACATAATGACAAAGGACTTCCCAAAAAAATCCATATTCAAGAGTCCATTAGTTAAATGGACTTTCACTCGAAAAGTGCTTCCAAACGCTCACTTGGTACTGTTGAATTTTATTTCATCCGAAGGACTATACCTATTTACTTGATGTTTGTGTGTGCTTGTGTGTGGGCCCAAATCGAGGGGTGCATAGGGTCGTGTTCGGCTTAAAAGTTCACGAGTATCCACTGTCCTAGTCTTCCTGTTCATGAGACAGAGCCATCCATGCCGGGCGAGGTCATAGGTTTAGTATATTTCTGGGATATGCTCGAAAGAAGGCTAACTGACATGGAGAGATAAGGAACGTTCGTGAATGGGGATATAAGGTGTCAGCACCAAGTTATCATTCTCTGACTCATTTTATGCTTCATTTATGTGAATTAATGAATTTATGTTTTTATGAAAACTTCTTTCAATTATGTTTGATATATGATATGATAGGATATTTTAGTGTCGTGCACACACATTCCTTATTGAACATTAGCTCATTGTCTTATTTTTTATATGCATGTGAGATAGAAAAATCAGTGTGGAACATGATGCCCAATTGATAAAGGAAGCCGCATGTGCCTTGCATCTGTTCATATTGTAGATAAGTCTGTTTGAGCTCGATCGTACATAGTTGAGTTTGAGGATGCTAAGATTTTGTTGTAGATAGATGGATCCTATCATCTGTATGTCATCGCATCAGTCTTTGGGAACAATGTAAACAAAACCGTGTATCATGTTTGAGCTCAATGGGACCTTGTAATTATCTTCCGCTGTCTAACTTCTTTCGAATTTTTTTTTGTCTCTGAGTAAATACTTAAAAATTGTCACATCGATCCAGTCTCATCTTAAGTTGAATCTTGCAGTTCATTTGGAGCGTGACAAAATCTTAATAGGTTTTCTGAAGAACAGAGTCCCCCAAAACGTTAGTCACACTAAAATGAGCAATAGCTTTCTGGTCTTTAAAAATTTCAAATGCTAAGAGAATTTAGATTAGTGATTATTTAGCTTATTTATGTGTCAATTTCTTTTTCCAAATTATTGCACATATTGAGACGATTGATCTTGATAATATATGGTATGCTACATGGATCATTGTCAAGATAGTTGCATATCTTATTATGGGAAAATGGTATGTATCAATTGGAATGATATTGTGAATGCAACTATCAGGTAATCTTCTTTTTATATCTCTATATATTTATATCTTATTATTTTATTTGATGCAACTAATTTAATCTTTCAGTGCACGTTACACATTCATCTTAGTGTAAAATACAACAGTGATGTTATCGACTTAATGTTACCAAACCAACAAGCTGAATTTACGTTTCATCAGCTAGCTACTTATTTCAAAAGTTTGGAAGAGAATATACAATTACAATTCAATTTGTGACAAAAACAAAAACAATATGATTAAAGATATTAACAATTTTGACTTTAGAAACAATATTTTTAGAAGAATGGTAGAAAGCTAGCAAAAGACCACATTAGTTCATTCAGAAGCCGCGCCTTTATATTTATTGTTCCCGTACCACCGAAATTTGCAAGGTCAAATGTTCGTTGCACAACAATTTTTATTTTACCTGTGGATCGTATTGAAAAATATTCACACCTTTCAAAGAAATTACATTGTCTATATACATAAGCGGTACCGAATATATTATCTTTCTTTTATTTTCTTACCTACTATTGAATTAAATTCTTGATCAAACTATGAACAATTTCTAATAAATTATTTTCATTAGTCATATGGTCATATATTTAATCAAGACATTTTATTATATTATTTTTTTTGCATTTTGCAGTTTCACCTATTATTTGAAAACAAGAGTTGGCATGCTTTACTCTAATAAGTGTGATTAAGGGATAAATCTATGATGCATCGAGATCAATAATCATGGTATAATCAACACCACAAACTCTGGTTGTGGTGGATGGTTTTTACAGGGTGACTAGTTGATAAGAATCACCCACCCCCACTTGTTTTTGTGATGTATAAAAGGGCACTAGAACATTACTCCTACTGCGCCATAGGATTTCTGGTGTGAGTAGATTGTTTAATAATTATAAAGCTTGAGCATTATTGATTGCTTAATGACTTTACATCTCATTCTTAGAAACTTCTTTTCAAATAATGAGAATGTTGTTCTATATTTATTCTTTTAACCAATCATTGTAATTATGATGTACTGGGATGTTTGTGAAACGGATCTTCAACTCTATTCTAATATAAAAGTAATCGTGCATTTATTTCAAAATTAAACAAAATAGTCTCAATATTTCTAAATTATATTTAAATTGATAAAGGGCGTGCATAGCACAAGTTGGAGTTACATACTAATTTTCTTTTTAATTTGAAGTTACACCAATACATCGCTTCAATTCGTATAATCTATTTAGAAAAAAAAAAAAAAACTAATTACACATGAGAACAAGTTGACTTACGATTGGGCCAGAAATGTAGAGAATGAGATATGGCCCAACTGCTCCAATTCACTTGGATCAGACACACAGGGATACCCTATATATTTAGTCCGATAAATCTAGACTGATAGTTATCAATTGAGCCATAAAGACTCTATCTAACTCCATAAAGGAGGGAAGAGTCACAACTTGTGGCAGCCTAAATTCTAACCCAGGACCTCTCACATAAAGTGGGAGGTGGATACTATTCACAACTTGTGACACACATATACTCTACAACAGTATCTTCCAACCAATAAAGTGAGTGGTATCCACCTCCCACTTTATGTGAGAGGTCCTGGGTTAGAATCTAGGTTGCCACAAGTTGTGACTCTTCCCTCCTTTATGGAGTTAGATAGATTCTTTATGGCTCAATTGATAACTATGGATTTATCGGGCTAAATATGTAGGATATCCCTGTGTGTCTGATCCAAGTGAATTGGAGCAGTTGGGTCATATCTCATTCTCTACATTTCTGGCCCAATCGTAAGTCAACTTGTTCTCATGTGTAATTAGTTTTTTTTTTTTTTCTAAATAGATTATACGAATTGAAGCGATGTATTGGTGTAACTTCAAATTAAAAAGAAAATTAGTATGTAACTCCAACTTGTGCTATGCACGCCCTTTATCAATTTAAATATAATTTAGAAATATTGAGACTATTTTGTTTAATTTTGAAATAAATGCACGATTACTTTTATATTACAAAAACAAGTGAGGGTGGGTGATTTTTATCAACTAGTCACCCAGTAAAAACCATCCACCACAACCTGAGTTTGTTGTGTTGATTGTACCATGAGTATTGATCTCGATGCATCATAGATTTATCCCTTAATCACACTTATTAGAGTAAAGCATGCCAACTCTTGTTTTCAAATAATAGGTGAAACTGCAAAATGCAAAAAAATAAAATAATAAAATGTCTTGATTAAATATATGACGATATGACTAATGAAAATAATTTATTAGAAATTGTTCATAGTTTGATCAAGAATTTAATTCAATAGTAGGTAAGAAAATAAAAGAAAGATAATATATTCGGTACCGCTTATGTATATAGACAATGTAATTTCTTTGAAAGGTGTGAATATTTTTCAATACAATCCACAGATAATGACCTAAATCCCTTGTGAGAGTCAAATTCGCTCGGCGACTGATCTACTCCGCCTTCAATCGATCCACATTACCCCGAGAAATAAATCTTAGATTTATGTAGATTAATCGACTGACCCGACATAGCATAGAAAGATTGAAGCGTGTAACTAATAACATCCGTCTGCTTGTCCGAAGCCTCCCCAAATAGAATCAAATCTTCTTTAAACATTAGATGGGAGACTCGGGGACCAGTGTGCGAGGTGGGAACCGTTCGCCACTTCCCCTCCCTGATAGCTTCCACGATCAAAGAGCCTAATTTTTCTACACAGAAGACAAATAGATAAGGAGATAAGGGGTCCCCTTGTCTCAATCCTCGTTTTGGACTGAACCAATTCATGGCTACACCATTCCATAGAAGGGATAGTTTAATTGTGGTGATACATTCCAAAATAAGTCAAATCCAAGACAAGGGGAAACGCATTTCACCTCACACTTTTTCTAAAATATCTATTTATAAGTGTCTAAAACTTTTTTCAAATAAGTTTATATATATGTATATATATTAATGAATAGTTATTTTCTCTTAAGAATAAATGATTGACAACTATCAATAATAAAAGAATTAGATAGAAAAAAATAGGGGTTTTTTTTATCAATTTGACCGATTTTTCGGTCAAACTTGTCAAAATGACCAATCTTCGGTAACATTTAGCAATCTAACCTGAAGGCGCCATTTGAAATGGCGCCTTCAAAATAAATAATAAAAAAAACAATTTGAAGGCGCCATTTAATTGTCTTTTTTTTTTTTGGTAAAAAAATAAATATTCTACTGTAGCAGTCAAAAAAGGTTCTGCATGCAAACGTCCCTTTTTTCTTGTGCAGCAGGTGCTTTTTTTCTTTGGTATGACATTTGCATGAAAATGGCAACAGGTGTTGTGAGAGTAGTTGGCTTGGTAGGGGTTGTTGGCAGTGTATTCATTTTCACTCTATATATTGATATTGGGCTCAAATTACTTCAGCAAAACAAATTTCAATTTCCTTTGGTAAGAAAATTGATTTAGGAATTTTAATCTTATTCAATTTAGATTTCTATTGCACTAATTATTTTCATTAATTTGCAGAAAATTTCACATCGCAGCTAAAAGAATATTTATATTTTGTCATCTCGTTCTTCAAAAGTAAGTATCACATTTAAATTTTCATTGAATGAATTTCTTTCTTTTATTTTAGGGTTAATTACTTATTATTATGAATGTACAAAGGCTATATTGTATATTATTATGAATATTATTATAAATGTGGGGAGGCTAGAAAGAAGTGGGGAGAAGATCAACTGAAAGTGAAAATGAGAAAGAGAAAAAGAAGGGGGAGAGATGAAAATTTAAGAAAGAAAAAAAGCGTGGGAGAGAGGAGAGAAAGGAAAAGAAAAAGAGAGAGAGAGAGAGAGAGAGACATGAGCAGCAAATTGAAAAAGGGAAGAGAAGGAGAGGGAGAAAGAGGAAGAAAGAAGGAGAACGAGAGACAGAGATATGCAACAAGAAAAAGAAGAGAGAGAGAGAGAAGAAAGAAAGATGATAGAGATGAGAGAAGTTGAAATTTTTTTTATGCTTTCTGATCTAAAAATTACGTTTACTTCATTCTGGTTTTTTTTTTTTTTTTGTCTTTATATAAAGTTGTTTATTACATGAATTCTCTTGCAATGATCATTTAATTAATTTAGCCAAAGAAGTTGACTTGTTGAATGTCCATATGTCAATTATACACAGTAATTATGCAAGCACACTCTCAATGCGTGTGCAAATAATAGTTGGTGATACAAATGCTACATTAAATGACATAAACGACATAAAATTACATGAATGAGTAAATAAAAGAAAGATGAAACTCGTATGTTTTTTCAAGTTATCAAAATTAGATTATTACTTTGTTCAATTTTTTTAAAAAGAATATTTTAAGTTAAGATTATTACCCTGTTCAAATTTTTTTAAGAATATTATTAAATCAAAAATCTTAAGGAATAAACTAAAAGACATGAGTTTGATTTCATCAACCACATAAAAGTTGAAATGGTAATTATTATTAAATTGAAAGCTAGTTTTTTATATAAATTTAATATAATAGAACTATTAATTTTTTTAAATATTATTTTAGCATTGCGACTATGGTTAAATAATTAGTCAAAAGATTTATGCTAATTTATTTAGTGAAGGAGTAATGTCATTCCCTCTAAAAAATCAAATAATGACATCCTAAAAAAAAGATTGTTGGATATGTGCATATGATTTAATTAATGCTTTTATTATGTTTAGAATTAGAGCTTTTCATAAATAATTGACATAAATAGTGTGGACTTTTTCTTTTTCAATTTTAGGTTTGTTACTTTTAACTTAGCCTAGTTTGTCACTTTAGCAATTTAATGTTATGGTAAAATTTTTGAGTTTTGTAGTGTGTTCATAGTCAGAATAGAGAATATCTAATAAGAGTAACAATTGATAAAACTAATTGGAGTTATACTCCTATAGCCTCTTATTTGATCAATGAAAAGTTTGTAGAATGAAAAGTTGAATTTATATATCATATCTGATAGACCTGTAAGACATCATTTATGAAGATATTTAATTACGAATGGTTGATTTTTGCTTGATAAATATTTAATTTTATTTTTTGAAGATATGTCAAATCGAAGCAATGTGCCAATTATTTTATACTTTGGAGGTAACATTTTGCAAAATGGTGATTCCGTGAGGTACGACTGTAACCCAGTCGCATATATGAGTATATCTAGTTGGATAACTTTTTGCAGATTGTTGTCCAAAATATATGAAAACACTCGCATCGATTCCAATGGATTTTTGTTGAACGTCTCTGGCAAATATTCCATGAACGACATGTCGCGAATAAGAGATATCGTTATGGACATAGAAAATGATGACAATTTGAGGTTTTTCTTGGATCCTGAAAATGGGATGAGTTGTTTGAAACTTTTTATTGAGAAGATACCGATCCACTCCAATATTGCTCCTAAAATGAATGCGAGTGATGAGTGGGGTACTTATGTATCGATGTTAACGCAAGATAATCTAGGGAATTTGTCGATCATTACCCAAGGGTTGACAAGTGTTGGAATTCACGATTTCAGTGCCGGTCCATCAGCATGTGCTCGAGATACTTTCGGGATATGGCATGATGATTTTCAGAATAATAGATGTAGAGAAGTTAATAATGCTCCCACAGAGGATGTCGCCCCTGAGCCATTTATGGACAATTTTCCTGAAGATTATAGTGACTCGGGTTCCAATCGAAGTGGCTCTGAGCCGGATGAGATTGACTCTGATGCTAGTGTAGCGTATGAGGAAGCTGCAAATTTTGGTGAAGGGATGTCATCCCAACAACAAGCACCTTTTAATGCACCAATGCCCTCCACAACAAATGAACCAGAGCTCTATCCAGTAATACAGTTCTTTTCTACAATACATCCCGAGGTACATTGTGATTCAACGGATATCCCAAGTAGTCGGTTGAAGTTCTATGAAAGCAGTGGAAAGATTAGTAAGAACATGGTCTTCAAATCCAAGCAACACGTAATTGATGCTGTGAAAGTGTACTCCATACGAGATGCACAACGTGAATATCGCGTATTAAAGAGTACAAAAACAATGTGGAAAGTTGAATGCAAAGCTAAATCAGATGACATGCCATGCCATTGGAAGCTTTTAGCTTCACTTCAGAAAAACCTAGGGATGTTCATGATCACAAAGTATGTTGGGCCGCACACGTGTCTGATCAATGAAGTGTCTATTAATCATCGCAACTTGGATAAAAATCAAATTGCCTGCAGAATTATGGGAATAATTAAGTGTGATCCTCACATAGAGAAAAATATTATCCAACAGATGATCAAGAAGGAATATGGATTTGAAATTTCTTATGCAAAAGCATGGTACAACTACCGACGTGCAGTGGAAAATGTGTATGGCACTTGGGAGAGCTCAGTTCAGATGTTGCCTAAGTATATGGGAGCTCTTCAGAAGTATAACCCAGACATAATTGTGGAGTGAAATCATATTTATCGATTGAATCCGTTGCATTTTACATTGAAATACGTCTTTTGGGCCTTCAAGCCCTGCATAGATGGCTTCCAACATTGTCGTAAAGTCATAAGTGTGGATGGAACACATCTATATTCAAAATATAAGCACAAGATGTTGATTGCTTGTGGTATGGATGCAAACGAGATGGTTTTGCCTCTAGCTTTCGCAGTCGTTGATGAAGAAACTATTGATTCATGGAAATGGTTCCTCGAGCTTCTGAGTAAACACATTGTAAAAGGGGTTGATGGTATATGTCTTTTATCTAATCGACATGCAAGCAGCTAGGGTTAGACCCCCTCATGAGTGCATCGCTATGTCTTCGGCATGTAGCTTTATCTATAAGCATCAGCTTTTAAAGGACCTTTGTTACAGAGCCGGTTTAGACTTCGGTGAGTAAATTTAATGCAGGAACAAATTCACGAAATTGAGCCAAAAGCACTTCGTGATCCGGAGAAGTGGACCTTTTCCCATGATGGGGGATTTCGTTGCGGTGGTATGACGACTAACATTTCAGAGTCACTTAATGGAGTACTAAAGGGCGCCCGTCGTCTTCCTATCACAGCTATTGTGGATATGTCGTTTCAGAGGTGTGTGAAGTATTTTTATGAAAGACAAGAAAATATGGAAAAAATGGTTCGTCGAAATCAGCGGTGGCCAGACAAGCCAAATGACAAGTACGAACTATGGTCTGCGCACTCTCTAATGCATACAGTGACAAGAAACTACTCTAATGTCTCTTTTTTAACATGTATTTCTTTACTTGGGTATCGAAATAAATGAATTCTTGCACCGTTAAAAAATGGTTCGCAAATTCCATTTGAATATTTAATTTTATATTTTAAATTAAAAAAAAATGAAGAAATGGCGCCTTCATTACTGTAGCAGTCAGCCCTTCATTACTGTAGCAGTCAGCTTGACTGCTACAATGGAATATTTAATTTATTTTTTTTAAAAAAAAACAATTTGAAGGCGTCATTTCAAAACAAAATAAAAATATATAAATTGAAGGCGCCATTTCAAATGGTGCCTTCAATTTAAATCCGGGAAAAAATGCAAAATTAAAAAAATGGCGCATTCAAGTTAGATTGCTAAATGTTACCGAAGATCGGTCATTTTGACAAATTTGACCGAAAAATCGGTCAAACTGATATAAAACCCAAAAAATAGTATATTACTTGTTATGAATTTTTAAACTCGACTATTTCAGATAAAGACCCAATGACCCATAACTACTTTTATCTATATTTAATGGAATATGTATATGTAATAATAATTATTATTTATGTGGTACACTTGAGCTCAATAGTCTATCCCGTGTGAGTTTATTTGGATAATTTGCAAATTATTATATTTTATATATGTATAGATATGTGTCGGTAGTTAAACCAACTTCTCAATTAAAAGACACGTCTTTTTAGAACTATTTCAATCATTTTCACGAGCACTTGTATCAATTACTATGCAACATTGAGATCCAATTCATACTAATTGCACGCGAACAAGCCCCATGCGGCCATTAAAGCATAGCTCTATTTTACTTTTACTTGCTAGTAATTAATTGACTAGCTTGAAGTATATATATGTAAACTCTCCTCTGACTTTCTATATATATAGGACAATCTTTTCAAAGACTCGTAACATCTTCTATTCATTTTTAATATTTCCACTTTTTTTTTAGGATAATTGCATAAAACCCTCTTGTATTATTTCGAAAATGCTAAAAACTCCACTGTATTAATGAAATAGGCTAATCACCCCCCTGTGTTCTTAAAAAGTGTGCCAAAAAGCCAAATTCCATTAAAAAATGAGTGCATTTTTTATGTTTTTCACCTTTATTGACACGCACATTTGTCATTTATATACTTTTCATATTTTATAAAAGGTAGATAGTATTATTTCACCCAAAAAACACATTTTCTTCTATCATTTTAACAAAATTTGGCTTTTTTGCACACATTTTAGGAACACAGGAGGTGATTAGCCTATTTCATTAACATAAAAAAAATTTTAGCATTTTTGAAATAACACATTGGGATTTTATGAAGTTATCCATTTTTTTTTTTTTACAACCAACAAGAGCTTCTATTATATCAACATGTAGAAAGTGGGATGACATAAAAACAAGATTTATATATGCATATTATGATCTAGGATGGTAGTCAAAAACCTCAGGCATTTAGGAAGCACAAATAAAAAGGTGACTTCTAAAACAAAGTAATAAGTATTTTCCACCTTTGACATTACAATCTAATTAAAATATCAACACAATTTCATCACGTCATATTTTAGCGGGAATAATTGCATATCATACCTCTGTAAAATATAAAATTTGCACACATTTTTCTTGTTAAAAAATTAGCCTGAAATGCTCTTATGTTATTTTTAATTTACAAAAATCGCCCAAATTCTGCTTCAAATACACTGCGCATAACTGCTACTTTCAGCGAATTTCTAATGGATTGGGGGATTCATGCAAGGTTTTGAAAATCATAGGGCCATTTTAGACTACATTTTTAACACAGGAGGAATGTGTGCAGATTTCGTGTTTCACAGGGGTACGAAATTTAATTTTTCATATTTTAGAGTGGATATACTTTTAAAAGGAAAAAAATAGAGGAAAAATATATTAAACTGGAGGGAAGGGGGGGGGGGGATAAGCAAGAGCCTCTGGACTATACTCGAAATTATGTAAATATTTTTACAATTGAGATCATTTATTTTAATTTGATGTTTCATCTTTTATTTCTCATTAGATTAATAAATCAAAATATACATAACTCAGATCAAATTTGTAACAAAAAAAGTTATATAATTTATAATGCACAGGAAAAATACAAAATAAAACCTTACATCTCTCAACACATGATTCATCCATTGATATTTGTGAGCCCCAAAATGTCCACATACTCATGGTATAAATAACTATAATACATAAAAATGGAAAGTATTTATTAGAAACCCCACCTATTTGTTCCCCACTGTCCAATTACTTCAGTTATAGGCCAATTAAATGCTTCCACCTAAGACTTCATCATACTAATAAATGAACTCTACTGTTGGAACTACATATAATAAATGATGGAATCCGATTTGGCCAACAATGGGGGGAGGATTTTCGTGTGACATTGTAGTTCACATACCCCACCAACATAAAAACAACCCAACTACACTGCACTGGATCTGAGTTGGTTCTAAATAATTACACCTATTATAAATGTAAAGGGTCCCTTTAATTAAATATGTGACCGACTTAAAAATTACCAAAGCAATAATTACAGCATCTATGTTCCCTCCATATGCAAGCATCCAACAAGAAAAAGTAGTAGCTAGCTAGTGGGAAATTTGTAAGTAAAAAAGCTCAAGGAATAATAACATAAATAGGGTGCAAAAAGCTTTAGAATTGAACCGACACAAAAAAAAAAAATGCTAATTGGCACCCTCAAATTACCACTTTTTAGGCACAATGCACCCTTAAATTCGACTTTTGACACTTTACACCCTCAAATTATTTATAGTTTGGGATTTCACACCCTAAAGTCAGTTTAACAACTAACTCAATAGAAAATGAGTCCACTCTATTTTTCGTACACGTTCTTTTGGTACAATTTTGTCGTTGAACTTTTATTGATCATTTTTACATTTTTTTAATACATTTTTGTCTTCTTTTATTTACAATTTTATCCTTCAAAACTGAGTGGACTCATTTCTTAATTTGGTGAGGTTGATGGTGTAAATTCATTTTAGGGTGTAAAATGTCAAACTATATGCAATTCGAGGATGTAAAGAACCAAAAATTAAATTTAAGGATGTCTAGTACCAAAAATTGGCAATTTAAAGGTGCACTATCCCAATTACCCACAAAAAATTACCAAACATGACCTCGGAGTACTCTAATGAGCAAGGGGTAAAAAGATTGGGATCAGAAGACAACTGCAAAAGGTAAGATAAAAAAACCCACTAAAATGACCAAAAATAAAAGGCATAATTACATATACTTCGCCTCACTGATTGCTTAACTGTCACGAGCTCTTGAGGTTTTGCAAATTATCAAAGGTCAGATCCTAACAATTTGAAATATAGGGAATGTAATTACGTTTTTATTGATGGAGAAAATTATGTTAATATCTCAAACCTTAGGTGTTTTTCATAATTAATGTCTCATGTTGAGGCATCTATGTAATTGACAGAAAAAAAAATATATACAAACATGCCCGGAACAATGTGGAATTTATTGTAGAGTGGGTAGTTGAGGTCGATTTTATACTTTTCATGAGTGTTTTTTTTTCCTTACAAATTATGTTTTAGGGGGTTTTCTTGGTGATTTACCCAAAATTATAATTGTTTTAGGACCCTTCTGTTTGGACTTGAATGCTCCCAAATGGCAATCCACCTTTTGTTCTACATAATTCATCCTAATTAAACAATTACAAAATTAGAGTAGAACGATTGGAGCTTAAACTCTAGCTATAGCTAAACTAGTTACTCCCATTGTCCACTACCCTAAAGATAGTAGTCAAGATTTAGTTAATACCAATCAGTTAAGTGCTACCATAATTTTTATTGATAATAATCTTACTCAAAAAAGATATTGATAATAACTAAGTGATCTTTCTAAAGAAATTAGGTTGCACAACGACATATTTCAATTTGATATTTTATATTGAATAAATTGCCCAAAATTAACCCTCCACGATTGGTTTTAACAACACCAATACAAAACACATATAGGATCTGTATGATTGTGTTTTCAAAAATAAATTTTGAGATTTTATTGGAGCATGTGTATTATAGAAATTCGTGTGAAAATATTAATTGTTTTTGTTTGTTTGGATGTGTTTTTGAGAAATGTTTGGAAGTTGTGTTGATGTAATATAAAGTTAATTGAATTAGTTATATATGTAATGATGATATGGAAAAAAATTAGGATAATATTTTATTTATAATAAAGTAGAAAGAGAATGAGTTGGATAGTTGAATTATGTAATTAATGAAGAGAGAGAATGTAGCGATTGAAATGATTAAATGATGAGTAGTTATATAGGGGAATGTGTGGTAGGATTTGAAATTAAAATATTTTCTATATAATTTGACTTGATGTGAACATTCTCATTTTTTGATGATCCAAAAAATGAAAATATGATCCAAAAATCACAACCATTCATAGTAAGTGAACTGCTGGTCATATAATAGGCTTGTATTTTGAGAAACGTGATTAGTGCACAACTCAAATATTATTCACTTGACATCTGATTAATTAAATATAACCAAATATTTTAACAAAATACATGAACCTCTACTTCGATTATACGAATTCAACAACAAACCAAAACTTTCTTGTACGGTTTTTTTTTTTACAGTGTATAGAACGGCGTTGAGCCATCACCACTTTATAATATTTTGTACCATGTTTTGAGTCAATGTAAATATTAATTTGTTGTTAAAAAAAATAACAAACCAAAACTTGAATTAAAATTATATCAAATTAAGTGGAATTCATTACTGGCCAAGTCAATGCAATTTCTTCCGAGGACCAGAGATTTTGACATATTACCTTTTTATTTTATTGATTTAGGTATGGAGCTTAATGTCACATGTATAGTGTTCTAGTCCAGATCCAACCCCTAACTACGTATCTTATATTGTAATTTTTTATTACATTTTTTTACTGAAACGACATAGATAAGTGACACGTCACAAATTATTTCTTATTTTTTCAAAAGAATATTCTATCATTTGTACATATGTAATTTATTCGTGTCCTATAATAATATGCATAATAAGAAATTATAATAAAAGATCTTGTTTACAAACCTTATTTCCTGAAATTTGTCTCTAATTAGACTTGGCATTTTCCCAGAAGTTGCGGATATTCCAAATGAGAACAAAATCCAAGGAGAAATTCTAAGATGATATGCCGGGTCTAGTCAAAGCATTTTTTTATTTATTTTTTTGATCTGCATTAATAGTTCGAAACCTGCCAACTAATATCAGTGAGAGTACAATGACAAGGAAACTTCATAAGAAACTTCCATTTAGAAAATCATTTTAAAGTTTGACTAGTTCAATCTCACTTTCACCAACATAATCTATATCGCAATGCTCTATTTTAATATAAATTTTATTCCATACTTTAGGTAATATAAGTTATATTATATGTGCACCTTAATTTATAACATACTTTTGTAAATATCTACGTGAATCTAATAATATAAAATATTAAGTGAAATACAAAATTAAAATAGAAGATTCAATATGCATAACATATAGGCCTCGACTATTAAGTCTTGCAATCCACTCTCAAATAAATCACTACAAAAAAAATAATTATTGCCTATGTCAATATATTATGGTGAAAAGTCTCTTTGCTATGGTTAAAATCAATTGACTACGATTTTGCTACGGGTTTGACTGTGGTATTTGCAAGCATGGCCAAAACATTTACTATGGCTTATAGCCATGGTCAATGTTTAATTCATTTTAAAGATCATGACTTTTAGCCACGATAAAAAAGTGATAGGCTAACATTTCTTCCACCATGGCTAGTTAGTGCTTAAAATAATTAGCATTCTTTTTCACCATAACTAACTTTAGTGTGGTTATATGAAACATTTACCACGGCCAATCTAGCGTTAAACCATGACATATATTTTTATTGCCAATACTCAATTTTTTTGTAGTGAATAGAGAAGAAAATATTTTTATGCGTGCCATGAGTGTATTACAATTAAATGATTTTTTTATTTTTATTTTTTTGCTAGAAAATCTGCGTCTAGACTATTATTAACTTAGAAAATATATCACACAACAAAATTTTGAAAGAACAACATAGGATGAGGAGTATTATACTACTTCCTAATACTTCAGCATTATAAAAAGCAAGAAATTCTAATTTATCAAGAGCAAGGACATCATGAAGATCCTTGGGATAATTCCTTGTCATGAAGTGATGAAAGCCGAGGGAAGAGAAGTAATTTTATGTCAGATCGAGTCCAGTGGTTCGGGTGTGAATTTTGTGTCTATTTCTCTCATACAAGTGTGTGTGGTACTAATCACACACAATACACCAAACTGTGTGAGTAATGTAGACTCTAGAACTATTGGACTGGAACAAATCTTCTACTATCTCATATTGGTATCCCATAATGGTGTCACATCTATATGAAATTGACAAGTGCTTATCTAATTTGAATTATTATTTGCAAATTTGTTTAAATAGACATTTGTCAATCTCACATAGATAAGACACTATGATGTACGGATACTCCTAAAATCGACCCTGTGCAGTATCGTATTCGTATCGTACCTTTATTCGGCACGGATACTCTCGGATACCGTATCCAGACCATTTTTGAAGTGTCCAAAAATAAAAAGAAAAGAAAATTTTTTGGATACCGTATCCTACATAAAATTTGAATTATTCGATACGTTTTGAATATCAGATAGAATATTTGTTTAATATTATATAATACTTTTTGAACTAAAATAGGCAAGTAGATAATATTTTCGGTCTTTTGTTAAAAATTAACACATAAAAATTAAATAAAAGACAAAGAAACTTATAGAACTAGACAAAATTTTATTTATATCAATGAATTTATCGAATCAAATTTATTTTTATATATTATACATGCATATATATAGCTGTATCCTCGCCGTGTTGTATCCTAAAATTTTGAAAAAATCGTATTGCCGTATCCGTATCGTGTCATGTCCTTGTCGCCGTATCCGTACCCATGCAACCTAGATGAGACACCATTGTGGGATATCAGTGTGAAATAGAAGATTCGCTCCGCTACTGAATTTGGTCTAGCATAATTTTTCCAGGGAAGAGCATGCAAAATTGGCTAACAAAAATCCGGTCCATGATTACCTTTTCTATATGTGTGAGAAATAAGAATTCCTAATTTCTTCACAAGAGAGCTAGCCATTCTTAATACTTGTTGAAGCATCCAATGACCCGAGAAAAGTTTAAATGTTGAACACATGCTTGTGAATCCATTTCCACCTATACTAATTCGTAAGCCAATTGCCTGGGGATGATTGCATATTGTATACGAAACCTGCACACATCCCCTCGTGTTAAAAAATAATCTGAAATGCCTTTATATTTTTCAAAATCCTGCACGAAACCCCCAACGCTGCTTTAAATATACTGCGCGTGAATGCTACCTTCTGCGGATTTAACAGGGATTGGGGGTTTCGTGCAGAGTTTTGAAAATCATAAAGTTATTTTAGACTATTTTTTAACACATAAAAAATGTGTGCAAATTTCATATTTCACAAAAGTATGATATACAATTATCCCCGATTGCTTGCAACACGTTGAAACCCCAATACCATGGCAACTTTGACCATAGTATTGGTACCAACCCCAAAGAACTCGAAAAAAGCAAATAAAATCGATCAATAATTATCTTTTCTTTGTTAGTTAGTAAGTCAAATCATAATAACCGAAATGTTGTATGAAGAATCAAATTTTATAAATAGTATATAAGCATTTACAAAAGCTGACATTGTCCAAAAATATTGTCCTTTTACTAAATTTTCTTGCTAAGTAATCTCTTTTACTTTTTTATTTTATTTTATTACATAAAAGTCGGTGTGCTCTTCATTATTTTAAAATTTCCTACCCCTTTGCTATTTTTTTTAGAAAAAAAAAGAAAAATATTTATTGTTAAAAATGAGGTAAAATAAAATAATTGAAGAACAAAATAATTATATATGAGGATTCTTCATTACAATCGACCTAGAACATTGGTTGTGGAAATGGTGAAGCTCATAAGAGAGTCATTAGTATTCCAGCCACCCCAGTTTCGTCTTTGATGGTAATTACTGGCACATCAAACAAGATGCACCAGAGTATGATCAGGGAGTGGAAGAAGGTTTAATTCATTGCACCCATTTTAATCGTATTTAAGTGAATATATGAATTATTTGATATATATACATAATGATATTATAAAGTGAAATAATAATATCAATATGTATTATTCAACAACTCACAACCTATTTAAATACATACTAAAATGAGTGACATAAAATGAGTCGGGAAGGATTCGCCTTTCTTGAAAACAAGAGGTGTTCAAACGCGGATTGGATCTCTTATTGCAAATCGTGTTGCAATCTTCTATTACAATTCACATATAAATGCCATGTGTATTAAATATTTTCTTAAATATAAATTTAACATGAATTATATACACTTGTTATGCAGACATGATATACAACACAAGATGTAATATTATTTTACAATAGAAAAGCTGATGTAGTTCAAACGGCTTATGTATACTATTACTATATTGTGCTTTCGTGTTTTTTAGCGAGATCACGCAGGAGTAAATCGCATGTAAGACAAAATATACTCATACAAGAATGTGTTGTGTTACAAGTGATGAGACAAATATTCATTGCTTTTGTCCACAACTCGAGTGCCGCTTCTATTTACATTTTTGCAACCTCCACAAAATATATCTCATTTTTAATTTGATATTTTTTTGTTTACATTCTACTATTATAGTTTTGTCAGTTTGACAAAATCAATTTTAATACTACATTAATGTTTAATAATCGAAAGATCAATTTTGGCTGGTACCAAAGTTGGACAAAAAATTCAAATTCTAATAGTTAAAAATGGATTTGCAAATTACAACTTTTCAACACCCATTCTAATGTAATTTCCAAAAACAAATTAATATTCTGTATATCACAACTCATAACTTATCATATGATGCACAGATTCTTCTAAAATAACTCGGTGCAATATCGTATCTGTATTGTACCCATATCCCAAATGAATACTTTAGGATACCGTGTCCGAATCAATTTTGAAGTGTCCAAAACTAAAAAGAAAAGAGAAAATTTCTGATACAGTATCCGGCCGATGCAAAATTTGATGTATCCAACACATCTTGTATACCAGACACAATAATTTTTTAATATTATACCATATTTTTTGGACAAAAATAGGAAATTGAATATTTCTCGTTCTTCATAATTACTTCCTCTATCACACGTTATATCACTGTAATTCTTTTAATTATAAATATAATAAGGCATTGTTTTAAAACTTTGCAAAGTATTTTTAATCACATTAATATAGTCATTATCAGATTTTGTTCTATCAAAATATATACAATCAATTTCATATATTTCGATTTGAAGAACATTAAATCGGGTGACTTGAACAAATTTAAGATTTGCGATCCTTACTAATAATTAGTTCGGGATCATAAGATCCTCTTCTGTATGAATGACATCAAATTCATAATATTTGAGAAAAAAATTCAAAACAAAAATAATTTCTGATAAACATTTCTCCCAAATTTAATTTCATTATATTCTTAAATGGATTTTCTGATAATATAATACTTTCTACAATTATTTCTAAACATTCTTCAAAAAATGGATTTAGAAACGTATACTAACAAATGCCTTACTTTTGTCTGTTAAACTTTTTATCAATTATTAAAATATGGACATTAATTGTAACTAGGACGGATGAAAATCATGAAATACGTAATTTGTCTTTATACTTTCTTTTAGCTTGTTTTAATTGAATAATAGTTCAAACATAAATCGACAGTCTTTTGTTTTAGACACTAAAATTTAACTTATTATTATTTTTTTGAATGAAACGGTTATATCAGATATCGAATCAACAATCGTAATCAACAATTTCCTATTACAAACGAGTAACAATGAGCTACAAACTAGAAATAAAAAACAATGATATAAGTAGAGAAATAACCTACACATCTCGTGGGATCAAACCCATGATCTCTAAGTCATGGGTCCTCAATCTTACCACTAGTTAAGACATCACGAGCAAATTTAACTTATTTCTAGGCTCACCTTTGTCTCCTTACCAATATCTTGCCCATATTACTAAAGTGCGTGACATAATCGACAACTTTGTGAAATCATTGAGGTTATAAAAATAAGGGATAATGACAGACACCCCACTCAGTTATGAGGTGATGTGTATTTTGCCCCCTAACTTATTGAAATGTGCACTTTGCCCCCTCACTTATCATAAAATGTGCACTTCACCCCCTCGGACAATTCGAGCAGGGGCAAAGTGCTACAAAACATATAAGTGAGGGGGCAAAATGAGACAAAAACACATAAGTCAGGGGGCAAAGTGCTACAAAGACACATAAATTAGGGGGCAAAAGTCCAATTTTTATGATAAGTGTGGTGCCCGAATCTGCTCGAACTGCCCGAGGGGGTGAAGTGTACATTTTATGATAAGTGAGGGGGCAAAATGCACATTTCAATAAGTTAGGAGGCAAAGTGCACATCACCCCATAACTGAGGGGGGTGTTTGCTATTATCCCTAAAAATAATAACTATGTAGGTTAAAACTCGTATTCTATCTGTATAATGCATGTACATTAATATTCCTATTTTTCTTATATATTATGAACTTAACGAATGATACTTGTACTTTTTTGGCTGAACAAATTAAGACGCGTACTTTACGTAGCCCGCATTATACTTGATGAGTAATACTCCAACTTTGGCAAAAAATTCTTCTTTAATTTAAGATTTGAAATCTTTAATAGATTTTTATCAGTACTAATTGAGTATTATACAACTAATAAGGTATGAACGTTAATAATTAGTCCAAATATTAACTACCGTCAACTAATGACTAATATAAAATTTTATTTTTATAAATTAAGGTGAATATAAGCACTATTTCTTACAAATTTATATAAAAATATTCTATATTTTTACTCTGAAATAGTTCATTTCTATTCGTAATATACTTGTACATTTATGAATCTTTTTATTTTTCGTTCTCATATTCTTTATTTTATCACCGTAACTTTGGAGAAAATTTCATAGTGAACGCGTATATACTAAATGACGAGTTTTTCCCATCCCGTAATAAAGTTATTATCGTAGTAACATTTCTTTTTTGAAATTTTCATTAATACAGAAAAACATTTTATATCAACTTATACGATGCAGAGAAGAAAAACGACAGTGAAAGAAGGTGTCCATGCTAGAACTTTTTCAAAGATAATCAATAAATACATAAAAAAATTGGAGAGATAATTTAAACTATCATGAGAGACCCAAAAAAATATGCTGAGTCATAATAAGATGGAAATTAAGTATTAGAGAACTAGCATCATCATAAAATAGGAAATTTTTTTGGTCCCAATCTTTTTCAATTTTAGTCTCATTCGTTAAGGGATTCTCACATTTTGTCCCATAACTTTTAAAAATTCTCGCATTTGGTTTCGATCGAATGTAACGGTCAACTTCATTAATCAACACTTGACCGATTATTTTTGAGAGAATTTATGCATGAATGCACCCCCCACACATTTTATTCAATATCACAATAAGCCTGTTTGCCAAAACTTTTAAAAAGCACTTTTCAGCTTTTTGTTGGATTTAAGCTGCTTTTTGCTGTTTGGTTTCACTGCTTCTGATTCTGCTTCACTGAAAAAAAAGCTGAAAATAAGCAGAAACTAGAAGCAGGTCCTTAGGTATTTCTACCAACTTCTTCTTTTTTTTCTGCTTTTTATCAAGTTTTGCAAACACACTCCACTTTAACTTTTCAACTACTTTTACAACTTTTTCTAAAATTCAACACTTCTTTAAAAGTATAAACTCTTTAAAAGCATATTTCTATTCACACAAAATCTTCCAAAAACAACCGATTAAAATGTTGACCAACAGAATTGACCGTTAAATTTTGGACGAAAAATTCAGTTATAATCAAATATGAGAATTTTTAAAAGTAATAGTACACAATATAAAAATCCCGTAACCAATAACACCAAAATTGAAAAAAGGTCAAATATATAAAATACAATTTTCCCTCATAAAATATAAAAAGGGGAAGGAAAAAGCGAAAGGGAAGAAAAAAAATATTCCCAACGACAGGTTAAACCGTTAAAGCGCGTAGTGTCAATTTCCCGTAATTAAACCCATTTCCAAACCCAATTCCATAAAAAGTTCCACCCCCACCCCTTCAAAGCCAAAAATTGTCTTCCACTCAACAAAAACACAAAATTTTCCCCCAAAAAAAAAAAAAAAACCAACCTCCGAAGGGAAATAATTTCACTCTCTTCGGATGGAAGCCCCCGGCTCGCCAAGCCGCGGCTCCGGCTCGGCTCGCGCCTCAGTGATCGACTCCCTACGCGGCTGCACGCTCTCCGGCGTCCGTATCCACCGCGAGGACCTCCGCCGGAGGATCACGTTCCCTGAGTACATCAGGCTCTCCATGAGGGAGGCGATCCAAGCCAAGGACGTCGGCGCCGCCGCCGTCGTTCAGCTCTACGAGGCGGCTCACGCCCACGGAGCCGAGCCAGTGGAGCCGCCTGAGTTGCCGCTGGTAGTGTTTATTAATTCGAAGAGCGGTGGGCGACACGGGCCCGAACTCAAGGCCCGGTTGCAGGAACTCATGGGTGAAGAACAGGTAAATAATAATAGATACGGATACGTACATTATACGGTCGTGTGTAGATATATATATATATATATATATATATATATTTTGTTTTGTTTGTATAATTGCGCGTGAGTGGGCTGGGTATTTACGCGTAATGGTGTGTGTACATGTTGACGTTGATTTGCATAATTATATTAGTAAATGCAATGTAATTATGTGTGCTTTTTAAATTTTTTTTTTTCAAATTTTAAAGTTATAGGGTATGAGTGGGCAGTCTTTGTATGTTTCTTATGGGTGAATTTCAATTTTTTTTTTTACCCTAAAATTGGAATCTGTGGCACTTTTCTACCTGTAAAAATTACTTTTGGTGTGTGAAGTTATAGTTTTGGAGCTTTGGTACTCCAATTTTTTTTTTTTTTGGCGGTTGCTAAATATTATACTATATATTATCATTTTTGTTCTTAAATATATGATTATAGTACCTTGCAATTTCCTACCTTTTGTACTTTAAATGAAGTACTGATAGAAAAATCTATACTAGACCAAGTTCGATAATCCTTGTGTCTATCTCTCTCGTACATAAGTTGTATTGTCCGTGGTCCCTTGTGTGAAATAGATAGGCACAGAATACACTAGAATACTCTTCGGATCATTGGACTCGATCTAACATAGAACTACCTCGTACTGACTTTGATATTGAATAAATCCAAATAAATTATCGAAAATATTAGCTTAACACTTTTGTGCCTTGAGTGAACATGGAGCAATGGATTGATTGTTGGTATTAAATAAGCTTTTATAATTTGGTAAAGTGATTTGAATGTTTAAATTTTAGTTGTTCAACAACTGGAGAATGATGTGCTGTACTTGGGGGGGGGGGGGGGGGGGGTCTTATAATTAGAGCTCCATAAATACACACTCTAAGATGGTTGTATTATCTAAATCTTGAAGGCATACATTAAAGTGCTCAGTCATACAACCTTCGTCTATTACTCGTTGTTACTATTGACTATTTTCATTAGTGCATGTATGATCAATTTATTTAAAATATATATTGAATGGCATACGAATTGTTACATTTCGAAGTTATATGCATGGCATTGTTAAAGGATCGATGCAGTAGGCTTGTTATATAACAAGTTGATGTTTTGCTCTCGTTGAGGGGTACATTCATTTGTGAACACTTGAATTATACTCATTTTTCGCTTTTTTTTTTCTTTTAATATATATTCTCTTGCTTATGCTGTGCAAATACTGTGACTCAAAGTTTACTAGAACAAAAATTAGTAATGTAACTTATCTTTCTCCTTTCCTGTTAAATGGTACCAGGTTTTTGACCTGTCGTCTGTGAAGCCTCATGAATTTGTTGAGTATGGATTGCGTTGCCTGGAGAGTTTTGCTAGTCTTGGAGACAACTGTGCGAAAGAGACTCGTGAAAAACTTAGGATTGTGGTACATATCATGCTGACAGAAATACCCGTATACTTAGTAAATTTACACTGAAAACTTCAAATATATGGTCTTTGACAGGTGGCAGGAGGTGATGGTACTGTTGGCTGGGTTCTTGGGTGTCTCGGGGAACTTAATAAAGAAGGTCGGTTGCCAGTTCCACCAACTGGAATTATTCCACTTGGTACAGGAAATGACTTGTCGAGGAGTTTTGGTTGGGTAAGGTTTTATCTGCACTGAGTTTTCATTTCCTTCTTGTGTAGTCTGCTTTGAAATTTTGTTTTTAAATGTCTTTTTCAGGGTGGTTCGTTCCCGTTTAATTGGAGGTCATCTGTTAAAAGAACTCTTGATAAGGTCGGGCGTGGTCCTACTGCTCGTCTGGATAGGTGAGGGCTTTAGTTTTAATACCTTGAAGGAACTTTCAGATCATGCTGTTACTTTTACCAGTAAAGGGTTTTTGAAAATAAAATATATGTATTTGATAAATTCGTTGCGGATGACTATCTATCTCATGTGTACTTACACGCCAACTGTAATGTTCAGTTGGCATGCTTTAATATCAATGCCAGCTGGCAAGGAGTTGGAGACACCTTATTCTCTCAAGGGGACGGAAGAAATGCCTCTGGATCAGGTTCGTGGCTGACGATAATTTTGTTTTTCTTTGTTTAGAGAATCCATTTTTTTGTTCTTGAACTTAAAACTTACGTTTTTTGTTGTTTCTTACCTCATTTGTTGGTTTATCATTGTTTAGTTGATTGCTCATCTAGTGTTGGCTCTTGATATGTAATACAAAAGTTTATTCTCATGATGAATAATTAATAGGTATTCCATCTTCTATGTAATACTGGTTTCTCTGAGCTTGTTTAGATATTGTCTCGTGTTTAAAAAGTTGAAGAGCTTATAAGATATTGAAAATAAGTTGGCTTATAAGATTTTAATCCTCATTTGTTTTAGGGAGTTTACGAGCTCTTTACTCATGATGTTCTTCTAAAAACACAACAATAATATATAAAGTCAAAAAAAAAAAAAAAATCGGAAGAGTTTTTTTAGTTTAAAATCAGCTTAATCAAAATTCAGATATGTATTGACTTTGAAGATTGATGTTTCTATCTCTGTAGAACACTATCGAAGCACCTAAATTCTAAGAACACTGTCCTGAACTTGGACAACAATTTCACATACGTGATGATTTAGATTTAATTTTAGATCTCATATCCGAACTAAGGCTATGCAAAATTCTCAACGAGTCTCCATTCTATTAATGAAGTGTATCATACTTCATCTTATGAAATTTTGGCGGCTATATTTCGACTTTTTGATTTGTCATGTATCTGGTTTTATTACTTTCCCGTGTAGTTTGCTTCTTGTATTATGTCTTGTAAAGCTTATCTTTTGCACTTCTTTCTCCTACTCCCGCCATCCCCAGCCCCCCCCAAAAAAAAAGAACTTTTGTGCCCCTTCGGAATCTTCTTGAAGGCATTGTAGTGAGAAGCATTCCAAAAAATCTTGAATTGTTTTCTTCTATCACCCTGCCTCAATTTACAGTGCTAGAACATTAGAGATAAGTTGCCTGTCTTACATTGTAAATCACAAATTATCACTCCAATTTTATTTTGGGAAGTCAAAAAATAAGGCCCCATTCCGCTAAATCGAACCTTTTTACCTCAGAATACCAATAATCTCCCGTAAAGTAATGATCTGGTGGAATCACACCAACTCCGAGACACTACTGTCCAGGGTAATAATGTAAAAGATACATCAATTTTTTTATTTTTGCAGCTGTTACCTAAAAGTCCGTTTGTGGTCATCTAAATGAGGTCTATAAAATTGGGATGGAGGGAGTAATTGTTAGAGCAGATTGTGTAGCACTGAAAGGATACGTTAAAATTATGACGTGCAACTTGGCAGAATCATGAAAAATTAATGTGAGAATAGCCCGTTTTCCATTATTAAATTTAATTTACAGACTCTGCTCTCAGTATCTTTTCCTATTAATGTGTTTCATGCACGCCGAAGAACAAAAGTGAAACAAGTTATTCAAACATGTCAGCTCAAATTACACTAATTTATGCATATAAGCATGACCAACTATTTTTATTTGCGTAGTGACAATCTATTGCAATTCAAAAAATAAAGTTCTCAGCTTATTGTGTTCACTATCTATTGCAGGAACTCGAAGTTGAAGGGGAGCTTCCAGAGAAGGTTGCCTGCTATCAGGGAGTCTTTTACAATTATTTCAGCATAGGTCTGAATTTTAATTTTAGTTTATTTCTCTTTGGATATGTTTATATTTTCCTGGTTGAAAAAGTAAATACGTTATGCGGACGCAGGAATGGATGCTCAAGTCGCTTATGGTTTCCACCATTTACGCAACGAAAAACCTTACCTTGCTCAGGGTCCCATCTCAAACAAGGTGCACATTTTATTAAATCTTTGATATTACATCTCAATTTTCTCGGAATCCACCGTGCTATTACTTGTTCACTTTATGCTCGACTGCCAGGACTCAGAATTATGATATTCTGATGTGTAGGATGTATGAAACCTAAATACACATCAACAACATCCTGCATCTTCAGATAGAATATCTATGTTTCCATAATTTGCTTCGAAATGTATCCTTATGAGTTGAATTCATAAGACTTAGTGTTATAAAGTTCGAGAGTTGAGGAGTAACAGAGGAAATTACGGTTGGAAAATCTGTTTCGAACTAGAAAGTTCAATTGAGGACTTCATCAATGAAGTTAATTATTTACGATTTCAGTAATTTTGGAATTGGATATCATCCTAAATTTTGATCCATGGAAAATCAAACAAGCTTAAGATTTTTGTACGTCTTGGATTTGTTTTCCTTTTCCATAGATCTATTTCCTCATCAAAATCCTGAAACCAAAAAGAGCATTATCATATTCCATTGTCATGCATCATCTCGGTAGTACCTGCAATAATTACTACTATTTATCTTATAATTTCCTTGAATTACTATATGGATAGTTTCCAATCTCATGGCGCATTGCCTTTTTAACACAGATAATCTATTCTGGATACAGCTGCACACAAGGCTGGTTCTTCACACCATGCACCAGCGATCCAGGTTTAAGGTAGATTTTTGTTTCGCACTTTCTCGAATAATAAGTTTTCGTATTGCCTGGCGTACTCCCCTTTATGGAATCTTTACCATGCATGTTGTTGAGTATCATATGTTTCTTTTAGTAAATTAACTCGTCATCTTGGATACTTATGACTCTGGTTTAGTTATTAAAAACTCTATAAATGAAAATACGACCCACAGTTATTTGAATATGCGTAATATTCCATTAGTATCAGAGTAAGTTTGTTATTTATTATTGTTTTTATTCTAGATGCTTGTACATCCGTGTAATGTAGTACTCTCTATCAAATTTCTCTTAGTTGACAAACATCTTTTTCATAGTCGGAGCGATTTTCGTTCTTTACTCCTTATAGTGACTAATCATCTGGCTATACATTTTCATATTGTTGTTGTGCAGGTCTTTGAAGAACATCTTGAGGATATACATTAAAAAGGTTAATTGTTCAAAGTGGGAGCAAATCCCTGTCCCATCGAGGTTGATTTCATTTTCTTGATTATTTTTATTGCATCTGTATTCGTGATTGTTACTATTGACTATTCCCGCAAATTAAGTTGAATAACTGCGACCTGAATGCTACATTCATACATTTTTTTTTCTCTTCTTTCTTTAAAGATTTGATTACGATATATTTTTCTTTAATTGACATGAATTTCATGAATCGTCCAGTGTGAGATCCATCGTTGTTCTTAATCTTCCTAGCTATGGAAGTGGAAGAAATCCATGGGGCAATTTGAAGCCAGATTATCTAGAGAAGGTATTTAGATTGTTCACACCATACAAAATCTTTTTAACATCATGCATGGTATTTTATCTATTAGTTAATGATCTTCTTATCCCTAAATTGTTTTATTATTCGATTCTTCCTAACCACTTAAATAAACTAAATCATAACAAAATTTTACGGCTCATAAGCTAATACAAATTTTATTTTATCCGTTTCTTTTTGCAGAGAGGATTTGTTGAAGCCCACGCAGATGATGGCTTCATAGAGATCTTCGGTCTGAAACAAGGATGGCATGCTTCAATGGTTATGGCCGAGCTAATATCAGCGAAACACATAGCCCAGGTAGTACTTTAGCAGTTTGAATCAAACTATTTTATTTACCGTAAACGCATGCAATTTTCAATATATACCGGTTAGTTATATTCTTTGTTTATTTGATATTTAATTTAAACAAACTCCACTATATATACCAGGCGTCAGCTATTCGGTTTGAGCTTAGAGGAGGAGAATGGGATAAGGCTTATTTGCAAATGGATGGCGAACCATGGAAACAACCCATGGATAAGGAGTTCTCGACGTTTGTGGAAATTAAGCGGGTTCCACATCAGTCCATTATGGTTAGAGCCGAATAGTCTCGACTACCTTGTTTGTATTCTATGTAAAGCATTTTCCCTTACGGAGAATGATTCTGGTAAATTATATTTCTTGCTGTAACGAATGCTTCAACATCAAGTTATTATATTGTACATATTCTTTTTCGGCGCTTTGTATCTAATCCATTTTTGAAGAGTAAATTACTTGGTCTGACGCCCGAACTGGTGGTAGATTATGTATTACTGGTTTTATTTGTATACGAAATGTATTCTTGTATGCCTACTTTTGGCTGTTGAATATGTTATTAAAGTTAATATTATACTTTTTGATGTGAACAAAGAATCTGAAAATTTGCTGCATCAAATAACTTTACTGCATGTACATATTTTCTCCATAAATTTCCAGCATAAGATAGTTTATGTATGAAAATTAATTATACTAGCGGAAAGGCCACGGATTTTCGGCTATTTACTAACCCAAGATATAACATATAGATTACAAGGTGGAATGTTGAATTGAAATAAAAGATCTTAATTGCTACTCGACATAATACTTAGATCTTAAACTTAACCATACAAACAAATACTTTATATGAAAATTTCATCGATCCATGATTCAATTGGGTACTAGTAATTTCTCTCTCGAAGATTTTTCAATTCTCACCCATCTTCCGGAGCAGTAATAACCTCGTCATTCATGCCTATTTCAATCTCTTCACCTTCTTGTTCAGATATTTCTTCGATAAGTTGTGCATCTCCGCCTTCTTGAGGAGCATTGTCTTGAGTGAATTCATGACTTTCATCACCATCATCACGTATTGTCGAGTCTTCACCAACACTAGTGCCCTCCACAGCATGAACTTGTGGAGACTTAGAACGAATGCGATTCTGGATGAAATGGCCTATCATATCAGTTAATTTCTGTCCTATAGATGTCTCTGAGCAGAATAGAGCCAATAGAGTTAATGATCCTACGATAAGGAAGAGGCCTGCGAATTCGTGCAAACTAAGGCTGGAGGTCCCTTGTGAGATTACTGAGGAAAGGGGGTCTTGTGAAGAATATCCGGGTCCAAAATTTTTTCGTTCAAAAATATTCATTTCTGGACTTTGCGTCACATTTAGGATAGCTCTTGAGAAATACGTAACTAAAGGAGAGCCAAGTGGAAAAGCCTGAATAAATAACAATAAAAATGTTTCCATCAGAACTAAACTTCACGCGAAACAAATATTTACTGCTACATGGGATCAATCGTATAAACGAGAGAATTTAATTAGGAATTAGGATATCAAATTAGTATTACTTGGCAGACAGGGCAAAAATTGGTTCTACCTAAACCTTAGATGTCTTCATTATCCATCATTTCGAAGATTTATAATTGAGAATAGATAATCCTCTCATATATATATATATATATATATATTCTTGCCCAAATGTTACCTACCTAAAACTTGCGGAATAGAGACCACATGTAATTTTTCAAAAGAGGAGTACTCAAACTAAGTTGGCTAATAGGAAACTTACAAAGCCAAAACCACTTGTCCTGTATGTTGGTCCAACCATTTTGTACTGGAATTGATATTTGTTCATGAAAAGCTTCAAGTAAGGAATCTCATCAAATATGGCATCTATCCCTCCATTTTTGCTTCCTAAAGACATAGCATCGTGGTATTCTTCAACTGAAGCGTAACTCTTGAGCCTCAATGCACTAATATGTAATTCTTCGGTTAGAAATTGGTGCATGAAGGAACCTTCTTGGAAACCCACATTGTAATTATCAGAAAATGCGAACTTTAATTGATCAACAGTAAGGATGGCTGATAAGTTGGCAGTGAAGCTCTGCATTAGTATGAATGCCATGAACAACCAACACACTAATACGAAAACTGACCAGTTATTCGTGACCATATTTCCTGTCAAGAACAATAGAAAATGAATGAGCTGATGAAAAGGCAGAAGTTTGTGTTTGATCAGAAATTTTACGGAATTGCTGTTGAAAAAACATATAATTTTTTTTGTTTGGTATATTTGGTTTCCAATCTAGATTTCCTGTTATACAATGGTGTAGCATTTTCTGTTACATCCACAAATATGCCATAAGTGTATGCATGAGCAATTAGTATGTGGATAAGAAATAAATTGTGATACAGAATGAAAATTTGAAATTCCTCTCATTAAATTCCAACTACCTGTGTATACACATCTTAACCATATATATATACACGCGTGTAATATGAAGTGTTACACTATTATGTAACAAAGGATTTGGATTGCTATTTTTCTATATTCAATTACCATAAAGCTTGAAGGGTTCGAAAATAAGTAGAAACATTACTTTCTTGGAAAGCATGAACTGTTATAGGAGACCAACAAATCATTCCAAGTCGCTCATTGCGTGGCCTAATTGATTCTCCCGTAGTGTTAGTTACTCGACTTTCCAATATATGTAGAACTACTCCCATCAAAATGCATGCCACAATAATTACCAGCCAAAGTTCCCATCTCAAAGGTTTAATAAAAATCCACATGTCGAATGGTTTTTGATTTTTAACGACTAAAGCAACATTTGATTCGGAATATGGTAATGAAAAGTCAACATATGCTAGTCTTGGAGCCCAAATTGTTAGATCTGCCACTATTATATCAAAATCCTATAGTGACAAGGCAAAAAATAAATTGAATTAGAAAAGGTGCCACAACTCTTTATATAAAAAATTGGATAAAAATGATTCAAAGGTTCAATTACCTGAATCTTCTCTTGAATATCGTGGTAACTCACATTAGTCGCTGTAGTACTATGAATAGAAATTTTATGAAATTCAAGATCTATGTGGAAAGGGAGCACCTTCAAGGTAGCCATGAAAATATCTATTGAAAATCCAGTTGCACTCGTATGATTTGTTGTAGGATCGAAAGTCACTTTAAGAAATTCCAGGAATCCTCGTTTGTCAGGAACTGCAACTCTGAGTTTCCCAGTTGCAGGGATAGCCCGACCATTTGGTCGTGTAACAGAATCTCCAGGCCACACGACATTTTTTAGTTCTTTTGTTGACGTTGAGTATGTTGTTTCACCAATTGAATCCAATTCTCTCGTTATTCCTTTGTCTTGTGTCCAAAAACCTATAACTTTCTCCCCAGTTCCAATCACATTGAATATCTCAAATGTTGATGTCTTCAATCTCCCATCAACCAATTGAAAGTCTCCACTTAAGCCTCTAAATTTTGTGTTAGACAATTCATGTAAAAGTCTGTTGCCGAATGTAGAGACACTCGAATTAGTTTTATCCGTTATATTTTCAGGTGTGTTGACAACGTGTACAGTATAATTTACTGGTACAATCTTCTCAACTGCAATTGCTAATGCAGTGACTGCATCATACACTTGCAAACCATAAACATTTAATTCCATAATTGGACCTGCATTGTTCTTCATAATCATATTTCTTTTCCACCTGTGTTCGAAACTTTCAAGTTCCTTTGAACGCGGTACATAAGGCCTTATGCCCAGAACTCCTTCCATTGAATCACGGGTGACAAAATCCACGGAATTCATGAAGTTGGATAAACTATCAGTGGTAATCCATACATACCCGTCCCTCATAACTCCTGCGCGTTTTGCAAGATTGAACAACCTATAACCAAGTGAACGATTCATGTGCACCAAGAATACCTTCGTTTTCTTTGTTCTTATTTTGTCCAATTCTTTTATTAGAAGATCGTTCCCAGCTGATTTTTGGATAGGGGTCATATATGCTAGTCCAATTTCTACCTCCTGGAATGCCTTATTCAGATGAGAAAGAAATTGGTTTCCATTATTTGTGTCTTCATACAAAACAACAACCTCAGGCCACTCAAATCCTTGGCAGATGGCTGCTAGAGCCTGCGCCTGAGTTGCATCATCTGTTGTAGTCCTAACAAAATAGCTATCCTCTGTATAGGACAGAGCCGAACTTCTTGCGGTAAAGGAAAGAATTGGTACATGAAATGTTTGCCCCACTTCTACAAAGAATGATTCTTCTGGTGATCCCAGTGGCCCAAGAATTCCATGCACTTTCTCATATTTCAATAACTCTAAAACTGCATGCCAATTCAAACATAAGTTTGCCATCCAAACTTGTGTTTATTTACAGTCATGTAAAGATTGAGTGAGATTTATAGTACTTGAAAACTACCGTGGGACATATAATGTACATGAGAGATGCTACTTTCATGTGTTAATAACATAACAATTTGTTTAAACTTACTCTTCACTGATGAGGTGGGTATCTTCCATTTTGTAGTTCTCAAATAAATCACATACTTATACTCTACGTGTTATATAATACCATACACTCGGTTTTCGACAAAATAGCTAACTATGCTTTTCTTCATGTTGTATAATACCATACACTCCATTTGCGAGATGGACTTTTGAAAATATTTAACAAATAAAAAACCAAATCCGTTGTTAATGATTTTTATAAATTAAAAATAATAAAAAAGTTTATCTAATGCACATTTGTTTTATAGTATATGCTGAAACTGTTTCAAATGAGGCCTTCATGATGTAAATGGTATTTTGGAAATCGTAACCTAAGGGCCCGATTGGATGAATGTCTATTTCCAATTTCTCATTTTTCATAGATAAAGTAAGAGAAATTATTTTTAAGGAAATAGAAATATGAGAGAGGAAGTGTGTTTGGATGAGTTTTTTTGATAGAAAAAAGTGTAATGATTAAGTGTGATGTGATATGTTTTTTTTGTAAGAAAAAATATTTTTTTGTGGGAAATTGGTATGGATGAGTTTTGTTTTTGTAAGAATATTTAACCTATTTAAGCTAAACTCATCGAGTAAGGCATCCAAAAATATGCAAAGTGGATCTTATTTCGTAGCTTACATCATTTCAAATAAAGATATGTGATTATTTTGATGATTATATCAAGATATTGGCGGATAAAGTACTTTTAATTATTGGGTAAACTGTCTAATCATGAATAGTAAAATTCTGAATTTCTGAGAAAAATTTGAGAGAAATGTCAAGTAAATCCATTTCTCAAAAAAAATTGAGATTTTTTTCTGAGAAATTATGTGTAGTATTTCTTTGGAATATTTTTGAAAGATGTCAAACATATGCATTTTTGATGAAAAAAATCTCTGAGAAATCGAGAAATGGAAAACAGCATCCCATCCAATCAGGGCCTAAGTTCATCTTTGGATGAATTTTAGTATTTTATTTATTTTTATTAAGTTAGAGTCTTATTTAATATACATTTAACGAATCCTGTAGGATTCAATTTAGCTTATATTGAATTCATATGTACTTTAGAGTTAGATTAGGAGAATTTCAATTCTTCTAAAATTTTGAAAGATATCTATATATAATTAACCACAACTGTTGAGGCTATCAAAGTAAGTGCATATATGGATAGCCTAATTGAACTCAATTTTTTCACACAAGTAATTACTATATATTCTTCTTTTAAAATGGATAAAAGTGGTTATAAATCTTTATCTAAAATTGTCAAATTTAAAAATTCAAAATAAGACAATTACCAACATAATTTGAATTCAAATAAAATCGATTTTTTCTCTATTTATTAACTATAGTTGTCAATCATTTACTTTTAAATATTTTTTTCTAAGTTCATCAATCATGTATTTTATTTTTAAAATTAATTAATATGATTTAATACTCCTATAAAAATGTTATAATGCTAATCAAGAAAATTGAGTAAATTTTTAAAATTTTGCAGATTATATATAAATAAGTTATGTAGTGATATATATTATATATGTGTATATACAACTTGTTTATATTAATATATAATAATAGTTTTCTTAGGTCATGGATTATTAGTATTTTTGAAAGAAACTGTTGCATCCTTTTCGGCATATGGAAGATTTATTTTCATGTGTAAGTTTCAAATGTTGGATAATATAATATTTTTCTAGTATTAATGTTAATTTAGGTTTCTTTATGTTTTCTTGTATTTATCTTTTTCTTGTTTATAGTTAGGTTTTCTTGTTTACTAAGTAAATGCATTTCTATTAATATGTTACCCAGTAATATAAGTTCCTTACGGGGTTTTCTCTAATCTAACATGGTATCAGAGCCATGACTTCAAGTCATGGTCTCTCGATCTCTCGCTTCCACCGCCATCCTCAAGTCATCGTCCTCGTCTTGCGTACCTTATCTAGTTTAGTTTTTCTTTATCTAATTTTTTTTATCCTTTGGCCGCCGCAGTCACCTTTGGCCGCCGCTACCTCTCTTTCTTTATCTTTTGCCACCGCCACCTATGGCCGCCGCAATCTCTTTTTTATTTTATGTCTCTGCCGCCACTCACCCTTGGATAACGAGGACTTGGAGTCGCCGCCTTTTTATTTTATGTCTCCGTTGCTCACCATTGGAAATGAGCACTTGGAGCTACCGCCTTTTTATTCTATGTCGCCGCCTTCTCTCGGTCACGGGCTGCCGCACTTAGCCGCCGCCGCTTTTAGTTTTGTTAGTTGCTGCAGCTCACCCTTTGAAAATAAGGACTTATAGCCGCTGCCGCCGCCTCCTCTTAAGGCCGCCGCCTTTAATATTTGTCGCCGTCTTTGTCTCAAATTCTCTATTACCGGATTTCATTGGTCCAGTCTCAACGTTCAAAACTCTCACGTTTCGACTGCGGGGGAGTGTTAGATAATATAATATCTTTCTAGTATTAATGTTAATTTAGGTTTCTTTATGTTTTCTTGTATTTATCTTTTTCTTGTTTATAGTTAGGTTTTCTTGTTTACTAAGTACATGTATCTCTATTAATATGTTACTCAGTAATACATGTTCCTTACGGGGTTTTCTCTAATATAACAGCAAAGACATGTTTCTTCAAATAGTTACCTTAAAATCTATAACTTCCTCTACGTTACGAAGAGGTGGTTGGGTAGGGATGAGGGGCTCACATGCCGTGTGACTCAGCGGTTTCCTGTAGAGGAATGGTTAGGAAAGGGGAAGATGGGGTTAGGGGAGGCTTGTGGTGGGCGATTGGGTTGCGGGGCATTGCTGGATTTGGCACGGATACGTTGCGGTCATGAAAAGGGTGGTGCTTCTCTTTGAATGGTCGGACCGGGGATGGTGGGTGAGAGAGGAAAAGATGGAAGAAATAAAGAAAATACCAAGAATTAAATAAAAATAAAAATATTTACTTATTTTAAACCTCTATGAATCAATATTTGAAATGTTGAATATATTTATTCAAGATATCAATGGGTAAATTTGACCAGACCCGAACCCAAGCCCGGGATTTTGGTTGAGGCCTAGACCTAAACCCTAACATTGAGCTTGGGCACAGATGTTGGGAAAGTGCCCTCGATGCCAACAAAGAGATTAGAATATAAGGCACTAGTTTACATTGCACAACCCTTAACTAATAGAAAGACATTTAATATATTGTTCATATTAGTCTTAATTGCATCTATAAGACTTGAATGAATAATAAGTCCATGTGAATCAAAGCAGAACTTCCACTCCTTATAGTAGTTAAGGAGAAATGCACTGGAAAATTTGGTACTTGATCACTTAAATGGTTCGCAAGTCAGAAAATTTCAATTGGGCATTGAGATTCATTTGGACTTGTATGACACATGCTCTGACAAGAAGTGTCAGTCGGACACTATGGGATAGTGGGAGTTTATGTTATCGATACATTGATGGGATTAATGTATTCGAACACAACTCATAGTAATCCGATCACATGGGTTTTTACTCATTGACTATCAATGACTGGATTACTGATTATGATAGTATGCGTGAGCTTGAGACCTGAGTAATCACGTTGAAGATGTGCTTGTGACGTCAAGTCTATCATTAAAATAGTTAAATCCAATTCACCCATTGGTGAGGTCAACCTCGAAGTGCGGCTTGATGGGCAAGTAGCAGTCTTAACTGATTAGCAAGAAGGAATTCACTGTCTCGAAAGTAAACGAGAAGTATCCTATGCGATCATGGGTAAATGAGATTAAAGTCTCTAGCCAGAGCTCATGAACTAACTCGTGTTTGACACGGAGGGTAGTTCTGTAATCTCATGTTACTATGATTCTTAGCATAACATCGAGTCCTGTAAGTTTGACATTCCATGACTCTCACTCGATCGGGATACGTCAGTGAAGGGCTTATACTCATATTTTAGAGGTTCGTAATGACATAGTCATTTTATACTCGGTTGGGCTACGATGTGGGGCCACGATGTTGGCTAGGTGTCACTCACATCCTTTGGTATCCTCCCATTGTCAATCGAGACGAACCTAAAGAGTCGCTCTATAAAGGAATAGACCGGAAATCGAGTTTTGTATTTGGAGGGTATTTTGGTCATTTGTCCTATGCTAGGATGAATTAATTAATTGGACGAACTAATTTAAATGGTTGTTTAATTGAATTAAACAATGGTTAATTAAATATTTAAATTGGAATATTAATTTAATGTATATTTATTTAATTGGATTAAATGTAATATAATTAAACTAAGTGGACTAAATTGATTGGGTCAATTCAGCCCACATGGCGCGTCCGATAGCCCAGTTGGGCGTGTACTGCATGGGCTTAAGTTGGAGGATTATTTAATCCTCCAACACAAGCCCTAGACAATTAATGAATTCAGTCATTCACACTAATCACAATACGAAAAATCTTCCACCAAAATACAAGACAGAAAAGATTCATATTATCTCTGCTTAGCCACCTCGAGAGACGATGATGAAGATTTCCAAAATTCTGTTCCTGCGTGAAGATCTAGAGACGGGATAATTGGACCGTTAAAGATACGCGATAATTAATAGAACTCGAAAAATGTAAGTTTTTCTTGTTCTTCGTTTTATGTTAAAATCAACGAAAATCCATATATTGATCTTGGCTTTTGGGAATCCGAATATGTTTTAATTTCCGCTGCGCATGATACCAAGATTCCCAATAGTAATATCAGAGCCAAATTTGTTGGGTTCGTTGATTTATTTACGCGATTATGCATGTTTATGAGTTGATTCATGTTTATCGCGTAATTATTGGTTTTGAATCAATATTTTTTCGGTTGCCTACCACATTATACCGGGCATTGTCGAACTAATCTGTTGGTCGACCCGGGTCGCACACCTGGCCTGGTGGGTGAGTCTCCCAACGGGGGTAACTGCGTATACAAAGAATCGAATTCGAGACCTTGCTTAAGCGGAATCGAGCTGCTTACCACTCGGACCAACCCCGTTGGTGTTTTGAATCAATATTATTGGATCGAAAATCTGAATTAAAATCTGGGCTGAAAAATCGAGATGATATTTGGAATCTGAAATTTGGAATTTGCAATTCTGTTCATACATCTGGGGATTTATCTGATTTACAAATCTGAATTTTTTTTGTATTTCTGGAAACTTGATTGTTTCTGGATTGAAAGATCCCGTCGGCCCCTGTGCACAAAACGGCTAAAATTGCCGGCGAATTGTCGGACCTAATCTGGGATTCCGTAGGTGGGATTTGAGCCGCTGTTTTTGTCGCAAAGGCCGCCGTCGAAATCATCGGACTTGGCTGTTCAAGACCATGAAGATTTCAGGCTGAACGCGCTGAAACTGGCCTTGGAACATCCAGCCGCCTTGAGCCGGCGTATAAGTCGACTGAATCGACGCCGGAGATGGCGGATTTCAGCCATGGAAAGAGCGGGTTTTCGGGGCTCAAAACTTGACTGAAATCGCAGTCTATCGGTTGTTCCCGGATCAGGGTTGGTCAGAGGATTGACGGACGAAGACAGCGGCGCCGGGCCCCGCCGCCTTGATCGAAAAACTTCCGGCACGGTGCAGCTCCGGCGATGGCGGCAGGACTTGGAGGAAGGAGATGGATGATTTGGGCTAGGGCATTTGTTATGTTGGGCCGAGTCCATTACACATTAAATTGTGTATTGGGCTTGGTCCAGTATAATATTAATTAAAAGGGTGTTGGGCTTGGCCCACTTGAATTAATCAAACAAATGCCCAATCACATTTATTAATTAAAAGGGAGATGGGCTTGGCCCACTCGAATTAATTGAATAAAGGGCCAATCTGATATCTAAAGAAAAGAAGTGTTGGGCTTTGTATTTAAATAAACATGGGTTGGGTCTTTCTTCTAAATTAGAGTCTTAAATTAAAATTAAATAAAATTTAATTTATAATAAATTAAAATGGATTTGATTTATATTAAATTAAATTGGTTTTAATTTACATATCAATTCTTGATAGTTTAACCACACTAATTTGTCATAAACAATATAATACGTAGATAATCCGGTAATGACCGACCAAGAATTTATATGAATTCTCAAGTAGCTATCTTAGACAGGGAATCAATATATATTTTTAATATGTAAATATTGATAATATGAGATATGCTGATCCCGTGTTGTGACTTGAGACGTACCGTGTATATATAATATATATTATTTTTTTGATAATTACATACCGTATATGTTACTTTACATATATGATCACAACTATTTTTATTAGGAAGTTGATAGAGATACTCCACAAAATAATAGAGATACTCCACTTTGACTTTTTCCTTTGATTATTGACAATATTGCCCTGGAATTAATGAAAGAAAGAAAATTAAATGGGGTTTTGTGTGGGTGGGGGGGGGGGGGGGGGGGGGGGGGGGGTTGATATTTTTAGAGTTTGGTTCCCTCAACCCCTTTCGTCCTGACGGCTCCGTCGCTAACGGTGGACACTTCAATTATGAACTTGTCGAATAAAAATACTTGTTATTTCTTCTAGAATATGAAACTTTAACTTTTTTTTATAATCAACACCTTACATTAGTTTCACATACATTTTTTTTTTCATTTGGTCTCAATTTAAATTTTTTATTTTGTGGTAGAAAGAACTGACCGCCTATAATTTTAGACATTCTTATTTAACAATAGAAAAATCAACAAGCACCATCAGAAATCAAATAGATATTTATTATAATATCACATATAAAACAATTACAATAAAGATGAAAATAAATAAATAGAAAATTCCTTAATATATTGAAAACCGAAAAATAAAATAAAAAAGAGGTTAAACGGATCTATTATAAATCAGACAATAATATTTTATTCTTCATGATTTATTATAAGATAATACTTTTTTTTTGATAATTATTATAAGATAATACAAAAGTGTAATTTTGTCAATTACTTAAGAAAACAAATTGTGGAGTGCCAATATGAATTTTCTTTTCATTATTATATGGCTAAGTTTATTAATCTTTGTGGAAGTTATGACAACTGTGTAGACAAAATAAATTTATATCCATACGATGACAAGTAGAATATTATATTTACTATTAATTTAAGTCTTTTTATCTATATTTTGGGAATATCATATTTAATTCCAAAAATTTAATAATTGAATTAATTGATATTTAAATATGTATTTTATTGAAATATAAAATCTGTTAGAAATTTCATGTTAGATGTTTTGATGATGACAAGATAGGATTCCATGTTAGACCCCAAAAGAATGTAGGTTTGTACTTTCATAGAAATATTGTATAAGCGTTTGAAAGTTTACTTATTTTGTTAGGCCTGTAATTTTTATCTTTATAGATTTTAGACTAAGTATTTAATACCAAGTCACTGATAGAATTCTGAGTGAGTCTATCAAGGATGAAGTTGAAGATCAGCGTCTGAAGTCAAGAGAAGATAAAGATTTGCTTTGAGCGTCTGTCAAACGCTAAAAGACTACTTCAGGATTTCTGATTCAAGCGCTCGGCTGATTCAAGCGCTCGGCTGAATCAAGCGCTCGGAGATTTCAAGCGCTCGGCTGATTCAAGCGCTCGGAGATTTCAAGCGCTCGACTGATTCAAGCGCTCGGCTGATTCAAGCGCTCGGCTGTTTCAAGCGCTCGGCTGATTCAAGCGTCTGAGCGACTGAAGCGTCCAGCTTTCAAATTCACCTGAAGGATAAAACCCAAGTTATCAAGGACTTAAATGCAATCACCAACGGATATTTATTTCCAACGAGAAATAAATTCAAAATGCATTAAATGCTTGATAAGTGCATTAAATGTAAATAGACAGTATAACTTGTGGACAAGCCACCTTTTTTGACTAGACTGTCAGCTTTTCAGAATTCAAACTTGCTCCTGTCCAATTGGAATCAGCAGAAATTAAGGAATGTCAGAAAAGGGACTATTTGAAGCTCTGTGTGAGAGACACGCGCCTGATTGTGTCCAACGGACAAATCCCAAGAATCTCTATAAATAGTACACTTCAGCAAAACCTTAGAGAGTGAGAAGAGAGAGAAACTTTGCTGAAATAATTTGAGAGAAAAGCTTGCAAACTCCATAGCCAAAATCCATCAAGCTTCTCAAATACATTCCAGACAGTCACTAGATATCTCAAACCTCTTCCAAAGAAGAAACCTAAATTTTTACTGAGATATCACAAGTTGTTTGAACTTCCCAACATCAAACAAACCTGTTACAATAAACCCTCAACACCTTTCATCTGAGTGAGAAAGAATGTTGACTTCCACAAACAGTATTTTTGAGTAAGAGAAGCTTGTTGAAGAAAGGTCTTTATTGGAGCTGAAGTCTGTGTGATCAAGGAGCTCAAGGCCATCTTGGAAAAGATTTTTATTGGAGCTGAAATCTGTGTGATCAAGGAGCTTGAGATCACCTTTCCAGAAGCAAAGAATTGAAGTGGCTTACAGCAGAAATCTGTGTGACCAAGGAGCTCAAGTTATCCATATCCATCTCTTCCTGTTTCCCTATTTTGTAGAAGTCTCTATGTGATTCTTCGAGAATCAATTTAGTGGATTGCCTCCAAGTGATCAAGGAGAAGAAGGACGTAGTTGGGATTACATCACCCAACGAACCTTACAATTATTGTGTCATTTATTTTATTGTCTCATATTCTTCACTTTATATTAGTCTGAAAAAGACAAGTAAAATTGCAAAGCGACTAATTTAACTAAAAGGAACGCTAAACATTATTTCCGCTGTGCTAACCCTGATTAAGCGATCTAAGTGTTGCCCTACTTTGGTAAACTGCTGAAATCACTAAGTCTAAGTTAACTATTCTGAAGCGTCTGACCCAAGCGCTCAGTTTTCCAAGCGTTCAAATTTCTAAAGTGATACGAAAATTTGTGAAGTCGAAAAAGATTTCAGGGTCTATTCAACCCCCCCCTTCTAGACCCTTTCGTATGCCACTTGGGACCATCAAAATCCCACCAAGTGTCAAATTGAGGTGTTGCAACTAATTAAATCATGTCTTGCAAATAAGAAGTCAAGAATCAATCAAATTGCGCGAAGTGGATATGTGGACAAATCAAATGATCTTTAAATCATTGGTATTAAAGAGATAACACCAATGGAGTTTATCTTTTTCATATGTGAGCCAATGAAATTGCGCCAAAATAGCAAATGTTCTTTTGATAAATATAAATATTAAAGAGATAACTATCGAAAAAGTTCAAGTGATTTATGACTCCTCCATCCAATACCTATATCAGAGAAACCATGGGAGCTCATAATCAACATGCAAAAGTTCATATCCAAACCAAAATGCAATTAAGCAAACTTGGAAGAAGCCCTAGCTTATGCCAAGCGGTGGGCCTCCCTTCTAGGCATCCCAAAACAGGAAGGCTGCTCCCGTTTGTAGCGATGGCGCCCGACGAGTAGCCCTGATGGCTGCTCGTGATTTGGCGCACAGCACCAGTGCTGTTTGCGCCAGATCGCAACAGCGATCTCGGCTGTTCGCCGTCTCGAATGGCAGCGCCTCTGTTTCGACAGCGACGCATGGCTTTCGAGCCATGCGATTTCAATCCTTTTTTTTTAATTCAAAACCACAAAAACACAGCCATATATTCTCAGATTAAGATCAATCAACAGATCCAAAAATCAATCAGAAAATCCAATATATATGAATATGCTAAAAACAAATTTAAAGCATATAATCACCAAAAAAAATCCGAGCCATGTCAAACCTTGGCTCTGATACCACTGTTAGGAATCGACCCTGGGGATGCTCACAGCGAAAATGAAAAACAATTAAAACGCATCCCCTAAATACAAATAGGTTGATATGGTATAATCGGATTCATCAAAATAACAAGAAAGGATTATTTGTGTTTACCTTGTTGAAGAAACTTTACAAATAAATCCCGCTTCCAGTGCCTGAATTGGCTCCTCTAATTGTATCCACACCTTAACTTGTACCCTTGTCTTCTTCTATCAGTGTTAGCCTAGAAGATGACAAACTTTTGGCTTATTGAGTGAAAGGTAGGATATCTTGTTTTCAATAAAAAAAGAAGAAGAGAAAAATTCTTCTCCTCTTCGAGCAAGGGAGGCGTGTAGAATAAAGTGGAGGATGGAATCTCTTCCCCTTAAGGTGGCCGTCCACTAGGTCTTCCCATGACCTAGTGGGCCCTGGTCATCTTTTTCTCTTCTAATTCAAATTGGGCCCAAATCAATTTAATTTACACAAGTTCATTGACTTTATTAAATAAACTATAACTTATTCAATTAATTAAGTCCAACTTAATGAATTCTTTCTTATTTAATTAATTATTTCACTAATTAATTTGTCTTCCACTTAATTTAATATTCGATTAAATTAGAGACTATAATTAATTAAGACCATTTAATTAGTTTTAATCCTTTCCTAAATTAGTTAATTTCTCCGTTAATTCTCATAGAATTAACTTAACCAATAGGTACTACACTAAGTTAAGTGTGTGACCCCTTATGCTCATTAACAAGCTAGCAATGAGTCCTTTTCCATAGGCTAGATTAATTATCTAAATAATTAATTGGACTTTGAATTAATTTTACCATAGTAATCCAAAGCGCCCATTGTTCATGGATCGATGTCTAGCAACATTACCTCGATTTCCTAGATGCTAATGATAGAAAGCAAAATCTATCCAGGTTACGCTCTTCACGTGAGTTGAATCTGTTCATCTTTTTCCCGTCTATGGTCTAGGGTTTGGCGACTTTCGAAACCCTAATAACCTTAGAAGCTACGACTGGGTTGTGACATCTAATGATCCAGTCTTATAAACAGGGATTACCAATCCCTCTTATAAGTCCCCTGCTCTAATCAGAGGCTTTTATCGCTCATTTATGTTCTCGCAACAACATAGAAAATACCGGGTGTCTCACCCTGGATGAATACCATATCCAATGTCACCTGATCCGCTATCCTACCAAACTATACCTAACGTGCGCCGCCGTATAACTCTCCTGGAGTGAATGCGCACATCAAATCATAGTGGGTAATACCCTTCCAAGAAATGACATTGCAGGTCCAAGGATTAATCTCACACTATGAAACCGAAGGACTCCAAGTTCGACACAAAACCAACAAGGTGTCCTTGTGGATTCGTTCAATTCCATACTCTCCCTAAGTATGAATCTCTGTACATGCATTGACCTGGTGGGTCATTGTCTAAGGAACAAGACACTCTCCCATTTGAAAATGACATATACAGACAGCATTGACAAGACTACGATATTCGTTATCTCATTGTTTCTATGACTTGGAATGGAGTTTAGAATTACAGCACTTGAGAGTGTTCCATAGTCCGACTACTCCTTTATTGAATCCACGGGATCTTTATCTATATCATAAAAGCAATTAGGATAACAATGACAAAAGAAGTTATATATTCATAAAACAATACTGTCATAGTATTTACAAACTTGCAAGCAAGCCAATCAATGGCTCGCGGGCACCTAACACTATCATTATCTCTATATTTCGTTTAGATATTTTGCGGAACAGTATGTTTTTTAATTGTTTATATTTATGAATTGCCTCTGTTTTAATGACTATGTTTAAGGTTTGTTTGGCCAAACAGTGTTTTCTAATTTATTATATGAGGTGTTGACTTGCAAGAAAAATGTTTTAATGTCAAAGTTCATTTTTTGATTTGTACTATATTAAGTGTAGCCATGTATGTGTTGTGTGTATGCTTTGAGAAATCAGCAGAAAAGACAAAAGCTTATGCTTGCAGCAAACTAGGAATAATATTGTGGTGGTGAAGAACTCTAAGATATTCACCACCGCCTGCCCCTTCTCTCTACGTTAGATTTAATTTTAATGGCACAAGGGTAATCTGGGAATTTAATTTTATATATTATAATGTAATTTAGGATTTAAGGGCATTCTTGTCCTATTTTAATATAAAATTTGAAATTGGAGCTTCTATAGTAATTGGTGGAGTGCTAATATCATTCCCATATCCGTTTGATAATTAATGGAGACAATTGGGGGAGATAAATCAGAGTACCCAATTCGATCAGCAAAGATTAGTTCTAGCACAACTCTTATTATTAACTAAAGGACCTCGAAATATATATTCCACTCACCCAATCTTTAGATTTCTATTTATAATTAAAAAGCCCTCACCAAAAGAATCATTTACAAAAAAAGACGCATTAATATTTATATTATTACTTGAAGAGTTTGGGTCATTATATTCTTCCCCCTTACAAGATTTTTCGTCCTCAGAAACTTAGCCAATTTTAACTGTAGGAATCTAAAACTTTTCTCTATCATGACCTTTAATATCTCAAATGCTTTCGTGTTATCTATACAATGAGGTAATATGTCACCACAATATACTTGTTCCTTTTCATCAATCATCTACATGTGACATTAGTAATAGGGATAATTACACTCACACCCCCTCAATAATGGGGTAATCACCAACCTTCCCTCACTAATTGATAATTACAGACATACCCCTTCAAGGGATCTATTTGTAAGGTTTACAGGGGGTGCAATTGTAAGAATTATTATACACACAGAGGGTGCAATTGTAAGAATTGTTATACATACAAGGGGTGCAATTCTAATAAATCTTTAGCTTGAAGGGGTGTGAGTGTAATTATCAATTAGTGAGGAAAGGTTTGTGTAATTACCCCATCATTGAGGGGGTGTGAGTGTAATTATCCCATAGTAATAAGTCATTCTTTGCTAAATCCATCTCGCTTCTGTGCGCACTCTCACATATAATTAACCTGCCAATCCTTATGATTTCAATATAAGGTGTCATATCAAGTAAATAGATAATGGAATAATGACATCTAGAGTATCAAAAATGCTATTTGTCATGCCCCGTACTTGCGAACCCGTTAGACGCGAAATTGGCTCCATACCTAAAGTGTGCATCCCAAAATTCGGCTCTGAAATACTTGCCTAAAATGGTAATTCAATAGATACACATAGGTCCTTTGACCAATGCTAATAAGGAATTCAATATTTCAATCTTTATCCCATGTGGGATGTGGGGCATCACATGATGTGAGACAGAATACAACGATTTTGATCCTAGAAATTCCAAATGACTAATAATATATTTTATGAAAATTGTATATGTTTTGCTTTAGTAAAATTTTAATGTTATTTATTCATTACTTTACTTTCAAATTCTACTTGTTTTAAATTTTGCCACAGATTTTACTCATATTAATTAACAAGGCTCATTATATATACATTAATGTAAAAAATACATAGTAATGTGAATTAAAGATGCCCAAATTTTAATTTAAAATCTTTAATTATTTCTATGAATTCCATGATTTCTCTAAAATTGAAACCGAACTAAGGATATTCTCAAAATTTCTGTCAAAATTTTCGTAAATTTAACACCCCAAAATCTACAACAATACTAATATTTAATACCTTGCTTATATCCTTTGATCCGAGATCAAGGTGGTGAACCTTCATATAAACGTTATAGATATACACATCAACCTGAATGAAGGTCAAAGTGATGAGCCGGTCTTGAAACTTGCAAATTCCATATATCATTTATAATGTTTGATCCGAGATTACAGCGTCGAGCCCTCGTATTAACATTATAAAGATTCAAATATACTTTGGAGGAGATCAAAGAATTAAGCAATTACTCCAAGTTTTCTATTACCATTATTGAAGGAAGAATCAAAAGATTAGAATTAGGGGTTATACTAAATTTCTTGTTTTAATTAATAAATTTCATATAGGACCATATTTTTGTATATATTAATTTATAGGCATAAAGATTTATTGTGTACAAACTGTTTAAGTAAGTTATAGAAATATTATGTTCATTTTAAAGTAGATAAAATAAAATCACCTCACAACTGTTCAATGTTCTTTAATAAATTAAATTACTTCTCTAAAGAATTTTTCTAGCTTTCAATCAGAATATGACATGTTATCTTAGTCAAACTAGCACATTTTATTTGTACGTATTATGCAACGATGGTCTGCATATTGACAACAAGAATCAACTATTCAACCTTTTTTTTTTTTTAAGGTAACTGTAAGCATTTTATAACACCAGAAACTTCATTACATCCAAAGGCACACAGTAATGTTTATCTCAAACACACTGTGCCCAAATATAAAACATATCTACACCACCTAAAAACCACAAATTCAAACAAAGAAATTCCTCTACACTCACACTTACTGCTGTATGTGTTCTAAGTAAATTTTATCTCTATTCTTCTTCAACTTTCTATTAAACCCATTAATTCGCATAGAAGCTCCATCTTGAGCTTACTAAAAATGCTTCACAGGATTGCTCCTAACTATTCTATCCTTGTATATTTAAGATTAGGTGTAAAAATCCTGGCCATCCAAAACAATCTTGTTTTCCACACCCTCTTATAGAAATATTTTTTTCTATGCTAAATCATTTGAAATTTACCAGTTCTACACTAATACCATATATTGAAGGGAAAAATGGCTTCTTCTTTATCCTTTTTCTACTACCACAACCGGCACCACCAACCGCGGGTGCGGATTTTCTATAACACAATGTGTTACACCAATAAAACTGTACGTGACATGTGGATATTTAATATATAATTATGAAAATCAATTTTTGTATTAAATCTGATTTCTGAAAAGGAAAAAAAATTAAGTTAGCTCCAGTATAGAATCATTCCTTGCGTGGATTTTACCTATCTCCTCTTTCAATTTTTCTCCCGTCTTCGTCTCCATCTTTTCACTTGTAAGTCCTCAACTCAAACAACTCCATAATTTCTCACGTCTCATCCCCTTCCAAGCACAGGAAATTCATCCAATTCATAAGCAAAAGCTCAAATGAGGAGGGATTGGAATTTGGCAACTCATTGACAATCAAGGAGAAATACTTGCATAAATATGCTAACAGAAAGTTGCTTCTAGAAGAAATATGAACAGATGTATAATCAAACTTAATCACACAATATATGCACAATATGGAGATGCAGCCTGCATCATATATTTCACACCGGTGTTTATTTCGTGTTTTACGTTATAGATACATACCAAGTTTATATATCCTTCTTCCATTCATTTCTCTTGGAGTAGAGGATACAAAATGATAAATATTATGTTGATACCTGATTGAATTGGGTACTAGGAGTATCCCCTCCATGATTTTCTATTCTCACCCCCACATTTTGAACAACATTAGCCTCATTATTCAAGCTTGTTTCATCAGTGCCTTCTTCCTCTTCATCTTGTGCGTCTCGGTCTTGTCCAAGACGAGGATTATTGGAGTTATTTTGGATAAATTCACAGTTTCCATTCACACCATCGTGTGTCGTTGTGTCTCCTTCAATACTAGTACCCTCCATGGAATGAACTTGTGGAGTCTTAGAACGAAAGCAATTTTGGATGTAATGTCCTGTTACATCAGTGAATTTTTGTCCAATAGATGTCTCTGAGCAGAATAGAGCAAATAGAGTAAATGATCCTACGAGAAGAAAAAGGCCCGCAAATTCACGAAAAGTAAGGCTCGAGGTCCCTTGTGAGATTGTTGAAGATAGAGGGTCTTGTGAAGAATATCCAGGTCCAAAATTTTTTTCTTCAAGAGAATTCATTTCTGGACCTTGCGTAACATTCAAGATTGCCCTTGAGAAATATGCAACTAAGGGAGAGCCAATAGGGAACGCCTGAGTAAATGGAACACGGAATTTTCAATCGGAATTAAACTGCATTATAAATTGATCAGCATATTCATATTCAAGAGTCACTAACAATAACAATAACTATGTGTCATCATGCATAAGTAATTATGAAATGGGAAAACTTACAAAGCCAAGACCATCTGTCCTGTATGTTGGTCCAACTATTTTATATTTGGATCCATATCTTTTCAGGAAAAGCTTCATGTAAGGTACCTCATCAAATATGGCATCTATCCCTCCTTTTTTGCTTCCTTTAGACATAGCATGATGAAAATCTTCCAAAGATGAATAGCTCTTGAGCCTGAAGTCTTTAATATTTAGTTGATTGATCAAAAAATCTTTCATGAAGGAGCCTCGATGGTAACCCACTTTGTAATCCTCGGAAAATGCAAAATTTATTTGGTCGACAGTTAGAATCGCAGATAAGTTGGCTGTAAAGCTTTGCATCAATATGAATGCCATGAACAACCAACATACCAGTACAAAGACTGACCAATTATTTGTGACCATATTCCCTGTCAAGAACAATAGAAAATGATTTAGCTAATGAAAACACGTAAGTGTTTAACAAGTTTTGTTGAACGAAATATAAGGAATTTTTTCTTACTTGTTACACTAGGTGCGGGTAAAAGTTTTCAAGGATGAAATACAAACAAGGTGAATAGATTTTACCCCCTTCTGATATTAATCAGAGAAAGAAATAATGTCAGAGATATTTCAGCAAATTTACTACACCATTATAAATGCAGAAAATGGGCAATTATACTTATTGTTTGAATTGTGATTATGAAAAACCGTTTTAAGAAATCAGATTATGCTACGGGGTCAAAATTCAATTCATACTTATATATAAAAGTGACAAAAGCTTGTAGGTATAGCATAAGAAAGGAAATTACTTTCTGGAAAAGCAAGAATTGCAATTGGAGACCAATAAACCATTCCAGGCCGCTCAATATGTGGCCCAATTGCTTCTTCCCCAGTGTTAATCACTCGACGTTCCAATATACAAAGGACTATGGTCATTAGGATACATGCCACAATAATTGCCAGCCATAGGTCCCATCGAAGGGGCTTAGTAAAAATCCACATGTCAAGTGGCTTCCTATTTTTGACAATTAGAACGACACCCGATTCAGAATAGGGCAGTGAAAAATCAACATATGATGCCCGTGGAGCCCAAATAGTTGTATCTGCCACAACCATGTCATATTCCTATTTTGAGAAGGAAAAACAAGCAGAATGAAAAATGTATCTCAACTATTTGTTAAAGAAAAAACATGAAAGACATGATTAAAAGAATGTAAATACCTCAGGAATCTTCCGAAGCATGCTGTCATAACTCCAATTACTGTTCGTGCTATCATTATAATATATGAACTCGTAGTTGAGAGGGAAGGGTAGTGCCTTCCTTGCTGCAAAGAAGATATCTATTGAAAATCCAGTTGCATTTACACGCTTTGATGTAGGATCAATCACTGTATTAACAAATTCTTTAAATGCAGGATTCCAGGGAATTCCAACCCGGAGTTTTCCATTTGGAATGATTGCCCGACCATTTGGTTGTATTAAAGAATCACCTGGCCAAATAATATTTTTGAGTTCTTTTGTTGAATTTGACTGTGTTGGTTCACCAAATGTACCTAATTCCCTTATTATTCCTTTGTCTGGAGTCCAAAATCCAACCCTTCTCTCTCCAGTACCGACTACATTGAACATCTCATATGTCGAAGGCTTCAATTTTCCATCAACTAGTTCAAAGTCTCCACTCAAGCCTCTGAATTTTGTGCCTGATAACTCACTAAGAAGTCTTGGACCAAATGATGTGATTCTCAAACCTGTATTATACATTCCATTTGGGGTTGTGTTTGTGTATAATAAGCTCGAATTTAAAGGTCCAATATTCTCTACTGCCGTAGCTAATGCAGTTATCGTATCATATGCCCATAAACCATAGACATTCAACTCCATGATTCTAGTTGTAGTCTTCCTCGAGACAATATTTCGTTCCCACTTTTTCTTGAAACTTTCTAGTTTTTTTGAGGCAAACACATACGGCCTTATGCCTATGACTCCATCCATTGAATCACTAGTGGTTGAATCACTAGGATTTAGGAAGATGGATAAATTATCAGCGATGATCCATGCATACCCTTCACTCATCATCCCTGTCGTACTAGCAAGAGCAAATAACCTGTGCCCCAACAAAGGGTTCATGTGGACCAGAAATACCCTCGTTTGTTTTGTGGTTAACTTTTTGAGTTCTTTCAATACATAACTATTACTAGCCGAGGAGGGGACCGCAGTGATATATGTAAGTTTAATGTCCAGATCGTGTAATTCCTTATTCACTCGAGAGACAAATTGATTGCTAGATTCAATATCTTCATACAAAATTACAACTTCAGGCCATTGAAATCTTTGACAAAGAGCTGCAAGAGCTTGTGCTTGAACTACATCATCCAGTGTTGTCCTGACAAAGTAACGGTTGTCTACGTAGGCTAAGGTAGCGCTTCTTAATGTGAAGGAAATAATTGGAACGCGAACCTTTTCCCCGATTGCTGCAAGAAATGTTTCTTCTATTGATCCTTGAGGAGCTAAAACCCCAAGCACTCCATGGTTCAATAACTCTAGAACTGCACGATACGTATGTTAACTATTATAATTTCACTATATATCACAGCTCTTTAACAAGTTAGCATTTCTTTGCAATTATTTCAAAAATTAAATAAACTCGTCTCACTAAGTTAACAAATTCTAAGCTATCAGAAAATATTACGCTCTTTAACATTATTTTTATTTTGTAAAGAAGGGTAATAACATCAAATATTCTTCTTTCGAAAATGGCAAAGTATTTATTATCACATTCACATGGTTTTTAAATCTAGGCAATATATTTAATATATATTGTGCCCTTCTTCAGTTATTGCAAGTGGAAAAGCATTTCTTTGTCTGGTCTATATATCAGATCCATGGTTACAAAAGCCACACATGCATCCACAAAAGGAAAACTATTTGATTACAACCAAATTCTTTTTCATTCTTTGGTAAAATGACCTGACCACTTGATTTTCAATAGTAATTTGAACTTCATCATTTTGTAAGTAATGATTTGAATTCGATAAGATTTTATTAATTAGTTGTTTGTATATTCTTCAAAAGCGTAATACCTATAAACTTGAAAAGACCTGGATGAGTTCTATTTCATTTTACGCCTACCCCATTTTCAGATATTATTGAAATGCACGTGCATTGCTCGTGAACATTTCTCGATTTGTGCGTGTCATCATTGCTCGTGAACAATTACTACTTTTCTTTTCGAAATATATTGAAGCTTAAGGAGCATGCTTTTAAATTATACAAAACTTAATCACTAATGTTTTCAAACTCTTAGATTAAGTGCTTATTAGATTATAATTTAAATTAATCTATTTGGAAGTGTTTTCAAATTTAAATTGTGATTTTGATTCTCTTAATTTAAGCGATAATAATCTATTATCTCTAAACTGGTAAATGGGTGCTTAAAATTGATTATGGTAGTTTGTAATTAAAATAATTTTATTTTAGGGCTTCGTTTGGTTGGGGTTTATAGAGGTGATATATCAATTATCACTCCTAATTTTCAGTTTGGTTCAATAAGCTCGGCCTATGATACATAATAGGCCCGATTTTTTATCACACTTATTCTAGGATACTGGATACCACCTGGTAGGTGGTATCCATTATCACGAGATTATATCCAAACCTCTTTAGACATAGTAATTACTAGTTTACCCCCATAATAAAAAAATACATAACCTAGTTTCTTTGGTATTAAACCATGTTCATGCAAAGTAAAATATATTTTTTATAATTCATTGATTTTATTACAATACTGGAGATAATTTTATTTGATTTATAAACCGTAGATAGAATTACTTTCTAATCATATTCTAGGGTTAGAATCAATTTTGAAAGATAAAATTGTGCTTACCATGGGAAGATAATGAATATTTTTTTAAATTGATTTCTTCCTAAAATGAAGCAAGGGGAAGATTGAAGAATAAAAGGTTGAATTATATTTTATTTTTTAGATTTGTGAAAAGTGAGAAGATGACTTATTGTTATATGTTGAATATGGTATTCCAAGTCTCTCTTGCCTTGCTGTTATGTAAAAAAAAAAAAAAAGGAAAAATTACTAAAACCCCCTTAAAATAAATTTGTATATCCAAAAAACTCATGAAAATATTTTTCAATCTAAAAAACCCACTCCACAAACTTTTCATTCAAAAAACCTCAAAAGTTAAGATTAAGATCATTTTTGACTAAACTACCCTGAATTTTCTTTTTGTTTTAAAATTTTTAAATTGTTAAGTTGAATAATACAAATTATTATTTTTAGTATTAAATATTTTCAATACTTTTATATAATTTATTTTTTATTTTACTATGATAATTATCTAAAAATATATATTTTTCAAATTTTTTTAAGAAAATTAAGAATCTGAAAAAATTTAATAAAATTATATTTAGTCAATTATCAATATAAAATTTCTAAATTAATAAATCTCTATACAAAACTACAGTTAATTAAATTTTTAGTTTAGAAGGCTAAGGGCAATTAAGTCCATAAATTTATTAACCCTAAATCTTGGGCTTTTTGGAATGAAAAGTTGATGAAATGGGTTTTTTGGATTGAAAAATTTTATAAAGGATTTTTTGGATATAAAAAATTATTTTGGGGTTTTTTTAGTAATTTTCCCAAAAAAAATATGGGTCATTTTGGTAATTCAAAAAAATAATAGGATATTTTAAGGTTTTTCTATTGAATCCATCCTTATATAAAATGCTAACCAAACAATTTGAAAATAAATCCTTAAGATATCAATCTTATTTATCTATGCAACCAAACAATTTTTTGGCCATTGTATCCCTCATTTTTACCATAACTATCAAGCATAATTTTATCACATTCAATCCTATGCGGGCAACCAAATGAAGCCTAGATGTATTAATCACTTTAATTGCAAACAATCATATGCATCTTTTTTTCACTTTTCACTTGTTTTTGCAAACATTACCAACTTCTGATTTTTTTTATCAATTCTAATATTTTCACATATAATCACTTTTCTATAATCATTTGAGTTTGCAAACACTACCTAAGAAATATATGAATCCTTCTAACAAAAAATTGTGACTAGCTAGACAAAATTAGTAGTATCATAAAAAAATCATTTTTACTATTAGATGGAATACAAGGGTCAAAGTCGATGGTTCCTCGTATTTCAATTAAGAATTACTTTAGTTCCTAATCTTAGATTTGCTCCAATTGAGTCTCTAACATTTTATTTGGTTTAATGCAGTCTCTTAAATCAAATTGCAGTCAATTTTTGCTGGAAAATAGGTAATATGCCCCGACATTCTTTCAGGGTCAAACGGTCAATTCAATGTTTTGAGTTCTACATTAGTCTCTTTTACATTTTCATATCTTCTCAACTTGGTCCTTATTTTGTGGTGGGATTTAAGTGACATCTATACATACATACATATACATAGAGCTTTTTTCCAAAATATTACTCTTACAAAAAATAATTCACAAACTAGTACTATTTGAAAAATATTTCCCAAACTATTATTCTTAGTGCCACATGTATTGCCATGTGTACAAAACTAATTTAGTTGGAATTTTCTTTTCTGCTTTAATGACACACATGGATTTATTAGTCATAATATTACTCTACCATTTTTAATTTTTCTCTCTCTCCAAATATTCTTTTTTTATCTATTTTTTCTTTTTCTCTTTTCTATTGCACTAATTTTTAACTATTTATAATAATTAACATAAAATCATATGTAAAATTTATATTTGCATAATTTCAAACAACACATGTAGTATTGAGAAATTTTCGTATTAAAAAATTATAAATGAATGAATTATTTTATTTATCACTTTTAAAGAATTAAACACTTGCATTGATTGTACCACTACGATTAGTCAGTATAATGTTATAAAAATAAGTTTTCTTATTGATTTACAAACTAATACTAATGTTAAACAGAAAACAAAAATTTAAGTATAATGTCCGTATTGTTGCTTATGTTTTTTTTTTTTGAACATGTCTTTGTTTTTTAATTTGAATAAAATTAAAGTTGGAGGGCATATTTTCCAACTTTCAACTTTCTTCTGAGTCGTGACTACTTTTCTTTCCCTCTTTCTATACTCGATATCTAATTTTCTTCTAAAAAATATTTACCCAGTTCATTTTCTTGCTATCAATTTGTCAATATTATGATTTTTCCAATCTCTGGTGCTCGGATTTTTGCTCTGTAAATGCACCACCAGTTTTCCAATTCGGTCAAGGAGTGGTCCCGCCATAGCGGAACCAGTGTGCGATTCGTACAATTGTACCTAGTTCATTTATTATTTTATAATATGAAAATTTCTTAATGCTATGTGTTGTTTGAAATTATCCAAACATAAATTTTATATATGACTTTAGGTTAATTATTATAAGTATTTAGATTTTTTTTGGGGTAAGTATAAGTATTTAGAAATTAGTACTAGGGTCGTTTTTCTGAAATATTGGACCGAAACTGAACCGAAAAAATTCGGTTCGTTTCGGTTAAAAATAAAAAAAAATTCAGTTCGGTTTCGATCAACCAAATTTCCTGGAAAAAAATTGGTCAAACTTGAATTTTGACTCTTGCCTTTTTTTTAATCAGGTTTCCTGTCAGAAAAAATTAATTTATTTATAAAGTGACTGAGACAATTAATCAGTCATAGAACCATACAATTCAAATGGATATCTTAAACTTAAAAAAAAATATTAGATGAAAATAATTGGATTTTAATTAGGGCTAAGTTTTTATTTTATTTTCTTTCTTTTCCTATAAATTGTCACTATGAAATACACTTTTTAAAGTTTTTGGTCTATATTATACTATATAAAAAAAATTAATTTTCGGTTAATCGAACCGAAAACCGAGTTATTCTACGAAAAAAATGGAAACAAAACCGATTTATGTTGTTTTATTTCGGTTCAACCCGAATTTTTTATTTTCAATTCAATTCGGATAGATAATCGAACTGTACACACCCCTAATTAGTGCAATAGAAAAAAGAAAAAAAATAACCAAAAAAAATAAAATTGGAGAAAGATAAAGATAATAAATGAATGGGAAATATTATAATTAGTAAATTCACGTTGGTTATTAAAGTAGGGGGAAAATAAAGAAATTTTCACTTTTAGTTTTGTACACATAGCAATACATATGGCATTAAGAGTAATAGTTTGGGAATTATTTTTCAAACAATACTAGTTTGGGAATTATTTTTTCTAAAAGTAATATTTTGGAAAAACACTCCATATACATATATATATATATATATTTATATCTATATCTATTAGTGTCACTAATTGTTACTAATGACAGCTCCAGAAAACTTATTTCTTGCTAGTTTGTTATTGTGACAAAGTAAAAATTATTTTCACTATTACATATATATGTGATTTTGCATTGTCCCCATATTTTACAACTAATGCATTGTCCCCATATTTTACCACTAATGCGATAGAAAAAAGTTTAAACGAATTACAATTATAGAAGATTATAATTACTAACCATTATTGCATTTATGTTGACATTAACTTGTTAGCAATCATGTGTTACTGATTTTCACTAGTGACGACTTAAGAAGACTGAATGTCACAAAAAATTATTATTGTGACAAAATAAAAAAATATAACTAAATACGTATATAAGTAACAGTTTCACATTATTACTTCATATGTTGTTATTAATATTACGTTTTGTTTAGTAATTTGGGTCACTTTATAGCGGACTGTCTGTAATAGAGTCGGTCTAATTTTTACTATTAGAATTATGGTGGATGAGTGAATTTCATCACTCAACCCCTATCATAGGGAAAATTATAATTTTAATATACTAATATGGCTTGCACATTTTTTTGGTACACTAATATAGGGGAGGAGGTAACAATTTGGGTTCAAATTGGTCAAAAAATTGGAAAGTCGGAGATTTTAACGTGAACCGCACGTGACTAGTAAATTTGGGGATTTTTGGTTAGTGGAAGGTAAATTGATGATGTGACATCCAACTAGACAATATATTAGTGACATGGTGACCAATTAAACAAAGTTGACAATTTTTCTCTATTAGGAAGGTTTGAACCCATGACCTTAGAGCTTAAAATAAACACTTCCACCACTCGACCACATACATGCCACAACTTGAATTAATCAGCTTTAGTTTAGTTACTTATAAAAATATTTGAATCTATGACTTATCGATATTCTTCTCCAAAGTAGTTTTATTTTTAACATAAAAACATAAGTTTTAATAATATTGTAACAAAATATATTTAAAAATTTTCAAAAAAAAATGAAATATATTAAAAATATAAATACATATAAGCATTTTAAAACAAACATATTTAAGTATTTAATGAGTTTATAAAATTAATATAAATATATATTAATTATTATTATTATTATTAATATATTTTAGTTGATAAATTTTTAGATAAACGAATCTTCTAAATATATTTATCAGTAATATTCTAAAAAGATATTATTTTTTTCAAAATAATTTATATCTAACATAACGTTTTTTTATTAGATGTTCGTATATTTTTGGATAGAATTTCTCCATCAATACAACAAACATTTATATATAACTACTTATTCAAAATATATAATATTCAAATATATTATAATTGAAATAATTGCATATTGATGATATATTTAAGATAAAATAATTATATACTCGAAATATATATTTACTCATTTCGTAAATACTTGAATTATTAATTATAGATTTTAGTGTATATAAACTGATAATAAATCTATGAAATATTAGTTATAGATATCTTTCTTCTATAAAATATTGATAATGAAATATTATTAAGCCATATGTTGAAGTAATGTTATAAGTAACTAAATCGAAGCTAATAAAAACAAGTTGTGTGATGTGGTGGAATGAAGGAAGGGTTCAATTTTAACTCAAAGGTCATGGCTTCAAATTCTCTATGTAGCAAAAAATTTCAACTTTGTTTAATCCAACTAGACAATATATTGGTGTCATATGTCACCAATTCATTGTCCACCTGACTACCACATCACCTGTTTTCTCAACAATTGTGACATTTTCCAGTAGCGACATCAGCAATTTTCGATATTTGGTGATCATGTTAGCAATTTCCCGAGAAAAATACTTAATGTGCCAATTTTTGTGTCAATATTGTAACTTAAATGCTACTCCCCATATCAGTCTACCCAAAAAAAAAATGCAAGCCACATTATTAGTGTACCAAATTGCAATCCCCCTACCATATCTATAATTATTAATTATGATTAAACCTACTCTATTACACCCAATGTTCTCAAACCCGGACAGGACCGGCCGGTTAAGCCGCGAACCGAAAACGAGGCCGGTCGGTACGCCACATTAATCAGGCAGCACAAAACCCGTTGTAAACCGGCGACCCGTACAACTCGGGCAATCGGTTCTCCAGTAGCTTTTCTTGTGGGAAAATTTTTCGGCCTTGACTCATTTTCTCACCTTCTTCATCTCGGATCAGTTTACCTGCTAATTCTTTGTCATAGACTCATAGCTAGCTTCTACTAGCCGTTTAACCATTCAATGGTTTAACCGTTCAGATCAATGACCCAATGACCCAGTTAATTGTCCGGTTCGATCGCCAATTCGAGTTTGAAAACATTGATCACACCCGGTATAACATGAGTTATCCCTCTTGATTGCACACAAAAAAAATCTTATTTGAGTTTTGTTAGAAATTACAACAGTCAAGTTTTTACAACTTTCTTCAAATATTATACCATTTTCCAGAAAAAGAAATGGATTAAATATGAGAGTTATTGAGGGATTGGGAAGAGAACAAATAAATTTAACATTACATGTGGAGATTTAGTTTAATTCATTTTTGTTGCGTATTTGTCGTCCACATAAACTTATTTCCTTAGATCGCAAGAAACGGTCTGACTCGATCTCTTAAACTAAAATGAAGCATAGATAGTCTCGTACTAAAATAGATATATGTGCTTTCATAGCAATTGACGAACATATTGGGAAGGGGGGAATAGACCATCTTTATGTGAAAAATGGTGCTTTTTCGCACATTCCACCCTAAAAAATAAAAATACACACTTTACACCCTGAAATCAAGACTTCTTGGCAAGTTGCACCGTAAGCCTATCTTATTATATACTTTAAAATGAATACCACTTCATGGTTCAATCTCTTTTTCTTTTCTTTTTTAATTCAAGATAAAGGGGAATATCCTAAATATCTAGCCTGACAAACCCTGGTTAATAATTATAATCTTGAGCCATAAAAATTCTATCTAGCTCCATGAAGAAGAGGACAGCCACAACTTATGGCAAACTGTATTCGAACACAGGACCTCTAACATAAAGTTAGATGTGAATACCATTAGACCAACAGGTCTTAAGTGGTCTAATCTCTTTGTTATCTGGACAATTAAGTGAATAAGTTGTTAGTTCACCATTTTGTCACAATCGAATGTTACCTTAAAGTATTTTTAATATCTAAATAAGTAATTGAAACTTTTATATAATCATTATTATAGAGTGTGTGTGTGTATATATATATAGCATAACCATTAGTATATAAATTTTATTAATAACGCATTTTTTTGTGACTCCCACCTAATTATGGTAAGCCAGGAATAGGTTTATCTCACCTACTTATTCACATGATAATGATAAATTATCATTACTATTTTCAAATTTTGAACATGGTAATTAAATATGAATAATATTGCTATTGGACATTTGTTCATCTGTCTCCCCAAATTAATATTGCTTGAGCATTTAGCAACTGAACATGGCATGCAGGAAGCCAAATGGCGTACTTAATTCATTGAAATCTTAACAAATGAATTTTGAAATTGAAAGGTTTGTAACCAATTTGTAACTGACAATTAGCTAATGGAATTCCCTATCTTACGCCTATTTTTCTAACACCCATATTAATGTCTCGAATTCTCAATTGTACAATTATAATTTCATTAATAGAGTTTTATATCTGTCTCAAAAGAAATTGAGAGTTATATCCGTCTCCATAGAAAGTGAGAGTTATATAGTGAGTATATATAAACAACATCATTCTTCTACTAACATATTATCCATTCCTAATTTCATTCCGCTCCATGGCATCCTCTCCGTCCAATATCAAGGAAATTCTTTTTTCCAAGACAACTCTACAAATGTTTAGAGTTAACTTTGATGTCCCAGAATCAACATATGCCTTGAAACTTGAAAGATATAATTTACAAATTGAATTTCTGATATAGATATGTCAATTTAGTTGGTATAAAAATAGAATATTATTGTTATGATATAATATTTACTTGAATTCAATTACGAGAATATGCAATATATATATATATTATAACTGGGGTGAAGCCTATGGCATTACCTTATAACGTTGTGTTTGGTAAAAGTGAAAAAGAAACTGGATGACTTATTAAATTGTTACATTTTTTATGGCAAGTGTTTATTTCTAATTTTTCTTATTGTGAATTTTTATCTCCACCAGTTGTTAACATTTTGGCGTGTATTCAACTTTTTTTAACCGTGTATGCAAAACTGGATTGGAATCTATATAGATTTTATCGAAATATATATCCATTATTATTAACTAATATGTAGCTTCATGTGCTGGACTTATAAAGAGGCTAAGAAGTTAATCTATTAAATAAATAAAAAAGGCTAAGGAATTGGGCAAAAGCAACATGATGAAAGTTTAATTGAGAATCCCACGAAGTCAACAATTTCCATGCAAATTCAATACTTCTAAGTATTGTTCCAAATATGTATGTGTTTTATATTTTAATTTCGATTGTCAATTGTGCATATTGTTATCGCTGCTGCAAAAGTGAACTACTTACGAACAACACTTTTTTATATTTCAGCCCCTTTTTAGATCTACATATTCTTTTTACTCCTCAACATTATTTCTTTAATAAAAACAAATATTGGTAGCTGTTAAGTTTGCGAGCAATTCATAATCTAATAAGTTGTTTTAGTTATATATTGTACCTCAGAATTTCCCAACCAAATGGTACCTCAAATTATGTAATGTTGCAGTGCAATTTTACAAATGTTGAAATTTTCTATATAATATGAGAATGAATAAAATCATTAAATCGTAAGGGTATTTGTTCTTTCAAAAGCACTGCAAGGTGATACAATGTAATGATATTTGCATCTTTGTTAACCTTAAATATGAATTGTAATTTAAGTTTTCAATGGGCAAATATTAGTTTTGAATTAAATTCACAGTCTCAGCTGCCAAAAAAAGCACAAAAATGTCTAAAAAAATTGAGTTTGTAATGCAATACCTTAATTATTAATGAGATCAAACAATTTTCTATTTAACAACCATGAATCAAATTTCTCATTCTAGAATAAATTTTACAAAAACTTTGGCTCTTGCAATCCTTCAAGATATCTTGAAATTATGTTGAAAAACAAACCAAACTACTTGATATTCATTTCATGAGTGGTCATTAAAAGCTCAGTTTATTAACATAATAAACCAAACTTGAAAATATTTTCTTGCTTGAATTATATAACACTATGTTCGCTCAAACTCAATTTATTTACAACCTAAATTGCAACTGCTCATGCCCCCCCCCCCCCCCCCCCCCCCAACCAAAAAAACTCATTTTTGTGATTCATGTGAGAAAAATTAGAAGTTCGAGTGAAATTATTGTCACTGTAATGTTGCTTATTATTGCTATTGTATCGGAGCTAGAAACTAAATAATGTTTTTGGACATTTTTGCCCCTCATTTTTTCTCATTCACATGATGAACTTAATGTCAAATTGCGATAGGGTACAACTTGACAAACAATTCTAATTTCATAGTGCAAGTTGTGTGTTTTTATTTTTGAGGGCGTATATGGCCAAAAAGCACCATTTTGAGGGTGCAAACTGCTTTTTACTCGATAATGGATAGTAAATAGTTTATATATTTTGTAAATGCCAGATTATAAAAAACTTTTCTAATTAATTTTATCAATTCATTTAATTAACAGGACTTATTTTGAACTGAAGAAATTTACCGTGGTGATATGTGTCAAAAACATCTTAGTGAAAAATCATAAATAAGTATGCTGAAAAATAATTAATTTAGTGAAAGACAAAAGAACAATACATATAATGCATTAGAAATTTGTACAACTCTCAGCATACATTGATGGTTTCTTACTTAGTTTTATGACGCCTTAAAGTTAGAATTTGTTTGTGTGTTAGGTCTATGATGACTTGAAATCTACCTTTTATCTTTCTTTCCGTACTTGCACGTGTATTTCAAAAAAAAGGAAAATGCATACGTAAGCTCCAATTGAGGGTCAATCATTCAAAGAGACACAAAGATATAATATTGCAAATCATAAAAATGTAAAATCAACTAATTTTTGAGAAATGGCTAATATCTTAAACTATTCTGAAAAGAAATAACTCATCATACAAAATATTAAACAAAAGCTCTAAACATTTGTTTCGAAGAGTCTAACAATATTTAAATGAGAAAAAACAGGAGTAAAACAATGTGAACAAATGAAATTACCAAATGTATTATTAGTGGGCTAATCGAGTACTAGATAGTACTCTATGTTTTCCTCGAAATTTTTAATATTTACAAGTTATAATATTTTATCCAACTCCTCTAAATTATTTTCATTTCTTTTGTTGTACAGCGCCAAAACTCTAATTGATTTTAATTTAAAAAGCAACCAAAAAGCCAAATATATGCAGCAACTAATGGACAGATTTTTTTCTTCGAACGTTGAGAAAAAGATTTCCAACAAGTTTGAAGGGCCTCATGTTTTTCCCTACCTCCTTTTTTTTTTTTTCTAAAACAAAGCTTTGATGGTTCGACACTTTGTTTTAGACACCATGTGTACTTCCGATAATACAAGGTGCGATGTGTCTTGCACTAATTTATATATTTTTGGCATTAACATGGTTCGCAGGAAACGGTCGTGGTCACCGTCACGGAGGCCACCCTTCCAGTTCCATTGCAAAGTGTGGAACGGTCGCGGCCGTTCCACGTTTTCGCAACTAAATTGTTTTAAAAAATTATTTTTTTAAAACAATTAAAACATTTATGATTTTTATTATACTCTAATTATCTCAATTTTAAGCATTCAAAGTCTAAATTACAAAGTATAAAATTCTGAAATAATATTTCAAAATTTATTGGGCTATTTTATCGAATTTATTCATGTTAATTAACTTTAAATTTGATATTATACAACTGAAACATTAGGTTCATTATTTCACAAATATTAATCTCAATATACGTTTTTCCAATTTTGGCCCCAATTTAAGTAATTTAACATGTCAATCTATTAATTAACCCAAATTTAGCAAATTAACATACTAGAGGATATTATTTGAAAAGGAAATATATATCTAAAGTCAAACTTTCTCCATTTTCCTTTTTCTTTTTCTTTTTCTTTCCCCTTTTTCTCGTTCCATTTCCCTATTCCTCTCTATGGTTGTCTTTAAAGGTGTCAAACGGGCCTTAAAGGGGACGGCCCATTTAAGTCCTCTTTAAGGTCCTTTGAGACCTTGTCTCATTTGAGGCTTTGTCCCCTTAAGAGGCAAGCCTTAAAAGAGACAAGGCCTTTAAAAGGACTTGCCTAATGGGCCCAGTCGACCCATCCCGTTAGCTTAACGGGATGGGCGGGCCGGGCCCATTAACAATATTATTTTTTTAATATATTTTTCCAAAAACCAAAATTATAAAAAAAAAATTAAAAATTAACGGTCAGTAAATTGCTGACCGTTAGCACTTAGCAATTCTTTGCACTTTGCTGTGCAAAGTGCAGCAACATGTACCTTTTCCTTTTTTTTATTTTTGCTATCCCTATTAATCTTCTATAAATTTCCCAATTCCATTCCAATTTTATTCACTCATCCTCATCCAATTCATTTCAATTTTCAATTATTTCAGTTCTTAAATGTAATTACTAAAATGACTATTTTTTATATATAGTCAAAATAAATGAAAGAATTAAAAAAAAAATTCACTAGATAAATATTGAAATGATAAACAAATGCACAAATAATAATAAAAAAAAACTCATTGCCCAAAGTGATTCAATTTTGGGAGTCCTTTTAAGGCCCCTTAAGGTCTCTGTCTCATTTAAGTCTCGTCCCCTTTACTAAAGGGGTTGGGACGGCCCCTTAGTAAAGGGGACCTAAAGGCCTTTACTAAGGGGCCGGATCGGCCCGTCCCCTTTAACTAAAGGGATGGATCAATCCGGCCTCCCACAAATAAAGAGGCCTAACGAGATGGATAAATCCGGCCCTTTAGGCCCGTTTGACTCCTTTAGTTGTCTTCTTCAGACTCTTCACTACCTCCCGTTCCGGACGAGAATCACCATTCCACAACGAGAAATCGGCAGAATGGCCGAGCCAAACCAATATATAGGTCGTTCGGCTGATTTCTCGGCGCACCCTCTCATTCCATGCTTATCCCCATGACAGCATGAAACTTTGGAACGGAGGCACCCTTCCCGTGCCAGAACGGCCGTTCCGGCAAACCATGGGCACTAAGGATAATTTTTTCCTTTGGATAAAATAAAATGGAATGTGGAGTACAAATAACAGAAGGTTGAGCCGGCGTTCCGGCGAACCATAGGCATTAAGGATAATTTTGTCCTTTGATAAAATTAAATGGAACTTGGAGTACTAATAACAAAAGTTTGAGCGCCTTTATCAACTCCCTAATTCCCCATACATTAGTATAAATCCAAATGGTATTTAAATTTTAGACTGTAACCCTCCATTCCTCAATCATATATAATTGACTCTATTTTACCTAACATTTCTTTAGCTGAGAAAAACCAGACAAAACTTTTCAGTGCAAGAAAATAAATCCATCTTACCAGCAAAGTTGACGTCAAAGACAGTTTTAGCATCCTTCTTGTATAGTTGCAATCTTGTTTTATAATTTGGATGTGCAGAATAAAAGTCTGAAATAGCCATATCCATGCATAATTCTGTCATGGATCCAAAAGGTGAATTCCGGTCGAGAATTACACCAATCTGGAACAAGGATTGGAGTTCCTCCGAGTTCCTATTATCAACATCTCCAGCAGCATAACAACTTTCAAAATTAAATAAATAGAGAATGATTATATGAACAATAAAGAAAAGAGAGAATTTGATATTATTGTTTAGCATGGTGATTTGATTTGATTTTCTAACTTTATTTCGTTTATCAGAGCATGTATAGATATAGATATAGACGAAGAAATTTCATTACTGTGGTTGACTCTTTAAGTCCAAATTTTATATAAAAAGCTTAAGCATAAATTAATAGCAAGAAGGCGCGAAATTTCTTGGAAAGAGGAGATAGATACTGGAATCTTAATTAATAGATTCATTAAAAAAAATTAAATAATAGCATGAATAGCAAAAGAATGAGTTGGATCGGGTCGGGTGGAAAATATGCATTCAAAAATATTGGTCGGGTCTTGTTCAAAAAAAAACAAAAAAAGAAGGGATAATTAGACTCATACCCCCTCAATGATGTGGTAATTACACAAACTTTCAATCACTAATTGATAATTACAAATACACCTCCTTATGTTAATAATTTCTTAATTACAATTACACCCTTTGTGAGTAACAATTCTTACAATTGCACACCCTGTAAATCTTACAAATAGACCCCTTGAGGGGGTGTGTTTATAATTATCAATTAATAAGGGGAAATTTGTGTAATTACCCATCATTGAGGGGGTTTGAGTGTAATTATCAACATCTCCAGCAGCATAACAACTTTCGAAATTAAATAAATAGAGAACGATAATATGAACAATAAAGAAAAGAGAGAATTATTATTGTTTAGCATGGTGATTTGATATGATTTTCTAACTTTATCTCGTTTATCGAGCATGTATAGATATAGATATAGACGAAGAAATTTCATTACTGTGGTTGACTCTTTAAGTCCAAATTTTATATAAAAAGCTTAAGCATAAATTAATAGCGCATAAAATAATGGCAAGAAGGCGCGAAATTTCTTGGAAAGAGGAGATAGATACTGGAATCGTAATTAATAGATTCATTAAAAAAAATTAAATAATAGCATGAATAGCAAAAGAATGAGTTGGATCGGGTCGGGTGGAAAATATGCATTCAAAAATATTGGTCGGGTCTTGTTCAAAATAAAATAAAATAGGGGATAATTAGACTCATACCCCCTCAATGATGTGGTAATTACACAAATCTCCTCTTACTAATTGATAATTACAAATACACCCCCTCATGTTAAAAATTTCTCAATTACAATTGCACCCTTTGTACGTAATAATTCTTACAATTGCACACCCTGTAAACCTTACAAATAACATATTTCTCAATTACAATTGCACCCCTTGTGCGTAATAATTCTTACAATTGCACACCCTGTAAACCTTACAAATAGACTCATTGAGGGGGTGTGTTTGTAATTATCAATTAGTAAGGGGAGATTTATGTAACTACCCCATCATTGAGGGGGTGTGAGTGTTATTATCCCAAAAAGAAAAAAATTGGTCCGGTCGGGTTTGGATTTGGTCATGCTGGCTCATGTACAAAAAATAACACTTTTTTGTCAATTAAAGAGGGTAAAATGGTTAGGTCCTAATTTAGTTATGATCGTGTCGGATTGTGTAAAGCCCGGGTAAATTAGTTTTCTTTTTATATACAATAATAATAAAGTTAATAAAATAGTATGTAGTCAGTTGTATATGGGTAAAAATAGCTAGATATAAAATATTTCTCGATTCATGGTCTAATTGTAATTATACCATATTTAGGGCCAAGAGTTTTCATATAGGAAAATATGGGCTTATTGATAAATATAGGAATTACCGTACAACCCTATTAATATGAATACCTACAAGATTTACTTAAGTTTGAAAAAGGGCAAAAGGAGTGCGGCTACTGGGCAAATTGTTTCTCAGCCGGGAGACGAAAAGTAAGCATATTGTTGCTCCTACTTTTAAATTCAGGTCACCGACTTAAAGTTTATATGCGCATCAATTATGCTCTGAAGTTATTGTCGTCAGTATAGTTAAATAGGAAGAATTCAATTATATTGGAGTCAACAAGCATGAAGGTGAGTGGGTCAGAAGATTTGGAGTTTTATATGATATTATGAACGAACTTTGTTGGAAAATTCTAGGACGCTGAAACTCTCTTGCAGATACATGGGCGGTCCTATAGTAGATTGTACCCACTTTTACTTTTTTTTGATCATTCAAGCCATTAATTATATAAATTCGAAAAGCAAGAAACAATGTTTGGAGAAATAATCTCCACATTACACAAAACATCATCTTTAAGAAGGGATAAGGGAATAGGTCCCTTCCAACTCCTTACAAAACCCCACTGGCACAGATTGTGGGCAAGAGAGTTCAAATCTCTCCGAATAAAAGCAAGACTCCAGCCAGGTTTAAAACCAAAAATTTTCCTAATTTCAAGAACAAGCACTTCATATTTCCAGCAAACTTCAAGGGAGGGATTTGAGATATCTTCAATAGCCCCTAAGCAATCACTTTCCAAAACAATATTCTCGCAGGGGGATTTCTCCAACCATGAACATGCAAATTTTATCGCAAGAAGTTCTGCATCTTTGGCATCGATCGCTGAATCAAGATTGGATGCAGCAAATACCAGGCGCCCATGTTCATCTCGAACTCCCACACTCACACAGCAATCTCCATCCTTAAATGCAGCATCAACATTGACACGAAGAGAAGGGAAAGGATCTACAGTAGTCTCACTAGGCATGCGGGAGAGACGGGGATATTTCCACTTTTTACTTTGTGTCTCAAAGTGCTCCTGGGCAGTAGAATAAACATGACACAACAAAATATCCACAGGTTCCAAGTTCTCACCATGCAGAACCCGGTTTCGATTGTGCCAAATACGAACCATGAGGCAAGTAGCAAATTGCAAGAACTCCAGATACATATCAAAGGAAGAGAACATCGGGTTCCTCTTATCTAAAATGAAAAGCATGAACTCGAACATACTTTTACCTTCAAACCAATCTGTCCGCAGTCCCCATTTTGAATTCCACCAGGCTTGCCGGGCATATGGACAATTAATGAAGATATGCTCCTCCGATTCATCGCGATCATGGCACAATAAGCATGTAGGGTCAATCTGAGGCAGAATGAGGTGTAAATGTTCTCCAGAAGGGATTGACTTCGACAGAACTCTCCACCAGAAAAATTCTAGACGATCATGCACTTTAGCTTTCCAGAATTGATTCCAAAAATCAGCTTCACCCCTTTTGTTAACTAAAAAACGATCAGAGTTATTAATAAGATACGAACTTGACACCGAGAACTTACCATTGTTGGAGGGGGTCCAAAGGATCCTCCGGGGTTCCATACAAGATGGAATGCGAATTTTCAATATCTCTTTAACAATATTGGGTTGAAAAAACCTATTTAAGCAATCAACTCTCCAATGGAGGGTATCACTGTCCACCAAGTACCTCACTAAGTACGATTGAGCCTCCTCAATCTCAGAAATCGAGCCTTTACTTGGAACAAAACTGGGAATGGATGGAATCCACGGATCTTCCTATGTGCGAATTATTCCTTGAGATGAAACTGAAAAACAAAGCCCTTTTTTGATGGACTCCTTGCATGCCATAATACTTTTCCAAATTTTTGAGGAAGTACGGGGAGTTTCATTTTGATCCAAGTAATGAGATCCCCGAAGGTACTTAGACTTGAGAAGTTCAATCCAAAGCGCCGTGTCCTCACCACACATCTTCCATGCAAGCTTTGACACCAAAGCCTTATTCATATCTCGAGAACGCCGAAGCCCCAACCCGCCAAACTGTTTTGGCAAACAAATAAAGTCCCAACTCCTAAGCCTAAGATGGCGACCTTCATCCAAATCGCCCCACCAAAAATTTCGCATACATCTATCAAGCCTGTCACACACTGCAACTGGGAGATCGTATAAGGACATAAAGTAGACTGGAATTGATTGTGCCACTCCTTTGACAAGCACGTTACGACCCACATGAGCTTGCATTTTCATTTTCCATCCACTTAATTTTTTTCCCACTCGCTCTAGCAGCTCATCAAAATCACGAAATCTAGTTGCCGGCTTACACAACGGGATCCCCAAATGTTTGATCTTGTGATTGCACTCCCTAAACCCCAACTTCAAACAAACTGCCTGCCTCTTATGCCTAGGAAATTTTTTACTAAAATGGATCACAGATTTCTCCTTACTAACACACTGCCCCGACCAAGCTTCGTACTCACCAATGACATCCGCAATACCATCAACATTTTCCTCGGTAGCATTTCCAAAGATCAGTAAATCATCCGCATACATGATGTGCGAAATGGGTGGACTGCTTCGGCTAATTTTAACACGCTTGATGGCATTAGTCATCTCCGCCCTAATAAGCAAACGGGAGAAAAGGTCAAAATATAAGAGGAAAAGGTAGGGCGATAAAGGATCGCCTTGCTTAATTCCTCGAGACGGAGTGAAAAAACCAAAAGGAAATCCGTTAACGAGAGTAGAGAAACTTGTTGTCGAAATACAAGTACGAATCCAATTAACAAAAGTAGGGTGAAAACCAAACCGATTAAGAATCTCAATCAATAAATCCCATTCCACCCTATCATACGCTTTTGCCATGTCAAGTTTAATCTTTTACATGTCTTATTGACAAATTATTATAATTAACATGTATATCGTTAGTGGTGGGCCATGGAATGGAGAATTTGGTAGCTTAGTTTTGAGTGGTTCGGGTAGTAGCGAAGGAGAAAGACAATTGGACTATAATTGGTCTTTCTTTTAATTATGAACATCCTGCCATTTGGGAATCAGTTATGCTAAGAATTGATTAGTAAAGTGAAGGCCTTTTACATCAAAGTTATATGTTAGTGTACAGGTTCACTTTTCAGTAAAACTAATAATTTGTCGTTTATTATTCTAGATCAAGTTCATTAGCTATAAGGAACTTTTGGACATTATAAGTGTTGGAGTTGAGGTAAGTGATTTTTCACTCTTCTAGTTTATATAAGCTCGTATATGTAGTATTTTTGGTGTGCGTGTGTGATTTTCATAACTTGGATCAAGTATGCCTATATATGTATTGATTTTGCGAAAAGGTGAATATGATTTGAGTTTTTTGAGTGTGGAATTGAAAAGTGAAAAATATGATTTCATTTATGTGATAGCGTGGTTTTGAAAAACGTGATTGTTGTGGAGGTGGTTTTGAAAACGTGATTGTTGTGGAGGTGGTTTTGAAAATTCGTGGTTGAGACTAATACGACGTTGACTACTCCGGAATAGGCAATGGAAAGCCGTGACCTATTTGGGTTTGAGGATTGGTCAGTGACCCAGGATAGGGGGGTGATGCCTATCTAAGTGACCCAGTGTAGGGGGGTGAAGCCTACACTAGTAATCCTGCACAGGGGGGTGAAACCAGTACTAGTGACCCGAGACAGGGGGGTTAAACCTGTCCCTAACCAATATTGGCTTATGTATTAGTTTTGCATGGTGAATTTTGAATCGAGATTGGTTGTTTTACGTATATTAAATGTTTTCAAGTGTTGTTTTATCTTATCGTGATATTCTTTTAAAATCATCGTGTTAAAAGCTATGGTTTTCTCTAGACAAAAGAAATAATTATTATTTTGCTTGCTTGATCCGACTAGTTGAGTGTTAGAGTTCTTTACTGGGCCGTCGTGCTCATTATTTTCATTAACATTTTTTTTCAGATGCCGAGACTTAGTGGAAGGAGAATTATTCATGTTCGATTGTCATATCTCGAGGAGCCCTATTTCTTAATTTAGCATTCTTTAGTATGATATAGATAGACTTCATTCTTTTAATTACGATGAACTTGTTCGTTTTGGATTGAACTTAGAGATTAATTTACTAGTATTGGATTTATTGTATCAGGGATCTCTTTTACCATTCGAGAATTGAATTTCTATTATGGAGTTATTTATTTTATACGTTGGGAATTCTTATCTTTTAGGTATAGATGCTCTATACCAATTTTGTTACTAGGTGAGCCTTGCATGCCTTGGGGATGTTTCCCGAGAGCTTGCGGCGGTTGTCATGGTCCCGGGGCTCGGGGCATGACAGATTGGATCCTAAATGGTTAGGCAAAATTACATTTTTTGTCCAAGAATTACAAGGTGGTGGCACTTTTGATCATGTAATTTTTGATATGGGGTAAAAACAGCAACACTTCCTCTTTTTTGTATAAACTTTTTATTTCACACTTTCTTATCTCAACTACAACGGGCTTTACAAAAATTTATATTTTAGCATTTTTTTACGAAATAAAAATATTTCGCCAAGATTCCATCATATGAATCACATGTGACTCTTTTAAGCGTAAAAATGACATTGTACCAGTTGAAATAATATTTCTTATGGTTTCACTATTTTGAATTGTAATATTCAGAATGTAATTTGAACTTAAAAGAGTAAAGTAGTGAACCACAAAGCGCCATAAAATATCATTTTACCCTTAAAAGGGTCACGTGAATAGAGAGAATATGAATATGAAAAATAAGGAAAACAGAGAATTTGATAGTATTGTTTAGCATGGTGATTTGATATGATTTTCTAACTTATTGTCTATGATCAAACCTACAACCATGGTCTTAACTTTCCTCCGAAATTTCAAAATTTTCACCGTAATTTTGGATTTCCGGGGGTCTCGAAGCGAAATCTCACCTTCGATCCAATTTTGCAGAATATCTACCGAAATTTCCCGAAACCTTTGTCAAAACCCGAAATTTCCAGAAATTTAAAATTAAAAAAAATTACTTTGTTAAATATCTACCAAAATTTCCTGAAATTTCTCGAAATTTCTGAAATTGAAAATAATATTTAATTATTTATTTTTAAATAAGATTCAAAATGAGTCCATAAATGTCATGGGCTGAATACTGTCAACATTTAACTAATAATTTGTACATGTAGTATGAAAGTGGAGAAAGGTGAGATATCAATGATAGCAGTTTCATTCCTCCGAAAAACTCAATGTGGTTTTAAATGATGATTTACATTTAAATTGTGATACTTTATTTTAATGAAATTTTTGGGAGATTTGGTTATTACTTTACTCTCAAATCATATTTATTTTATATTTGTCACCTCATATTTTAGTCATATTACTTAACAAATTCACTATACATATATTATATATACAATATTATTTATATAAAAGATGTATAATTATGATAATTAAAATTATCTACATTTTTATTGAAAATTTCCAAATATTTCTATAAATTTCTATGATTTCTCTAAAATGGAAATCGAAATCGAAATTTTGGATATCCCCAAATTTTTTTCTAAATTTATTACTCCTAAATGTACACCAAAACTGAAATCTAATACCTTGTCTACAACTATATATATAGACCACATATTTATCAGAATATATATAGATATTGATATGGACCACAACTCCCACGAAGAAATTTAGCTGTCGTTTTGACTGTTTCAGTTGAAATTTTATATATAAATCTTTAGTGTAAAATAGCATTACAAAGGCGTGGAATTTCTTGGGAAGAGGAGATAGATACTGGAATCTTAATTAATAGATTCATTTAAAAAAATTTAAATAATAGCATGGGTAGCAAAAGGATGGGTCGGGTCGGGTTTGGTAAAAAATGTGTTGGGTTTCGTGCAAATTCAAGTACATGCATTCAAAAATATTAGTCGAGGCGGCTTTGGATTTGGTCACGATGGCTCATGTACAAAAAATAACATTTTTTTTCTCCAATGAAAGTAAAATGGTTAGGTATTAAATTAGTTATGATCGTGTGTCATTGGATCCTAGAACCTTTTTTGGCCTATACATTAAATCAATTACTCTTTTGGAGTCACTGGTTCAAGAATTTTTAGGCAAAATTGAATTTTTGGCCGTAGAATTATAGGGTTGTGGCACTTTTAATTATATAATTTTAATCATGTGTAAAACAATAACTCATTCACACTTTTGTGTTTTTTCACTTTTATGTATACAATTTTTGTTTTGCACTTTCTCATTTGAACTACATTGTGTTTTACAAAATTTTATATTTTAGCATTTGTACATAATAAAATTTTATGTATGTAAACAAAAATACAAAAATATAATGATAAATGAATTAATATTGATTAAAACAAGAAATTGAGTACAATCCCTATTTCTAGTCTTCTGATTCTTCTTTCAGAATATGATGATATGAACGTTGGACTAGAAATCACTTATTTGGATTTCTCCAATATGGATTTGAATGTTTATAACGTTAATACGAGAGTTTAACAGCTTAATATCAGATCAAACGGTGTAAATGATATGTAGAAGTTGAAAGCTTAAAGACCGGCTCATCATTTTGATTTTCCTTCAACTTGATTTGGACTTTTATAATGTTCTGTGAGGGTTTGACATCTTAATCTCGAAAACACTATAATTTGTTGAATTTCGCCAAGAACGCATTGCTATTCGCCTTGAACACCTTGGAACTTCTTGGATTTTATTAACTTCTGTAGAGAGAATTTTGGAGAGCTTCCTTCATTTTCTCTAGATTGGATTTGAATTTCTCTCTTTGTTGATTATGAGCTCCCGTAGACCTTATTTATAGGTGTAGGATGGAGTAGTTACAAATCACTTGGACTTCTTCAATAATTATCTATTTAATATTTTTACTTATTAAGAGATAAATATCAATTACTTTGGGGCAATTTGATTGACTCATATATGAAGAAGATAAATTTCATAGATATTATCTTTTTAATATTGATATTAATTTAAAGAGATAAATATAAGTTGATTTAAACATCATTTGATTGGTCCATATATCCACATGACACAGTATGATTGGTTTTTGACTTCTTAACTGTAAGGTATAATTTAATTGGCTGTAACACCTCAAATTGACATGTGATGAGATTTGAATTGCCAACAAAATACATAGTAAAATATCAATTATATCAATTATTTACTTTTGAAATTAAATTTGATAAATTTCAAAATATAAATTCAACGACTTAAATTGATAATTAATATATTATTTTACACTTATCATTTAACTTGATTGGGTGTAAAATTGTTTTGTCTCAATATTTTAAAAATCGGCCCAATTATCAAAATGCAAAATTTTTCGAGTCAAGGGTCACTAATCCAATAGCAGTTCAATTGTGGTCGTACCAGTGATTTCATAATTGTCATAAATGATTATTAATATATCAAAATTAGGTTAAACAATAATAAAAATAATAATAATAATAACAATAATAATAAAATAATAATAATAATAACAATAATAATAATAATAATATCTATATATATTTATATGCAGAAAAAAAAACAATAATAAGTCTAAAACAAGATCAAAGCTCTCTGCCATGCCACGGTCCCACACTGTACCCGTTTTTTGTTTTATTGAACAAAACCCAACCCACGTTTGTGGCCTACATTAATATGAGACTAAGAGATTTGAGGTTCAAAGAATTGACACACAAGAGCGAAAGAGAAGGGATTTTGTTCAAGAAAAAGAGAGGTTCAAAGGATTACTACTGCTCGGAGTCTCTCTGTAGCCTTGATAAAAGTTTTCCAAACTTTTACTAGAAACGTCACCACCTCTTGTGTTCACTTAGCTGAAGTCTTTTCATACCTTAATAGGTATCAAATTGTACTTCATTAAGATTTTTCAACTCATCCTCCTTATGTACAACTCTTAAAAATATTCAATATTTCTAGAGTTAATTTAATCACTTATAAATAGTTTGTTATTACCCTTATAACCTTTTAACTAGTGGTAGTGTTAGAGAAAATGTTGGGTTCCCACTATTGGTGATTTTATATGTGAGCAATTAATACAACTTTATTATGTTTGACTGGTCTTTACTTTGAAGTTATATTTCTCCTTTACCCCTACATTTAACTGGAATAACTGCATTCAAAAAATATTTTAGGAAAACATAACTTACACCAAGTTATTTAGCACCCCTACATGACAACTCATCCATCCTCGTGAATATATACCATGGGGTAAATTTCATTATACTATTCTATTATAATGTAGTTTAACTACATTTACGAATGCGCATTCTTTATATTCTCACTATTATAGCACAATCCATCATAAGTATTATGAATTACTTATGTTTCAATTCCAATAAAATTATAACAAGAGTTATTATAGCATAACATTGCCGTTACTTTAACAAGAAACTCAAGTTTCTTTATTCCAAATAAGACAATATAGAACCATCATTAAATAGTCTGTATGACTATGTTATGTCATACACAAAGTTAACATATATTTAAATATGTGAAACGAAATTACAATCTTTCATTGATCATCCTAATGATCAATTAAAATAATAGAATTGAGAAATTCATTCTCTTAACAGTCAATTTGACCTTGCTCGTGACCATCAAATTGAACAGAAGTTTACTGATATAATACCATTGGACATTAACCATGTCTCGTGCATTCTCTAATTTTGAATATTTCAAGTGTTCTTTTTTCTCAAACGCATAAATTAGTATTATACTGCACCCATTTGCTTATGAGTAAATGAATTACCAAAATTCCACCAACTCTTCCAATATCATATTTCTATTACTTGATCAAGGGACTCAGCCGCACATGACAAGAACATCATATTACATATTGAGAAATTTATACTATTATATATTTGAAGGGGGTGTGGGATTCAATTTTGACTCCAATTGTGTTATTTTGACCAAATGGTGAATTCTTAGAATTTTAAATTAATTTTAATCTTTTATTTTTAATTGGTAGATTGTTTGAATTTTAAATTGAGGCAATTATGGGAAAGTGATCCAAGTTTCTAATTTCAAACAACAATCTCACTGAAAGCTAATCAAAATCAGTCAAATTCCCATGCAATTTTCCGATTTTATAAGCAACAATATTGGATACCATTAAGGAATACGGTGGACGCGTTTCACCCTCATTAATTACTAAAACGAGTATTTATGGTAAGTAGTAAATTTCAGTCTTTATGCTAAAATTTAAATCTTAATCTTACACATTAAGTATTCAAAAAAAAATTTGCGCCTTGGAAGATATCTTATTCACGGTAAGAAAGAGAATATCATTTCAATTCACTCAATTTTCTGAACCTTTTGTAGCTTAAATTATCTCTAAATCAAACTTTGTACATGGCAGATTTACTCTAAGGAGCTGATGATTAGCGGGAGCATGTGTCTTCTGGAAATATGCTACATTACTTGAGGCGGTGAAACTTGGTAAGTTGGCCAATCATGCCCGAAAAATGCATTCAATATTACATTAATATACTTGCGAACTATTCTGTACTATTATCGTTCTTGTTTTAGGTCAAATCTATTCTTTTGATTGTTGATGATTGAAGTTATACAGTCAAATCTCTCATGACATATCCATTACAAACATGTAAGTTTCTTTTTAATATTACATATTTTTGGCAGTTTCTTTTTAATATTACCTATTTTTGGCCATATATATTAGTGTTTTCTTTTGATTTAACCTTTTTTTTTCTCATTAAGAATTCACAAAGAAATTTTTGATTAGTACGTACGTACACAGACGGTAAAATGCCTTATCTTTTTATTTGGAATCAACCTTTTTTACTTTAAAGGTAAACGTAGGATGATATATATCAATATTATAACAACTGGGTTGTTCACTCCAATTGCAATATTTCGGCCAGAATTTGAATTCATGAGGTGTTTCAAATAATTTTAATCCTTTAAAAATTTCAATGGTCACCCTCTTAGTTAAAAGCCATTAATTGTTGTCTCACTCTAAGTTGGTGTTTCAATATTAATTGTTTGATTAATTTAACATTACTTTTTGAGAAGTGCATGATTCAAAATTTAAATAATTTTATTAAATTAGCCCTTAATTGTAGTTTTTTCTTAAATTGTCATAAGTTTGTTATTAAAATGTCTCTTTTTAGTTTACATTCTTGCTGAATTTCATTCATTTTCTTTGATTTTTTTCTTGGTTTGGGGTTGGATTGAGGTAAAAGATCTTCATCATCTTTATATAACTTGGAAAGTCACAATTGCTACTACTCTAAAGTTGTTTTTTTGCCTGTTTCAAGTGAGTTGCTAATATTATATTTTCGTATTTTAATTCATCGTTTCTTTTTTATTCTCATCCAAATATTTGATTTTTTTTTTTTTACAATTAGCACTAGAACGAAATAGCTTGATCCTTCATAGGATTTCAGTATTCTTTCCACTTTTACATTTACATGTTTATTTTTTTCAATTTCTCTGACTAATCAATTTCGTCATCTTTTAGAAGTTACTATCTGTACATTCTTAGTTAAACTTTTCTATAATATCAAATCTTTTCTTCTTATTGAATTATTGTTTCATATTTATTAGTTCTTTCAACCATATCTATCTTACCATTTGGTATATAATTGATAAGATACATTATTTTTGCAATATTTTTCTAAGATGTGATTAATCTTCCCCTAAAGATTAAGTTTGCTTTAGTTTGAAATCCCCTAATTATTTTAGTTGATTTTATTATTATTTTCATTTAATAAATTTTTCAACTTTTCCATTTAAATGATTTCCTTTCATCTTTCCTTCTTCACATACTTCTTCCATTTTTCATATGAAAAATGCTATATCCCACCATTTTCTACCACATGTTATCCACCACGCCATTAATTTAGAAAGTATTGATGTTAAATCCAAAAATATCAATTAGTTCCAATGATGTTTTGCCAAAACTAAAAGAGGTGAGATAGTGGTAATTTATAAAAAAGAGTATATATCATTGCTCTTTTCAAATTCTATTGTAAATTTCTTTATTAAGTTTTTCTATAATCCTAATTCTCAATTTTCTTTTCCTCTTATTTTTCATTTGTTTTATTCTCAACCACTTCTTCTACTCATTTGTGCATATATTTGATCAAATACCATTTTCGTAAAAAAAAAATTAATGATTTGATTAATCTTCCTCCAAAGGTCAATTATTTGTATGTATTTAGTTTTTTACTCTCTAATAGTTTTAGTTGTAATTATAATTCTTTGGTTTTTAAATTGATTGTGGTTTTTAAATATTGTATTTTAATTAATTGGATACTTATGAATTATTAATTAATTAAATTATTATATTTATATACTTGATTTATTTCATTTGAAATATGAATGCCATTCTTAAAAAATACTTTTTAGTTTCAGAGCGTCTTTTTTTTTAAAAAAAAAATTATCGTGCAAGTCCAATTTTATTCATCATTATATCTGAGTTCAAAAATTTCGTTATTTATTGCAATGTTAGTTGTTAACCAAAACTTTTTTCCATCACTTTAAAGAAAAGGACAAAAATAACAAAGAGAAATCTACCGTCATTTTTTTTTAATTGCAAAAGGTTTGGATAGGGTCGGTTCCGATCACTTATCAGTATGGACCGGGGCATGCCTTCCCTACCAAATACTTTATATTGGTACTTACAAATCGCCCACCAACACCGTCCTCACATCGGCAGAAGGAATCAAACCCACAAACTTTTGACAGGAAATGACATGTTCCTTACCAACTGAACCAACATGTGTTGGCAGAAATCTAACGTCCCCGTGAACTCTTCAAATTTCAATCTTTTAAGTAAATATAGCATTTTTGGCCTCTTCTAATAGTTTCGAAATATCATATGAAATACGAAGTGTATTCTTTTTCAAATACTTTTATTGTTCATCTTCGCGAACTCTAGAAATTTCGAATTACTGATGATTCTTTGTCTATTGGGATTCAATTATCAACAATTGAGACCCATTTGGAGCTGCTACTTTTTATTTTTTTTAATTTGACGCAAACGTTTTTTAATTTATATACTTAAATTAATGTTCATTCATTTCCTTTAATTATTGAAGAACTAATTTATGTAAATTCATTTTGGCTTATAGAAGATAAGATTGTCCACTGAATATGATAATGTATGATTCTATATGTTTTCTCAAACGAGGTATTCATTACTGAAAAGACGTGGCAAGAGAAAGTAATTCAAAATGAGCTATAACTATATTAATCTGATAGAGAGATTTTAGTTCTTCAAGTAAAATTACATTAGCAAACTCGCTAATATTTACTTAGTCTTATACCTTTTTTAGTGATTTTTTGTATTTTACGATATCTTAGTTTTCAGTTCATTTGTAAAATAAAAAATAGTAAAAATTTGGAAAATGATTTCGAATCAATATTGAAAGCAATATAGACCGTAAATCTTAATACATTTATATTTTAATACATACTAGAATTGCAATTCTCCTTTATTTGATCAATTTTAGTCAAATAAACTTATAATCCTTGCGGACCTTTTAGATATACACCTTTTTATAAATACATGATATAAATTATGTTTGAATGCATTTGTATCGCTTAATGATAAAAATATACATTTATAAGAATAAATCTATAGATTTCTACATTGTGATCCTAATTTATAAGTTTTTTTAATATTTTCCGTGCATAGCACGGGGTACATGCTAGTAAAGACATAATTAAGATACATTTCTCAAAATATGCACAACACAGCTAACCAAATCAAGCACAAGATTGATTTTCCCACTAAGATATCTGTATATGCAATATCCCATATAGATACCTTTGCATTCAACAATAAATTCCAATTAAACAGAATAACAAATTTGCCTATCATTCTATACCAATTTTCAATAATATAAGTATATGAAATAATCTATTAATTCTACCTATCACATTCTGTTAATCCACAAACCGACAAGAGAATAAGAACCATTCAATGCTATCTCATATCATTTTTGGATAAATCATGAGTTCTTAAACAATGCTCTGATACTACATGTAAGTTAAATTTCATAAATTACATGATTTTCATAAATCTTGAACTTCATGATTTTCACATAATTTTCAACAAAGAAATGACTAACCTTCATCCATTGCTTTTAGTGCCAATCTTGTTGATATGAATTCACTTGTTTGTTTGTAATGTCTCTTTGAGGAAGATTTGTTTCTCTCCCTTGACCCCTCTTTCAATGATGAAAATATATGTGTATACTTTTATCAGAATAGTTTTCTGCTTCTTACGTAATATTGTAGAGATGTGTAGGGTAGAGAGAGGAACAGACTCCTCTTTAAATGGAACACTAATAATTGCCACTCATCAAGGCATCTTTTCACTAGAGTCACGACTCTTCTTCTAGTCAATAGGATACTTAATCACTTAATATTTGCATAAATAATATTTTATCAAATAGACTTTAATATTGATAAAATAATGATATGTAATAATAATATGTGAGCCATATATTTCTTACATTCTCCCACTTGGCTCATATATTTGCTTTTATTTTAGAATCAACATAATGTGCACAATGAAATCATTATAAATCCTTCATTAATTTGACTAAACTTTATATCATGATTAAGTCAAAACTACTGTGAGTCATGACGGTTGTATGTCATTTAGCTCGACATAGTCCCTTCCATGTACCATGACATCAATTTTTAATGAATCATGACCTTTAATAAAGAGAAAAATAAATGTCCAACTTTAATGTCTTTATCAAAGAGAACTTCTGGTATCATAATTATTGAATAATGTATACAATATAGAAAAACAGGAGATTTCAGAAATGTTTAATTGAGTTCAAGAGTATCAAACATGATAACTTAGTATGCATATAACATAATTCAATTATGACGTCCTATAGTGCCCATTCTATCAATATGCTCGTCAATATTTTTCGATATGCTCATTAATATCTTGGGCATATGGTGCTAATATGTTTCGATTGATACTCTTTGTTTCTGAATTCTTTTTTCACGACAAGATGCATAATTTTCATATGCAAAACACCCTTAAAATACTTGTCGTTCTTACCAAAGAAGAATGTGATCCAATATAAGTTTGAAGATTCATCAAGCTCTCATCATCACTTACATAATGAATTTTTTTATTTTTCTTGTTCCAATTCATTCTTTGGACAATGCATAATGCCAAACATATCTCTCTTCTGAATAAGAACTATCTTTACTGAATATTTCCACCTTACGTCTTTCTAAAACTCAACTTTATGAGACAATCCAAACAATCATTGTGATTCATTATGAAATATTTCAAATCCCATCACATATTGCCTCTCTCTTATTCTTTTATAGTTCTTAAAACGATATCTTGGTTTCATGTAATAAACCAAGATCATTATGGCAAGTAAGATGACATTAATGTACAATATTAAGAAAATAAACATGCTCCCACTGACCTTGATGTATATACATGGGAAGCTTGTTTTAGTTTGTATATTGACCTTTTAAGCTTACACACTTTAGGCTAATATAGAAACCTCTTCATCTAATCTCCATTAAGAAAGACAATTTAACAGTCATTTGGTGTAATTTTCAATTCATAATGAGTCACCAAAACCATAATAAAGTATTTCATATAGATCAATGAAAATGTCTCTTTTCAATCAATGCCTTCTTTGATAGAAATGCTATTAACTATATATGAAAGTTCTCCTTTGGGATATACTAAGATATATGAATCATAAACTATTAATATATATATATATATATATATTAGATTTATTTGTTATCTTTGGATATACAAAATAAATCTAATAAAACATACAAAATAACAATTTTGTTTATATATTGTAAGAATAATAAATCAACCTTTGGGCGACTCCCGAATGCCTTATGATAATAAACCTCAAAAACCCATATATCTCTATGTCATTTATGAGAATATAAAATTTATGGGTAATTGAAAAACTTTAATGCAATATGCATTTAAATCTACAACTTTAATGATCAGGTCTCTTAGATTTCATATGTAAACTTTAATATGCATTGAAATTTATAACTTTAATGATCAGGCCACTTTGATGACTAACAGATCATCCATCAAATAAATTTTAAACGCAAATTCTGATTAATATTATTCACGATCATATACATTCATACGGAACGATTCATTATAAATATATATCTTGTAAACCACCAAGACAAATGAGCAATAAAAAAATTACAAGTCCCGGAACATAATCAAGCTTGAATTACCCTTCTATGATGCAAATAATAATAATCACGTCACTGTTCCTTTTGATACTTCAAAGTTTTACATCCATCTTTAATGTGCATGTTCAAAGAATTTCATCTCAAATTTTCATCCCAAAACTTTAATGACATTGAGTTTGTAATTCTGGCTCCCATTCAAAAACATAAGAAAGAAAGATTGTTACTGGTGTGGACTTTTCAAGGCTTGCTTAATATATACATACATACGGTGTTTGTATATCTCTGCCATGATTTCTATAATTTCCAAAAATTAATTTTAAACATCATGAGTGTTGATAGGCTAACAACTAGAAAAACAAACATAATCACTTTTGTTAGTAATTCAGGATTCTTGATGCATAGTATCACACGTGTACATGCACAGGAACACATAATGTTTTCCATTCATGAAATATCACTTTAATCAAGTAATTAAACTTTTAACAATTTCAATATTTAAGCGGTCAAAGATAAATCATGTTTCTGGCAATATCCTTATGTTAAACATGAAACATGAAGCATTAATCATTCTTCCACATGTATTATCGACTGTGAAATTGCATTCTGCAGTCAATTGATTCGGTGCGAAATTATCAATTCATATGGCAGTGAATACATGCATCCGAAAAAAACAAAATGCAAAATTCTTTATTCACATGGCATTCATAAATTTGTAATATCAAAATTCACAATTTGCAGCAGAAACGTAATTCGAAAACACAATTCTGAACTTGCAACATAAGATTTCATAAATTGGAAAATCATACGTTCTTAAACCATGCTCTGATACCACATATAAGTTAAATTTCATAAATTACATGATTCCCATAAATTTTGAATTTCATGATTTTCACATAATTTTCAACAAATAAATGACTAACCTTCATCCATAGCTTTTAGTGCCAATCTTGTTGATATGGAGCCACTTGTTTGTTTGTAACGTCTCTTTGAGAAAGATTGGTTTCTCTCCCTTGACTCCTCTTCCAATGATGGAAATATATGCGTATACTTTTATCAGAATAGTTTTTTGTTTTTTTACGTAATGTTGTAAAGATGTGTAGGGGTAGAGACAAGACCAGACTCCTCTTTAAATGAAACATTAATAAATACCTCCCATCAGCATCTTTTCACTACAGTCATGCGTGACTCTTCTTCTAGCCAATAGGACACTTAATCACTTAATATTTACATAAATAATATTTTATCAAATAGACTTTAATATTAATAAGATAATGATACGAAATTAATAATATGTGAGCCATATATTTGTTACAGTTCACAGTGCAAGAAATGGCAGCATATGAGAGTGTGTATGCACCATGTAATCCTCATCTCTTTTATTTGTGAAATTTTGTTAAATAACACTACGGTCCATATAGTTTAAGAATTTACTGGCGGACCCTTATTTTTTATATAAACGTACACTTTAATCTCAAAATCCAAACAAAATTTTGACCAAATAATATCTAACCATCACAATCACACCCATCAAGCATTTTGAACATATGTTGGTCATATTTCATTGACATTAAATAAGGAAGATGAAATCACAACATATTTAATTAGGTTATATGAACACAATATTGATTTATTCAAACGAATCATATATAATATCAAGTTGGTAAAACTTAATTCTTCAAAATAAGAATACGTAAGATATGAATGACTGCATTTATTGTTTGAAAATGTGAGGCCTCACAGTAACGTTTGAGATGTACCTTCATTTATCATCGGCAAACAAAATTTCAACCTTGCTATAATCTTGTTTCTTGTGTCAAGTGAAGTTCGAGTGTATTTGTGTGTGGTTTGATTTTGTCATCCTTAATCCTATTACTTAATTCTACTATGATGTTCATATTCAAAGCATTATCCGTTGATTGAAGTTTTGTATGCCGACACAATGGGACACCTTTGATCCGACCATATTTGATTTAAATTCTCTTGCGCCCGACATATTTTGGGAGCTTTGAAGATGCATCAACTTTATCACTTCTCATAGTTTAGGATCATGTTTGGTGCCAATGGGGGGCATCACATGATATGAGACAGAATACAACGATTTTGATCCTAGAAATTCCAAATGACTAATAATATATTTTATGAAAATTGTATGTGTTTTGTTTTAGTAAAGTTTTAATGATATTTATTCATTACTGTACTACCAAATCCTACTTGTTTTAAATTTTGCCACATATTTTACTCATAATAATTAACAAGGCTCATTATCTATACATTAATGTAAAAAATACATAGTAATGTAAATTAAAGATGCCCAAATTTTAATTTTAACTTTTTAATTATTTCTATAAATTCCATGATTTCTCTAAAATTGAAACCGAACTACGGATATTCTCAAAATTTCTATCAAATTTTTTGTAAATTTAACACCTCAAAATCTACAACAATACTAATATTTAATACCTTGCTTATATCCTTTGATCCGAGATCAAGGTGGTGAACCTTCATATAAACGTTATAGATGTACAAGTCAAGTTGAATGAAGATCAAAGCGATGAGCCGGTCTTGAAACATTGCAAATTTCATATATCATTTATAATGGTTGATCCGAGATTACAGCGTCGAGCCCTCATATTAACATTATAAAGATTCAAATATACTTTGGAGGAGATCAAAGAAGCAATTACTCCTAGTTTCTATTACCATTATTGAAGGAAGAATCAAAAGATTAGAATTAGGGATTATACTAAATTTCTTGTTTTAATTAATAAATTTAATATATCACCATATTTTTATATTTATTAATTTACAGGCATAAAAATTTATTGTGTACAAATTGTTTAAGTAAGTTATAGGAATATTATGTTCATTTTAAAGTAGATAAAATAAAATCACCTTACAACTGTTCAATGTTCTTTAATAAAGTAAATTACTTATCTAAAGATTTTTTCTAGCTTTCAATCAGAATATGACATGTTATCTTAGTCAAACTAGCACATTTTATTTGTACATATTATGCAACGTTGGTCTGCATATTGACAACTAGAATCAACTATTCTATCCTTGCATATTTAAGATTAGGTGTAAAAATCCTAGACATCCAAGACAATCTCGTTTTCCACACCCTCTTTCTCCACAATCGGCACGGCACCACCAACCGCCACGACCCCTCCCCACCCCCAACCACTACCTAAACACACACCACCAATCCCGTCACCTCACCATCGCCATGCCACCCCGCATCACCACCTCTCCGCCGGTGCGAATTTTCTATAACACAATGTGTTACACCAATAAAACTGGGACATGTGGATATTAATTAATTATAATTACGGAAATCAATTTTTGTATTAAATCTAATTTCTGAAAAGGAAAAAAATTAATTTAGCTCCAGTATAGAATCCTTCCTTGCGTGGATTTTACCTATCTCCTCTTTCAATTTTTCTCCCGTCCACCTTTTTACTTGTAAGTCCTCAACTCAAACAACTCGATAATTTCTCACTGTTAGGAATCAATGCGCATAAAAGAACTTAAAAGTAAAGAAAAGCAAGAAAAACGAGACAGCGATTTTTACGTGGTTCGGCAAATTGCCTATGTCCACGGACCTATGCTAGAGAGATTATATTATTCTTGTGAGAGAGATACAATTACGATGAAGAGAATTTCATCTACTTATGTATTCTAAACTTGGAGGCAAAGATGATCTAATCACAATAGGTAACTTAAAAAACTGCCAAAAAAAGAAAAACCGCGTCAAAACTCGCTCCAGTCGATTGATCCGCGCCTAGGCGCCGACCCAGGAGCATCTGGACGCCGCCAGACAGGCGCCTAGGCGCTGGATGCAGTAGCAAGCTGCTCTGTCTTGGTTGCCTCATGTGGGTCACGCCTATGCGCGCGTCGGGCTGCGCCTAGGCGCCATTTCGGCTCATTTTCTTCTTTCTTTAACACTTTGATTTGTCTCCACACTCAAACCCATCAATCTCCTACTTGGAGACCAAATTCAAAGTAGAAACACAACCTCTTCATCAAACTCCATGACTCTTCATTCTATAAATGAATGCACTCTCTCTCTAGCAAAAGTCGGCCTCCTCATCACATAAGTTCGAGGCCAACTGATGCCATGCAAAGCCTCAGTTTCTCAGTGGTAACTCCCTTAGTTAACATATCCGCTGGATTCTTCGCACCAAGCACCTTCTTCAACTCCAAAGTCCCATCATCTATCATCTCTCGGATATGATGATACTTCAATTGAATATGCTTCGTCCTTGAGTGAAACACCGGATTCTTTGCCAAACAAATGACACTTTGACTATCACTATAAAGTGCACAATCCCGTTGCTCCTTATCAATCTCCCTCAGAAAGTTTTTCAACCAAACCATCTCTTTCTAGACTTTGTGTTAGGAATTTCATGTTAGATGTTTTGATGATGACAATTAGGAATTTATGTTAGACCCCAAAATATGTAAGTTTGATTTTAGTAGAAATCAAGTATAAGGTTTGAAGCGTTAGATTTGTAATAGGCTTTATAGGCTTCATTTTGTTTTTATTTTAGATTGTTAGGCTAAGTAGTCTTAGGCTGATCGTCTGATGAATTCTGAGTGAGCTTATCAGTGGTAAAGTTTGAAGACTCAAGCGCCTGAAGTCTGAATGAGGATGAAGTTTCCAAGCGTCCAAATAACCAGCTATATCAAGCGTCACCTTATAGGACAAAAGTAATTCAAGGATGGATAAGCGTCTATCAATGATGGATTTCACCTGAATTTATTTCCAAATCCAGAAGGAGTTTAATGCAAATATTCTCAGTGCATTAAGTGTCAACGGGCATTTAATTCAAATGCATTAAATGCTGATAAGAGCATTAAATGTGATAAGCACTTTCAGACCTACGGAGAAGCCACCCTATTGGACTGTCAACTATTCACAGATTGCAACACCAACTTTTGTGCAACAGATTTTCAGGAAAAAGGACAAAAGTGGTTCACTCGTGGAAGTGAGAGACACGCGCCTGTGCATGTGTCAAACAGACACTTTTTTCCAAAAATGCCTATAAATAGGACTTCAACAACAAGCCAAAAAAAAAAAAAAACGATCCACTCCAAGCCAAATTGTTGTTGCATTGAAGTCTCATTCCTTAAAATCTTAGAAAAGCCAGAATATTCAAGCAAACATTCTCCTTTCTTTTCTTCAATTCCTGAGACAGTCAACCAAATATTTCAAACATTCTTTTCGGAGAAACCTACACTACTATTGAGATATTCCCAGTTGTTTGAACTTTATCAAAATCAAACAAATCGTTTAGAAAAACCTCATCCAAGCCTCGCGATCTGTGTGAAGTCAAAGTTGGGTACTTGCACTATTTCTGAGTGAAAGAAGCAAGGGGATAGAAGTGATTTGGAGCAGAAATATGTGTGATCAAGGAGCTCAAGTCATCAACATCCATCTCTCCCTAATTTGTAGAAGTTTCTGTGTTATTCTTTGAGAACCATCTTAGTGGATTGCCTCCGAGTGTTCAAGGAGAAGAAGGACGTAGTTGGGATTATATCACCCAACGAACCTTACAATTATTGTGCTATTTACTTTACAGTCAATTTTCTTATTATTATATCATTGCATAAATTGATTAAGTAAAACGCAATCAAACGCTAAGCAACTAAAATACTTTTTGTGACGCTAAAGCTTTCAAAAAGGAAGACTCCAAAATCATTCCGCTGTGCTAACACTGATTAAAGAACCGAACGCTTAAACCCATTTGGTTAAAGTATTCAAATCTTAAAGTCTAAAGTTAACTTTCTAAAAACAGTCTTCATTAGACGCTCAGCCGAAGCGTCTACATTTCAAGTAAACGCTTAGTCGAGCGTCTACATTTCAAGCGTCCAAAACTTTTTAATACGAATCTTTTTGAAGTCGAAAAAGACTTAAGGGTCTATTCAACCCCCCCTCCCTTTTAGACCCTTTTCTATGCCATTTGGGACCAACAAATGGTATCAGAGCGGTTAAAGTTGAAATTTTAAAATTTCCAAGCGTAACAGCTTGTTTAGATCCCTATTCAAAATTTAGTTGCTTTTAATTTGTTTTTCATGGCATTTTCTACAGTTCCTAAGTTGACCGAGTCAAACTATGACTCATGGAAGGTCAAAGCTTTTACATATCTATGTTCATGTGATGACGAAATGTGCGATATTATTTCAGATGGACCAATACAAATTCTGAAGGTTATTACCAGAGCGTCTGGAGCCACGGAAGAAACTCCAGATGGCTATGTTGAGAAGCCTAAACAAGAGTGGTCCACTGATGAGCGTCGAAGAGCAAATTTGGACAATGTTGGTCGAAATGCTTTGTATACGGCTATTGGTGATAACGACAATTTATTCAACAAAGTCAAATCATGTAATACCACTAAAGAAATTCGGGATAAGTTGGCCATAATCTGTTGTGGATCAGCTCAAATCAAGGAAAATAAGCTCTCCATTGCTAAAGAAAAATTCAACAGCTATAAGATGTTGCCTAACGAGACCCTAGAGCAATTGGACATAAGATTCATAGCTCTTGTTACGGAACTTACATCGTTGGGAATGGATTTGCAAAACAGAGAAATGCTGGTTAAGATTTTCAGAAGTCTACCTAGTAGATTTTTGATGAGGACAACCGCAATGAGAGAATCTAATATGTTGGATCTTTTGAGTCTAGAAGACGCCTTTTCAGAACTCAAGGCATTTGAGTTTGAGTTAAATTCATCTAGTGATGTTGTGAGTAGTTCGGTAATTGAATCTGAAGCGCTTGTAGCATCAATCAAGGCTAAATCGGGTAATAAGGGAAAAGGTTCAGATATCAGTGAAGATGAGGAACTAGCGCTTCTAAATAGATTCAGAAAGTTCTTGAGATATGAAAAGAAAGGAAATAGTCCTAAGCATCAAGGACACAGTTCATATCAAGCGCCTGCTGATAATTCTATATTTTAATAGAATTATCTAGCTTTTATTTAGTGCTTTGCATGCTCTTTTGTCATTTAGTATTAGTGGTTTCTAGTCTTTTTACCGCTTTTTTGTTGTTTTTGTGTTAAGTTGCCTTTAATAGTTGTTTTGGGTGTTTTTGGCTATGTTTTGGGTGTTTTTAGTAAATTTTGAGTCTTGGGTGTTGCAAATGAATGAAATTTTGTTTTATAGGTTCTCATTGGTATAAATCCACAATTGAGAGGAGCAAATCGCAAGGAAGGAGGAGAAAATCGCATAAAAGAAGGAAAGAGATAAGAAAGAATCAAGAAAAAATCTGAAACTTTCAAGTCACGCCGTGGCATGCCACGGCGCGCGTGCAGGCAGCCAGTTTCATGTACAAATTTGAACTGGCCATGCCACGGCATGGCACTTCATGCCGTGGCGCGAGACCTGCGAGACCTGCTCCTGATTTTTCGTCCAGCGACCAGGCAGCACTCTTTTGACCATATCTCCTCAACCAAATATCCAAATCTCTTGATTCTAGCGGGATTTTAAATCTAACAAACGAGGCTTCAACTTTCCTATTGGAGTGGGACTCATTGGAAGCCTTTAGATCAGAGAAAATCAAGCTCAAAGTGGACGGCTGGGATCTATTAGAAGAGAGGAAGGGAATTTTGGAGATATAAAATGATTTTGTGAGTCACACAAAGGGAGACGGTTTTTGCTGAAAAAAGAGAGAGGAAAACCTAGAGAAAACACATGTTGAGCAAAAGAAGAGGATTTTACAAGAATACAGAGGATTCAAGCGAAGATTGACATCACTAGAGAGAAGAATATGTCACCTTAAAGATTTATTTTTTTCCTCTATTGGTTAGATCTTTCTATGTTGACTTTGTGGATTGTAAACATGAATTCTCGTTGTTTTTGTTGGTTTTTCCAAACTATCATGAGCTAAATTTGTAATAGGCGCACCCCGGAACTCTAGTTATTTGGATTTAATGTGAAGTTTATGTTTTTAGTTTAATTCTTCATCTCGTTGCTTGTTTAATTTTGTGCTTTATGCCTCAAATAGATTGGCCACCTATTTTGAGTATTTGATTACTTAATGGAACTAGACATAGGAATATTAAGTATAAAACTTGGATTAAACAGAGAAGGATAATGAACTTTGCATTATTTGTCTTTGAGGATAGACATATACCCTTAGACCCTTCTTAGCTTGAAGATAACTTAATCTTAATGTGTCTAGTTTTAATTTCTTCTTGCATAGACATATGGAGAAGACTAGAGTTAGATAAGCTTTTATGTATTCGACAGTTGCATAGAAGTATATTAGTGTTTAGAGTTAGTAATTGAGATGGTGATAGAACTAGAGATTAATTCATTGCTTTAATCCAGTAACTAGAGGGGAGGGGGGAGCCTATATTTAATTAATTTGGTTAATTCTCACTTAATTCTTGTTTTTTTTAATTAAGTGTTAGTTTTTATTTTTCGTAGTAGGTTAATTACACAATCATATTATTAATTTGATATAAAAGGCTCTTAGATATAATTTTCACTTTAATTCTTTATAAATTTGGTTAAGTCTTTGTGGGAACGATATCCATACTTGGTACACTTTATTACTTGTCGGCACGTGCACTTGCGTTAAATTGGTCTTAATTTTATATACGCTAAACGACCAACAATTGCTCAAATACATCAACAGTTTCAAGCGCCTCAGTATTCTGTTCCTACATCCCAAACGCCTGTTCAGTACCAAGCGTTTGCTCAAAATCTCTCAGCGCCAGTGGTCTCAAACCTACACAATGAAAGATTAACAAATGAACAAAAGATGAAAACTAATCTTTGTTATAATTGCAAGAAACCAGGGCACTACCAGGTAAATTGCCCTTATCCAAACGTATCTAAGCCTTCAAGGCAGGATTACTTGGATAGAAACCAATTCAGGAGCAACCTTCGTCAACAAGGTTTGCTAGCGGAATCAGAACAAGCATCCGCACCTGAAGATTTTGGAGTCTTCAGAGGAGAGTAGTGATGATGATGAGCCAGTGGATGATTCAGCCCTTATTTGTCTCATGGCCAGAGATGATGAAGCGTCTCCTGAGGTAAACACTGAATTATCACTTCATCTTTCTTATAAAGAATTGCTTGACAAAGTCAAAGAATATTATAATGATTGTCAAGTTGCCACCAAATTATACCAAAATCACTTTGATATTATTTCATCGCTCAAAAGTGATAAAGTGACGCTCAAAGCAGAGTTGCAAGTTCAGCAACAGTGCATTGAGAAAAACCAATCGCTTGAAAGTGAAATAATCCAGTTGAAAAGTGATCTTGATATGATAGTCAAGAGAGAAGCTGAGCTGATTGCTAGACTTGCTAAATCAGAACAGCTCGTCTCATCATTGTCTAAAGCGTCAAGAAAGCTAGACAATGTGACTGAGGTAACAAGATTATTTGGTGAAAAGACCAGTTTAGGATGCAATAAATTCGGTAAACAACCAAACAAATCTAAAGTTACGGCAAATAACAAAGAAAAAGGTGTTTTCTTTGTTAAAGAAGGTTCAAAAAGACAAACGCTAAATGAACCAAGCGACAATGGTACGAGGACAAATGAGAAAGCTAAAGTTGACTCAGACAAAGGAAGGGCGAAAGCAAATGATTCACAAAGACGGGTTCGTTCAAACGCTCAAAAGGTTAAGGATAAACCTGCCCACTGTGAATCAAATGCTAAGCGTCCAGCATCAGAAGTGCACCCTAAGCCAGTGCCAAGGAAATACCAACGTTAATACCCACAACGGTCTAGATCATATTATCGCTACTATGATGATTATGACTATGACTATGATTATGATTACTATTATAATCGAGGATATTACTATACACCCAAACAGCACACACAACACAATTGAAACCCAAGAAGGCCAGCATTCCTACAATGAAGACTAGGCAAATATGGGTTCCTAAAGTTCTATTTCAAACTAACAATGCTACTAATGTTGAAGGACCCAAGCAACAATGGGCACCTAAACAGAAATAGAACTTCCCTTTTGATTGCAGGTACCTAGAGCTAAAGCCAATACATCTGTCTGGTACTTCGATAGTGGATCGTCAAGGCACATGACTGGTTCCAAGGATCTTTTAATCAACTATCGAGTTGCCAATGGTCCTCAGGTTGTATTTGGTGACAACTCCAAAGGTAAAACCAAAGGTATAGGTATTGTGATAAAGGCTTTGAAGACATATTCTCAAGCGACTGTTGCTATATAAATGACGCTAAGACTAAGTCTTCTAAACTGAAAGGTAAAAGAACAAACAATGTATATTTGGTAGATTGGGGTTCAACACTTGATAGCAACCCAACATGTCTTGTTGCTAAAAATGAATCTAAAACGGGTTGGTTATGGCATAGAAAAATGAATCACCTCAATTTTAAGACAATCTCTCAGCTTATAAATCTAAATCTTGTAGAGGGATTACCAAAAGGACCATTTCACAAGGATCGCCTTTGGGACGCTTGTCAAATGGGAAAACAAGTTAAATAATCTTTCAAAAGAAAACCTCATCTATCTACCTCTAGAATACTTGAACTACTTCACATGGATCTGTTTGGACCCCCGTTCAAACTATTAGTGTGAGTGGTAAAAGGTATACTTTGGTGATAGTAGATGATTTCTCTCGATTTACTTGGGTGGAATTTCTTTCATCCAAAGATGAAACATGTGACAAGTTAACAACGCTTATTCGGCAACTTCAAACATTGAAAAATCTTAAAGTTGCAAGAATAAGAAGCGATCACGGTACTGAGTTTACTAACAAGGTTGTTGAGAAGTTTTGTGGAGAGAATGGAATACATCATGAGTATTCAGCTCCCAGAACTCCCCAACAGAATGGTGTTGCTGAGCGCCAGAACAAAATGCTCAAGGAAGCTGCTAGGACAATGTTAGCAGAGTCTAAGCTTGCTCCTAGGTTTTGGGCCGAAGCGATCAACACTGCCTGTTATACTCAAAACCATTGCATGATCAACAAACAGCATAGGAAAACTCCATATGAACTGTGGAAGAGACGTAAGCCAAATGTTTCATACTTTCATGTCTTTGGTTCTAAATGTTTTATTCATAACAATGGATCCCAAAGCCTAAAGACATTTGATCCTAAAGCGGATGAGGGAATCTTTCTAGGCTATGCCAAGAATGGAAAGAATTTTCGCATCTTAAACAAGATCAAATCGAAGGTTGAGGAATCTATTCATGTTATTTTTGATGATGCTCACCAAGAACCGAGTAGAATGATGTAGGAGTTGAAGATCTATGTCATCAAGCGTCTAAGATTACCATTGATGATGATAGTGATGACGATGATGAGATCTTTGTGCCACCTCTTAAGATTACTCGTGAGGATATTTCAGATAACAATGCAAGATCTGCTGATGATCATGAAGAGAATGATCATCGAGAGCAATCAAGAATCAGTAAACTTGAAGCGCCTACGCAAGAGGGTAGTCAAGCGTCTAATCGTCAAGCGCCTATTTAACCTCTTAACCCATTCCAACCAGATAGACTATGGCTGCGTGATCATCCACCTGAGCAGATTATTGGAGATATTGAAGTGCCTGTTAGGACTAGAGCCGCTACATTTAATGAGGCTATGTTCACAAGCTTTCTATCTCAAATGGAGCCTAAGAAAGTGGATGAAGCACTAAGCGATCCAAGTTGGATTGAAGCCATGCAAGAAGAGCTAATCAATTTGAGCGTAGTAAGGTTTGGACACTGGTACCAAGACCAACTCACCAAGGAGTTATTGGAACTAGATGGGTATATATAAACAAGATGGATGAGAATAGCATTGTGATAAGGAACAAGGCCAGACTCGTTGCTCAAGGATATTGCCAAGAAGAGGAAATTGATTTTGATGAGACATATGCTTCTGTCGCCCGTCTTGAAGCAATTCGTATGTTTCTAGCGTATGCAGAGTTCAACAAGTTTACAGTGTATCAAATGGACGTGAAGAGTGCCTTCCTGAATGGTAAACTCCAAGAAGAGGTATATGTGGAGCAACCACCGGGATTCATCAACAACCATGGTAAGGGTATGGTTTATAAGCTAGACAAAGCGCTTTATGGGCTTAAGCAAGCACCCCGAGCATGGTATGACACTCTCTCTATTTTTCTTATTGGTAAAGACTTTTCAAAAGAGAGCGTTGATACAACGTTATTTAAGATTACCAATGATGAAGATATTCTCTTAGTCTAAATTTATGTTGATGATATTATATTTCGTTCTACTAACAAGCGTCTGTGTGAGAAATTTTCAAAAATGATGCAAGAACAATTTGAGATGAGCATGATGGGTGAATTAACTTTCTTCTTAGGATTACAAGTTAAACAACTCCCTAATGGCATATTTATTAACCAAGCTAAATATACAAGAGATATGATTAAGAAATTTGGTATGGAAAATGCATCATATTCAAAAATTCCAATGAGCCAAAGGCTTAAGCTAGATAAAGATGAAAGTGGGAAGAAAGTTGATATCACTAACTAATAGAGGTATCATTGGATCACTTTTTTATCTTACTGCTAGTAGACCTGATATTATGTTTTCGGTATGCATGTGTGCACGGTTTCAAGCCGATCCTAAAGAGTCACACTTAATTGCTGCCAAGAAGATCCTTAAATACTTAAAATGCACACAAAATGTGGGCTTATGGTATCCTAGGGACTCTCCTTTTGAACTAATTGGTTACTCAAATGCAGATTTTGCAAGCTGCAAAATAGATCGTAAGAGCACTAGTGGTACATGTCAATTTCTAGGTGATAGGTTAGTTTCATGGCATAGTAAGAAACAACAATCGATAGCTACCTCCACAGCCGAAGCTGAGTATGTAGCTGCAGGAAGTTGTTGTGCACAAGTATTATGGATGAGGCAACAACTTAGAGATTATGGTATAATCCTAGGTCCAACCCCCATTCATTGTGATAACCAAAGCGCTCTAGCCATGACTCAAAACCCTGTTCTTCACTCCAGAACTAAACATATTGACATTAGATACCATTTTCTTTGTGACCATGTTCAAAAGAAAGATATCTCCATGCATTTTATTGGAACTGACAAACAATTGGCATATATCTTCACCAAAGCGCTCAATGAACAACGCTTTCTCACTTTGAGAAGTGAACTAGGTATGATAGATTTAAACGCTTAATCATCATACATCATATTTTATTAGACATATAATTTAGGGGGAATCCAATTTCTTTATGTCCAATTTTTTTTTTGAAAAGTTGTTACAAGTTATCAAACTTAGGGGGAACCTTAAAATTGTACTTGAAATATATTCCAAGCGTCAATGATCAAAAACTTTCATATGCATGATCATCAACGCTCAGAATTATTTTTGCACAAAATGTTGACGCTAAAGTATAAAAGGATCTTGATTTCAAGCGTCAATATAAATTTACCAACAAATTCTATAAGCGTTGAAACAATTCCATTCAACCCTTAATATAAAATTATTTATAAAACTCATGCATAAATTTTACAAGCCTTTTGAAATAGTGGATAGACTCAATAGTCTATGTTGTACTCTATCTACACGCTTCTATCACATCAAACTGTCGGGTAATCAAAACTTTTCAAAATGGCGGTTCAGAAATAGCACGTGTCTATATACGTGTCAGTGTACCATCAGGCGCGTGTACCACACTCTGAAAATTCCAAACGTTTTTCGAACTTTAACTTAGATGTCAAATATTTATATAGGGGAGTTACCAAATGTAACTTCTCTCTCTTGCGCAAAACTTGTGTCCGTAGTTAATACTATTCAGGGCTGAGATTAAGTAACTTTACACGTGTCTACATCTTATTGAGATGAGAGAACACAAGTTTCAAAAATTTTCTTCAGTGTCATTTAAAACACAATTTTTGCAGAAAATTATTTACTTTACTCTTTGCACAATTACTCTGCAAATTTTACTCTCTCTTTCAAAGCAAAAGAAAATTTCAGTTCATCTCTTTCACTAAAATGGCACCAAAGAAATCTGCTTCTACTTCGGCCGAGCCTATCATCAAGGTTACTGAAGGCCTTGTTGTCGATTGGAAATTTCTTTATGAGCAACCTCAGATCAATCTAACTGATATGATGGACTTGGTAACCAAGGCTGGGCTCAAAACATTCTTGACTAAGTATTCCTATTTGTTTCCAATGGAAGTCGACACCTTCTGGCAAACTGCTAAACTCTCCGTAGACAAGAAGTCTATCTCTTGTCTCATTCCTCTATCCAAGAAGGAGCCACCAAAGGAATTTGTTTTGTCTGCTGCTTCCATTGCCAAGAACTTCAATCTTCTAAATGAGGGTGAGGCATTGGACAGTGTTACTTTAGAACAAATCAAGAACGCATGGACGACTATGAGTGCATATGACGGAGTACCATACAAACAGCACTTTGAAAAGAAAGATTTAGTGGCCAAGTACCGACTAATGGCTGATTTCTACAGCAAGATCATAGAATGCAGAGTGGGTACCTTTGATAAGGTGAACCCAATTCAATTTCAGATGATGACGGCGATACTCCTCAATCTCGAGATCAACTGGAGTGAGTATGTCTTTGGAAGGTTTCGGGATTGTTTAAGCGCCCCAAATAAACCATATAGGCTCATTTTAAGTGACCTACTGTATCAATCAAACTGTGTCCATTCGTCTGGTCAACCACTGAACAAGACCAAGATGCTGGGAAGAAGAATTTTGAACAATCTGTTCAATCCTCCCAAGGTTGGTGGTGCTGCTAGACCACTATCTGAGCGTCTGGAAGTACGCGAAGCATCAGATGAAGAAGCCCAGCATCCAGTTCCAGAAGAAGTCGTGAAGCGACCGACTGCTACAAAGAAAAGGGCTCCCAGAAAGCCCAAGGCTCAAGTCATTCCTTTTCCTCAAAAGGATGATGAGGACATTGATGAGGATGCAGAGGACAAGATACCTCTCATCAGGCGTAGGAAGCTGGAAGGGATTATTAAACAAATAGACTTTGAAGAACCAGCTGCCGCTTCTCCTGCTCAAACGCTAAAACTAGTTAAAGGAGTCAATGTAAAGAAGATTTTCTAGCGTTCCTAACAAGCGTTGAGCTACTCCTGTTCCTGAAGAGCCTGAGATTGTTGGGCCAAGCGCTCAAGTTGCTGTTGAGACTAGTTCTCAGGGTAAGTTTATTTCTTCTCACAGCATTTCCTTCCCTACATCTGTAGAAGATCCTGCTCTTATAGAGGATAGTTCTTGTGTTACAGCTTTAGTTCCAGCTGTTGCTGAAGCATCAACAGACGTCCACCTGGACGTTGAGATGACAAATATTGTGGCCATTGCCAAAGATGTTGCCGCAGAAGCTACTACACTCGAAGTAGAGGCCTGCTCCCAAAGAGGTTCAAGCGTCAACTAGTGTTTCGGCTATAACAGAGGCACGCTCAGAAGGTCAGAGCATTGCTGAAGACGTTACAATGCCAAGGCATTTCTTCAAACTGGACTCACTGAAGACGATTGATCATTCAATCAATTATATGCCTCCAGCGCTTGAAGAAGACTTCATTCCAGCAGGATATAATGAAGAAAGACACATTAATGCTGAGAATGAGATAGCCTCGCTGATTGACATCGACAATCGGATCAGGGATATAGTGTTCAACAGTGAGCTGACAGAAATTGAGGAGAAATACTATCTGGCAGTTCAACTCGGTAAAACTCCTGATCAGATACCGTCTTCCCTTATTCTTCAACAAGACAAACAAGTTGGCAGAACTCCTAAGTGTGATGTAGATTTGGCTTACTATCTAGACTATGGGCACATCAAGTCAACCAGTTTCGCTCTAAGGGACTACAACATCAGAGTGTATGATCCTTTTCGCCCAACTTTTCTCAATTTGTCTGAAGCCTTTTTGAACAGAGAATGCTACACACACTTTCCTCTCATAGCAAACAGTGAAGAGAACTTGAACTCTGCCAATCCACTTCTACTGTGGAAGAATAAAGGAATTCACGCCGGTGAGTGTCTAGCATCTCTCACAGATGTGATCCAGACTGAAGCTGATGCATATTTTGATAGCGTCTGGAATGCTAACTATCAAACTGATAGATATCGCTTTGAATCTATCAGAGATATTCATCATGAAGGGGATAGAGCTATGATTAACGCTGGGACAGATTGCTGTATGGCCGAGGTAAATTGGGCTGAAGCGTATGTGGGTCATAAATACACTTTTCCGGAGTTAGTTCAAGTTCCCCATTTATTTGGCATAGGCATGCATGACAAGAAGCGTCAGTTTGCCAAGTATTGCCTTAAGAAGCGTCAACTGAGAGTTGGACCTGTTCTCAAGCTCCCACTAATTCGACATCAAATTGAGCAGTGTTTGCATCAAGAGCTTCACAGACTGTCCATTACTCCTCTTCACTTCAACGCTCATACATCAACCAGTGGCAGTACTTCAATATCTAGCTTGAATTTTGCTCCAAGCCACTGCGATGATAACTTCAACATGATGGTGAAGATTTTGACTCCCGTATCTCTTTTCGACAGAATCTTCACTGCCAATCTCAGAAACTGGAACAGTTCAATAATCTATCCCTTTCGAGGATATCCCTTGCTCCCGTCTATTCGCAACGAGGTACTCATTCACTATGAGTTTGTCCTCTCATTGCTGGAAAGAAATCAGGGACTAGCTCAAGCTATCTATCCTTATCTGGAAGAGTACTATAATTTGTATGTTCCTGAATCTCAACGTCTTCAAAGTCTTCCAACAGACAGGTTGATTGGATTTTCTAGGAATTACTGCCCAGATGCGATTTTCTCTATCTGCTAAGCGTTGTCCAAAATCTTTCCAAATCACGTGCTGGATATCATTGGTCCAATGTGCATCAGGGCCATAGATAGTCCCCTTCGCACATTCATTCAAGGGACCTGCATCTCTTGTTCCAGGCTGACTGAACTTCTGGAAGCTGCTTCAGATTCCTATGCTACTCTCGCCTCTTGGAACTTCCAATTTGATGACTTTCGTCAAGCGCCTGCTAAGTTGGTTGAAGAATCCGTATTAGCATCTACTTCAGAAGTTACAAGTCTTCCAGCGTCTGCTGAAGAACCAGTTCAAGCGTCTCCACCAGAAGCTATTCTTGACGCTCGTGAACTCGTTGATTCTGTTGCTACTGATACTGCTGAGGATCTTTAAACTAATGTACGAGGTACAATTTTTGATCTGGCATATCAAGCTCCCCTTGACTCTCTCAAGCATACATCCAGATTCAAGCGACCTGCTCCTCAAGTTGTTTCATCGAATTTGAGTCAATCTTTTGAACCTTTGCAGAAATCTGTCTTAGAGGAGATGAGCAATCAAGCTACTCAGAATGAAAAATCCCTTCACTGGATTAAGACAGATCTGGCAAAGATTGAATCTCAAACCATGAACGCTGAAATAGGTCATATGAAAGGTTCTGCTCAAGCGGCTGTTGATGAGTGTCGTAGAGACTTTCAAGATATGAATGATGCTACCAACGCTAAGCTTCTTGCCATGCACGAACACTTCGATAAGCGTTTTGATGATATTAAAGCTTTAATGTCTCAGATTGCCTCTCAAGTTAGTCTACTCACAGAATATTTTCTGAAGGCTGATGATGGCAATAAGGGGGAAGAGAAGAGAAAAGGAGAGAAGAGAAAAGCGTCTGGTTCAAGAGCTCAAGATCCTCCTCCGCCGCCGAAGCGTCAGCAATTATCTACTCTTTTTACGTCAAGACTCCCATCTTGGATTCCTGCTTATGGAGTAAGTGATTCTGCTGGAGCTCCTAGTAGAACGCTAAGAGAACCTCCACTAGCACTTTATCCAAATCAACCAATACCTTCTAGAGCACGGCTTGAACAGTTTGACATTCCTCTTAAAAGAGCATCTATTCCAGAACCTACAGATCCAAGAATCTTAGCTGAAGAGAGGCAGTTGACTGACTTCAACCGAACTTTCAGAATTTGCTTAAGGTATATGGGTATTGACCCGACTGAATGGGAGAGACACTTTGTAGCTTTCAAGAACAGACAAAAGGAAGAAAATAAGCTCATAATGAACAAAGATCATGAAGCGATGATAACTTTGGAAGATAGCCTAACTGAAGCTATTCGAGCTGAAATGCCCAAGCGATAAATAGTTAGACCAAGTTGTTAAGACTTCTTGATTTGCATTATTTATATTCTTGTCTCTTATGTAATTTTTTGTTTAGTTGTAAAATGCTTGCAATCATTGACATATATAAAATGAATTTTTTAGCTGAAACAACTCGTTGAAGCGTAACTAACATCAACTAACCTTATCTAATCAAAGCTAACTTTTATTTTGGCTGTCTAACTCTTGAACTGTAAAAGAGTAAGTATTGCCATCATCAAAAAGGGAAAAATTGTTAGGAATTTCATGTTAGATGTTTTGATTATGACAATTAGGAATTTATGTTAGATCCCAAAATATGTAGGTTTGATTTTAGTAGAAATCATGTACAATCTTTGAAGTGTTAGATTTGTAATAGGCTTTATAGGCTTCGTTTTGTTTTTATTCTAGATTGTTAGGCTAAGTAGTCTTAGGCTGATCGTCTGATGAATTCTGAGTGAGCTTATCAGTAGTAAAGTTTGAAGACTCAAGCGCCTGAAGTCTGAATGAAGATGAAGTTTCCAAGCATCCAAATAACTAGCTATATCAAGCGTCACCTTATAGGACAGAAGTAATTCAAGGATGGATAACCGTCTATCAATGATGGATTTCACCTGAATTTATTTCCAAGTCCAGAAGGAATTTAATGCAAATATTCTCAGTGCATTAAGTGCCAACGGGCATTTAATTCAAATGCATTAAATGTGATAAGCACTTTCAGACGTACGGAGAAGCCACCCTATTGGACTGTCAACTATTCACAGACTGCAGCACCAACTTTTGTGCGGAAGATTTTCAGGAAAAAGGACAAAAGTGGTTCACTCGTGGAAGTGAGAGACACGCGCCTGTGCATGTGTCAAACGAACACTTTTTCCAAAAATGCCTATAAATAGGACTTCAACAACAAGCCAAAAAAAAAAAAAACGATCCACTCCAAGCCAAATTGTTGTTGCATTGAAGTCTCATTCCTTAAAATCTCAAAAAAGCCAGAATATTGAAGCAACATTCTCCTTACTTTTCTTCAATTCCTGAGACAGTCAACCAAATATCTCAAACATTCTTTTCGGAGAAACCTACACTACTATTGAGATATTCCCCGTTGTTTGAACTTTATCAAAATCAAACAAATCGTTTAGAAAAACCTTATCCAAGCCTCGCGATCTGTGTGAAGTCGAAGTTGGATACTTGCACTATTTTTGAGTGAAAGAAGCAAGGGGATAGAAGTGATTTGGAGCAGAAATCTGTGTGATTCTTTGAGAACCATCTTAGTGGATTGCCTCCGAGTGTTCAAGGAGAAGAAGGACGTATTTGGGATTACATCACCCAACGAACCTTACAATTGTTGTGCTATTTACTTTACAGTTAATTTTCTTATTATTATATCATTGCATAAATTGATTAAGTAAAACACAATCAAACGCTAAGCAACTAAAATACTTTCTGTGACGCTAAAGCTTTCAAAAAGGAAGACTCCAAAATCATTCCGTTGTGCTAACACTGATCAAAGAACTGAACGCTTAAACCCATTTGGTTAAAGTATTCAAATCTCAAAGTCTAAAGTTAACTTTCACTACTACAGAAATGGCCTATTACAGCGATTTTTTTTTGCCAATTACAGCGGTTTTAACCACTGTAATAGGTACCGCTGTAATTGGTTAAGGCCAATTACAGCGGTTAAAAACCGCTGTAATAGGTATACCCTATTACAGCGGTTATACAAATAACCGCTGTAATAGGTATACCCTACCCTATTACAGCGATTATACAAATAACCGCTGTTAAAATAAATTAATTAATTAAATTTTTCGTGAAAAAACGCAAATTTGAGGCCTTAAACGATCTCAGATGGCTAAAATCCCAAGATCTCATGAAAAATTCATGCGTTTTGTTTAGAATGCCATTTTGCTATGACCGTGCGAATTTCGTGTCATTCCAATACCGCAACATTTCAACCGAGAAATATTTTCGTAACTACACAAATATACATACACAAGTATACATACACCCATCCACACATACACAAATATACATACACCCATCCACACATACACAAATATACATACACCCATCCACACATACACAAATATACATACACCCATCAACACATACACAAATATACATACACCCATCCACATATACACAAATATACATACACCCATCAACATATACACAAATATACACACACCCATCCATATATACACAAATATACATACACCCGCACATACACAAATATACACATATACACAAAATAAATACACCCACACATACACAAATATACATACACACACATATACAAATATACATATACATATATATATAGAGGGAAAGAGAGAGAAAGAGAGCGAAAGAGAAGAAGCTTACGATTGTGGTGGTGGTGGCGCCGGCGCCGGTAAGTGGTGGTGCTGGTGGCGGCAGCGGCGGTGGTGCTGAGCTTTTGGGGGAGGATAGAGAGACAGAGAGAGAGACCGAGAGTAGAGAGAGAGAAAAGATGAAATGGGTTTTAAATTTTGAGAGTGAGAGAGAGAAGCGGGAAGATAAAAGTGTTTCAAATTTTTTCGTTTTGGCCTATTACAGCGGTTCTTATAAGAACCGCTGTAATAGGGTACACCTATTACAGCTGTTCACATAAGAACCGCTGTAATAGGTACTTTCATTTTTTTTTTGGTGACTGCCTATTACAGCGGTTCAGTAGAGAACCGCTGTAATAGGCCTGGCACCTATTACAGCGGTTCATGAAAGAACCGTTGTAATAGGTGCCGCGTTTTACCTATTACAGCGGTTCTTTCACAAACCGCTGTAATAGCCCCCTCCATTCTTGGGGCGTTGTATTAGGCTCTTTTTGTAGTAGTGTTTCTAAAAACAGTCGTTGCCACTTGGGACCAGCATTTGAGATTGCAAATCTAGCAAGTACCATTTGAGTCAACTTGAGACTTCCACTCGACCTATCTCGAATGATCCTCATCCCGAGGATTGTATTTGCTGCTCCCAAGTCCTTCATCTCAAATTAAGTGGATAGTTGCTTTTTCATCTTATCAATTTCTCTCATGTTAGACCCAACCACTAACATATCATCCACATACAGTAGCAATATGATGTAACAATCCCTAAACTTCTTGAAATAACAGCAATGATCCATTTGACACCTAGTATATCCACTACTAGCTATGAAGGTGTCAAACTTCTTATACCATTGCCTCGGAGCTTGTTTAAGTCCATACAAGCTTTTCTCTAGCTTGCATACAAGGTCTTCTCGTCCATTCTCCAGAAAATCTTCCGATTGAACCATGTAAATATCCTCCTCCAATTCCCCATGAAGGAATGCCGTTTTTACATCTAATTGCTCAAGATGCAAATCCTCTGCAACAACAACACTTTGAACTATCCTAATAGTAGTTAACTTGACAACCGGCGAAAAAATCTCAGTGTAGTCAATCCCTTCCTTCTGATGGAACCCTTTGACCACCAACCTCGCCTTGTACCTTTTACTACCATCCCGTTCATCCTTAACCCGGACAACCCACTTGTTCTGCAAAGCCCGTTTTCCCTTCGGTAACTCAGTCAACCTCCAAGTTCTATTTCTCTCAAGCGAGCTCATTTCATCCTTCATGGCTAGCTCCCACTTGAGAGAATCTCCTACACCCATCGCCTCTTTGTATGACTCGGGTTCACCCGAATCCGTCAAAAGTAAATAGTGTAAAGAAGGGGAATACCTCATGTTTGGTTTAGGAGTTCTGCTCGATCTTCTCAAGGTTGGCGGTGGATTCTCCGGATCATCCTCGATCCTATTTTCAGTGTCATTCCCAGCAAACTCGTCTAGAGTGATCTCTTCCAATATCACCTTTAGTCTTTTGTTTTCCTCAGTCTCTGCTCCAAGTCTATCCTTGTAGAGCACCTTTTCGTTGAACGTGACATCCTTATGCCTTATGACTTTGTTGTTTTGGGAATCCCAGAACCGATACCCAAAACTCTCTCCTCCATAGCCAATAAAGATGCACTTCTATGCCGTAGGATCCAACTTATCCCTGTCATCGGAACTTTGCAAGACATAAGATAAACAACCGAATATTTTTAAATGCGATAAATTTACCTCTTTTCCAGACCAAACCTCATTCGGTATTTTGAAGTCCAACTGTACTGAAGGTCCCCGATTGATGAGGTAAGCCGCAGTGCGCACTACATCAGCCCAAAATGTCTTTGGCAACCTGGAGTAAAGCCTCATGCTCCTAGCTCGTTCATACAAGGTTCTATTCATCCGCTCTGCAATCCCATTCTGCTGCGGAGTCCAGGAATGGTCTTGATCATCTTGATCCCATTCTCTGCACAATAGTCTTTGAACTCTTGGCTGTCATACTCCCCGCCATTATCCTACCTCAGACACTTCAATCTCAACCCCGTTTGATTCTTGACTTCTACCTTCCATTTCCTAAAGGTATTAAACACGTTCGACTTATTTTTTAGAAAATAGACCCATACCTTTCGGGTGGAATCATCTATGAAGGTAACATAATACCTCAACCCTCCAAACGACTGTATGGGAGCCGGTCCCCATACATCAGTATGCACAAGGTCCAATTTCTCTGCCTTCGGTTCTCTACCCTTCTTGGAAAAACTCACATTTTTCTGCTTTCCAAGAACACAGTCTTCGCAAAGACCCAATTCAACCGTCTTTGAGATTGGGAGCTTCCCCTTGGATGCCATGATTCTCATTCCCTTCTCACTCATATGCCCAAGTTGCCTATGCTATAAGTGAACATCCTCTATGGCCTCGACTGCAGCAACCGAGTCCTTTTTAATTTCTGTGGTATAGAGAGTCCCTGACTTCTTACTACGAGCCACCACCAGATTCCCTTTGGTGATTTTCCATACACCACCACCAAACACCATGGTGTAACCATCACTATCAATTTGGCCCATTGAGATCAAATTCTTCCTCAACCCTGAAACATGTCTCACATTATGCAATTTCAACTGCATTCCCTGTGCCGTCGTCACTGTGACCTTACCCTTACCAACAATTTCCAACGGTTTTGACTTCCCTCGCCCCTTTGACTTGGATCGACCTCTACCTTTCTGACCACCCCATTGAACACCTCTTCCTCTGCTTTCCGCACTCAATGCAGCAGACATGAGTTCTTCTGATTCCCTCTGGCGACTATCCTCGCTCAAAATCAAATCCCGAATCTCCTGAAGTTTCAACTTTCTTTGGCCAGACGAACTACTCACAACAATCACCGTCGCACTCTAACTATCCGGCAATGAAGACAATAAAATTAAGGCTCTTACCTCGTCCTCGAAATTAATATCAATCGAGCTCAACTGAGTGATGATCACGTTGAACTCGTTGATATGGTTGGTCACCGATTCTCCCTCCGTCATCCTCAAATTGAATAAACGTCTCATCAGATAGACTTTATTCGATACGGATGGCTTCTCATACATATTGGAGAACGCCTTCATCAAACCCGCCGTTGTAGTTTGATCTAGGATGTTAAACATCACGTTTCTTGATAACGTCAATCGAATAACACCTAGGGTTTGCCTATCCAATAATTCCCAATCATTGTCTGACATCTTTTCTGGCTTCTTCCCCGACAACGGTTGATGGAGCTTTTTCTGGTACAGATAATCCTCCATCTGTGTTCACCAGAATCCAAAGTCTTTTCCATCAGATTTGTCAATCTTCACTTTTCCTTCTTCAGATTCTATTGATTCACACAGATCGCTATAATCCTTGTTCTTGATACCAGTTGTTAGGAATCAATGCACATAAAAGAACTTAAAAGTAAAGAAAAGCAAGAAAAACGAGACAGTGATTTTTATGTGGTTCGACAAATTGCCTACATCCACAGACCAATGCTAGAGAGATTTTATTATTCTTGTGAGAGAGATACAATTATGATGAAGAGAATTTCATCTACTTATGTATTATAAACTTGGAGGCAAAGATACAAAGACCTAATCACAATAGGTAACTCAAAAAACTACCAAAAAAGGAAAAACCACGCCTGGGCGCCGCCATATTGGCGCCTGGGCGCCGGATGCAGTAGCAAACTGCTCTGTCTCGGCTGCCTCCTGCGGGTCGCGCCTAGAGTATGGAATGGTCTTGGTCATCTTGATTTTCTTCTGCGGGTCATTTTCGGCTCAAGAAGAAAATTCCGCAGGAGGCATTACGGAATTTTCGGCTCATTTTCTTCTTCCTTTGACACTTTGATTTGTCTCCACACTCAAACCCATCACTCACGTCTCATCCCCTTCCAAGCAGAGGAAATTCATACAATTCATAAGCAAAAGCTCAAATGAGGAGGGATTGGAATTTGGCAACTCACTGACAATCAAGGAGAAATACGTGCATAAATATGCCAACAGGAAGTTGCTTCTAGAAGAAATATGAATAGATGTATAATCAAACTTAATCGCACAATATATGCATAATATGGAGATGCAGTCTGCATCATATACCTCACAGCCGTGTTTATTTCGTGTTTTACGTTATAGATACATACCAAGTTTATATATCCTTCTTCCATTCATTTCTCTTGGAGTAGAGAATACAAAATGATAAATATTATGTTGATAACTGATTGAATTGGGCACTAGGAGTATCCCCTCCATGATTTTCTATTCTCACCCCCACATTTTGAACAACATTAGCCTCATTATTCAAGCTTGTTTCATCAATGTCTTCTTCCTCTTCATCTTGTTGCGATGACTCTCTGACATGTTGTGCATCTCGGTCTTGTCCAAGACGAGGATTATTGGAGTTATTTTGGATAAATTCACAGTTTCCATTCACACCATCGTGTGTCGTTGTGTCTCCTTCGATACTAGTACCCTCCACGGAATGAACTTGTGGAGTCTTAGAACGAAAGCGATTTTGGATGAAATGTCCTGTTACATCAGTGAACTTTCGTCCAATAGAGGTCTCTGAGCAGAATAGAGCAAATAGAGTAAATGATCCTACGAGAAGAAAAAGGCCTGCAAATTCACGCAAAGTAAGGCTCGAGGTCCCTTGTGAGATTGTTGAAGATAGAGGGTCTTGTGAAGAATATCCAGGTCCAAAATTTTTTTCTTCAAGAGAATTCATTTCTGAACCTTGCGTAACATTCAAGATTGCCCTTGAGAAATATGCAACTAAGGGAGAGCCAATAGGAAAGGCCTGAATAAATGGTAACACAGAATTTTCAGTCGGAATTAAACGACATTATAAATTCAACATGTTCATATTCAAGAGTCACTAACAATGACTATTTTTAATAAAGTACAAAGTAAATCTCTTCAATTTGTTGAGCAATTTACCATGTCCGCTTTTTAGTAATTTTAATGGATATAAACTTTCAAAACTAGAATAATTTTTTTATGTTAATTCTAATAATAAATTACTTTTTTAGACATTCACTAAATTTAATTATTATTCTAAGGAAATAGTGAAATTGATGGATCAAGCACAACAAAAAAGTCATAAATTTGTGTTGGATGGAATATTTTTCTCGTGAATTTGTTTTGTAGAATTTGTCATTATTCATAAGTTATGAATGGGAAAACTTACAAAGCCAAAACCATCTGTCCTGTATGTTGGTCCAACCATTTTATATTTGCTTCCATATCTTTTCAGGAAAAGCTTCATATAAGGAATCTCATCAAATATGGCATCTATCCCTCCTTTTTTGCTTCCTAAGGACATAGCATCGTGGTATTCTTCCAAAGATATACAGCTCTTGAGCATGGACTCTTTAATATTTAGTCGATTGGTCAGAAAATCTTTCATGAAGGAGCCTTTGTGGTAACCCACTTTGTAATCCTCGGAAAATGCAAAATTTATTTGGTCAACAGTTAGAATCGCAGATAAGTTGGCTGTAAAGCTTTGCATCAATATGAATGCCATGAACAACCAACATACCAGTACAAAGACTGAGCAATTATTTGTGACCATATTCCCTGTCAAGAACAATAGAAATTGATTTAGCTAATGAAAACACATAGGTGCGGGTAAAAGTTTTCAAGGATGAAATACAAACAAGGTGAATAGATTTTACTCCGTTGTGATAATGAGATAAAAAATTAATGTCAAAGATATTTTTAAGTAAACTGATTACACCAAATTTATAAATGCTCAAAATAGGCAATTATACTTATTGTTTGAATAGTGACTATGAAAAACCGTTTTAAGAAACCAGATTATGCTGTGGGCCGGGGTCAAAATTCAATTCATACTTTTATCTATCTATCTATATATATATATAAATGACGAAAGCTTGTAGCTAGGTATAGCATAAGAAAGGAAATTACTTTCTGGAAAAGCAAGAATTGCAATTGGAGACCAATAAACCATTCCAGGCCGCTCAATATGTGGCCTAATTGCTTCTTCCCCAGTGTTAATCACTCGACGTTCCAATATACAAAGGACTATGGTCATTAGGATACATGCCACAATAATTGCCAGCCATAGGTCCCATCGAAGGGGCTTAGTAAAAATCCACATGTCTAGTGGCTTCCTATTTTTGACAATTAGAACGACTCCCGATTCAGAATAGGGTAGTGAAAAATCAACATATGATGATCGTGGAGCCCAAATAGTAGTATCTGCCACAACCATGTCATATTCCTATTTTGAGAAGGAAAAACAAGTGGCATGAAAAATGTATCTCAACTATTTGTTAAAGAAAAAACATGAAAGACATGACTAAAAGAATGTAAATACCTTAGGAATCTTCCGAAGCATGTTGTCATAACTCCAATTACTGTTCGTGCTATCATTGTAACATATGAACTTATAGTTGACAGGGAAGGGTAGTAGTGCCTTCCTTGCTGCAAAGAAGATATCTATTGAAAATCCAGTTGCATTTACATGCTTTGTTGTAGGATCAATCACCGTATCAACAAATTCTTTAAATCCAGGTTTCCAGGGAATTCCAACCCTGAGTTTTCCATTTGGAATGATTGCCGCCCAATCATTTGGTTGTTTTAAAGAATCACCTGGCCAAATAATATTTCTGAGTTCTTTTGTTGAATTCGACTGTGTTGGTTCACCAGATGTACCTAACTCCCTTATTATTCCTTTGTCTGGAGTCCAAAATCCAACCCTTCTCTCTCCAGTACCGACTACATTGAATATCTCATATGTCGAAGGCTTCAATTTCCCATCAACTAGTTCAAAGTCTCCACTCAAGCCTCTGAATTTTGTGCCCGATAACTCACTAAGAAGCCTTGGACCAAATGATGTGATTCTCAAACCTGTATTATACGTTCCATTTGGGGTTGTGTTTGTGTATAATAAGCTCGAATTTAAAGGTCCAATATTCTCTAATGCCATAGCTAATGCAGTTATCGTATCATATGCCCATAAACCATAGACATTCAACTCCATGATTCTAATTGTTGTCTTCCTCGAGACAATATTTCGTTCCCACTTTTTCTTGAAACTTTCTAGTTTTTTTGAGGCAAACACATACGGTCTTATGCCTACGACTCCATCCATTGAATCACTAGTGGTTGAATCACTAGGATTTAGGAAGATGGATAAATTATCAGTGATGATCCATGCATACCCTTCACTCATCATTCCTGTCGTACTAGCAAGAGCAAATAACCTGTGCCCCAACAAAGGGTTCATGTGGACCAGAAATACCCTCATTTGTTTTGTTTTTAACTTTTTGAGTTCTTTCAATACATAACTTTTACTAGACGATGAGGGGATCGCAGTGATATATGTCAGTCGAATGTCAAGATCTTGTAATTCCTTATTCATGCGAGAGACAAATTGATTGCTAGATTCAATATCTTCATACAAAATTACAACTTCAGGCCATTGAAATCTCTGACAAAGAGCTGCAAGAGCTTGTGCTTGAACTACATTATCCAGTGTTGTCCTGACAAAGTAACGGTTGTCTGTGTGGGCTAAGGTAGCGCTTCTTAATGTGAAGGAAATAATTGGAACGCGAACCTTTTCCCCGACTGCTGCAAGAAATGTTTCTTCTATTGATCCTTGAGGAGCTAAAACCCCAAGCACTCCATGGTTCAATAACTCTAGAACTGCATGATACGTATGTTAACTATTATAATTTCACTATATATCACAGCTCTTTAATAAGCTAGCATTTCTTTGCAATTATTTCAAAAATTAAATAAACTCGTCTCACTAAGTTAACAACTTCTAAGCAAATTTGATTGAAGAAAATAATAACTTAATTCACAAAGGGATGTAAAATGTTTCTTGATAAGATAACTCTTTAGAATTGCAAGTACAAATTTTCTCAATTTTTCTCAATACATATTTAGAGAAAGTTTAGGTTCACTTTAATAGAAATTCATTGGACTTCACACCCGAGTCACCCTTTGACCATAACCATCATCAGTTATATGAAACCGTACCAAAATTGCACCAGGAGTGCATAACATAGCATAACGGTGCATATTAACACCCAATGATTCAAATAGAATGAGAATCATCGTCATAAGGCGTATGTAATGCATTTGGACTGTATGTTTCTTAAATTATTTTACAATTACCTCCAATTTTTGAGATTGGGGAGAAGGCGAAAGTTGTTCTTCAATATATCAGGTATACAAAGCTCTATATTAAAATTCCAATTTGATGAAAAAAAGAAGAAAAGCAAAGAAGTTACAATGAAAAATTTACTTGTACATGTAAGTATTTTTCTCAATTTAAAATTTGAATTTGGAATAGTTTAGATTTATGAGTGAATAATATCCGATATAAATTATATTATGAGTGAATTTGGTGATCTTCCAGCTTCACTTTGGTGTTAATGGAGGCCATTTGCAACTTTTTTCGTGAAGAGTCAGTGTGATGACTGAGAAGATGCCAGGTTTAACGATATAAGTCGGATGAATTAATTGTGTCATTAGGGGGTCTTTTTAGATCTACAAGAGTTGGATTGGAGTTATTGAATTTATGTAACTATAATATCTAATTATACATAAGCATCTATGTATCATTAGAGGGGACCTTTGGGCTTTGAGTATGTCGTACATTTCAGTTGAAGGGTTTTTAGGAGATGTACAGCCTCAAGTGATATCAGTAAAATTTAATTAAGGGTAGTTGATAGAATTATTTAAGCAAAGGTAATTAATTAAATTAATTAAAGGTAGTTGATAAAATTATTTAAGCAAAGGTTAGTAGTTAAATTATTTAACCAAAGATAATCGTGTAAAATCACAATTGGAAGAAACACCTTCCAAAATCTATACTTTTATAGTAGTATAAATATAGATATATATGTAGTCTCTTAAATCAAATTGCAGTCAATTTTTGCTGGAAAATAGGTAATATGCCCTAACATTCTTTCAGGGTCAAACGGTCAATTCAATGTTTTGAGTCCTACATTAGTCTCTTTTACATTTTCATATCTTCTCAACTTGGTCCTTATTTTGTGGTGGGATTTAAGTGACATCTATACATAGATACATACATATATAAATATATATATATATATATATATATATATTAGTGTCACTAATTGTTACTGATGATAGCTTCAGAAGACTTATTTCTTGCTAGTTTGTTATTGTGACAAAGTAAAAATTATTTTCACTATTACATATGTAATATAGTGATAAATTTTGCATTGTCCCCATATTTTACCACTAATGCGATAGAAAAAAATTTAAAGGAATTACAATTATAGAAGATTGTAATCACTAACCATTATTGCATTTGTGTTGACATTAACTTGTTAGTAATCATGTGATACTGATTTTCACTAGTGACGACTTAAAAAGACTGAATGTCATAAAAAAATTATTATTGTGACAAAATAAAAAAATATCACTAAATGCGTATATAAGTAACAGTTTGACATTGTTACTTTATACGTTGTTATTAATATTACGTTTTGTTTAGTAATTTGGGTCACTTTATAGCGGACTGTCTATCATAGAGTCGGTCTAATTTTTACTATGATTATGGTGGGTGAGTGAATTTTATCACTCAACCCCTATCATAGGGAAAATTATAATTTTAATATACTAATATGGCTTGCACATTTTTTTGATACACTAATATGGGGGATGGGGTAACAATTTGGGTTCAAATTGGTCAAAAAATTGGAAAGTCGGAGATTTTAACGTGAACCGCACGTGACTAGTAAATTTGGAGATTTCTGATTAGTGAAGGTGAATTGATAATGTGGCATCCAACTAGACAATATATTGGTGACATGGCAACCAATTAAACAAAGTTGACAATTTTTCGCTATTAGGAAGGTTTGAACCCATGACCTTAGAGCTTAAAATAAACACTTCCACCACTCGACCACATGCCACAACTTGCATTAATCAACTTTATTTTAGTTATTTATAAAAATATTTGAATCAATAACTTATCGACATTCTTCTCCAATGTAGTTTTCTTTTTAACATAAAAAAATAAGTTTTAATAATATTGTAATAAAATATATTTAAAAATTCACAAGAAAAAAAGAAATATATTAAAAATATAAATACATATAAGCATTTTAAAACAAACATATTTAAGTATTTAATGAGTTTTTAAAATTAATATTTATATATATATGTTTATTAATATTATAATTAATATATTTTAGATGATAAATTTTTAGATAAACGAATCTTCTAAATATATTTATCAGTATTATTCTAGAAAGATATTATTTTTTCAAAAATACTTATATCTAACATAAATTTATTTTATTAGATGTTCGTATATTTTTGGATAGAATTTCTCCATCAATACAACAAACATTTATATATAACTACTTATTCAAAATATATAATATTCATATATATTATAATTGAAATAATTGCATATTTGATGATATATTTAAGATAAAATAACTATATACTAAAAATATATATTTACTCATTTCGTAAATACTAGAATTATCAATTATAGATTTTAGTGTATATAAACTGATAATAAATCTATGAAATATTAGTTATAGATATCTTTCTTCTATAAAATATTGATAATGACATATTATTAAGGCATATGTTGAAGTAATGCTATAAGTAACTAAATCGAAGCTAATAAAAACAAGTTTGTGTAATGTGGTGGAGTGAACGAAGGGTTCTATTTTAACTCAAAGTTCATGGCTTCAAATTCTCTTTGTAGCAAAAAATTTCAACTTTGTTTAATTAACCGTCATGTCACCAATTCATTGTCCACTTGACTGCCATGTCACCAATTCATTGTCCACTTGACTGCCATGTCACCAATTCATTGTCCACTTGACTGCCATGTCACCTGTTTTCTCAACAATTTGACATTTTCCAGTAGCGACATCAATAATTTCTGATATCTGGTAATCATGTCAGCAATTTCCGGAGAAAAGTACTTAATGTGCCAATTTTTGTGTCAATATTGTAACTTAAATGCTACTCCCCATATTAGTCTACCAAAAAACCATGCAAGCCACATTATTAGTGTACCAAATTGCAATCCCCCTACCTAATCTATAATTATTATTTATGATTAAACCTAAATGTTCTCAAACCCGGACAGGACCGGCCAATTAATCCGCGAACCGGAAACGAGGCCTGTCGGTACGCCACATTAATCGGGCAGCACAAAACCCATTGTAAACCGGCGACCTGTACAACTCGGACAAACGGTTCTCTAGTAGCTTTTCTTGTGGGAAAAATTCACGGTCTTGACTCATTTTCTCACCTTCTTCATCTCGGATCAGTTTACCTAATTACCTGCTAATTCTTTGTCATAGACTCATAGCTAGCTTCTATTAGCCATGGCTACCGGAAGAAGAAGCATTTCCCAACTCAAAGTTTGGAGAAAAAACAAAGAAATAGAGAAGTAAGAGGGGGGAGAGAGAGAGACCTTGTCGGCGCAATGAGAATGGAAAAAGCTGAGTTTACGATCTTTCAGTTTTAGGTTTGCTTGTGTGTAAGCCACATTTACAATATGGCTTTTTTTTCTTTATTTTATCTTATAACTTTTAGATGGTAAATTAGTAAATAGTTAAAATTCTATTGAAATATATATATAAATAAAGAAAACATATTCTATTTGCATTTATATATGGTAAATTAGTAAATTGTTAAAATTCTATTGAAATATATATATATAACTAAAGAAAACATATTCTATTTGCATTTATATATGTAAATGCAAATAGAATATGTTTTCTTTATTTATATATATTTTCAATAGAATATATAAATTGGGTTAAATGGGTTTTTCACATCGGTTCAACTGATCAGACCAATGACCCAATAACCCAGTTAATTGTCCAGTTCGACTGCCAATCCGAGTTTGAAAACATTGATGACACCCGGTATAACATGAGTTATCACTCTTGATTGCATACATAAAAAATTCTTATTTGAGTTTTGTTAGAAATTACAAAAGTCAAGTTTTTACAACTTTCTTCAAATATTTTACCATTTTCCAGAAAAAGAAATGGATTACATATGAAAATTATTGGGGGATTGGGACGCCCGCCCCCCAATTCTAATTCATATAAAATTTTATTGTATGGCCCCCATAAAAAATATTAACTTGAGCTGACATCTTAGAGCACATAACAGTTCTAGCGGAGTTGGTAAGCACCTTTGCCACATATTGCTGGGGTTGAGAGTTCAAATCATGGTTGCTAGTTGCTTCTAATAAAGTGCTTCTAGTAAATTAATTCTGAAGAAATATAAAAGGGAAAGAGAAAAAGAAATTACCAAAGGAAAAGTATAGCTAAATTGTTAACAAGTCCAGATTTTTTTTGTTTAAAATTAAAAAGAACTTTCCTAAAATCTATAAAAAATAATTTTTTAAAAGAAAACATTATATAGAATTGATAAGTATTTTTCTTAAAACATATAAAAAAATATTGTCAATAAGGAAAAAATGCAAGAAATCGACAAATTTAAAGACAAAAAGTAGTCTATCACCATCAATTATTTAAAGTTTATCACCGACACAAATATATAAAATGATGTAGTAATTTTAATAGTTGTTATTTTATATTTTTTTCAAATAAATATTATTATAAAATAGTTGAAATTAATCTTTTCCTTTTCATTTGATGATATTTTCTTGATTACACTTAATTGTATATTGATTTATGATGACCAAAGCATTATTATTTTTTAACTAGTTGCTTGCATCTAATAATAAAATACACAAAATCACTAACTCCTAATAAAATGAGACACGAAATCAAGTAGGATGAAGAATCTTGGGAAAAAATTATTTATAAATAAATTAAATATTATTCAATCATGATAGTTACGTTCTCGATAATACTATGAATACAATAAATATTCATATGAGCAATTTGGTTCAAAATTAGAGCTTAACATGCATTTTTATGCGTATTTTTCAAAGAATATCGAGTACAAATTCAATAATTTTTTTTAATTTTTTTATATATTTCGAAAACTACTAATTTTTATGAAAGACACTTTTTATTTTGAACATGATATTTGTTATTTTACTTATCTATTAAAATAAAAATAATATAATATATAAATATTGTCAAAAATTATTTTAATGGTAAGTCGGCCCCCCATCAAGTAATTCCTGAATCCGTCCCTGATTGGGAAGAGAACAAATAAATTTAACATTACATGTGCAGATTTTAGTAATTCATTTTTGTTGCGTATTAGACTTATTTCCTTAGATCGCAAGAAACGGTCTGACTCTATCTCTTAAACTAAAATGAAGCATAGATGGTCTCATACTAAAATAGATATATGTGCTTTCATAGCAGTTGACGAACATATTGGGAAGTGGGGAATAGACAATCTTTACGTGAAAAATGGTGTTTTTTCGCACATTCCACCCTAAAAAATAAAAATACACACTTTACACCCTGAAATCAAGATTTCTTGGCAAGTTGCACAATAAGCCTATCATATTATATAATTTAAAATGAATACCACTTCATGGTTCAATCTCTTTTTTTTTTTTAATTCAAGAAGAGGGGGAATACCCTAAATATCTAGCTCGACAAACCCAAGTTAATAGTCATAATCCTGAGCCATAAAAACTCTATGTAGCTCCAAAAAGGAGGGGACAACCACAACTTATGGCAGACTGTATTCGAACACAAGACCTCTAACATAAAGTTAGAGGTGGACATCACTAGACCAACAGGTCTTAGGTGGTCCAATCTCTTTCTTATGTGGACAATTAAGTGAATAAGTTATTAGTTCACCATATATTTTGCACAATAGAATGTTACCTTAAAGTATTTTTAACATCTAAATAAGTAATTGTAACTTATATATTATCATTATTATAGAGAGTGTGTGTGTGTGTGTTTATTCACATATATAGCATAACCATTAGTAAATAAATTTTATTAATAATGCATTTTTTTGTGACTCCCACCTAATTATGGTAAGCCAGGAATAAGTTATTATTTTCAAATTACTATTTTCAAATTTTCATTTTTTGTGACTCCCATTTTTTTCACATGATAATGATAAATTATCATTACTATTTTCAAATTTTGAACATGGTAATTAAATATGAATAATATTGTTATTGGACATTTGTACATCTGTCTCCCCAAATTAATATTGCTTGAGCATTTAGCAACTGAACATGGCATGGAGGAAGCCAAATGGCGTACTTAATTCATTCAAATCTTAATAAATGAATTTTGAAATTAAAAGGTTTGTAACGAATTTGTAACTTACAATTAGCTAATGGAATTCCTTATCTTACGCCTATTTTTCTAACACCCATATTAATCTCTCCAATTCTCAATTGTACAATTATAATTTCATTAATAGAGTTTTATATCTGTCTCAAAAAAATTGAGAGTTATATCCGTCTCAATAGAAAGTGAGAGTTATATAGTGAGTATATATAAACAACATCATTCTTCTACTAACATATTCCTAATTTCATTCCGCTCCATGACATCCTCTCCGTCCAATATCAAGGAAATTCTTTTTTCTAAGACAACTCTTCAAATGTTTAGAGTTAACTTTGATGCCCCAGAATCAACATATGCGTTGAAACTTGAAAGATATAATTTACTAATTGAATTTCTGATATAGATATGTCAATTTAGTTGGTATAAAAATAGAATATTATTGTTTTGATATAATATTTAGAGAGTGTTTGGCTAAGCTTATAAGCTATTTAAAACATCTTATAAGATGTTTAAGAGCTTATAAGCTCTTACAAAGTGTTTGGTAATTTTTTTGGTGAAACAGCTTATAAGCTCTTAAAATAAGATGTTAAGAGCTTATAAGCTGTTAAAAAATAAGTAAGGGGACCCCAACTTATTTTTTAAGATCTTATAAGCTGGAGAGCTTATAAGCTCCAAAAACATCTTATAAGCACTAAGAGCTTATAAGCTCTTTAAAATAAGCTTAGCCAAACACCCTCTTACTTGAATTCAATTACGAGAATATGTAAAATATATATATATATATATATATATATATATTATATATATAGGGATAATTGCACTCAGCATCCTAAGGTATTGCGAAATTACAAAAAACATCCCCTAGTTCAATAAATTACATCTAACATCCTCATGATTCATGTAATGATGTAAGATTCGATGGAAAGTGTCAAAAGGTGTAAATGCCCTTACAGAATATTTTTTCAAAAAAAGAAAAAACATTAAAAAAAGAAAAAAAGTTGAATTACCATATTACCCCCTTCACATTTTAAAATAAAACTTTAAACTTAAAAGAAAAGTAATTATATATATGTATATATATGTGTGTGTGTGTGACTACTTGTGTTCGTGTGAATGTGTGTGTGTGTGTGTGAATGTGTGTGACTGTGTGTGAGATGGTGTGTGTGCGTGCGAGAGTGTGTGTGTGTGTGCACGTGAGGGTGGGGTGTCAATGGGGGTTGGGGAAGACGACTACTGTTCCCCACCCCACCTTTTTTTCTTTTTTTTTTTTTTCTATATAATATATTATTTAAGTAATTTTGTTTAGAAATTAAGTTTATTAAAATACAATTATTAAAGTTTTTTGCAAATTTCATAAATTAAAATAAAATATATAATTTTAAATTATATAAACTATTATATAATCTAAACTATTATATAAACTTTTTAATATAAATTTAAGTAAAAGATTGAAATGATATTTTAAACATAATTTTTTAATATAATTTTAATAATTTCTATTGTAATTTATTTTCTTGAGAATATTTTTTTTATAAATAATTATTTTTATACTTTTTATACACAAATTACATATAACACCTATACTTTTACAAAATATTACAATTTACACCAAAAGGGTATGCTTGTCTGAACATTATAGGGTTTCCATGTCCAAAAAAGGACAGGAGTATTTTTGAAAGTTCACAAAAAAATTCAACGGCGACGTACAGTAACCCTAACGGAAGGTGCTACTTGTTGGACAGAATGAAAAGTTGGGATGTTAGATGTAATTTATTGAACTAGAGGATGTTTTTTATAATTTCGTAAAAGTAAAAAAGAAATTGGATGACTTATGAATTTGTTACATTTTTAATGGCAAGTGTTTATTTCTAATTTTTCTTATTGTGAATTCTTATCTCCACCAATTGTTAACATTTTGGCGTGTATTCAACCTTTTTAACCGTGTATGCAAAACTGGATTGGAATCTATATAGATTTTATCGAAATATATATCCATTAATATTAACTAATATGTAGCTTCATGTGCTGGACTTAAAAAGAGGCTAAGAAGTTAGTCTATTAAATAAAAATCGGCTAAGGAATTGGGCAAAAGAAACATGATGAAAATTTAAATGAGAATCCCACGAAGTCAAAAATTCCATGCAAATTCAATACTTTTAAGTATTGTGCAAATATGTATGTGTTTTATAATTTAATTTCGACTGTCAAATGGCATATTGTTATTGCTACTGCAAAAGTGAACTACTTACGAACAACACTTTTTTATATTTCAGACCCTTTTTAGATCTACACATCTTTTTACTACTCAGCATTATTTCTTAATAAAAACAAATAGTGGTAGCTGTTAAGTTTGCGAACAATTCATAATCTAATAAGTTGTTTTAATTATATATTGTACCTCAGAATTTTCCCCAAATGGTACCTCAAATTATGTAATGATGCAGTGTAATTTTACAAATGTTGAAATTTTCTATATGATATGATCATAATTATAGTATGAGAATGAATAAAATCACCAAATCGTAAGGGTATTTGTTCTTTCTAAAACACTGCAAGGTGATACAATGTAATGATATTTGCATCTTTGTTAACCTTAAATATGAATTGTAATTTAAGTTTTCGGAACATGATACTCGAAAATTGTACCAATATAAAATCTTCTTGCAGTTGAAATTATTTTGCACGGGGCAAATACTAGTTTTGAATTAAACTCACAGTCTCAGCTAGCAAAAAAAGGGCAAAAATATTTGAAAAAAGTGAGTTTGTAATGCATTACATGAATCATTAATGAAATCAAAATTTGTTCTATTTGACAACCATGAATCAAATTTCTCATTCTAGAGTAAATTTTACAAAACTATGGCTCTTGCAGTCCTTCAAGATATCTTGAAATTATGTTGAAAGACAAACGAAACTACGTGGTATTCATTTTATGAGTGGTCATTAAAAGCTCAGAATTTATTAACATAACAAACCAAACTTGAAATATTTTTTTGCTTGAATTCACTGTTTGGCTCAAACTCAATTTATTTACAACCTAAATTGCAACTGCTCATGACAATTTAGAAAACCCCCCCCCCCCCCCCCCCCCCCCAAAAAAAAGCATTTTTGTGATTTATGTGAGAAAAATTAGAAGTTCGAGTGAAATTATTGTCACCATAATTTTGCTTATTATTGCTATTGTATCGGAGCTAGAAAATAATATTTTTGGACATTTTTGCCCCTCATTTTTTCTCATTCACATGATGAACATAATATCAAATTGGGCTAGGGTGCAGCTTGCTAAACAATTCTAATTTCATGGTGCAAGTTGTGCATTTTTGTGATTTATGTGAGAAAAATTAGAAGTTCGAGTGAAATTATTGTCACTGTAATTTTGCTTATTATTGCTATTGCATCGGAGCTAGAAAATAATATTTTTGGACATTTTTGCCCCTCATTTTTTCTCATTCACATGATGAACATAATATCAAATTGGGCTAGGGTGCAGCTTGCTAAACAATTCTAATTTCATGGTGCAAGTTGTGTGTTTTTATTTTTGACGGCGTAAATGGCCAAAAAACACCATTTTGAGGGTGCGAACTGCTTTTTTTTACTCAGTGATGGATAGTAAATACTAAATAGTTTATATATGTTGTAAATGCCAGATTAAAATAATCTATTCTAATTAATTTTATCAATTCATTTAATTAACAGGTCTTATTTTGAACTGAAGAAATTTACCTCGGTGATATGTGTCAAAAGCATCTTAGTGAAAAATCATAAATAAGTATGCTGAAAAGTAATTAATTTAGTGAAAGACAAAAGAACAATACATATAATGCATTAGAAATTTAACTCCCAGCATACATTGATGGTTTCCTAGTTAGTTTTATGATGCCTTAAAGTTGGAATTTGTTTGTGTCCTAGTATGTTTCCGTACTTGCACGTGTATTTCAAACAAAAGGAAAATGCATACGTTAAGCTCCAATTGAGTGTCAATCAATCAAAGATAAATGTATTTTAACTTTTATTATTGACACTCCATCTTTCATTTTATTTTGCCAAAAAGATAAAAAAAGCCTTCATTGGGTAAAAGAAAAATTCTTGAGAACAAAATGTTTTGTTCATATTAAATCTATTTAGTGTAAATATATTAAAGTGAATTCAACCTACAATATCTAAAAACACGAATAGGGATAATATGAAGAATGTTATTGATATTTACATTGTGACCTCACAAATAGAAATAACTTCATCCTACAATTTTCAAAATGATTGAAAAAAGATAAGAATTCTATTTTTCATATTTACTTTATTATCTAACAATCTGAAATGCTTTTATTTATTGTCATTTATTTTAACTAAAAACTCTACAAATCACGTACAAACACAAAGATATAATATTGCAATTCATAAAAATGTAAAATCAACTCATTTTTGAGAAATAACTAATATCTTAAACTATTCTAAAAAGAAATAATATATCATACAAAATACTAAACAAAAGATCTAAACATTTTTTTCCAAGAGTCTAACAATATTTAAATGAAAAAAAAAAACAGGAATAAAACAATGTGAACAAATAAAATTATCAAATGTATTATTAGTGAGGTAATCGAGTACTTGATAGTACTCTATGTTTTCCTCGAAATTTTTAGTATCTACAAGTTTTAATATTTTATCCAACTCCTCTAAATTATTTTCATTTCTTTTGTTGTACAGCACCAAAACTCTAATTGATTTTATTTAAAAAGCAACCAAAAAGCCAAATATATGCAGCAACTAATGGACAGATTTTTTCTTAGAACGTTAGGAAAGAGATTTCCAACATGTTTTTCCCTACCTCTTTTATTTTTTTAAACAAAGCTTTGATGATTCGACACTTTGTTTTAGACACCATGTGTACTTCCGATAATACAAGGTGCGATGTGTGTAGCACTAATTTATAAATTTTTGGCATTAACATGATTCGCAGGAACGTTCGTGGTCAACATCGCAGAGGCCACCGTTCCAGTTCCATTACAAAGCGCGGAATGATCGCGGTCGTTCCACGTTTTCGTGACTAAATTGTTTAAAAAAAATTATTTTTTAAAACAATTAAAACATTTATGATTTTTTTTTTTTTTGAAAATCTCAGGATAAATCTCCGCCAATCACCCAACAGAGTAAACCTGTCCATACGCAATAGCCCCAAACCACGTATGGAGGTAATTCGCGCCCTAGATTGTTCATAGGTGACGGATTCAATTAGCGCAGGGCCTGGGGAAGGATGTAGGAGAAATCCCCCCATCCCCCTTCTCCCAAGGTTTTTAAAGCCGGACCGGACCGGCCGGTTTAACCGGCAACCAGCCAAGAGTCCGGCCTGGGTAAGTGTATCGAGCAGGCGGCGACAGACCCACGGCGAACCGATGTAGAACCGGAGAAACCGGCCAAAACCGGCGACTCGGGAACGGGTAAAGTCGTGGATCTGTTCCTAGGGAAAAAAAAATTATTTCCCTAATTTTTCGTCCTCATTTTTCCTTATTTGCAAGATAATAGAATTCTGAAAAATGAAGGAGGCATTAGGCTATGGTATCTTACCAATTACCAAGCAATTCAAACTTCAAACTTCAACCTAAAAAAATCAAAGCTTCTCCAGCGCACCAGGCGTGCAAAGTTGTAAGAATCATAAGGTATTTTTCTTGTGGTGCTTCAACAGCATGTAGTCGATTGGATATTCTGCATTTTCCTTCTTGTATGTATAATATGTATATGTATAATATGTCTATCTTTTCTCTTCTTTTTTCCTTGTCCTTTTATCTTTCGGTCAAAGAGATGAAGAAGTAGGTGATTGGTTCCTTTGCTTACAATTAATGCTTTGTCCCTCATGCTATGCCGGTATGCCATGCATTGCATAGTTGCCTGACACAATTTGAAAGTTGTCCTTTTGCAAGATTTCTTTTGTTTTTTAATTATTGAATAATTCACAAACAATTGAGAGGTCCTGGGTTCGAATTCAAACTGCCACAAATTGTGGCTCTCCCCTCTTTTATGGAGCTAGATAGAGTCTTTATGGCTCAGGATTATAACTATCAACCCGAGTTTATCGGGCTAGATATATAAAGTATCCCCTCCCTTTTGAATTAAAGAAAAAAAAAAGAGTTTTAAAAGATTACTATTTTGTCTATTTAATTTAAAATAATGTTATTATTTTTCTCTATCTTAGTTTTATATTTATGTATATATATGTATATAATATATATAGTACGGGTCAACCGATTTCTTCGAAACGGTCCAACCAGTCGGACCAATAACACAGTGACCCGATAAATTTTTCGGTTCGCTTATCGGTCCGAGTTTAAAAACATTGCCTTCTCCTAGGTTTCGAATCCGGATGGATTCTCAAGGAGAAGCCTTGTGGACCACTGGACCACACCCTTTCCTTAACATTTATGATTTTTATTATACTCTAATTAACACAATTTTAGGCATTCAAAGTCTAAATTACAAATTATACAATTCTAAAATAATATTTCAAAATTTATTGGGATATTTTATCAAATTTAAATTTGATATTATATAACTGAAACATTAGGTTCATTATTTCACAAAATATTAATCTCAATACACGTTTTTCCAATTTTGGCCTGAATTTAAGTAATTTAATATGTCAATATATTAATTAACCCAAATTTAGCAAATTAACATACTATAGGATATTATTTGAAAAAGAAATATTTATCTAAAGTGAAACTTTCTCCATTTCCCTTTTTCTTTTCCTCCTTTTCTCCTTCTATTTCCCTTTTCCCCTCTCTGGTTGTCTTGTCTTCTTCAGCCTCTTCACTACCTCCCCGTTCCGGACGAGAATCACCGTTCCACTACGAGAAATCGGCGGAATGGCCGAGCCAAACCGATATATCAGCCGTTCCGCTGATTTCTCAGCGCACCTTCTCGTTCCATGCTTATCCCCGTGACAGCATGGAACTTTGGAACGGGGGCACCATTCCCGTGCCAAAACGACCGTTTCGGCCGGGATCCTTGCGTTCCGGCAAACCATGGGCACTAAAGATAATTTTGTCCTTTGGATAAATTAAAATGGAACGTGGAGTAACAATAACAAAAGTTTGAGCGGGCATTCCGGCGAACCATAGTCGTTAAGGATAATTTTGTCCTTTGATAAAATTAAATGGAACTTGGAGTAACAAAAGTTTGAGCGCCTTTACCAACTCCCTAATTTCCCATACATTAGTATAAATCCAAATGGTATTTAAATTTTAAACTGTAACCCTCCATTCCTCAATCATATATATTTGACTCTATTTTACCTAACATTTCTTTAATTTAGCTGAGAAAAACCAGAGAGAACTTTTCAGTGCAAGAAAATAAATCCATCTTACCAGCAAAGTTGACGTCAAAGACAGTTTTAGCATCCTTCTTGTATAGTTGCAATCTTGTTTTATAATTTGGATGTGCAGAATAAAAGTCTGAAATAGCCATATCCATGCATAGTTCTGTCATGGATCCAAAGGGTGAATTCCGGTCGAGAATTACACCAATCTGGAACAAGGATTGGAGTTCCTCCGAGTTCCTATTATCAACATCTCCAGCAGCATAACAACTTTCAAAATTAAATAAATAGAGAATGATAACATGAACAATAAAGAAAAGAGAGAATTTGATATTATTGTTTAGCATGGTGATTTGATTTGATTTTCTAACCTTTTTTTTTTTTTGATAAGAATGTGATTTTCTAACTTATCTCGTCTATCAAACCTACAACCATATATATAGACCACATATTTATCAGAGTATGTATAGATATAATATAGACCACAGCTCCCACGAAGAAATTTCATTACTGTACGTGGTTGACTGTTTAAGTCGAAATTTTTTATAAAAAGCTTAAGCATAAATAGCATTATCAAGGCGCGAAATTTCTTGGGAAAAGGAGAAAGATACTGGAATCTTAATTAATAGATTCATTAAAAAAAATTAAATAATAGCATGGGTAACAAAAAAATGAGTTGGATCGGGTCGGGTGGAAAATATGTTGGATTTTCGTGCAGGTTTAAGTGCATGCATTCAAAAATGTTGGTCGAATCTTGTTAAAAAACAAAAGGGATAATTACACTCGTACGTCTCAATGTTGGGGTGATTACACAAACCTTCTCTCACTAATTAATAATTACAAATACACCCCCTTATGTTAAAAATTCCTTATAATTGCACCCCTATAAATTTTACAAATAGACTCCTTGAGAGGATATATTTGTAATTACCAATTAATAAGGGGAGATTTGTGTAATTATCCCAACCCATCATTGAGAGGGATGAGTGTCATTATCCCAAAAAACAATATTGGTCAGGTTGGGTTTGGATTTGGTCATGCTGGCTCACGTACAAAAAATAACACTTTTTTTGTCAATTAAAAAGGGTAAAATGGTTAGGTCCTAAATCAGTTATGATCGTGTCGGATTGAATCCTATACATTATATTAATTGCCCTTTTTGGAGGCATTAGATCAAGAAATTTTAGGCAAAATTACATTTTTCGTCCAAGAATTACATGGTGGTGGCACTTTTGATCATATAGTTTTTGATATGGGGTAAAAACAATAACAACATCCACTTTTTTGTATAAACTTTTTATTTCACACTTTCTTACTTTACAAAATTTTATATTTTAGTATTTTTAGGCGGAATAAGCTTAATATCTCTCCAGGATTCCATCATAGGAATCACATGTGGCTCTTTTAAGTGTAAAACTGACATTCTATCAATTGAAATAATATTTCTTATGATTTCACCATTTTGAACTGTAATATTAAGAATGTCATTTGAACTTAAAAGAGTAAAGTAGTGAACCACAAAGCGCCATAAAATATCATTTTATCCTTAAAAGGTCACGTGAGTAGAGAGAATTATAATATGAAAAATAAGGAAAACAGAGAATTTGATAGTATTGTTTAGCATGGTGATTTGATATGATTTTATCACTTAATTTTTTATCAGTCAAACCTACAATCATGGTTTTAAATTTCCTCCGAAAATTTAAAATTTTCACAGAAATTTCGGATTTTCGGAGGTTTCGAAGCGAAATCTCACATTCGATCCAATTTTGCAAAATACCTACTGAAATTTCCTGCAACTTTTGTCAAAACTCAAAATTTCCAGAAATTTTAAATTAAAAAAAATTACTTTGATCAATATTTACCGAAATTTCCAAAATTTACTGAAATTTTTCCAAATTCTCGAAATTTAAAATAATATTTAATTATTTATTATGAAATAAGATTCAAAATGAGTCCATATCAACGTTCAATTGCATGGACTGAATACTGTCAACATTTAGCTAAAAATTTGTACATGGAGTATGAAGTGGAGGAAGGAGAGATATCAATGATAGCAGTTTCGTTCCTCCGAAAAATTCAATGTGGTTTTAAACGATGATTTATATTAAAATTGTGGTATTTTATTTTAATGAAGTTTCTAGGAAATTTGGTTTTTAGTTTACTCTCAAATCATATTTATTTTATATTTTTCACCACATATTTTAGTCATACTACTTCACAAAATCCACTTATATACATATATTATATATACAATATTATTTATGTAAAAGATGTATAAATATAATAATTAAAATCATCTGCATTTTTATTGAAAATTTCCAAGTATTTTCTATAAATTTCAATGATTTTTCTAAAATGGAAATGGAAATTGAAATTTTGGATGTTCCCGTAATTTCCAGCGAAATTTCTCTAAGTTTATTACTCCTAAATCTAAGTCGAAACTGAAATTTAACACCTTGTCTACAACTATGTATATAGACCACATATTTATCAGAATATATATAGATATTGCATGGACCACAACTCCCACGAGGAAATTTAGCTGTGGTTTTGACTGTTTCAGTCAAAATTTTATATATAAATCTTAAGTATAAAATAGCATTACAAAGGCGTGGAATTTCTTGGGAAGAGGAGATAGATACTGGAATCTTAATTAATAGATTCATTAAAAGAATTTAAATAATAGCATGGGTAGTAAAAGAATGAGTCGGGTCGGGTCAAAAATGTGTTGGGTTTCGTGCAGATTCAAGTACATGCATTCAAAAATATTAGTCGAGTCGAATTTGGATTTGGTCATGTTGGCTAATGTACAAAAAATAACATTTTTTTTTCTCAAATAAAAGTAAAATGGTTAGGTCCTAAATTAGTTATGATCGTATGTCATTGGATCCTAGAACCTTTTTTGGCTTATACATTAAATCAATTGCTCTTTTGGTGTCATTAGATCAAGAATTTTTAGGCAAAATTAAATTTTTGGTCATAAAATTATAGGGTGGTGGCACTTTTAATCATATAATTTTAATCATGCATAAAACAATAACTCATTCACACTTTTGTGTTTTTTCACTTCTTTTATAAAAATTTTGTTTTACACTTTCTCATTTGAACTACATCGTGTTTCACAAAATTTTATATTTTAGCATTTGTACATAATAAAATTTTATATCTATAAACAAAAATACAAAAATATAATGATAAATGAATTAATATTGATTAAAACAAGAAATTGAGTACAATCCCTATTTCTAGTCTTCTGATTCTTCCTTCAGAGTATGATGATATGAACGTTGGAGTAGAAATCACTTCTTTGGATTTCTCCAATGTGGATTTGAATGTTTATAACGTTAATACAAGAGTTTAACAGCTCAATATCAGATCAAACAGTGTAAATGATATGTAGAAGTTGAAAGTTTAAAGACCGGCTCGTCATTTTGATCTTCTTTCAACTTGATTTGGACTTCTATAATGTTTATATGAGGGTTTGACACCTTAATTAATCTCGAATCGAACACTATAATTTGATGAATTTCGCCACGAAAGCATTGCTATTCGACTTGAACACCTTGGAACTTCTTGGATTTGATTAACTTCTGTAGAGAGAATTTTGGAGAGCTTCATTTGTTTTCTTTAGCTTGGATTTGAATTTCTCTCTTTGTTGATTATGAGCTCCCATAGACCTTATTTATAGGTGTAGAATAGAGGAGTTACAAATCACTTGGACTTCTTCAATAATTATCTATTTAATATTTTTACTTATTAAGAGATAAATATCTATTACTTTGGGGCGCTTTGCTTGGCTCTTCTATGAAGAAGATAGATTCCATAGATATTATCTTTTTAATATTGGTATTAATTTAAAGAGATAAATACAAGTTGATTTAAATATCATTTGATTGGTCCATCTTTCCACATGGGGCAGTGTGATTGATTCTTGATTTCTTAACTGTAAGACATAATTTAATTGGCTGTAACACCTCAATTTGATATGTGATGAGATTTGAATTGCCAACAAAATATATAGTAAAATATCAATTATATTAATTATTTACTTTTGAAATTAAATTTGATGAATTTGAAAATATAAATTAAAAGACTTAATATTGATAATTGATATAATATTTTACACTTATCATTTAATTTGATTGAGTGTAAAATTGCTTTGTCTCAATATTTCAAAAATCGGACCAATTATCAAACTGCAAAATTTGTCGAGTCAAGGGTCATTGATCCAACCGCGGTTCAATCATGGTCGTACCAGTGATTTTATAATTGTCATAAATAATTATTAATATATTAAAATTAGGTAAAATCACAGTAATAATAATAATAATAATAGTAATTTCTATATATGTAATAATAATAATAATAATATCTATATATATTTATATGCAAGAAAAAAAAAACAATAATAAGTCTAAAACAAGATCAAAGCTCTCTGCCACGCCACGGTCCCACACTTGTACCCGTTTTTTGTTTTATTGAACAAAACCCAACCCACGTTTGTGGCCAACATTAAAATGAGACTAAGAGATTTGAGGTTCAAAGAATTGACTCACAAGAGCGAAAGAGTAGGGATTTTGTTCAAGAAAAAGAGAGGTTCAAAGGATTACTACTGCTTGGAGTCTCTCTTAGCCTAGATAATGTTCTTCATATATATATATATAATATATTTTCCATCTCTTTCCACATAGCTAGGAAAGATACACACACACACACATATATATATATATATTATTCATATACATATATCCACACACACACACACACATATATATATATATATATATTATTCATATACATATATCCACACACACACACACACATATATATATATATATATATTATTCATATACATATATCCACACACACACATATATATATATAATATAATTTGGATTCCTTATTTAATTAATTACTCCACCAAAAAAATAATTAGATACTTGGATACTTTATTTAATTCATCTACATAAGGTAATTAAATAATTGTCTTTAATTCTTAATTCACATAAGATAATTAATTAAAATTTATATTATTAATTAAACTATAAATTAATCTCATTTAATTAATTCCACTAAAAAATTAATTTGATGCACATAGGATTAATTTTTTATTGAATTAATTCCAGCTTAGGAATTAGTCTAATCCACTAAGGATTAATTCTACATAGTCAATTCTACTAAATAACTAACATTTACATGAGGAGGTTCATACTTGAGTTATGTATGTGATCCCTTAGGCTCATTTATATGCTAGCAATGTGACCTTTCTCTTAGGCTTAAATAATTGGCGCACAGACAATTAATTAAGGTCTCAAGTCTTATCACCAACCTTGACTCGAGGCTCCCACCGATCACGATTCGATGTCTAGTAATGTCATCATGAAGAACTAGATATAAATGATTTTAATGAAGGACCTCTCCATGTTACAATCTTCGCATGAGCCAGTCCTTCCATCATTTTCCCGATTCGAGTCTAGATAAAATAATTAAATACTCTAAATACATAATTACTCATTTCGTAAATACTTGAATTATTAATTATAGATTATAGTGTATATATACTGATAATGAATCTAGGATATATTAGTTATAGATATTTCTTATTTAAAATATTGATAATGACATATTATTAAGGTATATTCTGAAGTAATGTTATACGTAACTAAATCGAAGCTAATAAAAACAAGTTGTGTGTAGGACTGTCAATTGAGTTGGACTTTCCCGAAGCCCGATGACTCGGCCCATTTTTAGTCTAGTCGAGTTTAATTAAATATGAGTCAAACTGAGTTTGAGCCTTTAAATTAGACTGATAAATTTGTGGTCGAGATTGAGCTCAGCATGGCTCAACCCAAAATAAGCCCAACTCAATTAAAAGTTTTGAATGTGTATTAAACATTAATAATATTCCTTATATCAAACACATAAAATGTCTATTGTCAAACATTTGCATAATGACTTTTATACAAACGGCAATGTCATGTCCTACATGTTTAATGACCTATCAATTATCAAACAACTCATTTGTTCCAAGACAAATTCTCATAAATGTTAGTAACAAAAAAACAAATTTTGGTACATTAAGCAAAATATTCTACTTTAAACATAAGGAAAATCTCAAATAAAATACGTTGTGACCATTTTCTTTTTTGTTTTATTTTGTAGTGTTGGAACTTAGTATGCAAAATTAGTATTTTGTATGCATTTTATTGAAATAAAGAAAATTTGCTAATTTGAGCAGGCCGAAAAATAAGCCCGAAACTCGTAAAAATATGTGAGCCGATTTTGAGCTGAGCCCAAAAGAAGTAATATGGGATAAGTTTGAGCTCATGATCGATAGGCCCGATGCAATTTGAGTTTGAGCAAGCTGAAGTTCGGCTCATAAAGCCTGATTGACAGGGCTAGTTTTGTGATGTAGTGGAGTGAAGGAAGAGTTCAATTTTAGTTAAAAGATCATGGGTTCAAATTCTCTTTGTAGCAAAAAAATTCAACTTTGTTTAATTGACCACTATGTCAACAATTCATTGTCCATTTGGCTACCATGTCATCTATTTTCTCTTCAATTTTGACATTTTCTAGCAGCGACATAGCAGTTTTCGATATTTTGGTAGTCATATTAGCAATTTATGGCGAAAAGTGCTCAGCGTGCCAATTTCTGGGATGATCCAGGACCTAAGACAAGGGGGTTGAACCTGGCCCTGACCATGGTTGTCTTATGTGTTGGTTGTGCGTGGTGAATTTTATGTGAATTTTGAATATCGTTTTGACTAAAGTTGTGTAAATATTATTTTCTTTAAAAGTAAAAATTCTCTTGAAATTTATGTGTAACTTTATTGTATACTCTTGAGAAAATTTTAAAAAAATAATATTATTTCGTTGCTTGATTGATCCGACTAGATGAGTGATGGAATTACTTACTAGGCCATCGATCTCATTCTTTTATTAACCTTCCTTTTCAGATACCCAGAAATAGTGGAGAGGAGAATGTTTGAAGTCGGTTGACCAAGTCTTGAGGAGCTCGGCTTAGTTGGTTTTATCGTTTTTAGTTTAATTCGAGTCGATTAGACTTATTAGTTTGGATCTTTTTGATTTAGAGATTTATTTATGAGAATCACATTTATTTGACTGTCCGAGAGATTTTTATTATTCATTGGAGAATTGAGTTACTTGTGAAAGTCGATGGTGGAGTTGATAATATCGTATTTCATATATTTTTAGGTATAGATGCTCTATACCAATTTTATTGTTAGGTTAGCCTTGCAGGCTTTTGGGATGTTCTCAGAAACTTGCGGCAGTTGTCATGGTCCCGGGGCTCAGGGCGTGACAATTTTAGTGGTATCAGAGCTTAGGTTATGATCTTTGGGACAAACATGAGAAGGCGTCGTAGAGTATTGTTTACGAGCCAGGATTATAATAGATTATGAAAAATTGAGTTGAGTAATTACATTTTGGACTCAGGTTATGATTTTAGGGAAGTGTCGTTCGTATGAAGTTAAAGCATTCTTTTGGAGTTGTTGCATTCTTTTAAAGGAGTTATATAAGTGCTTAGATGTTAAGAGATCGGAATAGAACATTAGATAGCGAGTTAAGTATTGACAGGGGTTAATGAACCTATTTTTCTCCAGTCTATAGCATCCATTGAGTACGCCTATGAGGTGGAGATTCAACTTGAGCTAGAATTGTGGTATAGTAATGCCAATTTGCACATGAGTGTAGAAGAAGATGAGCATTGACCTAGCAAAATCGATTTAAGTGCCCAGATGTACCTTGGAACATTCGTTTTGTGGATAGAGTCACTTTCGTGATAGGATATGGAAATAGCTGGTTGGGGTGATACTTTGAAGTTGGTAGAATTGTATGATATACTAATATTGAGGTTTTGTTTGGTAAATCAAAATGGTTCAAAGTTGTTGAAGTACCTATGTACTTGGAATGGAATCATGAGCTTAGTAATATTATTTAGTCAAGGAGGTATCTCCTGTAATCATGGGGAGTTCTGAGGAGGATGTTATGTGGTCAATACTTGGATGCAAGTGGAGTTTCTTATGTAACATAATTCCAACTCATAGATTTTAGAATTTTTGTAGAACAAGTTAGCCGAGTAAAGCCTCATGATCTATTTGCATTTCATTTCCTCTATTAATAACTGATTCACTTTCATTAGGCTGGAAGATAAGTTCATCATTTGACCTGTTCATGTTGAAATTCATCAACATATTACATGAGAAGTGATTGACAGATTTAATTTCACGAAAGATTTGAATAGAAATCTCAAGAAGAGACTGGACAATGTATAATGCTAAACATATCTCCCTTCTGAATAGGAACTATCTTTACTGAATATTTCCATCTTACGTCTTTTTAAAACTCAACTTTATGAGACAATCCAAACAATCATTGTGATTGAAATATTTCAATTCCATCACATATTGCCTCTCTTATCTTTCATAGTTCTTAAAAAGATATATTGGTTTCATGTAATAAACCAAGATCATTATGCAAGTAAGATGACATGAATATACAATATTAAGAAAATAAACATGCTCCCACTGACCTTGATGTATATACACGGGAAGCTTGTTTTAGTTTGTATATTGACCTTTTAAGCTTACACACACTTTAGGCTAAAATATAAATCTCTTCATCTAATCTCCATTAAAAAAGACAATTTAACAGTCATTTGGTGTAATTCTCAAGTCATAATGAGTCACCAAATCCATAATAAAGTCTTTCATATATAACAATGAAAATGTCATTTTGCAATCAATGCCTTCTTTGATAGAAATGCTATTAACTATATACAAAAGTTCTCCTTTGGGATATACTAAGATATATAAATCATAATCTATTAATATATATACTTATTAGATCTTTTTGTTATCTTTGGATATACAAAATAAATCTAATAAAACATACAAAATAACAATTTTGTTTATATATTATAAGAATAATAAATCAATGATTCCTGAATGCCTTTTGATAATAAATTGCAAAAACCAATATATCTCTATGTCATTTATGAGAATATAAAATTTATGGGTAATTGAAAAACTTTAACATGAATTAAAATCTACAACTTTAATGATCAGGCCATTTTAGTGACTAACAAATCATATATCAAATAGATTTCATATGTAAACTTTAATATGCATTGAAATTTATAACTTTAATGATTAGACCACTTTGATGACTAACAGATCATCCATCAAATAAATTTTAGACACAAATTCTGGTTAATATTATTCGCGATCATATACATTCATACGGAACGATTCATTATAAATATATATCTTGTAAACCACCAAGACAAATGAGCAATAAAAAATTACAAGTCCCGGAACATAATCAGGCTTGAATTACCATTCTATGATGCAAATAATAATAATCACAAGTCACTGTTCCTTTTGATACTTCAAAGTTTTATAGCCATCTTTAATGTGCATGTTCAGAGAATTTCATCTCAAATTCTTATCCCAAAACATTAATGACATTGAGTATGTAATTCTGACTCTCATTCAAAAACATAAGAAAGAAAAATTCTTACTGGTGTGGACTTTTCAAGGCATGCTTAATATATACATACATACGGTGTTTGTATATCTCTGCCATGATTTCTATAATTTTAAACATCATGAGTGTTGATAGGCTAGCTAACAACTAGAAAAACAAACATAATCACTTTTGTTAGTATAATTCATGATTCTTGATGCATAGTATCACATGTGTACATGCAGAGGAACACATAATGTTTTCCATTCATGAAATATCACTCACTGCAACAAAAAGTAATGTTAGTGACAAAATTGGAAGTGGCAATGTTAAAATTATCACTAAATATTTATAATGAGTAACAATAATTTTTGCTTTCTCAAAAAAAGAATTTTTAGTGACAAGAGTTTTTTTAAAGTTGTCACTATTGACAACTAGTGATACATGCATGTATAGTGACAACACAAATAGAGTGAAAACTATAATTGTTGTCACTAAATTATCACTAAAGGTGTGTTACTAATTGTCTACAGTGACAATAAATTCCTTGTCACTAAGTATCAAGAGTGATAATTTCTATATAAATCTTGTCACTATTAAACATGTACAACTTATTCTTGTGACAAAACAAAAAATCTTGTTACTAAAATTTACAATTAATGACAACCTTTCATTGTCATTTGACATTTTGTTACTAATGTATTATTTTTTTTAGTGACATTAATCAAGTAATTAAACCTTTAACAATTTCAATTTTTAAGTGGTCAAAGATAAATCATGTTTCTGGCAATATCCTTATGTTAAACTTGAAACATGAAGCATTAGTCATTCTTCCACATGTATTATCGACTGTGAAATTGCATTCTGCTGTCAATTGATTCGGTGCGAAATTATCAATTCATATGGCAGTGAATACATGCATCCGAAAAAAACAAAATGCGAAATTTTTTATTCGCGTGGCATTCATAAATTTGTATTATCTAAATTCACAATTTGCAGCGGAAACATAATTCGAAAACACAATTCTGAACTTCCAACATAAGATTTCATAAATTGGAAAATCATAAGTTCTTAAACTATGCTCTGATATCACTTGTAAATTCAGTTTCATAAATTACATGATTCCTATAAATCTTGAACTTCATGATTTTCACATAATCTTAAACAAATAAATGACTAACCTTCATCCATAGCTTTTAGTGTCAATCTTGTTGATATGGAATCACTTGTTTGTTTGTAACGTCTCTTTGAGGAAGATTGATTTCTCTCCATTGACTCATCTTTCAATAATGGAAATATATGTATACTTTTATCAGAATAGTTTTTTACTTTACGTAATGTTGTAAAGATGTGTAGGAGTAGAGAGAGGACCAGACTCCTCTTTTAAATGGAATATTAATAAATAACTCCCATCAGCATCTTTTTACTAGAGTCATGACTCTTCTTCTGGCCAATAGGATACTTAATCACTTAATATTTACATAAATAATATTTTATCAAATAGACTTTAATATTGATAAAATAATGATATTTAAATAATTATATGTGAGCCATATATTTCTTACAGTTCACAGTGTAAGTAGTGGCAACATATGTGAGCGTGTCATGCACCATATAATCCTCATCTCTTTTATTTGTGAAATTTTGATAAATTACACTTCAGTCCATATAGTTTAAGAATTTACTGGCTGACCCTTATTTTTTATGTAAACGTACACTTTAATCTCAAAATCCAACAAAATTTCCACCAAATAATATCTAACCATCACAATCACACCCATACAAGCATTTTGAACATATGTTGGTCATATTTCATTGACATTAAATAAGGAAGATGAAATCACAACATATTTAATTAAGTTATATAAACACAATATTGATTTATTCAAACGAATTATATGTAATATCAAGTTGGTAAAACTTAATTCTTCAAACTAAGAATACGTAAGGTATGAATGACTGCATTTATTGTTTGAAAATGTGAGGCGTCACAGTAATGCTTGAGATGTACCTTTATTCATCATCGGCGAACAAAATTTCAACCTTGCTATAATCTTGTTTTCTTATGTCAAGTGAAGTTTGAGTGTATTTGTGTGTGGTTTGATTTTGTCATCCTTAATCCTACTACTTAATTCTACTATGATGTTCATATTCAAAGCATTATCCATTGGTTAAAGTTTTGTATGCTGACACAATGGGACACCTTTGATCCGATCATATTCGATTTCAATTCTCTTGCACCCGACATATTTTGGGAGCTTTGAAGATGCACCAACTTTGTCACTTCTCATGGTTTAGGATCGTGCTTGATGCCAATTATAGAAATAGTTTTTCTAGAAGCTGAAAATCTTGCAGCAATTGCAGTAAGTCATTCCTTTTCTAACCGACCATTTTTGCTTTGCTTCAAGAGGTTTTAAACAATAAGTAGTTTTTGATTATTGTTTAAATTGATTTTCTTTAGTAGTGTTGATACAAGTTTATCATGCATGGACTCCATAATCGAACAAGTTAAGGATTGGAGTGCTCCGATAGAAAATCATATGTAATACCTAACTAAGGTTTTTAAAAGCAATTCGTAGGGAATTAAAGAGCATATACACATAAAGAAGATGGATCGAGTTTACTAATTAAACGTAGCAGAAATTCGTCAATTCATACGTCCGAATCTGACTCATCTACAAGCCGTCTTCATTGAATAACGATTATGTCTTCAGCTTACTTGCTGTGGTGGATTAGCTATTAGAGAAATCCACTTGTATTTGCACACCTTACACCCATGGAGACTTGGTGATTCTACAAAGAGGGATTAAGAGATAACAGAGAACCCAGGGAGAGATGAGAGAGAGTTTTCTGTGTGGAATAGGTTTAGTTGGTTGTAATCGTAATATGAGATGGATCTGATATAGATATCAGATTTCCTACACAAGAAAAAGTCCCATCCATTTAGAATTCTAATGCCACCAAATATGGTATTAAATCCAACTTAAATATGGATGGCAATTGGGTCAAGGTTCCAAACCCGACCCAATTTCCTACATTTCCCACTCATACATATTTGACTCGATCTCTTCGAAGCTTATCCTCTTAAACTTCTCAATCTCACATCCCTTCTTCCATACAGGGAATAAAGCGTGCGTCTAAGCGAGAAAGGAACAAATGAGGAGAGTTATATCAAGTCATCGCCTAACTAATATAACCCTGCAACTCCGAAAGAAACTCGCTGTGTACCCCCAAACTATATGGTCGCACCAGATCAAGCCTCTCTGATCCCTCTTTATATAATAAATAGAGCATGTTTGAGTCTCTCAAATATGTATCTATGTTCATGACTAGTCAGACATATTACAACACAGACGTTGGGGCAATGAACCATAGAACATAAGTGTGTGACCAGTTTAGTTCTTCCCCGACCTCTCATGCCAATTAGCTTGGACTTGACAGCTTTCCTAGACATGCTCTGACAGAACAAATCATCCATGGCCATTGGAAATCATGTTAAAGTAGTGTCATCAAACTTACACCTCATGACATGGTCCAGAGTCCCAAAGGGTACAAGAAACAATAAGGACTCACATAGTTACGAAACAAGGACCCATTTAGTCACTTCTCTTAGGAGGTCACAAAGCACATGTGTATGATTACATGCTATGATGGAGCTCCCACTCAATTTGGGCATATCTCGCTCAAAACATCATACGAACCTTAGTCCAAAGGAGTTTTAAGTGTTTGACTTGCGCACCACCAGACAGTAAGTCACAAAAACTTCCAGTAATTCGCACATCGGCTATAATCAGGCTTTTATGAAGTTTGGACATACTTCATAATCGATCAAGTATGATATCATCTTAGCCTCTATGCTAAGGCGACTATAAGAAGCACTTATTATCTTTACATGTTGTTCCAAGCGTGAAGGCAATCTATTTGCATGCCTTTTACTAATGCGAACGATGTTTAAGTCTCATCTTGCTCACCATCTCAGCACCAGGGCAGTTGCCCTTGTGAGAGGGCCAATCAAAGCCTGGTGACTTTTTCGTATCTCACAGACCCAGTACTGACATCAAAGTGGGAATCACAGAGATATCTCATTAATCGACAAATATTCTCATAGTCGGTCCATTAAATTCTACAGAATTCTTAACTTGCCTTTGGAGCAAATCTCCATACAAAGGCTTGGTAAAAGAATGAGCAACCACCGCGCTTGTAGAAACATACCTGAGAATATTTTAAATGTGCGCAATATCCTCATACGTGGAGTTATATTTGGGTATGGGTATGCGTGGTTTTACAACAATACTTGGCACCCAAAGCATACATCAAAGTGGCTCTATTATCTACAGATAACAGTATCCGTTCAAATATGCGCTACAATGCGCATCACAGATAGCACCATCATCTTAGACCAATCTAATAAGTTATCTAAGTATTCTCTTAAATGCACCTCAATACTTGCATCAAGGACTACTTTGACATCCACTCACCACTCTAACTACTAAGCACAGATTAGTGATCACACACAAAGTGCACATCAAACTTTCTACAACGCTTTAACTACACATTTCTTTTGCTTCTTTTAGGTTTAGGCATCTCTCTTTGACTAAGAATACAATCCTTGACCACGGAGTGTCAATCGGATAAGTATGATGCATACTTTAATTACTTCAAAGAAAATGTAAAAGTTTCCTAGAAGAACTTTGGCAGTTCAACACAAAGTGTGCATCCTACTTCTTTTATGTCCTTTTCTCGAGTATAAAGGACAATCACTACAAAGTGGTCACATCTCTATGTTTTCCAGCCATCACATTATCGCTCACATAATGAGAGATCAATCCTCCCACTAACTATTGATATATATGTAGAGATCTAGTTTGATCATCATAAAGCCTATCAAGGTGATAGCTCGATGAAATCGATAGTATCACTATTTGGAAGGAATTCAATGCATTGATGAAGCTTTTCCATCAGCGACTTTGTGCTCTTTCCCCACATCTTGAATTCATTGAAGGATCCCTATGGATCTCCATACCTATTCCACATATTAATATGCCAATTTTTACATCAAGGACAATCCAAGATGACAATGGTGACTAACATTATAGTACGGCGAATAGAGGCAAATCTCACCACCAGGGAGGACAACTCTACAATTTTTACTTGTCAATTAATCCATCTACATTGCACTTGACGTCTAGAAACTGCATGTTTCTGATTGTCTGCTTCTAGATAGAAGATTAACTAGCTTATATTGTTGTTCTTAGTCATTAGGCTTTTTTATTTATGGTAGTTATCCACTTAAGACACTAAGTGAAGTCAAATGTGCTAAGTTACTCTTCAACCATCCACACAAGTACATGAGAAAGAATTCCACTTAATCTCTTGTAGACGATGGGGGAATTATTCTCGTTCTATCCTTCTTACTCTATGTATTTTGAGAGTAGATGTCAAGTAACACACTCCCACTGACTTTAAGGTCGCTCTCATTACCTTAACATTCATTGGATGAGGCTAAGAAACTATACCTTGCTATATAAATGAAAGCCTCCTTGCGGACCTTGTAGCTCATATAGCTCAAGCTCTCTTTGACTTCAATTATTCTCACAATTTTCTCATCGAGAAAATTTATAATGTGCGACTTATTCAATGTTTTGCCTCCATTAAGGTATTCTTCACCAAGTAAAAAATGTACCTTGTCTAAGAAGGGCGCAGAACCTTGGAATTGGCTTGCTGCTGTGCCAAAATACATATAGTGGAGCATTGACTTTGTAGACGCATAACTAAGAATGTAGGCTGCAACCATGATTACTCTTCCTTGTGAGATGCAAATCATTTGCGCCAAAAGAAATCTAGCACTCTAGAAGTTTTTGATAAATCACCATTTCGCAAGTTCATTTAGCTGATAAGCTTTTTGAATCATCTTGCAACTTTATTTTCCTGGGTATTTGTCCAAACTAATTAGACATATCAACTCGCTAGCCATTAGTACATTCAACTTTAGATTTCAACTCTACTTTATCTCAACTCTTTTTCAAGAGTCACTAACAATAATTTAGCGCTTTTGACTAGTGAGATAGTGGAAGTACTAACTCATAGCACGAAACAATGGAAACTAGAAGCTATCAGTGTCTTACATTCATGAGTTCGCACTCCTTTAAGTGGACTAACTTTAGAGGATAAATAGCCTTCTTTTGTTTCCCAGCAGGCTCTTCCCGCTAGAAAAATTTTATAGAGGAAAGTTAACTTTAGCGAGTAATCCAATAAGCCTCTTCTAGCTAGCATAGTCATCATTCTCTTGTATGCCAAAACGTTAGAGAGAGACTGACCTTAGCGAGTAAGCCAATAGCCTCCTCCAGCTAACATGATCATCTGTCTAACCTGAGATATCGAAGCAAAAGAAATTATATTTTAAGTCAATTATATTCAGAAGAAATCATTCAGCAACTTATGCCATAAAGGTCTCTCTTAGGAAATATGGACAAAACACATTGCTCAAGAACTGCCTTACAAGTGCGAAATTTTAATTAGACTATATCATCTTATAAGTGTCTTTTGCATATCACTATTGATTAGATCACACTCATCATAAAATTTTAAAAATTAACTTAAGCACTTTCAAACACACTTTGAGTTTAGATGACAGTCACAATGCCTCCTCTTGTGCGGCACAATTTTTTTTTTTTTAATAAATTTAGGCTGCACAACACTTAATGATAGTCTATTTATTGCTTGATCTTTAGGCATGCTATGTCTTGCTTGATAATGTTGTATGCCTGGCGAGCTATCTGTTGGCATGAATACTGGATCATAAACACTATGACAGTGTTATCATTTAGATTATATCAAAACTACTGGAATGCTTCTTCATTGTTGACTACTCAGGAGAGGAAAGATCCCATGGATTATATTTGGTTAGGGGAGGCGGTCAGGATACTTATGGAATGCTCTCAAAGACTGTAATCATAAAACACATTCAGAATTATAGAGGATATGAGATGTGGGATATCACTGGCCTCCTGAATACTTGTTCGTGCGTGTAACCCTCCCAAGAGTTTGACGTGTTCCATTGTCGATGGCTAGTATGGCCAATAAATGCATGAAGATTCATACTTTGGGTGAGTATGGAATTGAACGGCCCCACTAAGGATTCCTCGTTCGTGCTGTCAAACTTGGAGTCCTTGGGTCTCATAGTGTGAGATAATTCTTAGACGTGAGATGTCATTGGAAAGGGTACTACCCACTATACTTTGATATGCACGTGAACTCCAGGAGAGTCATACGGCGTGTGTGTTTTGTATAGTCTGCTTGTACAGCGGAATAAGTGGCAGTCATCAAGGGATCCATTCAGAGCTTACACCCTGGCATTTCCTATGCTATTGAGTGAAGCTGAATGGTCGAGAAAAGTCTCTGGCCATAACATTGTCTTAGAAGAGGGATTGGTGATCCCTGCTCAGAAGACCGAATCATTAGTGGAACCAACATAGTCATAGTTTCTGAGGCTACTACGGATTTAGACCGTCGCCAAACCCTAGGTCTTAGATGGGAAAAATATGGAGGAATTCGACTCGCATAAAGATTGAAATCTAGATAGGTTTGCTTTTCATCATTAACATCTAGGATGTCATGGCGACGTTGCTAGACATCGATCCACGACCGATAGGTGCCTTGGGTTAATTGGTGAAGTTAATCCAAGGCCTAGTTAATTATTGTGAATAATTAAACTAGCCTATGGGAGGACTTATTGCTAGCTTATTAATGAGCCTAAGGGGTCACACACTTAACTTAGTGTAGTACCCATTGGCTAGTTAATTCTTTGTAAATTAATGGAGAGATTAATGAATTAATCAAGAAAAAGGAATATATTAATTACGTGGTCTTAATTAATAAATAGTCTTATAATTTAATTTTAGAATATTAAATTGGGAAAGACTAGTTAATTAATTAGCGATCTAATTAATTAATATGTTAAAGAGAAATGTATATATATATTGTTACATGTATGAGCGTGTACATGTCTAGATTTGGTGGAGGATTTTATCTTGTTCACCAAGTCTATGAATATATTTATATTTAATATATTTTGTAATATATTTGGTAGGATCTATTCTAATTAATTAGATGACTAATTGATGTGGAAAGATCTTTTAAATATATTAGGATAGATATTGTGGATATGGTAAGATCAATTTACTTAGTTGACTAATTATATGGAAAGATCTTATTTGGATAGATCTTATATATTTGGGAATCATCTCAAATATATGGAAAGATTTTGTTTGTTAATTGGTGATCCAATTAATTAAGGAAGAGAATTAAGAAGGAAGGGAAGGGAACTTAACATAATATATATGTATGTATGTATATACATATATGGAATGGATATATACACCCATTATGAGGCATGTATATATGTGTGTGTGAGTTTCAATTATTATGGACTCTCACTCTATATATATGTGTATTGATATTTTATTCTTAAGAAAAGGTAATTTTATTCTACACAAGTTTGACTTGTGAATTTTATTTCTCTCTTTTTTTCTCTTTCACCTCTTTTACAAAAAAATTCTTCCAACTCATGTGTTGAGTACAAAGAACACCAAAATATATTCCTATGCTTTTTCTCATAAGCCAAAATTCGATATTCTCTTAGCTAGCACTGGTGGAGATAATCGAGGGTACGAGCTCAGGTGTGGATAAACTTAGAGGCGCAACACTTGGGGCACTAGAGCAAATCCATTCAGAGAGGTGTAGCAGGGAGTTGCTTAAAAAGACGTTGTTGTTTTAAGTTCTTCAAGAGGTAAATACGAGAAAACTCTCTTTTAGTTAGTTTTTGAATCTGTTGGTACCATGCCCACCTAGCCCTCATTTGGGGATGCCGAATTTTTATTTAAATTCATGTTCTTCCGCTAAGCCAACGTCCCTGGGGCTTCACGTGATCCCAACATAGCTAACATCTATAACCCATGTTAGTAAAGATTTAGGTACATTAGCATCTAAAACTAATGAGAGAGTCTCGTGAAGTCAAACTTCAGCTCAGTGCAATCACGAGCGAATTGACCAATCTTTATCAATTTAACACTTAGCATTTATTGATTTTTGTTGTCTCTAAGGTTGAAGTAACACGTCTTATCACTTTGTTGGATCAATTATGGTTCTAATTGTTAAATCTTACATTTGTCCAGCTCCACTTTGCTTGTGTGAACATTTGTCCTAATTGGCTCATGTTGATTAGCGTGAGCGACAAAATTAAAATGACCATGTGCATTTTTCAACTTTACAAAATCAGCCTCAAATTAGGCGATTTTTGTTGAATCTAGCACAAACTATAAATACCAAAATAGTTAGCTCAAATAGCGACATAAAGGTATAATACACCTAATAAGAACCACTGCTCGTGAGTGAATTCGTATTCTAAAGTAGAACTCGAACTCCTTAATATTTTAAAATTGCAGCTTAAACTAATTAAAGCGCAATTATTAATTTTGATCCATCATACAAATTGTCAGAGTCTTAAACGCAACAATTATAGACTACTTGTTCATTTTCCATACTCAATTGACTTAAAATATTATAACTCGGTGAGTTGGTATAAGATCTATATTATATTAACTGCGCAATATATTATTATGCCCTTATACTCAGCAAAATCAAAAATTTCGCAACTCAAGCTAGTAATCAACTCTCATTTAATTAAAAGGCAATATAAAAATTCACCGATCCAAAATAAAATATAATATTGTCCATATAAATATCATATATAATATGCATGCATAAGCAATATCAGTTCATGCAGCACAATATGAATAAAGCTACGTTGACATTCAATCACACATGCTTGTGTGCATCACAATAAATATTGACATTAAAAATTATATAAAACATGCAGTTTTTCATGAGCCACACTAACAATTAAGCATTCATACCAATTACATAGAAAGGTAAAAAAAATAATTTCACAAAAAAAAATATATGAACTCCGCGAATATTATTCAATGCATCACTAAAAAATATATAACACACAAAAACAAAATCACATTTAAGATCCAATACAAAAATAAAAAAAATAGGAAAAATGAGCTTCAAACAGCCCCTGTCACGCTCACATGCATAATTTTAATTTTAATTTTTCCTAAGGTCTTTTGAATTTTTTGGCACAAAGTGAGCTGTCAAACAGCCCTTAAACCGAGCCACCGGCTCCCATTTAGTTGGCTCATAAGCCGATCCATCTCATGCAAGTATGCAACCATCAAGCCGTCAGATAGCTGTCCAGTAAGGGGAGTTATCCTGTGCATTAGCATCTTCGTGCACCCAAAAAAAATGTGGCATCTTTTACTTAATTATCCAACGGTTGTGTGACACATCATCATTGACTGGTGCCACGTCGTAAGGGTGGCGCATTTGATCCACAATCATCTAGCGACTTTCATCTAGGTTACCGGCAACGGCGCCACCTTTCCGGCAAAAACTCAAATTCCAGGCAGATTTTTGAAAAATCATAATTCATTACTTAACCTTTTTTTATGAAATTTATATCATTGTCATCATCTTTTCGAGATATTTCTAATGGTATAAAAATTACACAGCAAAAAAAGGAAAAATCTGGTTCAAATTTCTACTTCAATTTTTGAGTTCTTTAATAAAGTCATATCTCTCTCATTTCAACTCCAATTTTCGTGCATAATATATGGTTTCGAATCACTTTTCATTCTCTACAATCCTGCACAAATTATTCAGAAAAAGAATTTCAATTTCGGAGCACAAAAATTCAAATTTCTTAAAACTAGGTTATATATATATATATATATATATCCCTAATTACTCATCCAATTTTCACCAGATTTTAAATACATAATCCACGCATATAAGACTACACATGGTGAAAAACTCATGGCTCAATTTATGCTTATTTAAAAAAAAAAACAAAATTTTAATTTTAGGATATAAATATGGGATAAATGCAACCCCCCCTCCCCCCGTGTGAAAACCCCTTGTGATCACAAAATAGACTAATCACCCTCAGTGGTTTTAAAGAAGTCTGCAAATTGTCACTTTTTGCTAAAAAGATAGAAAGCAATATGTGGCTTTTGGGTGAAATAACACTATTTTACCTTTTAATTTATTTAGAGAGTGTATAAATGACAAATAAGCATGTCATTAAAGGTGAAAAACATGCTCGTTATTTTTACAAAAAGTTACTTTTTGCAGACTTCTTTAAGAACACAGGGGGCGATTAGGCTATTTCGTGATCACAAGGGGTTTTCAGCCAAAAAGTCACAACACAGGGTTTTTTTTGCATTTATCCTATAAAAATATACATGCACATATTCATTCAATCAAAGTGGCGAGAACAAGCCTTAAGAGCTCTGATACCACTGTAGGGAATTAAAGAGCATATGCACATAAAGAACATAGATTGAGTTTACCAATTAAACGCAGCAGAAATTCGTCTATCCATACGTCCCAAATTTGACCCATCTACAAGCTATCTTGTTTGCATCACGATCATGTCTCATCTTACTCGCCGTGGTGGATCAGCTATTAGAGCAATCCACTTGTATTTGTACACCTTAAACCCACAGAGACTTGGTGATTTTCCAAAGAGGGATTGAGAGAGAAAGAGAACATAGGGAGAGAAAAGAGAGAGTTTTCTGTGTGAAATACGTTCAGTTAATTGTAATCCCAATATGAGAGGGATCTAATATAGATATCAGATTTCCTACACAAGGAAGAGTCCCATCCATTCAGGATTTTATGCCACCAATTATGACATTAAATTCAACACAAATATGGATGTCAATTGGGTCGAGGGTCCAAATTCGACCCAATTTCCTACTCAATTTAATGAAATAAATTTGGCAGACTTGAATTTTTTGTTAGGATTATGCCCTCAGATGCCATAGAGGATAGAATGATAGGGCATCTTTCTTGTAATGAATTTATTTATTTATAATAAAAGACATTATTTAATTTTCACTTAAATCTTATCTGCATCTCTTAGGAGTGTAAAACGTTTTGTCTATGTTTTCAGTGCAAACTCTCTACTTCCTATGGGATAGGAAGGTTGACACTAGAGAGATTGATTTTGATTACTTAAACTCGTTCGCATGTAATATGAAGTCTTTAATGGAAATAAAGGCTTAGAACACTTGTACAATCTTAGCTCTGACATGGGAGTGCCAGTCGAACACCATGTGATGGTGGGAGCTTAAAACTGTAGGCACATAAGTGGAACTGATATGCTCGAACACGGCTCGCATCGATTCTGTCACATGGATTTTCACTCTGTGACTGTCAATGACAGAACTGATTATGCGTAATAGGTATAAGTGAACCTTTGATCTGAAGCATCAGGCTGAAGACGCACTTGTGATGTCAAGTTTTTCACTAGAGTAGTTAGACCCAATTCACCCGTTGGTGGGGTTGACCTCGAAATGTGGCTTGTTGGGCAAGTGGTAGTCTTAGCTGATATCTAATATGGGATTTGTTCTCTTATAAGTGAATGATAAAGTACCCAATGTGATTATAGATAAATAGAGATCAAAGACTTTGGCCAAAGCAAAAGAGACGATAGTGCGAGGCACTAAATCGATCTCAATGATCTCGTATTATTATAATTAATACATATGGTCAAGTCTAGTGAGTTTGACATAACCATGATTCTCACTTGACTGGGGCACATGAACAAAGGGTTTGTATTATACGATATTTACGATTGGAAGGTTGTGGAATGATCCAATCATTCGATTTCGTTTGGGTTACGAAGTGGGCCACGTGACTGGCTAGGTGTTACCCACTTCCTTTGGATTCTTCTCATTGCCAAACGAAACGCACCGAAAGAGTCGCGCTAAAAGATTGATAAAGAAAAATGAAAAAGGATTTTCTATTTTATTGTGGGAGATTTGGATAAATTAAATAATTAAGTATTTACTCATTGGATGAAATAATTAATTATAAATATAAGATTAATTATTAATTAATTTCTTATGAAAATAAATTAATGAATTAATTTATCTAATTAATTTGGTTATTTAATTAATTTATTGGATATAATAAATTATTAATTAAATAGATAATTAATTAAAACAAAAGGCATCACAAGCCTAGAATGGGCGTCCAAATAGGGTAAGTTGGGCGTCTAATTGGATACCCAACGAGGTCTCTTTTTGTTTGTTTTGGTCAATAAGTCAAATGGTTATTAAAAGACTCCTTGACCTAAACAAGACATATGAAATCATAACTCTCCTAGAAAAGAAAAGAAGAAAAAACTCCTCCCTCTCTCTAGCCTCTAGCCGTCGGCCTCCATAGGGAAAAGTGAGAATTTTTCGTCAAACAATCCGTATTTGATAATTTAGAGACAGCGTGTGTTTGTTGTTCGGATCAAACTTCAAGAAAAACCTCAAGAAATTCAAGAAGAGTAGATCACACAAGGATTGAAGGATTCGAGACTTCAACAATTTGAAATTTAGAGGAGGAATCGGATTCTCCTAGCACTTCCCTTCAACGGGTAAATCGTTATTCATTTTCGCGATTAATTGATTCATATATGCAATCGGAGAATTCGCTTTGGGTTTATATTTTAAAACTTCCGCTGCGTTTATTTGATTTTTCACGAAACCCAAATTTTTTTGGGTCTATAAACTTTCCCCTAAATCATTTTGATTGGAATCACTACCACTTTTGACACTAAAAATTCTCCACTCAAAATTTGATCAAGGGCTTATCGCCACGACTTTAGCAAAAGCTTCCACCACATTAGGGTGTTCTCGAAGCCAATTGTGATGCTCAAAAGAGGATACTTCCCTTTGCATTTCAACAAAGCTATACATAATCTCATAAGAAAATACTTTCATTTGCATTTCAACAAAGCTATATTTTGATTAAGTTAATCATATATACTCTTCCAATTTACACTATATTCCCATGTATGTATATGCAGTTTAGGAGTAATTAATATATATTGAATGTTATTTATGAAAGCTTTATTGTAAAATATAAACATAAATATTTAATTTATTTTAGTAAGAGAGGATAATTTAGGAATAGATGGTTAAAACGTTGACTTTTCTTATTTCCTACGAAAAGTCAAAGGGAATATCCTGTTTAGGATGGATGAAGTAATGTTAATGATAAAATATCAAGTGGTATATTAAAGTTTGTCACTCCTGAAAAAAATTAGGGATAATTACACTCACACCCCTTCAATGATGGGGTAATTACACAAAACTCCCCTCACTAATTGATAATTACAAACACACCCCACCGCATGTTAAAGATTTCTTATAAATTTAGAGGCGCCATTATAAGTTCAACATTTCGTAATAAAAATCTTATAAGTTGAGTAATTTTGGATCATATTACGAAGATAATTCTTGCCACTTAGTGACGATGTATATCTTCAATTAGTGACGATGCCATATTTGTATTTTCTCCGTACAATTATTAAAGATTGATAAATAACCAGATTTAACCAAAACTTGGAAAACCAATGCAATTTGTTATATAAGAATGTCTAGAATAAACTTAGCATTTTTTTTATGGTTTTTAGCATGGATTTTAATTTTTATGTTTATTATAAATATGAGTATTTTTATGATATGAGAAAAAATCAAGAAATGAGGAAAAACGGGGCTCGAAAGCCCTGAAGAGTATGCGCACAACGCAGCACGCCCATGCAGCACTGTGCGGATAGCGTGCCACAGCACGCACAGCGGCCAAGCCACACGACCACATGGCCTGTCAGGTCGCGTGTTTCGACACACGACCTGCTGAATTGGTTCTTGGATCCGAGTCTGAAAATGGTCCATGGGTTTGGGTCGAAATTGGTATTTGATTTTTGGGTAAATTTAATTATCCGAGTGGGTCAAAAGGATGAGAATACGGAATAATTCAAATTAAGCCCAATTGGAAAATTACTCAATTTCGATTTATTAATTAGTTTGGGCATAATTTAATTAATTCCAAACGGTCAATGGATTGGTGATTTGGATTTTAATTAAAATTAGCTCAATAGAAATTAATAATGGGTGCACGTTTTCTTAATTAATTAATTTTGGGCCCAATTAAATTAAATCCAAGTGGACCAAAAGGACGGTGACTTGGGTTTGATGAAATCGAGCCCAATAAGATTAATTGGAATAAAATATTTAATTAGAATAATTAATTATTTTTCTTGGAGATTAATAATTAATTTATGGATTAAATATTATTAATTTTATGGATTTTTTTTTCGAGATTAATAATTAATTTATGGATTAAATATTATTAATTTTATGGATTAAATATTATTAATTTTTTCTCAACTTGGAAATTACTTAGATTTTTTTTTTAGGTGAACAGTTAAATGTATACCCACTGAATCTCAATATCAAACAAGCTAAAGGCACAACCTGGTTACCCTGCTTTAGGTAATCAGATTGCCCTAAAAAAAAAAACCCGACTATACATCATGAAGCATCAGCTAGCCTACTGACTAACATTTTCTAAATAGCTAGTATCTCTATTTGTTAACTTCCTATTCAAACATCCCAAAATTCTCATTTTCAAATCCCTCTTGAGGCTGATAAAAATTTTGTCAACAGTAGATTCCACTTGGTTAAATATCCGATTATTCCTCTCCCTCCAAATACTATAGACCACACCTGCTACTCCTGCCATTAGAATCTGTTGTTTAAACTTCCAAGTTCGGAATGCAAACTTCATCCAGCTTTGCCATCTATTGTATGTACACTCCCAGTGCTGGATTTGTAACCACTCCATCAACCTTTGTAAGATAGCTTTTGACCACTCACAAGCAAAGAACAAGTGATGCACACTTTCATTTTTGGTATTATCGCCACATAACACACAACTACAGTCATCAATTTTCATGTACTGGCTCAATCTCACCCTGGTTTGTAACGATTTATGCACCACTAACCATAAAGTGAAAGCATGTTTAGGTATGTTTAAAGGGTTCCAAACAATACCTACATTCCTGTACGGCATCTGGTCACCTTGAAGCCACTCATACCCACTCTGAATAGAGTATACACCTGTAGGAGTAGAGGTCCACCTATTCTGTTGAAAACCATATCTTAATTTGCATTTCACCTTTTCCAATTTTTTCCAGGCCCAGTTGCTATCAATTGGTGGAGTATAGTCCCAATAGTCTACTGTTTTTATGTACACCGAGTTAACCCATTTTACCCATAAAGTATCTTTCTTATGGGCAATATCCCACACATGCTTGCCCACAACTGCTGTATTCCACACACCACACCTTTTAATGTTCAAACCCCCTGCCTTCTTCTTTCTACATACCTTATCCCAGCTTATCAAAGCCATTTTCCTTCCCTGATCAGTGGACCCCCATAAGAAATCTCTACACTTCTTTTCCACTAACTTGACAATTGATTGCGGTAAAATGAACATAGTGGACCAGTAGACATAGAGTGAAAACAGTACAACATTAATAAGTTGGACCCTGCCAGCATAAGATAAATGCCTTGTTGCCCAACACTGTAATCTCGATGTTATTTTCTCCACCAACGTAAAACAGTCCATGTTAGACCATTTTGTAGGAGACATAGGAACTCCAAGATATCTCAATAGGAAAATCCCTTCACAGAATCCCGTAATTTGGAGGATACTCTGCTTTGTCTTCAGTGATGTCCCCCTCACAAAAATACTAGATTTAGACTGGTTGGCATATAATCCAGTAGCCTCAGAAAACCCAGTGAAAGTTTGCCATATTAACTGCACAGAATCTGTTGTAGCTTTGCAGAAGATTAACAGGTCATCTGCAAAACACATGCTTGTGATCTTCAGCTGTTTACATGTAGGATGGAATCTGAAAGAAGGCTGAAGAGCAGCTATCTTCAAACTCCGAGTCAAGTACTCCATGACTAGAACAAAGAGCAGGAGGGAAATTGGGTCCCCCTGTCTTAGTCCTCTTCCCCTCCTTAAAAAATCCATGAGATTCCCCATTAAAGACTAAGGAGAAAGAAGCTGTGGAGACACACACCATTATCCAATTAGTAAATTTTTGTGGGAAGTTAAGACCTTCTAACAATTCTTTCAAGAAACACCATTCCACTGAGTCATAAGCCTTCCTAATGTCTATTTTCATTAGACATCGAGGTGATGCACTTTTCCTGTTATACTGTCTAATAAGCTCCTGACTGAGCATCACATTATCACACACAGATCGCCCTTTTATGAAAGCCCCCTGGTTTTCATTAACCAAGTAAGGTAGGACTGTGGCTACCCTCTTGGTTAAGAGTTTAGATATGCATTTATAAATTGTTGTGCAACAGGCAATGGGCCTAAATTCACTTGCCAATTGTGGGTGGTCCACTTTTGGAATTAAGGAGAGTAAGGTACAATTCAACTGAGAAAGCAACTTACCATGTTGAAAGAATTCCATCACTGCTTCTGTGATCTCATTCCCAATTATGGGCCAGGAAACTTTAAAGAATCCACTGCCATACCCATCTGGGCCAGGGCTTTTGTTACTACAGATTGAGAACATGGCCTTTTTCACTTCCCCTCTGGTAAAAAGTTTTATCAGCTCCATCTGCTGCTCCACTCCCAGTTTAGGCCCCATGTCAAATACTCTAGGGGTAGTTGGCTTAGTTTGTGTACTTGAACCAAGGAGCTGCTTGTAATAATCAACAAAATGTTTAGCAACTTGCTCATAATCAGTGATTAGCTCTCCATTACTTCCATCTCCTATAGTCACAATGCGGTTTCTATAGTGTTTCTTTTTAAGCAGAAGATGAAAATATGTGTTTAGATCCCCCAACTGCAACCAGGTGGCTTTGGATTTTTGGTGCAGAAACTGCTCCAAAACTTTATGCTTCTCATGCAAAATCTGTGCTGCTCTTCTTTCTTGTTGTTGCAGCTCAATATTCAGAGGGTCTTGATGAAGAAGGTGTTGTGTTTTTTCCAACTCTTCTTTTGCTTTAACTGCCTGCACTTCCACTTCGTTAAATTGTGCATGATTCAACTGCTTCAAAATCCTTTGTAACCTTTTGAGCTTCTGAGTTACTCTGTACATAGCAGTCCCCTGGACCTCTTCACCCCAGCTATCAGTCACCATTTGCATAAACTGTGGAGACTCACTCCACATATTATAATATTTAAAAGGTTTACGAAACTTTGCAGTCCTCGTATGCATATAGACCACCAGTGGACAATGGTCAGATATGCCCTCCGGTAAGATTACTACCTCTGCCAGTGGATAATCTGTACACCAGCTTTCACTCACCAACACTTTTTCTATTTTTGAGAAAATTCTATGTCCCTCTTCCTCTTTATTATTCCAGGTAAAATTGCATCCCCTCCCTCTCATCTCTTCTAACTCAGTTTGCTCAATCCAAGTCCTGAAATCATACACCTCATTCACTGTAACAGGAGCCCCCCTATTATGTCCGTCATATTGAGTACGGTGTTAAAATCTCCCATAATTAACCAGGGACAGGTTATAGTGTTAGCAACCCCAGTTAAACCATTCCACAGATCCATCCTTTCTATACTGTGATTATAAGCATAGACAAATGTAACCTCGAATTCATTCTTAGTTTGAATCTGTACTACTAAACAGTGTATAAATTGTGCATGAGACTTTTTTACCCTAACATCAAAGTACTCAGGCTTCCACATTACCTAAATTCGACCCCTTGGATTCTCAGCAAGGTTTGTGACTGATCTCCACCCAACACACATTGCTTGACACACTTTATTATACTGATTCTGTTTTATCTTATGCTCCAACACAACGCATAAACCAATCTTATACTTATTACAGAGAGCAGTAACTTCTCTCTGTTTCCCAGGGCTATGTAGCCCTCTAATGTTCCAAGTTGCTATCTGATCCATGGTCTGCAACTGTGATAGTGACATGACCAGGAGTGACCCCATATTGTGGGACACTTGTGCTCGTTGTTGGATCTCCATCTTTTAGATTGACCAAGCTGACTGGAGTTTTCCCACGACTTGTAATTTGTATCCATTGATTCTCTGTATTTTGTAGTTGTTTGTCACCTGAGTCTCCCTTCTGTCCTACCCCATCCTCCGTCTGCTTCTGTTGTGGCTCCGCTGCTGGAATGGGCATGGTGGATTGTTTTGGTACCCATTGCTGCTTCCCTTTCAGTCTCCTACAGTCTTTTACCTCATGCCCAAAATTTTAACAGTGTGAGCATTTGGATGGCTTCCACTCATATTTAACAGGTTGATCAACCACTACCCCTTTTTCATTCACAAAATGCACCTCATCAGGCATCTCCTGAATATCCACTTCTATGAGCATTCTAGCAAACTGAATTCGTTCCTTGTTAACCGTCATTTGGTCAGGTAAAATTGGCGTTCCTATGAGACTACCAATTTTACTCAAAGCACTATTACTCCAAAATTTAAGATCAAGTCCCTCCAACCTTACCCATATGGGAACCTTGTCAATACTATTCTTTGTGTAAGTCATATTTACCGACCAGGGGGAGATGATAACTGGTTTGTCATTACTTAGATATTTGAATAAGGAATATAAATTATTTTTTTTAGATGATTAATGATTAATTCTTTAATCAAATAAAAGTTTTTCCAATTGATGATGGCTTTAAATCATAACAAAAAGAATTCCATATTTTATGTATTCATCTTAGTAGGACTAATATTATTTAAAGGTAGATACACTTAATTTATAATTTGGTATAGCTAAGTCCTCTAGTAGGAAGAATGATTTTAATTGAAATAAAGAATATATAAAAGTTGGGAATTTTATAAAGGACTTTTTAGTTGGACTAAAATTTTAAATAATCAAAATAAGTGTTTTAACATAGCTAGCATGTATTAAATGCTGTGAGCATGTATTAATTGATGCGAGCATGTCTTATATGATGGAGACACCGATCATGGACTTTGGTTATATTCGATTTACCTTTTCTTTTTATGGGTTGTAAAGCCGAATTTGAGCTATTTATTGCTTTCTTAGAAATTATGTATAGGTTGTTTTAAAGTATAGTAATAGAATAGTTCAAAATTGGTGAAGACAAAAAGCCCATGAAGTTTAGTTAAGTTTTTCGTTTTTACCTTTCTTTGTGATGGCCCATTGGCTCTGGCCCTTTAGAAAAAGTCCATGATCGAATGTGATGGATTTATTTATTTAATTCCATGAATGTTTATATTGATAGACATGATAATTAGTAGTATATATTATGCATGTTCAACATATAATAATTGTGCTATATAAATTGATTAATGTGCAAAGTGAGACCAAACATGTGACAATTTAATTCTCCCAAATAAATAATACCGAGTTAGTAAAGGATGTGTGATATTCTCGCCCTCCATTAAACTTATTAAAATTAAAATTATTACAAATGTGTAATGCTTCCCAGTTATGGGGGTTATGCATTTCGAAATAATTTCAAATTTTATCAAGTGCATGAAATGCCTTAATCGAAGCATATTTCACCCGAGAAACCGGTTAGGTTGCAAGGTGAAATTCAAATGTTAGATTAAAGAAGTTAGTGGAAACGAACTCGGGTAGTTCACGAGCTTAGAAATCAGTTAGGTTGCAAGCTTGGTGAACTATGGGGAAAGGTATTGAAATATTTATTGGATAAATTGATATTAGACGTCACTTCAAATAATTAATGGGCCAAAAATCGGTAAGGTTGCAACCCATCTAATTAATTGAGGACCACAATACCCGCTGCGAAATCGATGCCAATGATGATTCCCGATTTTCACATGGGAGTGGGGGATTCGAAAAATGCAGTGGGAACCAAGATAAATTTTAAGTCCTTAATTTTTCTTGGTTAAGTCAAATACAAGTAATCTAATTAATCTAGTGTATTTCTGCAGTTGTTTTCTCGTTTATCTCTCTCAAATATGACAAACCTACTTTCAATTCTACTCGAAAATAATACACATACTGGACCCAATTATGTGGACTGGCTTGAAAATTTGAGGATTGTCCTCAATATGGAATCTTCGGGATACGTCTTGGAGGCTGATATCCTGACGGCTCTAGCTAGAACACATGCTAGTGAGGAAGAGGTCCAAACCCATGAAAAATGGGTCAAGGACGACGTCCGGGTGAGAGGATACAAGCTGGGATCTATGACCAATGAACTTCAAAGGTCACATGATAAGATGCCCACTACAAGAGTTATCCTAGCTCACCTGGTAGAGCTTTATGGTGAGCTTTATGGTCGTGTGACCGCGAAGCACCGTGCCTCGCGGTTACTGGGCCGTGAGGCCACGATGACCGTGAGGCATGGTGCCTTGGCCGTGCCTCGCGGCCACTCGACCGCGAGTCTGGAGTCTCGCGGTTGTGACTGCGAGGCGTCGTGCATTGCGGTCTCGGCCGTGAGGCTACGTGCCTCATGGCGCCTGCTGAGAGGCGTTTGGGTCTCGCGGTCTTACCACGAGGTCTTTTTGCTATGTGGCTTCTCCGTGAGACGTTTAGTTTGCCCTTGACTTAGATTTCAATACACACGCTATCACTTTAGATAACTTCCAGTAGAGGCTTGTTATTTATAGAGCCTATATATGTTCATAGGGCGATGGGGTCAATCTTCCCATGATGAGAAAGATCTAACCGCTCCTGACAATCATGCTTTAGACTCTCGTGATTCTACTATCACTCAAACTGAACTTCAAACTCTTTTTTATGACGCCATGGTGGAATTTGAGTTACTTGTACCCATACCGGGCTGTCGGGTCCTAGATCCTCAGGAGGGATAAATGACCCTCTATGCGGAGTATTCTCGCTCAGGGCTCACAATTCCCTACCATGAGGTCTTCGGAGAAGTCTTAGCTTGCTATAATATCTGCATAAGCCAGTTAACTCTAACTTGTTTCACTTTCCTCAAGGGTTTTGTTTCTCGATTTGCCGAGTTAGGCCTTGACGTTAGCTTGGATGCTTTTCAGGCCTTGTTCACGATTAAGATGAGTAGCTCCACATCATATGTGTATTTTTCCCCCTCACCGACTTTTAGGTTTTTAAAGGGCAACATTAAGACCAAGAGTGCTTGGAAGTTACAATTCTTCTATTTTCCAACCACTGACTTGGGTAGACCCACTCTCTTGCGTTGGGCTGGGAGTGTTGCCTCTCATCATGTCACCCGAACGCAATGACAACTTAGAGCAAACTATAACGACACGGGTTTGTTTGATAGCGACTTTGACCTACACCAGTTTTATACTACTAGTATATTCGCGCTTTTGATTTCTTGCACTGGTTATTTTTATGCATCCCTTTACTCATAATTGGTGCACTTGTGTGTTTTGTGTAAGTATAAGAGGATCCAGGGCCGGCAAGGCGAGCTCCACCGTTCCTCCTACCCCTCACGACTCACAAGACCTCGTTGATGGGGTCGATCAACCGGGATTCCCGCAAGTCGCTCGGGGGGGGCGCATCTGCGATTATTTCTCCCTTGGCCTCTGCCCCTAGCATCCAGGTCCCCTGCACTCTGGATTTTGATTCTCTAATGGCAGACTTTGGTTCTAAGGGCATTCATGGTCCCAAGCGGGGTGCTCGCGCCAATCCTCCGGGCACTGTTGTGTTGGAGGCGGGTGATGGTGATTATGTTAACGGTGAATTTACCCACTTGTCTCCGAGGGTTAGTCATAGTAAGGGAGCGACCCCTCTAGATGAGCATTTGCCTGCTCATTCTATGACCCGGGGACCTCCAGTTCTAATGACCCGGGTATCGATTTGTTCAACGCGGGAGAAAACTTGGACCCCGATGTCATCTCCTTTTGGGATGCAACAGACCCCGTGACCCCTTTGGTCCATGACCAGGATGGTCGTGACAGACTACGATGTTACGCGTTTATCATCCCTGCCGGTTGAGCGACTTGATCAAGAGATCTATACTAGCGACGGTCGGGTGAGTATTTACTTGTATTGTTATGTAAGGGTTATTTTGTTGTTTATCTAAAGTTTTCTTTCCCCATTCTGTCAGGCTATCCAGTTGTCGCATTGCCTCCGTCTTAAGTATGAAGAAGTGGAGAGAAAACATCAGGCAGGCCTTGAGCAGAATTGTAATCTTCTGTCCCAGTACTGGGGTGCTAGGAATGCAACTGACCGCTGGGAGAAGAAGTATATGAAAGCTCAGAAGGACCTTGAGGCGGAAAAGTCCGATGGTAGCCGCTTTCTCAACTCAGACTCGGAGGGAAAGACTTTGGGAGATGCCACGAGGTCGGTGGTGGAGAAGCTTCACACTGGTGCTGCCTTCATTGAGGAGTGTAGTCGACGTGCGTATAAGCTCGCTCGAGGCTTTATGACTAAGACGGTGCGTAAGTGCCGTAGAACTCTCCGCTACAGCGGTCGGTACACCGGAGATGATTTCACATGCATGTTTGAGAATGTCCCTGACACCAGTGATGGTGAGACCGATGCTGGGGGCGGTGCAAATATGTGAGGCCTTGGTCGCCCTCTTACCTAGCAGACCATTTCATGACCTTACCCTTCGGGGTTTAGTTATCTTTTTTTTCCCAATTATTTTCAGGTTGTTTTCCGCTAGACGTGCTCTTGTTTTGCCTGTGCAGGTCTATGTTGCATTGTAGCCCCTTGAGGCATATTGCGTAATTCCTATTTATTGATTCTTTAGCTATCTTTGCTATGGTATCTTGCTACGTTATGAGCGTTAGCTTTGGCACTCTTCTAATTTTATGGTTTTTCTCTTCTTTACAATGTGTATTTTTTTAATAATTTGTGAAAAGGTTTGTGAAAAGCTAAGTTTGTGAAAAAACTAAGGCCAAGTTTGTAGCCCTTAGCCTCTTCTATCCCACATGCCCCCCCTATTCCTTAATATGAAAATCAAATTTAGGAGTAAGAGATCCTAGCAAGGGTTTATGATGAGAGTTATAGGCTTAACTGGCCCGTGATGTTCTATGTTCGAGAGTTACGTCTTAACCTTCGTTATGATGGCAAGGGGTGAATTCTTTCCTTAGTTTTATTTGCGAGGTGATAGCTCACCTTTTGCCTTAACTGGCGTAATGGAGTGAGTGTGGTACTCGTTATCCTTAGTTTTATTTGCGAGGTGATAGCTCACCTTTTGCCTTAACTGGCGTAATGGAGTGAGTGTGGTACTCGTTATTCCTTATTGGAGGAGACTTATTTGCCTCTTTGACATTTATTTTATGTATAATCTCGTTCCAGAACCTTAATGGGAGTGGGGAGACGTACCATAGGTCCTCAGCCTCTCTCGGTATTGCTGTAGGGATTATGGGGTGACCCATCCTCGAACGAGCTTTTTACAACTCGCGGGATTCTCACGGTGTCACCCATTTTGACCTCAAATGGTGTCGCGAGTATTTTTGCCAATTTTAATACGCGAATATGGCTAAGTGTTGGGGGTGCGATAGGCACTCAGGTAGGTGTTTGGCGCACTGCCATCATTGTTAGTAACAATCGTCTAAGTTGTATGTCTAACTACTAAAATAAACTAAGTAATAGCCTCTGTCGGGTGAGATATCTCCGAGGAGCACCTATTTTAGGTGCTCTACACTCACCTAGGTGTAGTAGACTATCTGCTAGCCAAGGTCGCGTGCTTTCATGCCAAGGTAACATTCATCATAAAAGAAACTAAAGGGGACTGCTTGCCAGCACTTCAATAAGAATATTCAATCATCGAAGATTCGAAATAAATTAAGGGGATGTCCGTGGGCATCTCAAACATATAATATTCTTGGGTGCTCTTGGGCAACTCGAAACTTAAAGTAAATAAAATTTCAACACTTGGCTCGTGGCCAACATGATATTGTCTCTTAGTTGAATTGAGGGATGGAGTAGAATTTTACCTTTCAATAGCTCCCGGACCTCATCCATTAGTCAGACCCTGGGAGTCGCATGCCATCATATTTGGCTCGATTGTCTGGGCATTGTTTCCTAGTGGGCGTTCCTGGGCTGCATGGACCCTTGCCCCCGAGCGAGTCTCTGGGAGCGAGACTAAGTTGATGGCTGCTAGCTTCCCTTTGTCAGTGTGATCTTTGTCATCATACTTCCTTTTTGGCTTCTTGAGTGCGCTTGTGTAGCATTCCTGGGCAATTTGATGTCTCCTATGGCTTCTCGAACTCCCATGGCAGTAGGGAACTTGACCTTCAAGTGATAGGTTGAAACCACTGCTTGAAACAGGTTCAAACTCGACCTCCCCAAGATGATATTGTAGGTGGAGGGGGCTTCGACCACCAAAAATTTGAACATCTTAGTGGATCGCGCGGGGTAGGTGCCTAACAAGATGGGGAGTGATACTTCCCCCAACGCCTCCACTGTTTCTCCAGTGAACCCAATTAGTGGGGTGGTGATGGGATGTAGCTGGGCGTTGTCCACCCCTAGTTGGGTGAAGGCGTTGTAGAAGATTATATCTGCTGAACTCCCGCTGTTCACTAGTACTTTCTTCACCCAGAAATTTGAGATGGTCGCTGATATTACCAGGGCATCATTCTCTAATTGGATGCCTTCTCCTAAGTCTTGTTGCCCGAACTCGATGGTCTGAAAGTTAGGCTCTATTTGATTAACTTGCTCCCCAGGTGGGGAGCTCAATGCATGAAGCCATGTTGCTGCCCTCAATGAGGCCTTGCATTTGCTGAATCTCCTCCCGCCGGGCCACCTAAGATCACCCATATGATTCCATTTACCGGGGGGTTATCCATTTCAAAGTCTATCGCCATGGGACCGTTTTTGCCTCCATCTCTACCCCTCGGTCTCTGAGGTGTCTGAACGGTTATTTCAGATGGGGCAACTATCTCTTGAAGATAGCCTCTCTTGATCAACTTTTCTATCTCAACTTGCAAGTGGTGGCACTCCTCGGTCGTGTGGCCCTTGTCCCTATGAAATATGCAATACTTCTTGGACTTGAGGCGGCTGGGGCTATCCCTCATCTTCTTAAGCCAGAAGACTGTTCCTTGCTGCTCGCCGATAGCTAGTACTTGCTTTTTTGAAAGTGTAAGAGGAATATACTTCTCAAACCCCGAAAGGGGCATAGGCTTCCTCTGCTTTGCCTCTGGCGGCTTGTCATCGTCTCTGGCATTTCTTTTATTGCCACCACCCTCGGCCGACAGACTTTTCAATTCTTATATATTTCTCAGCTCTCGCCAACAACTCTTCCATAGTTGACGGGGGCTTTCCAGCGATTGACTCCTTGAACCTACCATTGCGGTGATTCTTCTGTATAATTTCAGATAATAACTCATGATTCACGTGCGGCATTTTTGATACTGCGTTAGAGAAACATTACACATACTCTCTTAAAGACCCCCCCTCCTTCTGAACCACCGTGAACAAGAAAGATGTTGTCTTAGGATACTTCTTGTTCATGGAGAAATGATTAAGAAAACGCCCAACCAGCTGCTCAAAGTCGGTGATGGTTCCGGCGGGCAGTCATTTGAACCAGCTCAGGGCCCTTCTAGAGAGAGTGGTCTGAAAGATCTTACAGTAAGCTGCGTCGCTAATGTTGTACATATCAGCTTTTGCGTTGAACTTGTCAATATATTTCTGGGGGTCTCCTACTCCTTCATACTTGCTTAGGTGGGGTATCTTCAACTCGGGTGGTAATGACTCTGCCAAAATTCCAGCGCAGAACGGACTCCTTTTGGGAGGAGCCACAGCCATCGGCACCAACTGCATATCCTCTTATCGCCTGACGTTCTCAGAGCTTACTGCGGGGCGAGAGGCATGCCTGCGACGGCCACCCTTCCGTGGCAAAGCCTTCTCAGGGGCCAGAGATGCTTGCCCCCGCGCGAGGAGACCGAGGTGGTGTTATCCTTCTATCTCTTCCTTTAGGTGGCCTCTCATGCTGTGAGACCACGCTGTTCTCTTCTCTCTCCCTTGCTGCCCCACTGAGGGGTGAATGGGATCATCTCGAGCCAATCCCACTGAGGGTCAGGGATTCAGGACCTCGGCGGGGAGATTGGTCAGGCGCTCCTCGATGGGGGAGACTCTTATTGTGATGCCCCGATCCCTGGTGACCAGATGGAGGGAGCGGAGCTTGCTGCCCCTTCTCTTGGGATTGGGGAGCCTCATGATGGTTTCTTGCTTGGGGGTCTTGTCCCCTACTGGCTGATGCTCGCGATGGATGTTCTCGGGCGTATTGCTGTGCCGCTCTTGCAGCCGCGCGAACAAAAGCGTCCTCAACCAGAGCCAGCAAAGCCTCTTGGGTGATCTCGAACACCCTGGAAGCAGGGGGTGGGATCACCACTGGTGTTGCTAGCTGCCATTCTTGCTCGTTCACCAGGGAAGGAGCAATAGGAGTCTCGCCATTAGCTGGCGCCTGGGGAGGATTCTCTCCGCCCACGTGAGTGTTAGGCTGATCCTCATGCGTTCGGTTCAAAACTTTATTGGCCATGGTTGGGTGACTGTCGTTCGTCATCCTATCTCCAGTAATACGTGCTTGCGACCTAGTTTGCATGCTCAGTGGTTGGAACGCATTTTCCCACAGACGGCGCTAATCTGATGATGGTAAAAATCGTCAGAGTATGAATGTCATGTGATCGACCACGTGGAGTGAAGGAACCGCTCCAACACACGACTGTGGCGAGCTGCCTACGTACCCGGATTGCTGGGATCAAGTCTATTCATAGTTCGATGATGGGGTTACTCTCTATAGGCAATGTATTTTTTACTGGGGGGAGTAGATAATGAGATACCTCCAGCTCCTTTGGGGTATTTATAAGGAGCTAGTTATGGGCTATGGGCTCTTGGGCCCTACCTTATCATAAGCCCAATAGGCTTGATTTAATTATTACAATTATTAAGCTAGAGGAATAACTCTATTATGCTTAAAGGATTGGCCCACTCCTTTTTGGGCTTGGCCAATCCTCCCACGACGGGCTCTGACCCTTGGAGGGTGCCTCGACCCGTCTCTGGGGACGGGCAAACTACTAAAATACTCCTAGACATTTTTGGCCCATATCATCGTGGAAATAAATTTAGTTAAAAATGATTAAGATATTTTAGTTCTTAATTGAGATTTGATAAACTAGTAAGTTGAAAAACATTGTCTAGTTTTAGTATTATCAACATAACCTTTCACGGCGTACATTCTTCCTAACATTCAAATTTAGATGAAAGAGATTAATTCGTATAATTATTATAGTACTCGTTAATTAGATAGGGATAAACAACTACAGAAGGTTTTTTGTACCAATAGTATATTTATCATCCATAATTTAAATTCTTTTTCTATCTTGTCGAAGGCTAGTAGCATAATGTCACAACACCCTACCATTATAATGTTGAATTAGAACTTCATCGTTATTATCTCATTTTAAAGGTCTATCTTGTATATCTTGTAAAAAAGATCACTCATTGCATAAGTTAGAGTAAGACAGTTGAAAACTTACAAAGCCAAAACCACCGGTCTTGTCGACATTGGATGTGCTACCTTTTCCAGACGATTATGAATTTATTGATTATAATGATACTGAGAATTTCAATTGGAGTTATGATGACATGCTACGTAAGATACCTCAGGTAAATTGCTCTTCAACTTATGTTAATTTGGTTTTTATTTTCAATACGTAGAAGACATGATAATATTTAAATATAAATCTATCTTAAATATAAATCTAGTTTTTTCATGGTTAACTTATGTCAATCTCGCTTTACTAGACATGATAATATTTAAAGTTAAATCTTTCTTTTTCATTCAACTTGTGTTTTTTCCTCTCAAACTAGATTTTTGATGTAGTAATGGGAGATACAAAAATTTGGGCTCCAACAGCAACATATATATGTTGATTTTTCGCTACCCTATTCTGAATCAGGATTCGTTCTGGTTGTTAAAAATAGGAAGCCATTCGACATGTGGATATTTGTTAAGCCCTTAATGTGGGATCTCTGGTTGGCAATACTTATGTCCTGCATTTTGATGGGAATAGTTCTTCGCATATTGAAACATCGAGTGACTAGTAATGGGACAGATCCAATGAGGGCACATAATGGGCGAGCTAGAATGGCATATTGGTCTCCAGTAACCAGGGACGGATCTAGGAATGAAACATCCGGGGGCCGAATTACTACTGATTTTTATTTTGACAAAACTTGTAAGTAAATATTCAATTTTGTTTTTAGTTTAATAGATATGTAAAATAACAATAATCACATGTAAAACTTTGACTTTTAATGAAAACATAAAGTAGTTGAAAATACAAGCAATTCCTGAAAAAGTCTGTCGAAATTTATACGGCGTTCTTTTATCATATATAATATTCATTTATAATAGACTACGTATCAAGTTGACTACAATGGAATAAGAAAATACATATGAAGATATATACTAAAAAAATATAATGACTTCGTCCATTTTATTTCTAGATACAAGCAATTTGTTTTAAAAAATATATAAAGTTTTGCTCTTTACAAATCAAAGTATAATTAAGCAATTCAAGAAAATAACATTGAACCAAAGAAATAAAAGATAATTCAACCGCAAAATTTCAATAATATTATAATGCTAATTTTTCAAAAAAAACATAAAATAACAACTATTAAAACTAATGTAATCACTTTATGTTACCTTGTCATGAATAAATCCAAAATAATTGAATGATTCCAGTAGATTTTTTTTTTGATTTTAGACTTGTAGATGTTGTATTTTTTCTTCTAAAAAATGCTTTTTATAGTTAAAAAAATTGTTAATTCTAATTTTAATCCTAACAAGTATACGAGAGAAATTTCAAAAATGAATAGTGGAGTTGTTAACAATTTAACTACCTCTTTTCATTTTCTTACCTTTTTTTTTTTCAAAGCAAGTATTTTTATAATTGAAAATAAATATCTAATTTAAAAGAAAATAAGACTTCCTTTTTTAATTTTATAATTGTTTTTTTTTAATTCAAGCCAAGTACTTTTTAAATTGAATAATTGAATAGTTAAAATATATATATCTAATATAAACAAATAAAAAGAAAAAGGACAGGGAGTTGAAATAGATTTGCACCCCAGACCCACTCGGTTGGGTCAGTAACTTAACAGGCCCACTGCTGCCAAATGTGCTAGAGCTTCTGTTTGAACAATCCTATGCGCTTTTATATTATATTTATCTTGGAGGGGCCATAGCATAAACATACATATACCCGATATAAAAAATTTGAACCCCGACCCCCTGGATCCGTCCCTGCCAGTAACTGCTATTTGCCTTCCCCGAAAGTAATATTCTTAATTTGCATTTAATATGATATATTTTTTATCCTATAAATATATTTGACCTTTAAATTTATCAAGCAAGTCCATATGTTTCAACACCGTTTTTCATTTTGTACTTTTGGCAGGAGAAATGGTTTTGAATAACTGGTCTGTTTTAGTGTTTGTGTTTTGGTTGTTCATGGCATTCATACTAATGCAGAGCTACACGGTGAACTTATCTGCAATTTTAACAGTTGATCAATTAAAGTTCGCATTTTCAGATAACTGCTTTGTGAGGTACCAAGATGGTTCTTTCATGAAACAATTTTTAATAGAACAACTGCATATTAGTGAATCAAGGTTCAGAAGCTATGCATCAGCGGACGAATACCAGAATGCTATGTCCTTAATTAGGAAGCAAGAATGAAACTTCTTATGAACAAATATGATTCTCAGTACAAAATGGTTGGACCAACATACAAATAAATTCTCAGTACAAAATGGTTGGAATAAATTCAATTGAAAATCCAGTTGCATTTGGATGCTTTCTTGCAGGATCCAAGTCATACTAATAAATTCAGTGAAACCGTGTTTCCAAGGAATTCCAACTCTAAGGTTCCCAGTTGCAGGGATAGCCCAACCCTTTGGTCGTGTAATAGAATATCCAGGCCAAGTGATGCTTCTGAGTTGTTTCATTGATGTTCAGTAATTTGTTTCACCAATTGAACTCCATTCTCTTATTATTCCTCTGTCTGGTGTCCAAAAGCCTATAGTTTTCTCTCCGGTTCCAATCACATTCAGTATCTCAAATGTCGATGGCTTCAGTTTCCCATCAACTAATTGGAAGTCTCCACTCTAGGTCCAAATGTAGAGATTTTTAGAACTGTCTTATCCAATCCATTTTTAGTTCTGCTGCCAATGACTAGTGTAGAATTTCTACAGTTACCGTATCATATGCCCACAAACCATAAACATTTAATTCCAAAACAGAATATGAAGTGTTCTTCGTGATCATATTTCTTTTCCACCTTTCTTGGAAACTTTCAAGGTCTTTTGAGCGACATATGTAAGGACTTATGCCCAAAACACCTTCCATTGAGACGCGGGTGTCAAAATCCATGGAACTAATGAAGCTGGATAAACTATCGGTACTGAATATCCATGCATATCCTTCACACATTAGTCCCACGCCTTTAGCAAGAGTGAACAACCGATAACCAAGATAAGGGTTCATGTGCACCAAGAATACCCTCGTTTGCTTCGTTGTAAATTTCTTCAATTCCTTCGGGAGATGATTACCTTCAGCTGATTTCGGGATAGCAATCATATATGCCAGGCCAATATCGACTTCTTGGAATGCTTTATTCATGCGAGAAAGAAATTGATTTCCGGAATCTGCATCTTCAACAGCAACCTCTGGCCATTCAAATCTCTTGCAAATCGTTGCAAGAGCCTTTGCAATCCATACAAACAACTGAGTAGATGCCATCAAAATCACAGAACATGACCAAACAAAAATGGTCCAAATGATAGCAACAATCATAAAACAAATTCGTTATCAACATTCAGAAAATCAAAAAAAGCCATCAACAGAAGATTGTTGGAGCCCTATTTGAAAATTAACAAATATAATCAAAATTAAACAAGAATCTGAATTGAAAATGACCGTGAACACGAGAAAAGAGCAGAAATTAAATTCTTACTTTGCCTTGTTGTTTTAATTTGGAGAAGGTTTCAGAGAGACCAACAGTTGGGGCAGTTGTGAGAGCGGCCATGGGAGACTCAAATTTGAGCGATTTAGGATTAAGAGAGACAAAGGTTGAAGGCAGGGACATCTTATAACTGGCCTCTCTTAACTCTAAACCGCTCAAATTAATTTTTGTCCTTGCCTTCAATCTTTGTCTCTCTTAATCCTAAATCGCTCAAATTTGAGTCTCCCATGGCCGCTCACACAACTGCCCCAACTGTTGGTCTCTCTGAAACCTTCTCCAGATTAAAACAACAAGGCAAAGTAAGAATTTATATCTAGTCTTTTCTCGTGTTCACGGTCATTCTCAATTCAGATTCTTGTTTAATTTTGATTATATTTGTTAATTTTCAAATAGGGCTCCAGCAATCTTCTGTTGATGGCTTCTTTTGATTTTCTGAATGTTGATAACGGATTTGTTTTATGATTGTTGCTATCATTTGGACCTTTTTTGTTTGGCCATGTTCTATGATTTTGATGGCATATCTACTCAGTTATTTGTATGAATTGCATCATCGGGCGTTGTCCGAACAAAATAGCTTTTTTGTTTGTACGGCAGAGCTGAGGTTCCTGCAGTGAAGGAAATAATGGGCACATGAACTTTCGATAACTCTACAACTGCATTACAATTCAAACATAAACTCAATATCTAACAAGTTTTAATTTATGGTCATCACAAAGATTAGGTAATCCATCTATAATACTTGAAAACAACTTGTGCTTAAGCAAAGGTATATCTTCATGATTTTAGTGTAAACATTTTATTTTAAATTGGGTAAATATCACTAATAGTTCATGAAGTTTCACTGTTGTATCACTTTGGTCCTTAGAGATGCATCAATTTGATATATATATATATATATATTATCTCCTTTTTCAGATAACTTATATTCCATTATAATTATTTAAGATACAATATGTTGCACTAATACCAATCAGTATGAATATTCTTACGCTTAAGGGGGAAAAAAAAAGTGTGCTAGTATTATGGAGGTAGTAAGTAAAAGGTCAACTAAATCATTTTAGTAAATTCAATGTGATTTCTCGTGTTATTCAAAATTAGTATCTACTAATACATTAAGGTAATGGTCAGTGTATATGATCTTAAGTTAGTCTTTAGCAATAATTTATAAATTCATTCATATTTGGATGAAGTTATCTTTCATTTTATGTTGTTGCGTCCTTTGTGTCTTTTGTGTATGTATAATCAATAGATCGAGAATCAAGTAATTAACATACTGGCTATTGGTGACCCCCAATTATGTGATGAAATGTCTATGCACTACAAAAAAAATGATTATTGCCCATGTCAATATACCATGGTGAAAAGTTCTTTTGCCATGGTTAAAACCAATTGACCATGGCTTTGCTATGGCTTTGGCCGTGGTATTTGCAAGCATAGCCAAAACATTTACCATGGCTTATAGCTATGGTCAATGTCTTGTTCATTGTAAAGACCATAACTTTTAGTCATTGTAAAAAAGTGTTGGGTTAACATTTTTTTCACAACGGCTAGTTAGAGCTTATTAAAATAACTAGCATTCTTTTTCACCACGGCTAACTTTAGTATGGCTATATGAAACATCTACCACGGCCAAGTTAGCCGTGAGCTTAAACCGCTATAGACCACGATTTTAAGCCATGACATATATTTGCATTGTCAATACTCATTTTTTTTGTAGTGATGTATGAGGTTTTATATTCCTGATATGAATGGTTGATGTATCTTTTAAAGTATCAAACTCATACTAGACCATATTTGAAGGAATGAAGCAGTATAAAATAATTGATTTTAGTTTTAGACATCTTACCACTGCAGTAATTTACATGCATGGTACAAATACTGTGAACAATTTACAAAGTGGAATCTTGTATTCCACTAATTAATTACCTCATCCACTTCACCTTCGCATTAGCGTGAAAAGAATGATATATTTTTTTTGACTAACCCATATACATTTAGTAAGATCAAAGTTTATGAATTAAAAAGCAAATTATACATTTCATATAATTGATTCACATTTTTAGGGCAAAATGCGTATTTTGTCATGTGTACCACAATTAGATTTTGGTCCCCTAGCTAGTTATTTGACTTTGGAAAAATGTTGGTGTAAAAAGTTGGCCATTTTGGTTTGATTTTGCCCGGAGCAACCCAATTTGACATAATTTTGTGTTGTTCTTGTGATCTAGCAAATTGGGAATCTTTTTATTTTGACGGAAAAATTGATTATTTACATTGGGAACTGTGGTTGTGAAGGAAATTTAATGATGTGGATTTTAGTTTTGGAGACTATTTGGCCAACAAAGGAAAATTTTGTGATTGAACCCGAGCATAAAATATGGAAACCCAACTCCCCACCACTATGTCATATATACAGTTTGATATTATTTTTTGACTTTAAATTTTAATAATGTATGTTACGCCAGTGTATGGATTGGTTAGGTGGTTAGGTGTATCTTACCAATATTTTTCTTCAGCATTCATATAACTTTAATATTTACTTAAAATATATTAAATTATAAATATTGTTTTTGGTTAGGTACTTTTGTATAGTCAATAAAAAGAACAAATTATATATAACTTTTTATATAACTCGTATATATATGTATAAATTACATAAAAAAATACGTTAGAGTAAATTATAATATATAAAAAACATATAACTATATAATATATTAGTTGTAATTTACAAATATTGTAGCACATATCATGCATCTAACGTAATCAAATTTTTTCTTGATTATGGGATAGTGACATGAGATAATAAATAACTCCAAATATAATAATTATTCAACACGGCATGGAGTCATTGGACTTTTTAGTCTAGAATATGAACTCGATAATTAAGACCATCAACATGTAGAAAAGAAATCTATAAAAATTAGTTATCTATTAATGAAAAGAAAAAAAAACACACACACAATATTGTACATGCTCAATTATAGATACCAATAATCACATGGAGAAAAGCAACATATTTTTCGGAGTTCGAATGGAATAGAGAAATCGCATTTTTTGTCTCATAATTTGATCGCATTCATTAAGAATTTTTCACATTTAATCTCGTACTTTTTAAATTGGCATCAACCAAATTTTTTATTAAATTTAGGGAAAATTACTAAAATCCCCCTAAAATAAAATTTTGCATCTAAAAAACATATGAAAATATTTTTCAAACTTGAAAACCCATTTTACAAACTTTTCATTTCAAAAATCCAAAAGTTAACATTAAGAACTTTTTGGACTAAATTACCCTTCATTTATTAAGTTAAGAATTATTAATCGATCTTTTTTATCAATTTTTTTTCCTTTTAAAATTTTCAAATTGATAAATCGTTTATTAAGAATTTTATTTTTTAATATTATATATTTTAAACATTTATAAAAACTATTTTTTATTTTAATATGGTAATTATCTAAAAGCATGTTTTTAAGTTTTTTTTAAAATATTAAAAAATCTGAAAAGTTAAAATAAAAATAAATTAGTATAGATTATTGATATAAAAGTTTGAAATAAATAAATTTCTATACAAAACTAAGGCTAAGAGCGATTAAGTCCATTAATTTATTGATCCTAAATTTTGGTGGGTTTGGAATGAAAGTTGGTAGAATGGGCTTTTCGGATTGAAAAATTGTTCATTGATTTTTTTGATATCGGGGGGGGGGGGGGGGGGGTTAGTAATTTTAGTAATTTTCCCTTAAAATTTAATGGTAAACGACTAAATTGTCATGTGCACTATTAGTCAATGATCTTGGGTTATTTTTGAGGGAGATTTTAGGCTCGACACTCCTGCACAATTTCTATTCAATAGCACAGTCTCTGTTAAATATTATATGTCACTTACACACGAATTTTCCCAAAACACAGCTAAAGATGGTTGATTAACGAAGATTACGTTGATGGTTAAATTTTGAATGAAAATTTTGGTTGATATTAAATGAGAAACATTTTGAATGAGACTAAATCCATAACTAATAGCATCAAAATTGAAACGAGACAAAATCAGGGGAAAAAGATACAATTAGGCAGAAGGAAGAGAGGGAGGGGTGGGGGGAGACCTGAAAGATTAGCATGAAGAACACTTTTCACATTCTTGGGGTGTAGTTGCAATCTTGTAGTATAGTTTGGATGAGCCGAATAAAAATCTGAAATCGCCATCGTACATACACAAATCTGTAATTCTTGAGTTTTCTGTTTGGAAAGTAGTCCTTGCTTATTGGATTTTATAGAGAGGGTAGAAAATTCAGATAAAAATGTAAAACATGTTGAAAAGTTCAATTGAGAAGAATATTGTATGGGTTATGTCAATTCACAAGAAAGCTTTTGGTTGAATCTTAAATTTAAGTACATGTGACAAACTCATTTGTCAATTCACACGAAAGCTTTTCGTTGAATCTTAATTAAATCTTAAGTACAATTGACAGAGTCATTTGTCAATTCACACGAAAGGTTTCCGTTGAATCTTAAATCTTAAGTACAATTGACAAAGACAAATTAAACATATATGGATTGGGAATATATGAAGTATGGAGTAATTTATAGCAAAATATATGAAGGAAATATTCGTGGATATTGATTAGAGGGTCTTTGACTTATATATATATATATATATGTTAAAATAGATTAGTTTTTATATTTAATTTGTGGAGTTTGATAAAGTGAAAGTGAACTAAATTTTTTAGAATGCTATTTTGACGATTTTACAGTCGACGTGGTGCTCTTAGACTTCAATTATAAAAGAGTAGCATGTCTCGTGTAATTTGTAGCTCAAATATCAATTCATCGCCGAACTATGTATATCATGACTCCTGCCTTTAATAATAATTCGTTAGTTCCTAACAGTTCTTAGTGCCAATGTTTAATTTACAAGATGAAAATATTATATGGTAACTAGTTACTCTAAAAAAAGAAAGAAAGGGAAAAATAAAAGTGGCCTCCGTATGTTCTTTTAATAATTTATAACACGGTTTCAATATATTAAAAAATACAAGTTTTTCTTTGACTGAACCAAGTCAGAAATTAATACTAGGTCAAACAAGGACTAAAGCTAGTACCATAACAATTGTTTGGCGAAAGAAATTAAAATACTATGTCAAACAAGGACTAAAGCTAGCACCATAACATTGGAATGCCGTAAAAGAAAAATATGCAAAATGGTAAATATGGTATTAATATAACATAGTACAGTCCGAACAATTGTTTGGCGAAAGCGTCCAGGAAGTTTGTAGAGATACGGAAAAATGGGAAAATTATTATAAACCCACTAATATGTGTGTGTGTATAACGTTAAAACTTTTAAGATTAGAATTGCTCAATTGATTCCTCTTTTATCTTGTTTTGGACTTTTCAAATTGCTAATTTGTATATATACAAATTTTATTATATTTTATATTTTTATATGATTTTATTTACAGAAGAAAAGAGAAAATCAATGATGATCTGGAAATTTACAATAATTATCATAAACTACGGCATATAATCTGTCATAGCTGACCAATTATCATACACTATAGTTTGAGTATTTATTTGTTGAAAAATTAAGAGATTATGTTCTAATTTGTATAAAAGTTGAACTGCTAGTCTTCCTTTTCTTTCTTATTCATATTTCCCCCATATAATCGGGTTCTCAATGTTTTACACTCTAAGCAGATAAATTGGACTAATAGGGTTCACAGAATTTAGCTGCTAGAATGATATATATAGATCAAGCACATTCATTTTTCAGTTCTTAGTTTGATCTATTTTACTTCGTTGATATTTTATTTTCTCTTATACAAAAGTTTTAGTTAATTTCTTTTGAAATATTTTTGGAGAATTAACTAGATTTTTTTTTTCCGAAACTGCCCTAACCGGGACGGGTGTTATGAGGCCCGTATCCCTTCTTTAACTAGATTATTGGAGTCAAATTATTAATCTCAGTATCGCAAGCTTTTGTTCAAATAAAACAAATGAAAGGACCCACTTTTCCTAAATAATAATAATTTCAAGTTGTACCTATGAACAAGTACAATCAAATTTTACAGTTGACCTCTTCTTCTTTTCTTTTACAACTGACCTCTTTTTACAATCAAATTTTTACTTTAGAAAATATTTTCGTAAATAAAAAGCTAGCTAGTAAATAAGTTGCTCTCAGGAGTCGTTTTTTCATTATTAATTATGGTCACATAAGTTGTTTGTGAAAACTGTGACAGTTGTTATAACAACTTGGTACAAGTCAAATGAGAGCGATTTTTTCTTGTACTTTTTCTGGGAAGTTTACTTTTCCTTGCTAAGGTCTTGGAGGGACCTTGTGCTCCAAGGAATAAGGTCTATTAAATAGTAGAATTAGTTAAATAATTAATTTTTATATGTGCTTTATATGCCTAGTAATCTCATCTAATTCCAATGCTTTTATTTGATATTTGATGCTAAATATTTGTCTAAAGTCTTGATATATCTTGTGGATCCTCCAAAGACATTTTAGGAAAATGATGAAAATAACACAAAATTAAGAAGAAATAGTTCTCCAAGCGCACCATTAGCATTTCTATTGTAACTCTCTCCATGGATATCCAATTAATTTTAATCTTATGTCATTGTAAAGATGAAAGATGTAGCTTCATTTTATATATCAACGACAACGATAAAAAATGTCCATAAGAAACAAAAAAGACAACGGAATTAAATAGCGCATAGGATCAATATGAAGTATCACTTTATGATGGATTTTTTGTATCTTTACAGATGAATCAATTTTTGGGTCCTCATAAAGAATTCTAAATATGTGTCTTAGCTTTCCATATCAACTTGAATCGTCTCAATCCAACACTTAGAGAGAGAGAGAGAGAGAGAGATATGGCTAATTCATCAAGACTAGGCATGTAGCCACGACGAGCAGCGCAACCAATTGGGAGCTGCTGTATCAGTGGGAGCTCCCGTTGCAGCAAGCCAAAATACTTGGTGCCGCGTGAAACTTAGCGTAGGGAACCCATTTTGGGCTTATGAACAAGCCTTTAGCTCATTCTAAGTTATTTTTGTTGGGTTTCGCGTAAAAACTCATAAAACGCAGCGGAAGGATTTTAAAAATATAATTAAAACCCAAAGTGTTCTCTAATTGTATAATTGAATCTATAATACTTTAACAAATAATTAATCTTACCCGTTGAAGATAAGTGGTAGGAGAATCCAATTCCTTTTGAAAACTTTGAATCCACAAACTCCTTGAATTATCCAATCCTTAGGTTCTTCAAGTCTTGATTACTTGAAGTTGATTGTAGATAAATCCAAACAACGAATCACGTTGTCTCTAAATTATCATGCACAAATTCTCCTTGCTCTATAGGGCGACGGCTAGTGTATTATAGAGAGGGGGGATATTTTTCTTCTTCTATTCTTTTTGCAGAGTTACAATGAATTGTATCTTGTGTGTTGTATGTCTAGGTTAAAGTCAATAGAAGTCTTTTATACCTCAATGTCTTATTGACCATGACAAAACAGAATATACCACCTTGATCATCTTTCTAGACCTAATGGGGATGCCCCATATGGGGCCCGAAAAATTTTTCTTTTGCTTTTAATTAATTTTTTATTCAATCAATAATTTATTTTATCCAATAAATTACATAATTAATTAAATAATAAAATTAATTAGATAAATTAATTCATTAATATATTTTTGCAAGAAATTAATTAATAATTAATCTTATCCATTTAATTAACTATCTTATCAAATAAGTAATTAATTAATTATTTAACTTATCCAATAAATTAAACCTCACCAAAATAAAATAGAAAATAGAAAATCCTTTTCAACTTTCTTCATCAATTCTTTAGCGCGACTCTTTAAGTTCCATTCATTTGGCAATGAGAGGAAACCAAAGGAACTGGATAACACCTAGCCAGTCATGTGGCCCACTTCGCAGTTCAAATGAAATCCGAATGAATGGATCATTCCACAATCTTCCAATCGTAAATACCGTATATGTACAAAACCCTTCGTTCACGTGCTCCGGTCAAGTGAGAGTCATGGTTATGTCAAACTCACTGGACTTGACCATATGTATAGATTATAATAATACGAGATCGATTAAGTGCCTAGCACAATCGTCTTTTTTGCTTTGGCCAAAGACTTTGATCTCTATTTATCTATAATCACATAGGGTACATTCTCATTCACTTATGAGAGAACAAATCTTATATTAGTTATCTGCTAAGACTACCACTTGCTCATTAAGTCTGCATTTCGAGGTCGACCCCACCAACGGGAGAATTAGGTCTAACTACTCTAGTGAAAGACATGACGTCACAAGTGCATCTTCAGCATGATACTTCAGGTCAAAGGTTCACATATACCTATTATGCATAATTAGTTCCATCATTGAGAGTCAAAGAGTGAAAACCCATGTGACAGAACCGATGCGAGTCGTGTACGAGCATATCAGTTCCACTAATGTGCCTACAATCTCAATCTCCTACCATCCTATGATACTATACAGGCACTCCTATGTCAGAGCTAAGATTGTACAAGTATTCGAAGTCTTTATTTGCCCATTAAAGACTTCATATCACTTGCCAACTAGTTTCAGTAATCAAGATCGATCTCTCTAGTGTCATTCTTCATATCCCATAGGAAGTAGAGGAATCGCACTGAAAACAAGGATAAAATGTTTTACACAACTTATAGATGCAAATAAGAAATAAGTGAAAACAAAACAATGCCTTATATTATAAAGAACATTTAAGTTCAATACAAGATAGATGCCCTGCTCATTCTATCCTCTATGGCATTTGAGGGCATAATCCTAACAATCTCCCACTCGCACTCAACGCCACTCATTTTGGTATCTTATACCCATCCTTTCCAGGTGTCGGTCCAAAACAGCCTGAGGTAGTGGTTTGGTGAACGGGTTGGCTATATTGTCAGCTGAGGCTATTTTTTGCACTGCTATCTCTCCTTTGCCAATGATCTCTCAGATGATGTGAAATCTTCTCTCAATGTGTTTGGACTTGTAATGAGATCTCGGTTCCTTGGCTTGCACTATTGCTCCATTGTTATCACAATAAAGTGGTAACAGGAGCTGAGCACTAGGGACCGATTCAAGTTCTCCAAGAAACTTTCTCATCCAAACAACTTCCAGAGGCAGCCATATACTCCACTTTAGTGGTGGAATCAGCGGTTGTGCTTTGCTTGGAACATTTTCAAGACACCACTCCACCATTGAGAGTAAAAACAAACCCTGAAGTGGATTTTCGGTCATCAACATCAGACTGAAAGTCTGAATCAGAATAACCTTCTATCTTCAGGTCTCCACCTCCATAGATGAGAATCATATCCTTAGTTCTTTTGAGATACTTTAAGATATTCTTGACAGCTATCTAATGTTTCTTTCCCGAGTTTGCCTGAATTCGATTCACCACGCTTACATCATAGGCAATGTCAGGTCTAGTACACAACATTACATATATCAGGCTACCAACTGCAGAAGCATAGGGCATGTTACTCATCTCCTATCTATCTTCCTCACTTTAAGGACACATAGACTTGGGTAAGTATACTCCACGTCTCATGGAAATAAACACTTCCTTAGAATTGTCCATCCTAAACCTCTTTAGGACCTTTTCTAAGTAAAGGGCTTGGGAGAGATATCATTCTATTCGTTCTATCTCTGTGGATACGAATTCCCAGAATGTATGTCCCTTCTCCCAAGACTTTCATGGAAAACGTACTCGAAAGCCATTTCTTGACTGTGGTGAGAATTCCTATGTCATTTCCTATAAGCAGAATGCCATCCACATATAGTACTAAGAATGAGAGTTTGCTCCCACTAGTCTTTTTGTAGACACAGGGTTCATCTTCGTTCTTGATGTAGCCATATCCTTTTACTACTTCATCAAAATGAAGATTCCAGCTTCTAGATGCTTGCTTGAGACCGTATATGGACCTCTCAAGTTTACATACATTATTGATATCGGTTTCGGATACAAAAGCCTTTGGCTGTTCCTTATGGATATCCTCCTCGAGGAATCCATTCAGGAAATCCATTTTGACATCCATTTGCCATATCTCATAATCTAAGACTCCAGCTATGGATAACAGTATTCGGATAGACTTTATCAGAGTCGCGGGCGAAAAGGTTTTTTGATAGTCAATTCTTTCTCTTTGACTATACCCTTTAGCTACGAGCCTGGCTGTAATGGTGTCAACCTTCCCATCGCTACCTATCTTTCTTTTGTAGATCCATTTACATCCTATTGGTTTGATACCTTCAGGACGATCTACCAAAGTCCAGACTTGGTTTGATTACATAGAGTCCATCTCTGTTTCCATGGCTTCTCGCCATCATGAAGCGTCGACTGTTGCTTGATCATATGTACAAGGATCATCTTCATGATCCTCTTGTACCACAGTGAAGCTCTGGCTCTCCCAGCAGTAGATACCCATACCTCTCATGTTCATGTGGTATTATACCAGATCCACGTGGTGGTTGTGCTACTATTAGTTCAGGCGTTAGTTCTTAGACAAATGTCTCTGAGGGAGTTTCATTTTGCTCTTCTAGAACAATTTTCTTAGCTTTCCCCACTTTCAAGATGAATTCATCTTCGAGGAAGTGGGCTTGTAGGGCCACGATGATTCTCTAATCATCATGCAGGTAAAAGAAGAATCCCATGGAATCTTCAGGATAACCAATGAAACATCCCATGAGGGATCTTATCTCCAATTTCTCTACTTTAGTCTTTTTGACATAAGCGGGACATCCCCAAATCTTAATATGATTAAGACTTGTTTTCCTATTATTCCACATCTCATGTGGAGTCTTAGGAACGGATTTGGTGGGACATCTGTTCAATATATAAGCAGCAGTAAGAAGCGCATGTCCCCACAACGAAATGGGTAAATTAGTGTAACTAAGCATCGAACGAACTATGTCCAACAGAGTTAGGTTCCTTCGCTCGGCTACTCCATTTACTTGAGGAGTTGCTGGTGGTGTTAGTTGTAATATTATTCCTTGTTGTCTGAGGAATTCATCAAACTCGGCAATCATATATTCTCCTCCACGAACCGATCGTAGAGTTTTTATATTTTGTCCAGTTTGATTTTCTACTAAGGCTTTGAACTCTTTAAACCTTTCAAAGGATTCAGATTTTTGCTTCATCAAATACACTAGATCATATCTTGAATGATCGTCTGTGAAAGTGATGAATCAGTAGAAACCTCCACGAGTCATTTCTCCAAATGGTCCGCAAACTTCGATATGCACTAACCCTAAGACTTGAGTAGCACTTTCAAAAGTGCCATTGAAGGGTGATCTAGCCATCTTGCCTAAGAGACATGATTCACATGTTAGATAGGGATCCTACCCCAGTGAGCTTAAAAGCCCAACTTTTTCCATTTTTTGTATCTTGTGTTTTCACGCATGACCTAGTCTAAGATGCCACTTGAGCCTTAGGTTAGCTTCTTGCCTACCACGTTTATGAGTTACAACATTTACAACAGATGAATTAAGCACATTTAAATAATACAAATCATTTACTAAATAAGCATTGCCAACCATTTTATTTCTATAATAAATGTTGCAATTTAACTTAGAAAAACGGAATGTATACCCAATCTTAACTAAGATGGGAATAGATACAATGTTCTTAAGCCCCTTAGGAAAAACCAAAACATCATTCAATAATAATAAATGTCCAGAATTCAAATAAAGAGAAGTAGATCCAATCTTAGTAGCTGCGACGCTTTCCCCGCTGCCTACTTTGATCATCACTTCTTCTCGTCCCAGCCTTCTACTTCTCTGCAGATCCTGATCCAAACAACAAACATGGGCACTAGCCCCTGAATCTAAAATCCACGAAGTAGAAAAGACAGTCATAGAATAGTTGGTTTCAAAAATAAAAAGTTCCATACCTTTTGCGCCTTTGCCTAATTTGGGACAGTTCCTCTTCCAATGGCCAAGCTCACCGCACTCGAAACATCTATCCGTTTTCTTAGACCTTTTACTCTTATAAAACCCTTGAGATTTTCCCTTACCCTTTTGGACACCCCCTTCAGCTCCAAGCTTGCCAGACTGCTTCTTATTCTTTTTCTTCTTAGACTTGGACTTTTTAGGTCTAGAAGAAATGACCAAGGCATTTTACTTTTCCTTTGGTTTCATTTGAGATTGTGCAGTAACCAACTTGTTCATTAGCCTAGCTAAATTGCACTCTATCTCATTGCACTTAAAGTTAACAGCAAATTGGGAGAAGGAATCAGGAAGAGATAGCAAGATTAAGTCAGTTTGAAGGGTGGTGTTCATGGGGAATTCGAGAGCTTCCAATTTCTCAATCCTCGGAATTATTTTGAGGACATGATCACGAACCTTCTCACTTTCTTTCATCTTGACTCCGAAGAGCTCTTTTGATATCTCATATCCAGAAGTTCGACTGTGCTCACTATAGAGCTCTACCAGGTGAGCTAGGATAGCTCTTGTAATGGGCATCTTATCATGTGACCTTTGACGAACATTGGTCATAAATCCCACCATGTATCCTCTCACCTGGAGGTCGTCCTTAACCCATTTTTCATGGGCTTGGACCTCTTCCTCGTTGGCACGCGTTCTAGCAAGAGCCGCCGAGATATCAGCCTCCAAGGCGAATCTCATAGATTCCATATTGAGGACAATTCTTAAATTTCTAAGCCAGTCCACATAGTTGGGTCCAGTAAGAGTATTCTTTTCGAGCATAATTGAAAGTGGGTTTGTCATATTTGATAGAGATAAATGAGAAAATAACTACAGAAATAAATCAAAGTAATTAGATTACTTGTTTTGACTTAACCAAGAAAAATTAAGGACTTAAAATTAATCTTGGCTCCCACTGCGTTTCTTTCGAATCCCACACTCCCATGTGAAAATCGGGAACCATCATTGGCATCGATTCCACAGCAGTATTGAGGTCCTCAATTAATTAGATGGGTTGCAACTTAACTGGTTTTTGGCCCCTTAATTATTTGAAGTGATATCTAATATCAATTTATCCAATAAACATTTCAATACCTTTCCCCATAGTTCACCAAACTGCAACCGAACAGGTTTCTAAGCTCGTGAACTACCCGAGTTCATTCCCACTAACTCCTATAATCTAACATTTGAATTTCACTTTTCAACCAAACATGTTTCTGGGGTGAAATATGCTTCGATTAAGGCATTCCATGCACTTAATAAAATTTTTAATTATTTCTAAATGCATAACCCCCATAACTGGGAAGCATTACACATTTATAGTAATTTTAATTTTAGAAAGCTTAGTGGAGGGAGATGATGTCAAACATCATTTACAAACTTGATATTATTTATTTGGGAGAATTTTAATTCGTCAAAAGGTTTTGGTCTCACTTTGCACATTATTCAATTTATATAGCGCTTTTATTCTATATTGATCATTCATAAAAATACTTCTTATAATCATGCCTTTCAATATAAATAATTATGAAATTTAAATAAATAAACAAATAAATCCATCACTCGGTCATGGACTTTACTTGAGGGCCCGAGCCAATGGGCCATCACCAAAGACATATATTAAAACCTATTTAACATTCATGGACCTTTTGACTTTATCAATATTGAACTATTCTATTTCAATTCCTAAAACAACTCGTGCATTAGTCCTAAGAATATAAAAAATAGCCTCAAACTTGATAACCCATCAAATATAAAGGTAAGTCCATGATCAGTGTTACAATCACGTAAGACATGCTCGCATCAATTAATACATGCTTGCTGTTAGGAATTTCATGTTAGATGTTTTGATGATGACAATTAGGACCTTTGTTAGACCCCAAAATTATGTAAGTTTGTTTTTCAGCTTTGAAGTATTAGATTTGTAATAGGCATTGTTTTATATTTGTTCTAGAGTGTTAGGCTAAGTGTCTGATAATTTCTGAGTGAGATTATCAGTGGTAAAGTTCGAAGACTCAAGCACCTGATTTCTGAATGAAGATAAAGTCTCCAAGTGTCCAATTGATCAACTATGTCAAGCGTTACCTTATGGGACAGAAGTAATTTCACCTGAATTTATTTCTAAGTCAGAAGGAGTTTTAATGCAAACATTGTCAAAGCATTAAATACCAACGGGCATTTAATTCAAATGCATTAAATGCTGATAAGAGCATTAAATGTGATAAGCACTTTCAGACGTACGGAGAAGCCACCCTATTGGACTGTCAACTATTCAAAAGACTGCAGCACCAACTTTTGTGCAACAGATTTTCAGGAAAAAGGACAAAAGTTGTTCACTCGCGAAAGTGAGAGACACGCGCCCTTGCATGTGTCAAACGGACACGTTTTCCAACAATGTCTATAAATAGGACTTCAACAACAAGCCAAATACAGAGAACATTTTATCAAGTCGAATTGCTGTTTCATTGAAGTCTCATTCCTTACAATCTCAGAAAAGCCAAACTTTCAAGAAATTATTCTCTTTGCTTTTCTTCCAATGAGATAGTCAACCCAATATCTCAAACATTATTTTCGAAGAAACTACAGTACTACTGAGATATTTTCAGTTGTTTGAACTTCATCAAAATCAAACAAACCTTTTTAGAAAACCCCCTATCCAAGCCCCGCGATCTGTGTGAAGTCGAAGTTGGATACTTGCCATATTTCTGGGTGAAAGAAGCAAGTGGATTGAAGTGATTTGGAGCAAAAATCTGTATGATCAAGGAGCTCAAGTCATCGAAATCCATCTCTCCCTAATTTGTAGAAGATTCTGTGTGATTCTTTGAGAATTATTTTAGTGGATTGCCTCCAAGTGTTCGAGGAGAAGAAGGACGTACTTGGGATTACACCACCCAACGAACCTTACAAACATTGTGTCATTTACTTTTCAGTCAATTCTTTTATCTATCAAGTCATTGCATAAACTGATTAAGTAGAACACAGTCAAAATCTAAGCAACTAAGAAACTTCTTGTGACGCTAAAGCTTTTAAAAGAAGACTATAAAAATCATTCCGCTGTGCTAACACTGATCAAAGAAGTGAACGCTCAAACCTACTCGGTTAAAGTATTCAATTCTTGAAATCTAAGTTAACTTTAAACACAGTCTTCATTAGACGCTTCACCAAACCGCCTATATTTTTTAAGTGAACGCTTAAGTCAAGCGTTAAACTCTTCAAGCGTCTACTTTTTCAAGCGTCCAAAAATCATTTTAATACGAAATCTTTTGAAGTCGAAAAAGACTTCAGGGTCTATTCAACCCCCCCCCCCCCTTCTAGACCCTTTCGTATACCACCTGGGACCAACACTTGCAATATTAAATCACTTCTGTTGATTATTTTAATATTAGTCCAACTAAAAGTCCTTTATAAAATTTCCAACTTGTTATACATTCAATATTTCAATTAAAATCATTCTAGTCCAACTAGATGACTTAGATATACCAAAATAAAAAAAATTAAGTATATCTACCTTTAATTAAAATAATATTAGTCCTACTAAAAGAATACATAAAATGGAATTCTATTTTAGTATGGTTTAATGCTATCTTTCATTGGAAGTGCTTTTATTTGATCAAAAAATTAATTATTAATCTCTAAGAAAAATAATTTATATTCCTTATTCAAGTATTAAGTAATGTCCAAGTCGAGGAAGAATAATAATATTTAATCCATAAATTAATTATTAATCTCTAAGAAAAATAGTTAATTAAATCTTATTAAATATTTTATTCTAATTAATCTTATTGGGCTCGATTTCATCAAACCCAAATCATCATCCTTTTGGTCCACTTGGATTTAATTTAATTGGGCTCAAATTAATTAATTCGGAAAAATAAGCACGTTTTATTAATTTCTTATTGGGCTAAATTTAATTTAAGTCCAAATCACCAATCCAATTGGCCCATTTAGATTTAATTAAATTAAGTCCAAACTAATTAATAAATCGAAATTGGATATTTTCAGTTGGGCTAAATTTAAATTATTTGGGTCATCATCCTTTTGACCCACCCGATTAATTAAACTTACACAAATACCCAAATATAGCCCATTTTAAGACCCGAATGCAAGACCTAGTTCAGCGAATCGGATGTCAAAACACACGACCCGTCGGGCCATGCACACTGCTCGACAGGCCGCGGCTGGGTGGCCAGGCCATGTGACCAGCTACGCGCCGCAACACGCGCGCAGCAGCTGCGCGCAGATTCTCAGGGCTCTTCAAGCCCCGTTTTTCCTCGGATTTTTTGATTTTTCAATATCATCAAATATTCTCAGATTTACAATAACTAAAAAATCAAAAATTCGAGGCAAAAACCATAAAAACGCAGATTTAAGAAAACATAAAATCATGCTTCAAAAACACATAACATGCGTATCTTAAATCACGTAAACAAGATCAAATATGCAAATCAGATATTGGCTCTGATACCACTGTTGGGTTTCGCGTAAAAACTTATAAAATGCAGCGCAAGGATTTCAAAAATTTAATTAAAACCCAAAGTTTTCTCTAATTACATAATTGAATCTATAATACTTTAACGAATAATTAATCTTACCCGTTGAAGCAAAGTGGTAGGAGAATCCAATTCCTTTTGAAAACTTTGAATACACCTGAATTCTCCAATCCTTATGTTCTTCAAGTCTTGATTTCTTGAAGTTGATTGTAGATAAATCTAAACAACGAATCACGTTGCCTCTAAATTATCACGCTTGAATTGATAATGAAAAATTATCTTCTTCTTGCTCTATAGGGCGACGGCTAGTGTATTATAGAGAGGGGGGATATTTTTCTTCTTCTATTCTTTTTGGAGAGTTACAATGAATTGTATCTTATGTGTTGTATGTCTAGGTTAAAGTCAAGAGAAGTACTTTATACCTCCATGACTTATTGACCAAGACAAAACAAAAAAGACCACCTTGATCATCTTTCTAGACCTAATGAGGACGCCCCATATGGGGCCCGAAATTTTTTTCTTTTGTTGTTAATTAACTCTTTATTCAATCAATAATTAATTTTATCCAATAAATAAATAAATTAATTAAATAATAAAATTAACTAGATAAGTTAATTCATTAATATATTTCTTCAAGAAATTAATTAATAATTAATCTTATCCATTTAATTAATTATCTTATCCAATAAGTAATTAATTAATTATTTAACTTATCCAATAAATTAAATCTCTGCAAAATAAAATAGAAAATCCTTTTCAATTTTCTTCATCAATTCTTTAGCGTGACTCTTTAGGTTCGTTTCACTTGGAAAAGAGAGAAAACCAAAGAAAGTGGGTAACACCTAGCCAGTCACGTGGCCCACTTCGTAGCCCAAATGAAATACGAATGAATGGATCATTCCACAACCTTCCAATCGTAAATACCCTATATGTACAAAACCCTTTGTTCACGTTCCCCGGTCAAGTGAGTCATGGTTATGTCAAACTCACTGGACTTGACCATATGTATAGATTATAATAATACGAGATGGATTAAGTGCCTAGCACAATCGTCTCTTTTGCTTTGACCAAAGACTTTGATATCTATTTATCTATAATAACATAGGGTACATTCTCATTCACTTATGAGAGAACAAATCCCATATTAGTTATCTGCTAAAACTACCACTTGCCCATCAAGTCCGCATTTTGAGGTCGACCCCACCAACGGGAGAAGTAGATCGAACTACTCTAGTGAAAGACTTGACATCGCAAGTGCATCTTTAGCCCGATACTTCAGGTCAAAGGTTCACATATACCTATTATGCATAATTAGTTCCGTCATTGACAGTCAAAGAGTGAAAACCCATGTGACAAAACTGATGCGAGTCTTGTTCGAGCATATCAGTTCCACTGATGTGCTTACAATCTCAATCTCCTACCACCCTATGATACTAGACAGACACTCCCTTGTTAGAGCTAAGATTGTACAAGTATTCGAAGTCGTTATTTGCCCATTAAAGACTTCATATTACTTGCGAACTAGTTTTAGTAATCATGATCGATCTCTCTAGTGCCATTCTTCCTATCCCATAGGAAGTAGAGGGATCACACTGAAAACAAGGACAAAATGTTTTACACAACTTATAGATGCAAATAAGAATTTAGGGAAAATAAAGCAATGCCATATATTATAAAGAATATTTAAGTTCAATACAAGATGGATGCCCTACTCATTCTATCCTCTATGGCATTTGAGGGCATAATCTTAACAATCTTCCACTTGCACTCAATGCCACTCATTTTGGTATCTTATACCCATCATTTCTAGGTGTGGGTCCAGAACAGCCTGAGGTAGTGGTCTGGTGAACGGGTCGGTTATATTGTCAGCTGAGGCTATTTTTTGCACTGTTCTCTCTCATCTGCCAACGATCTCTCTGATGATGTGAAATCTTCTCTCAATGTGTTTGGACTTGTAATGAGACCTCGGTTCCTTGGTTTGTGATATTGCTTCACTGTTATCACAATAAAGTGGTAACAGGAGCTGAGGACTAGGGACTGATTCAAGTTCTCCAAGAAACTTTCTCATCCAAACAATTTCTTTGGCTACCTTTGAGGCTGCCACATACTCCGGTTCAGTGGTGGAATCAGCGGTTGTGTTTTACTTGGAACTTTTCCATGACACAGCTCCACCATTGAGAGTAAAAATAAACCCTGAAGTGGATTTTCGGTCATCAACATCAGATTGAAAGTCTAAATCAGAATAACCTTCCATCTTCAGGTCTCCACCTCCATAGATGAGAATCATTTCCTTAGTTCTTTTGAGATACTTTAAGATATTCGTCACAACTATCCAATATTTCTTTCCCGGGTTTGCCTGAAATCGACTCACCACGCTTACAACATAGGCAATGTCGGGTCTAGTACACAACATTGCATACATCAGGCTACCAACTACAGACGCATAGGGCACGTTACTCATCTCCTGTCTGTCTTCTTCACTTTGAAGACACATAGACTTGGATAAGTGTATCCCATGCCTCATGGGAAGAAACCCTTTCTTAGAATTATCCATCCTAAACCTCTTTAGGACCTTTTCTATGTAAAGGGCTTGGGAGAGACCTATCATTCTATTCGTTCTATCTCTGTCGATACGAATTCCCATAATGTATGTCGCTTATCCCAAGTCTTTCATGGAATACGTACTCGAAAGCCATTTCTTGACTATAGTGAGCATTCCTACGTCATTTCCTATAAGCCAAATGTCACCCACTAGTCGTCTTGTAGACATCTTCGTTCTTGATGTAGCCACATCCCTTTACTACTTCATTAAAACGAAGATTCTAGCTTCTAAATGCTTGCTTGAGACCGTATATGGACCTCTCAAGTTTACATACTTTATGGATATCAGTTTCGGATACAAAAGCCTTTGGCTGTTCCATATAAATATCCTCCACGAGAAATCCATTTAGGAAAGCCGCTTTGACATCCATTTGCCATATCTCATAATCTAAGTCTGCAGCTATGCTTAATAGTATTTGGATGGACTTTATCATGGCCGCGGGCGAAAAGGTTTCTTGTTAGTCAATTTCTTCTCTTTGACTATACCCTTTTGCTACAAGCCTGGCTTTAATGGTGTCAACCTTGTCATCGCTACCTATCATTTTTTTTTAGATCCATTTATATCCTATAGGTTTGATACCTTTAGGACGATCTACCAAAGTCCAGACTCGGTTTTATTGCATAGAGTCCATCTCTGTTTCCTTGGCTTCTCTCCATCTTGAAGCGTCGACACATTGCTTGACCATAGGTACAAGGATCATCTTCATGAACCTCTTGTACTACAGTGTGAAGCTCTGGTTCTCCCTTCAGTAGATACCCATGTCTCTCAGGTTCATGTGGTATTCTACCAGATCTACGTGGTGGTTGTGCTACTATTGGTTTAGGCGTTGGTTCTTAGAAATATGTCTCTGAGGGAGTTTCATTTTGCTCTTCTAGAACAATTTTCCTACTTTTGTCCCCTTCCAAGATGAATTCATCTTCGAGAAAGTGGGCTTGTAGGGCCACGATGATTCTCTGATCATCATGCAAGTAAAAGAAGAATCCCATGTAATCTTCAGGATAACCAATGACACGTCCCATGAGAGATCTTGTCTCCAATTTCTCCACTTTAGTTTTTTGACATAAGCGGGGCATCCCAAAATCTTAATATGATTAAGACTTGGTTTTCTATTATTCCACAACTCATGCGGAGTCTTGGGAAAGCATTTGGAGGGACATCTGTTCAATATATAAGCAGCAGTAAGGAGTGCATATCCCCACAATGAAATGGGTTAATTAGTGTAACTAATCAGGGAACGAATCCTGTCCAACAGAGTTCAGTTCCTTCGCTTGGCTACTCCATTTAGATGAGGAGTTGCTGGCTGTTAGTTGTAACATTATTCCCTGTTGTCTATGGAATTCATCAAACTCGGCACTCATATATTCTCCTCCATGATCCGATCGTAGAGTTTTTATATTTTGCCAGTTTGATTTTGTACTAAGGCTTTGAACTATTTGAACCTTTCAAAGGATTCAGACTTTTGCTTTATCAGATACACTAGACCATATCTTGAATGATCGTCTGTGAAAGTGATGAAGTAGTAGAAACCCCCATGATCCATTTCTCTAAATGCTCTACAAATGTCGGTATGCACTAACCCTAAGACTTGAGTAGCTCTTTCAAAAGTCTCTGTTAGGAAATTTCATGTTAGATGTTTTGATGATGACAAGATAGGATTTTATGTTAGACCCCAAAAGAATGTAAGTTTGCATTTTCATAGAACTTTTGTATAAGCATTTGAAAGGTTGTAATTTTATTAAGCTTGTAATTTTTATCTTTGTAAACTTTCGACTAAGTATTGAATACTAAGTCGCTAGTAGAGTTTTAGGTGAGTCTATGAGAGATGAAGTTGAACATCAACGTCTGAAGACAAGCGAAAATGAAGATTTTGTCTTAAGCGACTGCCAATCGCTATGGATTATTTCAGGGATTATGAATCAAGCGATCAGGTAGATCAGATTCACCTGAAATAAATTCCAAAGTCACTAAGGACTTAAATGCAACCATTAAAAGGGCACTTATTTCCAACGAAAAATAAATTCAAATGCAATAAATGCTTGATAAGAGCATTAAATGTGATACAGACAGATTTTATACAGAGCAAGTTACCTATTGGCTAAGGCTGTTAGAATTTCAGAGTTCAAACCTGCCACATCAAATCAGTGCAGCAGGATTTCAAGAATGTCAGAGAAAAGGTATGACTCACTCGCGCGTGAGAGGCAAGCTCCTACATGTGTCCAACGGACAAATCCCAAGAAATAGCCTATAAATACTTTACCTCAGCAAACCCTAAAAAATATGTACATACATAAGAAAGTCAAAACTCTGCTGAAATTCTCTCTCAAGAAAAAGCTAAGAAACTCCATAGCCAAAATTCTTCCAAGCTTTTCACAAACATTCCAGACAGTCACAGATATCTCAAATATCTTCAAGAAAGAACCATATACTATTATTGAGATATCATAAGTTGTTTGAACTTCCTAAAATAAAACAAACCCGTGATCAAAAACCCTCAACCTTATCTATCTGTGTGAAGAAGAAGTTGACTCTACAAGCAGTATTTCTGAGTGAGAGAAGCTTGTTGGTGAAGATCTTCAATGGTGCTGAAGTTTGTGTGATCAAGGAGCCCAAGATCATCATCCCCACCTCTATTTTGTAGAAGCCTCTATGTGATCCTTCGATAATCAATTTAGTGGAATCCCTCCAAGTGTTCAAGGAGAAGAAAGACGTAGCTGGGATTACACCACCCAGTGAACCTTATAAATTCTTGTGTTATTTACTGTCATTACTATTTTGTTGTCTTGCTTTATATTTTATCATTTATCTTGAAAAGGACAAGTAAAACGGTTAAGCGACTATTTGACCAAAACGAACGCTAAAGCTTTAAAAATCATTTCCGCTGTGCTAACCCTGACTATCTAAGCGTTACCCTACTTTGGTAAATTGCTAAAATCACTAAATCCAAGTTATCCTTACTGAAGCGCTTGACCCAAGCGCTCAGCTCTCTAAGCGTTCAAACATGTAAAAGTGATACAAAATTTTTGAAGTTGAAAAAGACTTCAGGGTTTATTCAACCCCCCCCCCCCTCCACCCTTCCAGACCCTTTCGTATGCCACTTGGGACCACCAAGTGGTATCAGAGCGGTTGAAGTAGGAACCTAAGTGTTTCCGAGCGCAACTGCTTGTTTAGATCTATTTTTCTAAACTTAGTCGCTTTATTTCTTTTTAAAATCTCATATTGTGGCTTTTAACAAGATGCCTAAGCTAGTTGAATCAAACTATGATTCATGGAAACTTAGAGCATTTGCATATCTATGTTCATGTGACAATGAAATGTGTGATGTAATTCTAGATGGCCCCATTCAGATTATGAAAGTTGTAACTCGAGCCCCTGGAGCGATTGAGGCTACTCCAGATGGTTATGTCGAGAAGCCCTAGATAGAATAGACGCCAAAAGATCGGAAAAGAGCAAATGTAGATAATATTGGACAAAGTGCAGTATACTCAGCGTTAGGAGACAATGATGCATTATTCAACAAGATCAAGCAACAAAAGAAATATAGGATAAGTTGGCTATCGTGTGTGAAGGTTCAGCACAGATGAAGGAGAACAAGCTCTTCATAGTCATGCAAAGATTCGAGCATTTTAAGATGCAGAACAACGAGACGCTAGAACAATTGGACGCAAGATTCACTATGCTCATTACAGAGTTAGCATCACTGGACAAAGAGTTGACTAACAAGGAAATGGTGAACAAGATATTCAGAAGTCTTCCAAATAAATATTTGATTAAGACGCTTGCCATGAGAGAATCACAAACGTTGGAAAATTTAACTCCGAAAAATGTATTTTCAGAGTTGAAGGCATTTGAGTTTGAACTAGGAGAAGTCAGAGACACAATGACTTCTACGTCAATGACTGAATCAGGAGCCCTGATAGCTACTACTAAGAATAAGGGAAATTCAGTCAGTGAGGTGAAAGTGACAGAATCGAAGGAGGAAAGGAGATGGCTTTGGTGGTTAAGAAATTTAAGAAATTTCTAAGATACGAAAAGAGAAACCCAAGTGGACAGACATCATTTCAAACCCGTCCTCCTGCACCGGTGCCACAGTATCAAGCGCCAGTGTATTCTGCTCCTCAGCTTCCAGCGCTAGTTCAATACCAAGCACCTCCGTCTCCAATACAGAATGTTTCAGCGCCAGTAATTTCCAAGCGATTAACCACTAAACAGAAAATGAAAACTAATTTGTGTTACAATTACAGAAAACTAGGGCACTACCAGGTAAATTGCCCTTATCCGAATGTATCTAAGCTCACAAGGCAAGATTATGCGGATAGAAACCGATTCAGGAGCAACCTTCGCCAACAAGGTTTGCTAGCCGAATCTGAACCATTCTCCGCACCTGAAGAGGATTTAGAATCATCAGATGAAAGCAGTGATGATGAGCCAACAAGCGACTCAGCATTAATTTGTCTTATGGCAAGAGATGAAGAAGCGTCTAATGACTCTCTATCTAAGGTAAACAATGAATTATCTCATCCTCTTTCTTATGATGAATTACTTGACAAAGTAAATGAATATTATAAAGATTGTCAAGATGCCGCCAAGATATATCAAAATCACTTCGATATTATTTCATCGCTCACAAGTGATAAAATGACACTCAAGGCAGAGTTGCAAGTTCAGCAACAATGCATTGAGAAGAATCAATAGCTTGAGAGTGAAATTATCCAATTGAAAAGTGATATTGATATAATAGCCAAGAGAGAAGCTGAGCTAATCGCTAGACTTGCTAAATCAGAGCAGCTTATCTAATCATTATCCAAAGCGTCAGGAAACCTAGATAATGTGACTAAGGTAACCAAACTTTTTGGTGAAAAGACCGGTTTAAGTTGTGATAAATTTGGTCAACAATCAAAAGTGTCTAAGGTTACGGCAGCCAACAATGGAAAAGGTGTATTCTTTGTTGAGAAAAGTTCAAACAGTCAAATGTTGAATGAACCTAAGGACAATGGTAAGAGGCCAAATGAGAAGATCAATACCAACTCAAGCAATAAGGAGAAAACAAAAGTGAATGATTCACAGAAAAAGGTTCATCCAAACGCTCAAAAGGTTAAGGATCAACCATCTACAATTGAATCAAATGCTAAGCGCCAATCGCTAAAAGTGACTCCTAAGCAAGTGCCATGGAAATATCAGCGTCAATATCCTCAAAGATCTAGATCATATTATCGATACTATGATGATTATGATTATGATTATGTCTATGATTACTATTATAATCGAGGGTATTACTATACACCTAAAAAGCACACACAACACAAACCGAAACCCAAGAAGGCCAATCTTCTCGTAATCAAGACAAGGCAAATATGGGTTCCGAAAGTTTTAATTCAAACTAAAGTAACTAACATTGAAGGACCCAAGACAAAATGGGTACCTAAGAAGAATTAGAATTGCCCTTTGAATGCAGGTACCTAGAGCTGACACCGATACTTCAGTTTGGTACATTGATAGTGGGTCATCAAGGTGACTGGCTCAAAAGATCTCTTGGTCAACTATCGTGCAGCTAACGGTTGTTAAGTTATATTCGGTGATAACTCCAAAGGTAACACCAAAGGTATAGGTATCATACATAGGGTGAACATCATGATTAGTGACGTATACTATGTTGAGGGTCTTAAGCATAATTTGTTAAGCATTAGTCAATTTTGTGATAAAGGCTTTGAAGTCAAATTCTCAAGCGACTGTTGCTATGTTAACGACGCTAAGACTAAGTCTACTAAATTAAGAGGAAAAAGAACAAACAATGTGTATTTAGTAGATTGGGATTCTACAATTGATAACAACCCCACATGCTTTGTTGCTAAGAGTCAAAATAAATTGGGTTGGTTATGGCATAAAAAAATGAATCACCTCAACTTTAAGGCTATCTCTCAGTTAATATCGCTAAACATAGTAGAGGGATTACCTAAAGGTTCCTTTCAGAAAAATCGCTTATGTGATCCATGTCAAGTGGGTAAACAAGTTAAATCATCTTTTAAGAAGAAATCGTGTCTATCTACTTCTAGAATTCTTGAACTGTTGCATTTAGATTTGTTTGGTCCTATTCAAATCATGAGTGTTAGTGGTAAAAAGTATTCACTAGTAATAGTTGATGCTTTCTTTCGCTATACATGGGTAGAATTTCTAGCGACCTAAGATGAAATTAGTGTCAAGCTCACAATGCTAATTCGTCAATTACAAACCTCAAAAGACTTAAAGGTGATGAGAATTAGAAGCGATAGAGGAACCGAATTTACTAACCAATTTGTTGAGAAGTTTTGTATAGATTTTCGAATACTTCATGAGTATTCTGCTCCTAGAACACCTCAACAGAATGGAGTTGCCGAGCGACGGAATAGAACACTTAAAGAAGCCGCTAGGACGATGTTAGCAGAGTCTAAGCTGCCTCAAAGGTTTTGGGCCAAAGCTATCAATACCGCTTGCTACACTCAGAACCGGTGTATGATCAACAAGCAACATGAGAAGACTCCATATGAGATGTGGAAGGGACGTAAGCCTAACGTTTCATATTTTCATGTATTTAGTTCAAAATGTTTCATTCATAACAATAGATCCCAAAATCTAAGGACATTTGATCCTAAAGCGGATGAGGGAACCTTTCTAGGCTATCCCAAAAATAGAAAGAGTTTTCGCATCCTAAATAAGGTCAAATCGAAGGTTGAAGAATCCATTCATGTTGTGTTTGATGATGCTAACCAAGAACCAAGTAAGGTTAATCCTGATGATGTAGGAATTGAAGATCTTACCCAACAAGCATCACAAATCAATCTTGGTGAGGATAGTGAGATGTTTGTGCCTAATCCTAAGGTTACTCGTGAGGTTACAAATGATGATATTGTCAGAAATGCTGATGATCATGAAGAAAATGATCATCAAGAGCAAATTGGAACTGTGAATGATGTAACGACTGCGCAAAAGATAAATGAGGATTAAGCGACTGATGATCAAGAGTCTCTCAACCCGTTCTAACCAGATCGTAAATGGCTTAGAGACCATCCACCAAGGCTAGTGATTAGAGATATTGAAGCACCTGTTAGAGCTAGGTCCACAACAATCAATGAGGCCATGTTTGCAAGCTTCCTATCTCAAATGGCACCAAAGAAAGTGGATGAAGTGCTCAATGATTCAAGTTGGGTAGAAGCGATGTAAGAAGAGCTTAACCAATTTGAGAGAAGCAAAGTTTGGACACTAGTACCAAGACCAACTTGCCAAGGAGTTGTTAGGACCATATGGGTTTTTAGGAACAAGATGGATGAAGATGGCATTGTTATAAGAAACAAAACTAGATTAGTCGCTCAGGGGTATTGCCAAGAAGAAGGTATTGACTTTGATGAAACATATGCACCAGTAGTCTGTCTTGAAGCGATTCGGATGTTCCGAGCGTTTTCCACATTCAACAAGTTCACAGTGTACCAAATGGACGTAAAGAGTGCATTCCTGAATGGTAAACTCCAAGAAGAGGTTTATGTGGAGCAACCACCAGGATTCATCAACAACCATGGGAAAAGTATGGTTTACAAATTGGATAAGGCACTTTATGGCCTTAAACAAGCACTAAGAGCATGGTATGACACTCTCTCTATCTTCCTTACAGGTAAAGGTTTTTCAAAAGGCAGCGTTGATACAACGTTATTTAAAATTACCCATAATGAAGATGACACGCTAAAAGCTAACGTGCTTGGTAGCAAGTGCACTAGTCGTGTGTAGTAATAAATGGACAAAAAGTCCGGGTTGTCGAACCACGGAGACTTGAATTTTAGTTTAAGATTCGTAATGAAGTAAACAATTAAAGTAAGAGTAACTTCAAATAAAAGTGCAAAGAACAAGAACAAAAATGAGCAAACGATTGAAACTCAAATATGAAGAGTGACTAAGGCGCATGCGAGGCTCAATTTGATCCGTATCCTTATTAAGAATCTTATTGAATCATTAGACTTATGTTCCTATGGTGAAAGCTCCTAAAGTAAAGAATAACCGATGTCTCGTGATAGACTCCTATACTTAAATGATGGTTTCCTAAGTATTTCTACCCGAAAATCTAACCACTAAGCATGCATTAACAAACTAGAGCTTCCTCGATATAAATCGAACGACTTCACCCGGGAATCTTTACCTATGTCTAGGGCAATTCCTCATTGGTTGCGGGTTATGATGTGAATTTCATGCACCCTAGATCAATTTTCTCTCGAAATATTCACCTAGGCAATTTATCAAACGCATGGTGATCAAGCACATGTATGTAGAACAAATACAAATTCACAACACATAGCAACACATGAATTGATTCAAACAAACAAATATTATATAGGTACTTCACAAATAGGCCTTCACATGACCTTAGTCTTATAGATCTAGTTCATAATCAATGGTACAAGAATATCTAAAGCAAACATGTATATATTCATAGACAAATATATAATGAAAGTAATGGAAAACTCCCTAATACACTTGGTTGATGATGAAATCAAGTTGGAAGCTTCAATTCCTTGCCCTTCCTCCTTCTTGTCCTCCAAAATATGATTTAGATGGCTATTTTTAGCCCCAAAAGGGCCTAAAAATCGAACCCCCCATCTCCAATGCTGACATTTAGCCTTTATAGCTTGAAAAACGGGTACATCGGCGCCCAGGCGTGGTCATTCCGACGCCTAGGCATGGGCAGCAGATTGCTGGACGTCTTTGCTCTTGTCCAGCGCAGCAATCGTATTTCCTTCATAACTCTCTCCACAGATCTCAAATTTCGATGATTCAAGTTCCCACATGAAGCTAAGACATCGATCTACAACTTTGTAGAAGGAACCTTCATCCAATTCGCTCTCCAAATATACATAAATAGCGCTCAACCGTGGCAAGTATTACAGAAATGGCGCCCAGGCGTGGGTATGATGGCGCCTAGGCGCGGGAGTGCGAAGCAAATCTTCGGAATTGGATGTTATCAGCGCCTGGGCGTGGTTGGAGGGGCGCTTGGGCGCGGAGGTGCGAAGCAACTTGGCCTAAACTTATTTTATACGTCGTTTTTCCACCCGTTCTTCGATTGTATCCATTTAAGGCCTGAAATCACTTAACTCACGGATTAAACACACACGTGGCAATAATCAAGCGATAAATGAACCTAAAACATAAACGCAAAGGGGCTTAAAAACACGTAATAACACCTCTTATCAGAAGATATTCTCTTAGTCCAAATTTATGTTGATGATATTATATTTGGTTCTACTAATAAGCGATTGGGTGAGAAATTTTTGAAAATGATGCAAGATCAATTTGAAATGAGCATGATGGGTGAATTAACTTTCTTCTTAGGATTACAAGTTAAACAACTCCCTAATGACATATTTAAAAACCAAGCTAAATATACAAGACATATGATCATAAAATTTGGTATGGAAAACGCATCATCTTCAAAAATTTCAATGAGCCAAACACTTAAGTTAGATAAAGATGAAAGTGGGAAGAAAATTGATATCACTAACTATAGAGGTATCATTGGATCACTTCTTTATCTGACTTCTAGTAGACCTGATATTATGTTTTTGGTATGCATGTGTGCACGCTTTCAAGCTAATCCTACAGAATCACACTTAAATGCTGCCAAAAAGATCCTTAAATACCTAAAACGCACACAAAATGTGGGCTTATGGTATCCAAAGGACTCTCCTTTTGAACTAATTGGTTATTCAGACGCAGATTTTGCAAGATGCAAAGTAGATAGAAAACATACTAGTGATACATGTCAATTTCGAGGTGATAGACTAGTTTTGTGGCATAGTAAGAAACAACAATCCATAGCGACTTCTATCGATGAAGCAGAGTATGTAGCCGTTGGAAGCTGCTGTGCACAAATCCTTTGAATGAGGTAACAACTTAGAGATTATGGAACAATCTTAGGTCCTTCCCCAATCCATTGTGATAACCAAAGCGCTTTACCTATGACCCAAAACCCAGTCCTTCATTCTAGAACTAAACACATTGACATTCGCTACCAATTCTTGCGTGACCATGTTCAAAAGAAAGATATCTCCATGCATTTCATTGGTACTGACAAACAATGGGTAGATATCTTCACCAAAGTGTTTAACGAACAATGCTTTATCACTTGGAGAAGTGAATTAGGTATGATCAATTTAAATGCTTAATCATAAAGCATCATATCTTTTATATGCATATAATTTAGGGGGAATCCACTTTAATATATTGTTTCAAGCGATTTCCAGATTGAAATGAGTTATCAATTTTAGGAGGAACTTTAAAATTGTACTTATTCAAATCAATAAGCGTCTATGATCAAAAATTAATTTCAAAATTTGTGCATTGATCATTAGCGTTTATCTATTATGCATGACAAAATCAATCTCTAATAAAATTAAAAGAAAATGTCTTTTCAAAGCGATTGAAATTTATTAAAAGACTTCAGCGTTAAGAATATTCCCACTTAAATGTTGAGTAACTTTTTTCTGAAATTCATGCATTGTTTTCATCGCTAAAAAGGTAGCGTGTGGATAAGTCCAAACGATAAGATTTGACAATTGCCCACGCGCTCTTATCAAATCAAACTGACAGTTAATGATTCCTATAAATAGGTGGTTCAGTAACTGCGCATGTCTGGGTACATTTTAGTGTACTATTAGGCGCGTGCAACTCACGCTGAACATTTTCAAAATTTTAAACGTTTTTTAAAAGTAACTGCGGACTCCAAAGTTTATATTTTTCAGCAGTTAACCTATTTTACCGCACCTTTTTAAATCCGACTTTATGACCAAACGGCTCAGATTCAATTTTTGTTATTTCCCACATTTATTTCTTGATACGTGGCAGTCTCTAGCTATTGAGGAGTTGCCTTTTGCCTCTATTTAAACCCTTCAAATTTTTACAGAACAAACTTTATCACTCTCAAATACTCTTACTGTAAAATCTCTCTCTAAAAGCAAAAAGTCTCTCATTCTTAAACTCTCAAAAAGCTTCAAACCTTCATCAATGGCGCTACCAAAATCTTCAAAATCCTCCAAATCTACCACCTGAAAATCTGACAAACCTGAGAAACCAGTCACTGTTAATGCTCGATTTCTTGTGAACTGGGACTATATTTATGATAACCAGAACTTTCCTCTGAGGACTGTTCTTCCTCTTGGCCAAGAATCTGGTTTGCGCGAAATGATAACCTCCCATTCAAGCATTTATGAGGAAGAAACCCTTTTCTTCTTCCAGAACACAAAAATTTCTGACGATGGAAACTCCATTTCCTGTGTCTTTCTGTTTGCTCATGAGACCTTTGTTCTCACTCTTCATCTTCTATCTTCTTTACTACAACTGCCAAATGATGGTGGAGAAGTTGAAGACACCACTCTCGGCGACGCCACCAAGGTATGGGCACTGATCAAGAAAGACGATGTTGAAGCTGCGTATGAAACTAACATCAAGAAGAATGACATGAAGGGCGAATATGTCATTCTGGATGACATCTGCTCGAAGATGATCGAGTGCAGGAAGGGAAGTTTTGACAAAGTTTCCAATATTCAGTATAAAATGATGGTAGCAATTCTGACCAAGTTGAAGATCAACTGGTCTCTTAACGTTTTTAATCGCTTTAAGGCAGTGATGGCCAAGTCAGTAAATCCCCAACCTTATGGGATTGTTTTGAGTTTAGTTTTAAGCGCTAGTGGTTTCGTCAACACCACTGGAAAGAAGGTCCCAGCGCTTAAATTCTATGGGAAAAGATGGTAGACGAGCTGTTGAAACCCAAGCGATGGGGTGGTGCAGCGGTTCCCAAGGACAAGCGCAAGCGACCCCTTGCGGAAGGAAGTGTTCGAACCGATGATGAAGAGCAAGCATCTTCGTCTTTATCATCATCTTCATCGGAAGAAGCAGTGGTGGTTAAGCGATCAAAACATAAAATTTCTATTAAAGTCGCTGAGCCAGCCAATCCCGCGAAGCAGCAGAAGAAGAAGCTAGAGCCCAAGAAGAAACAAAAGTCTCCTTCTCCTTCTCCCAAATCGCCCTCTCCTACTCCAGTGTTTATCTTCAATGTATATGAAGAAGAAGCAAAAGAAGAAGAAGTACCGCTAGCACACAAGTGTACTCCTTTATCCACTCCAGTCGAGCCAGCGCTTGAAGAACCAGCGAGTGTTCCCCCTCCTTCCTCTGACGCTGTTCCTGAACCCAGTTCAGAGCCTTAAGCCACAACTCAATCTGAGAGGCTTTCTCGTGTTCGGGGTAAGTACTTATGATACACAATGTATTCTATCCTTTCCTCGTTAGTTTTTTAGCTCTAACGCTAGGATAAAATTCTTTCAACCGAGTGTAAAGCAAATATCCAGACTGTTCTTAACACTCTTGAGAAATTGTGTATTCCCATTCGTGCTGATCCTCTTACTTCTTTCCTCGATTTAGATCCTGAAGAAGTTGTCCCAGAACCTGAGGAAACTGTACCAATTGTTGAAACAAAACAAGCGACTGAGTCACTCGATGATAATCCTCAGGGTAAGCGTTGTAGTATTTTATTTGTGATTTCTACTTAGTAGAAATTTTGCTTGCTTTCTCAAACGCTTGCTTGTATCAGCTCAAAATGCTCCAGATGCTGACGCACCTCCACCTTCAGAAGTTCCTGTTGAAGTGGATGTCGATATGGCAAAGGTTGTGGATATTGCTAAGGAAGTAGCTCAAGTCCTTCCTAACGCTGAAACATCTCCAGTCAGTGAAGCGACTGTGCATGCTGAGCGGTCGATATTAACGACTTGCCTTATTATAGACATTCAATAGAATGCTATATTCGTCAGCATCTAAGCCTAATCGCTCAGAGAGGACGCTATGTTTTTCATCCGTCTCAAGATTTCATACAGCGTATTCTTCCTAATCTAAATGAAGATGCATCAACCAATAAGCAACCTCTTTTGCCAGGGCACAGTGAAGTTCCAATGAGCCGTGACAATGATCATGCTGAGTTTGCAGAACTCTACAGAGACAGGAGAGCGATTCTTGAGAATGCACAATCGCTGGACATCTCCTTTGTTGATTATTTTAGACTGAATAACTTCAGAGGCTATAATCTTCACTCTGTTTTTGTATGTGAGCAGAATGTTCAAGTGGATAAAATGATTTCACTAATCAGGCCAGTGGACCAAGAAGCTGCTCAAGCGCTGATGCCTATTATTCTGGACTTCTACAATTCTTACATTTCAGGAATTGATGTGCCCGAGAATGTACAATTTGCACTCAACACTGAAGAGCGCAAAGACGCTATATTTTATACTCTGCAGACCAACATCCTAAGTCCTAGGCATGCTATGGAAGCGATTGGCCCACTCTGGGTCATTGCCGTTGAACAACCTTCTCCCCAGACCCAAATGGTTGAAATTGTTGAGGAACAAGCTCCTTCTATGGAAGTCGCTCATACTGATAGCGCTTCAGCAGTGGAGGTTCCAGTTGTTGCTCAAGTTGCAGAAATTAATGCCGCGACTCAATCTTTTGAGCGAGCGATTGAAGAGGTGCAAGTTGAGCTAAATGAAATGGCTGAGGAAGAACCTATTCTTCGTGATCCAGCTAAAGGCAAGGCTCCTGCAGCGATGCCCTCTCAAGCAAACTCTTCTTCCAGCGATTCATCAGACTCGGACTCCGAAAGTGATCCAGAAGCTAAAGATTTCAGAAAAGCAGTTAGAATTTATCTTGGTAATATCACAGGCTTTTGTTCTCGTTTGGAAGAGCGCAGCACTTCAATGCCTAACCAAGTAGAGAGAATTCTTCACGCTGACATGAGTAACGTCAACAAGCTTACAATCACTTTGATGAATAGTATCGCTCCTCTTGTCAAAGAATTGTCTATAACTTTAATCGAACGCTAGCCCAGAATGCATCCGCCGATACTGAGCGACATACTTCTTCCAATTTGGTCTCTCAAAGTATCGCTGAGCAAGTTGCTCTTTTAGTGGATGAAGTCAAACTTCTTCGTTGGGACATTGCTGAATTAAAGACCTCCCTTGATGATGCCAAGAAGGGGGAAGATATGAAAGAAAAGTCCCAGTCCAAAGCTTTGAAGGAGCCCATCTCTAAAACAGATAACAAATATTGGCGCTCCATGTTCGAAGAATTTGTGAGCATAAAGAAAATGCTTACTAAGAAGCGAAAGCCAAGATACTATCAAGGTATGCACTTGCTTCCGGACTTAGACATTGAATTCTTAGAGAGTATGGGTTTTTATCCATACACCGGACCTCTTAGAAGACCAATTAACTGGAAATCCACAAATAATCGAAGACAAGATATTTATCATGACTTGATTCGTGAACTTGGAATCCCTCCGAGGGATTGGGTGGAAAGATTGATGGAGCTGAATGAAAGTGGTAGACAAAGAAAACATGATTATAATGAAATTCAGCATACCACCATGATAGATGTTGATAGACTTGTACTGGACTTAGCGACTGAGATATACTAAGAAGAAGAGGCAAATAGGAAGCGACAGAAAAGATGATTGTTTATATTGTTTTATATATTTCTATTGTCACTTCAAATTATCTACCTTCAATGTAAATCATGTATGCTTAATTCTCTTATATGAATGAATGAATGATTTATCTCTGAAACAACTTGTTGAGGCTAATCTAACTTTAGCTAACTTAACTAACTTTCCAAACACTAACTTATGATTATTCTTTTGACTTTTCTTTGAACTCTTAATCTATAAAAGAGTTATAAGAGTTAAGGTCTTGACAACATCAAAAAAGGGGAAATTGTTAGGAAATTTCATGTTAGATGTTTTGATGATGACAGGATAGGATTTTATGTTAGACCCCAAAAGAATGTAAGTTTGCATTTTCATAGAACTTTTGTATAAGCGTTTGAAATGTTGTAATTTTATTAAGATTGTAATTTTTATCTTTGTAAACTTTAGACTAAGCATTGAATACTAAGTCACTAGTAGGATTCTAGGAGAGTCTATTAGAGATGAAGTTGAAGATCAATGTCTGAAGACAAGCGAAGATGAAGATTTTGTCTTAAGCGTTTGTCAATCGCTATGGACTATTTCAGGGCTTATGAATCAAGCGATCAAAGTAATCAAGTGATCAAGTAGATCAGATTCAGCTTAAATAAATTCCGAAGTCACTAAGGACTTAAATGCAATCATTTAACGGGCATTTATTTCCAACGGAAAATAAATTAAAATGCATTAAATGCTTGATAAGAACATTAAATGTTATAAGGACAGATTTTATACGGAGCAAGCTACCTATTGGCTAAGGCTGTCAGAATTTCAGAGTTCAAACCTACCACATCAAATCAGTGCAGCAGGATTTCAAGAATATCAGAAAAAAGGTATGACTCACTCGCGCGTGAGAGGCACGCTCCGACATGTGTCCAACAGACAAATCCCAAGAAATTGCCTATAAATATCTTACCTCGGCAAACCCTAAAAAATATGTACATACACAAGAAAGTCAAAACTCTGCTGAAATTCTCTCTCAAGAAAAAGCTAAGAAACTCCATAGCCAAAATTCTTCCAAGCTTTTCACATACATTCCAGATAGTCACAGATATCTCAAATATATTTAAAGAAGAACAATACACTATTATTGAGATATCATAAGTTGTTTGAACTTCCTAAAATAAAACAAACCCGTGATCAAAAACCCTCAACCTCATCTATCTGTGTGAAGAAGCAGTTGACTTTACAAGCAGTATTTCTGAGTGAAAGAAGCTTGTTGGTGAAGATCTTCATTGGTGCTGAAGTTTGTGTGATCAAAGAGCCTAAGATCATCATCCCCACCTCTATTTTGTAGAAACCTCTGTGTGATCCTTCGATAATCAATTTAGTTGAATCCCTCCAAGTGTTCAAGAAAAAGAAGAACGTAGTTGGGATTACACCACCCAGTGAACCTTATAAATTCTTGTGTTATTTACTGTCATTTACTATTTTATTGTCTTGCTTTATATATTATCATTTATCTTGAAAAGGACAAATAAAACGGTTAAGCAATTATTTGATCAAAACAAACGCTAAAGCTTTAAAAATTATTTCCGTTGTGCTAACCCTGATTAAGCGATCTAAGCGTTACCCTAATTTGGTAAATTACTAAAATCACTAAGTCTAAGTTATCTCCACTGAAGCGCCTGACCCAAGCGCTCAGCTCTCTAAGCGTTCAAACATTTAAAAGTTATACGAAATTTTTGAAGTCGAAAAAACTTTAGGGTCTATTCAGCCCCCTCCCTTCTAGACCCTTTTGTATGCCACTTGGGACCACCAGTCCCAGTGAAGGATGATCTAGCTATCTTGCCTAAGAGACATGGTTCATATGTTGGATAGGGATCCGACCCCAGTGAGCTTAAAAGCCCATCTTTTTCCATTTTGTGTATCTTGTGCTCTCCGGCATAGCCTAGTCTAAGATGCCACTTGAGCCTTAGGTTAACTTCTTGCCTACCATGTTTATGAGTTACAATATTTACAACAGATGAATTAAGGATATTTAAATAATATAAACCATTTACTAAAGAAGCATTGCCAACCATTTTATTTCTATAATAAATGTTGCAATTTAACTTAGAAAAACGGAATGTATACCCAATCTTAACCTAGATGGGAATAGATACTATGTTCTTAAGCCCCTTGGGCAAAACTAAAACATCATTCAATAATAATAAATTCCAGAATTCAAATAAAGAGAAGTAGATCCAATCCTAGTAGCTGTGACGCTTTCCCCGCTGCCTACTTTGATCATCACTTCTTCTCGTCCCAGCCTTCTACTTCTCTGCATATCCTGATCCTAACAACACACATGGGCACTAGCCCCTGACTCCAGAATCCACGAAGTAGAAAATATGATCATAGAACAGTTAGTTTCAAAAACAAAAAGTTCCATACCTTTTGCGACTTTGCCTAATTTAGGACAGTTCCTCTTTCAGTGGCTAAGCTCACCACACTCGAGACATCTATCTGTTTTCTTAGGCCCTTTGCTCTTTTAAAACCCTTGAGCCTTTCTTTTATCTTTTTAGACACGCCCTTCAGCTCCAAGCTTGCCAGATTGCTTCTTGTTCTTTTTCTTCTTAAACTTAGACTTTTTAGGTTCAGAAGAAATGACTAACGCGGTTTCCTTTCCCTTTGGTTTCATTTGAGATTGTGCAGTAACCAACTTGTTCATTAGCCCAACTAAACTGCACTCTATCTCATTGCAGTTAAAGTTAACTACAAATTGGGAGAAAGAATCAGGAAGTGACTGCAAGATTAATTCAGTTTGAAGTTTGGCGTTCATGGTGATTTCGAGAGCTTCTAATTTCTCAATCCTCAAAATCATTTTGAGGACATGATCGCCAACCTTCTCACTTTCTTTCATCTTGGCTCCGAAGAGCTCTTTTGATATCTCATATCCAGCAGTTCGACTGTGCTCACCAAAGAGCTCTACCAAGTGAGCTAGGATAGCTCTTGTAGTGGAAATCTTATCATGTGACCTTTGAAGATCATTGGTCATAGATCCCACCATGTATCCTCTCACCCGGAGGTCGTCCTTAACCCATTTTTCATGGGCTTGGACCTCTTCCTCGGTGGTACGTGTTCTAGCGAGAGCCTCCGGGATATCAACTTGCAAAGCGTATCCCAGAGATTCTATATTGAGGACAATCCTCAAATTTCTAAGTCAGTCCACATAGTTGGGTCCAGTAAGAGTATTCTTTTCGAGCAGAATTGAAAGTGGGTTTGTCATATTTGAGAAAGATAAACGAGAAAATAACTGCAGAAATAAACCAGATTAATTAGATTACTTGTTTTGACTTAACCAAGAAAAATTAAGGACTTAAAATTGATCTTAGCTCCCACTGCGTTTTTTTCGAATCCCAAACTCCCATGTGAAAATCGGGAATCGTCATTGGCATCGATTCTACAGCGGGTATTAAGGTCCTCAATTAATTAGATGGGTTGAAACCTAACCGGTTTCTAGCCCATTAATTAATTGGAGTGATATCTAATATCAGTTTATACAATAAACATTTCAACCTTTCCCCATAGTTCACCAAACCGCAATCGAACAGGTTTCTAAGCTCATGAACTACTCAAGTTCATTCCCACTAACATCTGTAATCTAATATTTGAATTTCACCTTGCAACCGAACAGGTTTCTGGGGTGAAATATGCTTCGATTAAGGCATTCTATGCACTTAATAAAATTTTAAATTATTTCTAAATGCATGACCCCCATAACTGGGAATGATTACACATTTATAGTAATTTTAATTTTAGAAAGCTTAGTGGAGGGAGAGGATGTCAAACATCCTTCACTAACTTGATATTATTTATTTGGGAGAATTTTAATTTGTCAAAAGGTTTTGGTCTCACTTTGCACATTATTCAATTTATATAGCGCTTTTATTCTATATTGATCATGCATAAAAATACTTCTTATAATCATGCCTTCTAATATAAATAATCATGGAATTTAAATAAATAAATAAATTCATCACACGATCATGGACTTTACTGGAGGGCCCGAGCCAATGGGGCATCACGAATTGCATAAATTAAAACCTACTTAACATTGTTGTAATTTTCGCACCCATGGAATCTTCTTTCGGGATTATCATCGGTCCAACTGGTGCGCAATGGAGCTCTTTTCTTACAATCACATATGCGAACCCAGGTGAGGAGTTAGAAGAGGAGCTCGACATTTTCTTGTTCTTCCTTTCAATTTCAATTCAGTGCGTAAACCCTGAAGAAATTAGGGTAAAATTCTTAAAATTGGGAATTAGGGGTTCGTCAATTTTGCATGTTTGACCGGTCCATTCCCTCCAATTCGGGAGACTTTTTAATTTTGTTTGATTTTGTTTAATTTTATTTTATTTTATTTTTAATTTTTGGGCTTGGTGGCGTCATTATTATCATCAATGACGTTATGATTTGATTGGATTTGACAAAATCCCCAAATTGGAACGAAAATCCCCAAATTGAACCGAAAATCCCCAAATTGAAAAGTCACGTGCGCTTCACATGACTTTTTCCGGTCAATTTCGGATTTTCGAGCGATATTTGTACTCAAATTGCAGAATTTCTCGCCGGAGTGTACCAAAATTGCCAATTGGACATTTATTTGTATGAAAAAAAGGTACCAGACCCTTTAATGTACTAAAATTGCAATTTTTCCCATCAAGTACGGTGTAATTTACTAGTACAATCTTCTCAACTGCAATTGCTAATGCAGTGACTGCATCATACACCCACAAATCATAAACATTTAATTCCATAATTGGACTTGTATTGTTCTTCATAATCATATTTCTTTTCCACATGTGTTCGAAACTTTCAAGTTCCTTTGAACGCGGTACATAAGGCCTTATGCCCAGAACTCCTTCTATTGAATCACGGATGACAGAATCCATGGATTCAATGAAGTTGGATAAACTATCAGTGATTATCCATACATACCCTTCACTCAAAACTTCTGCGCCTTTGGCAAGAGCGAACAACCTCTAACCAAGTGAAGGATTCATGTGCACCAGGAATACCCTCGTTTTCCTTGTTATTTTGTCCAATTCTTTTATTTGAAGATCATTCTTAGCCGATTTTGGGATGGGTGTCATATACGCTAGTCCAATTTCTACCTCTTGGAATGCCTTATTTAGATGAGAAACAAATTGGTTGCCATGATCTATGTCTTCATATAAAATGGCAACCTCGGGTCATTTAAATCCCTGGCTGATGGCTGCTAGAGCTTGCGCTTGAGCTGCATCATTTGTTGTAGTCCTAACAAAAGAGCTGCTTTATATGTAGGAGAGAGTCGAACTTCTTGCGGTGAAGGAAATAATTGGCACATGAACTATTTGCCCAACTTCTGTAAAGAATGTTTCTTCTGGTGAACCCTGTCCCTAGAATTCCATGCACTTTTTTCATGTTTCAGTAACTCTAGTACTTCATGCCAATAGAAACATAATTTATTGATCCAAATTTGTGTTTATTTGCAGTTATATGAAGTTTGGATAGTACTTGACAACTACTGAGAAACATATAATATGCATGAGCTACGCAACTCACATGGATTAATAATATAGAAATTTGATCAAAGTTACTCTGACTTGAGAAAAAACTACACGCACTCAAGAGATGGGTATATCCGTTTTTGTAGTTTTTAAATAAATCAATAACTTATTCACTATAAAAAAAATGCATTTCTTATGACAAAAGAAATTGTAACGAAGCTATAATTTATCACAAGAAGTAACTTTCTCGTAACAAATTATATCAATTGTTACGAAAAATTTATTTTCTCGTTATAAATATGCACGTTCGTTACAAAAAATTAAATTTTGTCATAAGAGACTTTTTTTTATTAGTAACAAACAAAATAAGTAGTTACTGTAAGTCAATCGTCGTAACATAAAGTAAAAAGCTCATCGCAGTTGAATTCATTCATGACAACTTTGTTCAACTTCTGGTAACAATGTGTTGAATTGTTACAATAAGTTCATTTGTAACAAATGCAATTCCTTACAAGAAATTTGGGTAGTTTGAACCTTTTATTTATAATCTTGGTGGTAAAAATGGGCGCCAAAATATTTCCAATTTCCTAATCCTTTTCCTTTTTTTAAAAAAAAAAAACGTGGATGTATACGTGTATTTTGAGATTACATGATCATTCTTTATCTGGTGGGTCTCTTGAGCTTCTCATTCTCTCTTTTGCTCCAGGTAAAATTATGAATTTGCAATCTAATCAATCATATTGATATTGATCACTAGATTAAATTTCATTGTTATAGCTAATATTCATTTTTGATTAGGATTAAAATATTGTTGGATTAGAAATATATTTATATATATCAAAAAATTATTAAAATATACTATATGATTTTTGAAGTAATATTATTCATAAATGGTTACCTAGATCTTAAAACCTAAACTTAAAACCCTAACCCCTGAACTCTAAATGCATGATAGATAAATAGTTTTTGGAACTTAAGACAATAATGATACTTAACATTGTTAATTAAACTGATTTTTTAATATTGTGGTTTGGATAATATATATATATATATTTTAAATTCTAATTTATTTGAGATTATCTGATGACTTATAATATACATATAACACATATTCAATATTAAGTTTAGAGATTAAAATGCAAATCTGGACTTCATCTTCAATCATAGATAGAATACAAACTTAAATTTTATCTTAAGTTTGAACTTAAGTTATACATGAAAAGCAAATTAGATTAAAAAAATTAATTCATATTCAGCTTAATTATTAAATTAGAAATGAGTAATATTTTAAACAAAACAATATTGTGTTCTATTAGAGTCTAACCGGCTCGCAAACCCAACAAGCCGGCTTGAATCGAGCTTCACAAGCTTGAGCTCATCATCGAGTCGTGCTCGAGCTTAATTCCCTCTGGTCTAAAGCTCAAGAGAACTTTCTAATTATATATATACATATATAAAATATAATATTTTAATAATATAAATTTTGAATAAAATAATCAATATTTAGAATGTTCGAGCAAAAATAGCAATTTAAAGGAATTCTTTTCTCAGTACTCCCACATAGGGGTGTAACGTGAGCCGAGCCAGTGACTAATTCGCAACTCTTTATGAAAATAGATTTCCCTTGTGGAGTTGTAATGGATCTTTGTGGTGGTTTTCATTGTGATCGGCAGGGGGAGACAGACTAAAATTGAGGAGCAATGTCGGGGCCAAGAAAAGAAGCATCAGGACCAAAGGAGTTCGCTGATGCTCAGATTGCTGCACGTATATTTACCTTTCATGAGCTAGCTACTGCTACAAATAACTTTAGAGCTGAATGTTTCTTAGGAGAAGGAGAATTTGAACGTGTCTACAAAGGGAAACTTTCAAGTGGTCAAGTAAATTTTTGATTAACTTTCCAGATTATTTGTTTTCCAATGATAGATGGATATGAATATTTTCCACAAAATTTATTGGTAGTTTTGGAAGATTTGAGGCTTATGGACTTTGGTTTTAAATTATTCGCACCACATTGTGATATTAAGTGACATTTTGGCTTTGCGGAGTTTGTAGGAGATGGATTTAGTTAATAGTGCAATATATAATAGCTGTTTCTCAACAAGTTGTAGGAGATGGATTTCCTGGTCAAGCAACATGTTACTTTTGTTGGGTATAAAAATGTGTTAAATGCGGCAGCGATAGATGAAGGATATAATTTATATTTCAAAATGGGATATTATAATGATTTTTCCAAACTAATATAATATAGTCTTAGAATATTTGTGTGTTACAAAAAGAGTTTTCTATCTCTCTTTCTAAGATCTCGGCTAAGCTATATACTCTATATATCTGTCTTAAAATGAAATCATAACACATATACATAGGCTAATGCTAAAACGCCATCTTGAAGTCTTCACCATTAAGAAATGGTGAGATAACCGTCTCAACTTTCTTGCATAAAATGTTTGTCTAGTTCTCTAGTTTATCGTTATTATATTATAATCCTTTATGTTTTTCGTAGATTATACGTGAAGTGTATGTCCAAATAAGTTGAAAGTAATGGTTTATGTTGATACTTATTTATTTCCAGAAACTGTCCGAGTGTTGTAGGGTATCTACAATGAGAAAACTTTGCTTTATCATATGTCATTATCTTTTATTAGCTGGTGATATGCATCTTTTGTGCAAGTTGGCCATTGCTAATGGAGTTAAGATCACAAGAAATATGAAATAGTTTTTTTTTTTTTTGTGTAAAACTTACATCATTATTCTATCTATAAGGAGTGTACTTACTTCCTTACTTGTTTTACTTTTGCAGACTTGATTATATGAAAACAATTTATCAAGTTCAAAGTGGGTGTTGAGGATCTAATGGGAAAAGTATAATATTCTATGATGGATATAAGCTTTATTTATTCATGTGCTTTATAACGTCTATTAATTATGCCCACTAGAAATTTATACTAAATCATAGAATTTTATATGATACAAAGATCTCAGCTAAACAATAATGTCACTAGTCAATATGACTTCTGAGAAATGAATTACTTTATTTTTGATAAAGCTCTCATTTCCTTTTTCAATATTTTAAATATATAAATAGAAAAGTATATTGTGTATTTGCTTCCTTGTATGATGATCGCATTGAGCGTTTCCTGATATTCTCATGTCTCTTTAAATTAAAATTCCCTATTACTCCTATGTCCATGCAAAAGATAACAAAGTGATTCAGAAGTTTTAGAAGGTAAGCAGAAAATGTGTTATGTAAATAGGTATTTTCTAGCATTTTTGTCAACGGTTCATTTGCTTTCTCTTTTCCATATTCCTTAAGTCCATATTCTTCTCAATCATCTTTCATTCTTATGAATTAGTGAGACAAGTTGCTGAATTTTTTTGTGTTCTTTTAACATTTTTAGGTTCTATATTTAATGAAATTGTAGGCATTTGTTTATATGCAGGTAATTGGAGTAAATGACGTCCAATTGTTGAGCATGCAGTTCAAATTTTAGAAATTCACATGTATTTTGATCACTATCGGTTAAGCTTTAGAGATACTCCTTTAAAACGTACTACTGCATATTGTCCCATATTGTCTTTCTATATTTTGTCTCATTGGAGATATTGTATTAGAAGTTATATTTGATATTCTTTTGTAACAATTGGGATGATGCTTTAGTTTGGATTATGATTATAAGTGCAATTGAATTGTTACTGTTGTTTTAGTTAAAAAGTATGGGATTTCTTGCTTTATAACTTTATCTATCATTTAAATATTCGTGATGACATGAATGTATATTTACAGGAATTTATTGAAATTAATAAAAGTAATCCACTTTATTTAATACAAAAATATTGGCGAGGAATATGTGATTGTCATATTTACTTTTAGTGACAAACCACTAATACATTATATATTAATATAATTAATTGTTTCTATTATTGGTAAGGGCACGATCTTGTTACTATAACTATTTGTAACGAAATCACTATTATGAAAATTATTATAAGAAAATAATAAAATTCACTTCTAGTAACGAAAATTTTCTTTTGTAACGTCATAGACTAGTCTTTGTGACGACAAAATCCTTACTAAAGCAAATGATACTGTGAGGAATCAGGTTTTGTTACTAATACATTTGTAACAACGCTGAAAGTTTCACTACTACAAAAAAAACCTATTACAGCGGTTTTTTTGGACCTATTACAGCGGTTTTAACCGCTGTAATAGGCACCGCTGTAACAGGGTTCAACCCTATTACAGCGATAAAAAACCGCTGTAATAGGCCGCTATTACCGCGGTTATAAAAATAACCGCTGTAATAGGGGTACCTATTACAGCGGTTATTCTTATAACCCCTGTAATAGGGATACCTATTACAGCGGTTATTTTTATAACCCCGGTAATAGGTGAGTTTTTTTTTTTTTTTTTTTTTTTAAAAGCCAAACAAAATACTAAGAACCCAAACTGCAGTCACGCCACCAAGTACTCCAGCAGATATTTTCTTGTTCCTCCACAAGAATATATCAGCAGCTAAAAAATTAAACACCATAAAGAGTTGGCAAAACTTCATCATGCATTTAAACTAAAGTCACAATATGATTAAACAAAAACAAATCTTCCTGAAATATGATTAAACAACAACTACCCACAGCAGATATGTAAGTCTTCCTGAAGTCCTCATTGTGTACATCAAACAAAACTATCCATAACGAAATCAACATCTAAACGAATCACACTCAATAGTACATCTACAGCTACAAGTGAGAGAATTATTTACCAAAAACAAGAAGAGCGCTCATACATGGAAACGAAAAAGAAATTACAGATCTGAACAAAGAAATTACAGATCTGAAAAACGAAAACAAAAAAGAAGAGCGCTCATACTTCGCATCAGCTTTCTTCGACTCAGCCTTAGATCTACCTCCTTTCATGGCTTAGATCTGCGTGGAAAAAACCAAAAAAACCGGTGAGAATCGTCGATGAACTCAGCGGCATCAAAAACTTCAAACTCACCTAATAATAGTATAGAGAGAGTGAATAGGGTGGATGGCAGCGGTATACAGTGGCGGTGGTGGTGGCGGCCGCGGTGAGAGAGAGAGTAGAGTAGAGAGCTGAAATGGGAGGCGGGATCTGAAATGGGGGGTGGGATCTGAAATGGGTTTTGAAAGTTTAAAAAAAAAAGCTATTACAGCTGTTCTTTAGTGAACGGCTGTAATAGGTTGCATATTACAGCGGTTCATTACGAACCGCTGTAATAGGGGCCTCCGTTCAGCGGTTTTTCCAAAATCGCTGTAATAGGTGTGCTGTAATAGTGTATTTTTGTAGTAGTGTTTATCGCAAGAACTTCTAGCGACGGCTTTGCAGGACAAAAGGGGTAACAAAAATTTTCGTTACCAAAAGTTATAGCAACGATTTTCATCTATGGTAACGATTTTTGTCCTTACTAAAAGTCAAATTTCTTGTAGTTTATACTCACAATGGAGGAAGAAGATATTCGAAGAGGGATTGAAATCTACTTCCGCGACCTGCACCACTTCAACTCAAATAAACAGAGATTAAAGCATCTCAAGGTGGTCTTCGAATATGTCAGAAACCCCTGAAGTTAGATGCTTGTGTTTAGGCAGGGATGGGACTCCATAGCTTTACTACGCTCACTCCCTAGCTAGGAAAAACAGCAATGAAAGATAGAACCTGCCTTTATTGACACTTGAGACTAACTATACTTTAGTGCTCGGGCCTGAACAAGAAGCAGCGGATATCACTATAAAAAAATAATACATTAATGACAAAATGTCAAGTGACAATGTAATATTGTCACTAATTGTAGAGTATTAGTGACAAGATTTTTTGTTTTGTCACAAGAATAAGTTTTACATGTTTAATAGTGACAAGATTTGCATAGAAGTTGTCACTCTTGATACCTAGTGACAAGGAATTTGTTGTCACTATTGACAATTAGTGATACACCTTTAGTGATAACTTAGTAAAAACAATTATAGTTGTCACTCTATTTGTATTGTCACTGTACATTTGTCACTAATTGTCAATAGTGACAACTTTAAAGAAATTTTTGTCACTGAAAATACTTTTTGTGACTAAGTAAATTTGTCACTCATTATATATATCTAATGACAATTTTAACATTGTCACTTACAAATTTTGTCACTAATATTATTTTTTGTTGTAGTGTATGAACTAGGCATCTCATGAAGTCCCATCCCAGCTAATCCCTGTGCATTGAGAGGTACCATTACAAGCGCAATATATACAAGTGTTATTCTTGTGTTGTAAAGACCATTTCCAACTGATATTGGGATGGTAGTCATGTGCGCTAGTCGGATTTCAACCTCTCGGAATGCCTTATTTAGATGAGAAAGAAATTGGTTTCCGTCCTCTGTCTTCATATAAAACGTCAACCTCAGGCTATTTAAATCCCTGGCAGATGGCTACTGGAGCTGGATCTTGAGCTGCATCATTTGTTGTAGTCCTAATAAAATAGCTGTTTTCTACATAGGAGAGAGTCGAACTTCTTGCGGTGAAGGACATAATTGGCATATGAACCGTTTGCCCAACTTCTGCAAAGAATGTTTCTTCTGCACTTTTTCATGTTTCAGTAACTCTACTACATCTACATCCCAATTGAAACATAATTTCATCATTGAAATTAGTGCTTAATTTATTTGCAGTCATATGAACATTAGATAATACTTGATAACTACTGGGAGACATATAATATGCATGACCTACGCAACTCACATAGATTAATAATATAGAATTTTGATCAAAATTACTCTAACTATAGATTAATAATATAGAATTTTGATCAAAATTACTCTGACTTTGAGAAAAAACTACACGTACTCATGAGGTGGGCACCTGCGATTTTGTAGTTTTCAAATAAATCAATAACTTATACTCTGCAATTTTTTTTGGAAAAATCAATTTCATTAAACAAAAAGGTGACAGGGAATTACATCATACAAAGGAAACTCTTTTGACGAATCAAAATAGTAAAGCAACTAGAAACCAAAAATAAAACCTAACCAATAAGCTTCTATACCAATTGTAAAATGCTAAGCATAACCAGAATAAAACCGAACCAATTAACTAAGCATAACCAACAACCATTCTATTTAATCCTTTCCATTCCACCAATCACCAGGACATTTTCCAGGTCCTTTTTAAAACCCCAATCCTTATAGCAACCCACAGATTCATTTAATTACCCCATCTTCTAGGGTGTTTTTACTTACAGGCCCTTAAGTATATCTTGATCATAATAAAAAATGTCCGCTGCTAAACTCGCTAAAGAATAAGATAATTCAATTTCCCCTTCGTCGTTCTTCCCATGCATAGCCTTAGTATGATGCGAAATATCAACTCGAGGTTCATTACCCAATTTCCGTGGGGAAGATGTAGATTTATCCTTTTCTATACGTTTAGGTTGTCCCTACTTGCGTTTATCAGTATGTCAATTAGCAGCCGGCACTACAAGAAAATTGAGTATTGGCAATGAAAATATATACCATGGCTTAAAACCGTGGTCTATAATGGTCTAAGCTCATGGCTAATTTAGCCGTGGTAGATGTTTCATATAGCCACACTAAAGTTAGCCATGGTGAAAAAGAATGCTAACTATTTTAAGCACTAACTAGCCATGGTGGAAGAAATGTTAACCTATTACCTTTTTACTATGGCTAAAAGTCATGGTCTTTACAATGAACAAAACATTGACCACGGCTATAAGCCATGGTAAATGTTTTGGCCATGCTTGCAAATACCACAGCCAAAGCCGTAGCAAAGCCATGGTCAATTGATTTTAACCATGGCAAAAAGACTTTTTACCATGACATATTAACATGGGCAATAATCATTTTTTTTGTAGTGCGGTATTCCTTTTCATAAATCATAGTTGGTAAGTTATTGTTAGCTCATTCTTTATTAATTACTTGCTGCATAGGTACATAAATATACACCGGTGGTGTCTCTTCTTTCTTAGATTTAGGGATTGTTGAATGCTATGCCCAAATGATTTACACGAATAGGCTTCCATTCATATTTAATCCCTATCCAATAAGTAGCATTGTATTCTCTTGTCTCTGATGGCAATAACATATATACTTCGTCTTGAAAGTCAGCCCCTATTGTCATAAGAATACACACGCTAGCATAATCAATACGCTCCATGGATAATGTAAATGTATCTGGATATAATGGATCGGACGTCCTAATGCACTTGCAGCAATACTTAACCCATCAATTTTCCATATATCAGCAGGCAAATTCCGAGATTTTAACCCATACGAGAACTTCCTTATGCTCCTTCTTCTCTAAAGTCATTCCCTTCAGCCATTTCCCAATAAACAAAGCTTGTCCTTGGACTAAAGGTCCTCCCTCTAGTACTGCGACCATAGCATTTTCAATTTCAAACTTAAATAATAATATAACAAAATAAACTTTTGTGTCAATTCATGTTTCATGAATATCTTCTTTTGCTTCATTTGATGGATCAAAAACTTATATTCTTCATTCTCTCATTAAGTTCTTTGTGTTTTTGCAAGTCTCTTCATTATGGATCAAAATTTGGATGCTTACGTAGTCTTCTTGTTTTTTTATTTTTGATTGTTTTTATTTTTATTTTATTTCTAAATATGCAGTTGCATGTTTCTTATAAAGAGCATTCAATGCTCCATTAGGAGTGTACATAAACCTACACAATCTGTCAGAACCACTCAAATTGAGTCCATTAGTTGAAAATCATTAGTTTAAAATTTTTAGGTAATAGTGGCTTGCAACCAATTAACCCGGCTAACCAGCAATCCAAACACTAATTATAGTTATATGTATATGTGTGGCACATATATGTACATAGTTGAAAATAAAAATATAGTGAAGATGAGAAGAGGTTGAATATAACAAAAAATTATAAAAATAGGGTCAATTACACTAATTACCCTCTTATTTATAGTATACTTACATTGTAATCCGCTAATTTTGAACAAATAACCCCCTCCTAATAAAATCTTACTTTGATCCCCTATGGCTAATTGTTGTTAGTCAAGCATCACAAAAAGTGTAAATATCAATATTACCCTCATTTAAAAATATAAAAAAATACATAATTACACTAACTACCCTTCTGATTCAATGTAATTATAGTTCAGTGCGCTTATTTTGAGCATATAACAAACACCTTCTCTTATACTAAAACCTTAAATTCACCCCTACGACTAATTGGTGTACTTTCTTTTTAATGTTTTTTGTTCTATATTTTTCTACAATATATTTTGTACTTCTCTTTTGTATTATAACCTTATATATATGTGTGTGTATATATATTTTATTTATTTTTTATCAACTTATCTCAATTTAATAACTTGTTTCAAATTCTTTTGGCCGCAACTTACTAATTTAGATTTATCTGCATTGGATTAAAATATTGTCCCTAAAATTAATCGAAACTCGATATTTATTCTCATTTTGAAAAAGGATCGTTGTATGATTAAATCAATGTTGGGGTTCATTTGTCGTACCGTATTGGATTAAATGCAAAAATAATTTTGTTTGATATTTTTATTTTGTAATAAAATTTGACTCCATATAATTATTTAAAATATATATATATATATTTACCAGTTCGCCTAATTGAAAATCGAAATAAATTTTGAAAACAATTTGCCGAATCAAAACACTCTGTACCCAGTATGCTATTTTGGCTCACGTTGGGTATAATTTCACAGATTGTATTCTTCTAATTTACTTAGTTAAATTCATCGAAATTGTCTCAAATTGGCATAAATTCGAATTTGCACTTCACTATCAAGATATTAACAATTTTTTATATGAAATTATGTATTTAAAGGTTGAAAGTTTTAGTTACACCCTTTTTGTTTGGAAAAATTAAATTAACTCTCTTAGAGGTTCTCAAGTCAAAGAAAGATCTCTAGGAGAACCGCAAAATAGGAAATCTGAAGATTCTTTTTCAACGTCTTTAGCATATTCCCTTATATTTCTAGCGTAATGGGCAATGTGTTCAAAATAAGTGGACTGATCAGTTGTAGTTAAATTAAATACCTGGGTAGTTAATGTAATTAAATCTAAAAGATAACAGTTATATACATAATTTCATTATTCATTTTTCTTCTGGATTTAGCGTCACAAATCCAAAATTATTCATTTTATATTTTTAATCTTTTTGGCTATAATATTGATCAGTAAGTAAAAGAAAACATCATAAATGACAAACCAACACCTGCGAAGAATGATCAATATTGAAAAGTTGTAACTCACTCATTAAACATGTATTTAGTTTTTTTTTTTTTTTTTTTTAACAAAGCTCAAGTGCTACTTCAAATAAATTGTTGTTTTCCTTATTGACAATTTTTTACAGTGGACTGCATTATCATTCTTATATTTTCTAAAGAACAGTTTACTAACTCCAACCTCGAATTATGAAATACATTTAGAAATTATTTTTCATCTATCAAAACAAAAATGTTAGATTAAGAAAAGTGATTTTTTAAATAACTTTCTTTAGAATTTATTTATACATATAGTGATAAGGAGATTTATGCTAAATGTTTTTGAACTTTCTTCTAAATATTCATAGAGCTATATGTACCAAATTATAATCTATTTTTAGCAGTTTTATTAAAAACTTAGTGTTGACAAAATTATGTCATTGTATATACATGTTGCACTATATTATATATTGAGCAAATTTTGTAATTCCACAGTTAAGTACTGGTGAGTTATATGTAATATGCTTTTGTAATGATACTCTTTAACTTTTCCAATACAACATTCATATAAATATGATAGGACTCCTTGCAATTTTGGCCCCATTTTATAATTTGCGAAGTTAGTCTCATAGGATATATCTTTTTAAATTTTAGTTCCAATTGTTAAAAAACTTATGGAAATCGTTAGTTTGGCCATGTATCATGTAAGTGACAATTATTTAATTTGCACTAATTTTCATAGAAAACACCTATATTATGTAAAGCTTGAAAAAAAAAAATATATGTTGATGTTTAGTGTTGTAAAGTCAGGGGACATTTATGCAATGTATTCTAAATACTTACAAGTGTGTGGATGCTACTTGTGAAATTCCACCTGCTTTCTTAAACGTATGGCCCATTGCCAAAAAAAAATCCTATAAGACTTTTTTTTTTTTTTTTGGTTGCCTATCACAGTATCCCTGGCATTGCCGGACTAATCTGTTGGTCTACCCGGGTCGCACACCTGGCCTGGTGGGTGAGTCTCCCAACAGGGGTAACTGCGTATACAAGGAATCGAACCCGAGACCTTGCTTAAGCGGAACCGAGCTGCTTACCACTTGGACCAACCCCCGTTGGTCCTATAAGACTATATATGCAATTTTGTGAAAATTGGGATTAACCTATAATCAATGCTAAAACTCTTATAAATGGCGGATAGTAACAGCCATCGTGATTTGGCTAATGTCAAAAAGAGTAATATGAAAATTTAAGTTGTCTCTGATATCTATGAAATCTAAAGCTTTCTTTAATTATAATTGAGTGTCTCGCGATCGTTTAATTCATTCAAAACTCATCTGTAACATTCAAAATTTGCATTAGTCCGCAGCCAACCAAAGAAGACAAACATGTAATTTGATTGCTTGTGGAGTCCTTTTTAATTATAATTGAGTGCCTCGTTTAATCTATTATTTTAGTTTCATTAGTATATAATATGTTATAATAAGCCAGGGTTGTATGATACTGTATAATATGTTATAACATACTGTATAATGGTTTGAAAATCACTAATTGTATATCATTAATCGCACACTGTATATCACCGTTGTATTTACTGTATAATGGTTTATAAGCTACTGTATAATAGTTTAAAAATCATTAATTGTGGTGTCACTAAAATACCACACTGTATATCACCACTCATGTACTGTATTTTGCTTTAAAAAATAAAAAATATATATATTTTAAATTTCCGAAAGGCAAAAACTGTTTTTGGAATTTGGCCCCAAGCTCTACTTCAATCTCGAAGGAAACGTCGTTTTAAAAACAACTCAGATACTTATCATAAGTATGCTGAGCACCATCCTCTCGGGCCCAAATTCCATCGTTTTAATAGGTTTTTTCGCGTTTTTATATTTTCAGTCGGATTTTTATTTTCATTTTTATTTATTTCCAAACTTTACCTTGTTTGTATTTACTGTATATTTGTTGATTAACTATTGTATAATGGATTAATTAGCTATTGTATTCACTGTATAATGACTTATATAATACTGTATATTAATTAATATGATACTGTATATTGTGCTATAAGATACCGTATAATGGTTTATAAGATTGTAACTGTATAGTTATAAACACACACTGTATAATGGTTTATATACTATTGTATAATGGTTTACATACTACTGTATAATGATTATAAACACACACTGTATAATGATTTACAAACTACTGTATAATGGTTTACATACTACTGTATAATGGGTTATAAGTTACTGTATGATGTTTTAAAAATCACTAATTGTGTTTGTCACTAATGCCACACTATATGAGATGTTGTATAATGGTTTATTTGATATGTAATTGTTATTTACAAGTCTTAAAAACTAACAAAACGCAATTTTGAAGCCCTAAATGATCTCAGATGGCTAAAATCACGAGACTGTACCGCAAAGCGGTGCGTCTTGTTCAGCACGCCGTTTCGCTATAACTGTACGATTTTCATATCATTCCAACATAGTAAATTTTTTTCCCATGTTTTCGCTTACATCATTGTAATTTGCTTTGATTTTTTATTTTTGAAGAATCTGTTTTTGAAGAATTTGTTTGTGAATTAAACTGACTTTCTTTACATGTAATACCATACTGTATAATCGCGTTATATGGACTGTATAATGGAATATAATAAACTGTATATTGATGATTAATGTACTGTATAATATGCAGAAAAAAATGTAGAATTCGAAAGAAAAAACGAATTTGGAAATAGAATTGATGAATGATGAAGAAATTTCAGATTCTTGTAAATAAATTGATAATTTCTGTAAATAGATCGAATTATAATTAGAAATAAAAATAAATTGGGAAGCAAAATCAGTTATGGAGAAAAATCAGGAATATGTTATGGGAAGATTTAGTTTGTTACGTTTTACTGCCTAAAATGCCCCTCCCATCATTAAAACAATATAAATAATCTGAAAAATAAGATAAACGCACACCTTGGGATCAAATTGAATCAAAGGCCTAGATTGGGTCTTAGATCTTACCAAATGCCAAGGTATGTATTTGATCCATACCATATATATATATATATATATATATATATATATATATATTATTCATTCAAAATTTGCATTAGTCTCCAGCCAATCAAAGAAGACAAATATGTAATTTGATTGCTTGTAGAGTCCTAATGTGACTTTAAATCTTTGTTGTAGATATCTAAAATTTATTTTTAGTTTCTTCAAAAATAAATAAATTATTTTTAATATTTATTTTGACTCTTTTGCCATTAGAATATAGCTTGTATAGGGATATTTTAAGTATATTAAAAATGTCAAAAAACCAACCCATACTTTTATAATAGATAGAATAGATAATGGGATGACAAAGTATTTCATCACATTATCGTGTTTAATACACAAAACTGAATTTCCTTAAAAAAAAAAATTCACAGTATACTACATTTTTTTTTTTGTAGTGATTTGCAATTACAATATCACTTGTGCAATATTTACAGTCAAATGCTTTGAATAATAGCAACTTATATTGATTATTAAGAATTCCTCTCCGTGTTACAGTCAATTTGCATCCCTGAATTTTGAGCAGCATCATCATAATTAACCTGGCTTAATGTTTCATCAATTTCTTCGTAACCATTTTGGACAGTCTCTTCAATACCATGTTCATTGATGACTTCTTCAGAAGCAAGGACACTTGCATTATTCTGCACGAATTCATGACTTTTTTCAACTCCACTTTGCACCGAATCTCCATCAACACTAGCACCATCGATTAAGTTATTCTTCGAAGTCATGAAATAAAAGTACTTGTGAATGAAATAAGCAGTCTTATCAGTGAATTTCCGTCCAATCGTTGTCTCGGAGCAAAATAGAGCAATTATAGTTACTGATCCTATAATAAGGAAGAGTCCTGCAAATTCATACAAAGTAAGGCTCGAAGTTTGTTGTGAGATCGTCGATGAAAGTGGGTCTTGTGAAGAGTATCCGGGTCCAAAATTTTTTTGTTCAATAGCAGTCATGTTTGGACCTTGAGTAACATCCAAGATTGCCTTTGAGAAATGTGAAACTAAGGGAGAGCCAACGGGAAATGCCTGCACAAAATTGTAGGACATATCTTGCATCAGAATTACATGTCATACAGAACAAAAGTGATTCAAGATACTATCAGTTCTGCAGAACATTGATTCATTACAATTACTTTATATAAGGACATGATTGTAGTGGAAATAAATTTAGTCAAAAATGATTAAGATATTTTAGTTCTTAATTCAGATTTGATAAACTATTAAGTTGAAAAACATTGTCAAGTTTTAGTGTTATCAACATAACATTTTTGGGCGTACCTTCTTCCTAACATTCAAATTTAGAAGAAAAAGGTCAATTCGTATAATTATTATAGTACTCATTAGATAGGGATAAATAACTAGAGAAAAGGTTTTTTGTACCAACAGTATATTTATCATCCATAATTTAATTTTTTTTTTGCTATTTAGATCAGTTATGTCTCTCTTGTCGAAGACTAGTAGCATAATGTCACAACACCCTATCATTATAATGTTGAATTAGAATTTCATCGTTATTTTCTCATTTTAAAGGTCTATCTTGTATATCTTGTAAAATAGATCACTCATTGCATAAGTTAGAGTTAGACAGCGAAAAACTTACAAAGCCAAAACCACCGGTCTTGTATGTTGGTCCAACCATTTTGTACTGAGAATCATATTTGTTCATAAGAAGCTTCATGTAAGGAATCTCGTCAAATATGGCATCTACGCCTCCATTCTTGCTTCCTAAGGACATAGCATCGTGGTATTCGTCCGCTGATGCATAGCTTATGAGCCTTGATTCACTAATATGCAGTTGTTCTATTAAAAATTGTTTCATGAAAGAACCATCTTGGTACCCCACAAAGTAGTTATCTGAAAATGCGAACTTCAATTGATCAACTGTTAGAATTGCGGATAAGTTCGCCGTGTAGCTCTGCATTAGTACGAATGCCATGAACAACCAAAACACTAACACTAAAACAGACCAGTTATTCGAAACCATATCTCCTGCCAAAAGTACAAAATGAAAAACGGTGTTAAAACATATGGAATTGCTTGATAAATTTTAAGGTCAAATATATTCATAGGATAAAAAAGATACCAAATTAAATGCAAATTAAGAATATTACTTTCCGGGAAGGCAAGAGCTGTTACTGGAGACCAATATGCCGTTCTAGCTCGCCCATTATGTGCCCTCATTGGATCTGTCCCATTACTACTCACTCGATGTTCCAATACACGGAGAACTATTCCCATCAAAATGCAGGACATAAATATTGCCAACCAGAGATCCCACCTTAAGGGCTTAACAAATATCCACATGTCGAATGGCTTCTTATTTTTAACAACTAGAACGACTCCCGATTCAGAATAGGGCAGCGAAAAATCAACATGTGTTGCTCTTGGAGCCCAAATCGTTGTATCTCCCACTACTACATCAAACATCTAGTTTCAGAGGAAAAAAGACAAGTTGAATGAAAAAAATAGATTTAACTTTAAATTATTATCATGTCTAATATAGCGAGATTGACTTGAGTTAATTATGAAAAATAGATTTATATTTAAAGATAGATTTATTTTAATATCTTCTATGTATTAAAAATTGAACCAAATTGACATAAATTGAAGATCACATTACCTCAGGTATTTTATGTAGCATGTCATCATAACTCCAATTGAAATTATTGGTATCATTGTAATCAATAAACTCATAATTGACTGGAAAAGGTAGCGCCTCTAATGTCGCCAAGAAGATATCTATTGTAAATCCAGTTGCATTCGGTTGTTTTCTTGTAGGATCAATCGTCATGCTAATAAATTCAGTGTAACCGCGTTTCCAAGGAATTCCAACTCTAAGGTTCCCAGTTGCAGGGATAGCCCAACCCTTTGGTTGTGTAATAGAATCTCCAGGCCAAGTGATACTTCTGAGTTGTTTTGTTGATGTTGAGTAATTTGTTTCACCAATTGAACTCCATTCTCTTATTATTCCTCTGTCCGGTGTCCAAAATCCTATAGTTTTCTCTCCGGTTCCAATCACATTCAGTATCTCAAATGTCGATGGCTTCAGTTTCCCATCAACTAATTGGAAGTCTCCACTCAAGCCTTTAAAATGTGTTCTTGATAATTCCTCTAGAAGTCTAGGTCCAAATGCAGATATTTTTAAAATTGTCTCATCCGATCCATTTGTAGTTCTGCTCACATTGACTAGTGTAGAATTTCCCGATACAATACTCTCCACCGCCATGGCTAATGCAGTTACTGTATCATATGCCCACAAACCATAAACATTTAATTCCATAACTGGATTTGAAGTGTTCTTCATAAACATATTTCTTTTCCACCTTTCTTGGAAACTTTCAAGGTCTTTTGAGCGAGATACGTAAGGCTTTATGCCCAAAACACCTTCCATTGAGACACGGGTGTCAAAATCCATGGAACTAATGAAGCTGGATAAACTATCGGTAATGATCCATGCATACCCTTCACTCATTAGTCCCGCGCCTTTAGCAAGAGTGAACAACCGATAACCAAGTGAAGGGTTCATGTGCACCAAGAATACCCTCGTTTGCTTAGTTGTTAATTTCTTCAATTCCTTCAAGAGATGATTATCATCAGCTGATTTCGGGATAGCAATCATATATGCCAGTCCAATTTCAACTTCTTGGAGTGCCTTATTAACAGGAGAAAGGAATTGATTTCCATAATTGGTATCTTCATACAAAACAGCAACCTCGGGCCATTCAAATCCCTTGCAAATCGTCGCGAGAGCCTTTGCTTGAATTGCATCATCTGGTGTTGTCCTAACAAAATAGCTGTTTTGTTTGTAAGGGAGAGCTGAGGTTCTTGCAGTGAAGGAAATAATTGGAACATGAACTTTTTGACCAAGTTCTGTAAAGAATGTTTCTTCTGATGATACTTGTGGACCTATAACCCCATGCACGTCTTCATCTTTCAATAATTCTACAACTGCATTACAATTCAAACATAAACTCAATATCCTAACAAGTTTTAACTTATACTGCAAAAAGATTAAATATTGGCAATGAAAATATTTATCATGATTTGAAATTGTGGACTCTAGCAATCTAATCTCATGGCTAATTTGGCCTAGATGTTTCATATTAACACGCTAACGTCATACGTAGTGGAAAAAGAATGATAACTATTTTAAATTACAACAAGCCATGATGGAAGAAATTTTAATTATTTATCTCCTTTCCTACTATAACTTTTATTCCATGATAATTATTTAAAATACAATTTGTTGCATTAATCCTATTCAGTATGAATCTTCTTATACTTAAGAAAAATGAAAAAAAGCGTGCTAGTATTATGGAGGTAGTAATTAAAAGGTCAACTAAATCATTTTAGTAAATTCTATGTTCAAAATTAGTATCTACTAATACATAAAGGTAATGCTCAGTGTATTTTATGGAAAGTTAGTTTTTGCAATAATTTATAAATTCATTCATATTTGGATGAATTTATCTTTCATTTTAAGTTGTTGCCTCCTTTGTGTCTTTTGTGTATGTATAAATGTCTATACATAAGGTTTTATATTCTGATATGAACGGCTGAAGTATCTTTTAAAGTATCAAACTCATACTAGACCATATTTGAAGGAACGAAGCAGTACAAAATAATTGATTTTAGTTTTAGACATCTTACCACTGCAGTAATTTGCATGCATGGTACAGATATTATGAATAATTTACAAAGTGGAATCTTGTATTCCACTAATTAATAACCTCATCCACTTCACCTTGGCATTAGAGTGAAAAGAATGATAGATTTTTTTTTTTCTAACCCATATACATTTAGTAAGATCAAAGTTCATGAATTAAAAAGCAAATTATACTTTTCATATAATTGATGCACACTTTTAAATCAAGATGAATATTTTTTCATGTGTACCACATTTAGATTTTGGTCCCCTTGCTAGTTATTTGACTTTTGAAAAATGTTGGTGAGATTAAAAAGTTGGCAATTTTGATCTGATTTTGCCCGGAGCAACCCAATTTGGCATAATTTTGCGCGGTTCACGTGATCTAGCAAATTGGGAATCTTTTTATTTTGACGGAAAAATTGATTATTTAAATTGGGGATAATGGCAGACACCCCCCTCAGTTATGAGGTGATGTGCACTTTGCCCCCTAACTTATTGAAATGTGCACTTTGCCCCCTCACTTATCATAAAATGTGCACTTCACCCCCTCGGGCAGCTCGGGCATGGGTAAAGTGCTACAAAACACATAAGTGAGGGGGCAAAATGCTACAAAAACACATAAGTCAGGGGGCAAAGTGCTACAAAGACACATAAGTCAGGGGCAAAAGTCCAATTTTTATGATAAGTGTGGTGCCCGAATCTGCCCGAACTGCCCGAGGGGGTGAAGTGCACATTTTATGATAAGTGAGGGGGCAAAGTGCACATTTCAATAAGTTAGGGGGCAAAGTGCATATCACCCCATAACTGATGGGGTGTCTGCTATTATCCTTTTAAATTGGGAATTGTGGTTGTGAAGGAAATTTAATGATGTACTATTTTAGTTTTGGAGACTAATTGGCCAACAAACGAAAATTTTGTGATTGAACCTGAGTGTAAAGCATGGAAACCCAACTTCCCACCACTAAGTCATATACACAGTCTGATATTATTCTTTGAATTTAAATTTTGATAATGTTTGTTACGCCAGTATATGGATTTGTTAGGTGTATCTTACCAATATTATTCTTTAGCATTCATATAATTTTTAATACTTACTTAAAATATATTCAGTTATAAATAATACTTTTGGTTAGGTACTTTTGTATAGTAAATAAAAAGAATAAGAGAAAATAAACTTTTGTATCCAAAAAACCTATGAAAATATTTTTCAATCTTAAGAACTCATTTAAAAACTGTTCATTCCAAAAAAAAAAATCCAAAAGTTAGGATTAACAACTTTTTGGACTAAATTACCCTTCATTTATTAAGTTAAGAATTATTAATTGATTTTTTTTATCAATTTTTTTTCCTTTTAAAATTTTCAAATAGATAAATCATTTAATACTGAATTTATTTTTTAATATTATATATTTTAAACATGTTTATAAAAAAAAATTATTTTTAATATGTTAATTATCTAAAAATATGTTTTTAATTTTTTTAAAAAGATTAAAAAAATCTAAAAATTTAAGATTAAAATAAATTAGTTCTATACGAAACAACAATTGATTAATTTTTAATGGCGATTCAGTCCATAATTTATTGACCCTAAATTGGGGAGGGGGGGGGGGGTTGGAATGAAAACTTGGTAGAATGGACTTTTTGGATTGAAAAATTTTTCATTGATTTTTTTAATATAAGAGTGTATTTTAGGGGGGGTTTATTTACTCCCCCTTAAATTTAATGGTAAACGACTAAACGTCATGTGCTCTGTTGATCAACGATCTTGAGTTATTTTTGAGGGAGACTTCAGGCACAAATGACACTCCTGTACAATTTCTATTCAATATCAAGGTCTCTGTTAAATATCATATGAATTTTTTCCAAAAAAATTAGCTAAAGAAGGTTGATTAACGAAGCAGATGGTTAAAATTTGAACAGAAATTTTGGTTGATATTAAATGAGAAACATTTTGAAAACCGAGACTAAATCCGTAACTAATAGCACCAAAATTGAAACGGGACAAAATCATTGGGAAAAAGATACAATTATGCAGAAGGAATGGGAAGAGAGAGAGAGACCTGCAAGATTAGCATGAAGAACAGTATTTGCATTCTTGGGGTGTAGCTGCAATCTTGTAGTATAGTTTGGATGAGCTGAATAAAAATCTGAAATCGCCATTGTCATGCACAAATCTGCCATAGAACCCATTGGTGAGTCCAAGTCAAGAACTGCTCCAATCGGGATTATCAATTTCGATTCTTCTTTATGAACATCTGTTGCAGCATGACTATGGAAATCGAAAATAAAGAAGAGAAAAAGAATGCAAACTGCAATGAAACGAGAGCGTTGGATATTTTTTAGCATCGTCATTTGTCATAATATTCGATCTGTTGACAATCAAGATGCTAATTTATAGAGACGATAGAAAATTCAAATAAAAATTTAAAGCATGTTGAAAAGTTCAATTGAGAAGAATATTGTACGTGTGATGTCAATTCACACGAAAGGTTTTCGTTGAATCTTAAATCTTAAGCACAGTTGACAAAGACAAGTTAAACATATATGGATTGAAGGAAATGTTTGTGGATAGTGATTAGAGGGTGTTCGACTTATTTATTTATATATTAAATTGGATTAAGTTTATATATTTAATTTGTGGGGTTTGTTCCTTAAAAAGAGTTTGTGAGGGTTTGATAAAAATGAAAGGGAACTGAATTTTTTCCAATGGTATTTGACTATTTTATTGTAGTTGTGGTGATCTTAGACTTCAATTATAAAAGAGTTTGCGTCTCATGGAATTTGTAACTCAAATATCAATAAGATTCTCTAATTTAGTTGTGGACTTATACAAGTCATTGCCGAACTACAGGGAAAATTATTTTTTTAGTCCGTTAACTTGGTCTCCCTTGCGTTTTAGTCCTTTAAGTTGACGCATTGCAAAATTAGTCCGTTATCTTTGGACTTTTCGTAATTTTAGTCCTTTTGTGCTTATATAATTGGTATATTTAGTCCGTAGGAGAGTCCCCACAAATAAATCAAGCCCAACATGCTTCCGAAATAAAATTCAACTTTCATAAATTAATTCCATTGCTTGACCGCAGTATCACCGAATATTCCAAGTCCTCCTTTTTATGGATTAGATGATCTTCCGGATACCATTTTGAGGGGGACTATGCATTTTAAGGGGGACTATGCCACAGACTAAATTTACCAATTTTATAAGAACAAAAGGACTATAATTACTAAAAGTCCGAAGATAACAGACTAATTTTGCAATGCGACAATTTAAAGGACTAAAACGCAAGAGATGCCAAGTTAACGGGCTTAAAAAATAATTTTCCCCCGAACTACATATATCATGTCTCCTCTTAGACTTCAATTATAAAAAAGTGAGCATGTCTCGTCTAATTTGTAACTCAAATATCAATAAGATTCTCAAATTTGACTATTGACTTGCACAATGCATTGCCGAGCTACTTATATCATGTCTCCTACCTTCAACAATTCTTAGTGCTAATGTTTAAATTACAAGATCAAAATATTAAATGATAACTAATTACTCTAGAAAAAACTAATTGCAGTCTCTGCATGTTCTTTTAATAACTTATAACACGGTTCCAACATATTAAAAAATATCTTTTACGTTTTCAAACATCAAAATAATTCATAATTTATAAATGAAATACCCTCTTAATTAGAGAATCGGAAGCTGAAATGGATTCTTTAGCCAAAATCAGAAGTTAGATATAGATATATATATATATATATATATATATATATATAATTGTTTCTTTGACTGAACGAAGTCGGATATTAAATACTATGTCAAACAAGGACTAAAGCTAGCAGTAGAACCATAACGTGAAATGCCGAAAAAGGAAATATGCAAAAATGGTATATAACAATTGTTTGGCGAAAGCGTCCTGGAAGTTTGTAGAGATACAGAAAAATGGGAAAATTATTAACTTATATTTATGTATACACACACACACACACACACACACATATATATATATATATATAATTTCTGAAAGAGCTAAAATATTTTTTTTTTACCAAAAAATATTTCTCAATTGGAAATACTCATTCCAATATTTTTTTTCTTTTGAAAAATCGAATAGTCAACATTTAAAACTTTTAAGATAAGAACTGCTCAATTGATTCCTTTTTTATCTTGTTTTGGATTTCTCAAATTGCTAATTTGTATATATATGAAATTTAGTTTATTCTAATGTTATATATTTGTATTTTTATATAATATTTTTTGAAATGAAGAGAGAAAATTAATGCATGATCTAGATATTTACAAGTATTATCATAAACTATGGCATATCTGACCAATTAACGTCGACGCATGAATTCTCAAGTAACAATAGAAGACAAGATGTTTGAATATTTATTTGTTCTAATTTGTGTAAAAGTTGAACTACTAGTCTTGTTTTTCTTTCTTATTCATATTTCCCCCATATAATCGGGTTCTCAATGTTTTACATTCTAAGCAGATAAATTGGACTAATAGGGTTCACACAATTTAGTTGCTAGAATGATAGATACAGATCAAGCAAATTCATATTTCAGTTTTTTGGTTTGATCAATTTTACTTCCTTATTAGTTTATTTTCTCTCATACAAAAGTTTTAGTTAATTTCTTTTGAAATCTTTTTAGAGTATTAACTAATCTTTTTTCTTTTATTTGACCAGAACAGCCCTAACCGAGAAGGGTATTTTCGGGCCCTCATCTCTCCTTAACTAGATTATTGGAGTCAAAATATGTATAGTAAGCTTTTGTTGAAATAAAACAAATAAAAGGACCCACTTTTCCATAATAATAATTATAATAATAATTTCAATTTGTACCTATGAATAAGGACAATCAAACCTGTCAATGTCAACACAAAAGATCAAAGTTTACAATTGACCTCTTCTTCTATCTTTTTTTTCTTTTACAACCTCTTTTTACTACTCACTTATTCAAAGAAATTTTACTTTACTCAAAATACTTTTAGAAAATATTTTCGTTAATAAGATCAAGTTTTACAATTGACCTCTTCTTCGATCTTTTTTTTTCATTTACAACCTCTTTTTACTACTCAGTTATTCAAAGAAATTTTACTTTAGTCTTCTCAAAACACTTTTTGAAAATATTTTCGTTAATAAGAAATGCTAGCTAGTAAGTACGTTGCTCTCAGGAGTGGTTTAGTCATTATTAATTATGGTCACATAAGTTGTTTGTGACAGCTGTAATAATAAGTTTTAAGGAAATTTCTAAGAAGAAACAAATATTTAACTTGATGTAGATGTTAATTTCACTAGTCAAATCAGCTCAATTTTATTTGTATTTAGCACGTAACATTGGTCCATAAAATGAGAGGGACTTTTTCTTGTATTTTTGCTGGAAAGTTTCTCCTTGCTTAAGGTCTTGGAGGGAATCTAATTAAACTTGTGCTCCAATTAATAAGGTCTTTAGCCCCAATAAAATAATAAATCCCTTTTCTATGTGTCGTGGGGTCATTCTAATTTCTAAGGCTCCGTATGGTTGTGTTTTCGAAAATAAATTTTAAATTTTTTTTGGGGAATGTGTATTACAGAAATTCGTGTGAGAATGTTAACTTTATTTGTTTGTTTGGATGTATTTTTAGAATTTGATTGAAAGTAGTGTAGATGTGATATAAAGTTGATTTTTATTAGGATTTGATATATGAAATGATTGAGTTGTTATGAATATGATGATGATGGGAGAGAAAATATTAAAATGATATTTTTTTGAATAATGTTATGAGTTAATAATAAAATAATATGTATATATATGTGTATATATATACATATACATAATATAATATATATTATACAAATTAATTGAAAAGACAAAAAAAAATAAAAACTGAGAGGGAGCCTGACAGGGGCTGCAGTTAATGGGTTGGGTTGGGGGTGGGGTGGGGTGGGGGTGGGTTGGGTGGGGCGGGGCGGGTATGGGTTTGTTTGGGGGGAGGGGGGGCGCTTATTTTTTGTTTTATTTTAGTTTTAGTATTTTGGTTCTTTGACATTTTCATTTCTTTTTAATTTTAGATTTTTATCTTTTTTCCATTTCGTGTTTTTTTTTCAATTTTATATTTTAAAAATTCAAGAAAATTGAATTTTGCTCGTCTATATTTATAATAGTTAGTGTGACTATACGGTTCACATTGGACAAATATAAAAGTAGGATGTGGTCCATATATATAATATTTTATGAAATGTGTGTAAACAACAAATTTTAAGTCTGCAATTTAACAAACAAGAAATGTTGTACAAAATATATTTAATTGAATCAAACGATTTAATGAGTACAAATCTCTAATTATTTATCCTCTGATTCTTCACTTCAAGAACTTTGATTTGAATATTGGAGCAGAAATCGCTTCTTTGATCTTCTCCAATGTGGATTTGAATATTTATAACGTTGATGCGAGGGCTCGATAGCTTAATCTCAGATCAAACGATGTAAATGATTTGGGAAAGTTGAAAGCTTCAAGGTTGACTCGTCGCTTTGATCTTCCTTTAACTTGATTTGAACTTCTATAACGTTTATTCGAGGATTTAGCACCTTAATCTCGAATCAAATGTTATAATTTGATGAATTTTGCTTAGAACGCCTTGAAGTTTGCCTTGAACGCCTTCTTGAATTTGAAGAACTTGTAGAGAGAATTTGGGAACTTCTCTTGTCTTCTCTTGCTCAAATGCACTTGTGAATTGGTGAATTGGTCCATGAATCCTTGAATTTGAACCCCTATTTATAGTTGTAGGGGTGGAAAACTTTTCCAAAATCACCATTATTTAATTAGCAATCACTACCATATTTAAGTGGTTGATTTGATTTAATTTTGGTTAAATTGCCACATGACACCTCATAATTGGCCAATGCAAGAAGTATTTAAATATCAATTATTCAATTATCTAATTTAAGGATAAAATTTTATTAAATCCTTAAATATAAATAAATGAGTTTATTTGATATTAATTTACACGTGTCGCCATTTAATTGGCTACAAATTTTATTTGTCTACAAATGCCCCCTCGAGACTTGTCCATGAATGATGTTTGGAAGCGTGTCTTGAGTGGATAAGTCGCGACATTTTTTTTTTTTACCAATTGGATTTCCCAAAATGTACATAAATTTTAAACTTGAGCAAGTGAACCAAAAACTTGGATATATTTGGTACATGATTGGTTCTCGGATCGCTCAATTTGAGCAAGTGAACCAAAATCCCATTTTATCTCCATACATTGTTTATATAAAAGCCCATTAGAGAAAAATGTCAAGGACCAAATTGAAAATCCAATCTTATTGTCAAATTCTTGGTACATGTGTGTGGGCTATTAAAGATGGATTGCCCATTAAAAGGGTGATCCATATGCTAATCCCAAGTTTGGTCCGAAACGAACCTTGCCAATTAATAAAGAAAATCCCAAGTTTTTTTATTTTGTTTTGTTTTTTTTTTTTTTTTACAATGCATCCCTTGATTTGAGGAGAATCTTGCTTGCTTTAGTTCAAACAAAAACTTCTTCCTTTAATTATGAAGTACTTGGAGCATATTAGTTAGCTTTAAATTCCACTTTGTATAACTTTTGAATTTATTAAGAAAAAGAATTTTCCCCATTTCCTCACCTTTTCTTATCTTATTTCTCATCTCTCCTTTCATAACACACTATAAAATTAGAGTTTGAAGAGAATTTTGCTTGCTTTAGTTAAAAAAAAATTAAAACTTTCCCTTTATTTAGTAGTGCTTTGCTTTAAATTTCATTTTGTATGATCTTTTGAATTTATTAAGAAAAGAATTTTCCCCATTTCCTCACCTTTTCTTATCTTATTTCTCATCTCTCCTTTCATAACACACTATAAAATTGGAGTTTGAAGAGAATTTTGCTTGCTTTAATTAAAAAAAATTAAAACTTTCCCTTTATTTATGTAGTGCTTTGCTTTAAATTTCACTTTGTATGATCTTTTGAATTTATTAAGAAAAAGAATTTTCCCCATTTCCTCATCTTTTCTTATCTTATTTCTCATCTTTCTTTTCATAACACACTATAAAATTGGAGTTTGAAGAGAATTTTGCTTGCTTTAGTTAAAAAAAATTAAAACTTTCCCTTTATTTATGTAGTGCTTTGCTTTAAATTTCATTTTGTATGATCTTTTGAATTTATTAAGAAAAAGAATTTTCCCCATTTCCTCATCTTTTCTTATCTTATTTCTCATCTTTCTTTTCATAACACACTATAAAATTGGAGTTTGAAGAGAATTTTGCTTGCTTTAGTTAAAAAAAAATTAAAATTTTCCCTTTATTTATGTAGTGCTTTGCTTTAAATTTCACTTTGTATGATCTTTTGAATTTATTAAGAAAAAGAATTTTCCCCATTTCCTCATCTTTTCTTATCTTATTTCTCATCTTTCTTTTCATAACACACTATAAAATTGGAGTTTGAAGAGAATTTTGCTTGCTTTAGTTAAAAAAAAATTAAAACTTTCCCTTTATTTATGTAGTGCTTTGCTTTAAATTTCACTTTGTATGATCTTTTGAATTTATTAAGAAAAAGAATTTTCCCCATTTTCTCATCTTTTCTTATCTTATTTCTCATCTTTCTTTTCATAACACTCTATAAAATTGGAGTTTGAAGAGAATTTTGCTTGCTTTAGTTAAAAAAAAATTAAAATTTTCCCTTTATTTATGTAGTGCTTTGCTTTAAATTTCACTTTGTATGATCTTTTGAATTTATTAAGAAAAAGAATTTTTCCCATTTTCTCATCTTTTCTTATCTTATTTCTCATCTTTCTTTTCATGACACACTATAAAATGGGGCTTTGAGTTCTAGTTAGAAACACACACAAACAACTTATGTTCTTCTCATCTTTCTTTTCATAACACACTATAAAATGGGGCTTTGAGTTCTAGTTAGAAACACACACAAACAACTTATGTTCTTCTCATCTTTCTTTTCATAACACACTATAAAATGGGGCTTTGAGTTCTAGTTAGAAACACACACAAACAACTTATGTTCTTCTCATCTTTCTTTTCATAACACACTATAAATGGGGCTTTGAGTTCTAGTTAGAAACACACACAAACAACTTATGTTCTTCTCCCTCTTCCTTTTCTTTCAACTTGGTAAGCTATGTGTATATCATATTTTGATTTCTCATTTCCTAGGATTTCACATATAACATTGCAATTTTTTTTTAATTTTTAAATTTTTTTTTTTTCAAAAGTGCGAACCTTTTGCACAGTTGTGCACTGCGTGCTGATTTTTTTTTTTTTTTTGCAAACTTTCAATAATACCTTGTTTCGTTGTACATTGGCAGGTAATACAATGATTTTTTTCAAAGATACTTCGTCCCCTTCCGGAGATCAATATTTGACAATTCTTGACAACGAGAACCAACCTATGGAGGAAGGTGTTCATCTATCGGTTCATATTTCTCTTGTCGGCCGAAAGGCAAAACGGTGGCCAAGTTTGACAAACTCATTGTCCATGGTGGAATGGTGTGAAGAAATTAATTTGAACAAAACAACTAAGGCATGGAGTCTGCGATCTTCTCACCACCAACCGTCGAATGAGCCACTTATTTTGCCAACACTGGGGCGTAACATCATTGACGGCAAGGCGAAGTGGATTGGAGACGACATCAAATTCCTTGGTGAATTTCACTACATCAAAGGCTACTGGGAGTGGACAGAGGACATCCTTAGCCGGTGCAAAGATAAGTTACTGTCTGCCAGGATCTACGATGCAGTGTATGCCTCGATGTATACTTATGATCGAAACACGAACATCGTGAAAGCCTTCTCCGAGGCTTGGTGTCCCACTACGAATACATTACTGACTTCCATTGGCGAGTTTTCGATATCTCTGTGGGATTTATACGCTCTCGCAGGTCTTCCCATGACTGGACTCTTCTACGACGAAGTCATCCCTAATGCTACGGAGCTCACCGGTATTGACGAAAAGGGGCACATATTTCTCCCTCGCTCATGTGAATACTTATTCCGCGCTTACCATTTACTTCTAGGAGGCTCCAAGGTGAATCAATATTCCCAAGTGTCTGTTGACCAATGGGTGAGGTTTTGGTCCAAGAAGAAGGTGAAATATAGCCAAACTCCTATTCGTAAGGAGAAGAAGTCCACTCGCCTAGCATCTACTCACAACCCCCTTGGAGATTTAGGTGTTCACGAGAAGTGGTCGACTACGGAGGAGGCGATATTTTCCAAACTCGGCATTAGGGAAACTTTGAAGGAAGAGACTTACTTGGCGGCTCACTTGGCTTGTTGGCTCTGTACCTTTGTTCTTCCTGGGAGAGATGTTAACACTATACGGCCAAGTACTTTCAAGATGGCTGCAATTATGGCTAGTGGTCGACAAGTTAGCTTGACGATCCCTGTTTTGGCAAGCATTTACAAAGGTTTGAATGAAGTTTCGACTTCTATGAGACCAACTAAAGCGAATACTTCGTTCCCTATCCATTTCGTATATGCTTAGTTGGCTTATTACTTCAAGACTCACTACCCAGTTGGGCGTGAATTGCGTGGTCCTAAGATGGTGAAATTCTCTGGCGAAGGGGGTGCAAGATACTTTGATCCAACAGAGGCCCGACGACGCATCCATAAGGGAGAGACTGCTGCTTGGACTTGCCTAATGACCACGACGAGCAAGGATCTCATGTTTATTGATGATGGCGAATACGGGGAGTCTAAGGCGAATCTTTTCATGTCCATTCGCTCGCACTATCTGTCTTTGAGACAGGGTGAAAAGTCCATTGTTGAGCCTTATAGTCCACATAGATTTGGACGCCAATTTGGCTACTATCAGGAGGTTCCTGGTGTTATCAAGTATGATGTCCGAACAGTTACATCAGATGAGGTTCTTCATTATTGGCGCTTGTGTACTTTTACCAAGTCCCTTTCTAAGGCGATGCTTCTTTCTATTCCCCCAAATGCTAAGAAGCTCTTTTCAAAGAATTATAAAGAATGGTGGGCAAAGACTCATGGCACATATCTTGAGGAGAACATATCGTTCTTGAATGGTTTAAAGCAAACCCCACTTAAAGACAAAAAACACATTGAAGGAGATTGCATGCTTAAAGACATTACTCCTAATCCTCTACATCCTCGTCTGCCATCCCTTATTATTGAATGTAGTGTACCAGCTACTGAAGCTTTTGAGGGGAGTAAAAAGAGAAGTTCTTCATGCGGCTTGGAGGATAGTCGTAGTAGCAACGCGGACCAACACTGGAAGAGACAAAAGAAAGATCTAAATCCACTGCGACATACCGATGCCGATGTTCTGAGTAATCTATCATTATTGGATTTTTCCAAACAGGTTTTCTTCTCCTTTCTTTTCTTTCTTCCATTTGAAATTCTTCCGAAACTTTCTCTAATGTAGCCTTTTTTTTTTTAATTTCAGTTACATAAAGAAATTTTAGATGTGAATGCTGCTGAGGAATCTCAAGATGAATCCGATTCACCGGATGTAGCTCCCATAGCATGTAAGAAAAGTCAAGAAAAGACATCCAAACCTGCTAGTGTTGAACAGAGACCACCTTTTCCTGAGGCTTCAGTATTTGTGGGGATGAAATATGTACTTGAGCAGCAACGCATTCATGTTCAGAGCTTATGGCGTATTATTCGGGATAAGATCACAAAAGCAAAAGTTGATGACATCTCATCTTTGAAGGACGAAGTTCAAGTTGTTTATGACTCAATGAAGGTCTTCAAAGATATAGATGTTTCTCACATTGACGGACTATTGCAATCATTGTTTTATAAAGCAGCTGCCTATGATGCCGCGAGATCCTCATCTTCAGAAAAGCTATCCAAGGAGCTTCTTGATCAACAGCTCGGGGATACCAAGGACCGTCTAGGTAAAGCCAAGACTAGAGCAAGCAAAGAGGTTGATCACATCAAATCTACCAAGGAGGAATTGGCATGCGTTGAGAAAGAGCTTAAAGATTTGAAGCGTCGCAAGAAGAAATTATCTTCGTCCTTAAAGAGCCAGGAAGAACTTCTTAAAAGTGCCGAGGTTGATATTCATGATATTGAGGATGAGATTATTGCTCTTAAGAAGACTGCCCCCTTGAGTGATGAAGCAACGAAGATTTTGAGTACTTCGATGACGCACTTGACATCTGTCCAAGAGGAGTTGAAAAACATAGATATTTTTTCTTGAGCTTTTTTTTTTTTGTACAACTGTATTTTAATGGATAACATCACTTTATATGGAAAACATGATTGTTTTATTTTTTATGACTGAACTCAGAGGGAATCTAAGCTGCCTACGTACCCTAATAAAAGGGATCAAGTCATAACGTAGTTCAATGATTTTTTTGATTTTTATTTATTTATTTATTTATTTTTTTAAAGGTTAGGGTACAAACTCATGGATAGTAACGCTTTAAGAATTTCCCATTTATGGGGCCAACTCTTAAGCCGTCTTCGGCGACCAACTTGTACGCGCCATTGGTATAAACTTCTTTAACGACATAGGGACCGTCCCATTTTGATATGAACTTGTTGCCGGTCCGATGCGTCATAATGATGGGCCTTCTTACAGCGAGGACTAAGTCACCAACTTCAAAGGAGCGTGATCGAACTTTCTTGTTGAATGCCCTAGAAAGACGAGCTTGGTAACACTCAAGTCGTTGCTGCGCCTCTAGTCTCTTCTCATCAAGGGCCTCCAACTCTTCAAGCCGTAAACGAGCATTTTCATCTTCAGTAAGTCCTTCTTGTATGGCTATCCTCAATGAAGGGATTTGTTGCTCAAGAGGAACTACGGCTTCTACTCCATACACTAACGAGTAAGGAGTTGCTTGTGTCGGAGTCCTATAGGTGGTTCTATATGCCCATAAAGCTTCTCCAATCCTTTCATGCCAATCTCGCTTTGATTTTGTAACCACCTTTTTTAGTAAATTGCAGAGAGTTTTATTAAAGGCTTCAGCTAGGCCATTAGCAGGGGCGTTGTACATTGAAGATTTTCTCTGTTTGAAATTGAACTTTTGGCACAACTTGTCTATCAGAGCATTGGAGAATGCCTTTCCATTATCGGTGACTATATACCGAGGAACTCCGTACCGATATATGATGTTGATACGGATGAAATCAGCAACATTTTCCTTTTTGACCTCTTTGAGGGGTATCGCTTCAGCCCATTTGGAGAAGTAGTCAGTTGCAGCCAAGATGTACAAGTGCCCAGCAGATGACTTTATCATAGGTCCGACGACATCTAATCCCCATGCATCAAAAGGCCATGAAGCAACAGTAGGGTGTAGTGGCTCAGGTGGTTGGTGGATGAAATTCGCGTGAAATTGACAAGCTTGACACCTCTGAGCGAAATCCATGCAGTCCTTAACCATTGTTAGCCAATAATAGCCCATTCTTTTTATGCGAAAGTGTAACTTCGGGCCAGATTGGTGTGCTCCACAAACTCCGGAATGAGCTTCTTCCATGGCTTGAATGGCTTCATCATCGTTTAAGCAACGCAAGAAGACCCCATCAAATGAGCGCCTATAAAGGGTGTCTTTGTAATAGATGAAGCGGGCTGCTCGACGTCTAACGTCGATTCTCTGGCGTGGATCATCAGGTAATTTTTCGTATTTCAAGTAATCCACCAGTGGTTGCCGCCAATCTTCCTTTCCTATTTCAAATACTTCGACAATGTGATTTTCTTCTTCATCGCCATCTTCATCTTCAAAGATTGGTGGGATGACCCAACTTTTACATATTGGAACTCGTGCTTCTTTTTCAGGCATGGCGAGTGTAGAAGCCAGTTTTGCTAATGCATCAGCCTGTTTATTGTCTTTCCTCGGCACATGCTCAATCGTCACATCCCCAAGCCATCCAACAAGTCGTCTCGCATAGTTGAAGTATGGAAGTAGGTCAGGCTTTTTCACTTCATATGATCCCTGTAATTGATTTATCACCAATTTGGAGTCTCCAAATACTCTGAGGTGTAATTGTTTTATATCGACAGCCATTTCTAACCCAAGGATCAGAGCTTGATATTCAGCAACGTTATTTGAGCAGTTTTCAGTCAGAGTGAAGGAGTATGGTAACACTTCTCCATCAGACGTAATAAACACTACTCCAGCGCCAGCTCCTTCTCTATGAGAAGCTCCATCAAAATACATCTTCCAAGGGGGAGCAACTTCAACCAGTAGAACATCTTCGTCGGGTAGATCATCAGATAACTCCCATTCGGCGGGGATAGGATGATCTGCCAAAAAGTCAGCTAGAACTTGCCCCTTCACAGCCTTTTGGGGAACATAGACAATCTCAAATTGTTGCAATTGAAGGTACCACCTCGCAAGTCTATCGGAGAGCACTGGTTTCGACATCACATACTTTAATGGGTTTGCCTTTGAAACAAGGCGAACAATATGCGCTTGGAAGTAATGTTTTAATTTTTGGATAGCGAAGATAAGAGCCAAGCAAATCTTTTCAATTGGCGAGTACTTCATCTCGTTTGGCATCATCATCCTACTCAAGTAGTACAAAGCGCTTTCTTTCCCATGATCATTCTCCTGTGCGAGTAATGCCCCCACAGAACGTTCTTGAGCAGCAATGTAAAGGATTAATGGGCGTCCTGGGACTGGTGCAACCAGCACGGGTGGCTTCATCAAATATGTTTTTATGCTTTTGAAAGCATTTCTGCAAGATTCATCCCATTCAAATGGAACACCTTTCTTCATGAGGCGACTAAATGGTTGACATCGACCCGCCAAATTTGAGATAAACCTTCGAAGATATGCTAGCTTCCCCTGCAGGCTTTTGAGCTCATGGACATTTCTGGGTTCAGGCATTTTCGCGATTGCATCAATTTTTGCTTGTTCAATTTCTATGCCCTGATGCCGAACAATGAATCCAAGAAACTTTCCCGATGTTACGCCGAATGCGCATTTTAGGGGATTCATCTTCAGTTGATATCTTCGTAAGCGTTCAAAAATCCTTTTTAGGTCTACGAGATGATCTACTCGCCTTTTAGACTTCACAACCAAGTCATCGACATAGCACTCTACACTTTTATGAAGCATGTCGTCAAAGATCTTTTGCATGGCCCTTTGATAGGTTGCTCCTGCATTCTTTAGTCCGAATGGCATTACTTTATAGCAATATATACCTTTTGGGGTACGAAATGCCGTTAACTCTTCATCCTTTGGTGCCATGCGTATTTGATTATATCCGGACGACCCGTCCATGAAAGATAGAGCTTCGTGGCCGGTAGTAGCATCAATCATGAGTTCAGCGATAGGCAACGGAAAGTCATCTTTGGGACATGCTCCGTTAAGGTCCCTAAAGTCAACGCACACTCGGATTTGTCCATTCTTCTTCCTCACTGGAACGATGCTTGAAATCCATGTAGGGTATTTGACTTCACGGATGAATCCAACTTCAATGAGTTTGTTTACTTCCGTTTCAATTAAAGGGACCAACTCGGGTCGAAATCGACGTTGGGCTTGCTTGATAGGACGAGTCCCTTTTCTAATTGATAGATGATGGACTGCTACCTTTGGATCTAGGCCGGGTATTTCTTTGTACGACCATGCGAATACATCTTTGAACTCATGTAACAACTCAATGTAGGCTTTTTCTTCGTCGACAGTTAGTAAAGCACTTATGTAAATTGGCCTAATATTGTTGGCATCACCGAGGTTAATCTCTTTCAATTTGTCGACCGTGGCTTTGACACCTTCTTCAAGTTCAGGTGGTGCCGTCTCTGCGTCTTCTTCTTCTTCAAAAATATCTTCCTCTCTTGAAGTGATGTGATATGATGACCCCACATTCTCTTTATCGTCCTCATCATAGTACTGGACTTGAGTAAAGACTATAGTTTGCCATTTAGCTTTCAAGACTTTACCGCATGATATAGTCAAATCAGCGCATCCCATGCGAGACGGTATCAGGCTACGAAGGTTCGTAGTGGCACGTGATTTGTTGACTTTGATAGCGTACTTCGCCCTTTTCAAGACACCCCACCTTCGTCTATCGTTTCTCTTATTGCCATTTTTCATTGGAGGACCAAGTCTTTCAAAGACAGATATGCGTCGCGTCTTATTTCCTCTTTCGTCAAAGATATACTCTGTTGAGGATAATGCTTCTTCACTCACATAGTTGCTACTAGCTCTTCTTATTGCGATGCGAATTGGATTTTGGGGGACAAACCCAAGACCGATTCGAGGGGTCTGAATAGCGTGCCCACTTTCTCTAAGCATTATCTGAGTAGCATTGAGTCCATGAACTTGTTCACCAGAGACTTCTGGAGGGAGTTTTCCCAAAATAGAGCCTTCTTTTGGGTTGTATCCTACTTTGGTAAGGAGTTTGTAAGCCTTTGGATCGAAGAACTTGTCGGTACGGATTCCTCCATGTTCTTCTTTGGCACCTTCAATTGGGCGGACAAATCCTTTAAGAGGCGGATGAGATGGCTTGTTCATATCAAGTCTCGTCATAGGTAGTATCAATTCTTCTAATGACTCATCTTTGACGAGAGGCAATTCAACTTTTGAGTGATTTTCACCGTTGGAATGTAGAGTATCATTCGCCTCACCCCTTGTAGTTTGTTGATTTTCTTCTCTTGGCTTCTTATCAAGTGACGCTTCTGCCTTTGTGGTTTTTGGTCCTTCAAGGTAGTATTTAGCATCGGCGTAATGCGACTCAGCTTCAGTGAAAGGTTTATCATCGGCCAACACCTTTTTTACTATTCCCTCTTGGCAATATTTGAAGCACTGGTGCCAAGTTGAAGGGACCACACCATTCTCATGCAACCAAGGTCGTCCTAGAAGCATGTTGTAAGAGGTTCTAGCATCTATGACATGGAACAATGCGTTTGACGACATCTCTCCCATCATTAGCTTCATCCTTATGATACCGACAGCTCTTTGCCCCCCTTGGTTGAAGCCTTGGATCATCAGACGACTACTAGAAAGTTCGTCAATAGAAATCCCCAATTTTCTCAACGTATGCAAAGGTAAAATGTTGACCGCAGACCCTCCATCAACCAAAATTCTATTTACCCTTTGCTCATGAGTGTAGCAAGTGACAAATAATGGCCTATTATGAGGGTTGGATCCAAATAACAGATCTTCATCCGTAAAAGCGATTGTTGACAAACAGTGATCAACAGAAGACCTTACCTCAGACAAACTATCTTCTTTTGGAGAGTTTTCTTGTTCATGTGTTGCATTACATGAGCGATAGTTAGCATCGTTAAGCTCTTCGCAGGCACTCCATTTGGCGTCTTTATCTATCATAACCTTAGATGACCCAAATGTGACAGATACGACGTTGGCAGTTACGTTATCTTCTTCAAGAGATATCTTTCCTTGACGAGCCAGCTGCATCACTTTATCTTTGAATATGAAACAGTCGTGAATTGGGTGCCCCACTAGGCGATGATACTTGCAATATTTAGGATCATCTATACGCCCGGCTTCTTCTGGTCGTTTCATCGTAGGCAGATCAATGAGATTTGCATTAAGCAAGTCATCAAATATTCCAGAGACATCGGAGTCAAGGAACGGGTATTGTTTTGCTTGCATTTCTTTCAGAGTTGATCTTCTTTGCACTTTATCTTGCGAAGTATCTCTCTTTCCGTCGTTCTCATCATTTGCCTTGGCTCGCAACTTGATGGGTGTTGCATTCACTGCCATAGACTCTTTGTTTGGGGCTTTGGAAAATGATTTACCCCCTTTCTTGAATTCTTGTTTCTCTACGACCTTCTGAGGATTCTGGATGGGTGGTCCCCCAATTCCACTTGATGACATACTCAGTTCCATATCATGTGCTCGAGTAGCTAGTTCTTCAAATGTCTTAGGTTGAATCCCTTGAAGGATGTACCGAAGACCCCAATGCATCCCCTGGATGCACATTTCTATGGCTGATGCTTCAGATAAGCGATCCTTGCAATTGAGGCTTAAATTCCTCCAACGATTGATATAATCAATAACTGCCTCTTCTTTCCACTGGAGAGAGTTAGTGAGCTCCACCATGCTAACAGTCCTTCGGGTGCTGTAGAAGCGGTTGAGAAATTCTTGTTCCAGCTGTTCCCAATTATCAATTGATCCAGCTTCCAAGTCCGTGTACCAGTCGAATGCATTCCCTTTAAGTGACCGGACGAATTGCTTGACGAGATGGTCTCCGTAAGTCCCAGCATTATTACATGTTTCAATGAAATGGGCTACGTGTTGCTTTGGGTTACCCAAACCTTCAAATTGATGGAATTTGGGAGGTTGGTAACCATTCGGCATCTTGAGTCTATCGATTCTTTGGGTATATGGCTTCGTGTAAGCCAACGATGACTTGGAACCTCCATCGAGTTTATCCTTGATAGTTCCCATGATAAATTCCTTCAGCTGATCAATGGGAATCAATCCATCTGACGATACCTGAAAATCTTCAATGGGAGATTTCTCATTTCTCTTTGATTGTTGCCTTTCAGATGCTTCGGCTTCATCGCGGATTTCCGGTTGTTTTTCTTGTGAGCGACTAGCCTCGCTATTATCCATTCTATTCATCAATTTTGAGATTTGAGAATCTTGTTCTTCCATATGTTTGGCAAATCCCTCGATAATTTTTGTCAAGTTGGCCATTTGTTCTTCTAGAGTTGTAGCATTTGTCATCATAACAGGAGCTATGTTTGAAGTAAATGAGTAACTTGATGTCGACTGAGGGGAGGTTGGAGGAGCTTCATCACCATCGCGTATGTTGCTAAGATGATGCAACTCCTTTTCAACAGATCCAAGGAAATGAGTCGACTCAGAAGATGTTTGAAGTCTTTTGGACATGCTCGTCGTCACGACGCCGATACCATTGACCGTAGCACTTGAAGAAATTGAAGCGGCGATTTGGAACGATGCGTTCTTCGGGGCATTCATTGTGAAACTTTGAACTTTTGATTAAGTGAAGAGATGAGAGGTAGAGATTGTCCCACTGGGCGTGCCAAAATTTGTAAACAACAAATTTTAAGTCTGCAATTTAACAAACAAGAAATGTTGTACAAAATATATTTAATTGAATCAAACGATTTAATGAGTACAAATCTCTAATTATTTATCCTCTGATTCTTCACTTCAAGAACTTTGATTTGAATATTGGAGTAGAAATCGCTTCTTTGATCTTCTCCAATGTGGATTTGAATATTTATAACGTTGATGCGAGGGCTCGATAGCTTAATCTCAGATCAAACGATGTAAATGATTTGGGAAAGTTGAAAGCTTCAAGGTTGACTCGTCGCTTTGATCTTCCTTTAACTTGATTTGAACTTCTATAACGTTTATTCGAGGATTTAGCACCTTAATCTCGAATCAAATGTTATAATTTGATGAATTTTGCTTAGAACGCCTTGAAGTTTGCCTTAAACGCCTTCTTGAATTTGAAGAACTTGTAGAGAGAATTTGGGAACTTCTCTTGTCTTCTCTTGCTCAAATGCACTTGTGAATTGGTGAATTGGTCCATGAATCCTTGAATTTGAACCCCTATTTATAGTTGTAGGGGTGGAAAACTTTTCCAAAATCACCATTATTTAATTAGCAATCACTACCATATTTAAGTGGTTGATTTGATTTAATTTTGGTTAAATTGCCACATGGCACCTCATAATTGGCCAATGCAAGAAGTATTTAAATATCAATTATTCAATTATCTAATTTAAGGATAAAATTTTATTAAATCCTTAAATATAAATAAATGAGTTTATTTGATATTAATTTACACGTGTCGCCATTTAATTGGCTACAAATTTTATTTGTCTACAATGTGTAAATATGATTGGAGCATAAATAGTTCTATATTTCTTTTTCCATTTACATATAATATTTTATTTTCAATTTGGTTGAGGCAAATTTATTTCCATCTTCTTATAATGAGATACTATGATGTTACATAAAATCTTTGTTCGAGCTCGAGCCGAGAAATTTGGCGAGACTCGGCTCGAGCTCGGCTCGTGGGCAATCCTATTAAATACCACGTTAGTACCAAAATGAAATAATCGAGATTCAGTCGGTATTTATTTGAATATTGAGAAGGTAAAAAGGTATAATTTAAAATCCAATAAACAACAAACGAAATTATTAAAATGATATTATAAATCACACAATATTGTACATACTTATAAATCACACAATATTGTACATACTTTTGGTAAAAGCATGGCAAATTAAGTCTCAATTCAAGTACACATACATGAAACAAACAAATAAGAACTTACAAATAAAAATACAACATTATCCATTGCAACCACCAACACCAACAACCAAATGCAACTACAAATAATGGAGAGTGCAGGCGAGGTATAGTGAATAGTGGATCATATATTATTTAAATTATATGTTATTAATATTATTTAATAATAATAATAATTGGAATATTGGAAAATTGAATAAAAATTTTATTATATAAAATATGGAAAATAAGAAAGAGAATGAGTTGGATAGTGAGATAGTGTAATTAATGATAAAAGATTGTGAAAAAATTGAAATGATTGGTTGTTGTATAGGGGAATGTGTAGTATATTTAAAATTTGACCATTTTCAGTTGAATTTGGCTTGAGCTGTGTATTTTCATTTTTTGGTGATCCAAAAAATAAAAATATTCTTAGGATTCCTAACCATACATAGCCTAAGTTATTCATTTATTTATTCAGTCCAATCTATATGTTTATCATAAACCAATGATTGTAATTGTGGGATCTCCATCCAAAATTAAAAGGTGAAAATCATGATTTGTGCATAAACTTAGTATATAAATTTAATTGAGTGTAATATTGGACATCACTTTTGGATAATTATTTGAGAGCTCAATTTCAAGTAGCACTCAATGAGTTGTGAATGGCACATCTCATGTTCAACGGATTCATTGGCAAATCTTGAAAGCCCAAATCAAGTTTTACTAAGTCGATTCAGAAGCACATCGCATCTAACATGCTCGCAGATAGGGATTGACATGAACTTTGGAGTCCCAAACTCTATTCAGAACATGGAACATTTCTAGTTTTTATCAAGATAAGTCCATGGATAATTTCAATAACTAAGTTTAGAGTAGAATACAAGTTCCTGTTGGATAATATATTCATATGAGATTTTTCAAAGCCAAAATCTTCCTACCCTACTTATGTCCTTTGTAACCTGTCAACTATGCAAAGTAAAATTTACCCCATAAGCTCTTGATTTCTTAAGCTAAGAATTGCTCAATAATTTTTCATCTTGTTTTGGAATTTTCAAATTGCTAAATTGTGTGTGTGTGTGTGTGTGTGTGTATATATATGAATCTATATTTCTTTAATGTTAAATAATGTATATTTCTATATAAATTTGTTGAGTTAATTGATAGCTTATTATCTTAAAATACTCTTTTATTTTTAAAAATTAAAAAATCTGAAAATTTGAAATTAAAATCATACTTAATACTTGTTATCAATACAAAAATTCAAATAAATTTCTATGCAATTATTACAATTGTTTAGTTCTTAATGTAAAAGCTAAGATTAATTAAGGACAATCGAGTTTATAAATTTACTAACCATTAATCATGTCTTTTTTAATGAAAATTTTCATTTCAGTATTGATTTTCCACAAGGAAAAATTATTTACTTCAGAAATTGAATGGATAAAATATAAGACACACATAGTATTCTAAAATATAATATCAAATTTTCGAAACAAGTTAAATACTTTCAATATATATGTAACAAGATTGTACATATTACATTATCTCTTCTATACACTTATAAATGTCCGACACGAATATACACAAATATTTATGATTTGGATGTTGTTAAAGTATTATCATAACTAACTACTCCATATAATTTTCCTCTATTTCTATGGATAGCTAACCGAGGACGTAGATGCATGAATTATCAAGTAATTAACAACCTTAGACAAGATAATTTATATGTTGAATTTCTTTAAGAGATTATGTTCTGGATAGTATAAAAGTTGCAAGTATGAACTACAAACATGCCTAATTAACATGTCAACTCCAATAAAAAACAAGAATGAGTAAGAATCCTGACAAGTATCGTCACCTATAGTGTAGTAAATATGTGGCTTTCATCTGATACTTAGGAGTGTTGTTTTCATTATTATATAAGGTCATACAAGTTGTTTCTGGAAGGTGTCACAAACTGTTATATTAAATTCTAAGGAAATTTCTTAGAAGAAACATAAATTTAATTTGATGTAAATGTTAATTTCACTAATCAAATCAGCTCATTCTTGTATATATATATTTTTTTAATAAGGTCATGCTTGGAAGCTCTTGAGAGTTGAGTTCCTAGGATAATCTCCCGGGAGCCACCAAATACCACCTGTTTAAAGTTACCATTGACTAGGTCTCAAAGGAGATCTGAACTTGTACTCCAATTATATATATATAGGGTAAATTACACTCAACCCCCCTGTGATCAGCTTTATTATCACTTCACCCCCCTGTGATAAAAAAATATCAACTTACCCACCTGTGAATAAATTAAAGAAGCAATTTACCTCCCCACGCGCTTCACTCGCCTGCCATGCCATTGATTATCAAGTTTTCTTCAGTTAAAGACTATTTTGCCCCTGAATTGATGACTATTGGATCTGATCTCCTAAATATCAATGGTCAGGATTAATTACTTATATTTTATTAAATTCAATCTATTACAACCGTAGATCTTTATAGAGATGAACGGTTGATATTAAATTACTTATTTTTATAATAAATATATTTTTAAAATTATAAAAAATATTTAAAAAATATATATTAATTATATATATATAAGTGTGTATATAGGTATATATCCTGTCACCACCTTCACTGCCGACGAGCCGACGAACCGCCGCCGCCTAACTATTTCTTGTTTTCCATCTTCAAATCTGCAGAAATTTGTCAGATTTGAAGAATAATCTTCAAATCGGGCCTTCAAATCTGCAAATGCAGATTTGAAGGCCTCAAATCTGTTATATATATACATTATATATTTATATATTATGATGATGATGGTGGTGGTGGTGGTTGCGGTGGCGGCAGAGGTGGTGGGTGGTGGTGGTGATGATGATGATTGATGGAATTGGGCCTTCAAATTTGTTATGTGTGTATGTGTGTGTATATATATATATATATACATATTTATATATTGTGATGATGATGGTGATGGTGATGGTGGTGGTGGTGGTTGCGGCGGCGGCGGTTGTTGGTGGTGGTGAATGAAGATGGTGGTGATGATGATGATTGAGTGATGATTATATATATATATATATATATTTGTATAGGATGGCGGCGGCAGCGGCGGCGGCGGCGGCGGTTGCTGGTGGTGGTGGTGGATGAAGATGAAGATGATGATGATGATTTGAAGATTTGAAGGAAGATAGTGGTGGTGGTGGAAGATGAAGAAAGAAAAAAATAATAAACAAATAGAAAATAATTAAAATATTAAATTAATAAAATAAAATATAAAAATAAAAATTATATTGTGTAAATATCTAAAAAGGACAAGGGTATTATAGTCTTTCAATAAAATTTATAGGCAAAAATACCCTGAGGGAGGCAGTAAAACATATTTTAAAAATTATAAGGGGGTAAGTTGATATTTTTTTTATCACATGGGGGTGGAGTGATAATAAAGACGATCATGTGTAATTTACCCTATATATGTGATACCCGAGTTTTCTTTTTACTCGACTAGTTACTATCTAAAGCATTAGGACATGATCTAGGAGCTTACACATAGGTTCAAGAGGGATATTATATTATACATCTTATGTAGATTAAAGGAATAGAACCAAAATTTAACTAGACACTAGGAGAGAAGTTGAATTAGTAAATTGCCCAAATACACCAATAATTAGTAAATTCCACTTTCATTTCACTTTAAAAAAAAAAATAATAATAATAATAATAATAAATAAATAATAATAATAAAATATAATAAAATAAAATAAAAATTAATAAATAAAGGGGTAGGAAAGTGGGCTTGACCGGCCACCACCATCACACCATACATGTATATATATATATATATATATATATATATATATATATATTATGCCTTAGTTCATTATTTTAGTTTACAAGCAAATATCTCTTCACTCTTCTTCTCCATTTTCATCATCTTCAACCCTCTTCATCCTTCCATTCAAGTTATATATAGATAGATACAAATTAGTACATTAGCTTCAACCTCAACCATCTTCACACTTGTGGGTAGCATTAAAGGTAACTTGTAATTCCTTGATCTTACATTAGTAGGTAATGGTAGAGGCTAAATTTGCTTTGAAAATGTTATTGCATGTGTATTAGAAGAGTAGATCTATGAGTTTTAAGCTTAAATTTACAATTTATAGTAACTAACCTAAAGGCTTGAATGAAGAAATCACACATGCATGACAATTGTAAGTTGGGTCTTTAAATCTGCCACTGATTTCGAAGAATTATATCGAAATGAGGAAATGTTATTTGAGTTCAAAACTTTTAATGTGTATGTTACTGCATGTCGAAAATATGTCTGGAATTTTGTGAGATTTTTGGAGTTGTAATGTGAATTATGGAAATTGTTAAGTATAGACTGCCAGAAGCCTTACGGGATTTCAAAATGTTTGTTTGAGACATCATTCGGAGTTCTTACAAACTTCATTTTGATTTCAAAATTTTACTGGGGATAATCATATGTATTGGGGTTGTTGTGTATAAAATTGGGGCTTATTTGATTAAATTAGGATTTTATATGAATTTTAAAGTAATCCTGCCCCAGTAAAACAATTGAACCCAATTTTACTTCGGTTTTGGGTAAAATAGCCACATTTTAAGTGACCATTTACCTTTGAAAAATTTATCTAAGGTCTTTTAACAAATTTAGAACATTTATGAAAAAAACTTTACCCACAATTATTGAGTTTGTGATTTTTAACAATTCATACACTAAAACTGTACAAATCTGTTTTTATGCCTCTTATCGACCTTTTGGGGAAGATTGAAATTAAGCCTAGTTTTCATTAAGGTAACTTGTTGTGAATGTTGGTATAGTTATTAGGACCTCATAGACTACCCCGGGTAGACTTTAGACGAGTTAGAAAATGAGCTTCTGATATAATTTCGCTTAGCAGGTGTTGTCGGTGAGACGAACGAGGACAACGCCGTATAAGCTTGGACGTAGCGTGAGTGCCTCTCAAAATTATAGTTATATGTCTTTTAAAACTGGAAGGAGCACGTCGTATATATATATCTATATACTTTCATCATGCTTTCAATACTTCCCATGAAAATGAATTTCAACACTTTCAAATCAAATCATGGACTCAATTTGCATTAACCATTTCTTGGCACGTTTCAAAGACATATCTTGCGAGAATAATTTTCCAGGCAGGTTTTGTGAAAATGATTTCAAGAAAACATTCTTTTAATGAAATTCTAAATATATATATATATATATATATATATTCGCTCGATTCAATATTCCTTCATGAGCAAAAATGCTTCATTCAATCATTCGTGACATACATGATTGCATACTTGTTTCAAATGCATATTTTGCAAGCATGATTTCAAAATAAACATCGGTTTTTATGGATTCGTGGAAGTACTCCATCATTTGGTTCTTGTATCATGATCATTTGTCGTGATGGTGTTCTTGTGACATGTTTCATCTTGCGTGGTTGTGTTGGGCCCAAGGTCGGGCGATGGATAGGGCAGGGTTCGGCCGCTCAAGCATGGGCTTGCGGTCTTAAACAGTTCCCGCTATCCACGTCCAGATCCATGCACCTAGGACGGAGTGCTCTGAGGGTGCATGGGTCATTTATCGTGTGGCATATTCCGGATATGACCAAATCGGGCATCGCGAGCCTGCGTGGGGAGGTATAAGGTGATGGCTGTTAAGCCGCGTGTTCAGGGGTGATAAGGAAGAAGCAGAGGGACCCAAAGTGCTATGGGTAAATCATCGGACGCGATGGTATTGCTAACATGGCCCCCTACTGCTTAAGCGTGACGTGTACGTGTTACTTAAACATGTTTTGTACATGATACTTGCATTGAGTCTTGGACATGGTACTTACATTGACTGCACACTTTTAAAATGCATGTTTTCAAACTTAAATATCATGCCACCAATCATCCCAGCTTTATCATGAACGAAATTGTTTTAAGCATGTTTCCATGACATTTGACACCCCTCACTGTGCATATACTAAGACCTTGTCTCATACTAGCTATTGCTTACTTGTTACCATGATCATAAATTGCTTATCTTATTTAGGATTTCAATGATCCTTCGAAAATCAATAAAAACCATTTTAAGCAACTTACACACGAGCACTGGCACTCACTAAGCCTTTGCTTACGTATTTTCTTTTCCTTCCAGTCATGGGCAAGAGCGGGTGGAAATAGCTTGACATACCTTTCGGGGAACTTTTGTAATAGTTATTTTGACATCCATCGTTAGCAATTTTCTTGACATGTTAGACATGATCTATGATGTTTATATGTAGTATGGGTTTGTATTAGGCTAAACGATGATGATATTTTGTGTATTTGATTCCGCTGCTAACCTTTATCCTTGAGAACGTATCGTTAAGTTATTATCGTGCCACCTTAAGGTCGGGCGTTACAGAGTGGTATCAGAGCTTGGTTGTTAAAGATAACACTAAGCGTAAACCAGGATAGGATCCTCGGTTTGGGATGGAACCCATCCGCAACGTGCTCGGTGACCTTTGAGCCACAAGAAAGGAATAATCAATTTTTGAAAGTTCTGTGTGTGATTTGATTACTAGCATGACCCGTTGCTCATATTAAGTTTCCTTGTTCTTAAAACTTTTAGGTATAGCTCGTTTACCTTCATCCTCTAGTGGGTATCGCTATGTTGGTCGGCATAGGTCAGGTAGTGAGAGACGATCGGGGAGATATTTTACACAGATGATTTGTGCATTGAGGTCAGCCTCTCGACTTCGGGTCCAATTAATGAGTGCGAGGACTCAAGTGGCTAGCCTAAAGAGAGAGTTAACAAGGGCTCGAGATGAGGTAAAGACACATGAAGGACGGATAGACATATTGCAAGGGGAGACCATACCGACATATGAGGAGGAAGTTAGTGAATTACAGGATGTCAATGATTCATTGTTCCAACAAGTACAACAACAACAAGAGCATATTCAACTCCAAGGGGAAAACATAATTGAATTGCAAGGACATGTTGAGGAGCTACAATTTCAGCTACATGAAATTCAGCAATTAAGAGAGAATGAACACCAAACTTATATGGAAGAGAGAGAGGCGAATGCCCACCGACTTGCAAATATTAGAGAACGCCTCCTTGATGTTGCAGAACTTGTCCCAGGCATAGGTGTAGATCGAGGCAACCACGCAGGCGCACCGGCGCCAGTGGAGCAGGTGCAACAAGAGGAAGGTGAAGAAGACCCTGAGGAGGAATTTCAAGTTGGTGAGATGGAGTTAGTCGATGAGGACGGGCTGGTAGGTGGGAATGATGTAGTGGATGGTGCCGAGGAGGAGAGTGATGTATCTACCATAGATGATATGTAGGATCCCTAGGGATGGTTAGCGTGACCTTTTGATCATTAACATGGTAGTTAGGCTTATTAGGGCTAACTTTGTTCTTAGTGTGACCTTTTGAGGAAATGGATGTGTATGTGGTCGATGACTTTTGAAAACAATGTTATGCCTAACAACTTCTTTTGGAAATGATATCTAGTTAATTAAGAAGTATATAAAGTTATTTATTTGTTATATGTCGAACCCTATCGAATCTTAGCTTCCTAGTTTTCTTTATATATGCCCTCGAATAATTTTTTTTTGCTATATATGTACTAGTCTTAGAATGGCAGAGAGACGTGGCCGTGGACGACCTCGAAGAGTTATTCAGGATCATCATAGGGACGCGAACCGAGGGGAGCAACATGACTTCCGTCAAGAGGTACCATTGCCGCACGAAGTTCCTCGTGCAGGCCCACAAGCTGGGGAGGATAACATGACTGCACAAGCTTTGCAACAGATACTATTATTTATGCAACAACAGGCTGCACAAGCTCAACCTCAAGGCCCTCAAGCGCCAGTGCAAGAGACTCATGATAGGGCACTGGAACGCTTCTTAAGATTCAACCCCCCTGAGTTTATGGGCGAACCTGATGATATTAAAGCGGAAGACTGGCTCGAGAAGATGGAAAGCATATTTGCTGCACTAGACTACACTGAAGATCAACAAATTACGTTTGCGGTGTTTCGCTTGGTAGCTGCAGCCAGAAACTGGTGGAGGACTGTCCAAGAAAAATGGACCAGAAATGACACCCCAAGAACTTGGGTCAACTTCACACAGGAATTTAAGGACCAATACATACCACAAGTGGTTCGAGAGGCCAGAAGGGATGAGTTTTATCATCTGAAACAAGGAAGCCTGACTGTAGCCCAATATGAGTCTGAATTTCACCGGTTATCTAAGTATGCTCCAAATCTAGTGAGCACAGAAGAGGACAAATTGTACAAGTTTGTGAGGGGACTCAGAAATGATCTTCAAGATCGATTGTTGTCAATCGATCTAGACTCGTACATGGCAGCAGTAAAGGCAGCTGCTAGAATTGAAAAAGGGACTGAACGTCTTGGTCTCTACACTGGGCAGAGTAGTAAGTTTAGAGCGCCACCATCGAACGTAATGCATGGGCGAGAAAAGAAGTTTCAAAAAATTAATCACAGGAATGGTGGAGGAAATGGAAAAGCAAAGCCGGTAGAATCACACCGAAAACTCTGCACTTACTGTAACAAGGGACCCCATGATCCATCTCAATGCTGGCATAAATTGGGAAGGTGTCTCAGATGTGGGAGTGACCAACATAAGGCAAACCAATGTCCTTCTATAGCCCCACATGGGAATAATCGGGGCCCATTTCAAGGAGGAAATCAGACAGGAAACCAAGTTGGACCTGGGAGAAATGTAGGAAGACCTAAGGTTCACGCTCGAGCATTCGCTCTAGCAGGACAAGAGGTACCAGAAGATACAAATGTAGTGGAAGGTACGCTTCTTGTCTGTGGTTGTCAAGCTAAAGTCTTATTTGATCCTGGATCATCACATTCATTTGTTAACACTCATCACGCACCAAAATTGCATCAAAATTTTGAATTATTACCCTATTATGTAGAAGTCACAACACCCATGGGTAGTAGCGTTGTGACTGATTCGGTCGTCAAAGCTTGTGATGTCATCATTAGTGGGAGATCGTTTCTAGCAGATCTTATAATATTACCTATACAAGAGTATGATATTATTCTAGGAATGGATTGGTTGTCTTACCACCATGCACAGATGGATTGCCATACCAAGGTTGTTAGGCTTCGTGACTCTGGTAATCCAGATATAGAATTCACGGGAAGTGCAAGGACTACTATAGCACCAGTCATCTCAGCTTTCAGGGCACGAAAAGCCCTTTGGAAGGGAAGCCATGCTTACTTAGCGTTCATGATTAACAAGCCAAATGATAAAGGGAATGTTAAAGAAGTACCTGTAGTGTCTGAATTCCTTGATGTATTTCCGGAAGCATTAACTTCCTTACCACCAGATAGGGAAATCGAGTTCTCTATTGAACTTTTACCCGAAACGGCCCCAATAGCTAAGAACCCATACCGGATGGCACCGATTGAACTTAAGGAGTTGAAAGATCAACTCCAAAAGTTGTTGGAGATTGGATTCATTAGACCTAGTACTTCGCCATGGGGAGCACCTGTGTTATTTGTGAAGAAGAAGGACGGATCATTAAGGTTATGTATCGATTATCGTGGGTTGAATAATGTAACAATAAAGAACAAGTACCCTCTTCCACGAATCGACGAGTTATTTGATCAACTTCAAGGAGCTAGAATATATTCGAAGCTCGATTTGCAGCAAGGATATTACCAACTAAAAATTCGTCTGGAGGATGTACCTAAGACTGCTTTTCAAACAAGATATGGACACTACGAGTTTGTAGTAATGCCATTTGGATTGACTAACGCCCCAGCAGCTTTCATGGATCTTATGCATAGGATATTCCACCCTTTTCTGGATCAATTTGTGGTGATATTTATAGATGACATCCTTGTCTATTCTAAGAGCGAAGATGATCATAAACGACACCTAAAGATGGTGTTGCAAACCTTGAGAGATAACAAGCTCTACGCAAAATTCAGCAAGTGTGAATTTTGGTTAGCTAAGGTTGCCTTCTTAGGTCATGTGATTTCAGGTAATGGAATTTGTGTCGACCCCTCGAAAATTGAATCGATTGTTGAATGGAAAAGGCCTGAGAATGCCACGGAAATAAGGAGTTTCTTAGGCTTGGCAGGGTACTATCGTAGATTTGTCAAGGATTTTTCGAAAATAGCTGGACCATTGACTCGATTGACTCAGAAGAAAACTAAGTTTGAATGGAATGAGAAATGTGAGTCTAGCTTCCAAGAATTAAAAAGAAGGCTCACAACAGCACCAGTATTAGTTCTCCCTGATGGAATTGATAACTTTGTGGTTTATAGTGATGCCTCGAAGGACGGACTTGGATGTGTGCTGATGCAAAATGGTAATGTGATTGCTTACGCATCACGGAAACTCAAACCCTACGAGCAAAACTACCCAACCCATGACCTAGAGTTAGCTGCCATTATCTTTGCGTTAAAGAAATGGAGACACTACCTATACGGAGCATCCTTCATAATTTATACTGACCACAAAAGCCTTAAGTATCTCTTCTCTCAAAAGGAGTTGAATTTGAGGCAACGAAGGTGGATGGAACTCCTTGAGGACTATAATTGTTCAATTCAATACCACCCTGGCAAAGCTAATGTGGTAGCAGATGCGTTAAGTCGTAAAGCGACCGTTGCAAGATTAATGGTTAAGGAATGGAGGATGTTAGAGGATATGAGCTTTTGGAATCCAAGGGAAGCTGGGTTACATATTAGGTGTTCTAATATCAGAGTAGAACTCGATATTCTTGGAAGGATCAAAATTTCACAAGAGAAAGATCTTAAGTTCAAGAGTTTAAGAGAGAAGATCCTTCATGGAGATAGACCTGAATTTAATATCGGAAAGGACGGTCTGATACGGTTTAAGAACCGAGTATGCGTACCAGATGATGCTAATGTGAAGAAGTTGGTTTTGGACGAAGCGCATCGCTCCAAATATACCATACATCCTGGAGGAAATAAAATGTACAAGGATTTGAAACAGCATTATTGGTGGGTTAATATGAAGAACCAAGTCGCAGAATATGTCGCAAGATGCTTGACCTGCCAACAAGTGAAAGCAGAACACCAACGACCTTCTGGACTTTTACAACCCTTGGAAATACCTGAATGGAAGTGGGAGCACATAAAGATGGATTTTGTAACTGACTTGCCACGAACCCCGAGTAATCATGATTCTGTTTGGATAATTGTAGACAGACTTACAAAATCAGCTCATTTCTTACCAATGCGAAAGGTGGATCCTCTCAATAAGTTAGCCCGTTTATACATCAAAGAGATTGTGAGACTCCACGGTGTTCCAGTCAACATTGTCTCAGATAGAGACCCAAGATTCGTCTCGCGATTTTGGAAAAGCCTGCATGTAGAATTGGGAACTAAGCTTAGTTTTAGTACATCAGCTCACCCTCAGTCGGATGGACAATCTGAGCGCGTCATTCAAATACTAGAAGACATGTTGCGAGCGTGTGTTTTGGATTTTAAAGGAAATTGGGATCAATACCTAGCTTTAACAGAATTTGCTTATAACAATAGCTATCAGGCCACAATTGGAATGGCACCATATGAAGCCTTATATGGGAGAAAGTGCAGGTCCCCAATTCATTGGGAAGTTGGAGATACATGGATTCCTAAGAGGAAAAATCAGGGACAAATAACGTTTCCACAATTGGAATTGGTACAAGAAGCTATAGATAAAATCCAAATTGTCCAGGAACGAATGAAAACTGCACAGAGTCGTCAGAAGAGTTACGCCGATCAAAGAAGAAAAGACTTAGAATTTTTCGTCGGAGATGAGGTTTTCTTGCGGCTATCTCCTCGGAAAGGCATCATTCAACATAAGAAAGGTGGAAAGTTAAGTCCTAGATTTGTTGGACCTTTCAAGATCTTGGAAAGAGTTGGAAAAGTAGCATATCGACTGGCACTCTCGCCAGCACTCTCTGGTTTGCACGATGTCTTCCACGTAAGCAGGTTAAAGAAATACCGACCTGATCCTGAACATGTACTCAAGGTGGATGCAATACCAATTCAGAACAATTTGACTTATGAAGAAAAACCGATAAAGATTGTGGACAAGAAAGTGCGTGAGCTGCGGACTAAAAGCATCCCAATGGTAAAGGTGTTATGGGAAAATCACGACAATCTAGAAGAGGCAACTTGGGAAACCGACGATTACATGCGAAGACACTACCCGGAATTGTTCTCAGGTGAGAATTTGGGGACCAAATTCTTTTAAGGAGGGGAGAATGTGATACCCGAGTTTTCTTTTTAGTCGACTAGTTACTATCTAAAGCATTAGGACATGATCTAGGAGCTTACACATAGGTTCAAGAGGGATATTATATTATACATCTTATGTAGATTAAAGGAATAGAACCAAAATTTAACTAGACACTAGGAGAGAAGTTGAATTAGTAAATTGCCCAAATACACCAATAATTAGTAAATTCCACTTTCATTTCACTTTAAAAAAAAAAATAATAATAATAATAATAATAAATAAATAATAATAATAAAATATAATAAAATAAAAAAAAATTAATAAATAAAGGGGTAGGAAAGTGGGCTTGACCGGCCACCACCATCACACCATACATGTATATATATATATATATATATATATATATATTATGCCTTAGTTCATTATTTTAGTTTACAAGCAAATATCTCTTCACTCTTCTTCTCCATTTTCATCATCTTCAACCCTCTTCATCCTTCCATTCAAGTTATATATAGATAGATACAAATTAGTACATTAGCTTCAACCTCAACCATCTTCACACTTGTGGGTAGCATTAAAGGTAACTTGTAATTCCTTGATCTTACATTAGTAGGTAATGGTAGAGGCTAAATTTGCTTTGAAAATGTTATTGCATGTGTATTAGAAGAGTAGATCTATGAGTTTTAAGCTTAAATTTACAATTTATAGTAACTAACCTAAAGGCTTGAATGAAGAAATCACACATGCATGACAATTGTAAGTTGGGTCTTTAAATCTGCCACTGATTTCGAAGAATTATATCGAAATGAGGAAATGTTATTTGAGTTCAAAACTTTTAATGTGTATGTTACTGCATGTCGAAAATATGTCTGGAATTTTGTGAGATTTTTGGAGTTGTAATGTGAATTATGGAAATTGTTAAGTATAGACTGCCAGAAGCCTTACGGGATTTCAAAATGTTTGTTTGAGACATCATTTGGGGTTCTTACAAACTTCATTTTGATTTCGAAATTTTACTGGGGATAATCATATGTATTGGGGTTGTTGTGTATAAAATTGGGGCTTATTTGATTAAATTAGGATTTTATATGAATTTTAAAGTAATCCTGCCCCAGTAAAACAATTGAACCCAATTTTACTTCGGTTTTGGGTAAAATAGCCACATTTTAAGTGACCATTTACCTTTGAAAAATTTATCTAAGGTCTTTTAACAAATTTAGAACATTTATGAAAAAACTTTACCCACAATTATTGAGTTTGTGATTTTTAACAATTCATACACTAAAACTGCACAAATCTGTTTTTATGCCTCTTATCGACCTTTTGGGGAAGATTGAAATTAAGCCTAGTTTTCATTAAGGTAACTTGTTGTGAATGTTGGTATAGTTATTAGGACCTCATAGACTACCCCGGGTAGACTTTAGACGAGTTAGAAAATGAGCTTCTGATATAATTTCGCTTAGCAGGTGTTGTCGGTGAGACGAACGAGGACAACGCCGTATAAGCTTGGACGTAGCGTGAGTGCCTCTCAAAATTATAGTTATATGTCTTTTAAAACTGGAAGGAGCACGTCGTATATATATATCTATATACTTTCATCATGCTTTCAATACTTTCCATGAAAATGAATTTCAACACTTTCAAATCAAATCATGGACTCAATTTGCATTAACCATTTCTTGGCACGTTTCAAAGACATATCTTGCGAGAATAATTTTCCAGGCAGGTTTTGTGAAAATGATTTCAAGAAAACATTCTTTTAATGAAATTCTAAAAAATATATATATATATATATATATATATATATATATATATTCGCTCGATTCAATATTCCTTCATGAGCAAAAATGCTTCATTCAATCATTCGTGACATACATGATTGCATACTTGTTTCAAATGCATATTTTGCAAGCATGATTTCAAAATAAACATCGGTTTTTATGGATTCGTGGAAGTACTCCATCATTTGGTTCTTGTATCATGATCATTTGTCGTGATGGTGTTCTTGTGACATGTTTCATCTTGCGTGGTTGTGTTGGGCCCAAGGTCGGGCGATGGATAGGGCAGGGTTCGGCCGCTCAAGCATGGGCTTGCGGTCTTAAACAGTTCCCGCTATCCACGTCCAGATCCATGCACCTAGGACGGAGTGCTCTGAGGGTGCATGGGTCATTTATCGTGTGGCATATTCCGGATATGACCAAATCGGGCATCGCGAGCCTGCGTGGGGAGGTATAAGGTGATGGCTGTTAAGCCGCGTGTTCAGGGGTGATAAGGAAGAAGCAGAGGGACCCAAAGTGCTATGGGTAAATCATCGGACGCGATGGTATTGCTAACATGGCCCCCTACTGCTTAAGCGTGACGTGTACGTGTTACTTAAATATGTTTTGTACATGATACTTGCATTGAGTCTTGGACATGGTACTTACATTGACTGCACACTTTTAAAATGCATGTTTTCAAACTTAAATATCATGCCACCAATCATCCCAGCTTTATCATGAACGAAATTGTTTTAAGCATGTTTCCATGACATTTGACACCCCTCACTGTGCATATACTAAGACCTTGTCTCATACTAGCTATTGCTTACTTGTTACCATGATCATAAATTGCTTATCTTATTTAGGATTTCAATGATCCTTCGAAAATCAATAAAAACCATTTTAAGCAACTTACACACGAGCACTGGCACTCACTAAGCCTTTGCTTACGTATTTTCTTTTCCTTCCAGTCATGGGCAAGAGCGGGTGGAAATAGCTTGACATACCTTTCGGGGAACTTTTGTAATAGTTATTTTGACATCCATCGTTAGCAATTTTCTTGACATGTTAGACATGATCTATGATGTTTATATGTAGTATGGGTTTGTATTAGGCTAAACGATGATGATATTTTGTGTATTTGATTCCGCTGCTAGCCTTTATCCTTGAGAACGTATCGTTAAGTTATTATCGTGTCACCTTAAGGTCGGGCGTTACAATATATATACATCATTATTTATTTTACGCGTATGGGTCATTCTTAGAAGTGTAGGAACTCGAAACTTTAAGTAATGAGGCTATGTATTCATTAAATTTTATGTACAGTTTATTATAAATGAGTGACCTTAATTGAAAGGTGACGGACAAAATAACTTGTTTGTAAATTAAGTTGGTGTGAATTCAAGTATAATAAGATAGAGAAATATGAGTGCGTACACAATAAAATTTTATGTCTATAAACAAAAAAGGAAAAAATGGTAACAAATAAATTTATATTGATTTAAATAAAGAATTGGTGTACAATTTCTAATCTAACCCTCTGATTCTTCTTTCAAGAACGTGGATATGAATATTGGAGTAGAAATCACTTCTTTGATTTTCCCCAATGTGAATTTGAATGTTTATAACGTTAATGCGAGGGCCCGACAGCTTATTCTAGAATTTGATGTATGGAAGTTGAAAGCTTGAAGCTCTACTATTCACTTTGATCTTCCTTCAACTTGATTTTGACTTGTATAACGTTAAATTTGAGGATTAGCATTTTAATCTCGAATTAAACGATATAATTTGATGAATTTCGCCAAGAACGCCTTGATATTCGCCTTGAACACCTTTGAACTTTCTTGGATTTGAAGAAGTTTTGTACAGAGAATTTGAAGAGTTTCCTTTGTCTTCACTTGCTTCAATTGAATTTTGTGTGTCTTGATTATGAGCTCCCAAGAACCCTATTTATAGGTGTTGCATGGAGAAACCACAAATTCTTTAAACACCATTGATAATTATCGCTTTAATATTTGTATTTATTAAGAGATAAATATCAATAACTTTGGAGCCATTTAATTGGCTAATACTTAATGACGATAAATTTCATAGATATTATCTATTTAATATCTATATTAATTTAAAGAGATAAATACCAGTTACTTTGGAACCATTTGATTGGCTAATATATCAATTTGGCACAGTATAATTGGTCGTTGGCTTCTTTACTACAAGACATAATTTGATTGGTTGGAACATCTCAATTTGACGTGTGGCGTGATTTGATTTGCCAATAAAATAAATATTAAAATATTAATTAAATCAATTATTTAATTTTGGAATCAAATTTGATAAATCCCAAACTATAAATGAAAGACTTAAATTGAGAATTAATATAATATATTACACTTGTCATCATTTGATTGGGTGTAAAATTCCTTTATCTACAAATGCCCCCTCAAGACTCGTTCACAACACTTCAATTTGAAAGCGAACTTCGAAGTGAATGAGTCGCGATTATCACTTTAATATGATAAGTACTAATCAAACATAACCCAAATCTGAGTGGGCCGTGACATACGAATTGTTTAAGAAGGACCCAAATTGAATTCTTTGTGAACTTAGGCAATTAGTCCAATCATCAATTTGAACATCTAATTAATTTTTCAACTCGCAAATTAAATTCTTCATTTCGAAAGTCGAAACCTATTACGAGAAGGACTCTAAATATTTGGGTTTATCGCATCCAACTTCTCCAATTAGTTATATCTCTAAATATTCAATTTAGATATGGATAATAAGAGATTGAATTAGAGAAGAAGACGTATTCTTTTGAGCGGACACATATATAAATGCTCCAACATTACCCTTTTTTTTTTCATATTCAGGATAGAAGTATTGGTTGATATCTTGTGGTATCGTCTTCTCTTCATAGATGTCTATGAGGCTGAAAACTTACTTGAATTCCACCACCTTGTAGAAGCATCTATATAAAGGCTTCATTGGAGTCTCTCTTTTCTTCATCCGAACAGCAACAGAGAGTTCAAAGAAGTAACTTCAATTCTCCTCCATATCCGAAACAGCTTTCGGCTTGAGAAGATTTTGGGCTGATCAGTTCTCAAATTTTTGGCTGGGCAATAACATTCTGAAAGATTACGCACTCTATTTAGGTAACATCTTGACCCGTTGTTCGATTTTGTTATGGTATGTCTTAAAGTTCTAGACCCAAATTATGCAGCAAACCCATTATCAAAAGGATCAGTTCTAAAGAGGTTTTAGTTCAAAAGGGCAGCAAGCCCATTATTTTAGGGAAAAATCAGAGTCTAGGTTTTAGTTAAGTGCTTTTGACATTAATTGTAATTTTGTACCTCTTTTATCAATAGTAAAATACTCTCTCCTCTCCCGTGGATATTGGCAATTGCCGAACCACGTAAATTCTTGTGTCTTTAATCTTTATGCTCTTATTTCGTGAATTGTCATAACAATCTGGTATCAGAGCATGATTAAATAATTGATTTTTCGATTATTTTTCCTGGGATGGCTTCAGTCAAACACGAAATCGAGAAGCTTGATCGCAAAACCGTTTTCCGTTATGGAAGGCGAGGATGATGGTGATTCTGATACAGATGGATTTAGAGGAAGCTCTATTGGGAAAAGATAAGATGTCTGCAGATCTGAAAGAAGAACAGAAAAAGAAGAGGAATAGGAAAGTTGTCTCGCAGATTCAGTTGCATTTGTCAAACGAAATTCTACAGGATGTACTGAACGAAGATGACGCTGCCTGTCTATGGAGTCGATTGGAGGAGATCTGTCTAAAGAAGAATCTCACAAATAAACTGTGTTTGAAGTAGCAGTTATTCGCCTGCAAGTTAAACAAGGGGACATCGATACAGGCTCATATCGATATGTTCAAGATGATCGTCACAGATCTGGAAAACCTTGAGATGAAGTATGATGATGAGGATCTGGCTTTGTTGTTGCTGTGTTCGTTACCCTCAATTTATTCCAATTTTCGGGATACAATTCTATATGGTAGAGATACCATTAAGTTGAAGGATGTTCAAGAAGCCTTGTTGAGCAAGTACTCCATTGATGGCGAAATCACATCAACTGTATCCGAAAATCAGGGTGAGGGGCTCTTTGTTAAGGGTAGGCCGAAGGATAAGGCTACCCAAGACAACAAGCAGAGGTTTCATTCAAAATCGAAAGGAAGCTTTTACTGTCGTTACTGTAAGAAGACCAATCATGTGAAAGCTGATTGCTAGAAGCTTAAAAAGAAATTGGAAAACCAGCAGAAAAATAAGCCCGGAGAAGCTAATGCTAATACTGTAGAGGAAGACAGTGATGGAGGTGTTCTTTTGGTCTGTTCTGATGGTCCAAAATCAGATAGAGATTGGATTATGGATTCTGCTTGTTCTTTTCATATGTGCCCAAATAGAGATTGATTCTCTACATGCGAACCTGCTAATGGAGTTGTCCTCATGGGTAATGAAGGAGCTTGCAAAGTTGCTAGAAAAGGAGCAGTTAGGATTAAAATGCATGATGGTGTAATTAGAACTTTATCAGATGTGAGACACGTTCTTGATTTAACGAAGAATCTTATATCCATGGGCACTCTCGATGCTCTTGGATATAAGTATACTGGCTTAGAGGGTGTTTTAAAGGTTTCGAGAGGAGCTCTTGTCGTCATGAAAGGACAGAGACTTGGTGGCAGTTTATATGTTCTGCAGGGAACTACTGTTTTAGGTGGAGCTGCAGTTTCTACAACCTCTATGTCTGATTCTGAGGTGACGAAATTGTGGCATATGCGTTTAGGTCATATGAGTAAGCGTGGACTCACGATTTTGAGCAAGCGAGGCTTGCTTTGTGGCAGAGAACTAGCAACATGGATTTTTGTGAGCACTGTATTTTTGGGAAGCAAAAGAGAACTAGTTTCGGTAAAGGTGTTCACAGAACCAAAGGAACATTGGATTACATCCATTCTGATCTTTGGGGTCCGTCACGAGTTGCATCTAAGGCTGGTGCTCGGTACATGCTGATCTTCGTTGATGATTATTCGAGGAAAGTTTGTACATTCTTTCTGAAGCAGAAAAGTGATGTCTTTGACACATTCAAGCAGTGGAATACTATGATTGAGAAGCAGACTGGAAAACAGATTAAGTGACTTCGCACTGACAATGGATCGGAATTTTGTAATACTGAATTTGAGAACTTCTGCAAGAAAGAAGGAATTGTGAGGCGTCATACATTTGTTGCAACACCTCAGCAGAATGGTGTAGCAGAACGTATGAACCGGACATTGATAGAGAAAGCATGTTGTATGATCTCTAATTCAGGATTATCTAGAGATTTTTGGGCAGAAGCAGTTTCCACAGCATGTTTCCTGGTGAATCGTTCTCCATCCACATCCATTGAGCTTAAAACTCCTGAAGAGGTATGGTCTGGAAATTCACCTGATTATTCTAATATTAAATATTTGGTTGTCCTGCATATGTACATGTTAATGAGGGAAAACTAGAACCTAGGTCAAAAAAGTGCATATTTCTTGGTTACACTTCGGGTGTTAAGGGATTTAGGGTCTGGTGTCCTAAAACATGTAGAATAATTGCGAGCAGAAATGTTATTTTTGATGAGTCTGCCTTGATGAGTCTGGGAAAGGACAATGTAGTTGATGATGATGCAGGTTCTGAAGAATCACCTGAGAAGATGGAGCTGGAGGTTCCAATTACACCTCCCTTGCAGCAGATTTCCACTCAAGAAACTCATTCTATTGCGAAAGATAGATCGAGGAGGCAAATTAGGCTACCACAAAGATATGCTGATGCAGATTGTGTAGCATATGCATTGACTATTGCTGAGGAAATGGAATCTGATGAACCTGTCTCATATTCTGATGCTATTTCTTATGGTGAGTCATCCGAGTGGATTGGAGCTATGACAAAGGAGATAGAATCTCTTCACAAAAATTGGACTTGGGAGTTAGTGAGGCCTCCTACGGATCAGAAAATTATAGGCTGCAAGTGGGTGTTTAAAAAGAAGTAAGGAACTCCAGGTGTAGAGGATTTAAGATACAAAGCAAGACTTGTAGCTAAGGGGTACACACAGAGGTATGGAGTTGATTTTAATCAAGTATTTTCCCCTGTTGTTAAACATAGTTCCATACGTCTGTTACTGGTTGTTGTTGCTCGATTTAACTTGGAACTCGAGCAGTTAGATGTAAAAGCAACTTTCTTGCATGGTGAACTTGAGGAGACCATTTTCATGGCTAAAACAGAGGGATTTGTAGTTGAAGGGAAAGAAGATCATGTATGTCTGTTGAAAAAGTTTCTCTACGGGTTGAAGCAATCTCCAAGACAGTGGTACAAGCGGTTTGATACTTTTATGGTTGATATTGGTTATAGCAGGACTGATTTTGATGCTTGTGTCTACTTTAGAAGATTACCAGATAATTCTTTTATTTATTTACTCCTTTATGTGGATGATATGCTCATTGCTGCAAAGAGCATGATTGAGATTAATAAGTTAAAGACTCGATTGAGTGGGGAGTTTGAGATGAAGAATCTGGGAGTTGCTAGGAAGATTTTAGGTATGGAGATTCGACGTGATTGAAAGGTTGGAAAGTTATTTTTATCTCAGAAATCATATCTTGAGAAAGTTGTTGAAAATTTTGGGATGCAATATGCAAAGCCGGTTAGTGTTCCACTTGCACCACATTTTAAATTATCAGCCTTATTATCACCTCAGTCTAACGAGGAAGTGCAGCGGATGTCTAGGGTTCCTTATTCTAGTGCAGTTGGGAGCATGATGTATGCAATGGTGTGCACTAGACCAGACATTGCACAAGTTGTTAGTGTGGTGAGTCGTTACATGGGAAATCAGGGAGTAGAACATTGGCAAGCAGCTAAATGGATTTTGAAGTACTTGAAAGGTACAACAAATTTAGGACTTGTGTTCGATTGTTCTGAGGGTTCTTCTCAAGGTGGAGTTGTTGGCTATGTAGATTCTGATTATGCCGGAGATTTGGATAAAAGGTGTTCTATCAGTGGATATATATTTACTCTTTTTGGAGGTGTTATCGGTTGGAAGACAGTTCTTCAACCTACTGTTGCTTTATCTACCATAAAGGCAGAGTATATGGCAGTCACAGAGGCAGTCAAAGAAGCTTTATGGTTGAAAGGTTTAGCTATGAGTTTGGGTCTCGAGGAGGAGGTTCCTACTGTATTTTGTGATAGTCAAAGTGCCATTCACTTGACATAGAATCAGATGTTCCACGAGAGGACCAAACATATTGATATAAGGTATCACTTCGTTCGAGAGTATATATCAAATGGAGAGATTGTGGTTACTAAAGTTGGTACTAAAGACAATCCTACTGATATGATGACCAAGCCAATGCCAGTGCACAAGTTCGAGCATTGCTTGGACTTGGTCAAAATTGGTGTTTTTGATTGATTGCCCTTGAGGGGCTTTGGAGAGGTTTGAGTTTAAGATTTGCTATTTGAGGTCGTTTTATTACTTGGACTTTAATCCAAGGTGGAGAATTGTTGTGATATGTCTTAAAGTTCTAGACCCAAATTATATAGCAAGCCCATTATCAAAAGGGCTAGTTGGTACGGTATACGTGCATTTTAGGGAAAAATCAGGGACTAGGTTTTAGTTCAGTGTTTTTGACATTCATTGTAATTTTGCACCTTTTTCATCAATAGTACAATACTCTCTCCTCTCCCGTGGATGTAGGCAATTGTCAAACCACGTAAATTCTTGTGTCTTTTATGCTCTTATTTCGTGAATTGTCATAACAAATTTCAACTTTGAGCTATTCCTTCCTTTCTTATAATATTTTTTTATTCTCTTCCGTTAGTAAATTATAGTGACTATTCTTCCTGGTCGTCTACTCAACACCCAAGTCACGTCACCATGATGATCTCAATTCTTTGATGCTCCATCAGCACAGCATAACTCAATTCCGGGCTTCATTCTCAATTCTGATGATGCTCAGTTTTGATGCGATATTTGTTTTCGCCGACCGCTAGTGAAGAAACTTCCGTCTTCATGATCTTATTTTGTCGTTGCAAATCACTTGGAGAACTTCTCCACAAGATGGCGCTAGTTCCACCACTAGTGTGTCGTTGCTGCCAGTTGTTATTCCACCATCCCTCCTCCATCAATACCGCTTTCGTTTATCCCTGTTTACCACTGGTAAGGTCAAGGAGTGGTTTGTTTTGCTCATGGGGCTGCTCCTCGTTTGCTAGGAAAAATATTTCTGATTTTTCTCTTTTTTTCTTTCTTTCTTTCTTATTTATTTTTGGAGCACATGGGTTATTTGATTGTGACACTTAAAACTTAGCAAGTTTTGTTTTCTTTAGTGTCTTGCAGATTCTAGTAGCTCAACTTTTGGAGAGGCGTATTTAACCATAATTAACAATGAAAAGCAATCCATGGAGAAAGGTATAACACTGATGGTTGTTCCCCCTTGTCGCATGGTTGAAGAGAAACGGATACTTGAGCATCTCTCCAATCGTATGAAAGTGTTGTACAAAATCCTCTACCCATCTATATGTGTCCAGCATCCAGCATCTTCCGAGTCTCTCAGCCACTTCTTTTTCTTTCTTGGCCTCGAGTAACTTCTTAAATCTTTCCTTTTCAATATCAAAGTTATCGGCCTAAACTCTGGCAAGATACCCTTGGGCTTCATCTTCAACCTAGTTGTTAATAAGATTGGGGTGTTTCGAAACATCTCACCCTTTCCTCTCCATAATCGCAGGGGTTTTGGAGAAGACTTATTAGTGGCAGAGTGGACTACTTTTGGCAGGGCAGAATAACCCATTGGATTTTAATGTTCTTCATTGGGGTTCTTCTTCTAATCGGCCAAATGAGGATTCCTTATTTGGACATGAGTGCGGCAGAACAAAAAATTGCGTTCAAAACTACGACCGACTTCTTGAAAGCGGTTGCTCTCAAACTCTGCCAAATCGCTAAGAGGGATTTCCAAATACTCAAGGCGAGCAAGGATCTCCTTCTTGGACTTGAGACCTAGCATTTCTAGTTTCTCGAAAACTTCTGACTTTTGAGCATCAGAAAGAGCAGGATTATGGAGTGACGTCTGAAAAGTTAACTCCATCTCAATCATCCACTAAAGGGTGGTTTCTCTCCAGGCATAATAGAACTCTAAGCTTTCATCATAGCCTCTGGGAAAGAAATTCACCACAAGAGGAGGAGGAGGATCAGTTGGAGTGCGGAATATCGGGGCCACTTCTGTCGACCGCTCAACATCTACAGTCGCTTCCCTAGCTGGAGAGATCTTAGCGTCCGGAAGGACAATATCGACTTCTTTAGCGATTTCCACCACGGTTGATAAATCAACATCCAACTCTAGTTCAACCTCGGGAGGGAAAAGTGCATTAGCTTCTGGCATACTTTGATCTGATACATGCAAGCGTTTGAGAACAAAGAAAAATTTCCACTAAGCAAAGATTTGAGATTTAAAAGACAGAAATGCTTACTCTGAGGACTTTCTTCGATTTTTTCAGTCACTTAGGCTTTGGAAACAGTTGGTTCCATTACCTCAGGCTCCAAAAGCTCTTCATTATCATCCAGAGTGATGAGAGTAGTGAGGGGATCATCATGAATAGGAATGTTGCAAGCCTCTAGAGTCTTTAGAACATACTGAATATCGGCTTCTCTACGAGCCTGATCGCTAGTAAAATCCTGTGAAGGAGGATTAGTTTGAGGCACTGGAATAGGTTTAGAAGGAGGAGGAGGGGCACTCGTTGGTTCTTCAAGCGCTGGCTCTACTGGAGCGCTTGTTGATCCCTTTGGAGTAGACCAACACTTTGCTAGTTTGGAGGGCTCAACGACTTTCAAGACGATCTTCCTCTTTGGTCGCTTGACCACCCCTTCTTCTTGTTCTTCTGGCTCATCTGATGAGGAAGTCGCGCTTACTCCTCATAATCACCACGAACTCTTTCTCCGGCAAAGAGTCGCTCATGTTCTTCCTTAGGGACCGCTGCACCACCAACTCGCTTGGGGTTGAGCAGTTCACCAATCATTTTCTTCCCTTAAAATTTGAGCGCTGGAACTTTTGATCCTTTAGACGTGACATAACCACTAGCGCTAAGAATAAAAGTAAGTAGAATCCCATATGGCTTGGGATTTACTGATTTTTACATCGCTGCCTTGAAACGATTAAAAACATACAAAGCCCAATGACCTTTAGCTTGGTCAAAATGGCTATCATTATCCTATGCTGAATATGCAAAATTTTATCAAACGACCCCTTTTCTGCATTCCACCATTTTTGCACAGATATCGGCGAGATGACATATTCGCCCTTCATGTCATTCTTCTTGAAGTTGGATTCAAATACAGCATCAAGGTTGTTCTTTTTGACTATTTGCTAGACTTTGGTGGCATCTCCCATCTTCACTTCTTCAACTTCTCCACCATGAGTGGACAATTGTAACAAGGTAGCTAGAAGTTGGGGAGTAAGAACAAATGGTTCTTTAGAAAAAGGAAACACGCAGGAAATGGAATTGCCATCCTCAGAAATGACGGTATTTTGGAAGAAGAATAAGGCTTCTTCTGCGTGAATCAGAGAGTGGGTTGTAAGCATGGTTCTAAATCCAGAACTCTCAATGAGAGGAAAAATATCTCTCAAAGGAAAGTGTCGATTTTCAAGAAATCGGTGTGGTGGATTAATTCTCAAAACTGAGAGGTGGTAGCATGTGATGTTCAACTCCATGCAAATCTAATCCTCAATTTCATAATTTGTTTTTTTATAGAATCTACAAATTGGTCCTTGATCAGTCAATAAAATTCAATCCAAAAACTTTAACAAAATTACAATTCAGTCCATTAAACTTGATATATATCTTTCATTTCAATTCTAAAAAGGTATTTCTGTGTAAATTCAATGTGGTGCTTTGCTTTTGAATAATGCCATTTTGATCCTTAAAGCTTTACTTACATGATTTAAGCAACCCAAATTTTAAGAAAGCTTCTACCGAAATTTTTTAACAATAAAGGGTACTCAAAGGATCAACTACAATATATGTATCAAAAATTCACTAAGAAGACAACAAAGTGAAAGGAAAATTTTAAGTAACACGAAGACAATGTCAATTACTTAGTTCTTTCGAATTAAAACTATTCAAAATATACATGCTAAAACTTACAACTAAAAATTGTGGGGCATTACATTTTTTTTAGTGTGATTTGCAATTACAATATCACTTGTGCAATATTTATAGTCAAATGCTTTGAATCGCACCATTAACGTAACTCCATAAAAACAAAATTATATTTTGATTATTAGGAATTCCTCTCCATGTTACAGTCAATTGGCATCCCTAAATTTTGAGCAACATCATCAGAATTAACCTGGCTTAATGTTTCATCATAACCATTTTGGACAGTCTCTCCAATACCATGTTCATTGATGACTTCTCCAGGAGCGAAGGCACTTAAATTATTCTGCATGATTTCTTCAACTCCATATTGCACTGAATCTCCATCAACACTAGCAGTACAACCCACTGAGTTATTCTTTGAAGTTTTGAAATAAAAGTATTTGTGAATGAAATAAGCAGTCTTATGAGTGACCTTCCGTCCAATTGTTGTTTCGGAGCAAAAAAGAGCAATTATAGTTATTGATCCTATAATAAAGAAGAGTCTTGCAAATTCATACAAAGTAAGACTCGACGTTTGTTGTGAGATCCTCGATGAAAGTGGGTCTAGGGTAGAGTATCCAGGTCCAAAATTTTTCTGTTCAATAGTAGTCATGTTTGGACCTTGAGTAACATCCAAGATCGCCTTTGAGAAATGTGAAACTAAGGGAGAGCCAACAGGAAATGCCTGCACAAAATAATATTATAGCTACAATAAGTTTTTCAGAACTTCGATTCATTACAATTATTACTGTATATAAGGAGATGATTGTCGTGGAAGTAAATTTAGTAAGAATGAAATTTAGTAAGAATGATTAATAAGATATTCTAGTTCTTAAATGAGATTTGATAAACCAGTACGTTGAGAAAAATTGTCTAGTTTTAGTATTATAAACATAACGGTTATGGGCATGCATTCTTCCTAAACATCTAAATATAAAAGAATGAACTCAATTCGAATAATTATTATAGTACTCATTAGATAGGGATAACAACTGGAATTAATATATGTACCAATAGTGTTTTTTATCATCCATCATTTAGATTTTGTTATTATCTTAGAGTTGTTATGTCTCTCATGTCGAAGACTAGTAGCATAATGTTGCTCAAATATGACAAACATAAGTAAATGTAGAACTAAGGTCAAAACACCCTATCATTCTAGTGTTGAATTAGAGCTTCATCGTGATTTTCTCATTTTAAAGGTCTAGTTTGTATAGATTGTAGAAAGCCGGATCACTCATTGCATAAGTTAGACAGTGAAAAACTTACAAAGCCAAAACCACCGGTCTTGTATGTTGGTCCAACCATTTTGTACTGAGAATCATATTTGTTCAACAAAAGCTTCATGTAAGGAATCTCGTCAAATATGGCATCTATGCCTCCATTCTTGCTTCCTAAGGACATAGCATTGTGGTATTCGTCCACTGATGCATAGCTTCTGAGCCTTGATTCACTAATATGCAGTTGTTCTATTAAAAATTCTTTCATGAAAGAAGCATCTTGGCACCCCACAAAGTAGTTATCTGAAAATGCGAACTGTAATTGATCAACTGTTAGAATTGCAGATAAGTTCGCCGTGTAGCTCTGCATTAGTATGAATGCCATGAACAACCAAAACACTAACACTAAAATAGACCAGTTATTCGAAACCATATCTCCTGCCAAAAGTACAAAATGAAAAACGGTGTTAAAACATATGGAATTGCTTGATAAATTTTAAGGTCAAATATATTCATAGGATAAAAAAGCTACCAAAGTGAATGCAAATTAAGAATATTACTTTCAGGGAAGGCAAGAACTGTTACTGGAGACCAATATGCCGTTCTAGGTCGCCCATTCTGTGCCCTCATCGGATCTATCCCATTACTAGTCACTCGATGTTCCAATACACGGAGAACTATTCCCATCAAAATGCAGGACATAATTATTGCCAACCAGAGATCCCACCTTAAGGGCTTAACAAATATCCACATATCGAATGGCTTCTTATTTTTAACAATTAGAACGACTCCCGATTCATAATAGGGCAACGAAAAATCAACATGTGTTGCTCTTGGAGCCCAAATCGTTATATCTCCCACTACTACATCAAACATCTAGTTTGAGAGGGAAAAAGATAAGTTCAATGACAAAGATAGATTTAACTTTAAATAGTATCATGTCTAATAAAGCGGGATTGACATAATTTAATTATGAAAAAAAATAGATTTATATATTTAAAGATAGATTTATATTTAAATATTATCACATCTTCTATGTATTAATTTAAAAATTAAACCAAATTGACATAAGTTGAAGATCACATTACCTGATTAGGTATCTTACGTAGCATGTCATCATAACTCCAATTGGAATTATTGGTATCATTATCATCAATAAATTCATAATTGACTGGAAAAGGTAGCACCTCTAATACTGCCAAGAAGATATCTATTGAAAATCCAGTTCTATGATTTGTTCTAGGCTCAGTAGTCATACCGATAAATTCAGTGAAACCGTTTTTCAAAGGAATTCCAACTCTAAGTTTCCCACTTGCAGGGATAGCCCAACCCTTTGGTCGTGTAATAGAATCTCCAGGCCAAATGATACTTCTGAGTTCTTTAGTTGATGTTGAGTATTTTGTTTCACTAATTGAACTCCATTCTCTTATTATTCCTCTGTCCGGTGTCCAAAATCCTACGATTTTCTCTCCGGTTCCAATAACATTCAGTATCTCAAATGTCGATGGCTTCAGTTTTCCACCAACCAATTGGAAGTCTCCACTCAAGCCTTTAAAATGTGTTCTTGATAATTCCTTGAGAAGTCTAGGTCCAAATGTAGAAATTTTTAAAATTGTCTTATCTGATCCATTTGTAGTTCTGCTCACATTGACTAGTGTAGAATTTCCCGATACAATACTCTCCACCGCGATGGCTAATGCAGTTACCGTATCATATGCCCACAAACCATAAACATTTAATTCCATAACTGAATTTGAAGTGTTCTTCATAGTCATATTTCTTTTCCACCTTTCTTGGAAACTTTCAAGGTCTTTTGAGCGAGATACGTAAGGCCTTATGCCCAAAACACCTTCCATTGAGACACGGGTGTCAAAATCCATGGAACTAATGAAGCTGGATAAACTGTCCGTAATGATCCATGCATACCCTTCACTCATTAGTCCCTCGCCTTTAGCAAGAGTGAACAACCGATAACCAAGTGAAGGGTTCATGTGCACCACGAATACCCTCGTTTGCTTCATTGTTAATTTCTTCAATTCCTTCAAGAGATGACTATCCTCAGCTGATTCGAAGATAGAAATCATATATGCCAGTCCAATTTCAACTTCTTGGAGTGCCTTATTCACACGAGAAACGAATTGATTTCCATAATCGGTATCTTCATACAAAACAGCAACCTCAGGCCATTCAAATCCCTTGAAAATCGTCGCGAGAGCCTTTGCTTGAATTGCATCATCTGGTGTTGTCCTAACAAAATAACTGTTTTCTTTGAAAGGGAGAGCTGAGGTTCTTGCAGTGAAGGAAATAATTGGCACATGAACTTTTTGACCAAGTTCTGTAAAGAATGTTTCTTCTGATGATACTTGTGGACCTATAATCCCATGCACGTCTTCATCTTTCAATAATTCTACAACTGCATTACAATTCAAACATAAACTCACTATCCTGACAAGTTTTTTACATATTGGCAATGAAAATATATGTAATAATTTGAAACTGTGGTCTCTAGTAGTCTAAATCCACGGCTAATTTGGCCATGGTAAATATTTCATATTTTCAAGCTAACATCAACCGTAGTTGAAAAAGAATAATAACTATTTTAAGATTTAACAAGCCATGGTGGAAGAAATTCTAACTAGCATTTTTTTACAATGACTGAAAAGACATGGTCTTTGTAATGAACTAAACATTGACAATGACTATAAGTCATGTGCAATGTTTTGGCCATACTTGCAGAAACCACGGTTAAAGCCGATGCGAAGCTGTGGTCAATTAGTTTTGGCCATGGCAAAAGGCCTTCTCACCATAACTGACATGGGCAAAACTCAAATTTTTTTAGAGTAATGTTATATACCATTTTTTATATGCCACACCAATTTTTCACCTCCCCTAATTTTGGTAAGAAATCACTTGCAATTAATTGATTTTAATGCATTTAATATATCCATACGTTTTAAATTAAGGGGCGGTAAAAAATCGGTGGTATAAAAACGGTGGTATGTAGCATTTTTTATTTTTTTTTATAGTGTCATGGTCATGCGAAAGATTAGGTAATCCTTCTATAGTACTTGAAAACAACTTGTGCTTTAGCGAAGGTATATCTTCATGATTTTAGTATCAACATTTTATTTTAAATTCAATAAATGTCACTAATAGTCCATGAAGTTTCACTTTTGTATCACTTTGGTTCATAGAGCATCAATTTGATATTTAATATATATATATATATATATATATATATTATCTCCTTTTTCCTATAACTTTTATTCCATTATAATTATTGAAGATACAATATGTTGCATTAATACTATTCAGTAAGAATCTTCTTATGCTTAGGAAAAATGAAAAAAAGCGTGCTAGTATTATGGAGGTAGTAATTAAAAGGTCAATTAAATCATTTTAGTAAATTCTATGATTTCTCGTGTTATTCAAAATTAGTATATATCTACTAATACATAAAGGTAATGGTCAGTGTATTTTATCTTAAGTTAGTTTTTGCAATAATTTATAAATTCATTCATATTTGGATGAATTTATCTTTCATTTTAAGTTGTTGCCGCCTCTGTGTCTTTTGTGTATGTATAATCAATAGATTAACATACTGGTCATTGGTGACTCAATTATGTAATGGAATAATGTCTATGCATAAGGTTCTATATTCTGATATGAATGGGTTGAAATATCTTTTAAAGTATCAAAATGATTTTTTCTTTACTCATCTTACCACTGCAGTAATTTGCATGCATGGTACAAATATTGTGAATAATTTACAAAGTAGAATCTTGTATTCCACTAATTAATTACCTCATCCACTTCACCTTCACATTAGAGTGAAAAGAATGATAGACTTTTTTTCTAACCCATATAGATTTAGTAAAATCAAAGTTTATGAATTAAAAAGTAAATTATAACTTTTCATATACTTAATGTATACTTTTAGGGCAAAATGCATATTTCGTCATGTGTACCACATTTTGATTTCGGTCCCCTAACTAGTTATTGTACTTTCGAAAAATGTAGGTGAGATTAAAAAGTTGCCAATTTTGGTCCGATTTTTCCCGGAGCAACCCAATTTGTCAGTATTTTGCATTGTTCACGTGATCTAGCAAGTTGAGAATCTTTTTGTTTTGGCGGGAAAATTGATTATCTAAATTGGGAATTGCGGTTGTGAAGGAAATTTAATGATGTGAATTTTATTTTTGGAGACTATTTGGCCAACAAAGGAAAATTTTGTGATTGAACCTGAGTGTAATAAATGGAAACCCAACTCCCCACCACTAAGTCATATACACAGTTTGATATTATTCTTTGAATTTAAATTTTAATAATGTATGTTACCCCAGAATATGGATTGGTTAGGTGTATCTAATTACCAATATTATTCTTCAGCATTCATATAATTTTAATATTTACTTAAAATATATTAAATTATAAATAATACTTTTGGTTAGGTGCGTTTGTATAGTAAATAAGAAGAACAAAATATATATAACTATTTAAATGACTCATATATATATATGTATGTATAAATTACATAAAAAATACGTTGGAGTATATTTTCATATATAAAAAACATATAACTGTATATATTAGTTGTAATTTACAAATATTATAGCGCAAATTATGTATCTAACGTGATCAAATTTGGTCTTGATTATGGGATAGTCACATGAGATAACAAATGACTCCAAATATACTAATTATTCAAAACGGCATGGAGATTTTTTAGTCTAGAATATGAACTCAATAATTACGACCATCAACATCTAGAAAAGAAATCTATAAAAATAACTTATATATTGAAGAAAAAAAAACACACAAACACACAACATTGTACCTGCTCAATCATAGCTACCAATAATCACATGGTTAGCAACATATTTTTCAGAGTTTGAATGAAATAGAGAAATCGCATTTTTTTTTTGTCTTAGAATTTGGTCTCATTCGTTAAGAATTTTTCACATTTAGTATCGTAGTTTTTAAAATGTCTCGCATCAACCAATATTTTTTATTAATTTTAGAAAAAATTACTAAAAACCCCCTAAAATAAACTTTTGTATCCAAAAAATCTATGAAAATATTTTTTAATTCAAAACTCATTTTACAAATTTTTCATTCCCAAAAATCCTAAAGTTAGGATTAACAACTTTTTGTACTAAATTATCCTTCACTTATTAAATTAAAAATTGATTAATCGATCTTTTTTTATCAATTTTTTTCCTTTTAAAATTTTCAAATTGATAAATCGTTTAATACGGATTTTATTTTTTAATATTATATATTTTAAACGTTTTTTATAAAAAAATAATAATTTTAATATGGTAATTTTTTAAATTTTTTAAAAAGATTAAAATAATCTAAAAATTTAAGATTAAAATAAATTCGTATCGATTATCAATATAAATGTTCTAAATAAATAAATTTCTAAACGAAACTACAATTGATTAATTTTTAATATACAAGGTTAAGGGCGATTAAGTCCATAAATTTATTGACCCTAAATTTTGGGGGTTTTGAAATTAAAAGTTGGTGGAATGGGCTTTTTGGATTTAAAAAAATTTCATTGACTTTTTCGATATAAAAGTTTATTTGTTTTGTGGGGGGGGGCGGGGGGGTTAGTAATTTTCCCTTAAATATAATACTATACGACTCAACATCATGTGCTCCGGGGGGGGGGGGGGGGGGGTTAGTAATTTTCCCTTAAATATAATAGTATACGACTCAACATCATGTGCTCCGTTAGTCAATGATTTTGGGTTATTTTTGAGGGAGATTTTAGGCACGAATGACACTCCTGCACAATTTCTATTCAATATCACAGTCTCTGTTGAATATCACGCGTCACTCACGCATAAATTTTCCCCAAAAAATAGCTAAAAACGGTTGATTAACGAAGCACATGATGTTGATGGTTGAAATTTGAACGGAAATTTTGGTTGATATTAAATGAGAAACATTTTGAAAATTGGGACTAAATCCGTAACTAATAGCACCAGAATTGAAACAGGACAAAATCATGGGGAAAAAGATACAATTGGGCAGAAGGAAATGGAGAGAGAGAGAGAGACCTGCAAGATTAGCATGCAGAACACTATTCGCATTCTTGGAGTGTAGTTGCAATCTTGTAGTATAGTTTGGATGAGCTGAATAAAAATCTGAAATCGCCATTGTCATGCACAAATTTGCCATAGAACCCATTGGTGAGTCCAAGTCAAGAACTGCTCCAATCGGGATTATCGATTTCGATTCTTCTTTATGAACATCTGTTGCAGCATGACTATGGAAATCGAAAATAAAGAAGAGAAAAAGAAAACAAACTGCAAAGAAACGAGAGCGTTGGATATGTTTTAGCATTGTCATTTGTCATAATATTCAATAGTTAAGCCATCAAATGTGATTTTATAGAGAGGATAGAAATTTCGAATAAAAATATAAAACATGTTGAAAAGTTCAATTGAGAAGAATATCGTACGTGTTATGTCAATTCACACGAAAGGTTTTCGTTGAATCTTAAATCTTAAGTCGTCGTCATATAATATATGAAGGAATTGTGAAACTTCTTAGTAAAAGCTGACGGACACTGGATTTTGTGAAGGAAAAATTTCTATTTGTGGATATTGACTAGAGGGTATTTGACTTATTTATATATATAGGGAATTGATAAAGGTACTCCATATTATTTTAGAGGCACTTCACTTTTATTTAAATTTCATCACATAGATAAAAATACCCTTTAGTCTATTAAAGTATTTATAATTTTTTTTTTTTTGACAAACTAGTTTTATAACACTTTTCTAACTAAATGTAGAATAAATATTCAAAATTTGATATATATTTCATAATCATAAAATTTAAAATTGACGGATACCTACTGTAAATAAGAAGTAAGCAAAAAAAGTTCGTAGATATGACTAAAACTTTTACTTATTTGTTTAGAAATAAATTAGGATAAATGTTATTTTATTTTGAATAAAATTGACAATTATTTTTTATTAAATTTAACAAAAAATAAAATTAGCTATTATTCTAGGTGAACATATTGAGTTCACCAATAATAACTTAGTGTCATATGATTTGACGATTATTTTTACTTTTTTTGGTAGTTTTTAGGCATTTGATGTTATATTAGTTTTCAATATTCAAACAAAGAATTTTGATATTACTATGGAGCAAATGAGCAACACATAGCTTTTAACGAGTTCAATAGAATCATATCGAGGCTTGAATATCAATTGCAAGATGATTAGTCTTATTGCACTGATGAAAATTAGATTTTTTTTATTTCCAAAATGATTCTTGAGAAAAAAACACAATTTTATTTAATATTATTTTCAGAAAAAGAATTAAAAAATATTCCTCTAGAAGGAATTATTCAGTTTACTTTTAATATTAATAAGAATTCTATATGATACATTGAAGGGCATAGTTAACTTAGTTAATTTAAAAAAAATGTGGAGTGCCTTTGTCAACTCTCATATATATATATATATATATATATATATATTAAAATAGATTAAGTTTTTATATTTTATTTGTTGGGTTTGATAAAAAAGAAATCAACTGAATTTTTTGGAACGGTATTTTGAAAATTTAACGATAGTTATGGTGATCTTAGACTTCAATTATAAAAGAGTGGGCATGTTTCTTGTAATTTGTAGCTCAAATATCAATTGATCGCCTAACTACGTATATCATGTCTCCTGCCTTCAATTATATTTTGTTAGTTCCCAACAGTTTTTAGTGCCAATGTCTAATTTACAAGATCAAAATATTAAATGATCACTAATTACACTAAAAAAAGAAGGAAAACTAATTGCGGCCTCCGCATGTTCTTTTAATAACTTATTATAACACGGTTCCAATATATTAAAAAATAGGAAAAATTATTAAAAATCCCCCAAAAATAATTTTTCATATCCATAAAACCCATGAAAATATTCTTCAATCTGAAAAACTTTATTTACAAACTTTTCATTCCAAATACCCAAAAAGTGAGGATTAACAACTTTTTTACTAAACTACGCTTCATTTATTATAATTGATGAATTATTTTTTCTTATTGTTGGGAAAAATTAATAAAATGCAGCGGGAACGGTATAATGAAATTTTTTTAAATTTTTTCCAACACTGGAACGACCCGGGGTTTATTACGCATATGTAAAAGAAGGTTTTCGTTACATTACCCATTGTAGCGAAGTGGTTGGAGAAACTAAAACTTTCCTCAACTTCTTGAAATTTTCAAGCTTTTCGCGAATTTATCCGGCTGGCTAAATCTTGGTCTGAGCAGTACAATAGCGTTGCCTCTAAATTATCTCACCGGAAAACTTGAACTAAAAATCTCCTCCTTCTTGGCTTAATTGATGGCCGACGGCTAGGGTAAGAGAGGGGAGAGAGTTTTTCTTTTTCTTGTAGCTCAAGTGTATAATAATTTGTGTTGTGGCTATGTTTAATTAAGTGATATATTTATATCACTTAAGTTACAACTTTGGGCTTACAAGGCCCATGTATGACGCCACTAAGGACCGCCCCACAAGCCTGTGGTGCACCTTAGGTGCATCAATTTTAAGCTTAGTCCAATCATTTATTTAATTAATTAATTCAATCCAATTAATTAAACTAATTAAATAATTCATAGGATGATTAATTAATTTTATTTTCTAAGAAATAATATATTAATTAATATCATAAATGAATGGGATAATAGCAGACACCCCCCTCAGTTATGGGGTGATGTGCACTTTGCCCCCCAAATTATTGAAATGTGCGATTTATCCCCTCACTTATAAAAAATGTGCATTTCACTCCCTCGGGCAGCTCGGGCAGATTCAGACACTTCACTTATCATAAAAATTGGACTTTTGCCACTTATGTGTTTTTGTAGCACTTTGCCCCCTGATTTATGTGATTTTGTAGCACTTTGCCCCCTGACTTATGTGCTTTTGTAGCACTTTGCCCCTGCCCGTGCTGCCCGAGGGAGTGAAGTGCACATTTTTTATAAGTGGGGGGGCGGGGGGCGGGGGGCGGGGGGGGGGGGGGGTAAATCGCACATTTCAATAAGTTGGGGGGCAAAGTGCACATCACCCCATAACTGAGGGGAGTGTCTGCTATTATCCCTAAATGAATTAACTTATTCCTCCAAATAATTAATTCTATTTATCCAATTATTAATTTTAAGCTATTCAATACGTAAAATATTGCTACAAGAAATACTCCAAAAATTCATTCAATTTTTTCTTTTTAAGCGTGACTATTTAAGTTCATCTTAGTTTGGCAATGGGAGGATTCCATTGAATATGGGTAACACCTAACCAGTCAAGTGGCCCACATCATTTCCCAAATAAGATGAAATAATTAGATCATTGTAAACCTTTCCTATTGTAATTCTCGTATAAATATAAACTCTTCGTTTCTATATCCCGAGTAAGAGTCATGGTTTAGGTCGAACTCATAAACTTGACTCTATGTTATATTTATAATAAGTCTAGATCATTGAGCTTTCTTATTTGATTCTTTCTCAAATAGCTCGTATGTTTTGGCCAAAGACTTTAGATCTAACTTACTTAAAAATGCATAGGATAATTTCTCGTTCACTTCCGAGGGAATGAATTCCATCTTGGATATCAGTTAAGACTACTACTTGTCCATTAGGTTGCAGTTCGAGGTCGACCCCACCAAAGGATGAATTGGGTCTAACCACTCTAATGACAAACCTAATGTAACAAGTCAGGTCTAAAGTTCAGATACACATATTACAATTAATCAATTCTATTATAATTAATCAATTCTGTCATTGACTGTCAAAGAGTGAAACCCATGTGACAGAATCGATGTGAGTCATGTCTGAGTGTTGTGATCTCCATCAATGCACATATGATATGAAAACTTCATTACTTCCTAGTGATTGATGGCCATTTCTCTCGTCTAAACTCATATCATACAAGTCTTGATGATTTTCAATGCCCAATTGGGAATCCTCGACTTGTAGACCAATTTAGTATACAAGTATTAAACTCCTCTAGTGCCTTAGAGAGTTAACTCTTGTATTTATGGACTTAAAGATGATTACAATATACATAAATGCCAATAATAATGTAAACAACTAAAATGTCTTCATTGAAATATAAAATAACAATTACAAACTTATAATGTCCTTATTCTCTCTAATTCTCTAATGGCATTTGATGACATAAACCTAACACTTATTGGAATTGTTTTGCTTTAATTATTTCAAATTGATGAATCATAGAATACGAATTTTATTTTGTAATATTAATTTTTTTAAAATATATGTATATAATTTATTTTGATTTTAATATGGTAAGTATGTATAACTATATCTTTTATATTTTTTGATAAGATTAAAAAATCTGAAAATTTAATATTGAAATCATAATTTGTACCAATATCAATATAAATTTTTTAAATAAATAGATTTCATTGCAAAGATATAATTGATTAATTTTTAATCTAGAAGACTAAGTCCATAAATTTGTTAACCCTAAATATTGGGTTTTTTAGGATGAAAAGTTGATGGAGTGGGTTTTTTGAATTGACAAATATTTTCATGGGTTTTTTGAATGGAAAATATCTTATTATTAAGTTTTCAAACATCACAATATTTCATAATTTATAAATCAAATACCCTTTTATTTAAGGAATCTTAAATGGATTCTTTTGCCAAAATCAGCAGTTAGATATATATAAGTTTTTCTTTGACTGAACCAAGTCAGAAATTAATACTATGTCAAACAAGGATTAAAGTGCCAATGATGTCTTAAGCTAGTGGTAAGATTGAGGTCTCATAATTTTGAGGTCATGGGGTTCGATCCAATCAGATGATGTATGAGTTATTTTTCTACTTATATAGTAGTTCTTTGTTTCTTGTTTGTAATAGAAAATTTTGATTACAATTATTGATTCGATATCCGATGTAATGATGTGACCATTTCATTCAAAATGAAAAAAGACTAAAGCTAGCACCATAACGTTCCTGTAAAAGAAAAATTTGCAAAATGGTATATAACATAGTCCTGTCTGAACAATTGTTTGGCGAAAGCGTCCTGGAAGTTTGTAGAGATACAGAAAAATGGGAAAATTATTAAAAACCTACTAATATTTATATATTTAGTGTCTGAAAGAACTAAAAAATATTTTTATACCTATTTTTTTTTTCAATTGCAAATACTCATTCCAATATTTTTTTTCCTTTTGAAAAATCCAATAGTCAACATTTAACAACTTTTAAGATGAGAATTGCTCAATTGATTCCTTTTTTATTTTGTTTTGAATTTTTCAAATTGCTAATTTGTATATATATATAAATTTTATTTTATTCTAATGTTAAATATTTTATATTTTTATATGATCTTATTTTAAAATGAAGAGAGAAAATTAATGCATGATCTGGATATTTACAAGAATTACCACAAACTACGGCATATAATCTGTCATAGCAGACCAATTAACGTAGACGGATGAATTCTCAAATAACAATATAAGACAAGATACTATAGTTTGAATATTTATTTGTTGAGAAATAAAGAGATTATGTTCTAATTTGTATAAAAGTTGAACTACTAGTCTTCTTGTTCTTTCTCAATGTTTTACATTCTAAGCAGATAAATTGGACTAATAGGGTTCACACAATTTAGTTGCTAGGATGATAGATACAGATCAAGCACATTCATATTTCAGTTTTTTAGTTTGGTCTATTTTACTTCCTTATTATTTTATTTTCTCTCATACGAAAGTTTTAGTTATAATTTCATTTGAAATCTTTTTGCAATATTAACTAGATTTTTTTTTTTTTGCCAGAATTACCATAACTGGGGAGGGTGTTATCGAACTCCTCATCCCTTCTTTAACTAGATTATTGGAGTCAAATTATTACTCTCAATATAAAAAAAACAATTATTACTCTCAATATAGTAAGCTTTTGTTGAAATAAAACAATTGAAAGGACCCACTTTGCCTAAATAATCATAATAATTTCAATTAGTACCTATGAACAAGTACAATCAAACCTGTCTAATAAATATGCCAACACAAACGATCAAATTTTACAATTGACATTTTTTTACAATCAAATTTACTTTAGTCTTCTCAATGTACTTTAGCAAAATATTTTCTAAAATAAAAAAAGCTAGCTAGTAAATACGTTGCTCTCAGGAGTGTGTTTTTCATGATTAAGAGGGTGTTTGGCTAAGTTTATCCAAAATATCTTATAAACTTATATATTTTATAAGATATTTTAAAAGCTTATAAGATGTAACATCTTATAAGATGTTTAAAAAAAGGTGGGGGTGGGTTACTTTTTTAAAAACAGCTTATAAGATCCAAACAACTTATTTTTTAGTCTTATAAACTGTTTTTTTTTTAATTTACCAAACAAATTTATAGAGCTTATAAGCTCTAAAACATCTTATAAGATGTTTAGAGGAGCTTATAAATTTAGCCAAACACCCTCTAATTATGGTCACATAAGTTGTTTGTGAAAATTGTGACAGCTGTTATAATAAATCTTAAGGAAATTTCTAGAAGAAACACAAATTTAAATTGATGTAAATGGGGAAATACTATGGTGGACCGAGACCAATGGTCCCGGTCCACTTATCATCATTAGATCCCCCAATAGGGGGAGTAATTTACTAAATTACCCCAAATTCAATGGTGAAAAGTGGCCCGAGACCATTGATCTCGGTCCACCATAGTAGTTTCCATGTAAATGTTAATTTCTCAAGTCAAATCAGCTCATTCTTATTTGTATTTAGCACGTAACATTGGTCTATAAAATGAGAGCGACTTTTCTTGTATTTTTACTGGGAAGTTTCTCGGGCTTTTTATTAAAATAATATAAAATTGTAATAAATTTCTGAAACTAATACTATTTGAGAGACTTTATGAAAACAACACAAGACGGCATTTAGCATGACATCTTCCCTGTTCCAAATTTTGCGTTATTAGTCCTTAAGCTTTACTATATTATACATTATGACCCCAATTTAAGAAAAATGATAATTTTAAACCCCAAAATGATTAGGTTTTAGAGCAAAAGGTTGGGAAAATTTAGCTTGTAACGAGCGATTCATGATGAGACCGATCCACAGAAAAATGATATCAGAGCAATACATTAGCTTTCGCTATAAGAACCCCGAGCCTCTATCGTGTGATCTGACACGAAGCACGACTCTCCGTAGGGGGCGCCAGTGATGTGATCCACGGAGATAAACCCGTCTGGACACCTCTCTATTGGTTGCAAACTGATAGGTATCACTAGGGGTGTCACCTCCTTTAACTCTGAGGCATTGTGTCCGGCTCTGATTAAATGGAGTTTCAAGGAGTTGGGGAGGCTCGGACCCTAAATGGTATCAGAGCCTAGGTTTATTGATGAAATACTTAAATAATTTTACAAGATTTATTCTAAATCCCTAAGTGAGGAGAAATGAAACAAGAAATGGAACCGAACAATAGTTCGATTTACGAAGAAAATCAAGAGTATTTCCAGATTCTGGAAAGACAGAAGGAAAAACGGTTTGACCGTTATATCCGAAACGTACTCCGGATATCAGCCGAAATCAAGAAGGAGTTAGAAAAGGAAGTTCCACTCCAAGCTGAGCTCCAAGAGTCGATCAGATATTATCAACGGAAGTTTGATATGGATGGTCACTTCGAGGGCAATGTTGCAAGGAAATTTCAACTTGCACAAATTGAAGGCAAATGGACAAAGGACCAAGATTGCCTTACAAGAAGCAAAAGAGGTAACCCTTTCATTTAATTAATGAATTGGAAAGAAATTGAAACGGATACATCTAAGATTTCTAAAGATCTTAGAGAAATCCAAAAGACTGTTCAAGATTACGGACATAGGTTAGAACATCTACCTATGAAAATCGAAAACTTGAACCATAATCTTGAAAAACTCCTCAAGATTATTCCAGATCTGGATAGATCTGTCTCAGATCTAAAAACAGATGTTTTAGATCTTAAAGAAAGACTAGGAATCGCAGGTTCTTCTAAACAAAAACAGGAAAGAATCCGTGATTCACTGGGTCAAGTACCTCTTCTGCATCAGAAGGGAAAGGCTAAGGAAATACCTAAGCCAAAAACTCAGGAGGAACTAATGCTTGAGATCCTTAGAAGTATTAAATAATGGATGTCTCGAGAATAGATCCATCTGATCTACAAGAGTTAGCTGAGTCTTTTTCTCAACTAGCTTTTGTCGACTTGGTCAACGTAAAAGCCCATGAAACGAATCCCTTAGCATTGGGATTTCCGGGTGAAAGTTCTGCATCTAATAACCCCCCACCAGAGGTTATTCCTCCAACACCGGAGGTTACGATGAAAGAACAAGGTGATTTGCATACTAACGCAGGACCCCCTCTTGTGGGTACAACGTATAGAGCAAATCCTGCCAGAAATCCAAACAGAGTACCAGAAAATACACCATGGGGAAGGACTATGTCTCAACCCTTGCACCCATATGGTACTATCCTGAATTTGGACATCATCGACTTTAGAAACATGGAAAAACTAATCGATGAATGGGTAGCGGCTATGAAAATAGCGGCAACAGCTCTAGATCTTGATAAAGAAAACTTTGTCAGATTAATAGAGTTAAGTTTGGAAGGTTCGGTAAAAGTCGGATGGAATCATACCCCCGAAATTACCAAACAGGGAGTCTTAGAAGGCGAATCTAAAAGCATGATTGCCGAACGATTCGGAAGACTTCTTAAAATGCATTTTGTCGGAGATGGTTACTTCGATCAAAGTAATGCTGAGAAAACCAGAGAGTATACCCAAGCTCTTTATGGTATTGAGTTAAGAAATATCTGTGCAATAGATGAATACATCTATTGGTATAGGAAATATTTCTTTCAGAGTGACGTTGATACGCAGATTGCGGCACCAATGTTCTTTGCAAAAATTTGCAGCCCTTGGAGAGAAATGTTAACACATTCCTACAAGGTACCGGAAGGACAACTTGATTCAGTAGCCAGACGTATGTCTTTCTTAAAAGACAAACTGAAGGACTGGTGTTATCAAGCATCCCTTCAAAAGAACATGAAGAGGCTTAGAGGAAAAATGAAGAAAACCCCTCTTCGATGTGATAACAATGATTTTCCATTAATCATAGGCGAATCATGCGAGCCAAGAAAGAAGAACAAGTCGTTCAAAAGCTCTGTGTCAATCAGGGTTATAAGAAGCGTTCTCCTTTCAGGCGAAAGTCTTGGTGGTCAAAATCTAAAGCCCGATCTTATAAATCTGGCCAAAGAGCAGGACCATCAAAGGCGTCTTTTCAAGGATCTCGAAAATCCGACGGAAGGAACGCAACAAGACGAACTTTCAAACGGGCGCACACCCGAACAAATGAAAGTTTCAAGGATTGTAACTGCTGGACGTGTGGAGCTCGTGGCCACATTTCCCCAGATTGTCCGAAAAAGGGTGGTGACGTAAAAAAGTTTGAAGCCACTAACGACATCCTGGATGCAGTATACTATGGCGACTTGGTAGCAATCTACCAATTCGAGAATATCCCCTCAGACGAAAGTGTTTATGAGGAGGAAATCCATAGTGATTCAGAAGAAACATCAACTGAATCAGAATAGTAATTTCATGCCTGGAATTCCTATTTACACGGTTCAACAGCTTAGAACTGTTGTCTCCGATTTCAAAGAAAAAATTGAGGGAAGTAGAATCATGATTCATAGTTATGAGACTACTATCCAATTATTAGGCGAAACTCCTTTTCGCTTAATGAAGATCAGACAACATAGTTGAAAACCTAGTTCCAATTCCTCAGGTTATTCGGGTAAATAATGTCAAAATTAAATGCCCCGAAGGATGGAAGGACATACAAGTTATATTTGACATTACGGAGAAAGATAATTACTTTCCCTGTGATGATCTATATCACTTGCAGCAAGCCACTGTAAACCAATACGAGGGTATGCTAGATATAGCAGGCCACGAAGTATTTGTCACAGGCAGTGCAGGACGAGAACCTGGAATGGTTATTCTGGGATTGAGCTTCCTTGAGGAACACAAACCTTGGGGAAGAAAAGGAAAAGGCATGGAATTTAACTTGGATGGACATGTTATTCAAGTAGAATAAATGACTAGCCCCTTTTCTATATACATATCGGTTGGTATGTTATATGAACAATATAAGTCAAAATATTTTGCAGCTTATATTGATTCAGGATCAGGGATTTGTACATCAAAACCTGGTGTGTTTCCTAGCAATGCTATGGAAACTTTACCCCTTATTGCGGGAAAGGATTTCTCTCAGAAAATCCTCCTCCTCAACAAGGGAATAAGGGAAACCCATATCATGATCGGCGGAGCATTTGGTACGCCTTGGTTCAAGGTCAAAATGCCCCTAATATACTTTCATGATACCAGCGCCGATATTTTGCTTGGAAATAATTTTCTCCAGACATTTGCAAAATATGTGCAAGATAACAACAACAAGTTGTTGATTTTCACTACTCATTGTGGTAATGAAATACAAGTTTTGCGCCGCCCCCAGGCCTTTAATCGCCTCCTGCCAATTACTTTTCACAGCAAACGTGGTGATTTTAATCCTGATTCCAAATTAACACATCCCCAAATGAAGGATAAAAGGAAATTTGGAAAAGCTCTATTGTCTTATAGACGATTTGGGCTAATCGAACGAGAAGGAGATTCTGAAGAAGAACTTCACCTTCTTAAGAAAGAGTTACAAAGAAACTCTATGGATAACACTAACGAGGAAAGTCTGCTTTCCGTTGAAAATGTTAAACGGCTAATTCAAAGGAACTTTAATGAGGATCCTTTGGCTTGGTGGGAAAAAAACAAGATTGAAGCTACTCTGAAAGTAAAAGAACAATGCAAGTACGAGTATGTTCGATACAAGCCAATCCAGATGAATATGAAAGATAAGAAGGATATGCAAACAATCATAAAAGAGCATATCAATCTTAACCTCATAGAACCTGGAGTCTCTGCTTACAGTAGCCCTGGATTTCTAGTTAAAAACCATAGCGAGGTAAAACGGGGAAAGGCAAGACTAGTAATCAACTATCAAGGTATCAATAAGATACTGGAATTTGATGGTTACTATATCCCAAGCCGAGAACACTTAATTGAATGTATTAGAGACGCTAAAGTGTTTTCGAAATTCGATTGTAAATCTGGTTTCTATCAGATCAAGATGGAAAAGGAGTCCAGAAAATATACTGCATTTTCTACTCCGCAAGGTCAGTATATCTGGAACGTTCTTCCAATGGGATTAGCAAATGCACCCCAGATATATCAAAGGAAAATGGATAATCTATTTAAAGATTATTTCGAGTTCATGTTCGTCTATATTGACGACGTCTTAATTGCATCTAGAAATATGAAGGAACATATTAAACACCTCGAGATATTTTCTAATGCATGTTTTAACGAAGGATTAGTGCTTTCAGAAAAGAAAGCAATAATTGGAGTTAATAAGATAGAATTTCTTGGTATTCTTATTGACGAAACAGGTATTAAACTCCAGGAACACATTGTGGAAAAAATACGCAATTTTCCGGATGTTTTAAAAGATAAGAAACGGCTTCAAAGCTTTTTGGGAGTTGTTAACTTTGCAGGTATCTTCATTAAAGATCTAGCAAGGTATAGAAAGGATTTCCGACCCCTCTTAAAGGAGACGGAAAGCTCAAAATGGAAGTGGGAAGAAATTTACACTCAACGGATTCGTGAGTTGAAACAAGTCTGTAATAACTTGCCTAAACTCGCAATACCACAGGACAAGGATGATTTGGTAGTCTATACCGATGCCAATGACTACAGATGGGCAGCAGTGCTCATGAAGCGGACGACTACAGGGGAAGAACCTTGTAGATATGCAGGAGGATTGTTCACAGAACAACAAGCCAATATGTGGCATATAAACGAGAAAGAATTATTTGCTGTATGGAGAGCATTTAAAAAATGGCCATTATTTCTCTTAGCAAAAGAATTTACATTAAAAGTTGATAATACGAATGTCAAAGCCTTTTTGAAAAATAAACTTGAATCTAAAATAGAAAGGGCTCGTATTCTCAGATGGCAAGCTGAATGTCAATATTATTGTTTTGACATTATTATTGTGAAATCTCATGAAAATGTTCTTGCAGATTTCTTAACAAGAGATGGAAGTATCGGAAGCTAACTCCATCATCAAGAGGTACAGGCATCTCAGGGAAAACCTTGAGGAGCTTGACAAGAGTTTTGGTAAGCTAACAGTTAACGCTGAAGTAGCAGGCCAAGTACAACGAGCTGATTTGAACACTGTTCAGAATCAAATCAACGAGACAATGTATGCCATGACTTCGTTATGGAATACTCTACATGCGCCAATTCACAAAGCTTCACCATCGGTGATGGCTAGGGAGTTGAGAGAGCAGGACTCTACACCTGCGTTTAGAGAACGGGGTTCTATACCCGGAGCGGTGGATTCAAATACCACTTGCACAAGTCCATTCTCAGATTCTGAGAAAAAGGAAAAGGTTGAACAAAAGAAAGCGCAAGCTTCTACTAGTTCAAGTCAACCCAACACCTCTGGGGTTAAAGAGGAAGAGATTAATCTTAGGCCACAAACGACGGGCACTTCTAAGATTAATACTAACCCGATTAATTTACAATGGCAGGGTTATCAGCGTTCTTGGGAAAAACTGATCTCAAGAAAAGGAATAAATCCTAATAAATCCTTGGTAGATATATCAGGGAAATATCCTAGGGTTTGGATGAAGGACGGATCCAAGCCAGAAGAGGTCCGCGAATGGTATGATTTTGGGGCACTTGCTTCAGTTCATACGATGTCACCTAACTTTCCGGAAATCTCCAAATTACCGGACTGGATTTCAAGTGCCGTGTATGAGTCATGGCAAAACAACCAACACCTCAAACGAGGTGATATTCTGGAGCTAAAGTTCATATCAGCAGCATCAGAAATGACAGGAAAAGGGTCTCATCCGGCTTTTCATTTTATTAAGTTACAGAGACCAGACATGGCAGCCTATACACGAATTAAGGCAGCGACAGAGGAAGCTCCGTTGGTCAGCGCTATCAACGAAGATGACATTTCCACCAGAAGAGCATGGGGAATGTGGGTCTGTCTTACAGAGATGGACAAGGTCAAGTATCCATTCAAAATATTCACAAATTCAGCGAATGGATCATTCCTGTTAAACTCCATGACAGGGAAAAGTACTGATTTGCAGAAAAGCTCTTTGAACAAAAAAGGACGCTAATCTGGGAAAATAAGTTACCAGCAACGGATGCAACCAGGAAGAAGGCCTGCAACATGATGCATGTTGATCAATGGCAGAACCGGGAATGCTCAAGTTGCGATTTTCAAGAGAAACCCCTATTCGGGACACGGATACGGGTTACCAAGACTAAACCCGAGTCAGAAAAGGACAAGGGAAAAAGGAAGACGTTTTACCCAAAAGGTTTTCACAAACCAGGTAAAACCATGTAAAAGACAAAGGCGACCTGAATAATTAGGCGCACCAAGAAAGGAATCAATCATGTGATTGGTTGGTGGAGAACAGCTGAACCAAACAGCTGTTAAAGTCAAGGAGTGGCAGACAAAGTGGCAAACACTAGGGTCTACACGCATGTGAAGGAATCTTGACAGCAAAGCAATGATGTCAAGAAAATTGTACAAGTTTGGAATCCGCATTTGGAATCCGAGGTCTGAGGCTATAAAAAGAGAGCGCAGAAGCAGATGAAGATCATAAAACATTTTCTTCAACTCTTCAAAATTTACAAAACTAAGCAAAACAGCAAATTTGTAATCTTTCTTTTATAGTTTTAATATACGAGTGTATGGGGGATTCCCCAATAGTAAGACCTCTGATGAGAGGCTAAAAGGTTTTCTCCTCCAATAGCGGAGTAGAATAGTATTATGTAATTTTAATTTTGTATCTCATCAATAAAGAAGGCTTTTGTCCAACTTGTTGTCCAAAATCCAAATTATAAATTTATCCATTTATATCTTTTACGCCCTCGGGAAGGAAACGAAGGGGGCTGTGCTGAGTATTGCTGAAGGAGCTGAGTATTGCTGAAGGAGCTGAGTACTGCGAACCACCGGTTGCGATTGTGTGGTTGGTCTAGAGTCGCTTGTACCGGCTTGCCGTAAAACCGAGAACTCAGAATACCCGGTGATATCTTGGTCAAAAGAAGGTATAAATCTATGAAACATTAATTTTATTTCGGAAGCATGTTGGGCCTGATTTTATCGTTCTTCATGAATTGAAATCTTCTGGTTAAAACAAAACCTAATGCAATGAGATTTATCATAAGGGATAAAAAATTTCAGGCATCAAATTGTTTAGGGGTTTGATTGATAATATAAAGAAGTAAGAGACTAAAGTCCAAATAGTGGAATTGAACAAAGACGACATATTAAATGACGTTTTGTACTAGTTTAATAATTGATGTCAAAGTGTATTATTTTGAGAAACTTTTATAATAGTTGTATTATTTTATTAAAAAACCCGAAGTTTCTCCTTGCCAAGGTCTTGGAGGGGATCTAATTAAACTTGTGCTGCAATTAATAAGGTCTATAGCCAGGGACGGAGCCAGGAATTATTGTGAGGGGGGCAAGATTTTTGTGAGTTTCATTTACTCGGTAGTGAAGGATTGTATGGGGGAGTGTGGGGGGCTTGGCCTCGCGGTACGGTACGCTATATGTATGCGAAGAAATTGAAGATTAGGTTTAGTAGGAACACTTTTGGAGGAGAAAGTTAAAGGAAAAAAATTTAAAGTCATAACTCCTAACTCAAATTTATTGGATTGTTGTGAATGATGAATATATACAAAAATGAAACTACAATTTAGCTTGATAGTTAGATATATTGGCCGTATATAGTTGTCGTCCATTTGAATTTAAAAGTGGTCTAACTACTTTACAAATTACCATATATATAGGTTATTCTTTAGTTTATTAGGTATGTAAATTAAGTTTGCAATTTTTTAGGGGGGGGCGAAATCAAATTTTTCAAATTTTTTACATGTGCAAATTGGATAAAATAAAAATTGTTCTTATTTATTATAGAATGCAAGAGTGTGATTAGTAATTTATCATCTCTAGAGCTAGCCTGGAAAGCTCCATTTGTTCTTATTCACTAATCAATAATAGTATTATAATATCATAGAAAAATAACTTCAATTTCAGTACTCCCTTTGTCCCAAAAAGAATGTCTCGTTTGACTTTCCTTAGGAATTATCAAAGTTTCATTATTTTCCAATAGTACCCTTTCCATAAAACAAAAGACAACTAATAACGTTACCTTCTAAAGCATGTCATGCTTTTAATTTGATTTGTTGTTATTATTTTCTATCCATGTATAAAATTATCTTCCTTAAATATAATTGTAGTTTTATAGTAAAAATGAATTAATTGTATATTTTTCAATTAAAATGGAGGGTAATATAGTCAGATTAGACAATAAATACATACATAAATAGTAAGAGACAAACATTTTGGGACAGACGAAAGTAGAATAGTGGACATCCTTTTTGGGACGGAGGGAGTACTACTCGTTTATATGATGTTTGGTTAAATCAATTGATAGAAAGGCTATTTTTGTCATTTTCGAGGGGGGCAAAATTACAAATGTTAATGTTATAGGTAAAAGTGAAAGTTAAAATTTTGAGGGGGGCGAAATCACAAAATTTCATAAGCAAAAATAGAAAATTTAATATTTTGAGGGGAGGGGGGAGGGGGCGCGATGGCACCCACCAGCCCCCCCTTCCCTCCGTCCCTGTCTATAGCCCCAACTGAATATTAAATCCCTTTTTTATGTCGTGGGGTCAAATGACTTGCACAGAAATTTGGTAAATAAATTTAATTAAGTGTAAAATTTAACATCACTTTTAGATAATTATTTGAAAGCTCAATTTCAAGTAACACCCCGTGAGTTGTGAATGGCACATCTCGTGTTGAATAACTATAGTAACTCGGGTTTATCGGGCTACATATGTAAGATATCCCCTTTCTCTTAAATTAAAAAAAATAATTAAGTTTTACTAAATGTATTCAGAAGCACATCGCATCTAACTTGCTCGCAGATAGGGATTGACATGAACGTTGAGATCCCAAACTCTATTCAGAACATGGAAGTAGGAACATTTCCACTTTGTATCAAGATAAGCCCATGGATAATTTCATTAATTAAGTTTAGAGTAGAATACAAGTTCCTGTTAGATAATATTAGGGGTGATCGTGACGTTTTTACGATTTCTTTTATTAATTTCAAACCAAATTGCCAAGTGCGGTTTGGTGAAAATAAAATTTAAAACTGCGGCTTTGTGCAGTTCGGTGCGGTTTAGTGGATTTTTAAGTTACTTTACATTTTAAAACTAAATAAACAAGCAATATTTGTCATATTTTTTGTTAAACTAATTGATAAAAAGATAATGATAATTCATAACTAAGAAAATACTTGTGCCAGACATTTATCAATATTAAACTCCATGAATCATTAAAAGAACACTAATGTCATTACATATTATTACATAAGAGTATCATACGTAGAAAATGTACTAGTGAATCACTTTAAATATATATTACACTGAGTATAAATATAATATGCACATATTTTATCACATATATATATATATATATATACCAAATAGACACACACTTATATATAAGAAAATGTCTTAATCTAGCTTGTATATAAACAAGTATTACAAAAATGACATGTTGTAATTGTTTATTTATTAAAATTTGTGAACTAAAATCTGCAAAAGGATATTGTAAAGTATATTATAAGGTTATGTATAAAACATAGGTAATCTAACGCGACATTGCTATTACAAATAATTATAACAGTTAAATAAAACAAATGTCATAAATATAATTTATAATACGTTTTTTCGTCAAAACTCTTCAAGTGTCTATTATATTAAAAAAAATATAACACTAAAATATCATAAATATTATAACTTTAAAAGTCTCAAGCACAAATGTTGATTGAACATATTATTAATTATGTAAAAGATATAACCATATCAATTCAATAACAAATATTAAAAAAACTACAAATAGGAATAGTATTCTAAGTAAAATCTATTAAAAATTCAAATTAACAAAGAATAATAAGAAATATATATATATAGGCGGTGACGGTGCGGTTCTCTTTTTTTAACACTAATTTTGAAACCAAACCGCATAGGGCAGTGTGGTTTTCATTTGAATTTTAAACCACGATTTGCTTAGAAAATTGACAAAAATGGTGCGGTACGATCGATTCGGTGTGATTTTTCAAAACCAATGCCCACCCCTAGATAATATATTCATATGAGATATTTGAAAGCCAAAATCTTCATACCCTAGTTATGTCCTTGGTAACCTGTCAACTATGCAAAGTAACATTTACCCCGTAAAGTCTTCATTTCTTAAGCTAAGAATTGCTCAATTAATTTTTTATCTTGTTTTGGAATTTTCAAATTGCTAAATTGTGTGAGTGTATATATATATATGAATCCATTTTTGTGATGTTAAATAATATATAATTTTATATAAATCTGTTGAGTTAATTAATAAGCTTATTGTCTTAAACATACTCTTTTATTTTTAAAAATCTAAAACTTTGAAATTTAAATCATAATTAATACTAGTTATCAATACAAAAATTCAAATAAATTTCTATGCAAATATTACAATTGTTTAGTTCTTAATGTAGAAGCTAAGATTAATTGGGGACAATTGAGTTTAGAAATTTACTAGCAGTAAATCTTGTTTTTTTTAATGAAAATTTGGTGGAATGATCTTTTTCGTTTCAGTATTAATTTTCCATAAGGAAATAAATATTTAGTTCAGAAATTGAATGGATAAAATATACATAATGCATGAGACACACAGTATTCTAAAATATAATATCAAAATTTCCAAACAAGTTAAACACGTTCAATATATGTGTAACAAGATTGTACATATTACATTCTCTCTTCTATACACTTATAAATGTCCGACGCGAATATACCCAAATATTTATGATTTGGAAGTTATTTAAGTATTATCATAACCTAAGTCACATAGGGCGGGAGCGGGAGCGGGAGCGTAGAGCAATAAAATTTGAAAACAATTGGGAGTGGGAGCGCTTTAGAGTGTATGTAATATAAATATATTTTAAAATTTATTTTGTCATATATCTCACATGGTATTATAAATTGTTCAATCAAATTATCTTTGGATATCATTTTGATAAGATTATCTCATATTAAAATAAGTATTTGTTAACTTAAATTTTAAATATAAGATGATGTAATTGTCTTTTTTAGCACGCTTAAAAAATATAATATACGATGAAACAAAATAGATTAAGATTATTAAATAAAATTAATTTTAAGTCCCAACTCTTGACCGGAAAGGGCATCAAAGATTCAAATTCAACATTACAAGTTATAGGTATTGATTTTTTTACAAAATCTATATTTGTTTTAATCTTTTTTTGTTTTGAGGGCAAATCTTTTACTTATTTTGACTACTAAAACAATTTTCATTGAATGCATATGAAATATCAACTATTAGTAAAAAATCATTCTTATTTCATCAAGTGTGGTTCCTAAATTTTAGTTTGAGAATTAAAAATTTTAAGAGCATCATAGAGCGAAACTCTCAAGCTCGGAGCGCTAAAGCGTTACTCCTGTATGAAGAATTATATGATCTAGATCATAACTAACTACTCTATATAGTCTATCATAGCTAACCGAGGACGTAGGTACATGAATTATCAAGTAACAACCTTAGAAAAGATAATTTATATGTTGAAACTTTTTAAGAGACTATGTTCTGGATATTATAAAATTTGCAAGTATATACTACTAAAATGCCTAATTAACATGCCAACTCCAATAAAATATTTTCATAAAACAAGAATGAGTATGAATCCAAGTGTCGTCACCTATCGTGTAGTAAATATGTGGCTTTCATCTGATACTTAAGAGTGTTGTTTTCATTACTAGTAAGTCGGGCACCGCGCAAGGCGCGGTGATTGTGCCCAGCAGAATTATAATCAATTTCGATAAAATAGTTACTGAAAAACTATTACATCATAATTCATAATTAATCATCGGAGAAGCAAAATCAATAAGATTTAAAGTGTACATAGATATAGCAACAAGTATTAAACTCACAATGTATTGAAAAATTATTAACTTTATAGATGTGAGATATCATAGTTGTTTCTATTTCGAGATGTTTCATTTCACCAAAGACAGCTTGATTCAAAACATAAATACAAAGGTGTATGTGCCTTTAGGACCCGCATCACCTTCTCATACAAGTCGATCATCGTTGTGTAAGTCTTAGCAAATGGTCACAGTTCTCTCTCTTCATTCATTCGAAGATAGCAAGAGCTTGTTGAGATTCTCTTCCTTTGAGTAATCCATCAATAATAAGCACTGTACATAGTGGTACCTAAAGATGTTAAAGTAAATTAGAATCATATTGAGGAATTCCAAAATTCAATAAAACCAATTTTAAATATGGTGACAATGTAAATGTTGAAAAATGTAGAATCGGTTAGCTAATGTGATCATTGCTATAAAGTGAAGACAGGATGCTATATTTGCTTCTGATCCTAAGCAATGAAATTCTAGTCCAATTTCTTCCTACCACTTTATTCAGCAGAGTTCTGACGCGCCTCAGTTGGTCACATAAGGTTCCTTTCCAACATCAACCTCCTAGCTACCTCTCTCTATTTCTAGAAGTGTATGAAAATGGAACACAGCGACAGTCAAGTAATCATATAAATGAATTCACTTGCATGGATTTCATAAATGAATACTTCCAAATCGAGGATAGGTGAAAAGTTAGTGGGTGATATATAGCATTTTTCATAGTCTAATACTTGCATTCGTAGTGTAACAGAAAGAAAAATAACCAAAGATAAAATAATTCATACGAATGTATTGCCAAGCAGTAATAATTTAGACACAAATTGAATGTGCTAATGTTTCCAAGAAAATTTCACTTGAACTTGCAATGAATTAGATCTCCCTTGAATAGCGAAATAATTTTACAAAACGTTGAAATATGTTATGGGGAGACGTCTTATTTATTAAATCAAAGTGCATAAGTACTCCGTCATATTCCTACTGAATTCCTTTTTTGTTTCTAGCTTGGATCATCATTTTCTTTGGGCTTACTGCTTATCATCATCACCTTTGAAATCCTTACCGTTACTTATTCTTTTAATACAACAACATCTTTCTTATTCAAGGAGATTTCCATGTTAGATTGCAGTGACTCACATTTTATTTGGAATAGTTACAAGAACCAAATAAATCTTTAAACTCGATGTAAAACTTGAAGGGTGATCAATTTTTCACATAATTATCACTTTTCAGTTAGTATAGCAACAATTAACTCAGAACTGACTACCAAAATGAAATGTAAAATTTAGAAAGTTGTTATCACATGAAGTCGGGAGAAACAAAAAAGACACTAATTGAAGCAAACGAGAAGCATTAGAACTCTAATCAAAAGTTGCACTTTGTACACCATAGGTTTTGTACACATCATATGTCACAGAAGAATGAAGTTAAAAGAGAAAAGGAAGAACCAAAAAAGGCCAAGCAAGAAATTTAGGCTCTGTTTGGATGTGTTCTCGTTTCATTTTCAACCGTCATTTTCTAAAATGTATGGAAGAATGAGCTTTTTGATTTTCGTGTGAAAATATAGGCATGTTTGGTTGTGTTTCTGAAATTTGTTGGAATTAATGAATTGATGATGTATGAAATTATTGAGTTAGTTAAAAGTAATGATTATGTGAGTAATATATATATATATATATATATATATAATAGGTAATAATATATTGATTAAATATATTTATAAGTAAAAATGATAAAAATCGATCCCAAAAAGAGCATTAAAAATATTCAAAATGGGTTTTAAAATGTGCACGTGTCTATGAAGGTTAAAATCATGTATTTTATTCCACTATAACACCACAATTGTTGGCGAAAATGTTGACTTTTCGAAGGAGATGTAAGAAAAAGAAAAATGTGAGTGTGATTTGATAAAGTAAAAATGTAGTTATTGGAGAATGTGAAAATGAAAATGAAAATAAGTGTATTTCCAGATGAGAATGATGTAAAATGTGTATTTTCATTTTCAAATGAGATTGAAAATGAAAATATGGGTTAGAAAATACAAACAAACATAGGCTTAGTTCCTATATTTCCTCGCTTTGAAAACAAAATGATCAGAAAGACGGCGAAATTTACCTCAATATACCCAAAACGTTTTGGTTCAATTTTCTAGCCAAAACTTTAAAAAATTTCTCCGAATTTCCTGGCGAAACGCACCAACAACAAACACCAGAATCAAGAAAATGCACAGATGAATGTACAAAAGTGAATGGTCAGAGAATAAGAAAACCTCACGAATAACCGGTGACAGATTTATTAGATTGATAACAAAATCCAATCTGACTTCTCAATGTCATTAGAACATTAGAACAGACAAAACCCTGAAACCAAAAGTAAAACAGAAAGTTGAAGAAATTGATATAATGCAATAAGTAAAAAATGAACAAATGAATATAAGAGAATGAAGAAACCGACCTAGATTTATCGCCTAAGCAAATTAACACAATGGTTAAACTTATCAAATAACAAAATGAACAAATGAATATAATGCAATAATTATCGCCTAAACAAATTAACATAATTCAAATAAAAAAATTCAAGTTAATTAGATAATTTAATTAGCACCATTCAACACAAAATTACTTAATTGATTATTTAAATAATTAGTTTATTATTTGAATAGTTAAACTTATCAAATAATAACTATCTCGTTACTTAACTAATTATTCGAATGTTTTAGATGTTGGGCAATTGTGTGGAGTCGGATCAAAATAGGTTGGAAAAGGAGCCAAAATAGAACCAAGAAGGGTCGGGGTTAGACCGGGATCTCGAAAGAACAAAAAGGAGGCGAAAAAGTGAAGCAAGGGGAGCGCCACACGTTGATGGCGGCGCCTAGGCGCCGTCATGGCAACGCTTAGGCGCCGCCGGCAGAAAGATGGCGCTCAGGCGCTGGTAACAGCGCTGGAGACGCGTTTTTTTCCGTTTGTTCGAGGCTTATGTATTTTTGGCATGTTTTTTTAGTCCTATTTTGATGAGAATTGGTTCCTTAAGTCCTAGGGTTGATTTAGGATTTTTTTTCTAAATCTATTAGGGTATTAACTTCACTTTTGTCTATTTAAATAGCATAGAATTCATCTTGTAATTGTAATCGAATCACTTTGAGAGAGTTGAAATAAAAGATCTAGTTGGAAGTGATTTTTTCCCTTGATTGGGTTTCCACCATAAAATTCTTTGTCTTCTTTATTGCTTTTCTTTTCCCATATTTTCTTATATTTCCCGTTCTTAATTCACCATTGAAAGCCTTGATTCCTAACATTTGATAATTAAAATTGATTATTTATTACTTGTTCCATTAATTCCATTATATTTTTTTATTTGGAACAATAGTAGGTAGTTAGTGTTTTCTTACAGAAACACCCCGCCCCTTCAGTGTTACCTAGATACAAGTACACTCCCTAGGGATATTATCGTCATAAGAAATTGACCAAAATTGGTTTGAGTTAATGTCAGGGCAAAATGGGTATTTTTTGGATGACATCAGCGTTTTTTGGGTCGAAAAAAATCTCAGGGCATGTTTTTGTAAGGGTCCACGCTCTGACAGGGGAGGTTTGTGTAATTACAAAACTCAATTAGATTTTTGAGTAATTTACACTAAAGTGCGGGGGACTTTTTGTAATTTACTCTAAATTTCATTTGATATAAATGCTAATTTCACAAGTCAAATCAGCTCATTCTTGTATTTGTTTTCTTTTTTTGAAAGTCGGTCATAGTTGGAATCTCCTGAGAGTAGGGCTCTCGGGGGCTACCAAGTATCACCAGTTTGAAGTTACCATTGACCAAGTCTCACAGGAGATCTGAACTTGTACTCCAATTATATATTTACACACTACAAGAGAACAGGGTATCAGAGACGTAAAATTCCGTCTCTGATACCCCAAAATCCGTCTCTAATACCCCAAAATTCGTCTCTAATACTCATTTGAGACGGATGTTTTTTGTCTCAAAAACAGTGGGTGAAGGCCTCGTCTCAAATTAGAGACGGAATTTTTTGTCTCAGATTTGAGACGGAAAAATCCGTCTGTGATTTGAGACGGACAAATCCGTCTGAAATTTCTTGAGACAAAATTTTTAGTCTCAAAATCTGTCTTTGAGTTTCCGCCCTGAGAATCTGCCTCTGATTTTGTATTCCAAATTTTCTATTTTTTGTGTTAATTCTCTACCTACCTATTCATTACAAACAACACAAACCAAAAAAATATGACAAAATCTAAATTCATAACAATATAATCATCTCTAATCATGAAAGACAAATATATGTTAAATATTCATCTACTAACGGTCTAATACTAACAATCCAAACAAAAATTAATGTTATTAACAAACACAACAAGACAATTCATCTAATTAACATAATAGACACCACTAATGGTTTCCGCCAAAGTCACATTGCTCCCGGTGTCCATGAGCTAACTTCATAACAATGTTCTCGACTTGATTATGAGTATCTCAAACGACCTATTAAGAAAATAAAAATAGATGTTATAATATATACTATATTAAGAAACAAATATTTAGTACAAAATTCTCCTCCTTTATAAGATATCTTCAGCTCTAACTGTGATAGAGCAATTCCACAAGCTTCCGATTTTTTTTAATGCAAAGTAAAAAATGCAGCACTCTGGACCACCAAATAAGTGTCCTGAACTTCAATCAGATCAAATCCAGTGAACTTGAATAATTAATAAAATAAAATGCCTCATATTGGTAAAATTTACTTTCCAGATATGATTTTTCATTAGATTTTGAGATTTAGGAGTCAGATTCAGTAGCACAATTACTCAATACGAATGGGAGATCCTTATCACTCAGCATCTGCTACAAGGATTCCCAGACTTGATCCTAAGTACAAAAGGCAAACTACGATAGATGTCATTAGCAGGAAGTATGTTTCAACCAACAGACAATCAATCAAAATACGAGTCTAAAAAGAAACTAACTAAGAAGAAATAGATGAGGAGGTAGCTTACATTCTTTTTTGCTTAAGAATCCTCATGGCTCTAGCTTTGACAGCTTCTTGAGCCGGCCTAGCCGGGTCTTCTTGATTTGGTCTTTGTATCTTGCTAGTTCAGCATCAAGTTTCTTAATCTTCTCTTCAACATTGTCACCTCTTTTAGTGATCTGACAGAAACATCATTTGAAGCAGTTTATTTTATCAACCCAAATGAACAATTACCATGGTCCAAGTACAATTACCCATTATACCAAGTAAGGCGCATGAGACTAATAAAGAACTTGTCAAATTATGTCGAGAGAAGATAGCACAATGTGATGGGAAAGAAACAAAGAATCTCCATCTTCTCCTAGAATTCCACTAAAATATATGAACATTATATTTATTTTGGAAAGACATGACCTATCTACAATTAACTACATTATCCCCATTAATGTACTAACTGCAAATCACTTAACTATTACTTCCCACATTAAGCCTATCCAAGAAATATATAAAAGCGAACAACAGATTCAGAGCATTAAATAAGTTAAAGAGGCAAAGAGCCAGAAGGAAGTTGAATTGGAAAATACCAGGAAATCCACATATAATATCAGTTGCTATCTGCATTCTAGGAACCAGCTTAATTAATGTATCTGCCACTGCCCTGAACTCACCGACGGTATACTCTCTGTTCATTGCCTAAAGAACAATATTAAACAAAAGAAGATATTATTACACCATGATACCAAGGTATATCGTAGGTTCTTACAAGAGAATTCTCTCATCATATAAGTAAAACTGAGAAAAAAAGATCTTGTGTAGGCAAATAAAATAAAAATGATTATGAAGAAGGGGCTCACGAGTTTATTAGCCACAGATCTGCTTCATCCTGATTTTCACTCAAAAATGCAGAAAGTTGACCCGCCATATATTCACTATCACTCTGAAACGCCATGTATGAAAAGTGCATCAAGTTCAGTAGAAACTCTATGTTTAGTAAAGTCAGAAGAGCTGAATAGAAAGTAAAGCAATGGGGCACACGAGTGACTTCAACGATCTAAGCTATAATGTGAGAATTAATAAATGCGAAATCATTCATCAAAAGGGAAATTACTCCATGCTCTCACTCAGTGTAGTCTGAGTGTAGCATGCAGTTATGGGTCTTATTACTCTTTGTAGCCATCCATTCCCTTTCACATTAGTATATTTACTGAACTTTGCAGCATTATCCCTAATACATATCTATCGGTTGACACATCAATGTTGTCACATAAACTATATATGTCCACTATTCCTTATACTGTAAAAGCAAGAAAGATGGCCACATAGATTTCTTTTTCATTTTCCAGACAACTAATCTCTACTCCTGACATTTTAAAGTCATCACCTAGATGTGAAGAGCTAAATGACTGTGTTAAAACCCAAAATGAAGTGCAATATGTTACATCCACAATCATTTAATAACAAGTTCTTCAAAAAGAAATGTCTGAAACGATGGGCATCATCTATACCTGATTATGTGAACACCCAAAAGTCTTCATGTATATTGTCTGCACATTTAACAACACAATTACAAAACACATACAGAACAAACTCGCACAAATCACGATTGAAAGTTCGGTAGTAGCATAGAAAGCATAATTGAGAAGTAAATTTGCTAACACCAACGTCAATATAGATGGATATGTACGTAGTTAGTTTCAGAATCACATTAAAACATATATATATATATATATATGATTCAAAACAAAAGGATCCAAAAGTAAGAAACTAAATCTCAAGCACTCGTAGAGGCATATATATAAAGTGAAAAAAATCCAGATTCAAATCCAGGAACCGATAACAATGATTCAAATCCAGATCTACATAATACTGGCAAAACCGATCAAGAACCACATCTGCAAAGCAAAACACCACTGCCGGACCTACGTAGATGTAAAAACGAGCTATGAGAACAAGAAATTTGACAATTAATTAAAAGAAAATCAACAGAATCAATTTCTGAACTGAAACAATAGGTAATCTAACGCGACATTGCTATTACAAATAATTATGACAGTTAGATAAAAACAAATGTCATAAATATAATTTATAATACGTTTTTTTTGTTAAAACTCTTCAAGTGTCTATTATATTAAAAAAAATATAACACTAAAATATCATAAATATTATAACTTTAAAAGTCTCAAGCACAAATGTTGATTGAACATATTATTAATTATGTAAAAGATATAACCATATCAATTCAATAACAAATATTAAAAAAACTACAAATAGGAATAGTATTCTAAGTAAAATCTATTAAAAATTCAAATTTACAAAGAATAATAAGAAATATATATATATATATATATATATATATATAGGCGGTGACAGTGCGGTTCGCTTTTTTTAACACTAATTTTGAAACCAAACCGCATAGGGCAGTGTGGTTTTCATTTGAATTTTAAACCACAGTTTGTTTACAAAATTGACAAAAATGGTGCGATACGGTCGGTTAGGTGTGATTTTTCAAAACCAATGTCCACCCCTAGATAATATATTCATATGACATATTTGAAAGCCAAAATCTTCCTACCCTAGTTATGTCCGTTGTAACCTGTCAACTATGCAAAGTAACATTTACCCCGTAAAGTCTTGATTTCTTAAGCTAAGAATTGCTCAATTAATTTTTTATCTTGTTTTGGAATTTTCAAATTGCTAAATATTATATGTATATGTATATTTGTATACATATATTTTTATGCATATGTACATATATTTTTATGCATATGTATATGTATATTTGTATATATATTATATATAAGTAATATACACTTAATATTGTAAAGTTACGTACATGTAATATATATGTAATATACATGTGATAGTATATTTACTTATACGTATGCGTATATATTATATATGTATTACATAATAAAATACACTCTTATATGTAATTACATCGATTACATTAATATACCTCTTTGTAATATTATTATGTATATATTATAAATATATATAATACGTTATATATATATGCATCAGTATATAATTATATATACATACATAAAACATCAACATAGATATTAGTATTATTCATAATATATATATGTGATACATATAAATAATATATATACATAGGTCAATATACATAATATATAATATATATACATATATTATATGTACGCACCTACGTTATATACCTATTATATATAAGAATATATACATATAATACATTATATATATATATATATGAGAGAGAGAGAGAGAGGTCTCTCTCTAACCTCCAAAACAGGGACAAGCTGTTTTGGTTCTGTTTTGGGGGTGTTTGGCCAAACATGGGTTTCCATATTTGGGCAAACTGTTCTGGTCCAAACAAGTTTTGGGCTGGGTACAAAGCCGAAGGTTTTGGGTCAAAAAGTCCAACTTTTCGGGTTTCTGCAGAAAGGCCCAAAAGTTCTGTCTTTTGGACAAAAAGCCTCCTGATTGAACCTTTTCGGACTTTTCACATTAGCCCTAAAAGTTGCACCTGTTCAAAACACCCTCTGAACTAAAAGACAAAAGGCGCCTAACATTGGCTCGGATCCGGTGTGGAGGGTGCACCGTGCACCCGCCTCTCAGCCAATAAGACGTCACCTTGTTCGGGCAGTGATTAGGTGTTTCCGGTTGCACCATCCGACTGTGCAATTTAGCACCTATCTTTCCACAAACTTTAATTTTGACCCCAAAATTTTGAATCTTGATTCATTAAGTCCTTTCAAATTGGTCCTTCAATTTTTCAATTTGAACATTTTAGACCACGAACTAAATGAATTATTTCCTATACCACCGCGGCCGTCGATCGTATAATTGTGATCATTTATTCGCCTTTGTTCATATCAATTTATTAATTCCAATTACGAGCCACGTTTTAAGTGACACATTTTGCTAATTAATTTCTCATTGACCCGAAAATCGGATTTGAGTTAAATACTCTAAATTTATCTACTCAAAATGTAGATTAATTTAAGCCAAAGAGATTCCATTTTTGACATGTAAAATTCACTTAAATCTCTAATAAAATCGTGCTACACACAATTTGCTCAATCAAGATTTTCAACAAAAAATAAAGTAGATAATTTTATCCTATATTATAATTTAGTGGTTAATTTGTTATATGTTACAAAATTCAGTTGTACTTGTCTCTTCCAACCTTACGGCAAAAAGAAAATACAAAGTCGTTATAATAATAATCCCAGTTTTTCCATGTTCGAAGTATTTAAAGCTATATACCTCTATATTGCTTTAAATCGTATACAGTTTTATTTGTACCTATATATAAATTTGCTCCTCGTTTTCTCGTACCAATCTATTTTATGATAACATAAACGTTAATCACTTTCATGCATATAATATTTTGATGTGAATACAAGATATCTTTTCCTGTGATTTTCCTTTTTAGATCTGAGATGTGCTTCCACACTGAGATATTTTCTTCAGATAAATATTCATTTTCCTTTCCTAGACAAAGTTTATCTTCGATGAGATTTTGAGTTTGTTCTTCTAACTTATCTCTATCAAGAAATATATTTTTGATTTCATCTTCAAGAAGCTTATTTTTATAAATTAAATTTTCAATGTCTCTCATAATTTTTTATGAAATCATGCATGTCGGAACTTTCAGAATCATCACAATTGCTAAAAATGAGATTTTGAATGAGTAGATACCTAGTTGTTTGCCATAAGACAATCATCTTCATTATCAAATGAATCTGATTCTGATTCATCCCAAGAAGTGGATAGAGCCCGTTGCCTGGAAGTTTGATCATTCCTCTAGAACTTCCTCAATCTAGGACAGTCAGGTCTAATGTGACTAGGTTCAAAGCACTCATGTCATATTATCTTATCATTTTTCTAGGGATCTCTTTGTCAGAAGTTAGATCTGGGAATGCGCTTGAACTTCTGGCTTTGCTTGAGAAATTGCATTCTTCTAGTAACCATGGCAAGTTCTTCGTCGAATTGTTCATCGATGATTTCTTCTGGATCGGCAGAATTCCTGTTGAGCTTGAAGAGAAAGCAGAAGACTTCTGGATCTTTGTTTCAGAACTTCCTTCTTTGGACATGATCGTCATTTCATGAGATTTAAGAGAACCAATGAGCTCTCCCATTGTCATGAGATTCATGTCTTTGGCTTCGTGAATAGCAGTTACTTTAGATGTCAATTCTTTTGAAAGAGATCTCAATATTTTGCGAGTTTGTTCATGTTTAGGAATGATCTTTCCAAGGCCGAACATTGGATTGATTATTTGCATAAATCGAGTGTGCATTTGATTTATGTTTTCGTCTAGTTTCATTTGGAACATCTCCTACTGGTGAACAAGAAGAGCTATCCTTTCTTGTTTGACTTGACTGGTACCTTCATAGGTAACTTGTGACATATCCCACATTTGCGTAGCTGAGACACAAGTGCTTACCCTATTGTATTCGTCTTTAGTCAGAGCATATGATAAGATATTTTTAGCCTTACATCCATTTGTAAGGCTTTTTCATCATCGCTATCATGATCTTCCCAATCCTTTGGAACATTTACTCCATTTATTTCCTTCACTGGAATGGTAGGTCCTATCATGATTACCCTCCAGAGTTTGAAATCAACACACTACATACTCATGCATCCTGTTCCTCTAAGTAGCATAGTTTGAAATGGCAATAAAGGTGACCGAGAGTGAGATTGCGTCTCTGCATGCATATCAGCAATTGTGGTAGTCATGAGGCTCTTTAGACTTGGGTGCTTAGACCATTCGAAGTGAGCCACCTAGCTCTAGTGCCAAATCTAAGTCAAGAATTGCCTAAGGGGGGTGAATTAGGGATTTAAAATTTTTAATAAACACATCGAAAACTACAAAAGAAACAAAGGAAAACTTTTATAAAGATAAGGAACGCTAGTACTTATAAGTTCCAACAATAAGCAAAGTGACAACTTAAAACAAACAATGTTATAAAACTACTAGAATACAGTCAGTAAAAGTGTTGTCACAAAACAAAACATCCTCAATACAGTAGAGGTAAGCGACTCAACTAGATCCTAGGAACAGTAATGTGGAACCAAAAGGTTAACAGCCGCAAACAGAAATCCTAATAGATGAAGTGAGAAGCGACACTCGAACACTTCAAAATGATCACTCGTGTATGACGCATGAAGCCTCAAGATGAAACTGGTACTTCTACCTAGAACAAAAGAGCAAGTCATTTAGTAACTTGAAAGGCTTAATTCATTTTTTATGAAGAGGTCAAAAGGCGAATATATAGATGTAAGGGAGAAAAGGCTCCTTCCATTTTTAGTGATAGAACGACTATCCATATAATAAGAGATATGAAATACAATAATAAGAGGTAAAAGATCAATTCATTCAACTTCCCTGTTGACTAGAGATTTGTTGGATTTTTCCAAAAACCTGTATAAGGAAAGAAAACATAATTAGAGGCCGAAAGAACGATTTTTGTCATCGTCAAAATTAGTAAGATTTGAGACACAAGGTCAACATATTTGTAGTTCGGCTGACATTATGTATGGTATAATTTACTGGTACAATCTTCTCAACTGCAATTGCTAATGCAGTGACTGCATCATACACCCACAAATCATAAACATTTAATTCCATAATTGGACCTGTATTGTTCTTAATAATCATATGTCTTTTCCACATGTCTTCGAAACTTTCAAGGTCCTTTAAAGCGAGGTACATAAGGTCTTATGCCTATAACTCCTTCCATCGAACCACGAGTGACAAAATCCATGGAATTTATGAAGTTGGATATACTATCAGCGATGATCCATACGTACCCTTCACTTATAACTCCTTCGTCTTTGGCAAGATTGAACAACTTATAACCAAGTGAAGGATTCATGTGCACTAAGAATACCCTGTTTTTCTTTGTTCTTATTTTGTCCGATTCTTTTATTAAATGATCATTCTCAGTTGATTTTGGGACGGGGGTCAATCGCTAGTCCAATTTTTACCACTTGGAATGCCTTATTCAGATGAGAAAGAAATAGGTTGCCATTATCTGTGTCTTCATACAAAACAACAACCTCTGGCCAATCTAGTCCCTGGCCTTGTAGTGAAGGAAATATTGGCACATGAACTGCTTGCCCAATTTCTGCAAAGAATGTTTCTTCTGGTGATCCCTCATCAGGCCCTAGAATTTCATGTACCCGGGCCTCGAAATGAGTTTTTTTAAAGAAAATAATAATTTTTTTCCTTGTCATTTTTTTCCCTTTTTTGTGCATTTTTGGATTTCGACCCAAACATATAATTTGTATACTTTCATATAAACTTTATAACCACATAAAAATAGACTCATTTTGAGGCCCCGGTAAAGGAATACGGCAAGTAAAAAAGCAGCACTAGAGCAATTTTTTAAAAAAAATAATGATCTTTTTCTTTGTCATTTTTCTCCCTTTTTCGTGCATTTTTGGGTTTTGACCCGAACATATAATTTGTAAACTTTCATATAAACTTTGTAACCACATAAAAATGGACTCATTTCGATGTCCGGATAAAGGAATATGGAAAGCAAAAAAGTAACACTAGAGGGAATTTTTCCTTTGTTTTTGTGGCTCATTTTTCTCCTTTTTTCGTTCATTTTTGGGTCTCGACCTGAACATAAAATTTGTAGAATTTCATATAAACTTTGTAACCACACAAAAATGGACTCATTTCGATGCCCTGGTAAAGGATTACGACAAGAAAAAAAATTATGCTATCACGACAAAAGCCGTGATAACAATTTAAAAAAATATATATTAAAGTGAGATGACATAACCTATGTCGTCTTACTTTAATTTAATAAATAAAAATTAATTAGCAAGAGACGACATACCCTATGTCGTTTCGTGCTATTTCCTAAACCCCATTTATTTTTGTACATTTTCTGATTTTTCAAAAAAAAATTTATTAATTTTTTAATATTCCCAATAAAAAAGTGTAAAAACCTGCAAAGTATGGGTGGGTAATGTGGTTTTTACCGCATCTTTACATGATAATGCAATAATATTTTCATAAATTCATGGGCAATCTTGTCAAGTATTTAAGATAAAAGTTAAAGTGGAGCGCCTCTGTCATTTTGTGGAGTGCTAATATCAACTCCGTAAAATGATACAGTTACATCTTCTTATAAATCCATGGGCAATTTTGTCTATTGCACTAAAAAATATTATGAATGGAGTGTTATCATGATTTTATGGAGTGCTAATATCAACTCTCATATATATTATATTTGCGAGCCCAACGCAAGTCAAGCGAGGCTCACGCTTGGCTTAACATTAAATCAAACCTTAAGCTTCAGCTTGAGCTCCGCTCAGCTTGAAATCATGTACAGCTCGGCATAATCATGTCGAACCTACAAGCTTTGAGCTGGTTTGATCTCGATAGTCCTTTGTATTCCTTTTCACAACAAAAACAAAATCTACATGCAAAACTAGCATCAAGAGTCTCTCTGCGTTCGTAGTGTGTAGCTGCAATCGTGTAGTATAGTTGGGATGAGCTAAGTAAAAATCTGAAATTGCCATGTTCATGCATAAATCTGCCATAGAACCAAATGGTGAGTTCAAGTCAAGAAGCACACCAATGGGGAATAAGTAACTGTTTTCCTCTGACTAGGTTTTAGTCTTAACATCCCTTGCAGACGTTGCAGCACAACAATAAGAATTTGATAAGGAGAAGAGAACAATTAGGATATGGACTACAAAGAAACGAGAGATTTGTAAGTTGTTTAGCATCGTCATTTGTCTTAGTATTCGAACTTGTTTAATTTGGTCACCAACTTGCATTTTTATAGACGCTCATGATTGATTATATTTGACACTAACATATTGAATATTTCAATTGCTAATTTTTACCTGATTATGTTAGTTTAGGCCTTATTCATTGTCCATGGATTGTACAAAAGAAAACGAAGAGTCGATTAGTCGTAGACCATGATAAGAAGACTCTTACATTTATAAAATTGCAAAATTGATCTGGATAACTAATCCCGCCAAAAAAGAGTACTTGTGATATAATAATCATGCATGAGGCCTAATTAGTATCGGTTCAAAACACCCGCCTTTTCTCTCGACCAGAAATAAATATTAGAAAAAATTACACACAACCCCCTCAATTATTGTGTAATTAAATCAAATTATATTACTTATTAGAAATTATTAACACATCCCCTCAAGGATCTATTTGTAAGGTTTACAAGGGTAAAATTTTAATAATTATTAAATACATAAGAATATGTAATTTCTAATAAGTGATAGGGGTTTATGGTAATTACGCAATAAGTGAGGGGGTGGTATGTGTGTAATTTTCCCTAAATATTAAGATCGGATAAATTATGAGGAGATTGTAATCGTTGAAGATAATTTTTTTTATAGAATTTCTTAAATTGTTTTATAAGTAAGGTTATTCTAGAAAAGCATAAGCAATCATATATTATCCTAAATAATTAGTTCACTAAACATGGTTTTAATGTACAATAAGATTTGTATATCTTAATCAACTTACCGGTTATATGATTATCCAAGGATTATGTAATTAACACAACTTTTCTTATTCTTCATATTTGGGCTTTAATCCCATCAAAAGAAGTGAACGAGGCCTTACAATCATGACTTTGTTTCAGTTCAAATATTTAAACTACAGTAGTCCAGATAACAATTAAATTTATTGTGTATCACAGTTGGCAAAAATGACAAATATATATTACCAAACTTCTTAGGAGAAGGAGATAGATACTGGAGTTTCAAATAATTAATAGAAAGATGTGACAGAGAAGTAGATAATATTTTACATGGTGAATTATATTACTATGTCCACACCGTCACTTTAGTGCTGATTACCAGATTCTGCTGCTGACTTTTGGTAAATTACGATAAGACTTCCTCAAGGGGTCTATTTATAAGGTCTACAGGGGTGAAATTATAAGAAGTTTTAAGCCAACCCAAATTTTAAGAAAGCTTCTACCGAATTTTTTTAACAATGAAGGGTACTCAAAGGATAGACTACAGTATATGTATCAAAAATTCACTAAGAACACAACAAAGTGAAAGGAAAATTTTAAGTAACACGAAGACAATGTCAAGTACTTAGTTCTTTCGAAATAAAACTATTCAACATATACATGCTGAAACTTACAAATAAAAATTGTGGGGGCATTACATTCTTTTTTTTTTTTTTTTTTGTGTGATTTGCAATTACAATATCACTTGTGCAATATTTATAGTCAAATGCTTTGAGTCGCACCATTAACGTAACTCCATAAAAACAAAATTATATTTTGATTATTAGGAATTCCTCTCCATGTTACAGTCAATTGGCATCCCTAAATTTTGAGCAGCATCATCATAATTAACCTGGCTTAATGTTTCATCAATTTCTTCATAACCATTTTGGACAGTCTCTTCAATACCATGTTCATTGATGACTTCTCCAGGAGCGAAGGCACTTAAATTATTCTGCATGATTTCTTCAACTCCATATTGCACTGAATCTCCATCAACACTAGCAGTACCATCCACTGAGTTATTCTTTGAAGTTTTGAAATAAAAGTATTTGTGAATGAAATAAGCAGTCTTATCAGTGACCTTCCGTCCAATTGTTGTTTCGGAGCAAAAAAGAGCAAGTATTGTTATTGATCCTATAATAAAGAAGAGTCCTGCAAATTCATACAAAGTAAGACTCGACGTTTGTTGTGAGATCCTCGATGAAAGTGGGTCTTGGGAAGAGTATCCGGGTCCAAAATTTGTCTGTTCAATAGTAGTCATGTTTGGACCTTGAGTAACATCCAAGATCGCCTTTGAGAAATGTGAAACTAAGGGAGAGCCAACAGGAAATGCCTGCACAAAATAATATTATCGCTACAATAAGTTTTTCAGAACTTCGATTCATTACAATTATTACTGTATATAAGGAGATGATTGTCGTGGAAGTAAATTTAGTAAGAATGAAATTTAGTAAGAATGATTAATAAGATATTCTAGTTCTTAAATGAGATTTGATAAACCAGTACGTTGAGAAAAATTGTCTAGCTTTAGTATTATAAACATAACGTTTATGGGCATGCATTCTTCCTAAACATCTAAATATAAAAGAAAGAACTCAATTGGAATAATTATTATAGTACTCATTAGATAGGGATAAACAACTGGAATTTATATATGTACCAATAGTGTTTTTTATCATCCATCATTTAGATTTTGTTATTATCTTAGAGCTGTAATGTCTCTCATGTCGAAGACTAGTAGCATAATGTTGCTCAAATATGACAAACATAAGTAAATGTAGAACAAAGGTCAAAACACCCTATCATTCTAGTGTTGAATTAGAGCTTCATCGTGATTTTCTCATTTTAAAGGTCTAGTTTGTATAGATTGTAGAAAGCCGGATCACTCATTGCATAAGTTAGACAGTGAAAAACTTACAAAGCCAAAACCACCGGTCTTGTATGTTGGTCCAACCATTTTGTACTGAGAATCATATTTGTTCAACAAAAGCTTCATGTAAGGAATCTCGTCAAATATGGCATCTATGCCTCCATTCTTGCTTCCTAAGGACATAGCATTGTGGTATTCGTCCGCTGATGCATAGCTTCTGAGCCTTGATTCACTAATATGCAATTGTTCTATTAAAAATTCTTTCATGAAAGAAGCATCTTGGCACCCCACAAAGTAGTTATCTGAAAATGCGAACTGTAATTGATCAACTATTAGAATTGCAGATAAGTTCGCCGTGTAGCTCTGCATTAGTATGAATGCCATGAACAACCAAAACAATAACACTAAAACAGACCAGTTATTCGAAACCATATCTCCTGCCAAAAGTACAAAATGAAAAACGGTGTTAAAACATATGGACTTGCTTGATAAATTTTAAGGTCAAATATATTTATAGGATAAAACAGCTACCAAATTGAATGCAAATTAAGAATATTACTTTCAGGGAAGGCAAGAACTGTTACTGGAGACCAATAAGCCGTTCTAGGTCGCACATTCTGTGCCCTCATTGGATCTGTCTCATTACTAGTCACTCGATGTTCCAATATACGGAGAACTATTCCCATCAAAATGCAGGACATAATTATTGCCAACCAGAGATCCCACCTTAAGGGCTTAACAAATATCCACATATCGAATGGCTTCTTATTTTTAACAACTAGAATGACTCCCGATTCAGAATAGGGCAGCGAAAAATCAACATGTGTTGCTCTTGGAGCCCAAATCGTTATATCTCCCACTACTACATCAAACTTCAAGTTTGAGAGGGAAAAGGATAAGTTGAATGAAAAAGATAGATTTACTTTAAATATTATCATTTCTAATAAAGCGGGATTGACATAAGTTAATTAAGAAAAAAATAGATTTATATATTTAAAGATAGATTTATATTTAAATATTATCACATCTTCTGTGTATTAATTTAAAAATTAAACCAAATTGACATAAGTTGAAGATCACATTACCTGATCAGGTATCTTACGTAGCATGTCATCATAACTCCAATTGGAATTATTGGTATCATTATCATCAATAAATTCATAATTGACTGGAAAAGGTAGCGCCTCTAATGCTGCCAAGAAGATATCTATTGAAAATCCAGTTCTATGACTTGTTCCAGGCTCAGTAGTCATACCGATAAATTCAGTGAAACCGTGTTTCCAAGGAATTCCAACTCTAAGTTTCCCACTTGCAGGGATAGCCCAGCCTTTGGGTCGTGTAATAGAATCTCCTGGCCAAATGATACTTCTGAGTTCTTTCGTTGATGTTGAGTAATTTGTTTCACTAATTGAACTCCATTCTCTTATTATTCCTCTGTCCGGTGTCCAAAATCCTACGATTTTCTCTCCGGATCCAATAACATTCAGTATCTCAAATGTCGATGGCTTCAGTATCCCACCAACTAATTGGAAGTCACCACTCAAACCTTTAAAATGTGTTCTTGATAATTCCTCGAGAAGTCTAGGTCCAAATGTAGAAATTTTTAAAGTTGTCTTATCCGATTCATTTGTAGTTCTGCTCACATTGACTAGAGTAGAATTTCCCGATACAATACTCTCCACCGCCATGGCTAATGCAGTTACTGTATCATATGCCCACAAACCATAAACATTTAATTCCATAACTGAATTTGAAGTGTTCTTCATAAACATATTTCTTTTCCACCTTTCTTGGAAACTTTCAAGGTCTTTTGAGCGAGATATGTAAGGCCTTATGCCCAAAACACCTTCCATTGAGACACGGGTGTCAAAATCCATGGAACTAATGAAGCTGGATAAACTATCGGTAATGATCCATGCATACCCTTCACTCATTAGTCCCGCGCCTTTAGCAAGAGTGAACAACCGATAACCAAGTGAAGGGTTCATGTGCACCAAGAATACCCTCGTTTGCTTCGTTGTTAATTTCTTCAATTCCTTCAAGAGATGACTATCCTCAGCTGATTCGAAGATAGCAATCATATATGCCAGTCCAATTTCAACTTCTTGGAGTGCCTTATTCACACGAGAAACAAACTGATTTCCATAATCGATATCTTCATACAAAACAGTAACCTCAGGCCATTCAAATCCCTTGCAAATCGTCGCGAGAGCCTTTGCTTGAATTGCATCATCTGGTGTTGTCCTAACAAAATAGCTGTTTTGTTTGTAAGGGAGAGCTGAGGTTCTTGCAGTGAAGGAAATAATTGGAACATGAACTTTTTGACCAAGTTCTGTAAAGAATGTTTCTTCTGATGATACTTGTGGACCTATAACCCCATGCACGTCTTCATCTTTCAATAATTCTACAACTGCATTACAATTCAAACATAAACTCAATATCCTAACAAGTTTTAACTTACACTGCAAAAAAAAGTTACATAATGGCAATGAAAATATATGTCATGATTTGAAACTGTGGTTTCTAGCAGTCTAAACCTACAACTAATTTGGTCATGGTAGATGTTTCATATTTTCACGCTAACGTCATCCGTAGTTGAAAAAGAATGATAACTGTTTGAAGCTCCAACAAGCCGTAGTGGAAGAAATTCTAACTAGCATTTTTTTAGAATGACTGAAAAGTCATGGTCTTTGTAATGAACTAAACATTGACAACTATAAGCCATGTACAATGTTTTGGCCATGCTTGCAGAAACCACGGTTAAAGCCGATGCGAAGCCCTGGTCAATTAATTTTGGCCATGTCAAAAGGCCTTCTCACCATAAGTGACATGGGCAAAACTCAAATTTTTTTATAGTGTCATGGGCATCCAAAAGATTAGGTAATCCATCTATAGTACTTGAAAACAACTTGTGCTTTAGTAAAGGTATATCTCCATGATTTTAGTATAAACATTTTATTTTAAATTGGATAAATATCACTAATAGTCCATGAAGTTTCACTGTTGTATCACTTTGGTTCATAGAGTGTCACGCCCCCAAAATTGGGGTCGCGTGATGGCCATGTCCCCAAGCCCGAAAGGACTTAAAGACACGAAACCCAGAGGTTCAAAGCAATACTAAAAATGAAATCTAAAACTTCTCCTTTATTACAATTGCTCAAAAGTTCAGAAATAAAACAGGGTTTTCGTAAAAACGACAAAAATCCCAAAAATATTTATTTAATTCAAAACATTCTAAAAGTAACATCCTAGCTAATCACCATCTTCACCACCCCAAATATTGTTCCTCATCCTCCTATGACTCGACTAAACTTTCTGCAAAATTTAGAATCGTGGTATGAGCAACAAAGGTCGCCCAATAAATAGTTCTAACGCCTTCCACCGGTCTAGAGCATGTTAAGTATGTATACATTTTAAAAATTATGTGAAAGCATAAAACGAACTATTTTTGTTTTAAATCAAAGTAATTTATTAAAAGGGGTTTTGCAATTCAACAAAAACTTACATATATAGCATGTGATCGACTTTGTAGGCAAATCAAAATTTAAAATCACTTTATCAAATAACTTCAAATATATCAATCTATCAAAGAATTTTTCTAATGCTCATGAACTTCTTAGAACCTAGTAGTAAACTTGATCAGTCCTAGCTGTTTATCCCGCTAGGTAGGCCAAAACTGCTATTAATTCGCCGCAGTAGGCTCCAAGGTTCAAACACTGCTATTAATTCGCCGCAGGAGGCTCAAAGGTTCAAACACTGTATATTTAAAGCCCTACAGGAGGCCCGGAATTAATTCCTTACCAATAGATACTAATAATTCAGAGCATACGAATCATTCACAATTTCAAAAGCAATCGTTTAACACAAGCAATTTACAAAACATAGATCACATGGTAGCAGTTTTATATAAGAAAACTAAATCTAGCATGCTCAAGACCTATTTTAATATCAAAATAGTTTTACAAAATATAACATGGAGTTTTGCAATAAATTTCACGAACAATAGAAGGGTAAAAACCACTTACTATTTTGAACTCGATTTAGCTACATGTCTGTGGGGTTTTTCGGATCCTAAAATATTGGATTTCCAAAGTAAGGACCTAGTTATTATCATAAAATACTAAAGAGAAAAACTAGGATTTTTCAAAATATCTACCACACCGTCGGCCCGAGCTTGAATAACAACAGCCTCCTCGGATTCTTCTAATGAACTTCCTAAGCTTAGATGAAAATTGAGGGAGAAATATGAATAAGAGGTGCAATTTTCGTATGCATAGGTGGGGGCTATTTATAGGGGAGTCTGGGGTTCAGTTAGAAGAGTTTGAGTAGGTTTCTAAGTCCCTAAGGGGTTAGATATTATGAGATAGGCTTAAATCCACTAGATTTGGTAGATTTGAGGTGATATGCTCATCTAAATCACGTGTTAATTAATATATCCGAAAATTCATTATTTAATTGAGAAAACAAGTAGAAAGATACATCTATATATAAATATAATTATTACTGATAATGCATTAAAAGAGTTTGGCTAAGCTTCAAGTTGTTAGAGTTAAATTTTTGTTAGGATTTGATAACAACAACTTAGATGTAGGGTTGTAACCAAGTTATATCCCTAGATTTTAGTTGATTCTAATATATCATTTTAAATAAGTTGGTAATATCTAAATATATATATATATATTCTATTTAATAATAGCTTAATTGATAATTATATAAAATAAAGGGGCGGGGTGTTACATCCTCCCCTCCTTATAAAAAGTTTCGTCCTCGAAACTTAAGAAAATTTAGATACCTTGGTTCGAGAAGAGGTGCGGATAGCGGTTAAGCATGTTTTCCTCTAGCTCCCATGTTGCTTCCCGCTCAGTGTGGTTGGACCATTGGACTTTTACATACGGAATCGTTCTGCGTCGTAAGACCTGATCTTTGTGATCCACCATGCGCAGTGGAAATTCCTCATAACTTAAATTCTCCTCGATTAGTAGTGGCTCAAATTCCAACACATGGCTCGCATCTCTCGTATTTTTTTAGTTGTGATATGTGGAATACGTTATGGATAAAGTTAGGATAAGGAAATTTGATAGGATACTTCTCCCACTTTCTCGAGAATATCAAAAGGTCCAATATAATGTGGGTTCAGTTTTCCAATTTTCCCAAAGCGTACAACTCCTCAGATAGGGGATTTCTTAGGTACTTCTTCTCCTCTTCTTAGAAGTTTGATGATTTTCTCATACTATCTGCCTAAGTTTTCTTTTTATCTTGAGCTATTTTCAATCTTTCTCAAATCTTAGAAAATTTTCCAAAGCGATATGTACTAATTCTAGCCACGTGATCCTTGTCTTACCAATCTCATCCTAATACGATGGTGATTTACAGTTTCGCCCTTACAAAACCTCGTACGGGGCCATATCTTATGCTACTATGGTAATTATTATTATTGTAAGACATAGTAGTCAAGTATCCCTTGAAATCTTATGTACATGCCCTCAGCATATTCTCTATAGTTTGTATAGTCCTTTTGGATCGGTTATCAGTTAGCGGGTGATAGTTCGTGCTCAATTCTATCTTAGTGCCCATCACTTGCTGGAAACTTCTCCAAAAATGCATGTGATACGAGGGTCTTGGTCTGACAAGATGCTATAGAAATGCTATGTAATCTTACTATGTTGTCCATGTAGGACAATTTGTCCAAGGTAATGGTTGCACGCACAGGTAAGAAGAATGCATATTTGGTCAGTATATCAATAATCACCCAAACAATGTCTTATCCTTCACTTGTTTTAGGTGGTCCCATTACAATGTCCAAAGTAGGGGTGGTCACGAGCCGAGCTCGAGCCGAACTTGGTCATTTTTCCAAGCTCGAGCTCGAGCTCGATTATTTGTGTTCGGGCTCGAGCTCGAGCTCGAGCTCGATCGAGCCGTATAGCATGAGCTCGAGCTCGAGCTCGATTATTTTCACTGAGCTCGAGCTAATATATATTTTTTTTATTTTTAATAAATTATATTATTATATTATAATATATATATATATTAAAATATATTAATTAAAAAATATATATATAAAGGGAGCTCGCGAGCTCTCGAACACTTATCAAAAAGCTCGAGCTCGGCTCGATCGCCGGCTCGAGCTCGAAAAATCTCGAGCTCGAGCCGAGTTTTTTTCGAGCCGGCTCGCCGAGCTCGCGAGCCGGCTCGGCTCGGTGACCACCCCTAGTCCATAGTAATATTGTCTAATTTCCATTCCGAGATTTCCAGAAGATGTAGCGATCCTCCAGGGTGTTTGTGCTCGACCTTGACCTATTGGCATACCAATCATCAGGCCACGAAATCAGCTACGTTTTCCAAAATAAGCCCCCCTTCAAGTCTCTATACATCGTTGTATTCACCCAGTGTATAGAGAATTTTGAGCTTTTGTCAAAATTTCTTTTCTTAGCTTCTCATCTCTAGAAATGCACAACTTTCATCTCATCTAAAACTCTCATCTCTTCTAACTTGATAATAAGTCAACAATCCTTTTATCTTTTCTTGTACTTTACTCTCTCAGAGTTCGAATTTTAAGTTATTTTAATCATTTCAATAATAGGTTGCTGGCTTTTTTTTTTTGAAGCAGCTAGTACATTCTCTGTAGATTCTATTACTTCAAGTTCTAAGGATTCCATTTCTCTTACCTGCATGTCCGTAAAACTATTGTTCTTCTTCCTACTTAGAGCATCTGCCATGTAGTTCACCTTCCCCCGGCGGTCTATAATGTTTAAGTCGTATTCCATTAAAACTGTAACTATCTCATTTGCCTCACATTTAATTCCAATAAAGTAACAAGATATTCGAGGGTTTTGTGGTTGATATATATATATATATATATATATATATATATTAATATTTTTCTTTATAAAGATATTGTCTCCATATAATTAGGGCAAAGACTAAGAAAGCCAATTTTAATTCAGGTCGTGAGTGATTATGCACATAAGGTTTCAGCTGCCTTGGTAACTAAGCGATTACTTTCTAGTTTGGCATTAGGACACACACTAGTCCATTTTATTTTATGCATCACCATATAAGATAAATCCGCATGTCTTTGATGATAAAGTCAATATAGGTGTAGATGCAAGCATTTGTTTTAACTACCCAAAATTTTTATCATACTGCGGGTTCCAATTGACTTTAGCTCTCTTTTGAGTCAACTTGGTTAGGGCAGGGAAAAGATTTGAGAATCATTCTACAATATTCTTGTAACACTCGTCTAGCCCTAAGAAACTTCTTAGATCGATGACATTGGTCGGTTTGGACCATTCTACAATTTCATAGGTCTTTTTAGGGTCTTGATTATTCCATTCTGATCTAAAATTCATACTTGCTGAATTTTGAGTATAGCTTTTTCCTTTTTCCTTCTTAATGTTCTCAATATGATTCTATGGTGCTCTTTATGGTCTTTTTCACTGAGTATATCATCTATAAGTACCACAACAACTTATGAATTTGGGCTTTGTATATTGAGTCTTAATCTGTAAATGTGACCAGAGCATTTGTCAATCCAAAAGACATTTTCAAAACTCCATAATGCCTGTACTTCTTCCTAAAAAATAGTATGAGGTATGTTCTCGACCTCAACCTTTTGCTAACGGTATCCGGATCTTAAGTCTATCTCAAAAAAATACTTTGGCATCCTTTACCTAGTCGAACAACTCATCGATTCTTGATAAGGTATATCTATTCTTTATAGTGATCTTGTTCAGATATCTATAATCAATGCATAACCACAACCTCTCATTTTTTTTTCATCACATATAGCATCGGGGCTCCCCATGGAGATACCCTAGGATGGATATGTCTTTTATCTATAAGTTCTTAATTCAAATCTTTAACTCTCTTAGGTCAGCGAGAGATATCCTATGAGACGCCTTGGAACTATGAATTAATCATGAAACTAAGTTGATTTCAAATTATATCCTAAAGTAGTGGTTTAGTACTTCAATCTTTGCTAGAACTTGATCGGGCCGGTCTTGGAGTTTAACTAAGTGTTTGGTGAGTTCCTTTCAATGATCAAATGCTTCTAATAGTTGAGTTGTGGACTCGACGGGTGCTGAAGGAAGTCTTTATGGGTGGATACTCATGGTCTATGGTTTGGGCCATATTCTATAAGGAACGTTTTTTTTTTTTTCAAAGGAAAAAGTCTAACCTTGGTGGAGAAAGATTATTTTTTTTATTTTTTTTTTTGGTTCTTAACATAAAGGAATTGGACTATTAAACTTTATGAGTTACAGACTTCATGTATATTTTTGAAACTTAACTAACATGAAACCTTCTAAAATAAGAAATATTTATTTATTTGAAATGTTAGTTTCTCATTCTTTAACTTTTAGAAACTAAAGAGAAGTTGAAAAGAAAAAAAATACAAATTAAGTGCATGGGTTAAGAAAATAGTGCTACTGGTTTAATAGCAAAGTGCATCTTAAATGAAAGTCATTGAATTATCATTGGATAATGTGATAGTAATGATCAATCCAGTTAAGATTGAAAATATATTTGTGAACTTTCAAAAGTAATTTTTGTTTTTTTAGAAAACTGAGAAAGAATTTAATCATTTTAAAAAAATTGCGGAACTTGGTCAAAAGTACTGAAATTCGTGAGTAATAGTGTGATAAAGAATAGAATTACTTAAAAGTGGAAAGAGGTCACTAAAAAGCTTCTTTTTTTTTTGGATAAAGGGTCGAGAAAAGAAAAGAATGGCGATGAGTGGTGGCCCTAATTGCTAAAAATATAACAACTAACTTCTTTTCAAAAGATGAGCTGAATTCAGAGGTCCTAAGTTCACATTGCCATCCTAAGATTCAATTCGAAAATTGATCCGTACACGTAATGTATCCTAAATTCCCTTAATTTTCTTTAAGTAATAACTAATAACAACGCATATGATTTATTTATTCTCTTAAGTTCGTGCAAAGAGCCACTTTAATCCTATAAAATTCCTAAAATCTTCGCTCTGCTACTTTTCTTTTCTCCGTCCCACACAAACTTTTAACTTGAAAAAAAAAATGTGGCCCGTTCCAGTTAATTTACAATGGTATCCTAAACGGTTTCTTAATCACGGGTGAGAATTACTAATTGTACTAAAGACTAAAAAGGGACTACCTATAGGGTATCCAAATCAAATTTCTTAATCTATGGTTCAAAAATCTTTTTTTTTTCCAACTTTCTAGTACAAAACCTAATTCATCTAAACCACTATTTATACTTATGATTATAGAGCACGTTTACCTTATCTTGAACCTATTAATTCAAAGATCGGATCCTATGCTCTGATACCACTCTGTCACGCCCCCAAAATTGGGGTCGCGTGATGGCCATATCCCCAAGCCCGAAAGGACTTAAAGACACGAAACCCAGAGGTTCAAAGCAATACTAAAAATGAAATCTAAAACTTCTCCTTTATTATAATTGCTCAAAAGTTCAGAAATAAAACAGGGTTTTCGTAAAAACGACAAAAATCCCAAAAACATTTATTTAATTCAAAAAATTCTAAAAGTGACATCCTAGCTAGTCACCATCTTCACCACCCCAAATATTGTTCCTCATCCTCCTATGACTCGACTAAACTTTCTGCAAAATTTAGAATCGTGGTATGAGCAACAAAGGTCGCCCAGTAAATAGTTCTAACGCCTTCCACCGGTCTAGAGCATGTTAAGTATGTATACATTTTAAAAATTATGTGAAAGCATAAAACGAACTATTTTTGTTTTAAATCAAAGTAATTTATTAAAAGGGGTTTTGCAATTCAACAAAAACTTACATATATAGCATGTGATCGACTTTGTAGGCAAATCAAAATTTAAAATCACTTTATCAAATAACTTCAAATATATCAATCTATCAAAGAATTTTTCTAATGCTCATGAACTTCTTAGAACCTAGTAGTAAACTTGATCAAGTCCTAGCTGTTTATCCCGCTAGGTAGGCCAAAACTGCTATTAATTCGCCGCAGTAGGCTCCAAGGTTCAAACACTGCTATTAATTCGCCGCAGGAGGCTCAAAGGTTCAAACACTGTATATTTAAAGCCCTACAGGAGGCCCAGAATTAATTCCTTACCAATAGATACTAATAATTCAGAGCATACGAATCATTCACAATTTCAAAAGCAATCGTTTAACACAAGCAATTTACAAAACATAGATCACATGGTAGCAGTTTTATATAAGAAAACTAAATCTAGCATGCTCAAGACCTATTTTAATATCAAAATAGTTTTACAAAATATAACATGGAGTTTTGCAATAAATTTCACGAACAATAGAAGGGTAAAAACCACTTACTATTTTGAACTCGATTTAGCTACATGTCTGTGGGGTTTTTCGGATCCTAAAATATTGGATTTCCAAAGTAAGGACCTAGTTATTATCATAAAATACTAAAGAGAAAAACTAGGATTTTTCAAAATATCTACCACACCGTCGGCCCGAGCTTGAATAACAACAGCCTCCTCGGATTCTTCTAATGAACTTCCTAAGCCTAGATGAAAATTGAGGGAGAAATATGAATAAGAGGTGCAATTTTCGTATGCATAGGTGGGGGCTATTTATAGGGGAGTCTGGGGTTCAGTTAGAACAGTTTGAGTAGGTTTCTAAGTCCCTAAGGGGTTAGATATTATGAGATAGGCTTAAATCCACTAGATTTGGTCGATTTGAGGTGATATGCTCATCTAAATCACGTGTTAATTAATATATCCGAAAATTCATTATTTAATTGAGAAAACAAGTAGAAAGATACATCTATATATAAATATAATTATTACTGATAATGCATTAAAAGAGTTTGGCTAAGTTTCAAGTTGTTAGAGTTAAATTTTTGTTAGGATTTGATAACAACAACTTAGATGTAGGGTTGTAACCAAGTTATATCCCTAGATTTTAGTTGATTCTAATATATCATTTTAAATAAGTTGGTAATATCTAAATATATATATATATTCTATTTAATAATAGCTTAATTGATAATTATATAAAATAAAGGGGCGGGGTGTTACATAGAGCATCAATTTGATATTTAATATATATATATATATATATATATTATCTCCTTTTTCCTATAACTTTTGTTCCATTATAATTATTTAAGATACAATATGTTGCATTAATACTATTCAGTATGAATCTTCTTATGCTTAGGAAAAATGAAAAAAACCGTGCTAGTATTATGGAGGTAGTAATTAAAAGGTCAACTAAATCATTTTAGTAAATTCTATGTGATTTCTCGTGTTATTCAAAATTAGTATATATCTACTAATACATAAAGGTAATGGTCAGTGGGGAAAAATTCACTTTTGGTCTCGTAGGAGTCGACCTAAAATGCTTTTAGTCCCGTAGAATTTTTTTGACACTTTTAGTCTCATAGGAGTGAAAAGGTGACACTTTTGGTCCCAAATGTTAAAAAATGGACGAAAAATGGCGATTGTGTTACACGCTCCGTTAATTTTAAGGGGAAAGAAAAAAGAAATTTAAATAAATTCAAGTATTAATAAAATAATAAAAAAAAGGTAAAAGAAAATGAAGAAGACGAATAGTTCGTCTTCTTCACCCCCCCCCCCCCGACCTCCACCCACATCCTAATCTACGCTGCTGCTGCTGCTACCACCGCTGCCATCGCCGTCGCCGTCATTGCCAAAGCTCCACCCAAACCTCTCCAACCGCCAAAGCTCGACCCAGAGGTGCCGGCGATGGAGGTGGGTCGAGCTTTAGAGGGGTGTCGGCGATGGAGATGGAGGTGGCGTGGCGGTGGGGGTGGTGGTCCGAAGAAGACGACCAGTTGGTCGTGGTGGTGGTGGGGGTGGTGGTCCGAAGAAGACTGGTCGTCGTCTTCCTTCTTTTTCTTTTTTAATTTTTTTGTTGTTAATTATTTAATTAATATTTGAATTTCTTTTTTTTCCCTTAAAATTAACTGCGCGTGTAACACAATCGCCATTTTCCATCCATTTTTTAACGTTTGGGACCAAAAGTGTTACTTTTTCACTCCTGTGGGACTAAAAGTGTCAAAAAAAGTCATGCGGGACTAAAAATATTTTGGGCCAACTCCTATGGGACCAAAATTGAATTTTTCTCTGGTCTGTGTATTTTATCTTAAGTTAGTTTTTGCAATAATTTATAAATTCATTCATATTTGGATGAAATTATCTTTCATTTTAAGTTGTTGCCTCCTCTGTGTCTTTTGTGTATGTATAATCAACAGATGGAGAATCAAGTAATTAACATACTGGTCTTTGGTGACTCAATTATGTAATGGAATCTCTATACATAAGGTTCTATATTCTGATATGAATGGATTGAAATATCTTTTAAAGTATCAAAATGATACTAGACCATATTTGAAGGAATGAAGCAGTATAAAATAATTGATTTTTTCTTTACTCATCTTACCACTGCTGTAATTTGCATGCATCGTACAAATATTGTGAATAATTTGCAAAGTAGAATCTTGTATTCCACTAATTAATTACCTCATCCACTTCATCTTCACATTAGAGGGAAAAGAATGATAGATTTTTTTTCTAACCCATATAGATTTAGTAAAATCAAAGTTTATGAATTAGAAAGAAAATTATAACTTTTCATATACTAATGTACACTTTTAGGGCAAAATGCATATTTCGTCATGTGTACCACATTTCGATTTTGGTACCCTAGCTAGTTATTTTACTTTCAAAAAATGTAGGTGAGATTAAAAAGTTGTCAATTTTGGTCCAATTTTGCCCGGAGCAACCCAATTTGTCAGTATTTTGCATTGTTCACGTGATCTAGCAAATTGAGAATCTTTTTGTTTTGGCGGGAAAATTGATTATCTAAATTGGGAATTGTGGTTGTGAAGGAAATTTAATGATGTGAATTTTATTTTTGGAGACTATTTGGCCAACAAAGGAAAATGTTGTGATTGAACCTGAGTGTAATACATGGAAACCCAACTCCCCACCACTAATTCATATACACAGTTTGATATTATTCTTTGAATTTAAATTTTAGTAATGTATGTTACCCCTGAATATGGATTGGTTAGGTGTATCTTACCAATATTATTCTTCATGAGCATTCATCAAATTTTAATATTTACTTAAAATATATTAAATTATAAATAATACTTTTGGTTAGGTGCGTTTGTATAGTAAATAAAAAGAACAAAATATATATAACTATTTAAATAATTCGTATATATATATGTATAAATTACATAAAAAATACGTTAGAGTATATTTTAATATATAAAAAACATATAACTGTATATATTAGTTGTAATTTACAAATATTATAGCACATATTATGCATCTAAGGTGATCAAATTTGGTCTTGATTATGGGATAGTGACATGAGATAACAAATGACTCCAAATATAATAATTATTCAAAACGGCATGGAGACATTTTAGTCTAGAATATGAACAACATGTAGAAAAGAAATCTATAAAAACAACTTATATATTCATGAAGAAGAAAAAAACACACACGCACACAACATTGTACCTGCTCAATCATAGCTACCAATAATCACATGGAGAAAAACAACATATTTTTCAGAGTTTGAATGAAATAGAGAAATCGCATTTTTTTTGTCTTAGAATTTGGTCTAATTTTTCACATTTAGTATCGTACTTTTTAAAATGTCTCGCATCGACCAATATTTTTATTAAATTTAGGAAAAATTACTAAAAACCCCCTAAAATAAACTTTTGTATCCAAAAAACTTATGAAAATATTTTTCATTAAAAACTCATTTTACAAACATTTCATTCCCAAAAATCCTAAAGTTAGGATTAACAACTCTTTGGACTAAATTATCCTTCACTTATTAAGTTAAGAATTGATTAATCGATCTTTTCTTTCTCAATTTTTTTTTCCTTTTAAAATTTTCAAATTGATAAATCGTTTAATATGGATTTTATTTTTTAATACTATATATTTTAAACATTTTTTATATAAAAAAATAATTTTAATATGGTAATTATCTAAAAATATATTTTTAAATTTTTTGAAAAGATTAAAAGAATCTAAAAATTTAAGATTAAAGTAAATTAGTATCGATTATCAATATAAAGGTTCTAAATAAATAAATTTCTACACGAAACTACAATTGATTAATTTGTAATGTAGAAGGCTAAGAGCGATTAAGTCCATAAATTTATTGACCCTAAATTTTGGGGGTTTTGAAATGAAAAGTTGGTGGAATGGGCTTTTTGGATTGAAAAATTTTTCATTGATTTTTTCGATATAGAAGTTTATTTGTTTTTTTTTTGGGGGGGGGGGGGGGGGGGGGTTGGTTAGTAATTTTCCCTTAAATTTAATGGCAACTATTTTGGGTTATTTTTGAGGGAGATTTCAGGCACGAATGACACTCCCGCATAATTTCTATTCAATATCACGGTCTCTGTTATATCTCACGGTCACTCACACATGAATTTTCCAAAAATAAACAGCTAAAGACGGTTGATTAACGAAACACATGACGTTGATGGTTAAAATTTGAACGGAAATTTGGTTGATATTAAATGACAAATATTTTGAAAATTGAGACTATATGCGTAACTAATAGCACCAAAATTGAAACGGGACAAAATCATGGGGGAAAAAATACAATTGTGCAGAAGGAATGGAGAGAGAGAGAGAGAGAGACCTGCTAGATTAGCATGAAGAACACTATTTGCATTCTTGGGGTGTAGCTGCAATCTTGTAGTATAGTTTGGATGAGCTGAATAAAAATCTGAAATCGCCATTGTCATGCACAAATCTGCCGTAGAACCCATTGGTGAGTACAAGTCAAGAACTACACCAATTGGAATTATCGATTTCGATTCTTTTTTATGAACATCTGTTGCAGCGTGACTATGGAAATCGAAAATAAAGAAGAGAAAAAGAAAACAAACTGCAAAGAAACGAGAGCGTTGGATATGTTTTAGCATTGTCATTTGTCATAATATTCAATAGTGAAGCCATCAAATTTGATTTTATAGAGAGGATAGAAATTTCGGATAAAAATATAAAACATGTTGAAAAGTTCAGTTGAGAAGAATATCGTACGTGTTATAGTCTTAATCAAATTTGATGGCTTGATATAATATATATATATATATATATATATATATATATATTATCGCGTACAAGTACAGTTGAGAAAGACAAATTAAACATATATGGATTGGGAATTGTGAAACTTCTTAGTAAAAGCTGACGGATACTGGATTTTGTGAAGTAATTTACAGCAAAATATGAAGGAAAAAGTTCTATTTGAGGATATTGACTAGAGGGTATTTGACTTATTTATATAAATAGAGAATTGATAAAGGCACTCCATATTATTTTAAAGAACTCCACTTTTATTTAAATTTTATCACATAGATAAAAATACCCTTTAGTCTAATAAAGTATTTTTATCATTTTTTTTTTTTGGACAAACTAGTTTTATACCACTTTTCTAACTAAATATAGAATAAGTATTCAAAATTTGATATTTCATAATCATAAAATTTAAAATTGACGGATATCTACCGTAAATAAGAAGTAAAAAAAAAAAAGTTCGTAGATATGACTAAAACTTTTACTTATTTATTTAGAAGCAAATTAGGATAAATGTTGTTTTATTTTGAATAAAAATGACAATTATTTTTTTATTAAATTTAACAAAAAATAAAATTAGCTATTATTCTCGGTGAACATATTGAGTTCATCAATACTAACTCAGTGTAATATGGTTTGACGATTATTTTTACTTTTTTGGTAATTTTTAGGCCTTTGATGTTATATTAATTTTCAATATTCAAAAAAAGAATTCTGATATTACCATGACGCAAATGAGCAACACATATCATTTAACGAATTCAATAGAATCATATCGAGGTTTGAATATCTATGGCAAGATGATTAATCTTATTGTACTGATAAAAATTAGATTTTTTTTATTTTCAAAAAGATGCTTGAGAAAAAAACGCAATTTTATTTAATATTATTTTCAGAAAAAAGAATTAAAAAATATTCCTCTAGAAGGAATTATTTAGCTTACTTTTAATATTAATAAGAATTGATCTATATGATACATTGAAAGGCATTATAGATAACTTAGTATATTTAAAAAGAATATGGAGTGCCTTTGTCAACTCTCATATATATATATATATATATATATATATATATATATATATATTAAAATAGATTAAGTTTTTATATTTAATTTGTTGGGTTTGATAAAAAAGAAATCAACTGAATTTTTTGGAACGGTATTTTGAAAATTTAACGATAGTTGTGGTGATCTTAGACTTCAATTATAAAAGAGTGGGCCTGTTTCTTGTAGTTTTTAGCTCTGTAAAAGAAACGAGGTGCAAGGTGGAGAAAAGAATTTTCTCCATTATCAGTAATGAATGTAATACAAAGCCCTAATAACAATTTATATAGAGCTAGAGACCTAAATAAGGTAAGACACCTAAAGGATACAACTACCTTAATAATACAAGGAAAATAGAGAAATACAATCAATCATACAATTTACAATACTCCCCCTCAAGTTGGCGCATGCAAGTCGTGGATGCCCAACTTGCCAAAAAAGAAACGAAACTGAGAACGTCCGAGTGCCTTGGTGAAAAGATCTGCAGCCTGAACTTCAAAACGGATGTAAGAAGTGACAATCACGCCTGCTTGAACTTGTTCTCGCACAAAATGACAATCAATCTCGATGTGCTTTGTACGCTCGTGAAAAACAGGATTAGCCGCAATATGAATAGCCGACTGACTGTCACAAAACAATGTCATCGGATGAGAAGGGGTGATTTCCAAAGAAGCTAGGAAAGACTTAATCCACAAAAGTTCGCTAGTCGCTGAAGCCATCGACCTATACTCCACCTCTGCTGAAGACCGTTAAACCGTGCTTTGCTTCTTAGTTTTCCACGAAATAGGTGAGTGACCCAACATGACAAAGTATCCCGTAAGAGAACGACGAGTAACCGGGCAGCTTGCCCAATCAGAGTCACAATAGGCCCGCAAATTCAAATCATTGTCTGCACGAAGTAAAAGTCCCTACCCCAGGTGTCCATTGAGGTAACGAACTACTCGAAGAGCAGCATCAAAGTGTTCACGACGAGGAGCTTGAGCAAACTGTGAAAGCACGTGAACTGCATAGGATATATCAGGCCGAGTGATTGTTAAATATATAAGACATCCAACGAGTCGCCGATAAGAAGAGTCATCGCGAACTAGCTCACCATCCGCCAAAGCTAGCTTATGACCGTGCTCCATTGGTGTATCAACTGGGTGACTTCCACTTAAACCAGTCTCAGATAATATATCCAACACATATTTCCGTTGACAAATAAACAGTCCCTTAGAAGAACGAGCCACTTCAATCCCCAAGAAATATTTCAAGTTGCCCAGATCCTTAATTTTGAAGCAATTGTGAAGGTAAGATATATATATATATATATATATATATATATATATATTACAAAAAATATTTTCTAATGTGACAAAACTTTTGTGAGGAATTAAATTTTGTCACATGAAATGCGTTACTGTGACGAAATTTTGTTTCCTCACATTACATATCACATGTTGTGATGAAATTGACTTTCCTCGCAATAGAGTCCATCTAATGTGAGGACGTTAATTGTTTATCACAATAGATACCAAAATTCCTCGCAGTAAGTGTTGACTTATACTGACAACAGAATTCCTCGCATTATATGTCCGCTAATGAGACGCGCTAATTTTCCCTCACATTAAATATTAACTAATGTGAGGAATACGTCGTCGTCGCAATAACTTGATTTATTGTGAGGAAAAATGAATTCCTCACACAAAAACGAATCATTATTTCCCCTCAAGCTATTTTTTTTCCCTCCCAATCATTTCAATTTTTCATTTTTTTTTCCATTTCTTTGTATACATATGATTAAAAAAGCTAACCAAACTACTCAAGATTGTTCACTAAAATTCATTTGAGCTCGGTTCATTACCATCATACCAAACTTGAAAAATCTTTTTGTGTTCAATAAGTTTGAAATTCGGCTCGAGCTTGACTCGATTAGTATGTGCAAAAAATCAAGCTACTCGAACTCAACTCGTTTCGGCTCGATTAAAGTTCATTTGAGTTCATCTCAATTAACAATTAAACAAAACTCAAGTACAAATTTTAGAACTCAATAATAATGCAAACAAATTTGAACGAAAACTTGTTCAGGGTGCAACTCAAGTCATGTCCATCATTCTTAATTAGGGGTGCAACTTAAGTAAATTCGGTTTGAATTAAAGATGGAAATAAAAATAAATTAAAAAATAATGAATGTCTAAAAACAAAATAAAATTAAGTATGTGGCTTCCTAAACTTGAAATCATTACCTCTCTCTTGCCAATCTAAGGCACTTTCCATTGCACCACAAAATTTTCTTAATAATATTGCTTATTATTTCCTTTATATAATATCTTCAGTCACATAATGTAAATAAGAAATACTAGCTCGTAGGGGACTTACTTTAGACTGAAGAAGCGGCTAACTTCGTTCAATTGAAGAAATTTTTGGAATTGGCATCCTTCTGAAGACGGCACTTCAGCTCGACCAACTACTGGCCTGTTTTTGAGCGTTTTTCTGTCAAGGTCGCCGTTCATCACCTGTGGGAGCTTGCTGATAGTGAGGAGAATAGTTGGAGGCGGAGCGTCACCTCAACAAACTGGACCGAGGCGCCGTCTTAGCCTTCCCTGACCAGGATCGCTCCCACACCTGTAGTGGGGTTATGTATACTCATGGGATGGCTTTTTTTACAACATTCTGGTCATGCGGCATCGGGTTCCATGACTGGAAGAGCAGGTAAGATGAGTGAGAAGCAGCCGCAACCCTCTAGGACAGTTAGAAAACGAGGAAGCCCGGGAATGGGGCTGAGGCCAACCATCTCACTTGAATCCTTCTTTCTTTCGAAAGAGAGTCTCGATGCGGCGGTGTACACATAGCTCTATCGCATGTAGCCGATTTCGAAGAGCCACTTACTTGATGTCTAGCTTCCCAACTGGTCCGAAGAACCACTGCCAGATACGATTCTGCTCCCCCTCGTACTACCAAAAAATGAGTCCCACCCGGCCTAGCTATCGTAATGCGTCCCGATGCCAAAGCTTCCTGAACCTACTGAAGCCTCTAGGAATTTCTGGTACTTTCAACTTCATGATTGTATTCCAGGCTGAGCACAACATCCTTATGCACCGCGTACTTTGTACACCGAGGGAGTCAAGATGGGCTGGAAGGGAAAGAAGGATCACAACGACCGACATAATGGATTGAATTGAACATTCTGGTTAGGTTTCATCAGCCTGCACCCGCTTTCAAATCCTTGCGATTCTTTCTGTGCTCCTCTAGATGGAAGAAGATTCTCTTTGAAAAGTAGTTTTGTACCGTCTGCTAGAGCTTGAAGAATTCCCAAACCAAAAAGCTCTGCATCGAACTTCAGCCCCTGGGGAGGGGCTTGCTATCGTAACCTTTTCTCCCGGTCGGTGTATGTGAAAAAGAGTGATGAACTCCTTTTTTTTCGGTCATAGGTTGGTCCAAAGAACGAGAGAGTGACAGTTGGAGTTGCTTTACTTGGTAGGGTCTAGCATTCCCGTCCTGAGGGACCTCCACAAGGTAGGCTAAAAGAGTCAGAGGACAAGAAGCAAAGAGTTATGCTTTCATTTCTTTGTTGAGATTGAAATAAAGTTCTTTAAAAAGGGGGGGTCAAGGTGGGTTCAGTGACCGAGGGTATCAATCTAAAGTAAAGAGAGTTTGGACAACAGGATTCGACTCGCTTTTACTTTCTTTCACGTCCTTCAGCGCCAACCCTTTTCCTACTCTTTCCGGACTGATGACTTTCCTGAGCTCGTAGGGGACTTACTTTAGACTCAAAAACAGGCCAGTAGTTGGTCGAGCTGAAGAGCCGTCTTCAGAAGGATGCCAATTCCAAAAATTTCTTCAATTGAACGAAGTTAGCCGGTGTCTGTAGGGGGGTGACTCCCTACATTCGGGAAATACCTGTGAAGCAAATCCTTGATTTGGCGAGGAAAGACTGCACTACTAGTCTCGGTCCACAGTGTAAGGCTCCGCACCTGAGCCTTGTTAGACTCAGCTGAAGTGTGTTTACCAAAAACACAGGTCTCCGCAAAGTCGTAAGACCATGTATGGGGGCTGACGACAGGCAGGGCGAATTCTTTTTCTTTCGAGACGGGAATCTTCCTTGTCACCACTCCCACTCTGGTTTTAATATACATTACGGTTAGTAAAAAAACTTGGGAAAATAAACTTGAAAAAGTACATATAATAATTATAATATTAAATTACATTGTATTTATTGTAATTACCATTTATTTTTTATTTTTCATTGAAGATTAATAAATTCATTATTTAGGGGTTAGAGTTTAGGGTTTAGGGTCAAAATTGAGATTGATCGTAATATAAAACGTCACTTGCTATAGTTCATGTGTCTATGATATTATTAAAGTTCCACCCAACCTATGGCAGGTCAGGGTCGTCTCCGATATCTTTTAACACTAATTCATTTTTTATATTATCGTAAGATATACTGTTATAATTATTATCATTTTACTTTGTAATTATAAGTTTGATTATGATAACATTATTAGCATATTTTAATACGTTAATAAAAAATATAACATTAGAATTAAATTTATTTTATTTATTCTTTTAAGAAACAGTTAAATTTAATTTTTAGTTCAATCTCGAGTTCGTGCTTTACAAATTTAGATTCGCCAAGTTCCAGCTCGGGTCGAGTTTCATGATCCTCAACTTCCTATTGAGTCGAGCCTGAACCCAATTGTATTTGTTCGAAGATTTTCAGATTTTAACATATTAGAATTTGTATTATCAATTAGTAATAAAAACAAACAATAATTAAGAATAAAGTAGGACTGAACAGTCTGTGAACTCCAGCTTGAGAAAAGCCAAAGAAAAACTGAAAACCCTTGCCAGCCCACAACCCATCGTCCGCCTCTCAGGATAAATCAATGCGCTATGACCGCCACAGGCACCGCCGTTCGCCCTCAGTCCATGGCGCATGAACCCTAACCACCACCACCGCCTGTGCGCAAGGACCACAAACTCCGCCAGCCGCTGTACAACCGCCACCTCTTCCAGATCTCAATCGTTGCCGCCTCTTCCAGATCTCGATCTCCGCCGTCTCTTCCAGATCTCGATCTCCGCCGCCGTTTACAGCTCTCGATCGCCGCCGCTGCTCTGTTTGGGTGGATAGGTGTACGTTGGAAAAGTTCGTGTGGGTGTTGCTGGTGCGGGAAGTTAGCAATATTAGACCCCAATTGCATGGGTGTTGCAATATTAGACCTCTTATGTTTGGGATTTTCTTTTCTTTTTTTCTAAATAGTGAGAAGGCCACTTTTGGTGTGAAGTGCCCATAATACCCTCCAGTAAAAGTCCCTCCCAAAGGAAAGAAACGCTTCAGCGTTTCTTGTTTTCCATTTTTTTATTTTTGATTTAATGTATTATGTAATTACATTTAAGCCCTTTGAGCCAAAATAAGTGTAAAAGCGTGTGGCAACTTTCGAAACCATACTTCTGAAAACATTTGGCCTTGAAGTTGAAAGTCCGAACGGGCAAAAATCAAGGGGGAAGAGCAGAGGAGAAGGGAAAAAGCACAAGAACCATACCGGCCGATATTTATACAGTATATCGGAGGAAAGAAGCCAAGTAAATCTAGTATAATTGTTCATCAACGTCCTCCTCCTACCTCTTCTTCATTTCCCCAAGGTAATTTGAATTTTGAAGCCAGATTCGCAATTCTAGGGTTTTTGTGAAACTATTTTAATTTTGTAATTTTGATTGTTAAACTATTATTGTTTAGTCCCATTATCGATCAATGGCTGCTTCCTCCTCATCGGGTACCAAACGCCAACGTGAAGTGGCTTCAGCCGGCCCTGGAACTTCCTCCACACCCCCTGTAAGTGAACTAGCTTCGAAGTATTTTATATTTTTAGCAAAATTTATAAATGTAGTTTTTTTGGGTTGTGTGTGATGTATTATTGACTGTGTTTTAGGTTTTATGGTTGGTAATTGTTGATTTTTGTTGGATAACCTGATTTTTTTTTTGTATGGTATAAAAGTTTAGTCGTTAAATTTGACAAATGTTTTTGTTGAAGCGTGTTGTTTCAGGGCAATTAGGAAGTATATCTTGATATAGGGTTATATCAGTTTGTGTTTATAAGTAATTGAATTGAATTTTGTCTTAGGTTTCCGACCCAAACGACATCCCTCGGCCCACTTTTACATTGAGTCCCGATAAATTTAACTTGAAGTGTAAAGTTGGCAGCAAATGCAAATTGAAAGAGGATCTTAAGTATATTGAAGAGTGTTTAAGTGACCATCCTGATGGTATAATGTGGTTTCAAAACTCTCAATTTGCCCCATTATTCGACGTTGCTTCGGACATGGACATGGTATTAACTCCTCTGTGGATGCTTCTAACACGAATAGTGGATTCTCCAGACCATTCTGAAATTTGGTTTGTTGTAAATGGCATTCCTATTCGTTACTCTTTGTTGGAGCATGCAATTATGAGTGGGTTGAATTGCTCCCGGTATCCTGCAGCTTCAAAGGTTGTGGAGGATGATAATTTTAGTCGTAGATACCTTAGCCCTAAAGCCACCGTTAAAATTCTTAGGGAACAACTTAAGAAGTGTGTGATCTGTGGAGAAGTAGACCGTTCTAGAACTCGTCGAAAGTCTTTGAAGAAGGCTGCGAAGAAGGTGGCGAGTAGTTCCAGTGACAAAACATTAGAGATCCTTCCATCCGACAAGTTAAAGCTTGCGTTATTGTATTTGTTGGTTTCTGTTTTTTTTATCCCGCCACATGATGATTCACCAATTGACTCCCGTCTTCTTGCAATTGTTGATGACCTTGAGTTTGCGAAAACTTATCCATGGGGTAGGCTTTCTTATTCTGTTATGATGGACCAATTGAAAACCTTGGACTTGAAGAAAAAATTGGTTGCGGCAAATCCACAGTGCAACTTTCGTTGTTTTGTTCTCCCACTTATGGTAAATTTGGTTTTTATGTTTCATTGTTAATTGTCGACTTACTGTTATGTGAATATTTGATAATTTTTTTTTGGTTCCTATGTTAGCTTCTTCCTTTCGAGTGTATACCCGTACTCTCACCAATGATTGGGCGATTGAGGGAGAATATGCGCGGACAATTGCCGAGAATGTGCAAGTGGACCACTAAACTTCTTCACAAGAGACAATATCCCACCTTGTCTCAAATTCTTATGTTGGTTGGAAACACCCAGGTTAGTATTTTCATTGCCAATTTGAAATGTTAAAATCTCAAACCTTATAAATTTTGTTATTTGCGTATCAATCTTCGCCTTTTATAATGAATTGTATTAATTCTATTATATTTATTTGTTTATTTGTTTGATAGGATATTAAAAGCCTACTTCAAGCCACGCCGGAGGAACTGGCAACAGACCACATGCAAAGCTTTGCTCCTTTTGATCATGCCAACAGCAAGGTCCATGACCCCACCACGAAATTATGGACTGAAATACTCGAGAAAGGAGGTAGAATTGTATTTGATGACATTTTCCGAATAGATTTGGAATCTCGACATTCCATTCTTCCAGTGAGTAAAATTGCAACCATAATCGACGATGAAGGTAGAAGACCTGAAAAGGAAAATGTTGAATGTGAGGCAGGCAAAGTTGCACAGGACAGTGTTCCTGGTGTTTCATCCATTCCCATGAATACCAATGATATGGTTATGAAAGTCCTTCGTGAGTTAATAGCAAAGGGTGATTTTTTATCACAAAAGATTGATTTGTTATCACAAAACAGTATTGGTATGAGTGAAAGGTTAGAAAAGGTTGAAAGTGTGTTAAAAGACCTTTCAACAAAGGTTGGAGGTGATGAGGATGATGATGATGGGGTTCTTGGTGAGGATGAAGGGGTCGGTGGTGATAAGGATGATTTTGTTGTTGAGGATGTGGATGAAGGAATTGGTGTGGATGCAGGTGAAGGACTTGGTGAGGATAAAGTTGATGGTTTAGCCATGGTCCTTTTTAATCATGGTGGAGTGGTTGTAGGTCCTGATCCCATCGTAGATGTAGTTGTACAAGAAGAATCTGAGTTTTATTTGAAGAGAATGGCAAAGAAATCCAAGTACCAAAAATCTCCATTTACTAATCCGGATGCAAGGAAGAAGAAGAAGAAGAAAGTACGTAAGATGTAATATGGCATTATGTGTAATGGTTTTATTAGTTGGTTTGGTTTGATGACTGTGTTTGTTTGTAGTACTACGGGTACTGTGTTGGTATACAATATTAGTAATGTTATTCAGTATTTTTATTTTTGTTAGTACTAGTACTTGTATTAGTATTAGTATTTGTAATATTGTATTTGTTGCACTGTGTTTGTTTATAGTATTATGTGTACTGTATTTGTATACAATATTAGTATTAGTAATTTTATTCAGTATTAGTATTTCTGTTAGTACTAGTACTTGTATTAGTATTAGTATTTGTTTTTGATAATATTCCACTGTGTGAATTCATCTTTTTGTTTAACATGTTTTTCCGAACCCTAGGTGGAGTCGGGCCCAAATACTGGTACAGAACCGGCGGAGAATGATTTGGCTGGGGATTTTTTTGTGCCTCTTACTCCAGAAGAAAAAGATGTTGTTTCCGAAGCCTTGACCCGTTCAAGTTCTGAAAAAGTGTTGGTGACTCACTCTAATATTCAGATTACCGGCGAACAGTTACGGTGTTTTCTGGCAAGAGGTTGGCTGAACTCTGATGTGATTAATGTGTATTTTCAATTGTTGAAAGAAAGAGAGAGGAGGGAGCCATCCAAATTTTTAAAGTGCCACTATTTTAACACTTTCTTTTACACCGCTTTGGTTCGTAATGGCGTATATGATTTCAAAACTGTCGAGGATTGGACCACCCCGACCAATCTGGGATATCACCTCCTTGATTGTGAAAAAATTTTGTGCCTATTCACAAACCCGATCATTGGTGTTTAGCTATTATCAACAAAAAGGAACAAAAGCTCCAATATCTTGATTCTGATGGTGGACAGGATGAAGAAGTTTTGAAATTTCTTGCTATGTATTTTGTTGATGAGGTGAAGCAGAAGAGTGGAGAAACCATTGATCTGAGTTTGTGGAATCACGAGTACACCAAGAACCTTCCTCGACAGGAAAATAACTACGACTGTGGAATGTTCATGATCAAGTACGCCGACTTTTGTAGTAGTTCGGCTGACATTGGTCTTTGTTTTGGACAGGCTGACATGTCATATTTTAGGCAGAGGGTAGTTAAGGAGATTTTGAACTTGAGAGTAGATTGATGAACAATGAAATTGCTATTAACTTGTAGATACTTTTAATGTATTGTATCAGATTGGCATGCAGTATAACTAGTATTATCCGTATACGGGCCAGATTGGTACCAAGTATAACTAGTATATTCCTTAAAATTTATTGGTTTGTACTATATTTTTGTTAACTTGTAATTCACATTTAGCATTAGTGTGATAGATTTTTTTTGGACGGTATTTAAAAACTTATTGGCCATTAGTGGATAGATTTTTTTGTTTGGTAAAAAAGTAAGATGAAATTTAATGCATTATTGAAGTGGGTTGTTCTCAATCCCATCCATCCCATCTATTTATTCAATACATGGTAGTATAATAGTTATACTAGCTATACTAGTGGTCATTCAAAACAGTATAATAAATGTGGGAAAGTTATCACATTCGTTTGGGTGAGAAGAAGTTTGAACGCCTCACAGCACACGTTCACCCTCCCACCATATTAGTGTATGCTTCAGTTTTTGACAGCTGTTAGAGGAGAGGTTAATTTATTTATTAAACTCCTTCCCCCCCTGCCCGTTCCCCTTCCTCTCCCCACTTATGAAATCCGTGTAGCCTCCCTTTATCAAAACATTTTCACCATCTCTCTTCTCTGTGCACTCATCCGAAGCTTCACTCTCTCTCACTTTCTACCTTTCTTCCTTCCTCACTTATTTTACCCATCATTTTTCACTCATCCGAAGCTTCACTCACTCTCAGTCACCCGAAGCTTCACTCACTATCACTTTCTACCTTTATTTATTTAGGAAATCTACCATGGATATTGAAGATAGATTAAGTGTGCTTCCTCCTGATGTGATTTTTCACATTATGGATCGGCTATCAAAACAATCAGTGGTGGAGGCATCAAGGTTGGGATTTATATCAAAACATTTCCAACATCTTTGGTACTCAATCCCTAAACTAGAGTTCAATCATGGCGCTTTTTTACATCATAATATGTTTTTGTATAGAGGGTTAGATTTTTCAGATTTTGTTAATCGCACGATTGAACAACATAACAATAGTGTTGTTCATACTTTGATACTTGATTTTGGTAGGGGGGAGGGAGGTGGCGACCGTATTAGGGAAGATTGGGTATTATTTGGTGTTGATCACCATGTTCGAAAACTCAAAGTAGTTGGTCGTTTATTAAACTCTCTCCCTAGCACCCTATTTTACTCACACACTGTTGTTGATCTCAAACTATCCCTGCCTAAGTATGTTATTATGTGGGAGGATGGAATCTTATTGCCAAATTTGAAAAAATTAGTATTGAAGCGTGTAGTAATGATTGACAATAGGTTTGGCCTTAAGAATTCAAAATGGTTTCCCACATTAGAGGAGTTGCAACTACTTAGTTGTGATTTTGAAAATATTCATGAATTTTTGGGTAATTTTCCCTGTTTGAAAATAATAAAAATGGCTTTCAACCAAGGCCAGAGCAATATCAACACTCGGCTATCGATCCCAAATTTAGATTCGTTGGTTATTTTAATGACCCAAAATCAGGGCGTGTCGGGGCATATGCAAGTGTCCAGAGCTCGTACCTTCAAATGGATATTACGTGGTGATGCCATGGACTTTGAAAGCAATTGCACTGATAACCTTTTCCATCGAGAGGTTGTTAAAATGGTTAAAGAATTATTCCTTACCAATGACGCTCATGTGTCGATGGTTTTCGGACAGGTATACCTCTCATTGATTTTGATATCTGTGTGCATTAAATCTATGAAATTGTTGTTGATTTTACGTTTTCGGTACTTTGGTAGGTTTTGGCCAGCGTGGCTGGTCTACATCGTCGTGTGTCGTCTTGTTATTTTGTCGACATGTTCAGCTTAAATATGACATGTTTGAACAAGATCGATCATCTCGCAATGACACTGGTGATGATTAGTAGATGTCCGAACTTGGAAACATTTTCAATTAATTTGATGGTAATATTCTACATTTTATGATTTGTTGATTATAACATGGTTAATTAACACTTTGATATCGGATATTCCGTCAATAAAATGGTTTCTGTTTTTACCTGTTTTGTAGCCGAGTGACATGTTGGTAAACAATCCCACAACGGTTGGTCAATATGTACAAGAGTGGAATTTGGGTGAGTTGGGATTGGACAATTTGGAGGTGGTGAACGTAACAAATTTCACGGGCACTGAATCCGAGATGAGCTACGTTATGCACGTGTTATTGCACGCATTTCAGTTGCAATGGGTAAATATTGTGTGCAACAACGTTTTTGCTGCTGACCGACATATATGTCAGCAAAAAATTAGGACGATAAGGTTGTTTCCAAGATTATCGGAAAATGTACGGCTTCGTTTCTCGTTTATGTAATATATATACTGAAAATATTGCTATTGTATACCCAATTTGACATTCATTTGATGGTAGAATATTGCTATCCAGTATCCAGAATGGTAGTTATACCGGATAAATATTGAACCGGTATAACCCGTATACAAAGCAGAATGATAGATATACCGATAGAATGGTTATCTAGTATATTCAGTATACCGGACAGAGTGATAGGTATACTATCCGAATATTGATCCGGTATACGCATATACTGGGCATTCAGGGTAGCTATACCGGACGAATGGGTATACCGGTCCAAAAAGAATAGGTATACCGGACGAATATTGATCCGGTATATTCAGTATACTAGGCAGAATGATAGATATACCGGACGAATGGTTATCCAGTATACTAGGCAGAATGATAGGTATACCGGACGAATATTGATCCGGTATATGCCGTATACTATGCAGATTGGAAAAACAATTGGAAGTGAATCCATCGCCAATTCACATATTAAAATATACCGTGTGCAACAATGCATATTTGAATGTGGAACAATTGATGTATTTCATATATGCTTCTACGACTAATTAATGTTAATAGTTTCCCATACCTAGTAATAACATGTTTATATGTTGTACTTAGTATACTAGGCAGATTGGAAAAACAATTGAAAGTGAATCCATCGCCAATTCACATATGATTGGTTGATGCAATAAGAATTTAATTTAAATTAGTGTTTAGGATATATTTATAGGTTCAGCTGCAATAAGAATTTAATTTAATAGGTCCAAAAAGAATAGGTATACCGGACGAATATTGATCCGGTATATGCAGTATACTAGGCAGAATGATAGATATACCGGACGAATGGCTATCCGGTATATTCAGTATACTAGGCAGAATGATAGGTGTACCGGACGAATATTGATCCGGTATATGCAGTATACTATGCAGATTGGAAAAACAATTGGAAGTGAATCCATCGCCAATTCACATATGATTGGTTGAAATAGGACGGAGCTAAAACATTAAAATTGCTTCAAATAATAATATGGGAATGGATTACACCACAATTGGCGGCAGCAATACACATGGTTTAGGGTATCGAGTTTTAGGGTTTAGGGTATCGATCAGAGGTAATGTGAACCTAAATTTTGTGATGTTTTATTAAAATATACCGTGTGCAACAATGCATATTTGAATGTGGAACAATTGATGTATTTCATATATGCTTCTACGACTAATTAATGTTAATAGTTTCCCATACCTAGTAATAACATGTTTATATGTTGTACTTAGTATACTAGGCAGATTGGAAAAACAATTGGAAGTGAATCCATCGCCAATTCACATATGATTGGTTGATGCAATAAGAATTTAATTTAAATTAGTGTTTAGGATATATTTATAGGTTCAGCTGCAATAAGAATTTAATTTAATAGGTCCAAAAAGAATAGGTATACCGGACGAATATTGATCCGGTATATGCAGTATACTAGGCAGAATGATAGATATACCGGACGAATGGCTATCCGGTATATTCAGTATACTAGGCAGAATGATAGGTGTACCGGACGAATATTGATCCGGTATATGCAGTATACTATGCAGATTGGAAAAACAATTGGAAGTGAATCCATCGCCAATTCACATATGATTGGTTGAAATAGGACAGAGCTAAAACATTAAAATTGCTTCAAATAATAATATGGGAATGGATTACACCACAATTGGCGGCAGCAATACACATGGTTTAGGGTATCGAGTTTTAGGGTTTAGGGTATCGATCAGAGGTAATGTGAACCTAAATTTTGTGATGTTTTATTAAAATACACCGTGTGCAACAATGCATATTTGAATGTGGAACAATTGATGTATTTCATATATGCTTCTACGACTAATTAATGTTAATAGTTTCCCATACCTAGTAATAACATGTTTATATGTTGTACTTAGTATACTAGGCAGATTGGAAAAACAATTGGAAGTGAATCCATCGCCAATTCACATATGATTGGTTGATGCAATAAGAATTTAATTTAAATTAGTGTTTAGGATATATTTATAGGTTCAGCTGCAATAAGAATTTAATTTAATAGGTCCAAAAGAATAGGTATACCGGACGAATATTGATCCGGTATATGCAGTATACTAGGCAGAATGATAGATATACCGGACGAATGGTTATCCGGTATATTCAGTATACTAGGCAGAATGATAGGTGTACCGGACGAATATTGATCCGGTATATGCAGTATACTATGCAGATTGGAAAAACAATTGGAAGTGAATCCATCGCCAATTCACATATGATTGGTTGAAATAGGACAGAGCTAAAACATTAAAATTGCTTCAAATAATAATATGGGAATGGATTACACCACAATTGGCGGCAGCAATACACATGGTTTAGGGTATCGAGTTTTAGGGTTTAGGGTATCGATCAGAGGTAATGTGAACCTAAATTTTGTGATGTTTTATTAAAATACACCGTGTGCAACAATGCATATTTGAATGTGGAACAATTGATGTATTTCATATATGCTTCTACGACTAATTAATGTTAATAGTTTCCCATACCTAGTAATAACATGTTTATATGTTGTACTTAGTATACTAGGCAGATTGGAAAAACAATTGGAAGTGAATCCATCGCCAATTCACATATGATTGGTTGATGCAATAAGAATTTAATTTAAATTAGTGTTTAGGATATATTTATAGGTTCAGCTGCAATAAGAATTTAATTTAATAGGTCCAAAAAGAATAGGTATACCGGACGAATATTGATCCGGTATATGCAGTATACTAGGCAGAATGATAGATATACCGGACGAATGGTTATACAGTATATTCAGTATACTAGGAAGAATGGTGAAGGCGGGAAATCCGAAAAATTTTGAATAAAAACGCGGGAAAAGAAGAAAAGCAGGTTTCTTATATTATTCCCAGCATCTATATTATTCCTATTATTCATTATCCAATATCCAGATCCAACATTCCATTTTCCACAATATCCCTCTCTCTCCACTTCCCCTCTCTCTCTCTCTCTCTCTCTTCTCTTCCCTCTTCACTATTTACTGTCTCTCTCGTCTCTCTCCCTCTCCTATCTCGTCTCGGTATCAAATTACTGAATCATGGAGGGATCTTGGTCACCTACTTGTAAGTGCGGGCGAGGCAGAATGATTATTCACCGTGCCGGACCGGATACAAAAAATCCAGGCCGCTACTTTTATCGATGTCCCGGCTGGAAAAGACATACAGATTGTTATCTTTGGTGCGATGAATACCATGACGAAAATCCTCATATACCACAGCCAAGTTTTATGGACAATAACGTCCGCCCAACGCAGACAGAGCAAGGTGCTTCGTCTAGTAAGGACAAGGGTTCCGCCACTGCTTGCCCGAGCTTTGATTCAGCCATTGACCGGTCAACGGAAAAGAATATATGTATGACTGTTAGATTTGGCAAGCCGCTGCAAACTGAATTGAGCCTAACTAGTAGGGGGTTCTCCCTAATGTGTTGTTTCATAATCGTTACCTTGATTCTGCTTGCAATTTTCATATTTGTGGCTGGTCTATCAGTTGGACTGATCATTCATCAGTCCAGTATTTGAGTGTAAAATCAGTACTGTTCTTTCCAAGATTTTGTATATAGTTGATTAGTTGTATGTCACCAGTATTTTATATGTATGTATATTGTTCAGATTATTCAGATTCGCCTGCCTAATTCTGCCACATGCTTCCCCGCATCACCATAACTTGTTGCAAAAAATCTCCAATTTAACAGTTCAACATCAAGACACATGCAAACGAGCATTTAAAGCACAAAAATGAATAGCCAGAAATTAAGCACACAAAAAAAAAACCAAACCTAATTTAAAGCAAGCTTGCTATTTTATTCAGTACAAGCTTATATGATTGAAAAAACACAACATTATATGATTGAAAAAATACAACATTATAGTTCCCACCAGTTGGATTGGAGAAACAATCATTGATTAATCCATCCTGGTTTTACACCAACTATTAATCAAATTATTAAAACATAAGGAAATAAAAAATCATACATCTCTATCTCTCCATAGCTCAGTTTATTTAGAACTTTCTTGGATCTTTTTGTCTCTTTGACTTCTTCCGAACCTTCTGTCCACCTGCCTCCATTCTAACAGACTGAGGCACTCCAGGCCTTTTCGTGTAGTCCGGAGGTACCACCCGAATGGCCTTTACTTCATCAGGTATGATCCAAGTGGATTGATTAGGAACGGGGTATATGGTTCGGGAATACGCCAATGCCCATAATTCCTTCAAGTAGTACTTCGAGCATAAAGAGACCAATTCTGCGTCATCACCAGAAAATGCAGCAAGCGCGTGCTCACAAGGGAGATGGTCAATGTCGAAAACTCGGCAACTACATTTTTTCTTCTGGAGGTCAACAAAGAAAATTTCTTCCTGATCCAAAGCCCCCGTGCGATTGACCATATACTCACCAACAAACTTATTAAGTTCTTTAGCTATATAGAACTGGCACTCGCGTTTCCTTGCATGCAATGTGCTTTCCGCTTCTGGAGTTAGGAATTGTGACGATCCACCCTCACAAGATTCGTTGCGGTGCTTATTGAACCACCGACATATCAAGTTCACAATCTCATCCATCAAAAGAATCAGCGGAAATGATCGAGCACCAACCAAGGCAGCATTAATGGACTCAACTCCGTTGGAAGTCAAAATGTTGTATCGTGAACATTCAAAGTAGCACCTGGCCCAACGCTCCTTTATAAGGAGTAGATCTTGCATATACTCGTGAAACTTGATGCATGTACGAGGTTGCCTTCTTGTTAGGTCATCAAAACATTTTCCGAACTCTTGAACAGTGTATGCTTCAGCACAAGCCGTGAACTTCCCCAACACGCTTTCGCGATGTTCATTTTTCTGTTTACCCCTGCCAGTATTAACACGAGTCCTAATATTTTGAGAAATATGATAAGCACAGAATCCATGTGAAGCCTTGGGATACACTATCGGAACTGTATTTATGATGCTTCCGTTTCTATCTGAAATGATGACCAAATCTTCAGAATCGGGTATCACCTCGCTAAGCTTGTCCAAGAACCAAGACCAGGATGCATCGCATTCATTTTTAACTACACCAAAAGCAAGAGGATATTGATGTTTGTTGCCGTCTTGTGCAGTACAAACTAATAATACACCTTTATACTTGGTCTTTAAATGCGTGCCGTCAATAACGATTACCTTCCTCATGGCCTTAAATCCTTCGATGCATGCTCCCAATGCAAAGAACAAAGACACAAACTTGCCATCCACATCTGTACATATGTCAGTAACTGTACCGGGATTCACCTTCTTCAGCATATACAAATAACTCGGAAGAAAAGCATAACTTTCCTCCGGGTCACCCCTGATAGTACTTCTCGCTAGATGTTTACCCCGCAGGGCTTTGGAGTAAGAAATATGAAGGCCCTGATTTACCATCATTTGAACTATTGTCTTTGGCGACGGTGTATCATACTGACATGGGAAAGTCTTTAATAACATGTTACAAACCTGCGATGCGCTACTTTTTTCTGCTTTAAACCCCACTGAAGGTGAGCATGTGTGGATCTTACTATGAATGCGCAAGGAGAAAACATCTAACCCTCCGGTCTTTCCAGCACGCAATCTCCACTTGCATTCCGGATCCCTACACTTAAAAGAGAATATCTTTGTGTTTGACTTAGATCTTTTAAAATTGAAAGTTGCTTTCAACGAAGCATTCAAAACCACGTCGAGCACCTCATCTTTGCTTCTGAATTCATGTCCAATAGGCAGATCTATACCATCCTCAAAACTATAGGTCTCAACAACCTCACCAGGAATAGGTTCACTAACCGTAGCTCGAAGAATTGGAATTGAGTCTTCCCTTGAGAAACAGAGAGGTGTACTGGAAGCATGTATTGGACTTGAGTCATCCCTTGAGAAATAGAAAGGTGAACTGGAAGCATGTATTGGACTTGAGGGAGCGGCAGGAGTAGATTGGACATTTTCAACATTTGGAGTCGAAACGGGAGTTGATTCTAAATTTTCATTGCTTGGAGGATTTTGTTTGATAGGAGTTGGGGAAGAGGCCATAGATATGGGCGGAGACATCGGCTTATCTAAAACAAAAGCCGGCCTACCTGGGGCAGATGTATAGTCGTCAACCACATTCACATCCACATCCACATAAGAACCTGAGTCCTCACTATCAGAATCCACTCCATCTATATCAACACCATTACCATCATCAAACCAATTGTGTTCAACAGGAACCCTCTTCTTAACAAGCTCAACATGGAGAATGCTTCTACACTTGGATACACGACATTGGTCCATAAGATAACATTTTACATCAAAATCGGTCAAAATATATTTAGGGTTTAAACCTTTACAGGACAAAGGCGTATAACTCAATTTGATTTCAAAGTCATTCCGGTTAAAAGGAGCCTTTTCAAATATGAAATCCTGAAGCTTTGAAAATGTAATCGCGTTAAGATCATCTCCCTCTTCTCCGATTATTGCATTGTGCATTTCATAATTATTCCTTGAAATCCATTCATATGCTCCTAATTCTCCGTCTTTCTTCTGCCACTCTCCATCGTATCGGTAGTACAACAAATAGTCTGACATTTTCCTAAAATGAACAACAACAAAAAAATTACTGCTATTGAAACTATTGATGATCGAACTATGCACCACCAGTATATAGAAGGATATTCCTTTTAACGAGGGCTATTTTCAAAACTATTTATGATTCAATTATACACCACTACCATTATACAGAGAGGGCTATTCCTATTATTTAACGAGGATTCTTCAACCTCTCTACATTGCCCACATGACAATTACATTGCCTACCGCACAACAGCAGAATTATTCTTCGAAATCAACCACAAAATACAATCCTACACACATTCACAATCATGAACAAGAAGAAGCCGAAATTGGTTCAAAAAACTCATGAAAAACGAAATTGAAATAATTAACAAGAATTCGGGTGGATTAAACACCAAATGCACCTCGAACAACTACAAACAATCGTCTTCCGAAGTCGATGAAAACAATGTCGCAAGTTTTCTTTGGTTAATATCAATCAGGGAACAATTGTACATGATTTCGAATCAATTGGGGAAAAAGATTTGGGCCAAGCAAGAACCCTAAATTTGGACTGAATTGGGGGAAATATGCTTCAGCAGAAACTCAGCACTTCAGCCCTCAGCAACGCGGCGGCGGGAATGGGAGGGAAAATAGATGATTTTGCTTTTATTTTTATTAATTTAATTGAATGTAAGGATATTTTAGACATTTCATAAATCACTAATTTATCTTTTCTTTTCATACAATTTTGTTAGTAAGGGCAATTTAGAACATTCACTTGAATGAATATTCTTTTAATTTAAAACAAATGAGTTAGTAAGGGTATTTTAGAACTTTCAATTGAGTGGGTCCCACAGGGGTCTAAAATTGAGGTGGTTTTTTAAAAAGGTCTAATTTTGTAGTGTGATATGCAATTGGGGTCTAATATTGCTAACTCCCCAGCTGGGGTGCCGGTAGCGGTGCGACACAACTTAAATCCAAATGGTGGTCTTTGGTGAGACATATGGCTTGTTTCTATTTCCCTCTTAAATCTAAATGTGGTATAAATATATAGACACACACATATATGTGTGATTATCTGTGGTGTTGCAGTTATAGGGGGGTTGGTTGATTGGATTAATCAAGGGACGTGATTAAGAGATTGAATATTTATGACAAACGTGGAAGAGTAGTATAATTAATGGGGATTTCGAATTTTTTTGGTGTATTTGACTCCTGCAAACATAAAACTGCGACGGAAGCCCCAGGTTAGTCTATTATTATTACATAACAAATGGAGTACTATATATATATATATATAGGGTCAAGATTTAATACATACCCTCTCTTAGATAAGATCTAAGACCCAATATACACCATTGGATATATTAAATCCAACAGCCCACAATTAATCAATAAATAGGTTGGATATTTGGCTCCAATTGTATCAAGAGGTATAACAGTCAATGACATCATTTTACAGCATTTAACCAACCAAAAAAAAGGGACAAAATCTTTCCTAAAATATCTCCATTTGAAACTGCCGAAATCTCCCCCTACAATCTCTCGATTTGTTACCAAAATTAAATCACAGAAAATTAATAGAATCAGTTATTGATTGAATTAAAATTCTGAAATTTCAGAATTTCTCGAAATCTAAAATCTGAAATTTTCTGTGATTGAATGTATCCAATGAAACGTATTGGATAAAATTCACAGTGTATAATGGTTTGTATTGTAGTGTATAATGGTTTGTATTGTAGTGTATAATAATGAATCTAATCTATAATTTGTTATACTATTCTATAAAATAAGATTTATAAGTTGAATCCATAAAGAAGAAGATAACACTTGCTATAAGTTCTTGTGTTAATAATATGATCTTTGTGTAATGCATATACATCAGATATATTGATGTGTATTTTGATAAGTTACATATATGCGCGCTTGCATAATATGCATACACTTTTTTCAAAATTAATATAAATTGCTGTCTTATATCACCAATGAATGCCTGATAGCTGTTCACCCATCAAAACACGTCAAATATATTCTATTAGTGAAGAAAAATAATGGTTTGTGGGAGACTTCCAATGGTTTGTAGCTCAAAGGAAAAATCATGAACTTCATACTGATTTCTGTGAAATCCTAATTGTGATGATCCAATTATCAAACGAAGTCTACGGTGATTCGAGAGAGAGAGACATAAAATAGTGACCACTTTTAAATTTGAAGTGTTCAAGAGACCTAATTAATAATAGACTACGTGACAACATTAAACTTTTAAATTTTCTGAATATATAATAACATGCATGCATGGTTGTAGTGTATAATAATAAATCTAATCTATAATTTATTATACCATTCCATATAGTTGTGTATAAAATTCACAGTGTATAATGGTTTGTATTGTAATGTATAATGATTTGTATTGTAGTGTATAATGGTTTGTATTATAGTGTATAATAATGAATCTAATCTATAATTTATTATACCATTCCATATAGTTGTGTATAAAATTCACAGTGTATAATAGTTTGTATTGTAACGTATAATAGTTTGTATTGTAGTTTATAATAATGAATCTAATCTACAATCTGTTATACCATTCTATATAGTTGTGTATAAAAATTCACAGTGTATAATGGTTTGCATTGTAGTGTATAATGGTTTGTATTGTAGTGTATAATAATGAATCTAATCTATAATCTGTTATACCATTTTACAGTGAATACAATAGCTAATTAATCCATTATATAATAGTTAAAAATCAAATATACAGTAAATATAAACAAGGTAAAATACGAAAATAATGGAAATAAATAAAAATAAAAATAAAAATCCGACTGAAAATATAAAAACGCGAAAAAACCTATTAAAACGATGGAATTTGGGCCCGAGAGGGTGGTGCTAAGCATACTTATCATAAGTATGCTTAGTTGTTTTTAAAACGACGTTTCCTACAAGATTGAAGTAGAGCTTGGGACCAAATTCCAAAAACAGTTTTTTCCTTTCGAAAATTTAAAAAATATATATTTTTTATTTTTTTTAAAGCAAAACGCAATACATGAGTGGTGATATGCAATGTGATATTTAGTGACATAGTTGTGTATAAAATTCACAGTGTATAATGGTTTGTATTGTAGTGTATAATGGTTTGTATTGTAGTGTATAATGGTTTGTATTGTAGTGTATAATGATGAATCTAATCTATAATCTGTTATACCATTCTATATAGTTGTGTATAAAATTCACAGTGTATAATGGTTTGTATTGTAGTGTATAATGGTTTGTATTGTAGTGTATAATGGTTTGTTATTATAGTGTATAATGGTTTGTATTGTAATGTATAATGATTTGTTATTATAGTGTATAATGGTCCGTTACAGAGAAATAAGAGAAACCCATTTGTTATTTTCTTACTATGATGATTTGAAGATCCTAGTGCAATTAATGAGTTGAGATTGAATCAAATTGGGTGTTGAAGTTAACTCTCTCTGATTTGTTACTTTTTACCAGAAAAGGGCGAGATTGTTGAAGGCCTGCTGCATGAATTGACGATGATAATGAATCGAGCATGACGATTAATTGAGCTTGATAATGAATAACGTAAATAAGGGGGATTTGATTTCTGTATATTGAGTTTGATGATGATTAATTGATTTTTGTGAATTGATCGAATTGTAATTGTAAAGAAAAAATTAATTGGAGAAAAAAAATCTGTCAATGGGCGAAATAAGGGGGATAAACTGATCCTGCATGATATTTTCATCTGTTTGTTTGGACCTATTGACTAAAATGCCCCTATCATCATTAAATTAAAGATAAAACTGAAATAATGGCTTTAAATATGGACCTTGAGATCAAATGGTTTAAATGGTTAAGATTGAGAATCTTAAAAGTATTTATGCACTTTGAATTGCAACTGGTGAATTGATACTTGAAAGTCAATATTTGGATTTTCTAACTCATTGTTCTCAGGCTGATATAAATTATTCTCAATTTAGATTGATAAAGAGGACATATTTTCATGCTAAACATTTAACTTTAGAATTCCCTTGTCATTTGTCATCAATCATGGAGTTTTATAGTTCGACATACTAATGTTTATTCGTTTCATGATTTCTTTGTTGGTCAGGAATTGCCACAAACAATGTTAAGCTCTTTTCATATAACTCGTTGCGATCAACCACGGGGCTTTTTCATCCTTCGAACAGAATTGGTAGAGGTGGTTTCGGCGTAGTCTATAAGGTGTGTTTGAACTTTGAAGTCAATAACTTATATAACGTTTTGTAGTTGGTTTTTAAGTTACAGCCTTTTTTCCCCTTGGCCAATTTTTCTACCTTATGTTTTATGTTTACCCTATGGCACTCTACGCAATTGCAGGGAGTTTTGAGAGATGGGACTCAAGTTGCTGTCAAGTCCTTTCTGCTGAATCCAAGCAAGGAACTGATGAATTCTTGACGGAGCTTAATTCGATATCAAATATCCGACACCCGAATCTTGTTCAGCTGATTGGTTGTTGCGTTGAGGGCAATAATAGAATATTGGTGTACGAATATTTGGAGAACAAGAGCCTCGCCAGCGCTTTACTTGGTAATGATCATAACTGTGGATAATTTTAATAAATGAAGAAAAATATTCTGCAGCACAAGTTGATAGAGTAGGTTGTGTTTATAATAATCTAGTTAAGGGACTGCATTATATACGTCAGGGCATTGCCCAAGTGAGATTGTGATTTGTTGGATGAGAATATGATGACGTCATAAGAGTAAAGACATTACACTTATGTCTTTGTCTCTGTTTCTCTTTCTTCTTGTAATTTTAATCCCTCGAACAATATAAAATGGTTGTCATTCGCAGCCAGAGGTTGGAAAAGGGTTGCTACTCGCTAGAGAGGACAAAACAGATGTTCTTTGACTAAACTAGTACATGGTAAGGTGCATATCTATATATATATATATAATATAACATGTATATATATATATATATATACACCTGGTTTGTGTGGATTGATGAAAAATGATTTTTCAAAAGGGTTTTTCTTGAATTAGATTCAGAAGTTACAGTTAACCCCAAAAGTCAAAAGAAATAGATCTTGAGCCACAAATCTGCGTAGGCATTTACGTTGTTACTAATGTTGCAATAGTATTATATGATTCAAAAACCAACATGAGCTGGTTTTGGGTTTGGTAAGTTTTGTTGATAATGTTCTGGAAGGATGAATTTTCTTGCTTGTAATGTTTTTCTAGTTATCTAGAAACTGATATACACTAGTTTGGAGAAATGCTTGTGAATGTTTGGAGAAATGCTTGTGATTCATGTGTCTTTTTATAGTTATCTAGTGGCACATATTTTCTTTTTATTTCACAGAAGTTGAGGTGTATATATATATATACTTAAATGAAGTTTTTTTCTTAGATTTTCAGTTCAGAGTGCAAGTATTTAGTATTCAAATGCAATTGGCTAATGTATGCTTCTTTGAATGAATTTCTGAAAGATATCACACATGGACAATGTATGTTGTCTAGGAGATATATATGATATCTTCTTTCTACAAATGGTTTTGATATACAATAAGTATTAAATTTTATCCATTGCGGGTGATATGGGGTTTGTGATTGCATGCTTTGTACATTTAGAAGTTTGAAGTAGATTTTGATTCATTATAAGCTGAAAACTTTGCTAGGTTATATTCCAATTGCATGATCAATTGTGGTTTTAAATTGAGTTTGAAATTGGGTGTTATGATGTGGTAGTTGAATTTGGTTCTTGATTTTTGTTTGTCGTGTTTGTGTTCGAATTTGAAAATCGAGTTTCATCGAGTTCTTGCTTTTGTTTTTGCTTTTTTTTCATGTCTTGTGCTTTACTTTAATTGTACTAATCATGTGCTTCAAGCCATTATACTATTTATTTTTATATTTATTTATCTTATATTTTATTTCTATTTTTTGTAGTTGAGGTTCATTATGGGGGATAGTCAGTTCCAAGGTAGAATGTTATAGTCGTCGGTGTTGGATGAGTTATCTCAGGAGGATATTTGGTGAATTGAATATTGAAGATATTAGGATGACTTTATAAGTACATTTGTTAGCTTATTATATGCATATTAAGGGCGTTATGTGATGCACTTGAGTAGTGCTTGCATTTTTATTGTTTTGGATGTAATGAATGAATTAGATTTGGAATGTATGACATTTGTATGGAAGTTTATTGTGATGATAAGTAAGGTTTTGTGAAGTATATTTCACGCATTGGGCAAGTATTGTGATGACAGGTTCCTCATATTAGAAATTAGATTTCGAAGATATTGTCCATATTGTGAGGGATAATTCCTCACATATGCATTTTCAGATATTTGTTCAATATGAAAACCTTAACGTGAGGAAATGAACGTCGCATTAGATAGATATCTGTGAGGAAATAAATGATCGTCGCATTAGATGGATATTTGTGAGGAAATATTGATCACATTAAGTTTACTTATTATGAGGAATATTTCGTCGCATCTGTAAGCTAAGGAATCAAATTGAGGTACTTATTGTGAGAAAATATTTGTCATATTAGTTTCTACAGATATTGAGAGCAAACATTTCGTCACTTTATTGTGATATATTGCGAGGACATATTATCTAACACGGCGAAGATGTCGTCACTTTAGGTAATCTATTGCGAGGAATAGATCAAATGTGAGAAATGGAATACTCATATGTGAGGAAATATTCGTCTCAATATATCCTTATTGTGAGGAAATATGTGTTCTCGCAATAACTTTATGCGAGGAATGTTATTTTCGTCACAATAAGTTATTGTGAGGGCCCTATTGCGACGACCTCGTGACGACATTTTTTCCTCACAATAACTTATTGTGACGAATTTTTGCATTATTGTGACGAAATGTGTCCTCGCAATAAATGATATCTTTTGTAGACTTAAACGCCGAACAAGCAACGCCGTCATTACTTATGAGAATGATGTCATCGACATAAACGAGGAGGCCCAAGAAAACATGTCCTCGGCGATACGTGAACAAGGAATAATCGGCTCGGGATTGACAAAAACCATATTGTTCAAGCGAATGACTTAGCTTTGTAAACCAGTTTCGCGAAGCCTAACGCGGACCATAAATAGACTTGCATAAACAACAAAACTTACCTGAACTATGCGTATGGAAACCAGGAGGCAAACGCATGTAAACTTCCTCAGTCAGATCGCCATGCAAGAAAGCGTTGTTTACATCCATTTGATGCAACTCCCATCCTCGAGCTACTGCAACAGACAGGAAAATATGAATAGAAACAAGCTTAGCAACCGGTGCAAAAGTCTCGTGGAAATCGAGTCCCTCAACTTGAGTGAAACCCTTGACCACTAACCACGCCTTGTATCGCTCAACACTTCCATCAGAGTTATACTTGACTTTGTAGACCCATCTACAGTCAATTGGCTTCTTCCCGGCTGGAAAATCCTCTAATGTCCAAGTGCCATTAGATTCAAGTGCCGCTATCTCCTTAGCCATAGCATTGCGCCACTCTGCACTTCTACAAGCCTCACTATAACTTCTAGGCTCAGAAGTCGAGCTAATTGCAGCCAAATATACCTGATGAGCCTAAGAGAAATTGTCAGAATTCACATAATGAGCTAAAGGATATCGTGTACCTGAGGAGCTTTCATGAAGTGGCAGCTTGCAAGGGGGTGTTGGAAGTGAACCGATATCCAGGGAACTAGCAATAGCCGAATAAACAACATAATCATTAAGTCTTGCTGGTGGTCGAGTGACACGAGTCGGACGAGATTCCAGAACCGGACCAGCTTCAACCACCTCAACCAAAGTCAAGTCACCCACATTCAATTCACCAGACTCACTCCCCCTTAAATCCGAATTATTCGGATTAGCTACACTATCCTCCACGTCATCATCCAAAACAACTACTGAACGCAAATTACCGTGAACATCATTAACAGGGAGCAGCACCGAGTCATCATTAGAACTCGTATATGGAAAAATCGATTCATGAAACAAAGCATCTCTTGAATAAAAGAATGTGCATTTATCAAGATCATATAATCTCCACGCTTTCTTGCCATGTGGATATCCCATAAAAACACACCTACTACGAGACGCAAATTTGTCTTTGGGCTTGGGGGCAAAATGAGCATAACAAAGGCACCCGAAAACCTTAATATGATCATAAGACAGCTTAAAACCAAATAAAATCTCATACGGCGATTTACCTTTCAACGTAACTGTGGGTGTTTGATTAATCAAATAAACTGCAGTCATAACACACTCTCCCCAAAAATGGATGGGTAGGTTCGCTTGGAAACGCAAAGCACGTGCCATTTCTAAAATGTTCCTATGCTTGCGTTCGACTCGCCCGTTTTGTTGAGGTGTATGCACACAGCTCGTTTCATGAACAATTCCCTGCTTTCGATAAAAATCTCGCATAACGACAGAATCAAACTCCAAACCATTATCACTACGAACACGCTTAATTAATTTTCCTAATTGAGTCTCAGTTAATTTGCAAAAATCAATAAGATATCGACTTGCTTCACTCTTTTCTTTAAGGCAATAGACCCAAACAGCACGACTATGATCATCAACTATAGTAAGAAAATATTGTGCCCCACTACTAGACCCCTCTCGATAAGGTCCCCAAAGATCACAATGCACAAGATCAAAACAATTCTCAGCCATTTTATTACTTAAAGGAAGAACGGATCGAGTCTGTTTGGCTCGAAAACAAGCATCACAAACATTATGTTCTTTTAATCCTACTCTACTAACATCAGAAATATAGGACAAATGTTGTTTTGCTTGATGCCCTAAACGTCTATGCCAAGTGATAAAAGAATCTTCCTTTTCAGTCTTCAAAGCCGAATGTACCCTTGCAGACTTGAAGTAGTAGACCCCCCTCCGAAGCTCACCCACTCCAATCGGCAACCTCGAAGTGTGGTCCTGTATAGTACAAAGCTCATTAGTGAATAATATGTGACAATTCAAACCACAAATTAATTGACGTATGAATATAAGATTACATGTCAAATTTGGCACGTATAAAACGTCCTCCAAGGTTATATTTTCATTCAAAACGACTCGCCCGCTACTAATGGAATTCGTGTTTGCCCCATTTGGAAAAAACACCGGAACGGAATTGATAGCTTTGATGTCAGTGAGTAATGTCGAATTCCCGATCATATGATTGGAAGCACCACTATCAAGAATCCATATAAAATCACTAAACGCCTTACCAGAGAGTTTGTCTGAACTTTCACCTCCGAGAATAGTCAACAACCTCTGAAATTGGTCGCTGGAAAGTCCCGGAATCCCATTGAGACCGTCCGATTGGTTACTGGGCTAGCCACCTGCAGTGTGATAGGCTACAGCTCGGCCTTGATTACGAGCAACCCCGGTGTTTCCTAACCGTCGAGTTTAGTCACCTCGTTCACGGCCCCAAGGTCCCTTCCACCAAGCAGGATACCCAATGACCTCAAAACATTCTGAAATATCATGTCTGCTTCGCTCACATTGGGTACACTTCTTGTTGCTGATTCCCTTTGGTTTTGAACCACCTTGAAAGTTGGTTTTTGCCTTACCAGATTGTACTGCCAAGGCAACCGCCTCTACACGTTCTTCTTGCCGTCGAACTATGGATCAATGACGTTCTTCCCTCGTGATTAGTGCATATGTTTTACTAACTGTGGGGAGAGGATCCATGTTAAGAATTTGGGAACGTACCGTTCCAAAAATGCCATCGTCGAGCCCCATCAAGCATTGTTGTAATTTTTCTTCTTCTCATTCTTTAGCAATGTCTTTTGATGCTCCGCATGTGCAAGTCGAGACCTTCGAGTAACTGACCAACTCGTCCCACATGCCCTTCAGTTTGGTATAGTATTCCACAACAGTCATACCTTGTTGTCGAATCGAAGCAATTTTGCTTTTCAGCTCGTGAATCCGTGGTGCGTTACCGATGGAAAAACGATCCTTAAGATCATCTCAAACGACTTTAGCTGTTTCCTCATAGGCTATGCTCGGTTGGATCAATTTTTCAATAGAATTAAAAATCTAAGAAATTAGCATGGAGTTACATGTCTCCCAGCTTCCTGCCTCGGCTGATTCTGCATCAGGTTTCTGTAGGGTTCCGTTGATAAGACCGAGCTTGTTCTTGGCTCGCAATGCATTCAACATCGCCTTCTCCCACATGTCATAATTGGCTCCGTTAAGAACACATGTCGTGATAACCGCTCCGGGATTATCTGACGGTGACAAAAAGAACGGCGAAGACATGTCGATGGTCTTCTTTTCTGCCACGATAACGCTGTGATGGGGCGAGGTCTAGGATCGTCTCCTAACCCGCTCTGGTACCATGTAAAAGAAAAGAGGCGCAAAGGTGGAGAAAAGAATTTTCTCTATTATCAGTAATGGATGTAATACAAAGCCCTAATAACAATTTATATAGAGCTAGAGACCTAAATAAGGTAAGACACCTAAAGGATACAACTACCTTAATAATACAAGGAAAATAGAGAAATACAATCAATCATACAATTTACAATAAGCTCAAATATCAATTCATCGCCTAACTACGTATATCATGTCTCCTGCCTTCAATTATATTTTGTTAGTTCCCAACAATTCTTAGTGCCAATGTCTAATTTACAAGATCAAAATATTAAATGATCACTAATTACTCTCAAAAATAAAATAAAAACTAATTGCGGCCTCCGCATGTTCTTTTAATAACTTATTATGACACGGTTCCAACATATTATAAAATAGGGAAAATTACTAAAAACCCCCAAAAATAATTTTTCATATCCATAAAACCCATGAAAATATTTTTCAATCTTAAAAACTCATTTTACAAACTTTTCATTCCAAATACCCCAAAAATGAGCATTAACAACGTTTTCAACTAAACTACCCTTCATTTATTATAATTGATGAATTATTTTTTCTTATTGTCAGGAAAAATTAATAAAACGTAGCGGAAACGGTATAATGAAATTTTTTCCAACATAGGATCAACCCGAGGTATAATCACGCGTATGTAAAAGAAGGTTTTCGTTACATTACCCGTTGTAGGGAAGTGGTTGGAGAAACTAAAACTTTCTTCAACTTCTTCAAATCTTCAAGCTTTTCGCGAATTAATCCGACTAACTAAATCTTGATCTGAGCAGTACAATAGCATTGCCTCTAAATTTATCTCGGCGGGAAACTTGAACAAAAAATCTCCTCTTTCTTGGCTTGATGATCGTTGGGATAAGAGAGGGGAGAAAGTTTTTCTTTTTCTTGTAGCTCAAGTGTATAATAGCTGGGTTTCTTAGAAATCTACCCTAAAATTGTGAATTATTTATCAAATTGACTTATCATTGAAAAGGTTTATCAAAATAAACTAAAGGTGCCATTCTAAATGGCGCCTTCAAGTTGGCACAATTCTCTTTGGTCCTTAACCTTTTTCCTCAATCCCAGATTGGTCCCAATGTTTTTAATTTGTAGAAAAATTATTTACTTTTTTTAGGTAACATGTAATTTTATTAATCAAAAACCCACGTACACAAATATCTTCATACAACTTTCACCCAAGCCTTGGTGTGATTTACTACCAGACTAGAACAAAAGACTAATTCAACTAATCTACTCTAGTCAAAAATGCTTTCTATATACATCTTATCCTTATGCCTCCATCTATCTTGTTTTAGCCCCTGTATTCTCCACTTCAATTCTTGCTGCAGCTGCTTAAGGACTTGTTCTGAAGTTCGATTTGTGCTTTCAAATAACCTCAAGTTCCTTTCGGTCCACACTGTTAATTACACCAACAAACCCCGCAATTACCATATTTTTCCTCAACTTCCATCTATTGAAAGCGAAACATAACCATGGCTTCCACCTCTCCAATTGATAAGGCCATCTATCAAGCTTCATCCACAACATAACCATGGCTTCCACCTCTCCAATTGATAAGGCCATCTATCAAGCTTCATCCACAACATAACCATGGCTTCCACCTCTCCAATTGATAAGGCCATCTATCAACCTTCATCCACAACATAACCATGCCTAGCAGATTCCTACTCCAATCACATTTAAAGTATAAATGCTTCAGAGTTTCCTTTTCAGTACCACACAGAATACATTCTTGATCTATACCATTCATAAACATGCTTATCCTCTCCTTAGTCATGAGTCTCCCATGCATCACCAACCAAGTTGTGAAAGCTTGTCTAGGTATGTTCAATTTGTTCCACACAATACTAGCATATCTAAAACTTCTCATCTCACCTTCCAACCAAGTATATCCAGTTTGTACAGTATACTTACCATTTGAAGAAGGCAGCCACTTCTCTCCATCAAAACCTTGCTCTAGTTTCTTTTTGACTTTGTGTATCTTTTTCCATACCCAGCAGCAGTCATTAGGGGATGTGTATTCCCACACGTTTTTGTTCTTTAAGTACACACTATTCACCCATTTTACCCACAAGGAGTCCTTTTTTGTAGCTAGGGCCCAAACCTGTTTCCCAATGGCAGCCAAGTTCCATGTTTTACAACATTGTATATTGAGCCCCCCATATTTTTTCTTCACACAAATCTGCTCCTAGCTTATAGGTATCAACCTTCTCTTTTCCTCAGTTTTCCCCCACAAGAAGTTCCTACATTTTTGCTCTATTTGTTTTACTATTGCTTGTGGGCTAATGAAGACATTGGCCCAATAACTATGGAGTGCCATGAGTACTGAATTGATTAAAGTCACCCTCCCTGCATAAGATAGGTTTTTTGATGCCCAACAAGTTAGCTTCTTAGTGATCCTTTCTACTAGTACATAGCAGTCCAATTTATTCCACTTTGTAGGAGACAAAGGAATGCCCAAGTATCTCATGGAAAACTGCCCTTCTGTAAACTCTGTAATGTTCATAATCTGTTGCTTTGTTTCTGGACTCACTCCTCTTATGAACATGCTAGACTTCCCTTGATTAGCACTCAGACCAGACTATTTTAAAAATAGCTGGAAGGCTCCCCATAATGCAGAAATTGAATCAATATTGGCTTTACAGAATAGCATGAGGTCATCTGCAAAGCAAATGTTCGTCAATTGCAAATGTTTACACCCTGGATGGTATCTAAAAGTGCTGGACATGGCTGCTTTCTTAAAACTTCTTGTCAAATACTCCATGATGAGCACAAATAACAGGGGCGACGTTGGGTCTCCTTGTCTTAACCCCTTTTTTCCTTTGAAAAATCCAAACACATCCCCATTTAGGACCACTGAGTATGTTGTGGATGCAACACATTCCATAATCCACCCACTGAACCTTTGTGGAAAGTTCAGCCCCTCCAACACCTCTTCAAGGAATCCCCACTCCACTGAATCATAAACTTTTTGTAGGTCTATTTTCATCAAACACCTAGGAGATATATTTTTTCTGTTATAACACCTTATCAAATCTTGGCTTATCATAATGTTGTCAACTAGCTACAGTTGTCCCCTTAGTGAAGGCTCCTTGATTTTCATTCACTATGTATGGCAAAACTTCATTCATCCTCTTAGTAATCAGTTTAGCTATGCAATTGTAAATGGTGTTACAACATGCAATAGGCCTAAACTCCTTTGCCATAGTTAGATTGTCTATTTTAGGGATCAAACACAACAATGTAGAATTGAGCTGTTTCAAGAGTCTTCCATGCTGAAAGAAATCTAACATGGCCCCAGTTACTTCATCACCCACAACACTCCATGCATTTCTAAAGAAACCACTTCCATATCCATTTGGCCCCGGGCTTTTAGTGTTGCATATACTGAACATTGCCTCTTAAGTTCCTTCCTATCAAAAGGTTTTAACAGGCTCATCTGCTGTTCCAGTGTCAGTTTTGGCCGTGTGCAAACACCTCCTCATCAGCATGTTGTGTTACCTTTTGTGTTCCAAGCACATTAGTGCAATATTCCACAAAGTGTGCAGCCATTTCCTCATAATTTGTAATCCATCTTCCTCCTTGTTGAATCCTGGTTACTCTAGTTTTGTATTGTAGTTTTTTAATCACCATATGAAAGTATTTGTTGTTTATATCCCCCAAATTCATCCATGTGACTTTTGCTTTCTGTTGTAGATACTGTTCCCTGGCCATACTCTTATTTCTACACTCCACTTGTTTTTCTTTTACTTCCCTTTGCAAAAACTCATTTTCAGGCTCCTCATTCAGTCTCTGTTGTATTTCCATCAACTGCACATAAGCACTATCAACTTGTTTTTCAATATCTGCAAATCCTTCTTTACTCAACCTCTTCAAATCAATTTTTAACATTTCAGTCTCTTGACTACTCTGTACATACTATTTCCCTCCACTGGTTGATTCCATCCATGCTCTACCACCTTCAAGAAATCTGCAGCATTGCTCCACATATTATAGTACTTAAAAGGTTTGGCTCTATTACCTTCCTAAGTTGTTATTCTAATCACAATGGGACTATGATCAGAGAGCCCCTCAGGTAGGAATTCAGCTTCAACATCAGGCAATCTAGTACACCAATGAATGTTGACAAAAGCTCTATCAATTCTTGAGAAAACATGGTTGTTGTTCTATGTGTAATAACACCATCTCCATCTAATTTCCTCCACCTCACAGTCATCCAAACACTCCTTGAAGTCTACAATTTCATTCACTGCTATAGAGCTTCCACCTATTCTGTCATTCTCTTTAAGTACAAAGTTAAAATCACCCTGCACTAGCCAAGGCCCCTGAATGTGAACCTTGATTATCCTCATCTTTTTCCATAACTCTTCTCTATCCCTAACACTATTATAAGCATAAACAAATGTATAATAAAACTAAATACCAGTATTTTTTTGTATTACTTTAGTATGTATTAACTGTGTTGTTTTGTGTATTACTTGTACCTCATAGCTGTCTTTCTTCCACATAACCCAAATCCTCCCTCTAGGATTCTCTTCTATATTTGTACTAATACCCCACCCTTGACATATATTATACCATACTCTATCTATATTCTTCCTTTTTATTTTATGTTCTAGAATACCCATCAATCCTATTTGATACTTATTACAAAAGGCTTTTACCTCTCTCTGTCTATTGGCATGGTTCATTCCCCTCACATTCCAACAAGCTAGGTGATTCATCATCTTGACTTATATGTATGGATACCCCTCCTTCTCTGCCCTCTTCCTGTACCAATCTTCTTGATGTTGAAGGTCTCTCCCCTCCCTGCATTGGTCTTTTTCCCGCCCTGTTCACAACTTGCCACATTTCCTCATTGCTACTCTCCGTCCTCTGCCCATTCTCCCTATTATAGTCTCCTGTTTGTATGTCTTGTGCCCCTTCCACCCTCTGTGATTCTTTTTCCCTCACCACCACTTTTGGTCTCCACACAAGGGTACTCTTCCTCTTTCTGCAGTTTGAATCCCCATGGCCATATCCCTGACAATATGTGCATTTCACAAGTTTCCACTCGTAACTTACCTTCTGTTCTACCACTTTGCCCTTTTCATTCTGAAAAGAAACTGTGTCTGGCATATTTTGCAAATCCACATCCATTAGCACCCCAGCATAATGTAATCTCTCTTTCTCCATAGTCATCTTAGCAGCCATTATAGGTGTGCCAATAAGATTGACTATCTTGCTTAATGTTTTGCTTCCCAGTACTTAAGATCAAGTCCTTCTAGTCTGACCCAGATTGGTACACTTTCTACATTTTTCTTGCTATAGTCTATATTTTCACTCCATGGACTGACAATTAATTTACGGTCAAAATGGAAAACCCCCAATTCTAGAGCCAAATCCCAGTTGGGTTTCATTAGAAAAAGCATAAACGCAGCGGAAGGGATTTCAAAAATTAAAACGAAAACCCAATTGGTACTCTAATTCGCATAATTGAATCTAAAAGCGTATAACGAATAAAACTTACTCGTTAATATGAATATGATGATGGAGAAAAACTTCTTCTTCTCCAAACTCGAAATATTGAAGCTTCCAAATCTTCAATCCTTTGATTTGATTCTTCAAACTTGAACTTGATCCGAACAACGAAAATATGTCGTCTCTAAATCGTTACGCACGGATCAACAAACGAAAAATCCCCTTTCTTCTTTCTATATGGTAGACGGCTAGGTATAGAGGAGGGGAAGAATATTTTTCTTTCTTTTGAGAGTTATGAGAGTTGTGTATTCTCTTCTTTCTTGTTCAAAGTCAAAGAGTTCTTATATACCTCTTGACTTATTGAACAAGTCAAAACAAAAGAGCCCTAATATGTGGCCTCTCAAAGACGCCACTTTCAGGCCTCATAGGCGTCCAATTGGACTCCTTATTTAGCCCCAAGATTTGTTTTGTTCAATTAATTTCTTATTTCAATTAATAATGTATTATATCCAATAAATAAATTAAATAATTAAATAACCAAATTAACTAGATAAATTAATTCATTAATATATTTCACAAGGAAATTAATTAATAATTAATCTTACCATTATAATTAATTATTTCATCTAATCAATAATTAATTATTTAATTTATCCAATAAATTAAAACTCCCAGAAGAAATAATAGAAATTCCTTTTTCTTCATTTTTCTTTGTCAATCCTTTATCGCGACTCTTTAGGTTCGTTTCGTTTGGCAATGAGAGGAAACCAAAGGAAGTGGGTAACACTTAGCCAGTCACGTGGCCCACTTCGTAACCCAAACGAAAATGAATGACAAGATCATTCCGAAACCTTTCAATTGTAAATACCATATATGTATAAACCCTTTGTTCATGTTCCCCGGTCAAGTGAGAGTCATGGTTATGTCAAACTCACTGGACTTGACCATATTTATAAATCATAATAAATACGAGATCATTGAGATCGATTAAGTAACAAGCACAATCGTCTCGTTTGCTTTGGCCAAAGACTTTGATCTCTATTTATCTATAATTCCATAGGGTACATACTCATTCACTTATGAGAGAACAAATCCCATATTAGATATCTGCTAAAATACCACTTGCCCATCAAGTCCGCATTTCGAGGTTGACCCCACCAAAGGGTGAATTGGGTCTAACTACTCTAGTGAAAGACTTGACGTCACAAGTGCATCTTCAGCCTGATACTTCAGGTCAAAGGTTCACATATAACTATTACGCATAATCAGTTCTATCATTGACAGTCACATGGTGAAAACCCATGTGACAGAACCGATGCGAGTCGTGTTCGAGCATATCAGTTCCACTGAAGTGTCTACAATCTTAATCTCCTATCATCCCATGATACCAGACAAGCACTCCCATGTCGGAGCTAAGATTGTACAAGTATTCGAAGTCTTTATTTGTCCATTAACGACTTCATATTACTTGCAAACTTATTTTAGTAATCAAGATCTATCTCTCTAGTGCCAATCTTCCTATCCCATAGGAAGTAGAGGGATCGCACTGAAAAAATGTACAAAATATTTTACACAACTTATAGATGCAGATAAGAATTAAGTGAAAACTCAATAATGCCTTTTATTTAAGAAGAGTTTAAGTTCAATACAAGATATATGCCCTATACATTCTATCCTCTATGGCATCTGAGGGCATAATCCTAACAATCTCCCACTTGTACTCAATGCCACTCATTGTGGTATCTAATACCCATCCTTTCCAGGTGTCGGTCCAAAATAGCTTGAGGTAATGGTTTGGTAAATGGGTCAGCTATATTGTTAGCTGAGGCTATTTTCTGCACTGCTATCTCTCCTCTGCCAACGATCTCCCTGATGATGTGAAATCTTATCTCAATATGTTTGGACTTGTTATGAGACCTTGGTTGCTTGGCTTGCGCTATCGCTCCATTGTTATCACAATAAAGTGGTAACTGGAGCAGAGCACTAGGGACCGTTCCAAGTTTTCCAAGAAACTTCCTTATCCAAACAGATTCTTTCACTACCTCTGAGGCTGCTACATACTCTGCTTCAGTGGTGGAATCAGCGGTTATGCTTTGCTTGGAGCTCTTCCAAGACACCGCTCCACCATTGAGAGTAAAAACAAACCCTGAAGTGGATTTTCGGTCATCAACATCAGACTGAAAGTCTGAATCAGAATAATCTTCCATCTTCAGGTCTCCACCTCCATAGATGAGAATCATATCCTTAGTTCTTTTCAGATACTTTAGGATATTCTTCACAGCTATCTAACGTTCTTTTCCTGGGTTTGCCTGAAATCGACTCACCACGCTCACAGCATAGGCAATGTCGGGTCTAGTACACAGCATTGCATACATCAGGCTACCAACTGCAGAAGCATAGGGTACATTACTCATCTCTTGTCTATCTTCCTCACTTTGAGGACACATAGACTTGGATAAGTGTACTCCATGCCTCATGGGAAGAAACCCTTTCTTAGAGTTGTCCATCCTAAACCTCTTTAGGACCTTTTCTAAGTAAAGGGCTTGAGAGAGGCCTATCATTCTATTCGTTCTATCCCTGTAGATACAAATTCCTAGAATGTATGTGGCTTCTCCCAAGTCTTTCATGTAAAACGTACTCGAAAGCCATTTCTTGACAGTAGTGAGCATTCCTACGTCATTTCCTATAAGTAGAATGTCATCCACATATAGTACTAAGAACGAGAGTTTGCTCCCGCTAGTCTTCTTGTAGACACATGGTTCATCTTCGTTCTTGATGAAGCCATATCCCTTAACTTCTTCATCAAAACAGAGATTCCAACTTCTAGATGCTTGCTTGAGACCGTAAATGGACCTCTCAAGTTTACATACTTTATGGATATCGGACTCGGACACAAAACTCTTTGGCTGTTCCATATAGATATCCTCCTCGAGGAATCCATTTAGAAAGGCCATTTTGACATCCTTTTGCCATATCTCATAATATAAGTATGCAGCTATGGATAACAAAATTCATATGGACTTTATCATAGCCACGGGCGAAAAGGTTTCTTGATAGTCAATTTTTTCTCTTTGACTATACCCTTTCGCTACGAGCCTGGCTTTAAAGGTGTCAATCTTGCCATCGCTACCTATCTTTCTTTTGTAGTTCCACTTACATCCTATAGGTTTTATACTTTCAGGACGATTTACCAAAGTCCAGACATGGTACGATTGCATAGAGTCCATTTCTGTTTCCATGGCTTCTGGCCATCTTGAAGCGTCGACATCCACCATCGCTTGATCAAAGGTATAAGGATTATTTTCATGACCTTCTTGTACTACAGTGTGAAGCTCTCGCTCCCCCCTGCAGTAGATACCCATACCTCTCAGGTTCATACGGTATTCTACCAGATTTACGTGGTAGTTATGCTACTATGGGTCTAGGCCATGGTTCTTGAACAGATGTATTTGAGGGAGTTTCATTTTGTTCTTCTAGAACAATTTTTCTACCTTTGCCCCCTTCCAAGATGAACTCATCCTCAAGGAAGTGAACTTGTAGGGCCACGATGATTCTTTGATCATCATGCAGATAAAAGAAGAATCCTATGGAATCTTCAGGATAACCAATGAAACATCCCATTAGGGATTTTGCCTCCAATTTCTCCACTTTAGTCTTCTTGACATAAGCGGGGCATCCCCAAATCTTAATATGATTAAGACTCGGTTTCCTATTATTCCACATCTCATGCGGAGTTTTAGGAACGGATTTGGAGGAACATCTGTTCAAAACATGAGCAGCGGTAAGAAGCACATATCCCCATAATGAAATGGGTAAATCAGTGTAACTAAGCGTGAAACGAACTATGTCCAACAGTGTTCAATTCCTTCGCTCAGCTACTCCATTCAGTTGAGGAGTTGCTGGTGGTGTTAGTTGTAACATTATTCCTTGTTGTCTTAGGAATTCATCAAACTCGGCACTCATATATTCTCCTCCACGATCCGATCGTAGAGTTTTTATATTTTGCCCAGTTTGATTTTCTACTAAGGCCTTGAACTCTTTGAATCTTTCAAAGGATTCAGACTTTTGCTTCATCAAATACACTAGACCAAATCTTGAATGGTCGTCAATGAAAGTGATGAAGTAGTAGAAACCTCCACCAGCCATTTCTCCAAATGGTCCGCAGACGTTGGTATGCACTAATCCTAAGACTTGCGTAGCCCTTTCAAAACTCCCTGTGAAGGGGGATCTAGCCATCTTGCCTAAGAGACATGATTCACATGTAGGAATAGGGTCCGACCCTAGTGAGCTTAAAAGACCATCTTTTTCCATTTTGTGGATCTTGTGCTCTCCATCGTGACCTAGTCTAAGATGCCACTTGAGTCTTAAGTTAGTTTCTTGCCTACCACGTTTACGTGTTACAACATTAACATCAGATGAATTACGGACATTTAAATAATACAAATCATTAACTAAACATGCATTGCCAACTAATTTATTTTCATAATATATATCGCAATTTAATTTAGAAAAACGGAATGTATATCCAATCTTAACTAAGATAGGAATAGATACAATGTTCTTAAGCCCCTTGGCAAAACCAAAACAATATCTAAAAACAGTAAATGTCCAGAATTCAAATAAAGAGAAGTAGATCCGATCCTAGTAGCTACGACGCTTTCCCCGCTACCTATTTTGATCATCACTTCTTCTCGACCCAACTTTCTACTTCTCTGTAGATCCTGATCCAAACAACAAACATGGGCACTAGCACCTGAGTCCAAAATCCACGAAGTAGAAAATACGATCATAGAACAATTAGTTTCAAAAACTAATAGTTCCATACCTTGTGCGCCTTTGCCTAATTTGGGACAGTTTCTCTTCCAGTCGCAAAGCTCATTGCACTCGAGACATCTATCCATTTTCTTAGGTCCTTTGCTCTTACGACCATGTCCTAACTTCTTTGAAGTTCTTATGGATACTTTCTTTTGCTTTTTCCTCTTTCCATCACGTTGATCATCAAATGTATCATTCGTTAAATAGATAGAAGAATCCCTCTTCTTGCTCGTCCTAATACAAGCTTGTTCGATTTCAAGCTTCTTAGTCAGCCCAGTTAATGAACAATCGATATCATTGATATCAAAGTTCATGACGAAGTAGTAGAAGGAGTCAGGGAGCGATTGTAAGATGAGATCAACTTGAAGACGAATATCCATATAGAAATGCATTGACCGAAGTCTTTCCATTAAGGTCATCATCGTGAGAACATGGTCTCCCACATTCTCTTCCTCTCTCATCCTCGCTTTGAAGAGTTCTTTTGATATAAAATATCTTACGGTCCTACCGTGCTCTCCAAACATTTCTTGTAGGTGAAGAATTATGTCCCTTGCATTGCTCATTGTGTCATGTGAACTTTGCAGCTCACTACACATTGAGCAAAGAATGTATCCTCTAGCTTTATAATTGTCACAAGTCTAATTAAAGTGAGCCAGTTGAACTTCTTCATCCTCATTCCTCTCAGGAATTACAGGACGATTTGTTTCCAGCACATATTCAATCGACTCTTCACTCAGGGCATTCCTTAAGATCGCGAGCCATTGTATATAGTTGGGACCAGTCAGAACATTTCTTTCGAGTAATTTCATAAGTGGGTTTGTCATATTTGAGAGAGATAAACGAGAAAATAACTGCAGAAATAAACCAGATTTATTAGATTACTTGTTTTGACTTAACCAAGAAAAAATTAAGGACTTAAAATTTATCTTGGCTCCCACTGCATTATTCGAATCCCACACTCCCATGTGAAAATCGGGAATCATCATTGGCATCGATTCCACAGCAGGTATTGAGGTCCTCAATTAATTAAATAGGTTGCAACCTAACCGGTTTTTGGCCCATTAATTATTTGAAGTGATATCTAATATCAATTTATCCAATAAATGTTTCAATACGTTTCCCCATAGTTCACCAAACCGCAACCCATTTGATTTCTAGGTTCATGAACTACTCAAGTTTATCCCACTAACTCCTATAATCTAGCATTTGTATTTCACCTTGCAACCGAACATGTTTCTGGGGTGAAATATGTTTCGATTAAAGCATTTGCATGCACTTTATAAAATTTTAAATTATTTCTAAATGTATAACCCCCATAACTGGGAAGCATTACACATTTATAGTAATTCTAATTTTAGAAAGCTTAGTAGAGGGTGAGGATGTCAAACATCCTTTTCTAACTCGGTATAATTTAATTGGGAGAATTTAATTCGTCAAAAGATTTTGGTCTCACTTTGCACATTATTCAATTTATATAGGGCTTTATTCTATATTGATCATGCATAAAAATACTACTAATAATCATGCCTTTCAATATAAATAAACATAGAATTTAAATAAATGAATAAATAAATTCATCACTTGATCATGGACTTTTAGTAGAGGGCCTGAGCCAATGGACCACCACAAAAGGCATAGATTAAACCTATTAAACAATTCATGGGCCTTTTGACTTTATCAACTTTGAACTATTTTATCTCAATTCCTAAAACAACTCATGCATTATTTCTAAGAATATAATAAATAACTTCAAATTTGATAACCCATAAAATTAAAGGTAAAACATATAATCCTAAGTCCATGATTAGTGTTTTAATCACATAAGACATGCTCGCATCAATTAATACATGTTCGCAATATTTAATACATGCTCGCAATATTTAATACATGCTCGCAATATTAAATCACTTATGTTGATTATTAAAATTTTTAGTCCAACTAAAAAGTCCTTTATAAAATTCCTTATGATTTCACATATTCACTATTTCAATTAAAATCATTCTAGTCCAACTAGATGACTTAGATGTACGAAATTAAGAATTAAGTGCATCTACCTTTAATTAAAATAATATGAACACATAAAGTATGAAATTCTATATTTTATTTTATTATGCTTTAAAGCCATCAAAAATTGGAAACACTTTTATTTGATCAAAGAATTAATTATTAATCTCTAAAAAAAATAATTTATATTCCTTACACAAAATTAAGTAATTTCCAAGTCGAGGAAAAAATAATAATATTTAATCTATAAATCAATTATTAATCTCCAAGAAAAATAATTAATTAGTTCTAATTAAAAATTATATTTCAATTAATCTTATTGGGCTTGATTTCATCAAACCCAAGTCACCATCCTTTTGGTCCACTTGGATTCAATTTAATTGGGCTCAAAATAATTAATTAGAACAACATTCACGTTTATTAATTTCTTATTGGGCTAAAATTAATTTAAGTCCAAATCACCAACCTAATTAGCCCATTTAGATTTAATTAGATTAATTCTAAACTAATTAACAAATCGAAATTGGATAATTTTCAATTGGGCTTGATTTAAATTATTCGAGTCATCATCCTTTTGATCCACCCAATTAATTAAAATCAGCCAAAATTCAAAAAATAATTTCGACCCAAACATAGCCTGTTTTACGACCGCAAATCCATGACCTGGATCAACGAATTGGGTATCCAAACGCACGACCCGTCAGGCCACGGTCACGACCCGACGGGCCGTGACTGGGCCCGTTTGCGCTAAACAGCACGCGCCGCTGCGCACGTTTTTCTCGGGGCTTTCGAGCCCCATTTTTTCTTGATATTTTTTTATTTTCAATATCATCAAATATCCCCAGATTTACAATAACTAAAAATTAAAAAATTAGGCAAAAAACCATAAAAACATACAAACATGCTCCAAAAACACATAACATGCAATTCTTAAATCACGTAAACAAGATCAAATATGAAAATCAAAGATTGGCTCTGATACCACTGTTGGGTTTCGTTTGAAAAAACACAAACGCAGCGGAAGGGATTTCAAAAATTAAAACGAAAACCCAATTGGTACTCTAATTCGCATAATTGAATCTAAAAGCGTATAACGAATAAAACTTACTCGTTAATATGAATATGATGATGGAGAAAAACTTCTTCTTCTCCAAACTCGAAATATTGAAGCTTTCAAATCTTCAATCCTTTGATTTGATTCTTCAAACTTGAACTTGATCTGAACAACGAAAAATACGTCGTCTCTAAATCGTTACGCACGGATCAACAAACGAAAAATCCCCTTTCTTCTTTCTCTATGGTCGACGGCTAGGTATAGAGGAGGGGAGGAATATTTTTCTTTCTTTTGAGAGTTATGAGAGTTGTGTATTCTCTTCTTTCTTGTTCAAAGTCAAAGAGTCATTATATACCTCATGACTTATTGAACAAGTCAAAACAAAAGAGCCCTAATATGTGGCCTCTCAAAGACGCCACTTTGAGGCCTCATAGGCGTCCAATTGGACTCCTTATTTAGCAACAAAATTTGTTTTGTTTAATTAATTTTTTTATCTCAATTAATAATTTATTATATCCAATAAATTAATTAATTAATTAAATAACCAAATTAATTAGATAAATTAATTCATTAATATATTTCACAAGGAAATTAATTAATAATTAATCTTATCATTATATTTAATTATTTCATCTAATGAATAATTAATTATTCAATTTATCCAATAAATTAAAACTCCCAGAAGAAATAATAGAAATTCTTTTTTCTTCATTTTTCTTTGTCAATCCTTTAGCGCGACTCTTTAGGTTCGTTCGTTTGACAATGAGAGGAAACCAAAGCAAGTGGGTAACACCTAGACAGTCACGTGGTCCACTTCGTAACCCAAACGAAAACGAATGATAGGATCATTCTAAAACCTTCCAATCGTAAATACCGTATATGAATAAACCCTTTGTTCACGTTCCCCGGTCAAGTGAGAGTCATGGTTATGTCAAACTCACTGGACTTGACCATATGTATAAATCATAATAAATACAAGATCATTGAGATCGATTTAGTGCCAAGTACAATTGTCTCGTTTGCTTTGGCTAAAGACTTTGATCTCTATTTATCTATAATTACATAGGGTACATACTCATTCACTTATGAGAGAACAAATCCCATATTAGATATCTGCTAAAATACCACTTGCCCATCAAGTCTGCATTTCGAGGTTGACCCCACTAAAGGGTAAATTGGGTCTAACTATTCTAGTGAAAGATTTGACGTCACAAGTGCATCTTCAGCCTGATACTTCAGGTCAAAGGTTCACATATACCTATTACGCATAATCAGTTCTGTCATTGACAGTCACAGAGTGAAAACCCATGTGACAGAACCGATGCGAGTCGTGTTCAAACATATCAGTTCCACTGACGTGTCTACAATCTTAATCTCCTATCATCCTATGATACCAGACAGGCACTCCCATGTCAGAGCTAAGATTGTACAAGTATTCGAAATCTTTATTTGTCCATTAAAGACTTCATATTACTTGCGAACTTATTTTAGTCATCAAGATCGATCTCTCTAGTGCCAATCTTTCTATCCCATAGGAAGTAGAGGGATCGCACTGAAAACATGGACAAAACATTTTACACAACTTATAGATGCAGATAAAAATTACATGAAAACTCAATAATGCCTTTTATTTAAGAAGAGTTTAAGTTCAATACAAGATATATGCCCTATACATTTTATCCTCTATGGCATCTGAGGGCATAATCCTAACAATCTCTCCCTTCAGTAATCTGAATTTTCACCAAGTAATATCCATTCGCCATTTGTAAAACCTTATCTTTATTAAATTTGCCCCAAATATGTCTCAAATATCCATTCATTACCTGAAACGGTGGATTTGCTCTAAGCACATAGCAGACCACAGCATTGCTCCAATAGTCAATTTCAGTCTTCACATCCTCCGTGTCAATGAGCTCATCAATTGATTGTTCACCGATTGTGGAGCCTTGTATTCCAATTTGCATCCTACGTTCCTCAATTTGGATATATCAAACGTATCCCAGACTGTACCCGTTTTTAGATCCGGTGGTATTTGATTTTCCACGTGCCCTACCTCCTGCAATTGAGGGTTTTCCTTTACTCGTTATACACTCTCCTTCAAGATTCTCACTATCTCTTCCTCCGATTGTTTGTTGTTGAGCATCTCCTGCGCTTGCGCTATAACACGCGCTACCTCACTCTGTGATCTCCCCATCTCCATCTGTACTTGGCTCGCCTCACCACCCATTACCTTAGGAGTTATCGGCGGTGGAGTTACCGATAAATCCCTCGCCGGTTGAGTCGTTCCTCCCTTATTCTTCTTGGCCATGGCCACGGTGCACTCTAGCCTGCTATCGTGCGCCGAGAGGAAAGAGGAGAGAGGAAAAAAATTATTTACTTATTATTATAGCATTTTGCAATATTGTTCTTACTACACAATATGAGTAAAACAGGTCCAACATGCTTCCGAAAAATATTAAAATTTCATAATGTAATACCTTTTGGTTGACTGCCTTATCACTGAGTATTCTGAGTCCTCATTTTTTTTGGATTAAACCCAACCACACAACCGCAGCCGATGGTTCGCAGGCACCCAACTCCTTCAGCAATACACAGCACAACCCAATTTTATTTCCTACCTTTGGGCGTAAAAGGCATTTTCAAAATAAAGATGTAATAATCTTTGGAAGACAAAGGTTGAATAAAAACCTTTAATTTTATTGATGAAATATAAAATTAAAATTACATAATATTATTCTACTCCGCTATTGGAGGAGAAAACCTTTAGCCTCTCATGAAAGGGCTTACAATTGGGGAATCCCCAAACACCTTAAAGAACAAAGATTACAAAATGGCTTTTTGTATAATTGAAGAGTTGGAGAAGTTTTATGATATCCTCCATCTGCTTCTGAGCTTCCTTCTTATAGCCTTCAATCTCTGATTCCAAATGCGGACTCCAAAACCTATTTAATTTTTTGACGTCGTTGCATACGTCCATCTTTAATGCGCGCGGGTCCTTGTGTTTGTAACTTTGTCTGCCACGCCTGTCCTTTTACAGCTGTTTTCTTTTCCAGCTGTCCTCTTTAATCAATCACATGATTGATTCTTCAATTATTGCGCCTGACTATTCAAGCCTTTTTCTTTTACATGATTTTACCCTGGTTTGAGCCAACTTAATTCCTCTAGAATTTCTTCTTTAGGAATGAGTTGCATACCCATCACATTACCAGTTAGTTCCATAGGAATTGCAAACTCTCCAGAACTTACTTTATATATGATGTTATGCCACCTTTGATTTAATCCTATTTGATTTAGGATTCGACTAATTCCACTAACTTTGAAACCATCATATGGTCCAAGGTTAAAGTTTTGCCTCATTATCTTTTCCATGGTTTTATCTGATATAGAAGACCTTGAAAAGAACCCTGACAGGCTATCCGATGTTTGGAGCCTATCTCCCTCGTTGAAGTTATTCTGATTCGGTTGAAGTTCCATCAGAATCACTTTCTATTTCTTCCTCATAGACACTTTCATCTGAGGAGATACTCTCGAATTGGTAAACTGGTACCAAATCTCCGTACAAAACTACATCCAGTATGTTAGCAGTGGCTTCAAATTGTTTTAATTCACCATTTTTTTGCGGACAATCTAGTGAAATGTGGCCACGAGCTCCACATGTCCAACAGTTACGATCTTTGAAACTTTCATTAGTACGGGTGTGAGCCCTTCTGAAAGTTCGTCTTGTGGGGGTTTTTCTGTCGGATTTTCGGGATCCTTAGGAAGACACCCTTGTTGGTCCGGATCTCTGGCCAGATTTGTAAGATCGGGCTTTTGATTTAGACCACCAAGACTTTCGTCTGAAAGAAGATCGCCTTTTATGGCTCCGATTATCAGAGCTTATAAACTGCTTTCTTTTCTTTCTTTGCTCGCTTGATTCTCCAATAATTGTTGGAAAATCATTATTATCACAACAAAGAGGAGTTTTCTTAATTTTTCCTCTTAGTATTTTCATGTTCTTTTGGATAGAAGCTTGTTGACACCAGTCCTTTAGTTTGTCTTTCAAGAAAGACATTCGTCTAGTGCCTGTATCAATCTGCCCCTCCAGAACCTTGTAGGAATGAATTAACATTTCTCTCCAAGGACTGCAAATTTTTGCAAAGAACATAGGTGCAGCAATTTCTGCACTAACATCTGCATGGAAGAAATATTTTCGAAACCAAAGTAAATGTATTCATCTATTGCACAAATATTTCTTAATTCAAGACCATAGAGTGCTTGTGTGTACTCTCTGATGTATTCATCTATTGCACAAATATTTCTTAATTCAAGACCATAGAGTGCTTATGTGTACTCTCTGGTTCTTTCTGTATTGTTCTCACCGAGGTATCCATCTCCGATAAAATGTAATTTGGTTAACCTTCCAAATCTATCTGCAATTGCGTTTTTAGATTCTCCGATTAAAACCTCTTGCCTAGATATTTTTGAGGTGCGTTCCCCCTTCACAGATCCTTCTAAGCTTAACTCCATTAATCTTATGAAGTTTTCTATATCTAATTCCAGTGTAGTAGCTGCTATTTTCATAGAGGCTACCCATTCATTGATTAATTTTTCGATGTTTCTGAAATCGATTATATCCAAATTTAGGATAGTACCGTATGGATGCAAGGGTTGTGACATAGTCCTTGCCAAAGGTGTATTTTCTGGTACCCTACTCGGATTTCTTACGGGATTTGCTCTAAACAATGCCCCCCAAGAGCGGGTCCTACGTTTGTATGCAAATCACCACTTTCACGCATCGTTTCATCCCGTGGAGGATTACTAGATGCAGAACTTTCTCCTGGCAGTGTTAGAGCCAGAGGATTATTTATTTCATTGGTTTTGACATTAACCAAATCTACAAATGCTTGTTGAGAAAAAGATTCAGCTAGTTCTTGAAGATCCGATCGATCTACCCTTGCTATATCCATATTAATTTATACTTTTAAGGATATCAACAAGTAGTTCTTCCCGAGTCTAAGGCTTCGGAATTTCTTTTGCCATACCCTTCTGATGAAGAAGAGGCACTTGTCCAAGTGCATCACAGATTTGGTCCTTTTTTGGTTTGGACGTACCTGTAATACCTTGTCTTTCTTTCAGATCTTGGACCATTATTTTTAGATCTGTTATGAATCTATTTAGATCTGGAAGAATCTCGAGGATTTCCTCAAGTTTTTGGTTCAAGTTTTCGATTTTCATAGGTAGATGTTCTAGCCTATATCTGTAATCTTGAACTGTCTTTTGGATTTCTCTAAGGTCTTTGGAGAGCTTAGAGGTATCCCGTTCAATCTCTTTCCAATTCATAAATATATTTGAATTAAATAAAAGATTTACCTTTATTCCTTGGTTATTTGCCTTGGATCTCTGCGAGTTGTAAATATGTTGCTTTGAAATTTATCATTCAGAGCTAATTTCGTTTGATAGTATCTTATCTCTGCATGATGATCCGCTACTGGTTCTTTGTTTCTAGCGAATTCTCTCTTGATTTCGGTTGAAACCCTTTGGATTCTTTGGATAAATTTATCTATCCGATTAATTTTTTGTCTTTTCAGAATCTGAAAATACTCCCTGTTTTCTTCACAGATCGACCAATTGCTTGATTCCGTACTTGTTTAATTCTCGTCCGTTAGGGATAAAATATCTTTATGTAACCAATTTAAATATTTCATCAATAAAACCTAGGCTCTGATACCATTTTTGCCCAATATTGCTTAAATGGCTTGAAAGTTCCAGGCGCAAGAATAATTTTTGCGAAAAATATTTTTATTATTCTTTAGAAGGACTAAAGTAAAACATTTTAAAAGCTGAGGGACTGATTTGAGATTGGAAGTAAAGTTCAGGGTTCGAAATGGATTTTTCCCCTTCAGGTTTCTTTGAGGAATCTTTTCTCAAATAGGTTAGTTTGATAAATGGTTCAAAAGTTTTTGTTATTTTATTAAAAAACCCATAATAACTTGTGTTGTGGCTTGGTTTAATTAAGTGATATATTTATACCACTTAAATTACAACTTTGAGATTTTAAAGGCCTATGTAGGACGCCACTAAGGACCGCCCCACACGCCTATGGTGCATCTTAGGTGCACCAATTTTAAGCTCAATCCAATCATATATTTAATTAATTAATTTAATCCAATTAATTAAACTAATTAAATAATTGATAGGATGATTAATTAATTTTATTTTCTAAGAAATAATATATTAATTAATATCATATATGAATTAACTTATTCCTCCAAATAATTAATTCTATTTATCCAATTATTAATTTTAAGTATCCAATACTTAAAATATTGCTACAAAAAATACTCCAAAAATTCATTCAATTTTTCCTTTTTAAACGTGGCTATTTAGTTTCATCTTCATTTGGCAATGGGAGGATTCCATTGAATGTGGGTAACAACTAGGCAGTCAAGTGGCCCACATCATGTCCCAAATAAGATGAAATGATTAGAACATTGTAAACCTTTCCTATTGTAATTTTCGTGTGAATATAAACTCTTCGTCTCCATATCCCGGTCAAGTAAGAGTCATGGTTTAGGTCAAACTCATAAACTTGACTCTATATTATATTTATAATAAGTCTAGATCATTGAGCTTTCGTATTTGATTATTTCTCAAATAGCTCGTATGCTTTGGCCAAAGACTTTAGATCTAACTTACTTATAAATGTATAGGATAATTTCTCGTTCACTTCCGAGGGAACGAATTCCATCTTGGATATCAATTAAGACTACTACTTGCCCATTAGATTGCAGTTCGAGGTCGACCCCACCAAGGGAGAATTGAGTCTAACTACTCTAATGACAAACCTAATGTCACAAGTCAGGTATAAAGTTCAGACAGACATATTACAATTAATCAATTCTATTACAATGAATCAATTATGTCATTGACTGTCAAATAGTGATACCCATGTGATAGAATCGATGCGAGTCATGTCTAAGTACTGTGACCTCCATCAGTGCACATATGATAGGAGTTCTTCATTACTTCCTAGTAATTGACGGGCACTTCTCTCGTCAAAACTTATATCATACAAGTCTTGATGATTTTCAATATACATAAATGCCAATAATAATGTAAACAACTAAAATGGCTTCATTGAAATATAGAATAACAATTACAAACTTATAATGTCCTTATTCTCTCTAATCCTTTAATGGCATTTGAGAACATAAACCTAACACTTATTGGAATCGCTTTGCTTTAATCATTTCAAATTGATGAATCATAGAATACGATTTTATTTTGTAATATTAATTTTTAAAAAATATTTGTATATATTTTATTTTGATTTTAATATGGTAAGTATCTATAAATATATGTTTCATATTTTTTTATAAGATTAAAACATCTAAAAATTTAACATTAAAATCATAATTTGTACCAATATCAATATAATTTTTTTAAACAAATAGATTTCATTGCAAAGCTATAATTGATTAATGTTTAATCTAGAAGGCTAAGGGCAATTAAGTCCATAAATTTGTTAACCCTAAATATTGGGTTTTTTGGGATGAAAAGTTGATGAAGTGGGTTTTTTGAATTGACAAATATTTTCATGGATTTTTTAAATGGAAAATATCTAATAATTAAGTTTTCAAACATCACAATATTTCATAATTTATAAATCAAATACCCTCTTATTTAAAGAATCTTACATGGATTCTTTTGCCAAAATCAGAAGTTAGATATATATAAGTTTTTCTTTGACTGAACCAAGTCAGAAATTAATACTATGTCAAACAAGGACTAAAGTGCCAATAATGTCTTAGGCTAGTGGTAAGATTGAGACCTCATGACTTAGAGGTCATGGGTTCGATCCCATTAGATGATGTGTGAGTTATTTCTCTACTTATATAGTAGTTCTTTGTTTCTTGTTTGTAATAGGAGCACCATAACGTTCCTGCAAAAGAAAAATATGCAAAATGGTATATATAACATAGTCCTGTCCACAACCAAAAAAAAAAAAACATAGTCCTGTCCGAACAATTGTTTGGCGAAAGCGTCCTAGAAGTTTGTAGAGATACAGAAAAATGGGAAAATTATTAAAAACCTACAAATATATAAATAGTTTCTGAAAGAACTAAAATATATTTTTATACCTATTTTTTTTTCAGTCTCAAATACTCTGTTAGGCTATGGCTAGATTAATTCCTTATTCGAGGAAGGAATAACAAAACTCCAGCAAGAGACGGGGAAGAAGAAGATAAATTGAAAGCTGCAAATTTCTTACGGTTCATTAAAGTCCAAAAGCATTAAATACAAAAACTCCAACAGAAAAAAAAAGACACTTCACACGCCTATTTCACGTGCCCTTCTCAGTATAAGATTTTTTTTTTTTAATCTCAGCAAAACCTAATATTCATGGGGTATATATCCTTTAACCAATTGGGCCTCTTAATAATTCGAGTGGGCCTAGTATTTTCCTCAGCTTCTGGGCTCTCTGTAATTAATTTCTACAGTCCATTTGTATCATTACCTGGCCCGTAAAATTCGACCTTGTCCTCAAGGTCAAAATCGGGAAAAGCCTTTTGAAATGTCCTAAGGGTTTCCCAAGTACTTTCTTCATCAGACAAGGACTCCCAAGCTACTAGAAGCTGTTTCTCCTCTCCCTCTCTTGTCTTAATTTTTCGTATGCCCAAAATAGATTGAGGTTGGAGTGAAAGCTGAGTGGTATCGATCGCTGGTGAAAATGGAGCGATTCGAGAGGGAGAGTCGACGTGACACGGTTTTCAAGAGAGAAACATGGAAAATCTTGTGGATTTTAGCATCGGCGGGGAGATCCAGCTCATACGCGACTGCGCCGATTCAACGGAGAATTTTGAAGGGGCCGAAATAACGGCGACTGAGCTTGTACGATAAGCGTCGGGCGACGGAAAGCTGGCGATATGGCTGTAAACGGAGGTATACCCAAGCCCCTACTTCAAATGTTTTATCAGATCGGTGTTTATTGCTTTGTGCAACCATCTTTTGGCGAGCTTTTTGTAAATTTTGTTTCAACGTCGCTAACAACATTTGTCTTTGCTGCAGGGACTCTTCCAAGGAGACAAGAGGTGTAGATTCGGCCAGATAGGTTGGAATTGTCGGTGGCGGACGGCCATAGAGGGCAGTGAATGGAGTCATACCAATAGCGGAGTGCCAGAAAGTGTTATACCAGTATTCGGCGAGGTAAAGAAAACGGGCCCAAAGTTTTGGTTGTTCGCCGGTGAAGCAGCGCAAATAAGTCTCCAAGCAGCGGTTTAGGACTTCGGTTTGGCCATCAGTTTGCAGATGGTACGCTGAGCTCATAGCTAAGGTAGTCCCCTGTAACTTAAAAAGAGTTTTCCAAAAAGTACTAAGAAAAATCCGATGTCTATCACTAACAATTGATTTGGGAATCTCGTGTAGGCGAATGATTTCAACGGTGAAGAGAGAAGCCAAGGAAGCAGCAGTGTAGTGAGGAGGCAGAGCAAGGAAATGAGCATACTTGGTGAGGCGGTCAACAATAACCCAAATAGAGGTTTTCCCGAAAGATGAAGGTAAATGAGTAATAAAATCCATACTAATATCTTCCCATACCTGGTTAGGGGTTGATAATGGTTGGAGAGTACCGTAAGGTTTGTGGGTGGAGCTTTTAACTTGTTGACAAATGTGACAATGTTGTATGTAGCGTTTGACATCTGATTTCATGGCAGGCCAATAGAAGGAAGCGGCTAATCTGGTGAAAGTCGCTTGGATCCCAGAGTGACCCGCAACTGGCGAGTCATGAAACTCAGTGAGTAAGGCAGCCTGTAAATTGGAGTCCTTGGGAACAAATATACGATGCTTAAAATAGATGATGCCGTGAGTGAAACTGAAAACTTGTTGCATTGTAGGGTCGGATTGTAATTTGGTGAGAAATGCTTGGTCAGCTGGGTTGGTACTGTAGAATTGTTGCAGCTAGTCGAGAAGAGCGAACTTTGGGCTCGAGACCGTGGAGAAGACAGGGGACTGCTCATTCGGAATATGAGAGAGAGCATCAGCCACCACATTCTATTTTGCTGGCTGGTAAATAATGATATAATCGTACCCCAAAAGTTTAGTTAACCACTTTTGTTGTTCCGGAGTCTGAATGTGTTGTGTTAAAAAACTGCGCAGGCTTTGTTGGTCAGTGTAAATGCGAAATTGCTTCCCCAGAAGGTATTGGCGCCACTTTTTGACCGCTTCCGTAATAACGTACATTTCACGGACATAAGTTGAAGAAGAACGGAGACGAGGGCAAAGCTTCTTACTGAAAAATGCAACAGGGTGACATTCCTAGGATAACACAGCCCCTATTGTGTGGCCGTATGCGTCTGTATGTATGTCGAATGGTAGGTTGAAGTTAGGTAGGCGTAGAGCTTATAGTTGTGTCATTGTTGTTTTGAGGTAGGAGAAGGCCTCGGTAGCTTGTAAAGTCCATTGAAAACAGTCCCGTTTTAATAAATCAGTTAACGGGCCCGCTATCGCTGCATAATTTTGAACAAATCTGCGATAGTAGCCCGTTAATCCCAAAAAACCACGCAACGCCGATACGGATTTTGGTGATGGCCATTCCAAGATTGTTTGAATTTTCGTAGGGTCAGCAGCAACACCTTGAGCTGAAATAATATGACCTAAGTAATGCACGGTAGGTACTCCAAAGACACATTTCGAAAATTTAAGAAAAAGCTGGTGAGTAGATAAGAGATGGAAAACAGCTGATAAATGCTTTAGATGCTCCTGCCAATTGCGACTGTAAATTAAAATGTCATTAAAAAATACGAGGACAAATTTGGGTAGATAGGCACGAAAAAGTGAGTTCATAGTAGACTGAAAAGTGGATGGGGCATTAGTTAAGCCAAAAGGCATGACCAAAAAATTCAAAATGACCATCCACCGTTCAAAATGCAGTTTTATGTGTGTCTTTGGCTGCCTCCCGAATTTGATGGTAACCGGAACATAAATCCAATTTTGTAAAAACAGTAGCATTATGTAATTCATCAAATAGTTCATCGACAGTGGAAATGGGAAAACGATCCTTTATAGTTATAGTGTTCAAAGCTCGATAATCCACACAAAAACGCCAAGAGCCATCTTTTTTTTTAACTAACAAAACAGGGGAAGAAAAGGGACTCGTGCTAGGTTTAATTATTCTTTCTCTCAACATTTTGGAAATCTATTCAGCCATAGCCTGTTTTTGGCAATGAGGGTATCGGTACGGTTTCACATTGATGGGAGATGAGGTAGGAAGGAGGTGGATGTGAAGAGCTTGGGCACGAGCGGAGGGGAGGGTAGACCGTGTGGAGGGGAAAAGAGATGGAGGAAATAGATTCGAGTGGGGTAGGATCGAGAGGGTCATCTTGAGGTATGGGAATGATGGAGTGAAATGAGGTAATCAAGTCGGTAGAATGTAACGACACAAGGTGTTATAGGAAGTGGATTTATCTGGGGCAGAGGTACATCCCTTTAGTGTAATCTAATCACCATGGTGAAAAAATGTCATAGATGGTATCGAAAAATCCGAGAGGACAGGGCCTAATGTTTGGAGCCATTGCACGCCAAAAACAACGTCAGCGCCTTGAATCGGTATCACATAAAAGGGTAAGGAAAAAGAGTGAGATTGAATGTCCACAACCACACTGTTACAGCAGCCAAGATCCTTTATAGATTCACCATTGCCGACCATGACTGTGAAAGTAGGGATTGGAGCAATTGGGATTTTTAAAAATGAAGCCACGCGGGGTTGCACGATATTGTGCGAACTCCCTGAATTAACAAGAATGGTCACTTGATGGCCAGAAATACTGCCTTGTAAGCGGAGTGTACGCGGGGATGGATCACCCGTAAGGGCATTTTCTGAGATGTGGAATAAAATGGATGAATTTGCATCAGGGGAGGGGAAATGGGGCGAGATAAATTTATAAGGGAGTGGGGGTGGTGAGGGTTCGGGCAGAAATGGAGAGGGATCCAAATCTGGGTTGGGGATAAATGGAGAGGGATTCGGGTCATCTGGAGATAGCAACAAAAGAAAGGGCTTCTCAACTTACAATGATGACCGGGTTGAAACTTGTCGTCACAGTTGAAACAAAGGCCTTTGGCCCGGCGTTCTTGCATTTCGATGGGGGTGAGGCGTTTGATGGGAAATGGGGCTTTGGGGGGGCGGGGGCGGCAAGGGTAATAAGGGAGTAGGTGAAGACAACAACGGTTTAGAAAAATGGGACACGGGTTTGTGGATTAGAAGTTTTGATTCAATTAATTTAGACAAACCCATTGCTTGGGAGATAGAATGGGGCTGTAAAATAGCCAACTCCCGCTAAATCTCCTGACGGAGTCCGGATATGAAGCAGTTAAGGATAGCTTCAGGAGGTAAACTGACTACTCGATTGCAAATCTGCTCAAAGTGGGCTTGATAGTCGAAAACCGACGAGGTCTGCCGGAGCTTAAATAATGCGGCTTGATGATTGTCGTAGGAAGAGGGGCTAAATCGCACCTCTAAGGCACGGATAAAGGCGTCCCATGACGAGAGCTGCCGGTTCGAATACATCCACTTGAGCCAACTAAGAGCACTACTGGTCATATAGAAGGCTACTATTTCCAAGCGATTTTTCGGCGGGACCTGATAATACTGGAAATACTGTTCGGCCTGGAAAATCCAGTTAAGTGGAGAAGACCCATCAAATGGAGGTAAATGGATTTTTGGGGGTTTAAGTTGTGGAAAAGCAGGGGGCTGCTGTGGAACATGAGGAAAATGGGGAGGAACGACAGTGGGCGGAGGGGGGTGGTGGTGTGTGTGAAGTGGACGGGCCGTCGACTGTGAAAGGGCGCACGCAGATCTGAGCTTGAAGGTCGGCCACCACCGCAGTTAAGGTGTCGTGCCGGAGATCAAAAGAGGTTTGGAGCTCGGCTATTTTTTCAGTGAGGGCTGTGACGGCATCTTCAAGGGCACGATTGGGAGGCATGGTAGGAAGATGAAAGAACCAAAAAAGGTCAAGCAAGAAATTTAGTTCCTATATTTCCTCCCTTTTAAAACAAAATGATCAGAGTGACGGCGAAATTTACCTCAATAAACCCAAAACGTTTTGTTTCAATTTTCTAGCCAAAACTTTAAACTTTTTCTCTGAATTTTCCGGCGAGAAACACCAACAACAAACACCAAAATCAAGAAAATTCACAGATGAATGTACAAAAGCGAATGGTCAGAGAATAAGAAAACCTCACGAATAACCGGTGACAGATTTATTAGCTTGATAACAAAATCCAATCTGACTTCTCAGTGTCATTAGAACGTGTAACCGGCAAAGCCTTGGTGAAAATATGAGCGGTTTGTTCATCAGTGGACACAAATCGAACATGGAGATCAACATTAGCAACTTTTTCGAGAACGAAGTGGTAATCGATTTCGACATGCTTTGTACGAGCATGAAAAACCGGGTTTTTGGACAAATAAGTTGCACCGATATTGTCACACCAAAGGACAGGAGGGCTGCTGGAACGTATGTTAAGCTCAGCAAGAAGAGATTGAAGCCAAGTTAACTCAGCAGCCGTATTAGCGAGGGACTTGTACTCTGCTTCAGTAGATGAACGAGCAACAGTTTTCTATTTCCGGGAACTCCAAGAGATAAGATTAGGTCCAAGAAATATAGCATAACCGCCTGTTGATTTTCTATCATCCACATTGCTGGCCCAGTCGGCATCCGAATAAGTAACAAGATTAATCGAAGATGAACGCTGAACGCGAAGACCAAGGGCAGCAGTGTGTTTCAGATAACGCAAGATACGTTTAGCTGCTGTCCAATGAACTTCAGAAGGAGTGTGCATGAATTGACAAACTTTATTGACAGCGAAAGCAATGTCGAGACGAGTTAGGGTCAGATATTGCAACGCGCCAACAATCTCACGAAACTTAGTCGGATCCGAGAATAGGAGACCATCTTCTTTGGAGAGTTTGCTGCTTGGACAAAGTGGAGTATGAACGGGCTTGGAAGACTGCATGCCAACACGGTTAAGCAAGTTTTGAATATAGCTCTTTTGAGAAAGAATAATACCATCAGTGGTGTTGACAACTTCAAGACCAAGGAAATAATTTATACCACCAAGATCCCGAAGAGCGAATTCCCGACCTAAGGAAGAGATGAAATCTGCAACAGTGCTAGAAAGATTACCCGTAACAAGAATGTCATCAACATATATAAGAATGTAAATAAGTGTGCTACCAACTGAAAAAATAAAAAGCGAAGAATTATTTTGTGAAGCATGAAAGCCGGATTTAAGTAAAAATTCCTTGAGCCGATGAAACCATGCACGAGGGGCATGTTTGAGCCCATATAACGATTTGTACAATTTACACACATGATAAGGTTTAGAAGAATCCACAAAGCCCTGTGGTTGGGCCATAAAAATAGTTTCATTGAGGACACCATGGAGAAATGCATTGCGGACGTCAAGTTGACGTAGGGACCAGCCATTAGAGATGGCAAGTGAGAAAATGAGACGAATAGTAGTCGGTTTGATGACCGGACTAAATGTATCAGTGACGTCGACACCCTCTTGTTGGTGGAATCTTTTAGCGACAAGCCGCGCTTTGTAGTGTTCAATGGAGCCGTCGGGTTTGTGTTTTATTTTATATACCCATTTGCTTCCAATGACGTTCATTTCTGGGTGAAAGGGAACCAAAGCCCAAGTCTTGTTATGAATGAGAGCATCTATCTCGTCCGCCATGGCTTTACGCCAACGCGGATCTTTATTGGCTAAGGAAAAACATGAGGGTTCAGAAGTAGTAGGATGACATGGGAGAGTGGTGTGGGCACAAAAGCGTTGTGGTGGTTTTGGCGGGCAAGACCGAAGTTGCATCAGGTGAGCCGAGACAGTAGAAGCGGGTGGTGGGCTGTTAACAATATTTGGGGAAGATGGAAGATTATAGGCAGTGAGGTCAACACATAGGGACATGAGAGTGGGAGAGTGAGAATGTGGTGATTGTGGTTCAGTAGATGGAGGAGTTCGGGGAAGGGGTGGCTGCCGAGGTGTTGGAGAGGATGGGAAAACAGAGGATTGGCGGGGAGAGTAGGCTGTGGAGATGTGAGGAAAGTGAGCCAAGTACTAGAGGTGGAAGTTCAACTAGAGGGCGGGGTGCCGGTAATGGGTGGATTTCGGAACGGGAAAGAGAGTTCATCGAACCGAACATGTCGAGCAATGTATAGGCGTGTAGAGTCACTATCGTAGCATCGATACCTATGATGAGAAGGACTATAACCTAAAAACACACAAGGTTTGGACCGAAAGTCAATTTTGTGATTATTGTAAGGGCGAAGAAAAGGAAAACAGAGACAACCGAACACTTTTAAAAATTATAATCTGGATTAGTTTTATGAAGAAGTTTGTACGGACTGAAGTTGCAAGTGACATTAGATGGCAACCGATTTATTAAACAAACAGCAGTTTCAAAAGCAAAGTGCCAGAAACAATGAGGTACGGCGGATGTGCAAGTAATGTAAGGCCCGTTTCAATAATGTGGTGATGGCGACGCTCAACACTGCCATTTTGCGTATGCGTATGTGGGCATGTAATACGATGACTAATTCCTTGAGAATTAAAATACGAGTGAAGTTTGTGATATTCACCCCCACCATCCGTTTGAACAAATTTTATTTTAGCATTAAATTGATTTTCAACTAACTTTTGAAAGATAGAGAAGACATCAGATTTGTTAAACAAGGGATAAAACCAAATATACTTAGAATAATCATCAACGAAAATAAAAAAATATTTGTGGCCCTTAGACGACAAGTAGGGCGAGGGACCCCAGACATCCGTAAAAATAAGTTGCAAAACATAACTACTTCTAGAGAGAGTAGGGGGAAGATGTAATCTAGACGACTTGCCAAGCTTGACAAAAGGACTCTTTTAAAGTAGAAGAACACGGCAGACTATGTTGGGATAGAATTTGACCAAGAATAAGAGAGTGCGGATGTCCTAAGCGTTGGTGCCAGATAGTAGCGGGAGCCCGAACAGCAAGAGAGACAGAGGGAACCGGGTGATCGCGAGACAAAAGTGAGTAAAGACCGTCAATGCTCGGTCCGGTAAGAAGAACTCTCTTGGAATTCCAATCCTTCACAAGAAAAAAAGATTGGTGAAATTCAAAAAATACATCATTATCAGCACAAAATTTTTGGACATAGAGAAGAAGTTTGGAGATAGCAAGGACATGTAGAATGCTATTAAATTTAAGAGAGACAGAGTTAGTATGAATAGAAGAGGAACATGTGTGCTGGATAGGCAAACCATTACTCTTACCAACAAGAAGTTGGTCTGGTCCGTGATATGGAAGGGATGAGTGAAACGTTGACGTGTCGGGAGCAACATGATGTGTAGCACTAGTGTCGGGGAACCAATTTACCGAAGTAGAGGAAGACGAACATGTGAAGTTGGCTGTTGGTGGATACGGTTGTGAGGAAGGGTACGGTGGAAGAGATTGAGGATAAGGTGATGGAGGTGAGTAATTGTGTGGAGGAGGTGGATAGGATTGGTTATTTGAGTATGCATGGGATGGAGGATATGACGGAAATTGTTGGTATGGGTTAGAGTAGGGACGACCACCACCACGACCGCCTCGGCCACGTCCCCGACAGCCACGACCTCGGTATCCAGAGTTATTGGGACCACCTCGAGGGTTGTGATATTGAGTGCGCTGAACGGAGTTGGCTGGAGGTTCCTGTTTGGACGAATTAGGGGTAGTGTTTATGTTGAGGGTGGATAAATAATCTTCTTGGAGAAATTCTTGAGTGAGAAGAAAACTTAAAAGGTCAGAATAGGATAGAGGATAGGCACGGGCTGTTAAGGTTGTGACGGAATCACAGAATTATGAACGAAGGCCATTGAAAATATGGAGATTAAAGTCGGTTGGATCAAGGGGTTGCCCGGCAGCGGCTAATTCATCAGAGATTAACTTGGCTTGCTGAAGATAAACTTGAATGGAGGAATCACCTTGCTTAAGGTTTTGTAATTGACATCGAAGTTGCATAATACGTGCCTGGGACGGTGATGCAAACGAACGTTCAAGTGTCGTCCAGATTTGATGGGAAGTAGAGGCGCCGATCACTAATCGAACAACCTCTTTATGTAAGTGAATTTATAAGGGCGCTCATGAGCAGATTGTCTTGTTGTTCCCATTGAGCAAAGGCATGATTAGGAACGAGGGTATTGGTGGTGGAGTCAAGATGATGAGTGGGTGGTGGCGAGTGAGAGCCATCAATAAAGCTGTAGAAGCGGAGGCCCTTAAGCAAAGGTAGTATTTGAGTGCGCCAGAGAAGGAAGTTGGTAGGGGAAAGTTTGATGGATAAAAAATGGTGAATTTGTGTGAGGGGGTTAAGAGATGGGGGGTTGCTGCCGGTGGAGGTGGAGTTATGGTAGTGGGCGAATCAGCTGTGTCCACAGCGAATGAAATAGCTGGCTCTGATACCATATCATTACTTGGAACTATGATTCTATTCAACCCACTTGATCAATACACAGTACAATGAATATAGAGGAGAGAGTCCAAACCTATAGAGATATTCTAATTACAATCAGTGGCGGATCCAGGAACTAAGCTCAGTGGCGGCACTAGGAATTTTACCGAGGGGAGTGTGGGGGGCTTGCCCCCAGCGGTACGGTACGCTATATTTATGGGGGAAAATATAATAACTAATTAGGTTCAATTACAACTTTTTGACATAATTTATACTTTTATACTTCTTTTGTTATAGTCAGAATTTTGGGTTTTGGGGGGTGAACTCAAAGTAAAGGGAGAAAACGTGATATTTTTCGATTTTGAGGGAGGGCGAAATTCAAATATAAAAAATTTTGTAAGGTAAAAAATTAATTTTTCAAAATTAAAGGAGGGCATTTAATACTTTCAAAATTGAGGGGGGGGGCACTTAATAATTTTGAGTGGGGGCATTAATGCAATTAATAAATTAAAATTAAAAATTTTGTATATAAAAAAGAAAAAAACAAGAATTTCAGTGGGGGCACTGCCCTCCTTGCGTACACTTCCGTCCGCCCCTGATTATAATTGGTAACTAAGAAGTATAGAATCTACACAGCAGATACATATCAAGAGTTGTAGAAGGACTAAAGACTAATAATTAGAACATTAGAACAGACAAAACCCTGAAACCAAAAGTAAAACAGAAAGTTGAAGAAATTGATATAATGCAATAAGTAAAAAATGAACAAATGAATATAACAGAATGAAGAAACCGACCTAGATTTATCGCCTAAACAAATTAACACAATGGTTAAACTTATCAAATAACAAAATGAACAAATGAATATAACGCAATAATTATCGCCTAAACAAATTAACATAATTCAAATAAAAAAATTCAAGTTACTTAGATAATTTAATTAGCACCATTCAACACAAAATTACTTAATTGATTATTTAGATAATTAGTTTATTATTTGAATAGTTAAACTTATCAAATAATAATTATCTCGTTACTTAACTAATTATTCGAATGTTTTAGATAATTAAAATTGATTATTTATTACTTGTTCCATTAATTCCATTTTTTTTTATTTGGAACAATAGTAGCTAGTTAGTGTTTTCTTACAGAAACACCCCCTTCAGTGTTACCTAATTACAAGTACACTCCCTAGGGATATTATCGTCATAAGAAAATTGACCAAAATTGGTCTGAGTCAACGCCAGGGCAAAATAGGGTTAAATAGGTATTTTTTGGATGACATCAGCGTTTTTTGGGTCGAAAAAAATCCCATGGCGTGTTTTTGTAAGGGTTCACGCTCTGACAGGGGAGGTTTGTGTAATTACAAGACTTAACTGGATTTTTGAGTAATTTACACTAAAGTGCGGGGGACTTTTTGTAATTTACTCTAAATTTAATTTGATGTAAATGTTAATTTCACAAGTCAAATCAGGTCATTTTTGTATTTGTTTTCTTTTTTCGTTAGTGGGTCATACTTGGAAGCTCCCGAGAGTTGGACTCCCTGGAGCTACAAAGTATCACCGATTTGAAGTTACCATTGACCAAGTCTCAGAGGAGATCTGAACTTGTACTCCAATTATATATATATCATTTATTTATTTTACGTGTGTGGGTCATTTTTAGGTGTAGGAACTCGAAACTTTAAGTAATGAGGCTATTTATTGGTTAAATTTTATGTACAATTTATTATAAATGAGTGATTGTAATTGAAAGGTGATGGACAAAAATGACTTGTTTGTTAATTTAGTTGGTGTGAATTCAAGTATAATAAGAGAGAGAGAGAGATATGAGTGTAGAGTTGTATTGGGATGAATAATGTTACAAGTACAATGAATTAAATATATATATATATGTATGTATATATAAGGGAATGATACCACACAAAAATGTGGTGTACGAAGTATATACAAACAACTGATATTGGTTTGAATGGTTGTTTGAGAGCCATATTCAATTGGTCCGACAGCACAATTCACATAAAACAAACTCGATCCAGAAAGTGACAAATGATATCAAATCTTTAGAAGCCCAATTTAAATTGCACTCAATATATACAATAATACATCTCACGTCCAACGAACTCACATGCTCCAGGCCTCTTATGGGAAGGGACGTGAAACTATTCTTATTTATATTTAAGATCATGTATGATTTCATTAAAATTAAAAGAAAAATTAAGGAAACAGAAGAGGACCAGCCTCTTTTAATTTCCAATTTAAATACATGAAGCTGTGGAAAAAAATTAAAAGCCCATTGCCCAAGCCATACCTATTGGTCCAGCCCACTTGCCCATGAATATTGGTTAAGCCATTGAAACTACATACCAGCCTGCGCATATCCGTTCTGGGCCATGACCCAGAATAGCATTCTACTATAACATTTGGGATCATAATAAACTTTTTTCTTTGGTAATTGGGATAATAATAACTCATTGACACATGCCGACGAAGCCTAGTTCTACTGGTAAAATCGTGGCCTCGAGATTATAGAGGTCTTGTGTTCAACTCCTACATGTGTGTGGCCATTTAACTACTTTCATAGTAGTTGTTAGATGATTGTAATAGTTATTAGTTGATTTTAAATTATTTTTAATGATATATTATGTAACTGATTCATTAAAAAATAATGATAATAAGGAAGTTAATAAAGACACTCCATATTTTGTTAGAGGCATTCCACTTTTATTTAAATTTCACCATATGGACAAAATGCCCTATTAAGATAACTCTTATCATTTTGTTCAACAAACTAATTTTATACCACTTTGCTAACTAAATGTAGAATAAGTATTCAAAACTTGATAGTTTCTAATTTTAAATTTTAAAAGTGACGGATAATTACAGTAAATAATAAGTAAAAAAAAAAGTTCGTAGATATGACTAAAACTTTACTTATTTATTTAGAATCAAATTAGGATAAATGTTATTTTATCTTGGATAAAATTGACAATTCATTTTTAATTAAATTTAACAAAAAATAACGTTGGCTATTATTCTAGGTGGACATATTGAGTTCAACCATACTAACTCAGTGTAATATGATCTGACAATTATGTTTACTCTTTTGTAGGTTTTAGGCATTTGATGTTAGATTAGTTTTCAATATTCAAAAAAGAAATTCTTTTATGTACTATGGAGCAAATGAGCAACACGTATCATTTACGAGTTCGATAAAATCATATCCATGTTTAATATCCAAGGCAAGATGATTAGTCTTATTGCACTAATGAAAAGTAGGTATTTCCAAAAGGATGCTTGAGGGAAAACGTAATTTTATTTGGTATTATTTTCACAAAAAAGAATTAAAATATATTCTTCGAAATTTGTTTAGTAGGGATTATTAAGTTCACCTTTTAATATTAATAAGAGTACTATATGATATATTGAGGAGCATTATAGTCAACTTAGTTAATTTAAAAAGAATATTGAGTGTCTTTAACAAAATGCGGAGTGCTTTTATCAACTCCCTTTGTTTAAATATAAGTTTCATTCAAGAACAAATGTAAAATGGACTGTCTTTAGCAATGTAACTAAAAACTAATTAAGTCATGGCATTCCTTCAAAGTCGTTAATCTTAAATAAATAAAAATTTAAAGACCAAACAATCACAACTGTTATGTGAAAAAGCACAAATTATTTTTCAAGAGATTAATAATTTTATTTGAAAGAGAAAATAAAAATTTAAATAAAACATCTGAAAGACGGAATAAAATGACATATGAAGACTCCAGGTATAAATATTGTTTTTCTTTTATATTTCACAATGAAAAATGAGATAGATAATTTAATTCTATTTTATAATTTAGTGGTTAATTTGTTATATGTTACAAAATTCCGTTGTATTTGTCTCTTCCAACCTTACGGCAAAAAAGAAAATCAAAGGCGTTTAATAATAATCTCAGTTTTTCCATGTTTGAAGTATATTGCCTTAAATCATATACAATCTTATTTATACCTATATATAAATTTTCTCGTCATTTTCTCGTACTGACCTATTTTATGATAGAATAAACGTTAATCACTTTCATGTATTTAACATATTCTGACCTCGGCTCTCCAGGATTTCTCAAAAACAATCAAATTCTAAGTATGAAATTACGTATTTACACGAGTAAATGTAGGAATCAGTTACACGTACGGTAAATATTATTGCATTTGTCATGTAATTCAAGACAAATAAGATTTAGAAAAAAGTCTTTAATATTATTTTGAGTGCGACGATTTAATATATCATTATCACGTATATCAATCAGCAAAAATGTTTAATAATGAGTAATAATCTATAATTAACTAATAGTTTTTATAAAACTAAACAAAAACCCAGATTTGTGAGATTAAAATGATGCCCTAGGATCTCAGCTTCGCTGCATCAGCTAGACCTCTAATTTTTATAATACACAGGCATACATTACACAACAAAAAAAATGAGACATTAGTAACAAAATATCAGGTGGTAATATCAATATTGTTGTCACTAATTATAATTTATGTAATGACAAGATTTATATAGAAGTTATCATTCTAGATAATTAGTGACAAGTAAAGTTGTTGTCATTATTAACAATTAGTGATATACCTATAGTGACAACAAATAGTTGTCACTAAACAAGTCTCACTAATTGTCAATAGTGATAACTTTAATAAACACTTGTCACTAAAAATTATCACTGTAAGAAAATAAACTTTTTGTCACTCACTATATATATCTAGTTACGATTTTAACATTGTCACTTTAATTTTGTTATTAATATATTAGTTTTTATTGTAATGTTAGTGGAAGTTGGGGTTTTTTATTAGAATAATATAGAAAAAATAAAAAAATCTGAAAATAATATAATTTTGAACTAATTAGAAGATTTTATTTTATTTTAATTTAAGGAAAATTGAAGATGACATACATGTCGTCTTCAATTTTTTTTTCTTTTTTTTAATTACGGATTAACAGTTTTTTTCTTGTTTCCGGCTCATTTTTCTCCCTTTTTCGTGCATTTTTAGGTTTCGACTCGAACATATAAATTGTAGACTTTCATATAAATTTTGTAAATCCAGAAGAATGAGATCATTTCGATGCCCGGTTGAAGAAATACGATAAAACAACATTTGAGCATTTTTTAAAAGAAATTAATGACTTTTTTCTTGTTTCCGGCTCATTTTTCTCCCTTTTTCGTGCATTTTTAGATTTCGGCTTGAACATATAAATTGTAGACTTTCATATAAACTTTGTAACGCCATAAGAATGGGATCATTTCGATGCCCGGTTGAAGAAGTACAATGAAACAACATTATTTTTAAAATGAAAAAGTCTACAATTTATATGTATAAGTCGAAACCTAAAAATGCATGAAAAAGGGAGAAAAGTGAGCCAAAAACAAGGAAAAAATTATTATTTTTTTCTAAAAAATGCTCAAATGTTGCTTTACCGTATTTCTTCAACCGGGAATTGAGATGATCCCATTCTTGTGGCGTTACAAAGTTTATATGAAGTCTACAATTTATATGTTCAAGTCGAAACCTAAAAATGCACGAAAAATGGAGAAAAATGAGCCAAAAATAAGGAAAAAAGTTATTTTCTTTTTAAAAAAATCCTCAAATGTTGCTTTATCGTATTTCTTCAACCGGACACCGAAATGATCTCATTCTTGTGGCGTTACAAAGTTGATATGAAAGTTTACAATTATTTGTTCTAGTCGAAACCTAAAAATGCACGAAAAAAGGAGAAAATTGAGCCTTAAATAAGGAAAAAATTATTATTTTCTTTAAGAAAATGCTCAAATGTTGTTCTTTTGCTTTGTCGTATTTCTTCAAACGGGCATTGAAATGATCCCATTCTTGTGACATTACAAAATTTATATGAAAGACTACAATTTATATGTTCAAGTCGAAACCTAAAAATACACGAAAAAGGGAGAAAACAAAGCTGTAAATAAGGAAAAAGTCATTATTTTCTTTAAAAAATGCTCAAATGTTGCTCTTTTGCTTTGTCGTATTTTTTCAATCGGGCATCGAAATGATCTCATTCTTGTGTGGGGTTACAAAGTTTATATGAAAATCTACAATTTTTATGTTCAAGTCGAAACCTAAAAATACACGAAAAAGAGAGAAAAAAAGTCGGAAACAAGGAAAAAAATATTAATCCGTATCATGTCGTCTTCAATTTTCCTTAAATTAAAATAAATAAAATTGTTTGAAGACAACACGGTATATGCCGTCTTCTAATTAGAAGACGGCTTGCCATATAACTCTTTCAAAATTATATTATTTTGAATTTTATTTTATTTTTTCTGTATTATTCTAATAAAAAACCCTGGGTTGAGGAATAAATGTCAATTCTTATTTGCAAGACAAAATAGATTTTAAGAAGAATTTTCCAAAATACCTAAAAACAAAATTAAAACATTCTAACAAGTTGAGGCTTAAATGTCACATCCACAAATTAATCAACTTGCCCAATTGGTTGGTTTTAACCTTTAAGATTACCTTAAGGTAAAAGGTTTAAAATTGTGTGAGAAGAATGGTGAAATTCAATAGGAGAGGGGAGTTATCCACTACAAAAAGTCGCTGTGATTGCGACAGGTGAGTGATCCAGGGTGTAGGAAGAGCGTGAAAGGACTCAAGTGGTGGGTGCGTGTGATTCAATGTGGTGGGCTTTTTCACTGGTTACCCAACAACTTGTACGAATCATGTGTCTAGAGCTTGGGAAGCAACACTTTTGGCCTCTTCTCTTCTTTCCTTTCATGCTAAGCAATGATTATGATGGAGTGGGCGTCGGTAATTTATGCGAGATCGAGTCCAATAATTTGAGAGTATATTTCGTATTTATCTTTTTTACATAAATATGCATTTAAACCACACATAATATATTTTAATATGTGATATATAGAGATAGACACTATGACTATTAGATTGAGCCTAACATATAATTTTACGATGGAGTGATTAATACTCCAGATATGTACAATCTTACATACATCAAACGAGATTTTATATTATAATTTTTTTTATTGCATTTTGTAATGCAAAGTATATGAGTGAGTGACACGTGTCTTTTGAATTGATTTTGCAGCCGACTATATCAGAAGAAAAAAGACACATTTACTATACATATTGTAATAAGGGTTGCAATAAGAATTCCTGTATAATTTTATGGTCTAAAAGTTATTTATATCAATTATTATTCCTGATTCCACCAAACATTTATTCGTTTAATTTGACTCAATTATTCTACTTAGCAATCAGAATGTGGAAAATTAACTCAAATATCGAAAGAAACTTTACCTTATCGACCCTGTGATATTTTTAGTGACCAGCGTTACGTACATTTTAGTACGATTTTTCACGTGTTATATGGATTGTTGATCTCTTTTTCGATAAACTCTTGAGATATTATTGGAATATATATATTTTCCAATAAACATAATGAAGTAATACCAATGTATCCTCATGTAGTAACTCAATCACAATTTTTTTTTTTCCAATTTATTGAAGTACATTTCCAAATGCTTTTTGAGTTGAGCCATTATGAAATGTTGTTTGTCAATATCAATATATATAAAAGAAGAGTACCCCAGGTTAGGGAATAAAGGATATTTGAAATCAAGCCAAGATACAAAAACACAAATACCTTTTCATTGGATGTTTTGATCATGCCTGTGTCTTTGCTGTTTCTTATCTTATCAAATGACTTTTGAGAGAGAGAGAGAGATTTTACCTCTTAATCTTAATCCAAATTTTTTACGAGCATTTTGCAATCAAAATAATCTCCAGAAACCTACAACTTTTAACTTTAGAACGAAACATTTAGTTATTTTAGTTCAAATCTGATTTATTCGGTACCTAATCAATTTATAATATAGTTATTATTTTATATCTTTTCGTTCTCCTTCTCCTTCTCCTTTTCCTTTTCCTTTTTGTGATTTGTTACTATAATTTTTCGTAAACCAATGGGAATTATATTAGTCGTGAAACTGATGCGATTTATAACTTAAAAATATTTTTCCAAATTGAACAACGTCGAACAAGTTGCAAAGCCATGTGATAATGAGCTCTAGAAAATGTGTTCGTTATTTTGGAACCTAAATATATATATAAAAAGGGGAAGAGCAATTTGTTTTGTGGATATACTTGAAGTCATATTGATACTGTTTTCTGGGATTTAAAGTAGGATTTTCTTTTGCAAATTGCGAAAGAACCAAAGTTATTACCATTATCGTAATTCCTGGAACTTCTCGAGTGTTGATGTAAGATAATAAAGTGCAAAAAGACTAGATCGGGGAGTCAAATTTTGGATACTCGTCATATGAGTAAGGATCATTTTGTATATGTTTGGGCGTATTGGAAAATTGAGCGAATAAAGATACCATCCAACTATATTAATAATTAATAGTACACCGAGATTGTTGAATTTAGTCCACAATAACATCCCCAATCATCCTAGTTAAATCATTAAAATTTATTTCATTTGGTTAACTAGTTCATAAAGACAGTTTCTTGATTGAGTATAACTTTAAGGAGCATTTTTCAATAAGATAGTAACAAAAATATCTTGTGCTCATAAATTGAAAGCTTGTACAATTCAACCTAGCGTTTAGATTGTTTGTTATGTACAAATGCATGTATATATTATCTCTTATTTCATGAATGAATGAACATCACGTGTATATATAAGAAATTTGTGTAAGAGTTGGTCAGATTCTTAACTAAGATAAAATAAGCAGTTTAACTCTATGTCACTATTTCCTACTAAACGGAAAATTCTATGCCACACCGGTACCAATGGTCCCGGTGTGGCATAGACCATTGGATGGTGGGTATTTTAGTAAATACCCCCCCTATTTGAGAGATCCAATGGTCTATGCCACACCGGAACCATACCGGTGTGACATAGAACTGCCCCTACTAAACGATGAAAATGGTCCATACATGCACATGTATAGAGTCCAACAACTAGAATGAAGGCCATTATTTTGTTATGACAAGGGAATAACAATTTCTAGACGAGCCAGGGACTGGTGTGGGCACCCACTTCCCTCTACTTTGAGAAAAAAAAGATTGTTTCTAAAAACTTTTGATACTTGAAATTTTGCCACCTTAAAATCTAAAGATATTAAGTTTTCCTCGTATTTTTGCTCCTAAACGTCAAATCATGCTCCTGTCGACAAATATAAACATTGTAAAATAGTACTACAAATTAGTATTTACTCATTTGTAGCATAAACTAAGTTTCTATTAAAATTGACACATGTAGAAGTACTAGTATAGGCAAAATTTTAATTTTTAGTGTCATAGGATTTTTCCATTCTAGTTTTAGTCCCAAATTTTACGGGATTCTAAAAAACGTCCCAATAATTTGAAAAGGTTGTAATGTTAGTTTTTTTTTTAAAACAACGTTAGTCCCATACTTTCTTTTGCATTTTAAAAATTGTATTTTGCCCAATGAACTATACAAGATGTATTAAGCAACCCCCACCCCCCCAAAAAACAAATATTAATGTGCACTTACCCCCTAAAAAATTAAGTGAAATAAAAAGAAATTAGGGGGCAAGTGAAAAAAATATGTTTAGGGGGGTGTTTAATGCATCTTGTATAGTTCAGGGGAAAATGCAATGTTAAAATGCAAAATAAAATATGGGACTAATGTTGTTCAAAAAAAGAACTAGCATTACAACTTTTTCAAATTATTGGGACGTTTTTTAGAATCTCGTAAAACGTAGGACTAAACCTAAAATGGCAAAATCCTATGGAACTAAAATTGAAATTTTGCCTACTAGTATAGACTAAAGTTAAAGATATCTTCGGAAGTGGTCCAGAAAAGGTGAAATAGAATTTATGGTTTCTGGATATATAATTAGCCCTTCAGTTCTACTTGAAGTGGCTCTATGTGAATTTTATAGCCAATGTAAATATACATACACATATATATGTGACAAAGAAGATGATGTTATGCTTTGATTTGTTGCGCATCAAATCATACTTGACTAGCGGGGCAGGGTTGGTTCATATCATATGTACAAACAAAGCCCATCACTATCATCAGAGCTATTCATGTTCTTGTGTTTATTTTATGTTATTTCACATAATCAACACTAACTCTGGTAAATTTGCAGTAACCTTTGAACTTTATTGTAAAACAGAAAATGGAAAAACAAAAGTATCAAAAAATATATAGTATAAAATACGGAAAAATTATTTTTTTAATCCGTTAACTTGCCTTCCTTTGCGTTTTAATCCGTTAACTTGACACCTTAAAAATTTAGTTCGTTATCTTGGTATTTTTTTTAATTTTGGTACTTTCCACTGTTTGGGGATAAAATGCAAATGGAGGGAAAATTGGGGGGGAAATTCATTAAAAAATTTAAAAAACCTAAAAAATTCATTAAAAAAAATTCTTTGGATTAAAGAAAAAAATTCATTAAAATTTGAAAACACCGAAAAAATTGAAAACCGAAAAAATTGAAATCCGTAAAAAAATCAGATTTTTTTCGGATTTCAATTTGTTCCATTTTTTCAATGTTTTTAAGAATTTTTTCAATTTTTTAAATTTTTTAATGAATTTCGATTTTTTCAATTTTTTCAAATTTTAAAAAAAAATTAATGAATTTTTTCAATTTTTTAATGAATATTTTTCGATTTTTTCATTTTTTAATGATTTTTTTCAATTTTTTAAATTTTTTAATGGATTTTTTCAATTTTTGAATGAATTTTCCCCCCAATTTTCCCCCAAATCCCCAATTTCCCCTCCATTTGCAATTTATCCCCCAATTAAGATGCAATTTATCCTCAAATCAATGTAAAGGACCAAAATTAAAAAAAATGTCAAGATAACGGATTAAATTTTTAAGATGTCAAGTTAACGGACTAAAAAAAATAATTTTCCCGTATAAAATGCTATCATTTGAAGTGTGAAAATAATTTTATGATGTTATGTTAATTCAATAAAATCGAATGACCAAATAATAATATAATGTTAATATTCTGGTAATCTGCCATTTTGAATCAGCTGGAACGAGCTGGTGTATCATTGAGCCAAAAATCACAGTAGAAAGAGAGAATGAACAGGCAATTCCCCGCCTCCGTATCTAAAAGTCTGTGCATTGAGCTCAATTGAACACTTAGGCAGAAACGTGCATGGTTTAAGATCGGTTCACGTCGGCACGTCGGCACTAAATCATTTGGGTTGATTTGTATTTTTTATTTTTTTTGGGTTGATTTGTGTCTTTTATAGATCTAATTCTACTGGCAAAATCGTTGGCCCAAAATATTATAAGTCTATAGTTATACTCCCACCATCGTGTGAGCCTTTCTCTACTTTCTCATTAATCGTTAATTAATTGTAATAGTTGTTAGTTAATTGTAAATTGTTATTATTTGATAGTCATGACATGTATCATATAGCCGATACAGTCAAAAAAATAAAAATAAAGCGCTACTATGAACCGAGTTCTTGCTTTATAATTGGGAGAAATATCTTTCTCACTAGGATTTGAGAGAAGCTTTTACCAATTCAGAGACTTTATTAAGAATAATTTAGATGAATTTTTGTAATGATTTTTGAATTGAATGTTGGAGGGCCGTTGTATGAGATACCGCTTACCCGCTTCCTTATGCTTTATTCTTTTGAAGACCAAGATTTCGTGCGTAGGAATACTCGGAGTAAATGGGAAAAATTAATGTCATGGAAAAGATCTCGAATATATTTGGTGTATAATTTATTTGTATCACAATCAATTTCTAAAAACTGGATATTTGCAATCAAGTAAAAACAAGAACTGCAATGATCAGATAACTTGATATATGCTACCAGATAACTTTCACCAGCGTTTTACCGAATATATCCAAAAGAAAATTGCAATGACCTTTTTTTTTATGGTATGACAAATTAGTAAAAATGAAAACAATATTGCCTGCAAGTCCTCTACGAAAACTTTGTACTCGCGGCAACAAATAAAAAAGGGAAAATCAAATAGAAATTGAATAAATTATATTTGAGTTGACGAGATTCCTTAAAGTTTAAACTAAAGAAACATGTTACACTAAAAAAAAATAAGACACTGGTGATAAAATGTCAAAGTGACAATATTAAAGTTATCACTAATTATAAATTTTTAGTGACAAAAACTTTTGTTTTGTCACTAAAATAAGTTTTACATATTTAATAGTGACGAGATTTGTATAAAAGTTGTCACTCTTGATAATTAATGACAAGAAAATTGTTGTCACCGGTAACAATCAGTGACTCACCTTTTGTGACAACAAGTTTAATTGTCACTATACATGTGTCACAATTGTCAATAGTGAAAACTTTTAAAAAGACTTTTGTCAATAAAAATTCTTATTGTGACAAAGTAAAAATTGTTGTCACTTATTATATATATCTAATGATATTTTTAATATTGTCACTTCAAATTTTATCACAAATATTAACAGATTGAAATTTATGGACAAACAAAACATGATTCCTGTTAATTTCGAAATCAAGATATTACACTTCTAAGGTTTCTGAACTCAACATTTGTAAATAAATACCAACTAATAACATGTCTCTATACTTAATATATATATATATATATATATGTGTGTGTGTGTGTGTGTCCATCGGTAAATAGTATATACAGTGTTAATTCTTAACGGGTGGACTAAGATTAGAACTTCAGAAAAATAGTGTTTCATTTTCAATAATATATAGGTTCTTTCTTGTTATGAAATAACTCCAAATATTATGAAATATATACAAATATTCTAAAGTAGAGAGATTAGAGAATTAAGAAAAGAATTCTTTCTTTGATTTTGGTGTGTCTTAACAATACAACTTCATGTCCTATTTATAGGCACAAAATAGTAGGTACAAATATTTCAAGAGTTGAGTGCATAATGGAAAAGATGGATTTACAAGTAGTGGAAGAGCAATGATCATCCACTATAACATAAAGAGGAGGAGAAATGATTACCCATCATATCATGTAGTGGAGGATATATGGACATCCATATAATTATTCATAACACTCCCCATTGGATGTCCATCACTTAAGAATATGCCTCGTTAAAACCTTACTAGGAAAAACCCTGTGGGATAAAAACCTAGTGAAGGAAAAAAAGTACATAATTCTTTCAATACGCAATCAGATGCTGCCTCATTAAAAACCTTACCAGGAAAACCCAGTGGGAAAAACCTTGGTTAAGGGAAAAAGAGTGCAGCGCGTATTATCTCCCCCTCATGACAATATCAGTCAAGATCTTTAAGTCTGCGCACACCAATATTGTAGACTAGTTTTTCAAATGTTGCTGTAGGAAGTGCCTTGGTGAACAAATCAGCAAGATTATCTCTGGAACGGATTTGTTGAACATTGATATCACCATTCTTCTGAAGATCGTGAGTGAAAAAGAACTTTGGTGAAATATGCTTTGTTCTATCTCCTTTAATGTACCATTCTTTCAATTGTGCGATACATGCGGAATTATCTTCATATAAGATCGTCGGGATCATTTTTCCAGAAGATAAACCACAAGTCCCTCGAATGTGTTGAATCATGGATCTTAACCAAACACATTCTCGATTTGCCTCATGAATAGCCAAGATTTCTGCATGATTAGATAATGTGGCCGATATAGTTTGTTTCATAGATCGCCATGAAATGGCTGTGCTACCACATGTAAATAAATAGCCCGTTTGTGAACGACCATTATGAGGATCAGACATATATCCAGCATCTGCATATCCAACCAATTCGGACTTGGGTACATTTGAATAAAATAAGCCCATATCGATTGTTCCTCTAAGGTAGCGGAGTACCTGTTTAACCCCATTCCAATGCCTTCGTGTAGGAGAAGAACTATATCTTGCTAATAGATTAACAGGGAATGCTATATCAGGTCGAGTGTGACAAGTAAGATACATTAGTGCACCGATTGCACTTAGATATGGTACTTCAGGACCAAGTAGTTCTTCATCACTTTCTCGAGGTCTAAAAGGATCTTTATTCACATCTAGTGACCTTACGACCATCGGGGTGCTCAATGGATGTGATTTATCCATGTAGAAACGCTTTAGCACCTTTGATATATAAGTGTCTTGATACATAAAAATTCCATTCTTTAAATATTCAATTTGCAACCCAAGGCAAAATTTTGTTCTTCCAAGATCTTTCATCTCAAATTCTTTCTTCAAGCAATTAACAGTTTTTGAAATCTTTTCAGGAGTTCCAACGATATTTAAATCGTCAACATAAACTGTAATTATAACAAACTCATTTCCAGATCTTTTCATGAAAATACAAGGACAATTTGATCATTCTTATATCCTTCCTTCAACAAATATTCACTGAGACGATTATACCACATTCGTCCAGATTGTTTCAGTCCATACAATGACTTACTTAATTTAATTGAATAATGTTCTCGAGAACTTTATTTATATGCTTCAGGCATATTAAATCCTTCAGGGATTTTCATATATATATCATTATCAAGTGAGCCATACAAATAGGCTGTAATAACATCCATTAGACGCAAATCAAGTTTTTCATGCACTGCCAGACTTATTATATAACGAAAAGTAGTTGCATCCACCACAGGAGAATAAGTCTCCTCATAATCTATGTCAGGTCGTTGCGAAAACCCTTGGGCAACAAGACGTGCCTTATATCTTACAATTTCATTTTTCTCATTTCGTTTTCGCACAAATACCCATTTGTATCCTACTGGCTTTGCATCTTCAGGTGTACGAACTACAGGTTCAAAACTTTTACATCTTCAGGTGTACGGACTACAGGTCCAAAAACTTTTACATCTTCAGGTGTACGGACTACAGGTCCAAAAACTTTTCGTTGGTTCAAGCGAGTTTAACTCTGCCCTCATTGCGTCTTTCCATTTTTGGCCAATCATTTCTTTGTCGACATTCATTAACAGACTTTGGTTCTTGATCCTCATTATCATTCATCATATTTAGCGCTACATTATATGCAAATTTATCATCAACGTTGACTTCATTTCGATTCCATCATTTCCCGTTCATAACATAATCGATTGAGATCTCATTATTTTCACAATTTTCAGGTACCTGAGGTTCTTCTGGAACCGAAATATTAGTTATGACTGGGGACTCTTCTGGAGTTATTTTATCCTCGATTAGACCATCTTAATTCCTAGCTCCTTTTCTTTTTCGAGGATGACTATCTTTGGAACCGATAGGTCTACCACGCTTCAGGCGTGCAGTAGACTCATTACTTTGACCTTCAGGGACAACAATTCTTACTGGAGCATTAACAGCTGGTACATGTGACTTAGTCACTTTTTTTAGGTCAGTAAATGCGTCTGCCAGTTGGTTAGCTAAACCTTGCAAGTGAATTATCTTTTGAACTTCCAGTTCACTTTGTTTTGTTCGAGGATCAAGATGAGATAAAGATAATTCATTCCAACTAATTTTCTTTTCCAGCTGCTTATTTTCTCCCCCTAATGTTGGGAAATCTGATTCATCAAAATGACAATCAGCAAATCGAGCCATAAATAAATCGCCAGTCAATGGCTCTAGATACTTTATTATCGATGGAGACTCGAATCCAACATATATTCCCAACTTCCTTTGAGGACCCATCTTAGTGCGTTGTGGTGGAGCAATTGGAACATATACCGCACATCCAAAAATTCTTAGATGGGAAATATTTGGTTCTTGACCAAAAACCAAGTGTAATGGGGAAAACTTATGATAACTTGTTGGCCTTATGCGAATAAGTGCTGCTGCATGCAAAATAGCATGTCCCCAACAAGAAATAGGAAGTTTTGATCTCATAAGTAAAGGTCTTGCAATTAACTGCAGACGTTTAATAAACGATTCTGCTAGACCGTTTTGTGTATGAACATGTGCTACAGGATGTTCAACATCAATTCCAATAGACATGCAATAGCCATTGAACGTTTTGGAAGTAAATTCACCCGCATTATCAAGGCGTATCTTCTTAATTGGATAATCAGGAAAATGTGCTCGTATTCTAATCAATTGAGCAAGCAATCTCGCAAACGCCAGGTTGCGAGTTGATAACAAAGATACATGTGACCATCTTGTTGATGCATCAATTAAAACCATAAAATATCTAAATGGTCCACACGACGGGTGTATTGGTCCACAAATATTGCCTTGAATACGTTCCAAAAACGTAAGATATTCACTTCCTATTTTTGTTGTTGATGGTCGAATAATCAACTTTCCAAGCAGCACATGAGAAATCATTCGATTGAAGAATCTGCTGGCTCTTCAATGGATGACCACATGAATTCTCAATTATCTTTCGCATCATAATTGATCCGGGATGGCCCAACCGGTCATGCCAAACAACAAACTTATTTTGATTTGTAAACTTCTGGTTTACGATAACATGTGTTTCAATAGTAGATATATGCGTGTAGTACAAACCAGAAGAAAATGCAGGCAATTTTTCCAACATACATTTATCGCCAGATATTGTATTAGTGATGTAAAGATACTCAATATTGTCATCACTTGTTGTCTCAATATGATATCCATTTCGGCGGATATCTTTGAAGCTTAGTAAATTTCTTTGAGACTTAGTAGAATATAAGGCTTCATCAATATAAAATTGTGTTCCTCCGGGTAACAATATATTAGCTCTGCCGGAGCCTTCAATTAATTTTGCACTACCCGATATAGTACTAACATTGGTTTCTTGCATTACTAAATAAGAGAAGTATTTTTTATTCTTGAGGATGGTGTGAGTTGTTGTACTATCAGCGAGACATATATTTTCATTATTGATGTTGTTGCTGATCGAGTAAATACTCATTCTTTATTGAAACATAAAAAGAAATAAATCAATATCAAACAATATTATTTAATATAAGAAACGATAATCTTATGAATAAATTCATTCTTAAAAAGAAAACAATATGCTTAAATATTTATTTATAAAGTACTAGAATTAAAATTTAACAAATTTATTTTTGAACATTTCCATCTCCAATCAAGTGATCAATTTTTCAATTAGGATCATCAAAGAAATCAGCAACATTTAAATGAGTGTCATCAAAATCAGCCATGATCAGAATCGCCTTCTTCAAAAGCAATTTTTTTTTTCTATTTTCTTTCTTTTACTTTTCAGCGATTTTTGGTAAAGGTCAACAAGATGTTTTGGTGTACGACAGGTACGAGACCAATGACCTTTACCACCACAACGATAACATAAATTTTCTACAGATTGGCTATTTTGGCCACCTTTATTTTTCTCTTCATTATTTTTCCACTTCTGGTGGAAAGATGTATTCTTTGAATAACCACCACGATTTCCATAACCATATCCAGGACCATGTCCACGTCCATGATTTATTTAATGATTAAAATAGTTATGTGCTGCTACTTTCACTTCAGGGAATGTAGCAGAACTAGTTGGACGGGACTCATGATTAAAATAATTATATATTGCTCAACACATTCACTTCAGGGAATGGAGTATAGTTATTTGCATATATGAATTTATATATTGCTCAACACATTCATTTCAGGGAATGGAGTATAGTTATTTGCATCAAGATGAATTTCAACATCTAACGCCCAAGAAAAATAATTTTTCCTCGTAATATCAAGAGTCACAAAGTCAAGTTTTTTTCAAGATTCATCAATATAATACTATTATCAAAGTATAAAATGAATAACATAACAATCATTCAACTTCTTAAAATATTTTCAACATGATAGGATTTTTCAAAAGAATAATACTAATCAAATATATGCACATATACACATGTCTTCTTTCCAAACATCAAGAGAATTATTGCATATTTTTATTTTTGTTAAATATTGAAATATACGTACCTTTTCTTTACCTTTTCTTCTTGCTTTGTTTTAAAAATCTTGTCTATCAATTTTCTTTACAAACTCATAAAAATCTCTCAATGGATTTTACATCATACGCTGAGTACCTTATGTATATCTTTAGCCAAATTTCAAAATGATTAACACCTTGAGACGGATCGTGCTGATAACGTGTTATGAAATAACTCCAAATATTATGAAATATATACAAATATTCTAAAGTAGAGAGACTAGAGAATTAAGAAGAGAATTCTTTCTTTGATTTTGGTGTGTCTTAACAATACAACTTCATGTCCTATTTATAGGCACAAAATAGTAGGTACAATTATTTCAAGAGTTGAGTGCATAATGGAAAAGATGGATTTACAAGTAGTGGAAGAGCAATGATCATCCACTATAACATAAAGAGGAGGAGAAATGATTATTCATCATATCATGTAGTGGAGGATACATGGACATCCATATAATTATTCATAATATTTCTCACTTTATATCAAAATTATTTGAAAAAACCAACAAGGCATAAGCCTGGCACTATGGTGCCCGTCCAGGCAAGATGTGACGCTGAGCTGTGCCCGGGTCGGATGGGCAAGCCTTGCACGAGGTGTTTTTTTGGTAGTTTTTTTATTCTTTTTCAAAAAATGCATATATATATATATATACATACACACACATTTAAGCATCAATATATATATATATGATAAGCCCGTAAATTATTACGACATGGTTTTGGGCTTTATTAAAAGATGGGCTCAAACGAAGGATGAAACAGTGAGCCAAAAATAAGAAGGAGCCCAAATGTTCGGAGGAGGTTTCATGAAAGAGGGCTCAAAGAAAGCCTACAAGTCGGAGCATTAATTGTTTATTTAAGAGGGATAGCTGAGTAAATCATAAAGAAGCCTAAAGATAGTTGAAAGGAATAATGGAAGGCATGACTGAAGAAGGATAGCTCGAGGAAATGGTGGAGGCTCAAATCAAAAAAGATAGCTCGAGGAAATGGCGGAAGGCTCGGATCAAGAAGGATAGCTTAAGAAGGGATAAGATTGGATAAAAATCAAATCGTATCCAATCCTACCTAATATCCCTCGAAAAGTTCATCTCCCCCCAAAAAATGGAGAAGTGGTCGCCCACTCCTAGAAAAAAGGGGAGAGAATTCGGCCATTAAGGCCTATAAATAGGAGAAATTCCATTCTTGGTAATTTTAGATTCACAATTCAGAGAAAAGAGTGTAATATTATTGTATTTCTCCATCTTCTTCGAGAGAAAGTTGGAAACAAAAGAAATGGGAATTTAAGTGTTCTTCATACTCATTTTTATTCGAAATTCTTTACTTATTTTTGAAACTATTTGTCTTCTAAATTTAGATTTCTCATATTCATATAAATAAAGTCGTGTTTGAATTTCCAGGACTTTCTTGGTGTAAAAAACGAACCGCATCAATATATATACATTTATTGTAATCGACATAATTGCATAAATTTGATATATATTTCTAGTGTGACCCCGTGGACGTAGATAACTTTAGAAAAACCAACTAGATTGTGTTTTTTTAAGTGCTTGCTTTTATTTCTAGTATTTTTATTCAATCCTACAATATGTTCTCCTTATTTATTTTAATTAACTAGATATATTTTTAATTTCTTAATTTAATAGTATAGGTAACAATTGCACTAAAAGATATGGCAAAATTAATGGCCACCGTCCATTGGCCGCATTATCATACACAATATGATAATTGAGGATGAACATGATCTCAATGCACCAATTAGAGATGCGCTGGAAACACCGGTTCCAATGGTTGATCCGCCAGATGAACATCTTCGATTTCAGCAATTCCTTGGTCGATATAGACAAATCTAAGATAGAGATGCTCATATTGAGTTTCGTAATGCATTAATATATATTTTTTTGATCAGCTTCGTAATGCATTAATAAAGCATTTATGGGAGCAACTTGGTAATGCACAACACGATAGTGAATAATTTTGTCAAGTCCTTTTCAATTGTGTTGTATTATTGTTAATTAATCAATATTATGTTTGTTTTGTATGTCTCTTTTATATGAAACTTTGTTTTATGTAATATATAACTTATAAAACCCGGTCTTTATATTATTGGGTAATTTTTAATTTTATTTTACGAAATACTGAAGTAGATTAATAAATTTTAATTATTTAATATTATAAATAAAAAAAATAGTTACTTGGATGAATATGTATTATAAACTTAAAATTGAGTGTTTTTATGAAATATGAGAAATAGTATAAATGAGGTGTAAAAATAATATTATTATAGTGTAATTTGGTGCAAAAAATAGTGCAGTACATTAGAATAAAAATCTTATAAAATGTTGCACTAAAATAGCTATTCACATTGAAAAAGGTCTAATTAACCATTGCACTAGCATGTATGGCAAAATTAATGGCCACCGTCCATTGGCCGCATATTGCAGGTGACCATTTTTCGCAATAGCCTAGACAAATCAAATCAATTTAGTTCACGGTTAATAATGGAGGGAAACATATCAATCAACTCTCCACATCATTTAACTAATCCATAAGTACTGAAATTAAATACTCACCTAAACGCGATTGTACTCGTATCTAAAAATATGATTTCATATAGCTAATTCACATTAATATTTTTCTTGAATATTTTTTTACTAATATATACGATTAATTATATTATTATTCTTTTTAACACGGATTAATTGTAAGTCACCAATATAATAATTATTAAAATCTAAATGATTACTCTAATTTTTGTATCCATCATCAATGACATATTATTTGTTTAGTGAAATTTGAGTATGAGCAAATTTAGTTATATATACAGGAAAAGTATTAATTAGAAACAACTTCAAAGATTGAGATCATCAGAAATTATTAAAATAATCAAATGCCAAACTTATTAGTCTATAATCTTTATGAGACTACATGCTAATCTCCTCTTCGGTTTTTCATTAGCTATTGCTCTTGTGCCAAAAGATTCCAACATATTAATTAATTCCAAAGTACTACCTTATCAACCTAAATTAATGTTGGGTTTAGGCATTAATAAGTCCATAAATTTATTAACTTAAATTAGGGTTTTTTATATGAAAAATTGGTGGAATGAGTATTTGAATTGAAAAATATTATCATGGATCTTTTGGATATAAAAGTTTATATTAAGGGTTTTTTAGTAATTTTCTCTAATTATTAGAAAATGTTTAATTACAACTAATTACTCTAATTGGAATTCATATATATCATCAGCGCATAAAGAGAAATATTGATTAGAAACATGAACTTCAAAAATTGAGATAATAAGCAATGGTTAAATGGTTTAAGCTATAAAATAATCAAATTCCATATTTAATTAGCTATGACCTTTATGGAACTATAAGCTAATCCCCTCTTTGGTTTTTCATTAATTAGCTATTGCTCTTGTGCCAACAGATTCCAACATCTATTGAAGTGTACTAATAATGGAATAAGCTTTTGGGGGTGTAACTATTATTCCTATGTACCACCTTAAAGCCTAACCATGCTATAGTGCTTTCTCCACTACTAAACAAATCCTATTCTTCTTTCTACTTAAGTGATACTTTGAAAAAAGAAGAAGTAAAAATATCTATTGATCAAGATAATGATCCTACTGCTCCTTTAATATTTTTTTTTTTTTGAGAAGGTGATGATCCTACTTTCTTGTATTAACTTTCTAAAGGAATTATACTAGTTCCTTACTATTTAATTCGTAAGTACATCACTAATTAATAATCAAGGTAAATAAAATAATTTTTACCATTAAAATTGTAAATATGTTGTGCATATAATCTTCATTAGGATAAGTCGGATTTTCATTTGCATCATGTTCCATCCAGATCTGATTATCTAAGATTCAAATATACAAATATATATATATATATATATATATATATTGCCTAGTGGTATGATTGAGATCCCATGATTTTGATATATGAGTTCAACTCACCGTATGTGTGAATTGTTTCTCTATTTATATAATAGTTGATTATTTATAAATGTAACAGAATAGTAAATTGTTCACTTATAGTTAATTTGATATACATCATTGTTTCATTTTAAAAACTAAAATAAGATTCATATATTGTCGAGTAGAAGATTTGATGGCCTTAATCTAATTAAAATGTTGATATGACGTAATCCAGTAATAAGAGATATAGATCCAAAATCCGAAGATTGGATATAAATTCGAGGGAGCCCTAATCCTTATAATTTATCCCAAAATTAGATGGAGAAAGATGAAGTTTAGATCTAATTGCAGTACATTGCAGAAGAAGTTTTAAGTGATTATATGTAGAGAATGATATAAATCCATACTATAATGATAATGCTTACAATAATTGCGGTGATAGATACCATAAAGCTGCCAGGGAAAATTAGAGCAGCCAAAAAGCATGATTATTGGTGGCAACCCACTTAATTATCAATTAATTGAGCAGCCGTAAGATAATATATATAGTTAGTGGAAAACCCACTCCAATTGATGTTTTAAATAGGAGTTACTATCCAAACAAATAAGTGGATATATGTATTAATTAACTTCGATCACTTGATTAAGATTCAAGGTCTTCTATATATGTTATGCATTTCATTAATCACCATATGAATACTTGCAAGGTTAATTAGGGTTAATTAATAATTTTGTTTTAATATTGCTCAATACTCATAGTGGTTACCTAACAAAGAGAACTTAAGTTCCACGAAATATTTCTTTTGACGGACCTAGCAAGGACGTGTAGACAACTTTGTCTCACTTACTTACCAGAAAATAAGTTATAGCTCCTCATCTGTAATGTTTGGCGGCCATGGCCAAATTATAATGCAACCTCATGAAGTAGCAAGCTCTATCTCTTGATTGTTGATAATACACCAATATAAAGTGGCTATCTCTGCGTTCAGGGACGGAGTCAGGAAATATGGTGAGGGGGGGCGAGATTTTTGTGAGTTTCATTTACTCGGTTGTGACGGTAGTGAAGGATAGTATGGGGGGTGCGGCCCCCGCGGTACGGTACGCTATATGTATGCAAAAAAATTGAAGATTAGGTTTAGTAAGAACACTTTTGGAGGGGAAAGTTAAAGGAAAAAAGTTTAAAGTTATAACTCCTAACTCAAATTTATTGGACTGTTGTGAATGATGGATATATACAAAAGTGAAACTACAATTTAGCTTGATAGTTAGATATATTGGCCGTATATAGTTGTCGTCCATTTGAGTTTAAAAGTGGGCTAACTACTTTACAAATTACCATATATATAGGTTATTTTTTAGTTTATTAGGTATGTAAATTAAGTTTGCATTTTTTAAGGGGGGGCAAAATCAAATTTTTCAAATTTTTTACATGTGCAAATTAGATAAAATAAAAATTGTTCTTACTTATTATAGAATGCAATAGTGTGATTAGTAATTTATCATTTCTAGAGCTAGTCTGAAAAGCTCCATTTGTTCTTATTTACTAATAAATAATAGTATTATAATATCATATAAAAATAACTTCAATTTCACTACTACTCGTTTATATGATGTTTGGTTAAATCAATTGATAAAAATGTTATTTTGTCATTTTTGAGGGGGGTAAAATTACAAATGGTAATGTTATAGGTAAAAGTGAAAGTTAAAATTTTGAGGGGGGGCGAAATGACAAAATTTCAAAATTTCATAGGCAAAAGTAAAAAATTTAAAAATTTGAGGGGGGCGGTGGCACCCACCAGCCCCCACTCCCTCCGTCCCTGTCTGCGTTCTCAATGAGATTCAAACTAATGACATTTAAACATAAAACTAGAAAATTAGATCACCATGTTGGTGGTTCTTCCTGGGACATATAACCTAACTTTGTCATCGCCGTCCCACCAATACTTTGTGAATTAAGTCCTAATACCATTGGATAAATTATTATAAATCTGTCATCATAATCCTATAATTCATTCATATAAAGTGCGAGTTCTACATTTCTTATATTGTTTGAACTCATGGCTTTCAAACGGAAAGTTCGAAAACTCAACGGTATATCACATTATCGTTGATTCTTCTATACCCAATGCGTTTGGTGATTTTATTATTTCATTAGTTTAATTAAGTCGAAGAATGTTCCAAAATTATATTATTGTTAAAACAAATTGTAATGTGTTCGAGAACTTATAATTTTTCCACCATGATAATTCTGCAAAGAAATAAAATCATTTGACGGTTGATACCACTAATTATCAAGTCTTAACAACTATTTCTGATGGCTATTGTATAAATTATAAAGATAATTTTTTTTTTCAACATGTCGAGTCAAAAAATAGACCTATGTCTCATGGACACAAGAAGAAACTCGTTTCGCTCACGGGATCATTATCTTGTCGACTTGGCATCGTCTATATTAAATGCATTTATTGATGACTCCATAAGCACAAGACTGTTTTTGATTGATTCTAATTAAATTTATATTAATGGTTACATCATGTTTGTACTTTAAATAAATAATTTTAATAATCAATAAGTGGGATTCGGTTTTGATTTATGTGTCAATTCACCTATGATACTTGGCTTATTTTAACCACCTAAGTTGATTAGTTGCTACAAGTTGTTTTTATCGATTGAGATAATTAAAAAAATGTTGTGGGCTTGAAAAAGTTAAATTATTTCAGGGGTTGGAAAGTTGGACGTATCGTTTGGGCACGGAATATGTAATCCTTAGCGTGTACGTTGGAGCGGTGGGAGCACTTTGAATCTTTTATTTTAGTTTTACATTCTATCTTGTATAGTGTACTACAAGAATACATGCTTATGTAAAATAATTATATATATATATATATATATGTGTGTGTGTGTGAATTATACATACTTATATACAAAAATAAAATGCAACATTAAATAGAATAAGGATTAATGATTCGTGCGGGAGCCACGGGAGGTGTGGCAAGCATTAACCTAAAGTTATAGTACACAAGTACATTAATACTTTATACCTTTTTTTATGTATAGAATTAATCTTTATACCCGTATTAAATATACCCTAGTAGTCTTTCATATTTATATTGACAAACATGGGGTTATATATGTTGTGTTTTTTTGTGCAGTCTTACCTAATAAATCAAAGTAGAATTGCATCTTTTGAAAAGTTTGGAAAAAATTAAATATTTCATTACAAGAGAATATATTATTGATAAGATGTTAAATCAAAGCAAAATAGTTTGTATTTTACCATAATAATAATTTTATAAACTTAATAGTGACATAGATTGTGTATAATTAAGTTGTAACTTTTTATAATTAGCAGCATGGTGAAAACACAAATACAGTCACAAAATCACTGGTAACCTTATTGTCATTGTCATTGTACATGTGTCATTAATTATTAACAGCGACAATTTACCAACAATTTTTATGTCACTAATCTTCAAAACTGTCAACTTATACACAACCTTTGTGTTAGGATAATTAGACCAGTAGAAGATCGTGTTGCACGATTTGCCAAGACTTGCCCAGACGTCGCGTCCTGCTCATTTGGTGCTCTGGTGTTGGCTTTACTAGCCCTGGGGCACCGCGGCGGTGCTAGGGATTCCACTCCCCTAGCACCGTGGTCTCGCCCAAGCTTCTAACAGAGTCAATGTCTCATAGGCCTCCCTCTGTAGCGTATTTATTGTCTTTCTAGACCCTTTGGTGCTACAATTCTATAATCCTATCATTTTGTTTCTATCAAATTTGTGAAAACTATTATTTTGAGAAAATAAAATTCTCTGTCGCTCAATATATATGATTAATGACAACCTTTATGTTGTCATCTGATTTGTTACTAATATTGTTCTTGAATGTGTAAAGTCAAGTCTCAGTAATAAAAGGAAATGAAAAAGACTATACAATTACCAGCCAAATTGACAAGAAAATTATGCACTAAAATTCAGTCATGCAAAGTCATAATCTAAAGAATAAAATAATTGAAATCCCTTGGACCTCAAGAAGACTAATTTCCAACCCAAGATAAGAAGAAAAAAAGTAAAGAAGAAGACAAAACCTAAAGAAGCCAAGCAACTAAAAGAATAGGAAAAAGAAAGACTAAAAAGTACACTAAAATGAAAGAAAGAAGCGTGAAGTTGGAAAATACTGCATGCATATATATGATACATCATCCACATAGACACATCTCAGCTTCCGATCCGTTTGGTGTCGTTTTAGGCATTAATTTGTTACGTGTTATGTCATAAAACGGCAACCATAGTTTTTTGTTGCTCTAACCAATGAATCCTACTACCTTTTATATTTTTTCTTTAAGAAAAGTAATAACAACTTTACGTACATAGATGAATCGGCCAAACTTTAATTGATAAGAAATCTAGAGTAAAATCATTCATTCAACATAAAATGGGATCCTTGGAGTTGTTTAGCATATCAATTTGAGCTTCTTTTTCTTGCCAAATAATAAGTCATGACTTTATGTACACAAAAATCAAGGGTTGTTATGTTAAAAAAAAAAAGAAAAAAAGCAAGGGTTGTTCTATTGTGTACCAAATCCAATAAGGCTGGTCGATCATATATCATTAAATTACAATAAATGAGATATTTTGTACGATCACCTCTTACAATCAACGATATTAGATGAACCGTCTAAAAGAGATATGAACTCTCTAGGAATTTGTCCCAAATCATGGCCTATTACACCTCTATTGTACTATAGTTCTATAGGGGTGATTTAATTTATGGAGTCCCCACATATCCGAATAATTTAATAACATAAGTTTAATCTTATATTAAAATATTATTGGTAGGTCTACATGGTTCTACAAAGTCTACGAGAATAATCATAAGAAGTGTTCATTTATTACCCGAATCCAAGTTAAATATTTCATTGTACTACACCGTGTCTTAGTTCTTAAAGCCACTAACAATCTTCAAGCCTTTTTATATTGCTCCACTTCTCACATGAAAATGTGTCTCAAAAATGTGTCAATTACTTTGCCTATACTGTATATATGGAGAAACTTAGTGCAAAAGATATGATAGTACAAGGAAAAATCAGTTGATTGAAGTTGACGTGTCTTTCTCAATGCTCCAACTATGTACAAAGTCGATTTTAACAACTTGATCAAAGTTAAGTTCATTTATAATCTCAATCTCTGAAACGATACCCAAAATTAATTTCTAAAACAAAAGAGTTTTATTAAAATTGTTTGGTTGATTTTGGAAAAAACACTTGAGATCTCGGAGTTGATAACGAGAACTAACATGAAATAAAAGAATGTCGTTAGGGTTACTTCGATGATTTGCAATAAAGACCCCGTGACAATCAAATTAGTATGTTCAAGAATATTTAAAAAAATAGTGTAAATTAATTATTCTAAAAATAGATTGACATGCAATGAAAGTATTTATAGTAACCAATCGCGTGAGCCAATCATGTGAGCCAACCACGTAGACGACGTGTTTCTGAACACGTCAGAGACGCAGAACTACAATAAATGTCACGTCTACCTCAAATCAAGTGTCTTTCAATCATTTAATACTAAAATATGGAAATTTCTACTGCATAGCCAATCAAATCGCACTCAAATATAATCCAGAAGATGAGTAAATTACGATTAATTATCATGTAATCGATAATCAGCCAAATAAATCGAAGTAGAATTTCCCTTAAAATATATCAAAATCAACTTGATTTCCAAAATATTAATTAAAGTCATACTTCCCATTATAGCCCACTCTTTAGTTTATTTATTATTATTTTTTTCCAATTTTTGGTTAGTAAAAAAGGCATAACCTCATAGTAGTATTCCTAATAATGAACAATCATAAAAATGATGACATGATCCTCTCAGCTCACAACTGCTTTCCACTATACATTTTGGTCATATTCAGATAGCACAAACATATGTAGCCCCACATTTTCCTTTTCATGCAAATGACGACATAATTCACCGATTAAAAAATTTAACTTACAAATCCAAAATCTAATCCACCCTCTCCACTTCTCCTCTATAAATGCCCATAATCTCTACACATCTCTCCACCCACTCCTCCACCACCACCGCCGCGTCACAACCACCGCACCCCACCCCACCCCACAACCGCCGCAAACCACACTATAAATAATATAAAAAAAAAAAACCCACATTTTTTTTTACCTACTCAAAATGGCCACCTTTGATTCAGTAGTAGCACCACCGCCGTCAGCGGCGCAGCGGTCGCCGTGGCACTCGCCGGTGCCGTACCTCTTCGGCGGATTAGCAGCCATGCTAGGCCTCATTGCCTTTGCCCTCCTCATCTTAGCATGTTCATACTGGAAACTCTCCGGTTATCTCGAAAACCGGGGCGACGGAGAGAGGGACCTTGAGGCCGGCGAGGCTGACGGCGGAGAAGACGGCGGGGCTAAGGCGGCGCCGCCGGTTATGGAAGAGAAGTTTTTGGTGATCATGGCTGGACAAGCAAAGCCAACATTCTTGGCCACTCCTATGTCTAGTAGAAATTCATCTTTTGGTAGTAAGAGTACGTGTAGTACTAGTACTAGTAGTAGTAGTAGTGAAAATTGTGGAACGACGTCGTCGGAAGAAGATTGTGAAGAGAAGAAGATAGAAAATGGCGGACAAATTGGAATGGGAAATATTGAGGAGGCACATGAAGCAGCAGATCAGGTCCATTGATATGATTTTTTTTTATTATTGTTATTTTTTATATAATTTTTTTTTTTGGGATTTTTGAGCACTTGGTTATGATGCTTTTTTTGATTTTGCGAAATTGGGAGGAGGTTGCGATGTAGAGTTTGGAATTAGCGGAACTGTAAATAATTTTTGGAGAAGGAATGCCAATATTTATATATTTTAATCTTTCTTTTCTTTGCATATTATGAGAGTGTTTTTCATGATTTTTAATTGCTATATGTACTTAATTATCATTCTGCGAGTTAAAACAAGATAATTCGGAAGATTTTCGATCCAAGTTGTGCGAATTAATTGCACACCTTAAAAATGCATCAAACGACTGCAACAAGTGGAAAATCGTAGTCTAGATCTGGTCTGGCCGAACACAAGAATAATTCACCAGGAGAATAAATTATAATTACCATATGATTGGTCACAAATTAAGTGAAATATTCTTGATCCAGTCGAATCCGGTCCGAGCTAGAATTTCAGGGGTGAAAAGCTGGCTTTAATTCGTGCATGGCAAGCCTTTTTATGGCTTTAATTCATCCATTAATGGTTATACATGACTTGTAATTGGTTTAATTTGGATAAAAGAAAAGGAAAGAAGAAAAAAGAACGCTAATAAGCGGCAAGGTAACTCAACTTTGTTTACCTAGCTGGGGGGGGGGGGGGGGGGTTGGTTATTTTTATTTCTTTTTCCTTGTGGCTTCTAGTAATTTTTGGGTTTGGTATTTCTTCAAACCAAAAATTAAATATTGTACCCCATGAATCCAAACAAGAAAGGTGTAGGCATTTTTGGGCTAAAAAATTGGTTTTTTCACACTATGTTTTATCTGAGAGATTTTTTTCTTCAAATGAAGTATTTTATTATTATTTTTCTATACAAACATAACCTACAAATAATCTGTAGTTAAATTCACATTACAAGCAATTACAAAAGAAAGGAAAAAGAATTCACATTATAAGCTAATATGGCAGTGGAAATTCAATTTTGATATATCCTGAGTTTTATGGACTTTGAATTTTACACATTTAAATTATAATTCGAAAATAGTTACAATTTTTTGAGACAAAATTGGTCGTGATTATTACATGATATATAGTTTTGCTTATTTAGTTGAAAAACTCATTTGAAAAATACACGGACCTTCAAGAAAGACACTTTCAAATGAGTTTTTCCCTTCAAATGACAAGCTTTTTTTCTCTCCACAGGTTCTGATCATCATACACTTAATATTGTATGTTTCACCAATTTAAAAAAACTAACGCTATTGTGATACTTATATAAGCTGATTTTGTCTAGAAACTAACGGAGCGGACTAATTATTTTCAATTGGTACGGTGGAACCACAAATAGAATTTTATCAAAATTGATCGATATTCATTGAAATATACAACAATTATATATATATATATATAGTTCACTTGTGGTGTAATAATTAAGTTGATTTCGATTTTTCAATCAAATCATATCCAAAGTAGAAATTGCGACAAGAGCATATGCATTGGGTGAGAGATTTCAGAACTCCAAATGACTTAAACTGAAAACAAAAAAACATCAACATTAAAAGTTGTTGTTGAGTGGTGTTTATCCCGTGACACATGTATATACACGTGTGAGTATTCTAAATAGCTCTTCCGTCGCGGCGAGTTGAAGTTGCCATGGCCGCTAAATTATTATTTTCAATATATATATATATATATATAGATTAGAGAGCTATAAATTCAGTAAACCTCTGACGGAAGATATGGGAATTGACAAATTAATGGAAACTGGCACCTGACCAGATGTTGCAGTTTTAAATCAACAAATTAAAAAAAGAAACATAATTAATTACTATGCATCCTGTTAAGAATGATGGCTAGATTCAAGAAAAGTTTGTCGATTATAATGTACTTAATTTATTAAGTACATTAATTATGATGATTTCAAGAAATTTGCTGGAGTGGAAGGGTTCAGGGAATATTATGTTTTATATATATGAAAAATGCTATATTTCACGATATCATATAGAGCTACAAAAGTAAATATTTCATGCACGGCATACAATTTATTTGATTTATTTCTTACTTGATTTTCGGTAATTTTGATAGCTTCAAAACCACATTGTATAGTACGTTTAATTTACTTACCATTGAACATAAAAAACCAAAGCTGGAGTAGTTTAGTCCAATAAATTATTAACCTTTTAACTTGAAAAAAGAGCTAGTAAAGCGAGTATTTTAGGTAATATTTTAAAGCAATTTTTCCTATAAATCATCAGGCCAATTATTTGTCATTACTCGTATTTAGCTCATCTAGAAGAAAGAAGGGCTAGTGTCTTCCCAAGGTGAGGCAAATGGTGAACAAATATGAATATTTGTTTTTAAAAAGAAACTTCCATATCTTGAAAAGATAAATAAAGCAACATAATTTATATATATATATATATATACACACATGATGTGGGTGAAAATCAGTCATTGGACTAAGTTGACTAGCTCAAAGTTTAATGGGTCAAACCCCTATGAAGAACTGGACCCATATCCGCCTAAATGTACCTGGCCCGACCTACAAATGAAGAGCATATCTATAAAACCAGCAAGCTTGTAAAAATACTTGGGTTGGACGATGAATAAAAAACTTTATATTTCTAAGAATTACTCTCTTATTTTATTAATTATCTTTTACACACTACAATCTCAACTATATTAATTATTATCATACAAAATTATTGATGTGAATCGGACACACGTGAATACTTATAGCAACATCATCATCAAGCATTTGAGCCATGAAATTTGTGCTAGTGTAGTACACAACAGCATGCATTGTCTGTATTGAGTGGGGGTGCATTATTTCAGTCTTTCCACCTTAAAAATCATTAATTGTGGGAAGTCTATGCTTATGCAGCTACTCCATTGGTGGGGTGTGATTAGTATAGAATTGACTCATGACCATTAGGAAAATTAGATATCAACAATTTCAATTGATTTAACTATTATTTAATATTCTACTTTATAAATGCACGTCAAATTTTTGATTCTTTAATATAAAGTTTTGAAAAATTCTAGCCCATTTGATATAATACATGCTAATTATATAACAAGTAAATTATATGGGAAATTCAAGCCCAAATCTAATTAAACCAAATCTAAAGCACTCATAAGGTGAGTAAATAACACATTTTATGTAATTAGAGTGCACTCCTTGAATACTAACCAATCATAAGTCAAGAATAATAAAATTTGCTATGTGATTTGTTGGTCCGAACAAATCGATTTAATTTGAGTAGCAACTTTGTGCGTTATAGTTTTCATATGATTGGTGTAGACTCAAAGGAGAACGACCAATATATCTTAAGTGTCATGACATATATCATGTATATGTAATAGTTATATAGGTGTGTGAGTGTGTCCATACCTAGTATCGACAAGAACTCTCTTATAACTGATATGTGCCATATACACGAGACTTGCAGCTATAAGCCTATAATGTCGAACAAAAAATCTATAATATAAAATGTAAAATAAAATATCAAATTAATATAAAAGATTCACGTTGTAGTATATATATATAATATACTATAGGGGTCCATGTTAAGATGATATATTATGATGAGGTTTATAAGTGGATGGATGTACCTTTCTTTTATTCATACTTTACTACTTGTTAATGATTTGCTGATCACGTCCCAAAAATATCTACTTTGTAAAAAATAAGGGAAAAAAAAAGAAAAAAAAAGGATATTCTTTCTGCATATATATATATATATATATAGGATGCTGAGTTATGATTTGCATAATTGCATATTACATTGAAATGCATGTTTTAAGTTACCTTCGTTCTTTGCTCTGGGTCTGACAAATCAACTATAAATGATAATCTCTCTTATTTGAAAAATTGCATAATCTATTGAAATTTGCAATCCGATGAAATTAACTTAAAAGTAACTATAAAGGATATTCTCTCTGCTATATACACGAATAATTGGGTTATTTCAAATATTTGGAGTTCACGGACCCCTTGAATCACTACTTAATATTAATGAGCTTTTTTTGCATATACATATATATATATATATATATATATATATATATATATCTATAGCACCATTGTGTTTTGTTCACAAACAATCAATAATAATCCTTTCATCCTTTTTTGCAAATTAGGCGTAATTTTTATTGTAGGTAGAAAAAGTAAAATAATATTACTGTAAAAAATTTAAAGTATAATTGAGTGAGTCAGTGGTGGCACAATAGTAAGATGATGAGAAAATCATGTTTCGTCCCATAATTTTGCTCAATTTTAGTTTTAGTCTCATTTGTTACTGAATCTTACATTTAGTCCCATAACTTTTAAAATATTTCACTTTACGTTCCTACAAAATGTCTCGTCCAAAATTTAACGATCAAAACCAAATTCTATGTTAGTCAACATTTTTGACCAATTTTATTGGAGAGAATTCGTGCCTAAATGAACTCTCACACAGATTATATACAATATCATGATTTTTCTATTTAATATCACATGTCACTCACGCATTCATTCTCCCCCCAAAAATGGGTCAAAGTTTTCAAAGTGTTGACTAACAGAGTATTTGACTTTGACCGTTAAATATTAGACAGAAATTTTGTTTGGGAGTTTTTTGAAAAATTATTTTTAAGGGTTAATTACACTAACTATCCCTTTTATTTAGTGTAATTACAGTTCAATACACTTGGTTGTGGCCCATAACAAACACCCCTCTCTTATAATAAAGTCTTATATTTACCCTCGTTTTATAATAAAACCTTACATTTACCCTCGTAAAATAAACTGAAACCTGGCATGTATTTTCATTTTTTAAAGGAGAATAGAATTGACATAAATCGAATTCGCACTCCGTTATCATGATGTTAATAAATTTTTTACGAAATTATCTATTTAAGACTAAATTAAAAATTACAATTACACTTATTTAACAGGAAAAATTACCCTTCAAGGGCAAAATAGAAAAAAAATTAAAAAATTCATGATGTTAGCAAATTTCATTAGTCTTTTATGAAAGGGGTGATTGTAACGTTTTATTATAAGAGGTTTTTTTTTGTTATACATATGTTTAAAATAAGCAGATTGGACTGTAATTACACTAAATAAAGTGGGTAACTAGTGTAATTAACCCTATTTTTAAAATTATGAGATTAAATGTGAGATTTTATAATGAAATGACCAAAATTGAAAAGAGGCGAAGTTGTGGGACGAGAAATATTCTTTTTGGAGATGATCATATATATGGTTTTGGAGGAAGAAACCTTAAATTATGATATCCGTATAAAGATAAGGTTAATGAATTTGAGAACAAGCATAAACTGATTGTAGACATATGTATGTACGAGGATACTATTCTTGGTTTGTTCAATTATTAACTGCCCTTCCTTTATTCAATTCCCAAAGAAGCAGATTTTTTTTTGGTTAATAAAAGTTTAGCTAAGGTCGGCCCCGGTCACCTACCAGGGTTGGGGCATGCCTCCGGGACCATAGGTCGCTTATAAAGGTATTTATAGATCGCTTACAAAGGTATTTATAGATCGCTCACTAACACAACCTTCACGTCGACAGAGGAAATCGATCACACAACCCAAAGAAGCAAATGCTAATATGTCTATGTGCACACATTTTTCTGCATACTTTTCCTTTCTTTCATCAATTTCGAATTTACACAACTGCAAGACCAACAATACATATGATGATTTTGGTACCGATTCTTTTTAATACTTGACCCATCATGTGTACTCATGTGATGTTAGACGCGAATTGACAAGAAATTTTATCTCAATTTGAATTGTTTACTACGTATTTTATAGGACCACTTTGAATCCTTTTTAAGATGTTTCATCCATGTTTCATGGCTCAAATACACATTAAGTGTATAAAATATTTCTTCAATTATACCACAATCCTCATCCTGTATTACAAATGGTGTTGCATCTCTTATTGTATTCATCTCTATACATGATAAGTATACAAAATTCAAATCACTGATAAATTTAAAGAAAAAATTTATACACTTATCATGCATAGAATAAATGTAATAAGAGATGCAATATCATTTTGTAATAGATGATCTTGTGTGATTATAATATTGAGTGTGAATCACATCCATTTGATGTGCATCAGTGCAGTAGAATACAAAATAAACACAATTTCTTTTTAGGTTGCAATAGGGAAAATAAAACACAAAATAAGATAGAGGATCCAAAGTAATTAATGACATACGCATAGCTAAACCACAATGACAATTAAATATACTGATATATATTTGTGGTCGCTATGTCACTAGTTACAGTGTTATTCACAAATTGTTTTGTTGCTTGACACACAACTCTTATCACTACAAATTTAAAAATTTATTATCGTGACCAAAATCAAATATGCCGCTTAATATATTTTGTCCACTAAACTACCTCACATATTGTATAATTACCAAAACTTGACATCGCTTAATGAAAATTACCAACACACCCCCTTAAGGGGCATATTTGTAAGGTTTAAAGGGGTAAATTTTATAATAGTTGTTAAACACATAGTGGTTGTAAGAAACTCTGAATATGAGGGGGTGTGTTGGTAATTTCTAATAAGTGGGTGGGTGTCTGGTAATTATACAATAATGAGTGGGTCAGTGTGTAATTTTTCCTTTTTTTTTTTTTTTTTATAATTTGTGTCCTTATATATTAAGTGGGTAATTCTATGGTCAACCTGGATCAGTGTGGTCTCAGTCCACTTTACATCGTTAGAGTGGTTGAAGTGTTTTTTGTTTTAATACCCATGCAACTAACAATATATGGAATCACCTATTTAAGTAATCATTAGAAGTTGCAACTTTAGTTGAGTATCTTTACAGAGATAGTTCAAGACTTCAAGTTAATAGTGCTATTAATTCGATCAAGTTCTGGATTGTAGATGAAGAAAAAAAAAAGAGCCATTATCAATTTTTTGTCAGCAAATCTTCTTTCACATGAACAGGTCCCAAGGAGGTCATGGTTCAAACAAGTCCCATTACAGCAACATTCATTACATGATACTAAATGGTCAAACATTCCCTCAATAATGCACACTTGAGAGCTACTACTCAAGTTAGCAACCTTCATCACTCCATGGCCTACCAAACACTCATCAAAATCCCTCTTGTAGGCTCATTCCAAAAAACAAAAAGGAAAAAAAAAAAACCTAATAGTTATCGATAATCGAAGTCGAAATGCATGCCATTTTGACATGTGTAACATGCACACAAAATACATTTTATATATATCCTTTATTTATTTATGAAAATAGAGGGAGAGATGATCAACATAATAACCTCCCTAACATGAGCATAAGAGTTCTCTACCACTATGTAATATTCTGATTGATCATATATAGCTATTGTAGAGAAATCGAGCTTGAGTCAAATCAAATCAAAATATTAGTTAGATTGAAAAATCTCCACCATGCGCATGAGGTGACCAAAACACTCTTATTTTGAGCGAGTTCGAATCTATGGCCTCTAAGTAGTAATAAGACTAACTATTTGTCCATCGGTCTATGTAATAATATGACCCCCAATCTTATTGGCATCGAAGGAGAACGGGGGCAAGTCATATATATGCCAAAAAGAAATTGTGGAAGTGAAGATAAGGGGGTTTTGTTTTCAATGATAATACCGTTCATTGTGTTGATTTGACGTCAGAAATTGATCATAATTATTGAACCACAGCTGAGTTAAAGTAGCCATTATTGATGCTTTATAAGGTTCGAAAGTAACAAGTCATTGTACGTATAGTTAATATATTTTATCCATATATATATAATATAATATTTATATATAGATATTTATATATATATATATATATAATATAATATTTAATATATTATTTTGTAAATTAAATAAAAAAGGAAAAAATAAAAGAAAAAGAAAAGAAAAAAAAGGGGGGTGGGGAACAGCACATCGTCTTCCCCACCCCCACATACACACACACACACAACACACACACACACACACACAACAATACACACAGTAATACACACACACATATATATATATAAAACCCACACACACACGCACAGTAATACACACACATACATACATATATATATATATATATAACCCACCCACCCCACACACACACACGCAACACACACACAACAGTACACACACAGTAATACACACACATATATATATATATAAAACCCACACACACACGCACATATATATATATATATAACCCACACACACACGCACAGTAATACACACACACATATATATAAAACCCACACACACACACACACACACACACACACATATATATATATATATAACCCACACACACACGCACAGTAATACACACGCATATATATAAAACCCACACACACGCACAGTAATATACACACACACACACATATATATATATATAACCCACACACACACGCACAGTAATACACACACATACATATATATATATATAAAACCCACCCCCCCACACACACACACAACAGTACACACACAACAATACACACACAGTAATACACACACATATATATATATAAAACCCACACACACACAGAGTAATATACACACACACATATATATATATAACCCACACACACACGCACAGTAATACAGACACATATATATATATAAAACCCACACACACACGCACAGTAATATACACATATATATATATATATAAAATCCAAATTTTTTGCAATTGAAATTAGAAATTGGGTATTTGGGTCTAATAGACCCAAAACTTTGGGTCTTGGTTTAGACCCAAAACTTTGGATCTAGATTTGGGCCTAGACCCAAAATTTTGGGTCTGAGTCTGGGTAAAACCTGCCCATTGTCAGGCCTAATCTGACGGGCTTAAGTTACCCCAGTTTTTCAGCCCATTATTAAAGGGGTCAACTTGCTATTGACTAAACTTCCAGGGATTGCTTTCGGAATATTCTATTTAATTAGATCCAACCCCAATCAATTTATCTCTCTTGACATCTTTCTTTCTTTCTTTTTTTTTTTTTTGGTTTCAACGGGGTGAACACTCACCCATCTTCATTTAACAAAGACGAAATACAACTAGGCGGGTGGTCCCAAAAGTGGACTCCCTTAGGAAAACTATGACCATATTTCGCAGAACATCGGCACACATATTGCCCTCTCGCCTAATGTGTTTAAATTTACATGTCCAAGGCATGTGGAGAAGTCTACAGCAGTCTTCTATGATGCATCGAAGCGGGTGGATCTCCGAATTTCCTTTCTCAATCAAATGGTACACAACTTCAGAGTCAATTTCCACTTCAAGTTTTCCGATTCGTTTATCCCACGCCAGCCGAAGCCCCTGGCGAAGAGCAAGCATTTCAGCTTCCGTTATACTCGCCATCCCCAAGTTATAGCTAAAACCCCACACCCATTCACCGTCAGTATTGATCTTCCACCACCCTCTCTCGGGTTTTAGTCACCTGATAAAATTAATGTTTTCGGTCCTTGTCAGTTTCTGCATGGGACCGAAAGCTCCATCCAGATCCGTAGCCACACGTTTAATGGAGAAGATTAAATCTGTAGACATCTTTCTTTCATCTGTTCTTCTTCTTCATTCCAGCAAATTACTTCCACACTTTCTTTAATAATTAATGATAAAGACATAAAGTTTTATTGTAACTTTTCTTATTTGATGCATGTTTTACTGCAACTTTGGTTTGTAATGTTTTTTTTTTTCCTTGACATTTTTTCTTTAAAATTTGTTGGGGTTTGTAATCTTTAGATATTGTTTCTTTTTAGAAGAAGTTTATTCTTTTTTCTATATTTTGTTTGTAAAATTCTTCAAGAAAATGTTTATCTTCATTTTTTTAACAAATTCACCACCAAAAAGAAGAAAAAAATACTAATCACAAGATGTTAAGTTACATAGCAAATTCGCTACTAGTTATTTATATCAAGTTTCTTGGAAATAATTTTGTTTTTCATAATATACAAACAAGTTAGAGGTTCTGGACTATGGGACCGAACACTAGTTATGCTCTAGTTGCTTAATTAGTCCATTCTTTTTTTCTTTTAATTCTAGACGAAGGGGTATACCCTGATCCAATTAATCCGGACTAATAGTTTTCTAATGATGGGCCATGAAGACCCTTTAAGACTCCTAATAAAGAGAAAAAGTCACACTTATGACAGTTTGGAATTGAACCCAAAACATCTCACAGGAAAGTGAAAGTTAATATCATTAGACTAATAAGTCTTAGATTTAATTAGTCCATTCTTATTTAAATATAAATATTTGATCTTAGATCAAACTAAGCTCAGGTCAAGCCCACAAATTTATATAAATGGATACAAACTTGTCCAAATAAATTTAATGATATACAGATTTGAACTTTTTATCTAAGGACTTGATATTTCTAGCTCTTTAATACGAGTATATATTGAAACTTCAGATGATCTAGTAGACTCTGCCTTTTGGGTAAATTCTAAGTTCTTGCCCAATAGGAGCCCATATTCTATATATGGAACCAGCCCAGTCTACGTGTTACTATTTGTGGGTCAGTTCATTTCATGGGCTTATGCCATAATGGGCCATGCCGGCCCAACATTTTTTACAACTATAATAGAATTAAACTTTATTAAATTAAATATTATTGGTTATCACAAATTATGACTTTTTTTTCTTATTTACAATTTTAAACAGTTTGTGTGGTTTATTATTAAACTATCAGCCCGAATTTATTGAGTCAAGCATCCCTTCGTCTAGAATTATATATATATATATATATATATATATATTAATGAATGTTATTTTTATTTGTATGTTGACATCATTCGGGGTTGCTTCTACCATTAATTTTTTTTTTTTTTTTTGATAAGTCTACCATTAAATTTGAGGCCCACACTTTCATTGTTAAATCCATAAGGCTGACTTTTCAATCCTTAATTATTAGACAAATGGCGAAGCAACTGTGAATTAATCCTATTGTACCAAAAAAAGAAAATTAAAAAAAAATACTGAATAGATCTATTACTGCATTGAATTAATGGCGATCGTCTCAAGTGTAATTCTTGTATATGACGCTCTGCTTAGTAAATTAGACTAGCCATATTTTTTTGCAAAAAATGTTATTTTATCATTGATCCTTCACATGGTAAAGTACTATTTTTATGGCAAATATTAATTAGGTAAATGTAATCGATTGTATTTATCTCTATCTTTCACGAAAATAAAAAAGTAGTGACGAATTTGTTGAGTTAATTTAAGAGTAATTAGTATTGAGTTAAGAGATGACACATTAGGTTCTTATGGACTTTGTCAAATACAAAAACAATAATATATACCACTGCTTATATATTATTACTATACCATCTTATTTTATTTTGGCAAGAAATTATTATAATTTACGGATTTTGATAAATTTAAAGCATTAATATTTTTGAAATCAAGAGGCGATATAATGATTGTATATAGCATTTTTTTTTTTTTTTGCTTTTTATTAAAGAGAAACTTTTTTTTGCTTTTTAGTAAAGAGAAACTAGCAATATACTTATATTAAAGTTTTCTATAAAACACATGTATATCTTGCTAAAACCTGAATATCGAAAAATTCTTGTATACACCCGGTGTGGAACCCAGATGCATGCACTACAACGGGTATATACAAGAATTTTCCCTGAATATCTCATCTTGGCTACAAACTTATTCACGCCAGTTTTTTAATGGGATAATAACAAAAACCCCTTCCTCGCTTCGTCGAGAAAAGCACATTTGCACGCCTCTCCATAGCCCCTCTATACTCTATAGGCTATACCAAGCACAAGCACCTGATTTGGGGGTGAGCACTTTGCCCCCTAACCTATCAAACTGTGGGCATGACACCCTCACTTTTGGTGGATGTTGCATTTAACCCCTTGTGCCCTAGTCCGACGGAATCTTAGGGCATATTCCCTCCTTTTCCAGTGCACGTGGCATGAGTAAGGGCAACATTCATCAAAAATGAGAGTATCGGGGCGCAATTTTTGATAGATTGGAGGCAAGTTGCACAACCTCTACAGGTTTGGGGTGGGGGTGGTCGCTATTATTCCTTTTATATTTATATATATATATATATATATATATATATATATAAATCGAGTAGGGTGATGATTGAATACCAAACTTCTCGCCTATATAGCTCATTCAACGAAATTATTCGTGAATACAAATTCTTAAGTATTAATCTTAAAATAGTACTATATATATATATATATATATACATTGAAGTTAGTAGCAAACTTAATTTATTTCACTCTATCTATTAACTATTTTAATTGCAATTTTGAAGCCTCAAGTTTTATCATAATTACTAATAGAACTTAAAGAGGATATTAAATAAAATCTGGAATAAGAATAATACAAATATTTACGTACGTGATTCAATTAGAATAGTACTACAAGAAGTGAAAAAATAAGAGAATCCAAAATAATGAATTGGTACACCTAAACGTGACTAAGGAACGATGGCTCTTTGAGCATAGATCATGTTATTTTCGACTTCACATGAAATACACTGTAAACGAGTAATTGTGATTATATCTTGACTATGTGGGCTTAGAATTTTGACGAATAGCATAATAGAAAAATATTCCCACTCTAATATAGAACCCCAATTTCTCGCCTCTTTGGTTACTTAATATCTATAAAACGACAACTTGGATTACGTACTAATTAATTAATTAATCAAATACTTGTTTAACTTTGCAAAAAGACAATTAAAACTGTTGGGAATTTGATTGATTTTAATTACAATATTAACAACATTTGCCGGCTGAGGACGGCAGTGTTATTATTAAAATTAACAAAATTTGTGATCAATAATAATATATATGGTTTAAAGATCAGCAGCTTCGGCCACTCCACCAAACTGAAAAATTCAAAAATCGAGTTTCCTCAAACTATGGGATCATCCCTCAGTTGCTGTAATTCAGAAAAAGATGATGAAGGGTATGAATATTAACTAATTAACTTTGTGATATATAATTTGTCACACATTTATATTAAATTAATATTTTGCGTATTTTTGGCCTTTTTTTTTTCTTTGACTGTGTGTGTGTAGTTTGTATGTAGGGGAAGGGAAGAACAGCAGTAGTCCATGGAGAATATTCACGTACAAGGAATTGCATGTGGCCACAAATGGGTTTAGTGAGGATTACAAGCTTGGTGAAGGAGGTTTTGGAAGTGTTTATTGGGGTAAAACATCAGATGGCCTTCAGGTAATTAATGAATCTTACTTAATATATTTTAATTTGTAGTATCGCGATTTAATTTGAATATGATTTATTAGGGTTTTTCAAGAGTTAAAAGTAATGTCTCGCTTGAATTGGAAGTTATTGGTATGTCACGTAATCATAAGAAAAAAATACGATACTATTTTGTGAATTAATACGTTGATTTACAAAAGGTAAATTGCATTTTTTGTCTCATGTCTTTTCTCGAACCAATTTATTATCATTATTTACCAGATCCTTTATATCACATAACTTCTAAAAAGTCTTACATTTGGCCTCAGATGACACTTCTATCTCATATGCTCCGTTAGTCAACATTTTTTGCCAGTGTTTTGTGAGGATTTGCTTGAGTGAAACATAATATTGAATAGAATTTAGGTGTGAGTATCAGGCACGTACGCACAAGTTCTCCCAAAAAGCCTGTCAAAACTGGTGGAACATATTGGTTTGACCGTTAAATTTTGAACAAAAACTTTGGTTGGGAATAAATGTGAGACGTTTTTAAGTTATGAGACTTAATATGGGAATCCTAAAACGTATATATAGGAATTCGAAAATCGGAGAAAGATATGGGACAAAAAATATGATTTTCGCATTTACAAAATAAAAAAAGTATTAAATATTTCAATTTTGGATAGAGGAAGTATATATTTCTTCTTTTCTACACGTATACCTAAATTTGAAATGAGAATGATGCGTGAATGTCCAAAAAATATTGTTCTCGTTTAAAACTTTTGATTCCATCACTATATTTAACATTTGGCTGGGGAACTCATACATTGAAGAAAAATCCAATTAAAAAATCATTTTCATTTTCATTTCGATTTTGGTTTTGGTTTATGTGTGCAGATTGCCGTGAAGAAATTAAAGTCAATGAATTCGAAGGCGGAAATGGAATTCGCGGTGGAAGTTGAGGTTTTAGGACGGGTGAGACACAAGAATCTGCTAGGGCTCAGGGGGTATTGCGCCGGGAACGATCAACGGCTCATCGTCTACGATTACATGCCTAATCTCAGCTTGCTCTCTCATTTGCATGGTCAATTTGCCGGAGAAGTTCAACTTGATTGGAAAAAGAGAATGAAGATTGCACTTGGATCCGCTGAGGGCTTATTGTAAGATTCTTTTCTCAATCATATATATAACTTGTCATAAATTTGACTTGTGACATAATTATATTTTTATTTTCTCATCTTTGTTACTAATTTATAGTTTCAAATCATTCTAGTATGTAAGGACTCATCAAAACTAATCAGTAACATTTCATAATGCACAAATATTGTCAAATCATCCGGCCGGAGTGTCACACGACTCTAACATGTGTTAGGCACACATCGGTCGTGTCCAAATTAAAATTACACCAAAAGACGAAACATTCCAACGTGACACGGATACAACATGAGACATGGTTGTGGCGTGTTCAATCAGATCTTGGTTCGTATTTTGAATAATTTTAGGAGCAAATTTTTTTTAACAAAAATCAAAATTCCTAAAACAAGTAGAAATATTGTTATGTTATCAAAATTCAATTTTTATCAGTTTTTTAATATACTTTTAAAATGTTAGACTCTCTTTTTATGCGACGCAAAGTGTGCACATAGTCGACGTTTGACACCATTACTGATATATTAGATGTCTTTGTCTATGCACTTGTATTCATGCTTTTTATAAGTTCTTTACAATATACATAGTACTTATATATATATATATATATAGGATATTGGATATATTGAATATGAACCACAAAAGTTGAACTTAAATTTGTTGCAAAGTTTCCTTGATTTGTTATCAAACCTTGAACAGAAACAACATGTACTTGGTGAAAGTCACAATAATTTCAAGAAGTTTTAACATGATACAATTTATTTGACAATATATAGGTACCTACACCATGAAGTGACACCCCATATAATACATAGAGACATCAAGGCTAGCAACGTCCTACTCGACTCCAATTTCAACCCATTAGTAGCTGATTTCGGGTTTGCCAAGCTAATCCCAGAAGGCGTTAGCCACATGACGACCCGCGTAAAGGGCACATTAGGCTATTTAGCTCCCGAATACGCAATGTGGGGTAAAGTCTCAGAAAGTTGCGATGTCTACAGCTTTGGAATTCTCCTCTTAGAAATAGTCACAGCTAGAAAGCCTATTGAAAAACTCCCTGGTGGGATTAAGAGGACCATAACCGAATGGGCAGAGCCGTATATAACACGAGGGAGATTTAAGGATCTAGTGGACCCGAAGCTTTGCGGAAATTTCGATGAGAACGAGTTGGTACAAACAGTTAATGTTGCTGCGTTGTGTGTTCAAAGCGAGGCGGATAAGAGGCCTAAGATGAGGGAAGTTGTTGCGCTATTGAAAGGGGAGGATTTGAACCCTAAAGGGGGGAGTATGAGGATTAAGAGTGTTAAGTATGGTGAAGATTTGATGGCACTTGATCAAGAGAGTGACGATGAAGGGAATGGTTATGAAGATGAGAGTAGTGTTTATGGGGTCTTTGGTGCCTTAGACACTCAAAAGATGAAAGATCCTTATTATAAAGGTTATGGGGATAGAAGATGAGGAAAAAGGTATGGGAATTCTTTAAATTTTGGATTTTTTTTCTTATGATATTGTATACTTGATATGAGAGTTGACACAAATATTGCAATTTGGGAATTTGGATTGTGACAAAGTTGTTTTGATTGTTTACTTCTATATATATTTATATAAAGTTAAAATACCTTTATTTGGTTATATTATGTAAAATGATCCCTTTTTATTTTACCCGCTAGAAAATGTTAAGTTTGCTTTCATTTATGGTACCCTATTTAATATTATAAAAAGTGTGACCTTCTTCATAACAAAAGTCTACTCATCAAGTCTTGGATTCGGTTCTCATGTATATGAGGTTATTCTCCATTTTCATATTTTCATAAGCATGGTATGCATGCATCGTTAAGGTTTAGGATATATTTAAGCAAATTAAGTAACCGTGACATGCAAGACACATGATGAAACAAATGATTTCTATCCATTTTTTAACGATTGGGATTAAAAGTGCTGAAAAATATGAGCCTAATTTTGCATGTTGTATACATTAAAACTAAAAATTATTAGTGAACATATCTTATGAAACTAATACAACAATTCTTTCTGAGAAGAAACTGAAGTGACGATAATTATGAATATAATAGAAAAATAATAGAACTTGTGAAAAAAAATATGAACCCGACGGTACAAACATAGTAAGCGCAGTGCGTGGTTGTGATGCGGAAAATTTTTTGCTAGACCAAGTCATATGGTCTTAGTGTCTATCTCTCTTATACAGTAAGATGTATTATCTGAGGTGCCCACACATATTTGTATGAGAAAGATAGACACAAAATTCACACTCAGATTATTAGATTCGGTCTAGTATAAAATTACCCGTGGTGATGCTTAGGCTTGATCTCATTTTTCTAAAGTTTGGTTTAAAATTAGGGCGCATTCTTTAAATTACGTGTGGAAGCCCACTTCACGTCCAGTTGGTTGAGCAATGGATTGGGCTCTTGCAATTACAAAAATAAGAAAGACTGAGAGTATGTTTGGTCCAAAATTCCCACCAAACAATATTTGGTTCGCACAATATTTCGTCAAAAATACATTACTTTTTTTGTCTAAAAAAATATAATAATTATTTTACATCTTACTACACTTATTTTGTCCCTACACTCCTCTCTATATACTTTCTCTCTCTTCTCTATCCCTCTCTCTCCTCTTTCTCTCTTTGTCCCCTCTTTGTATAAATATAATTTAAATAGACTACCAACATTCATATAAATATAATTTATTTTTATATATTCATAAAAATTATAATATATATATATATCAACTACTATAATATAATTTATTTTTATATATTCATAAAAATTATAATATATAGGGATAATTACACTGGATACCCCTGAGGTATTGCTAAATTACAAAAAATATCCCCTAGTTCAATAAATTACATCTAACATCCATTCCGTTTATTCCGTCTAACATTGAGCACCATCCGTTAGGATTTCAGTACGGCGCCGTTAAATTTTTCAGTGAACTTTCGAAAATGCCCTTCACTTTTTCTAGACTTCGAGACCCAACTATTTTAGGACAATTATGTCATTTTGGTGTTATTTGTAATGTTTTGTAAAAGTATATGTTCTATATGTAATGTTTGGTATGTAAAGTATACAAATAATTATTATAATTAAAAATTATTTTCAACAAAATAAAAAAGAATATAAATTATTAAAATCATAAAATAAAATAAAAATGTGAAATATCATTTTAATCTTTTAATTAAATTAATATAATAGTTTATATAATTAAAAAAATTATATTTAAAATTAATTTATGAAATTTACGAATAAACTTAAACATTGTATTTTAATAATTTTTAAAATAAATTACTTATTAATATATTATTTCATAAATTAAATAAAAAGAAAAAAGGGAGGGGAGGGACTGTTCATCGTCATCCCCACCCCCACCCCTCATCCCCATCCCACCCCCCTTTCCCCACACACACAGAGCAATACACACACAGAGTTTAAAAGCACGCACACACACACACACACACACACACACACTGTTACAAACACACAGAAACACACACACAATGTTACACGCACACACAATTACACATACAGAAACACACACACGCACGCTCACACACACACACATTCACACACAAGCAATTTCTAAAATATATATAAACTTTTCTTTTAAGTATATATATCAACTACTATTACAACTATTACTTATATATATATATATATACTACTATTACTTACATATATACATATATAATTATCTATATGATAATTATTACAATATCAATATTATATATATATATACTACTATTACTTACATATATACATATATATTTATCTATATAATAATTATTACAATCTCAATATTATATATTATAACTTTAAATTATTGACAGACAAAAACTTACTTGATTTGACAGCTACAGTAATTTATGTTCCCTCTGGAAACAAAACCAAACACTATCTCACCAAAAAATCACTCAAAAACCAACTCCCAAAACATAATCAAACATAATCCCATCAAAATTGCACGTGTCCCCATAAATTTCTCACCAATAATTCTCACCAAAATACCATCCCAAAACATAACCAAACATAGTCTGAGTAGTGGACTGAACTCTTACAATTACCAAAAAGGAAAGTCTGGTCTCCCAAATCAAATTTTTCACTGTACAAACACGTTCATATGGTGAAATAATTGATTTCTTCAGTTTATGCTTGATTATTGGATTTCAATAATTGTATCAGAAAACATGTATATCACGTAGTAACGTTACAAGTAATTTTATTTTGCATGTCTTTTTTTCTTTTTCTTTTTTAAAAAGCTGCATGCATCTTTTTTCGAACACCCAAAAAATTTTTATTGAAAAAACAGTACATGTTTGGTAGCATTAATGAAGTCGTTTAGAATCATACGATTCTCTAATCCAAATTTCTAACATATAGTTGAAAGTGTTAAAACATCTACTGCCGTATGTTTGCGTTGCTTAAATTTTCCCATGTCACCCTAACCATCTAATGAAGTACTTCATAAGTCTATATATGATTTTTATATATTGCGGAGCACCAAATATTTCATCACAAAAACCTAGTAAAATGAAACACATAGTAACATATATGTACATGAACATGTATTTATTCCATTAAAAACAACCTACACTTAGGGGTGTTCATCGATCGGTTTTATAACCGAATGGAATCGAAATTCGGACCAAAAATCGAACTGAAAAAGTTCGGTTCCATTTTGGTCGAAAGAAATTTCCAAAAAAACAAAAACTGAAAAATCTGATTGTTGACTCGCCTTTTTCTGTATCAGGTCGGAAACTATAAATTTAAATTGTGAAATGGCCAAGACAATTAATCAATTGTAGAAGCAGGCAACTCAAATATCTTTCTTAAATTTTTAAATAAATTGAAAGCTAGATGAAAATAATTGAATTTTAACTAGGCTCATTTTAATTCATTTTTTTCCCTATAAGGTGTCACTAGCAAACACACTTTTATAATATTTGGTCAATAATATACTATATAAAAAAAAAAATCAATTTTCGGTTAACCGAATCTCAAAAATCGAAACTGAAGCGAAAACCGAACTGATTTTTTAGTTCGAGTGGATATTAACTAAATTGTGGAAACCCCTACCTACACTACGAGAAAAAAAATAAGGGCTATTACTACAAAGCTGTACCTACAATTTGATACTTCTTGTAGTAACAAAGGTGTCAAATGAGCTCCATTTTTTTCCCCAAAAGGAAGCAAATTCTGAGAACACTTTTGCCAAACCCTGCTTCCCTCTTCCCTTCTCTGATTGCATGCTGCCACCCCCCCCTCCGCCTCCTGTTATTGAAAAGCTCATGTTTGTTTATAGAAAAAATATTATCTGCTTAACACATGTTGGCTCAATTAGTAAGGAAATGGCGACTTCCTACTAGAATGTTGTGGGTTTGATTCTCTTTGTCGATGTGGTAGTTTTGATGGACGTTCTGTAAGTCCTTCTATAAGCGTCTTCACTAAAAAAAATGAACATTAGTGACAAAATTCGAAGTGACAATGTTAAAACTATATCACTAAATATACATAATGAGTGACAATAATTTTTGGTTTATTACAATAAGAATTTTTAGTGATAAGAGTTTTTTCAAAATTGTCACTATGACAATTAGTGACACATATATAGTGACAACACAGATAGAGTGACTACAAAAATTATTGTCACTAATTGTCAGAAGTGACAACTTTTTTATCACTAATTATCAATAGTGACAACTTTTCTACAAATCTTGTCATAATTAAATAAGTAAAATCTATTTTTGTGACAAAATAAAAATTCTTGTCACTAAAATTTATAATTAGTGACAACTTTAATCTTGTCACTTGACACTTTGTCACTAATTATCTTATTATTTTGTAGTCCTTCTGATCTCGGAGGCATGCCCTGACTCATGTCAAGTTACCGAAGTCGATCCTACCCAAACTTTTTGTAAAAAAAAAATAAATTATCTCCCATATTTGGAGTCTTTTGCAAATTTTTTAGGGAAAATTACACACAGACCCCAAATTATACCGATCCTACTCAAAATTTTGCCGAGTATCAAGACATTCTTGACAAAATCCACCAAGTTATAGTGTTTGATTTGATATTAAGGTGATAAACCCCCGTATAAATGTTGTAGAAGTTCAAATCAAGTTGAAGGAAGATCAAAGTGACGAGCCGGTCTTGAAGCTTTCAACTTCCATATATCTCTCATAGTGTCTAATTCGAGAATAAGTTGTCGAACTCCCATATTAACATTATAAACACTCAATTACATTCTGGAGGAGATCAAAGAAGCCAATTGTGCTCCAATATTTAAATCAATCATTCTTGAAGGAAAAATCAAAGAATTAGATTAGTGATTGTACTCCAATTTCTTATTTAACCAATATAAATTCATTTGTCACTATGTTTTTGTTTATAGACCAAAAAAATTTATTGCGTACAAATTTTTGGCACACCCAATGGGATAATATCTACCTCTCATCCCTTTCCTTCATCAAAAATCAAATAGACACTCAAGCAAAAACTTCGAAAATCGTGAGAGCCAAACAAGTTGTCTCAAGCTCTTCAAATTCTGCATGCAAGAGTGTTGGCATAGTGACAAGAAACATGTCCAAAAAGTTGCAAGCATCTTCTGAAGAAACTCCTCCATCTAATACTATTGAGAAGAATTCACTCCACCTTGGAAGTACAGCTGAAGATGATGGAAATGAGTCTGTGCCATCCTCTCCTCGCTCCACATCAAGTTGCTCAAGTGTGACGCATGTCATGACGACAAATATTACGACTTTGGAAGAGCAAATTGCAAGTTTGACCAAGGCTATCAAGGGTTCTCAAACATGTTCAAGAGCAAGAGTCTCAAATTGCAAAATTGATGAACAAGGCAGAAAACACTGATAGTAGCCATATAATGGGTAAGCAAGTTGGAGCCCATGATGAGGTTGAGACATCTGAAAAACGACATACAACTAAGAAGGAAAAATCTCATATTAAAGAGATTCAACTTAATGATGAGTCAACCAATTGAAGGAGTTTATCATGGGAGCTATTAAAGACAAATTTGATGGAAATTCCAAATTCTCCTTGATTTATATCAAACCATATAATCAAAAAATTGACAACTTAAAGATGCCAACTGGTTATCAACCTTCAAAATTCTAAAAATTTGATGGCAAAGGCAATCCTTAGCAACATGTAGCCCATTTTCTTGATACGTGCAACAATGCCGGTACTTATGGGAATTATTTAGTCAAGCAATTTATCCTATCATTGAAGGAAAATGCATTTGATTGGTATACTGATATGTAAGTGGGTCAATCGACAACCGGGACCAATTGGAGCAAGAGTTCCTGAACCACTTCTACAACACTCGTCGCACAGTGAGCATGATTGAACTCGCCAATTCTCTCGAATGGAAGGATGAACTAGTCGTTGACTACATCACCATTGGAGAAATTTAAGCTTAACTGCATCTGAGGCCTCCGCTATTGAATGTACATTCAAGGGATGCATTGGGGTCTTCGACACATCCTTTAAGGGCTTTAACCAAGGACATTTGAAGAGTTGGCCACCGGAGCACACGACATCGAATTGAGTATGGCTGCAAGTGGGATCGACGGGCCACCTATTCAAGAACCCAAAAATTCAAAGAGAAATAAGAAGTGAAGAAATATGTCAAGCCTTATTCAAAAGCTCCAAGTAAAGAATTCATGACAGTGAATGTGACACCTATCAAGTTTTGATGTAAGACAAATTATGGGAAAATTACAGATTTCGTCCCTGAAATTGTAGCCAAAAACAAATTTAGTCCCTCATGTTACAGACTCGACACATTTGGTCCCTTAACTTACAAAAAATGAACACATACCGTCCCTACCGTCAATTTGTCGTTTGCAACTAACGGAAGTGCCATGGGCCGCGCACGTGAGCTGCTTTTGGGGGGGAATACCTAGGTTTCGGTCTGGGAAAATTACAGATTTTGTCCCTGAACTTGTCCCCAAAAACAGATTTGGTCCCTCATTTTATTTTTAATTAATTTTATTATTCAAAATAATATTTAACCTATTTATTTTTGAAATTTTTTTATATTAATATTTTAATCAGTTTTTATTTTTATTTCATTTTTTTTATTTTTTTATTTTTTTTTCTATTTTTAGTTAATTTCATTATTTAATATAATATTTAACTTTTTTATTTTTTAAATATTTTTGTATTTTTAAATTAACATTTTAATTAGTTTTATTTTTTTATTTATTTGTATAAATAAATTTTATTTATATATTTATTTTTGTAATATATTATTTTATATTTATATAAATAAATATTATTTTATATACTTTTTTAATTAATTTAATATTTATTAATATTATTTATTTATTATTTAATAATATTTTTTATTTTTAGTTAATTTTATTATTTAAAACAATATTTAAGTTTTTAAATATTTTCAAAATTTTTTATTTTTATTCAAATTTTTTATTTTTTAATAATTTTTTATTTTTTTTCTTTTTTATTAATTTTTCATTTTAATTTTATATTTGTATCCAATATCCATGTGGCGGATGATGACTCGACCACCTAGGCACACTTGACTTCAAAATTAAAAATATCCAAATTGAAAAACCTAACCAAACCCTAATTTTTATTTTTTTGGGGGGATTCTGTTAGTTTGGACGGAAAGTTAACGATAGGGACGGTATGTGTTCATTTTTTGTAAGTTGAGGGACCAAATGTGTCGAGTCTGTAACATGAGGGACTAAATCTGTTTTTGGCTACAACTTCAGGGACAAAAACTGTAATTTTCCCGACAAATTATACTAGCAATGAGAATAAAAATATCTCTCAAGACAAAAGGCAGAGAAAGTTGACTCTCAAGGAGATGCAATCAAAACAATATCCATTCCTAGACTCAGATATTTCAGGAATATTTGCTGACTTACTTAATGCAAATCTCATTGAGTTGCCTGAGATGAATTGCTCTGATGAAGTTGGTCATATTGATGATCCTAGGTATTGCAAATATCATTGTTTGGTAGGGTATCTAATCCATGAATGCTTTAAATTCAAGGATAAAGTCATGCAACTAGCTCGTCAAGGAAAAATTTCACTTGATGAGGAGAATGTAACTGCAAACCTTGTCACTCTGTTTCACAAAGAAGCTAATGTGACACGTGAGTTTGAGATGTCTGATAATGAAGCATGTCTAACTGAGAGGGAGGCCCTTGCTACTGTTGAGCATTGCATGTCTGCGATTGCCTTTACTAATGAAGACCTAGTACTTGATTCTAAGACTCACAATCATCCATTATTCATAACTTGTTATACTCATGAGTAGAAGATAAATCTAGTACTAATTGATGGAGGTTCTCCTGTCAATATTTTATCCATTCGCACATTGAAAAAGTTGGGAATTCCCATTGATGAACTTTTAAATAGTCACTTAATGATGCAAGGCTTCAATCAAGAAGGACAAAGGGTTGTTGGCATTATAAGAATGGAGTTGATGATGGACGACATTATATCCACGGCACTATTCCATGTTATAGATGCCAAAACATCTTATAACATGTTCCTCGGCCGGCCATGGCTACATGAGAATAGTATAGTCTCTTCAACTTGGCACCAATGCTTCAAGTATTGCCCCGGGGGCATAGTGAAAAAGATACTTGGGGATAGCAAGCCATTAGCTAAAGTCGAATCCTATTTCGCTAATGCAAAGTATTACTTTGATAACTTAAAAAAATCCAAACGACAGTTCATCCCCTGAACAATCCAAGTCACAAGGTGAGAATACGTTGTCACCTAGTTAAGAAGAAAAAGAATGTCAAAAATTTCTCATCGGGTCAGTATCGCTGAAAGGGTTGATATCGCTACTAACTCGACTTGATACAAAAAGGTCCTCTCGCCCTCCCCTGAAGGGGTTTACTCGTCCAACCCAAAGTCTTAAAGAAAAACATGGAGATACATCACTAAGTCACAATAAAAGAGGTCTTGATCCAAAGTCTTACAAGCTTCTCATTAAATCTGGATATAACCCTCAAGAAGGTGCTACTGTAGGAAAACTTCTCCCTGAAGTTGTTGTCGATATATCTCATAGACTTAACATTGCTCAAAAGATGCTAAAAGAAAAAGGGCATGTAGTTCAAAATCCTTGAATGGGTCATGGGTTTGTCCCACCAAATCCTATTCGTATCACTATAAGGAGACCAAGTAGCAACCATATAGTTGAAGAAGAGATTTCATTAACTGATTATGTGTTCAATGAAAATGGAGTAAAGACCCATCGCATGTCTGTCTTTGATAGACCTAGTACATGTTCTGTCTTTGATAGACTTGGTCTACATAGAAGAGTTATGAATCAAAGGGTTGGTGGTCGATGTGAAGTGTTTTCAAAATGTCAAGATAATCGAAGAAGATCGGTGAACCACACACCAATTAAAAACTCCAAAGTTCGGTTCTATCTAGCATGAAGCGTTGCACTAACTTGATTATATCATGTGAAGTGGTTTTGAAGGCTAAGCTCCAAACCACGGTCTTCAAACATATCCCCACATGGTGAAGATGATAGAGAAAGTGTAGCATCCTCCAATCACATCGCTCTTACGAAACCTCCAAGTAATTTATATAGGCTTACATTCGAGCTAACGAGAAAATGGTCCATTGACGTTTCGGTAACATAGTCCATGGAAGAGATGAAATGGTCAAAGGGGAAATATGTTAATTTTAAGAAGGCTGAACATGTGGAAGATGAAGTCGTTCAAGTTCATCATATTACTCTGAATGAAGAGGATGTAGAAGAAGAAGATGCGGAAGATGCTCCTCCTAAACCCGAAGAAGGAGTTAGAGACACTGTCAATGAGTTGAAAGAAAGTAATCTAAGCAACAAAGATGATCTATGACCAACTTACTTAAATGCATCATTGGCCTCTACTGTGGACGAAGTGTATGTTCAGTTTCTACACAAGTTCAAGGATATATTTGCATGGTCGTACAGGATAATGTTTTGGATCCAAAAGTCGTAGTCTATCACTATCAGTAAAGATAGGAGCTCGTCTTATCAAACAAGCTCAATGGTGGTTCTGACCTGAATTAATCCTACTACTTGAAGCTGAAGTCAGTAAGCTAATTGAAGTGGATTTTAATTGAGAAGTGAAGGCTTTGTACGGTTGTCTTTTCGAAAATGAATTTTGATTTTTTATTGGAAAATGTGTATTATAGAAATTCGTATGAAAATATTAATTTTTTTTGTTTGTTTGGATATGTTTTTGAGAAATGTTTGGAAATTGTGTAGATGTGATATAAAGTTGATTAAATTAGTTATATATGTAATGATGATAGGAGAAAAAATTTGAATAATATTTTATTTGTGATAAAGTAAGAAAGAGAATGTGTTGGATAGTTGAATTATGTAATTAATGAAGAAAGAGAATGAAGTGATTGAAATGATGAGATGATGAGTAGTTATACAGGGGAATGTGTAGTAGGATTTAAAATTTGAGTATTTTCTGTAGAATTTACCTTGGAGTGTGCATTTTCATTTTCTGGTGATCCAAAAAATAAAAATATTTTTAAAATACCCATCCATATAGAGCCGAAGTATCCAACATGAATCTCTAGCATTGCCCTATAAGAAAGAAGAATGGAAAAATTCAAGTTTGTGTTGACTTCAGAAAGTTGAATGGTGCATGCGTAAAGATGATTTTCCATTGCCCATTGCTGAACTGATGATTGATGCTACGACGGGTCACAAAGCATTGTCTTTTATGGATCGATCTTCCAGATACAACCAAATATGAATGGCACTAAAGGATAAAGAACTGACATCATTTCACACTCCTAAAGGCATATACTGTTATAATGTAAAGTCATTTGATCTGAAGAATGTCGGTGCCACATATCAAAAGGGCATGCAAAAGATTTTTGACGACATGCTCCACAGAAATGTAGAATGTTTTGTTGATGACTTGGTCGTGAAGTCTAAGAAGCAAGAAGATCACTTCACAGACCTTAAAAAAGTGTTTGAGTGCTTGAGAAGGTATCAACTCCACATGAGTCCTTTAAAATGTGCCTTTGGTGTGTCATCGGGGAAGTTTCTTGGGTTCATCATCATAGAGGCATAGAGATTGAGTAAGCAAAGATTGACCCAATTCAAAACATGCCTGAACCATGAAATATCCATGATCTCAAAACAAGGAGAGCTGGCATAACTCCAGAGGTTCATCTCAAACTTGGTTGATAGGTGTCAACAACATATAATGAAGAAGGGTGTCCCATTCTAATAGGATGAAACATGTTCAAACGCTTTCAAGAGCATCAAGTCATATCTGATGAAGCCTCCTGTATTGATTGCTCTTATACCTTGTCTTTCATTGATTCTTTATATCACTACTCAAGAACGTTCTATTGGAGCACTACTAGCTCAAGAAAATACCAATGAAAAAGAAAATGCTTTATACTATGTAAGTAGGATGACACCAAATGAGTTGAAGTACTCACCAATTGAAAAATTGTGCTTAGCTCTCAATTTTGCAATCCAAAAATTGAAGCATTACCTCCAAGCCCACAATGTGCGTCTTGTCTCGGAAGTGAACCCATTCAAGTACGTCATGTCAACGCCAGTGCTTTCAAATAGACATGCAAGGTGGTACATTCAGTTACAACAATTGAAGATTACATATATTTCTCAAAAGGCCGTAAAAGGACAAGTGCTGGCTAATTTCCTTACTGATCACCCCATCCCTGCTGAGTGGAAATTATATGATGACTTACCAGATAAAGATGTTCTTGTAATTGAAAAAATCCCACCATGGAAGATGTAATTTGATGGGCCCTCTCATCAAGAAGGAGCTAGTGCTAGAGTTACTTTTATAATATCTGATGGAGAAGTGCTTCGATATTCCTTCACTCTAACTTAAAATTGCTCCAATAACGTTGTTGAGTACCAAGCTCTCATCTTAGGATTGGAGATGGTGGTTGATATAAAGCAAATCCTTCTTAAACTGTATGGAGACCCTAAGTTGGTGATGAAACAAAGCATTGGGTTTTATGAAGTCAAGAAGCCTGAATTGCTTTCATATTGCGACTATGCAAAATGATTGATTGGATGACTTGGAGGTGTGGTAATTGAACACATGCCAAGGAAAGAAAATAAATAAGCCGATGCGTTAACTAAACTTGCTTCCATGCTTTCCATGCCTAAGAAAAAGGCTTGAATACCAATGTGCAAAAGTTGGGCCATACTACCAATCTTCAGTGATGATAATGAGGATGATGATGATAGTGAAGAAACAACCCAAGAAAAAGAAAATCACACTGTCAATGTTTTCAAAAATTGAAAAAGAGGACTGGCGGCAATCACTTGTTGACTATCTAAAGTATGAAAAATTGCCTGATAATCCACATGGGAGAGTTGACATTCGAGGCCGTGCTCCTCACTTCATTTACTACTAAAACACACTCTATAAGCATTCATTCAATGGAGTTTTCTTGCTTTGTTTGATTGATGTTGAAGCTACCTAAGCTATGGAGGAAGCTCATTTTGGAGTTTGTGGTGCTTACCAATCGAGACCCAAATTGCACTTTCAAATAAAGATGATGGGTTACTACTAGCCCACAATGGTCAAAGATTGCATAGATTAAGCACGAAGATGTAAGCTTGTCAATTTCATGACAATCTTATCCATTAATCGCCTGAGCCATTACATCCCATTATTACTTCATTGCCTTTTGATAGTTGGGATGTAGATGTTGTTGGGCCAACGAAAAAGTATTCTACCGGCCATTCGTATATCTTGGATGCAACTGATTACTTCTCCAAGCAGGTTGAGACAGTATCTCTTAAAGAAGTGAAAAAAGAAAATGTTGTTAATTTCATTAGCACCAATATCATCTACTACCATGGAATTCCTCGTTATATAATCACCGACAATGGAAAGCCCTTCTTCAATAGTGTGATTGATAGGCTATGTCAAATGTTTGGATTTAAGCAAAGTAAAGTCTTCCAACTACAATGTCGTCGCCAATGGTCTTGCAGATTAATTCAACAAAGCCTTGTGCAACTTGCTAAAGAAGGTGATTGAAAGTCAAATGAGACTGAATAAGACAATTCGCAAAAAATGCTCCTTCTAGTCTAATTTAAATCTTGTTTATCTCGCTTATTTTTCCTTAGACGAGGAAGCTTCCATGGTTTTGGCACCTTTTTAAATGCTTTGTTTGATGCAATACTTCTTTCCTTAATAAAGCCTTTGGTGCGGTTCCATTCTCTTCTTTTCCATCAAACTTGACCTTATTCCTTCGCCATCTATGGCCAAGTGCCAAAAATCGACGATGACCCATGCAACAAATTTTATTTCTCAATCTCTTAGACCATGTGTGTTTGTTATAAACGGGGCATGCTATATAATCTTTTGTGCTCCAAGTAGACAAATTACCATATGCCGAAAAATCATTAATGGTCCATAAAAGGGCAGCATGCATGTCAAAATTCTTTCCGGAAGATGCATCATATGTTTGCACACCTTCTATCCACAATTCTTTTAAATTCATAAATTAACGATTGTAGGTATACAACAATGTCTTTTCCTGGTTGTTGGGGTCCTGGAATAAGCAATGACATCTTAAAATATGACTTCTTCATGCATTTCCAGGGAGGGAGATTATATGGAATGAGAATTACAGGTCACATACTATAAGAATTACTCATATTACCAAACGGGTTAAAGCCATCCGTTGCCAGAGCAAGTCTTACATGGTGGGCATCTTGCACAAACTAAGGATATTCTTTATAAAATTCTTTCCAAACTTTAGCATCAGCTGGGTGCTTCAACTCTTTCTCAACATTTATGCGCTCATCTTGATGCCACCTCATATCGCCTGTTGTTTTTGATGACATAAACAACCTTTGTAACCTTGGTTTTAAAGTAAAGTAACGCAAAATCTTATGAGGAATTTTCTTTCCCTTGTTATTAACTTTCCATCTAGACGACCCACATACAGGACACTCCTCGAAATTTTCATGCTCTCTCCAAAATAGTGCGCAATCGTACTTACATGCATGGATTGCAATGTATCCCAAACCCAAATTATTTGAAACTTTTTTTGCGTCATAGTATGATTTTTGAACAGTTTCACCTAAGTAATGCTTTCTTGAGTAGCCTTAGCATCATGTCAAATGATTTATTGCTCCATTTGTTATTACACCTTCAAGTGGAGCAAATGGACAATGAACGAAAGAGTAGAGAACTCCGAGCAACCTGAATATAATTCTTGCTAAGCCTTTTTCAGTAATTCAACAAAAGTCATAGGTTCACCTTGACTTTCATTGTGATTGATGTTATGGCTTTCTTCACAGCCACCAATGTTTTCATAGAAATTCCCGAGATCAACACAAATCATCCACTCCAATATTTATGTGGTTGTCATTTTCATCCACAACATCATTCTTATTATCACGGATAGGAATTCAATAGTCAGAACGTTTGCCATGATACCTAGTGTATTCATTATCTATCCCTCGAATAAGTAAACGATCAAACACTACTTTTTAACTATGAACGTATGAGTTCAAGCAATTTGCACAAGGGCACTTAATTTCAGATTCTCTGCCAAGATTTTCCTCTACGAAATTCATAAAGAAACCAACTTTGCATACATACTCACGAGAAAATTTTCTTGCATTCACCCAACTTTTATCCATTTTCTTGTATCCTACTGTAGAATATAGAAATATATCAAACATATAACTTGTAATTTCTATAAGTGATAGATAGCGCAAAAGTAAGTAAATCAAAAATGTCTTTCAAGAAATAAACTCCTATGAGGATCTTTGGCTAAACTTACTTTTAAAAGCTTATAAGATGCTTGTGGAGCTTACAAGATATTAAATCTTGTCTTAAAAATAATTCTTGAGTGTTTGGATAAATTTAGCTCTAATAGTTTTAAAAAATTTGTTGTCTGGTAAAATAAATACTTGTAAGGTCTTTTTTTTTTTGGATAAAATGACCAGAAACCACCATCCCATCATTAATAACATATTCTATATATTAAATACATACTTCAGAAATATTAAAAATGTATACAACTTGTTGGTACTTATATAGAAAAGATATGTTAACATATTAGATCTTGTATAATTTTAACTTTCGTGTAATTTTTATGTTTGATTACCGTATCAAAATATGTATTAATTATCTCATATAAGGTCATATTAGTTTAATATATATATATATATATATATATATTATAATTGAAGAGGACATTAGAGAACTACGTCAGTTCTGGAGTGAAACCATGGGCATGTGAGGGGTACATGCTGCCCAATCCAGCCAAAATCCACCAATAAATGGACTGAAGGACGAAAGTAAAACACAAATTAAACTTTAGGGACGGTAGCTTAACATTTGGTACTTTAAAGATCAAAGTGATAAAAATGTGAAATTACAGAGACTATTAGTAACATTTGCCCTACTTTTATTCTGGATAAAGCCTAAATCATCAAGTATTGTCATAAGAACTGATAGAGTTTTCTTTTAAAATACATTAAACGACTTTGAGATGTATAAACACACAAACGAAAGCCTTTTATTAGTATCAAATTTAGTAGCATAATTTATTATCTTTTAATAAAATTTGTAATTTATTTTTAATTTGAGAAAGCATTTGTATTAAATTAATAGTTTAGGTCTTTTGTTTTTATTTCCCTTGGAGTTTTCCTTAGCAACCAAAACAAAGAAAAGAACTCTCAAAGAAATCAATTTCCTCATTGTTTTACCTAAAAACCAAACAAACTCCAAGAATTTGGATTCCTTTGATTTTCTTTTCCTTCCTCTAGCATTTTCTTTTCCACGTCAAAATCAAGCTGTAAAAATTGCAAATATTAGAAAGAAAATGTTCGTCCTTAAGGGAGCCCGTTGCAATCATGTGACGGCTGTTAGTGGGATTTCGACCTGTAAAAAGGTATTTGGGGCAAAATGCAACTGATATTAAATTTAATTGAGGTGAGATCTTGTTTTTGTGTGTTGAAGGGGGGATATAGTGCTAATAAAGAGATTTTCAAGGGGGTGAAGTGCATTTGCACTATTATTTTTATAATACGAATTCATTAGCATCCAATCTTGCAACAAAAACTTCGTTGGTGAATTCTGTTGCCTAATCAGAAATGAAATGGGTCCTTGTTGAGATTAGCAGCGAAAAGTTTCCTTTGGTAATCAACAATAAATATTTCATTGGGGAGTTGCGTTGCAAAATCAGCAACGCAAACATCTCTTGTTGACATTTACCTAGGCTCGATTTAGCCAAAAATTAAATTCGTTGCTGATGAAAATTAGGAATGGACTTTTTCTTTTTGCAAGGAATTTTACTCCTTGCTATTCGAGTGTTTTCTGCAGTAATATTCCATGTTTAGATAGAGGATTAAATCAAAGACAATAAATCTTGTGAGACCATTATATATTGTTTAATTCCCTCTTGAAATAATATTAAGCCCATATGTCATAAAGGTTGGATCTTAATTCAATGCACTCCATCATAAGTGATGGAAAGCGCCATTGGACTGGGTACATTGCTCATATTATTGGGTGGATTCGGTCAAAGTAGATTGTGTTTATTTCTAAGCATGCTTAGAAATAATGCGCATTAATATGCACTGTGGGATCCACTTGGGATAGTACGCTGGAGGGTTGATCATGAAATATTTGATAGATCGGGCTTAATGTTGAAGTGCGTATGAGTTCATATTATTGGGCATATATGAAAGACGAGACAAAACGATCTTGAGAACTATTCAACAAAGTTGAATGCCCGATATTTAGTCTAAAGGTAAGAAACCAAATGTAATAGTCCAGAAATAATTATCCAGAACTACTGAGTTTTTTCTGGTGAAAAGTTGTTGGATTGAGTAATTTTATTGGCTATTTTTATACATAAATTTTAGGATGATTGAGGTTTCTATTTTCTGTAAGCTTTGTAATAATTAGGGGGTATTTGTGCAATTTATATAATTTATCATGTCATGCATGAAATTCTATTAGTTTTTAACAAGTGGGCGACTAAAATTGCAAAACGAAAGAAAGAAAAAAAGGATCCTTTGGGAATACTTTCGTAACGTTGAAAGTAACAAGACTAATATTGCAATAAGTTTTATCCTAAGAGTCCAATATTAAAAAATTTCCTATGAAAAAATATTGTTTACCACTCTATCTATTTAATTAAATTTTACGAAAGGACAATTATTGAAAGGACTGTCGAAATAGTTTGAATTTAATATAATTTTTAAGTTATTACCAAAAAACATGATTCTTAAATCAAAAAAAAATTCAATTATACTTTTTGTTATCTTTATTTAATCATCAAATTTGACAAACCGTGTGAAATTAAATGTCATTATAATTTTTCGAACTTTATCAATAATATAATAACTTGGCCACCTTAAGATATCAATATCGGATCGGTCCCTGGGACATGCACCCAACCCCAATATATATATGTTCATATTAACCCAACGCCCGACACCTTTTAAAACACCGACGGTAACAATATAATCTGCCGAGTAATATATAGCAAGGCATGTGATAATTGAAGGATATTTATGTCATGACATGCCATGTAAGAAGACAAGTTGATCATAACAAATTAAGTACTTATAAGAAAAAGACGAATTCAATTAATGGTTACGGACAAACTCTATTTTTACATAGAAATGTATCTGCATGCACAATACAATACCGTAATGTACAAATTAAAAAATAGTAAAAAAATAGAATTCAAGATAAACAATAGATAGAAAAGTCTTAATTTAACAAACCAACGTTTTCCTCGAAATAAAAGATTATGTATTCATAATATTTTTATCGTTCTTTACTTTTCTTTATTGCTTATAAACACAAGCTTTGAGATACAAAATTCATATTTGTTACGTAGAGCTGTAAATGAGTCGAATCGAGTCGAAAAAGTTTGTTCAAGTTTGATAGATTTATTATCGAGCTTTAGAATTTATGTTTGAGCTTGGTTTGATTGTTAATCGAGCCGAGTTGATTGATTTATTATCAAGCTTTAGAATTTTTGTTTGAGCTTGGTTTGATTGTTAATCGAACTAAGCTCAAACGAGTTTAATTCGAGCCGAATACGAGTCGAGTTCGAGTAGTTTGACTTTTTTGCATATATTTTATCTTTTTTTACTAATCGAGTCAAGTTTGAGCCAAATTTCAAACTTATCGAACACACAAAATATTGTTCAAGCTTAGTCTGATATATTCAAGCTTGGTTCGTCTCTAAACCCCACTGTTACGCATTTCATGTAATCTATTCCAATATAATATTAAGTCCTTTAGAGGAAATTAAAATTAGACAGTTTTTTTAATTCGAGTAATTATTCTTAAGCCATGGCCAGTGGTTCTAAAATTACAAGTTAAAACTTAAAAGGGTTGTTTGAAGATTAGAAATTTAATCCACGATGCAGATTCCTCATTATCTAACTCGTAACCGGTTAGTATATTAATTATGAATATTATGTGATTAAATAAACCATTATCCAAAATATATAGAACTAAGACTTTGATACGACCATGTCAGACCAAGGTACTAAATAAAATTGGTGTCCATGTGTGATTTGTAGATCTAAATTTACTGAAATTTCATTGCAATGGATCGGAAGTTTCACGAAAATCCAAAAATATATTTCAATTTGAAATGAATCATCGAAACTTATAGAAATAGTGCAAATTTTGAATGGAAATTTGAATATTTTCAATTACTGTGATTATATATGCATCTTTTGCTTATCAAAAAAAAAAAATATATGCATCTTTTAAACTAAAAATAGTTATATGTAATGTACTATGTATATATAATGAGTTTATTTAAATGACATGATCTAAGACTATCACGAAAAACTTAAAAATAATAAAAGTATGTCTACTTTGGTAGTAAAATAATACTAATTAAATCTCATACAAAAACCTTAGTGTAATAAATCGCTTATAATTTCACTAAAATTCATTATTCAGAATAACATAGATCAGAAAATTTGCCATTGATCACTCATACCTCCACTAGCTCTCGTATTGCTATAGAAATTATTAGTTAGCTACTTAAAATATCCAACTCGTGACAATGAATGTTGGTAGCGCCACAAATATAAATAAATACATTTCCGATGTTGCAACTTTGAGTATCCCAATTGCACAATATAGTCGATATGATTAGCAACACAAACACGCAGTAGAGAATATACATATTTATTGCGTCTATAAAGATTTGTTTTTCTTTATTGTTTTATAATATTTTCTTACTTTTCTTTGACCATAGCAATTACCCCATCCCGTGGAATATCATCAAAAAAAATTCCAGTTGTAATTTTTTTTTATCTATAATTAATAACTTACTTAAAAGATATAAATAACTAGCTTAATATTTTCTCTATAATTGAAGAAGTCTAAAGATATGTTTCGAATTTATTAGTCATATACTCATATTCATTTTTACTTTAGTGCAAAATGATGCTCTATTTATTAAACTGTAAAAAGAATTTCCCCAAAATTACTCAGATTTAAACCATTTAGAAGCATATATATTGAATTTTTCCCAAAAACAATGGCAATCTTTGGTTATGTTTCCATACCATGTTTGGTCCAAAATTCTCACCAAACTATGTTTGGTTCACAAAATATTTGATCAAAAATACACTATTTTTTTTGTCCAAAAAAAATATAATAATTATTTTTCATCTTTCTACACCTAATTTGTCCCTACACTCCTCTCTATGTGCTCTCTCTCTTCTCTCTAACAGACAAAATATTCTTGATTTGACTGCTACAATAACTTTTGTTCCCTCTGGAAACAAAACCAAACATTATCTCATAATAAAAAAACACAACCCAAAAACCAATTCCCAAAATAAAACCAAACACAATTTCATCAAACACACATGTGTCCCCATAAATTTTTCACCAATAATTCTCACCAAAATATCATCCCAAAATATAACCAAACATAGCCAATATTTTTCAATTACTTCAGTGCTATAGTAATTTTGATTATTATATTATTAGTAAGTTTAGTATTTAATAATATTCAACTCATTTTGGGAATTTTGAGATTTGAGAAAGACTCGAGAAACTTCAGGAATTAATGAATATTTGCAAAATCGGACTAAAAATGAGACTTCCTTTTGGGGTTGTAAAAAATAATTTGTTCCATATATTAAACATGTTATTATTTTGTCAATATTAAAGTCTATTTGATAAAATAACTAATTATATAATATTGATGAATTAAATCTATTGGCTAGAGGAAGAGACCCGACGTAAAGAAGAGTCACAACTCCACATAAAGAAGTACCTTTGTGGAGGCAACTTTTATAGTTAATTTTATTTTAAGAGGAATTTGGTCTCCTCTCTCTACTCCTACATATTTGCGCACTTACAGACACGTCGTGAAAAGCATAAAAGGAAAAGAAAAAGGAATATGTTGTATTTTCCATCAACAAACTTACATTTAAGAGAGAGAAATCATTATTCCTCGCGAAATTCTATAAGGCAGAGACTTTGGATCAATGAGATTGATGAGAAAAGACTACCAATGAATATTATGGAGAAATTGGTATTTATTGGTGAAGAATATATATATGAAAATCATTAAGTTCTTGATTATGAAAATCATGCAAATTTGTGAAATTAATACACAGGGGTCCTTCATAATCTTCGTGCCGAACTTTCGGGTTTGGACAAACATTTAATACCGTACGTCAAACTATGTAACTCATAATACGTTACTATATATATTTACACAAAGTTTTAAAATAAGATTGTTTATACACGATGTTATTAATGTAGTTACACAAGTCTTACACTAGAACATCAAAATATGAATCATTGTAATCAATGATTTCAAAATATTCGGTTCGGATCTCTTGGATAACTTTTAAAATTCAATATTCACTCTAGCCACTTCAATTCGCTCAAAATATTATTATTCCTTCAACTTCTAATTACATTGGGTAAATTGACCTTTTGTTGCCCAGAAAAGCTATATGTCTATAACCTAAAGGGAATAATCATTAACTGTTTGTATTCAAAGTTCAAGGGTAAAAGTCAGTGTGGTCCTTCAACTTTGTCCTTATTGTCAATTTGGCCCACACAAGTTGATATTTATTTTCCAAATTGGCACTTACTATATTGTCATGTGTCTAATTTTCTAATATCTCTTTCTCAAATTCCAGATATAATTGTACTCTTATTGATATGCCTGAAAATATAGGGAAATTATCCCTCCTAAATCTGGTAAGTTGAAGAAATTGAAAAAAAAAATAAAAAAAATAAAAAAAATTGGTACATTGCAGTAACTTTATATTATCTTCTATTTGCTTGAATTGAATATGGACAAATTACAGTTCATCACATTTTATATTTGAGCTAGAAGAGTACGTATGTAGACACATGATTAAGCATTTGCTCTCATGATAAAGCTATAGTTGTTAGTAACGATATAATTCAAATATTTAAATGGTACCTTAGCTCTAGTATCAATTGTAGGACTAAAAACATGCATTGTCTAAATTAGTTGTAGTTGTAAGCAATTGTGCAACTTAAGTTTTTAAGTCGTACCACGTTTTGATTGTGACTCTGTTACAGAAATGATTACTGTCACACAACCAATAATAAAATCATCACACCCATTTTAAGGTAAAATGTTTCGTCTCAAATCTACGATCTTCAACGTTTGTTACTTAAAAGGAGATTGCTAGAGAAAATTTATGTTAGACTTAGTCCAATAATCGTTGTGTTTACTTTTTTCACATAGTAAAATATATTTTGTAACGTCCCACATACACTGATACGAAAAAAATATATACATAAAATACATGAGACTCTGGAATATATATAATTACCCCATTAGTATGGCTGCTAGTTTTAGTTTGTACTTTGGGAATCTATATCTTATTTTTGCTAGTCCTCCAATAATAGGACAAAATGTAGATGGTAATCAACAACTGCGGCAGATTTACTATTGGATTCTGGAAGTTGACTGGGCTGGGGCCCAACAAAAGTAGTGCTGGATAAAGGGCCCCACGTATGCTAAGGGTTGGGTCTCTCCGCACGTGAACTTCATGTGGTCTGGGGCCAGCTTTCGTGAGGAGGAGGCCCACACGTATTGTTGTTATTGCTTGTGCCTTTCCCAGCTCATTATAGACAAATAAGCAAAACAAATTACCAAAATAAAAATAAAAATAAAAATAAAATGAACAACAAATACGTACATGTTCAGAAGTTTGTGAGCCTAATATAAAAAATAATATTTATTTATGTTTTATTTATTAAGATATATAACATTTTATTTTTATAATATTATAAATATAATGATATATATATATATATATATTTAACATTTATCATAATTATATTTAATAATATATATTAATAAAAAAATTAAGAATATATACTAATCAAAATTAGTAATTTCTTTTTTGGAGCTCGAGCTCGACTCGTGTGCACTCCTAAATTGAGCTCTCCAACCGTATCTGATTTGTCAAAATATTGAATCCAAACACAAATTATATTGAACATATGCTTGGTGTATATTGGGAAAAGAGCAATGAATCACAAGAAAAATTACAATAATACTAGCTATATGATTAGTTTGATATAGTCAAACTCAATCTAGCTTCAAAAATATTTTCATAAACCATAACTCCTACAACGCTATAAACGATCTTCTTATGTTATAGGTCTGCCTCATAGCCCCGGCTCTAAATTTTCCAGAAATTCCCAAGTTGGAGGAGAAGTCACAACTTTAGTAGTCAGTAATTTAGTACCCCGTCTATTATATACTACATTTTGTGGGTATACGTTGGGCGATAGAATGTGGGACAAATGTCTTGATTTTACCAAAAAATTGGTAATCACGGGATAGAAAACAACATTATGTTTACTCCCGTAAATGATATAATTGACAACGTAACTCAAATTTATACATCTAACAGTTCAATATATCTACCATATGTAACTAAATTAAATATGATTTAATTGAAGCTTTTTCTGAAGCTTATGCTTACAGATAGTGGTTCAAGAAGCTACATTGAATTTACAAAATATCATAAGGCAGACAAGAAACTAAAGGACACATTTATTAAATATTGTTGTAAAATTGTAAATAAATATGCTTTAAATACATCAAAATCAAGCCTCTATCTTAAAGCTTCTTCTTTAACACGTTTCCTTATTTTTCCATCAAAAACGTAAAAATTCTTAAACAGTGAAAGTAGGACGACAGGGAGAGGATAGGGAAAATTAGTTGAGGTCAAATTCATACAATAATGTTGGCCTAGCTATTAAGCTTTGAAAATTCACTACAAGACAATTCAAATCTTTAGAAAGAAAAGTTGTACCAAGAAATTATCTCCAATTGCATGCTTGTGAAGAAATTGAGTTCGTATTCCCGGTCTATTTGCATTATAAATGTGTCCTTTTTTTATGCCTTTTCAAGGTATCCTATTCCAAGACTCGAGAAATCAAGACTGATTATATTCATCGAATTATTGTTGAGCGTATGTGATGATCTTTCTCAAAGAAATGCGAGAGAAATTTGGCATAGAACTGTCTATCTAGAATAATAATAGTACTGACAAAAGTTAGACTCATTGTCCAAAATACGAAATTACGCAACAGTGGAGTTATGGGTTTTGGTATCATTTTCCAATATGCAACCATTTTATCTCGAGATAACGGGTTTAAAAATATTAAGAATAGCAATCAACACACTTGGTTTGAACATGTGCATTGCGTCCTTAAAATTATGGTCATTACTAGGAATTGTCAGCAAGAAATTTTTACATACACAGTAATTCAAATCCAAAATTTACTACTTAAGTGACATAACCCCTTCGACTTAGGTTTACCTCCGTTTGTTTAAAAATGTCAGACCACCGTGACTAGTTTGCCAATCTCCTTTTTGACTTCCCATAATAAAAATATTCTAACTAAATGCAGCACTTTAAAACAACTAAGATTATATGATATCCATCTGGAAATATTTTTTTCATGATAAGAGTTAAAAAAAAAAAAAAAAAGTAATTCTAGGGCTAATAAATGCGGTGTTAAAAATGTGTTCAAGTGAGTTTTTTTAGAGAAAAACATAAAATGATTATGGTTAATGTGATATATTTTTTGTTATGAGATGTGTAGGTATAATTTTTAGCAAGCATATCTTAGTCAAACTCATCGATTAAAACATAAATAATTGGCAAAATTGATCTAATTTTGCATGTTGCATTATTTTGCATTAGAATATGTAATTAATTAGACTCTTGGTGTTAAAAAATAGCCGGAAGAAATTTTTTCAATCGATAGTAGAATTGTCAAATCATGAATAGTAGAAATCTACTCTCTCTCATTTTTTGCAAGAATTTTTTTCAAATTAGTTAGAATTTTGAGACTGTGTTTGTTTTTATTTTTGAGGTTTTTTTTGGTGAAAAAATTTATTGGGAGTTGTGTATTTTGATAAAAAAAGTGTTTGGTTTTGTGTTTGATTTTATTTTCAGAATAGACAAAAGTTAATGTAGCAGTAAAATTATGTAAGTTTTTGTCTGAAAAACTATGTTTATAGTTAGTTAATGATTGAAAAATATAATATAATATAAGTTTTAAATGATTGTAATATTATGGTTATATATATTGTAGTTAATGTAATTAGTAGGCACCCTAAAGTAGACACAAATAGAGAGACAAATAAATTTTTTGACCAAAAAAGTCCTTTTTGGTCAAAAAAACATAAAGCAAACAAGTTTTGGCCAAAAATTTTGCCAAAATGTGTTTGAAAACAAAAACAAACATAGCCTGAGATTTTGCTTTTTTTTATTTGATGAGATGTCAACAATACATATTATTGAGAGAAAAAATCTCTAAAAAATAATTTTTCATAATAGAAGTTGCCTACCAATTAGGGCCCAATGTCTTCTTTATATTCTTAGAAAAGAAATCAAGGTTCCCCAAGAAATATTAATTGGAGGTTTGCTATAGCTAGTTTTAGAAGCAAACTAACTAGGGATATTTCTAGAGTAAGTTCTAGTTTTCTGTTGGGCATCTTTTATCTCGCTTTTATTTACTTTTTTGTTAACATAGTAGTCCAAAAGAATAACACAAATATTATATTGATGTGACAGTGCACATAAATCATATGTCTTTAAGCGAAGTATCATCCACTTCGAACAAAATCACACGGTTTTGTCTCGTAAAAAAAAAAGGGTGCTTGGGGCATATATATGTTTCAAGTCACTCATCTTCATTTAATATAAGATTGTAGTTGCACAGTCATCATCACTCCCCTCAAACAATAGACTTGTGTAGGGATATAAACAAGTCAAGTCGAACAGAACAAGATGTTGTTCAAACTTGTTTGAAATACAATCGAGTTTCAAAATTTGTATTTGAGCTTGTTTGATTATTAGTCGAGTCGAGCTCAAACAAGTTTTAATCGAGGCGAACATGAGTCGAGCTCGGGTATTTTGACTTTTTTGTACATGTTTTTATTATTTTTTACTAATCGAGGCGAGTTTTAAAACTTATCAAACACAAAAAGTTGTTCAACCTGGGTTTGATATATTTTCGAACCGAGCTCAAACGAGTTTTTAGCGATCAAGCTCGAATCGAGTAGTTTGGTTCGTTTTTCACCCCTAAACTTGGGTATACACATGACATCATTTCCACAGACGGTGCAAGAGTGAAGTGACATGGACTTGCCTTCTCAGATATTAGATGCTCTTGTGTGACGTCAGCTTTGGTCGGAGGAGCAGAATTTTGTGACATTCTTACATGAGAGATCAATTTTGGGCTTCCAAACAGTGCTTTGAAGTCCATTTCGGACTACCCGGTTGGACCGATTGAATCGCCACCCGACTCTTGAAACAACCCGATTTAGATCACAAAATCAATAAAAACTAAAAATCACTCTATTTTCAGAGAATCGCAAAAAATGACGGTTCAAACTGTGAATCGGTTGACCTTAAAACAAGAGAACCGACGAGTTCTTGAAATTTTCCAAAAATACCTTTAAATTGCATCTAATCAAGTTTAAATTTGAGATCTTTCATAACAAATTTAAGATAAATATTCTTGGTATATACTAAACGAAAAATTAGACTCCGTGTAGAATGGATTTCTGGTCAATAAGTGCCTCACACAATACGTTATTGCCCACCGACCAACCTTTTAAAAATTAAGAAATGAAAACGACACCCCATCCAATCAGAAGCCAGATTTAGATCCACTTTCCCATACCCCAATAAAATTATTGGACACGTCCACTGAACCATAATCATGCTCAATAAAATAATAATACAGAAACAAAATTTAAAACAGTAAATGAAATAAAAAAGTTGACTAAAATTAACAAACTTACAGAAAAGCCCTTCAACAAAAAGTAGCAGAGCTTTTCAGATTGCAGAAACAATAGATTGTACTAGTACCATTTTTTTCCTGATTTTCAACAGTCAGATATTATTAAATATTATAAAACCAAGAAAAAAAAAAAAAGGGTAATATTAATATCAATATTTTCTTCCCTCAATTATTTATAACGAGACTGAAAATTACTAAAATAACACCGTTTTGATTCCCCCCGGTCTTTATCGCACTTCAAAACGAAGGAACGACGCCGTATCGTGCATCGGCCACGAAGTTAGCAGCGCCGGCTCCGAATATCCGGTCCATGTCTGACTCGGAATCGGTTCTTTTCGCGAACCGGCCCTTGATTCTGGGCCGGGTTTCCGCGTACGCCTTGCGGGAAGCGTAGCGAATCGTCTTCTCGAATTTCCGGTTCTTTCTCTTCTCCTTGTACCTTAAAACCCTAGCTTCCCGGTCCGTTCCGACAACCTGCGACCCTTGATTGCCGCTCAAATCAACGGTTGAATTCATGTTACACGCGAACGTGTACGATATATCCGATACGGAGCTCCCGTCGGGCACCACCCCCACGTCCACTGAAGAAGACGAAACCTGAAAAATATTTAATCTATAATTAGTTTTAATTAATCATAATTAATTAGCAGTTTAAATTGTTACATAATAGTTTGGATATTTACACTGTGGCTGGTGTAGCTGTTGTTGTAGGAACCGATGTTGGATCTAGTGAAATCCATCTCGAACCGGGTTCCCGATGAGTGATCATGGGTTAATTGAGCCGGAACCGGCTGTTTGAACGTTGTCTGAACCGGAACAACGCTGTCGCTGTAAGGCGGCTGCGGGATTTGGTAGGTATCGAAATCGAGAAATTCTGACCCGATCGAGTCCGAGAACAAGTAATCCATGGATTTCAAGTCCGGGTTATCGGGTGGGAGTTTGGTTGTAATAACCGGGTTGGGCGAAATCCATGAATCAGGGATGTAATCGTTGGGTGATATACACGTGTCCAATTTGTGGGCATGGTCGTCAGCCGGCACGGCGAATATGTTAGTGTTAGGTGCCAGGATGTTTGCTGCTACTGCAGCAGCAGTCGACTTCATCACCACTGTTTTTGCCGTGTCGTAAAAGGGAACGACAGGGGCGCGCTCGTGGCGGCTGGCTAACGGATTCGCGGAGTGGATGTCACGGTCGCAGGTGACGCAGAGCGCGGCGGCGTCCGCCTTGCAGGTGACGGCGGCGGGGGCCTGTTCGCAGACCTCGCACATCCAAACTCGCGCGTGTTCGAGCTTGTTGTTGACGTTGTGGACCTTAGCGTCGCAAGCTATGCACATGAAGGCGGCGTCGGCACGGCAGAAGAGCAGCGCCGGGGCGGACTTGCAGTAGTCACAGGGCTTGGCGGCCACATTCAGCCCCGCCGGAAAAAACTTAGCCCTTGTAACTCCACCGGCGTCCAGTGTTATTCCCATTTGCTTAAAAATGTTGAGTGTTTAATTTCTTGACTATTTTGCTCTCCAATAATATTTTGGTGACTAGGCTGAAGTAGTGGTGTGGGTGCCAATAAGGAGAGTTTGTATTGTATCTCTATTGTGTCTATCCAAGTCAGAGACTTTAGAGAGAGAAGAGGGGGAAGGAAATCTAGTTCTTGACAAATATGGGGTTGACACGTGGATAGTGTTTTAGCCACATAAAAGGTTTAATTACTCATAAGTGATATTTTATGTTACGTAGCTGTCACTTGTCTGTGCCGACGTAGGGCCTACTATTTTGTGTTTGATTTTTGGGGTGGGGGTGGGGGTGGGTTATTCTAAGATCGATCAAGTTCAATTCAATCGATACATCAAATATCATTTGATATAGGAATAAAATGATAGAAAACTATTTAAATCACCTGTATTCAACAGTAACATTAAGTGGATCAACTCCAATGCACCCGTCCACCATACAATACAACATTTTGGGTTGAGATTGATGTTCAAGTTGTAAAGGCTGTAGCCCAAAGTGTGAAAATCACGAGAAACAAACTCTTATTTACTTTCTACACCAAAAGAGAACTTACTTTAACATACATTGGAAGAGAGCTAAATGTGACTTTTTTTTTATTATAATTATTATTATTAGATGTGACTTCTGTGACATTAATCCATGTAATATCTACACAAAGATAAAAGTTATCTTGTAAAAATTAATATTGGATATCATTTGATCGAATTTAAGCTAGTTACATGAGATACAACACACTTGACATACATAATTGCTCAATTTTGATATAAGCAGGAATTTTCGCAAGCTCTCGTTAAACGTATTACTGGCGGAATGATTCTCTATATCAAATACTCGTGGGTAGAAAAATATGGAATACCTCAAACCCCAGCCCCCCAAAATTCCATAAATTAAAAAACCCTACATTGTGAAGTAGTAAAAAATTATTACCAAGCTTAGCATGCATTATTTGATGTTATTGAGTACTACTTATTTTAATATGTTAGACTTAATCAATATTGCTAATGCACAAGCAAAACCAATATATAGACATGCTTCGTATATGTAGAGTTATCAATGTTATAATCACGGATGGTGTCAGGAATCATACTGGGGGAGGGCGAGATTGGGAATTAAGTTTAATAAGAAATTTTGACATACTTTGTACTCCGTATCTCTTTTGTTATTAGTGAATTTCTCTTATACTCTCCCGTGGACGTGAGCAATTGTCGTACCACATAGAAATAATATTTGATTCATTTTTCATAACTAATCAAATAAAATATAATTTTAAAACCAAAATAAAAAATGGTCCTAAGATTAAATAAAACAAAATATAAAAAATCTAAAAAGTATGATTTGACTAATATCAATTTTAACATTTCAAATTAAAAATGAATTTGACTAATATCAATTTTAACATTTCAAATTAAAAATGAATTTGACTAATATCAATTTTAACATTTCAAATTAACAATGACACTCATCGTTACATTTCATCAATAATATCTTCGTGGAAATCGACTATAAAAGGATAAAGCAAAAATAAAAAAATATTTATCATATAAAAGAGACGAGAAACAGTTGATGAATTTGAACAAATCATGGATGATGAAAAAATGTAAAATTATAACAAGAATTTTAACTTAAAATTTTGATTACATAGCCTACTGAAAATGTAGCTTTTTATTATTTTCAGGGGGGAGGGGTGAAATACAAGTTTTTAAAAATTTATACCTGAAAATTAAAAAATTAAAAATTGAGGGGGGCGGTGGCACCCTCCCGCCCCCCACCTGCGCTCCGTCCCTGGTTATAATTAGATCAAGAATTTTAGTAAGAAAAAGAATTTGAAAAAATTTGAAGTCAAAAAACATTTTCTCTTGAATTTTCCCCGATAACATTCGAGATCGAAACATAGCCTAATAGAAATTGAGAAAATAAAAAAAGGAAGCAATGTGTATATATATATATATATATATATATATATATATATATATTAGAAGAAATTAGGTGATGCTTTAGTTTCATATATACACTATAATAAAAAGTAACATTTGTGATAAAATTTGAAGTGATAATATTAAAATTTGTCATTAGATATACATAATGAGTGACAATAATTTTTGCTTTGTCACAATTTTTTTGTGACAATAATTTATTCAAAGTTATCGCTATAATTAATGACACATGTATAATAACAATTTAGAGACAATATAAATAAAGTGACAATTATGATTGTTGTCACTATAGGTGTGTCATTAATGGTCAAGGCAACAATTTCCTTGTCACTAGTTAGCAAGAATTTTTATATAAATTTTGTCATGTAAAATTTATTGTTATGCAAAATAATAAATTATCACTAAAAATTTATAATTAATAACAAATTTTAGATTGTCACTTGAAATTTTGTGATATATATATATATATATATATTGTAATCTGACATGAAAAAAAAAAATTAGTGATGGTCTGAATTCTCAGGACTGCGTTCTTCTGCATGAATAATTGTCATTTTTGATAAATCATACAAGTACTATCATATACAGTGCTAACTCTGTATTTTGTTTCGTGATTATATATCGGAATACAAATTTACGCACATGTGGTAAAGTATGCAGAACCTACATGTAGGGACTAGCTAGGCTCGAGGGAGGTGAGGGAAAGACATCATATATAGCAGTGTGCTTCAAATAATTAAATATTTTTTTTATAAGCAATAATTATATAATTAAATATTACATTCACGGTTACTTACCAAAAAAATGGAAAATAAAACTTCACTGTCAAATGTCCTTAAGTTGTTTACATTAAACGTTCATCGTCGCTATTTAATAAGCCAGTTCATTTAATTGAATTTACTATTTTTCTCTCTCTATAAAAATTGTATAACCTCATATTTCTATATACACCGTCTCTTAATGAGAAATTATTGCAATAAACTCAGTTTTATATATTTAACTAGTAAACATTTTAAAGAGTCAAAAGGGGGAATAAAATGGACTATTTAAGTGCTCCAAAGTTTAAAGGCTCGGATGGTATTGTTTTGATTTTTCAAATCTCATTTTCAATGTTGAAAAATGAGATTTAAGAGATGTTTTGGCTTCTGTATAGAAAATGAGAATGTGTTTGGATAAGTTAATTTATAAATTGAAATGAATTATGTTTAGATGAATATTTTTTGAGATATTTTCTCATATAAAAAGACGTGTGTTATTAGATAAATTTGATAAAATATGACAAATAATTGATGTTTGATATGACATGAAGTAAAATCGATTTGTAGTTATTAATGTAGTTAGTTATATTGAGTAAAAATAGAGAGTTGGGGCTTGGGAGAATTGATGCAATGTTAAGAATAAATGATAAATATGATTAGGGCTGTCAATCAAGCCGAGTGAGCCGAGTCTGGTCACGCTCACGCTCGGCTTGATAATATGCGAGCTTTTATCACCAAGGCTTGAATTTGCACGAGCTTTTTATTTCAAAACTCGGGCTCGGCTTGAAAATTAGTACGAGCTTCGAGCCGAGCCCGAGCCGGCCCGAATTTGTTTTCTTTTGAAAAACTTTAAGTAATAAAGTAATCTAATATATAAATTAAAAAAATAACAATCTTAAAAACATACAAAAATAACGTCATTCATGTTCTATAGACAAATCATAACTAAAATGTACCTTAAAAGATCTCATTTCATTGAAATATATACTCTACGCATTATTTAAGATTGAAAAATATTATAACTAAATATATAATAGACTTACTTACAAAAAAAGTTGTTTTTGTCGTGAGTTGTGAGGAAAAATAAATGAACAGTTCTTGAAGACAACAATTAGCAACCCTCAATGTCAGTTTATGTGAATTGTCATATATTTGTATTGGATGCTGGTAGGTTTAAATTGATAATTTTTTACTTTTTTAATTTTTTGAGTATAGCGTTTTATATTAGAATATTTCAGAATTGAATGTGATTTAAAGATTATATTCTTTAGTTTTAAATCTTGATATTTTCTATGCAATCTGGAATTATTTATAAAAAAGTACTATGTTTATTTTTGTATATAATGTATAAAACATATATATACATATACATGTATATATTTTTTTTTACGAGCCCGAGCCCAATTCAAGCCGAGCCTACTCTCGCTCACGCTCGGCTTGAATTCAAATTCAAGCCTTATCCTTGGGCTCTAGCTCGGCTTGGGCCCGACTTGTATAAAGCTCGGCTTGAAAATTATCAAGCCGAGCTTACGAGCTTCGAGCCTGCTTGAGCTCATTGACAGTCCTAAATATGATTGATGTGTATAATTGTGAAGAGTGTAGAGATATTAATATTAGGATTTGAAAATTTGAAAACCGAGGTTAGAGGCATTTTTGAGCCATTTGAGAATTGTTTAGTGGAACCAAAAATTGTTGGTCTAATGATATTCACTTCCCATTTTATGTGAGAGATTTTGAGTTCGAATCCAGACTGATACAAGTTGTGGCTCTTCCCTTCCTTTATGGAGTTAAATAATCTTTATGACTCATAATTATAACTATCAACCCGAGTTTATCGGACTAAATATATAGGGTATCCACCTTCCTCTTCAATTAAAAAAAAAAAGAATTGTTTCGTGGATGAAAGATAAAAAATTGAGAATCAAAATTTTGGCTCAAAACATGATTTAGACTTTCAAAATAATTGTGAATTTGGGAATCAAATTTTTAAAACAAAGGCCCAAGGGTTTGACCGTATTGAATGATCATTATACTTCATATATATATATTATCTAACTTTCAAATAGAAAAATAGAAGGATTAATTATGTATTGCCAGGTGTATATAAAAAAATAAATTAATGCTATGCGAGGTCCAACCATAAGCAGCCGAATGCATGCCGAAATATTATCAACTTATTATAAACTAATTACATAAAGTTACACTTTAACAACAATATACCTATAAAAAAAGTCAATTTTTAATTTGAAGATAGTCCGTGATGGGATTAAACTAATTTTTAAGTTCTATGTGATGCGAATTTTCAAAGTGTACGTGTCAACTAATTTTGAGAAGAGATTGAGAATTAATGAGTGATTAGTCAAATAAAAAAGTTGACCGCGCATGTAAAGTAAATGAATATATATTTTCATCATTGGGCAAAGAAAAAAATATTAAAAAACTATACAGAATAAGTAGCTAAGCTACACTTCAAGAGCAATTAACTTGATGATGAATTGACTTGGAGTTTCGATTTAATGAGGATATATGTAGGGGTGTAAACGAGCCGAGTTGAACCGAACGAGATGTTGTTCAAGCTTGTTTGAAATACAATCGAACTTCAAAATTTGTGTTTGAACTTGTTTGATTAGTAATCGAGCCGAGCTCAAACGAGCCCTAATCGAGCCAAACACGAGTCGAGCTCGAGTAGTTTGATTTTTTTTTACATATTTTTATTATTTTTTACTAATCGAGTGGAGTTCGAGCCGAGTTTCAAAACTTATCAAACACAAAAAGTTGTTCAAGCTTGGTTTGATAAGTTAACGAACCGAGCTCAAACGAGCTTTTAGTAATCGAGCTCGAGCCGAGTATCGAGTAGTTTGGTTCGTCTTTCACCCCTAGATATATGTGTTATCTATTTATATATGTGTGTGTTTCTTCCTTTCTTTCCGGGGAAAAATAAGAAAATATTATTGAGATACTTGAAATTGTTACTTATAATATTGCTAAAAATTAACTGAAAATAGGATTATTATTTTTATATGTTTCTTTTCTCCTTTCTTTTTGCCCACAAAATCCAAACATCATTAACGCGTTGAAAGAAATTGATAACGAAAAGGAAAGAAAGACATTTTCCTTATCACCTGATTGTGAGGAAAATGTATTGTATCAAGAGTAAAATCCAATTTAGCCCTTGTGATAGACGTTATTTTTCAAAAGCCCCCATGTGATAAAAAAATCATCAACTTACCCTCTCGTATTTTTAAAAAATATACTCACTGTCTCCTTAAACATATTTTGCCTTTGAATTTTCTTATGAAAACGAAAATACCCTTATACTTTGAAAATATTTAAATTAGATTTTATTTATTTTATTTTATAATTATTTATTTATTTTTTCTTTTTTTTCACCTTCTTCTTCTCCAAAACCTCCACTTCCAACCTCCTATACACCACCGCTACCACCACCTTCTTCCCCAATAGTCTCCCATCACTGTCGAGCTCTACAACAACCAAGTTATCGCACCGCCGCCGTCACAGTCGTCGTCGCCAGTCACCACCACCACCATCCATGACTTCTCAAGAAATCCCCGCCACCACCGTTGCTCTTGCAAAAATTCCCACCCACGTCGCGGATCTAGCCGCAGCCACCATATCCCCCGCAGTTAACCCCATACCCGACCACTAGTCGTGCCGCCGCCACCGTATTCTGATTTGCTAGTTTTTTGCAAATTTGCAAATGGGTGAAGGAATACCCAACCGCTAGTCGGGTGAAGGAATACGTCTCTTGGTTTGCTGATTTGAACCAAATTTGCAAATTTGATTTCAGATTTGCATTTTTCCAAATCGGTAAATATGCAAATCTGAGATCTTCATTGAAGCTTGGGGGGTGATTTGCAGAGGGACGGCGGTCGGGTGGTAGCTTCCGGTGGTGGTTGGCATGGTGGCTTCCGACGACGGCCCGACGAAGTGAATTAGTGGTGGCGTGGGGGGTGGTAGCATGTTGCAGGTATACACACATTTACTTATGTGTATAATGTACATATATATTATTAATATATCTTTATAAATTATAAATTAAAAAGTATATTTTTATATATAAAATCTGTTTTTAAATAAATAAATAATTAAATATAATATGTTTAATATGGACCGTTGATATCTTTTAGATATATGGATGTGATTAATCAAATTTAAATAATATATAGATATTAATCTGAACCGTCAATTTTTATCCTATTTGATCCAATGGTTGTTAATCAGGGGCAAAATTGTCCAAAAAGATTAAAAAAATTACAACCAGTCGCACTACGCGTGAGTGAGGCGCATAGGAGGTTAAATTGTAACTTTATTTTTTCATAAGGGAGTGCTCTGTGAATTTTTTTATCACAGGGGGCTTTTGAATAATTTCATACATCACAGGGGGTACGGACGATTTTCCTCATTGTATCAAATTAATATCTTTCCTCCTATTTTTTTTTCATTTTTTTAAATTATCAAATAATGAAAAATAGTTTTTCTTGTGTTTTTATTTTCTTTTTCTTAACAATTTCATTAAACCAAGCGGAGCGTAAAGGTCTCATTGATAATGCACGGTCATCGACTGAATTATAAAAGGATGACACGCGTAAGTTTGAAAATAACAACCAACCCTAAGGTACGTACAACTAATTATACTAATTATAAATTTTTTAGAATTATCAACTTATACCATTAGAAGTGCTTCTGACCCCATGCATCTCAAACATATAGTATGTATTATGTAGGAATTTTTTTTCTGCACTGAGTCCAATGCTTCTAGTGTCTTTCTCTCACATAGTAAAGTGTACTGTGCGTGATCCCTACACACAATTGTGTAAACGAGATAGACACAAATTATCAGGGGCGGATCTATGTATATATTGGGGGGGGGGGGGGGGGGGGGCAGTGCCCCCACTGAATTAATTTTTTTGTTGTTAATATATAAATATTTTATAATTTTTAATGTAAATTACATCTGTGCCCCTCCTCAAATTATTATGTGCCCCCCTCAATTCATCTTGACAGCTTGCTGCTTCACTCTCTCTCTCCCACACCCAGGGGCGGATCTATGTAGAGCCCCTGCCCCCACTCAATTTTTTTTTAATATATGTATTTTTTTATTTTAATTTATATATTACATAATGCACCCCTCAATTCCAATGTCCATCTCACTCCCTCCTAAACTTTGAATTTCCCCCCTCTAAAGATCGAAAAATGTCACGTTTTCTCCTTTTTTTTTGAGTTCGTTCTTCTTAAAACTCAAAATCCTGGCTATAACGAAAGAAATATAAGAGTATAAACTATGTCAAAAGTTGTAATTGAACCTAGTTCCTTATTATATTTATCCCCATAAATATAGCGTACCGTACCGCAGGGGGCCCCTTAAATCTTTTGTTTTCGCCCCCTCGGTAAAATTCCTCGTTTTTTCGCCAGTGCCCTCACTGACCTTCAATCCTAGATCCACCATTGCAAATTACACACTCGAACTATTAAAATCGATCTGACATAAAATTACTCGTACAAATATACTATGTAGCATAGCGTACTTCAAGGTAGATATTCATAATCAAATCTAAATAGAGTAAACTGCATGTTTCTCTTCCGTGGTACAATCTTAATCGAGAAAAGACATTTCATTCTTAATCCTAATAAAAATAGAAAACAACACCAATCCTAAGTTAGGGGTATTGACAAAATGTATTCATTTCCAGAAACACATTCAGCCCTGCAGTTAAGAAAATCTAACACATTTAATCCTACATCTATTGAAAAAATTCAATTTTAGTCCTAAATCTATGTTATGACCATCACCTATCGGATCGAAAATCACATAATTCTCACATGTTCCTCCAAAATTCCGAACTTAAAAATAGGGGGAAAAATCAAGTCACAATCCCCAGATTGGATAAATCTTAATTTCTCTCTTCACAATTCACTGAACCCCAAATTCTTCATCCACGGTGTTTACACTATAAAAAGTGCTCGAGCGCTCCAACCATTTCAGCTCGAGTAGGTTGCTCAGTTCTAGCCCGAGCGAGTGCTCGAATAGCACATCATAAAATAATTTGGGTTGTCGAAATTACAAGGCCCAAATAGCTCGAATTGTAGGCGTTCGAAAAGAAAGAAATTAGGTCCATATTGAACCTAATTTCCAATCATCTGCAGAGGCGCGCTAATTTGAAATTATTTGAAAGAGCAGTTGAAGACGGTTGAAGGCGGTTCCCGAATAAAAGGAACGTGGGTTCCTCAAAGACCCATATATATACGAGCCGCGGAGAAGAGAAAGAAGAGAGGACGACATCACAAGATCATCAGACTTTTGCATTTTCGTTTTCCTAGAATTAACTCTAGTCTTAGGAGTAGTTTTAGCGTAATGTAGGAGTAGATCGTAGCATAATTTAGGAGTAGCTGTAATGTAATTTAGTATTAGCCTCGATGAAATTTGCCTTTTCAAGGCTTGTGTCGGCTGTAAATTTTCAGAATGAAAAACTTGCCTGGAGATATAAATTACTTTGTATTCAGATTTAAGCATCGATAGGTAATTTGTATCTTGATTTGAGTTTTTCATTCGTAATTCTCATACTCGAAATGAACAACTAAAATGTCAATTAAAGACATGAACCATCGTTTAGCGAATCGAACGCAGGGATTGGAAAAATAATACATTCGATCGAGAGATTCTCATGGAGGTATAAATTATCTCGTATCCAGATTTAAGTATCGATAGGTAATTTGTATCTAGACTTGAATTTTTCCTTCACTATGGTCGCCAAAAATCTGTTTTGCGTGAAAAACAGACTAGAATAAGGAGGGATTTCAAGTAGACGATCCCTGCCTCACGATAATCTCAACTTAGAATTATCTATCGACCTCTACCTAAATAGGCTACCGGTGGTCCTACGTTTTAAACGACAAGTTGATTAAATGTAGTCGAACTTCTCTTCATCTTCTTCGAGTGGACCACAATTGATGAAACTATTTATCGTTTTCGAATGAAATAATAATACACGGCTTCGAATCTGCTGAAATTCTTCGACCCCAAATTCAAAACTCCCCCTCATTTTACTCGAAATTCACAAATCAAACAAACATAATTTCATTATTTTTCCTGTTTTTTCATTTCCTTTCCAATTGTTTTTGGGTCACACATGGGGGATGCTCACGAGCCGAGCTTGGCCAAAATTCTAGGCTTGAGCCAAGAATTTCGAGCTCGAGCTTGACGAGCTTCAGAAAAATGAGCTCGTTCGAACTCGAGCCTAGGTCGGGCCGAGCCGAGCTCGAGGTAAAAAAATAATATATTTTTTTAATTAATATAGATTATATTATTAATTTTATATTAATATATATATAATTAAATATAATCATCATAAATATTTAATAACTAATACATATATAATATTATAAGATATTAATATTATATGTATGTATATATTCAAAAATAAATAAAATATTCTATTATATATATTAAAAAAATAAAAAAAATATTTTTTTTTTATTCAGGTTCGCGAGCCTTCGGACAGGCATAGTTGGACTCGAGCTCGGCTTGAGAGAAAAGCTCGGCTCGTTAGGCTTGGCTTGAGCTTGAATTTTCTCGAGCTCAAGTCGAGCTTTATTCGAGCCGGTTCACCAAGCTCGTGAGCCTGCTCGATTCGGTGGTCACCCTTAGTCAAACGTGATAAGCACGTGATTTCACATTATGATTTTATATTTCTTCTCTTCCTTTTTTAAAAGTTAAAAATTTTGTTGGGAACTCGTGAGGATCACATGATCTCGGTTCGAGAAGGAGGAGATGGTAGACGGGTGAATTTAAGACTAAAATTGAACTTCTCAATGGATGCAAAATTAAATGTGCTAATTAATACATGAAGAACTAAATGTGTTTGATTTTATTAATTTATATGCCTAAATGTGTTTTTGAACAGATTGTGCATATTGTTTTAACACCGATAATTTACCGAATAAAAGTGAAATTTTGGGCATAAATAAACAAGATTTAGGTGAATGGATCGACGAATAATGCCTATTTAGATTGATTGGCTACAGAATTTATTGATACATTGAGACAAATTACAAGGTACATATACATGAGTAAATAACTAAGCAGCAATTGAGAAAAAATGCAAAGTAGAATAATTGTGGAATTAGGACAAATTATTTACCTAATTGAACTCCCTAAGTGCTAATCATTTTAGAACATGGATATAAACTCAATTAATCCCAAAGGGCTCGTTTGGTATTGAGGATGTGATGATAAAGATTAGATTAATATGACATGATTACAATGTTCATGTGAATTGGAGGATAATTAATAACTCATTCAGTGTTTGAGATTGATTATTTTATTGACCATATAAAAGGGAATAATTAAATCACATGTGGGGTGATTATCAATCAATTGTTTGTGGGATTAGATTCTAGGTCTTGAAACGTACCAAACAAGGAATTAGGTGTGATTATATAGTGTGTCACCCCTAATCAACCATACCTAACGAGTCTAAGGGCCTCTTTTGGTTGCCAACATATGATTGAATGTGATAAAATTATACTTGATAATTATGGTGAAAGTGGAGGAATACATTAGCAAAAAATAGTTTGGTTGCAATAATAAATAACGCTAGATATCCTAAAGATTTTTTTTAAAAGTTATTTGATTGACATTTTATATAAAAATGGATTCAATAGAAAACCCGTAAAGTACCCTACTCATTTTTTCTGGATTACCAAAATCAACCCATAAAAAACTAAGTTATAGAATAAGGTTTTTTTTTTTTTTTTTATCACGGTATAAAACAGTGATTACCATATTTAAACTAACTAATCTTATGATAGTTTCATGGTGGATACCACCTGATAGGTGGTATTCAATATTTTTGAATGGCTTTGACAAAAAATCAGGCTTACCATATATCAATGGCCGATCTTACTGAATCAAATTAAAAATTAAAACTAATAACAAATATATCACCTGTGTAAACTTCAGCCGAACAATCCCTTTAGAAAATAAACAAAACTAGGATAACTCGTTAATTTAGGCAACCTAAAATTCTGTTCAAAAGGTAGCTTAATTTTACGTCATGCCGTGCGTGAGCAAATGAATAGCGAATTGACCATTATACCCTTTTGGACCGCACACCATTGTGTAGATATATATTGGCTCTGAAAATGTTGAGAAAGGGTCAGATTTCAGCGTTTGGCAGCTTGCCTTAAAACAGTGGGGCACTAAATGTTATGCAAAAACCAATTCCCCCCGTTTTTTCCTTACAGAATTACTGGACTCTTTTGTTTAATTATAGAATATGTGAAGGGCATTGTTGGCAATGAAAAGGAAACGTGGGGCCCATTTTGCATCATAGATATGCGGCATATGGGATATTATATCACATGGTTACGCTAGATTTTTTGGGACAAGAACAGCTACATAGAGGAGAGTAAGTTTCTATAGTTTGGTGCAGCCTGCCTCTTTTTTTAAAAAAATCTATTTTCTTTTGTTATATGCTTGATAAAAAATAAAAAATTTCTTTTGTTATTTTCTTTAAATATTTTATCTATTTTCCTCGTATACTAGTTGATGCTGTTGAATTTTGCACCATAGATCTTTAAGATTTTCTCCATAATTTCGTCTATATACCCAGACCTACAAAAGAAGAGAGAGTTAGAAGGCGTGCCGGGGGTTTCCTGGCGTTGGCCCTCCGACTCTCAAATCAGTAAAATGCAGAGAAATTCATATATCATGCTAAAGAAAATGTTCTTCTCCTTCTACAAGTGATGGCTGAGGGCCTTATTTATAAATCCCAATCCAATTAGATTCCACCAATCCCACAAAATATGGGGTCATCTCGTAATCATCTAAGTGAGGGCATAGATAATTTCATACAGTAATTTGAATCAAAGAAGGATTAGTTGGTCATCCTCATGAAGTTAGGTCATGTGCATTATATCCAAATGTCAGCCTTTTCTTCAATCCTTGAGTCACGAGTCTAAGCTTGTAACTGCTTATAGATTTTATGTAGCAATTTATAGTGGTTCTAATTATAATTGGCCCACCATATTAATAAACTGAATTAAGTAAACTCGTCAATAGATAGATGTACTAACATTGTACTCGGTTCATGGGTTGTTACTCCAAAGTGATAGCATCAACAAGGTATAAAAAGAGCCCTAATTGTGATAAGTGTATTGGACTTGGACCATAAAGTAATCTACGTATTCAAATTAGCTCAAAGAATATATTTCACCAACATCACTATTTTTTTTTTTTTATGTTTTAATAATAGGGGAAGGGCGACATCATGGCAACCCACTGCGCGTGACCATGAAAGTTTTCCCATGCCGAAGAAAATATCGAATTGAGCCATAATTAATGTTTATTTGGTGAGTTCATTACTTCAATGCCAACAGAGTACGGATAAAATTGATAATAATATTTATAACAATAACAATAATAATAATAATAAAAATAAAAAAAATTACAAGTCGAGTGTCAATAAAATAAAATTAAAAAGGGGTGTAATACGAGGACTTCCAATGGGGTCACCCCATCCAAGTTTTACTTTCACCCAAATACGCTTGATTCCAAAGTTGTAATTGGATCCAGTGCATTATATTGATCACACATGAAAGTATTACCATAATTTAGTCTATTATATCCAAAGCAAGCCAGGGGTTTAAAAGCATCGAAATACAAATCTTTCGGTGCTTGCCCCTTGTTCAAAAATGATGACCGAAAGATAATAAAAGTATAAATTGATAATAATATTTATAACAATAAAAATAGTAATAATAAAAATTTAAAAAATACAACCCGGGTGAAAATAAAATAAAATTAAAAAGGGTGGTTTGAGTCTGTTCACCATTACACATGGTCAAGTTTATTAGAACAATGTAACATATATCTAAATGAATTCAGATTGTACGTAGGATAACGCGCTTACGTATAACATTATTTATTATCGTCAAATAGAACATTGTAAGTTGTTTATCGAGTAGTATGTAACATATATGATATATGCATTCATATATCTATATGAATTTAAAATGTACGTAGGATAACACGCTTTCGATATTCTGCCAAAGCCCACAATGGAAATATATTTTTGTGTGACCCATAGTGTAAAACGTAATTGCCCATAGACGCACCGGTTATGCTCTGCACAAAAAATTTCAGAAGCGTTCATTTTTCACATAAAAAGTTATGTATTAATAACATTATTTCTTTTAAAAGAATAAACAAATCATTTATGGAGCAGAAAATTTAAATAAATCAAGTACTTACCTGCTGCGGAAAACCACGATTATAATTTTGCGAATTTATTAGTAACATTGCTGCTTTGTGTAAAGGTTTTGGATCCCTCTCGGCCTACGACATTTGAGAAATGACTATTATTCACTACAACAAAAAGTAATATATATGTGGCAAAATTTAAAACTACAATGCTAGAACGTCACTAGATATACACAATGAGTGTGACAATAATTTTTGTTTTGTCTCAATAGGGATTTTCAGTGACAAAAGCTTTTAAAATTGTCACTATTAACAATTAGTTAAACATGTATAATGAAAATACAAATAAAGTGACAACTTTAATTGTTGTCACTAACATGTCACTAAATTGTGTCACTAATTCTTAATAGTGACAAAACAAAAATCATTTTCACAAAAAACTTATAATTAGTGACAATTTTGATATTGTCACTTGACATTTTGCCATCAATATATTAGTTTTTTATAGTGATTGTTTAACTTGATTCTCATAAGAATTAAATATACTCCATAAGATTATTATTTAAACAAAACAATTATGCTTTCAAAAGGTGAAATAATAGATATAAAGGATTATCACGTCGTGCATTAACGATAGGTCTTTCATTTTAGTGTTGATCACAATTACCAACTCTAAATTAGGGTAAAATTATTAATTTAATCGAAAGAAATTTGGATATAGTAATGACCCTACTTCTAACTATAAGAAATTTGGATATATTATTAACTAGAGACGTTAGACAAGTGTAACAGCACTTGAGAAGTATCTGAAATACGCACAATCAAAATTTTTATATATATAAAGTCATTTTTGCCCTTTTGGTGTATTTTCATTTCTTTTATCATGTCGTATTTTTGCTTCTCACTGAGGTATGTATGTATTGTTAAAACATTAGACAACACACTAGATAGAGGTATTTTGTACTGCAATCATATTTTGAAAGGGATAATATGTAATGTTGGGGTAAATAAACATTTATTATGTGACCCAAAAAAAATAAAATTATTATGACTAAACATCTAAATAGTGAGAGAAATTACCTGACCAGCATGCAAAAGAGCCATCATAGCAAATGATGTTTGGACTAGATTTGATCTTTTTCCTTCTAAATCTTTGTATTCCTGTTCAAATCAAATTATTTATAAACAGTTCAAATTATTTCTCAAAACTATAACTACGGAATTTCAAAGCAATTTTCATCGTATGGGGAATCATTATAAGGTCAATCAATTACTAAATAGTTAGGAGAAATAATATACCAACACTGGTATCAATTGCAATGATTAAAAGTAAGCTGGCAAAATCGTTTTGGACCCATGGGTTCAACCCAACCCAACCCAATAAGTTTTGGTTGGGTCCAAGAAAATTTTTATTGGGTAGACTGGAGTTGAGTTTTATTGGGTCCAAAAAAAATTTGGATCCAACTTGAGTCCTTTATGGATCCAATTTAAGTCCACTATGGGTCCAACTTGGGTCCTATTGGGTCCACTCTGGGTCTTAAATGGGTTCAAGTTGGGTTCAACATGTAAAAATTATTTTTTAAAAAAACTTATAAATAATTCTAATATCAATAATATACATATTTACACACATTATCACACACTACACATATTTTTACACACACTACACACTACATATATTTTCACACATTTTACACACACTACGCGCATTTTCACACACACTACACATATTTTACACACACTGCACATTTTCACACACTGCACATATTTTCACACATTTTACACACACTACATATATTTTCACACACAGATCACATATTTTACACACACTACACACATTTTCACATACTACACAAATTTTTACACTACAAACATTTTCACACACTACACATATTTTCACATATTTTACACACACTACACATTTTCACACACTACACACATTTTCACAAACACTACACACATTTTCACACTCTACATATATATATATATATTTACACATACTACACATATTTCCACATATTTTACGCACACTATATACATTTTCACACACCACACATTTTCACATACACTACACATATTTTCACACACTACATATATTTTCACACATTTTCACACATTTTCACACACATTGCACATTTTAACACCATCACACATTCTACACATACTTTACAAACACTACACATATTTTCACATATAGATCATATATTTTACACACACTACACACATTTTCACACACTATACAAATTTTCATATATTTTACACACACTATACATATTTTCACACACTACATATATTTTCACAAAAACTACACACATTTTCACACAGTACACACATTTTCACACACTACACATATTTCACATACACTACACACATTTTCACACACACTACAGATATTTTACACCCACTACACATATTTTCACACCTACATCACACATTTTACACATACTTTACACACACTACATATATTTTCACACATCATCACACATTTTACATACACTACACACATTTTCACACACACATAACACATTTTACATACACATAACACATTTTCACACACTACACATATTTTCACACACACATCACACATTTTACACACACTACACACATTTTACACACATTACACACATTTTACACACATTACACACATTTTTATACACTACACATTTTCACACACACATCACTCATTTTACACATACTATACATATTTTACACACATTACACATATTTTCACACACACTACACATATTGTCACACACTACACACATTTTTACATACTACACACATTTTCACATACACTACACATATTTTACACAGTGTTGGGATTCCAGTAACGGTTTTGAAGTGAAAACGGCGCACTTATAGAGTTATTTTACTCTTAACCATTAGGTAATTATGTACATATCCATGTTAAAAATTTTATGTTCAGGAAGCTGGTTTTATGCTAGAATTTTCCTTCGAGTGATGTCAAGTTGGATAGAAATATAATATTAAACTAACCTTATATTGAATGACGGTGCGTACTTGTGGCATTGTTTGGGCAGTGTATTTTAGCTCATTTGCCGTGGGAATTGCCATACAACACATCACTGTCCACAATTAGATTTGTATGTGAAGTGGTGATTGTCTACGTGGAGTCAAAGGCGTGGTGCAAAAATGCCCGAACTAATAGTTGGAAGATATTATATTTTCTTAGGTTTTTATTCTATCTGCTAGTTTTATTTAAATAATATGTATTTTTAATAAGTATTTAACATTCGAGATTTTTTCCGAAAAAGTCTTCCAACACGGCAAAAACAATTACAAAATTAATAATAATTAGACCTAATAATGTTAAAGTAAAATGGTTATGATATGATTTTTGGAAGAAGAATTAAAATAGTAGATCTTTTAGTCATTTGTCATGGTAAGGAAAAAAACGGACGATTGGGCTAAGTGTATGAGGGCACTCGGTGAAGGATATGACCGTTACAAAGAAATAAAAGAATTTGGACAACTGATGGAGAATCAACTGAATAAACTGTCGTGAGATTGTGTAGGAGTTGGTTTGTTCCTGATATTAGGATTATTCACTTTTATGATCCCTCATGTGAAGTTATTGTGTCACTTTAGGTCCCCATATCCAAAAATTGGCACTTTTGTCCCTCGTGTCCCCAAGTTGTATCATGTTAGTTCTTTCTTGCAATTTTCGGCCATTTTATTCCCGTGAATAATGTGCATGAAACACACACACCCCCCAAATAGGGGCTTTTTCGTCTTTTAACCCACATTTCTCACTTTATCCAAAAAAATTCTCACTTTAGCCTCCAAAAATTAGGTGGGAATAATTATTGTACATTCCCACCTGATTTCTGCTGTATATATTCATGGAAAGCTTTGCCATTTTTTTTTCCTTGAATTTTCCTCTCCACTCCTCCAAACCTATAGTCTGCCCATGTGAATAGTGTATGCTACTGCATGCGAATTGCCAAGTTTAGGTGCTCTTGGATTGATTTAAATACGGGAAGAAGGTTCTACGGATGACTAAATCAGGTAAACTTTTTGCTTAAAGTTTCACCAATTTTTTTACTGAAATTTTGACATAAAACCTGAAATTTGTGCCTTTTTTTTTACAGAATTCTGAAGGGTGTGGATTTTTCGAGTGGTTTGATATGTAATTGCTCAACAAATGTGATTCTGGGGCTTTTGAGGAATGTGGATAGGCTAGAAACTCAACTTTGGATTGCTCGTCGAAGACATACAAAGACGTTAATTAATCTGATGGAATTAAACCCCAAATTTGTGTTTAATGAATTCAAGTCCCTCAAGTGTGAAAATATGGGTTAAAAAACGAAAAAGCCCCTATTTGGGCTATCTGTGTTTCGAGCGCATTAGTCACAGGAACACAATAGCCGGAAATTGCAAGAAAGGACCAACATGATACAACTTAGGGACATGAGGGATAAAAGTGCTAATTTTTTGGCATGGGGGACTAAAGTGACACAATGATTTCACATGAAGAACCATGAAAGAAAATAAGCCCTGATATTATTTGAAAAATATAATTTCAATGTATATGTTTTTGAGTCACTATTAATAGCAAAAGGTGACCCGAGATAATATGTGGTATAAGTTTATGTACACTTGAAAGTCCACTATGCTAAAAAAGAAGGAAAAAATTAATGGTTGCAAAAATACAAGCGATTCATGAAAAATTTAGTTTGTAATGAATTCGCCTTTGCAATTATTTATTTATAGAACGGCGACGGAAAAAAAAAAGCCAAATCGCGTTTCAGTTCTTTGTCTAAATTTGTCAAATGTTCTATATTTTATTTCTGCTAAAGTATCATTTTTTACCTTTGCAATCAAGTATGACAATCTATATACAGAGGGCTAGTTTGGTATGGAACATAGGAAAATGGGAGATAATCCCATCTGGAGATAAAAACACTGTTGGAGTTTAGAAAAACCTAATCTATCCTTTGTTTGGTATGGTGGAAAAAAAATCAGTCCATTTATCATGTCTTATGCTTGGTATTGGTGATTACTTTGAGGATACAGTCAAAATTCCACTTTTATCCCCACTTAAAGAATTTTTTTTTTTTGGGCTCTCTTATGTGAGAATCGTTATTTGAAATGCCTACATAGCAATTATTTTTTACTTTGCTAACATTCATTCATTCAATACTCAAAATCCTAAACCAGCAAAAATCCACAAAAATCTGTTGGACTCGTTCTTCTACTGTGAGAGTTCTTCATCTCCTCAACTCGTTGAAGGGACGTGCCATAGGTAAGGAGATTACTTATTATTTGAATATTTTTTCCAACCTCGCAAGGGATTTGCACCGTAATTTTATTTTTTTTTGTTTTAATTTTGTCCCCAGATCTAAACACGGTTTGGCTGCGAATTTTTGACCGTTGTTGTGACTTGTCTTATCACAATCACTAAGGTAAAACATAATTTAATTTTTATTTAGGAAACTATATGATATTAGTGGTGGCTGGTCAAAATCCTAAAAAAAATATTGAAAAACATCTAAATCCGTATATGTAGTCTGATAACGATGCAAATTTGACCTTCCTTTTTCAGTAGATGTAATATTAGTTGTTTGAGCTTTTGATTATAAAATTCGATGATTATTTTTTCGTCCCAAAAATGGCCTAAGTTAAGTCCTCTGATTTTACATCTGTATTATTGGACATTTGTGTACGCTTCTAGGCTACTTTTATATTAATGTAGTATAACTGTGGCAGTATCTGTAGATTGTAATTATTTTTATGTACTATTAGGGTTGGGTTGTTTGAATACGTGGGCAAACCATGCCATTATATGGAACATACAATAGCATGTCACCAGAGGAGCATTACGGTTCCTTACTGATGCCTACTTAACTAGTGATGATATGATTTTTGCATAATGAACTTTTTTCACTCCGTAAAAAACATTATGAATTAGATTGACAACCATATAAATTGTTGTTTGTATACATTCTTGATTTTTATTTAAAATAGCTATTATGTCATAATGCTCCTATATTGCAAAGGAATAATAGGACAAATCACATTGATTCAAGTTATAAGTTTCTTGAGTTTTTTTTATTTTTTTGAACATTTTAGTCAAGACTTGTACCTATTGATAACGGTATCTTAACAAAGTGTAAATTAATATCATATAGTTTCATAGAATATGATGAACAATACTGGTGGATCAACACGTAGCATGGGTAGCAGCAACACCTACAGTTCTCGTAGTTTTGGCCCTGTCGGTGAGGACCCTGTTACTTGTGGATGTGACTTTAGGTTAAATACACAGACGTCCACAACGGAAAACAACCCGAGATGGCGTTTTATCGCGTGTCCTATTCGAGATGTACGTTCCCACTACATATTCCTACATAACTTACATGTCATTCATTTACAACTTTTATTAGATGTGTTATCTTTGAACATAATCGAGTACCTGTGATTGACAGGCACGCAGTTGCAGATTGTTCAATTGGACTGATGATGAAATTCCTCCGGGTATTCTTCAAATTATTAGAGATTTGGAAGACCATGCTCGAGTCGTGGAGGGTTGACTGAACAGGCTTAATCACATGTATCAGCGTATGGTATTTGTGTCGGTGCTTTCTTGGATAGTTTTACTTTTTGTTTTCATTTTGACAAACCTGGTAATGTTCAATGTTGTGAAATCACCTCTCAGTAAGTTGCCATTAGGCTACATGGTTTGATTTTATCGAATAGGTCCTAATTCTACGTATTATAAAGTTAATGACGTGACGATGTAATTGTTTTGTTGTCTTATCTTATTGACAATTGTACTTATCGGCATAATATTTAGAAACCTATTTATAAACACCAAGTTATATTTGTAGTTCAACTTCATTATAGTGTGTATCTGTTATCAATTCTACTGTGTGAGCTGTATAAATGCTCCATTTTGCACACCAAAACATTGGTTATTTCAATAGACAATGTAATTTTGAAAATGATCATGCTTTGTCTAAAATATGTATGATTTGATTAGATGTGTATTGAGTTATGTATTTTAGTTCCGGATTACCAAGCCATGTGCCATTTGACAACCACTCTTACGTAACCAATTCACTCCCACCTACCTATTTCTAACATAGAAAACTCCTAATTAATGAGTATATGATAATTATAATTTTTATACATTGCTTTATCATTTAGTCTTGTTAAAATACACTCATTTTAATGGTTGTGCTCCATTAAAGTATAAAAAACATGAATACTAATGAAAATCATGCCGAAAATCTGGACCACAGGGCATAACACTCAACTGCGTATTCTAAAACTAATTACTGAAGACTATTATATGACAAAAATAGTGTCACACAAATGCATCCTTTGATACAATCATTGTCAATCAATGTAAACTTTTTAGTGAAGTGATTTTAAAGTGTGCAAATTATAATTTTATGCATTCTAAAAAAAAGGTCACATGCAATGTATGTAATAAAATTATTATTGTTTCGGGTTCGAGCCCTGGGTATGAAAAAACTTCTTTTTGGGAGAGTTAGCCCCCCATTTCCTGGGGATGTTCCTGGTTCGAGCAGCATTAGTCTGGCCTGAAAAGGGTTAGGATAGTTGTGGGAAACCTTAATAAAATTATTACTATAAAAAAAAAGAAACAAATACCATTTAGTGCATGGATGGGCTATTTTTCCTCCATTTTGATTCAAAATAACATCTATGTTATATTCCTATTTGCCGTTGTTCTGATTATATGCATGTGATTATAAATGCAGTCATATTTTATCACAAAATTGCTTTTACCGGTGAATGGATGACCCAATTATTGTATTAGCTCTAATTGTTACGGATAATTTTCTCAAATTCAATTACCCATTTCTCAACACTTAGCAAATATTGCGCTGATTCTATCTCTAGAATGCATGAGGATGCAATGTAGGTCATTACAACACTTGATATACCAATATATACACAATACCAAGAAGCCAAAAGTATGACTTGTGAGTAATCTCTATATTACATGAAATTGGTTCATTTGAATATAAAGTGAGTGCATATCATAGGAATGCATATTTCTATGTACATACAATGCATATAAGTAATAGTTATAAAAAAATGTTATTTGGCCATAGGATTTGATCATTTAATAGCTCATTAATCCTGGTATTATGTATAATTGAGTAATTTTGTTATTAACAAGTTCAGAAGCTGTAAATGGTAATTGAATGCATGTCTGTCCAAGTGATATTTTGCATATCTAGAGAAATCTAACTGAATCTAATTTTATTTGCCCTATATCTGTTCAAAGAGTTTTAAAGCGATTGCATATATGTATGTGAAACCTATATGTAATTATAACTTTTTGGAGGCTTGAATTGAAATCTTTATAGGTAATAGCAACAAAAATATTATGTTACCAAATTGTATGCAGCTTCAAGACCTGGCTAAATTATTGTATTATCTAAAATTTGTTTAATAGTATATTGGGGACAAAATAAAGTTCATTCAAAAATTTATTCAATGCATGTCTGTAATGTGAATCTTTACATATCCAAACAAAATCTAGTGGAAATCTTAGATTGGAAGGCCTATACCTGGATGCAGGATAGATCATTAAAAGACTTTGCATACAGTTTCTACACAATGTTTTAACTGAACTTAATGTTGTTTAGGACAAAATATGCATTGAATTACATATTATATTTGTGTGGTTTAGGCTTTAATGGAATTCTCCTAACTGTTCATTCTATTTTCATATATGCATTGTAGTTGCTTAATAGTGAAGTTACAATGATCATCATTTTCGGATCTTGAAATTCTTGTAAATTCCATAGGCTCTATTACTTTTAACTTATTGATCTTGCAATTAACTGCCTGTGTTAATTCAATTTGTCTCTACGAAATGGCTGACATATTTTTTCAAAGCTATACTATAATATTAACATGTAATGATGCAATTGAAACATTAATATTAAATCCTGTTCTTACACCTATGTATTATACATGACATTTGTCCAATTGTCAACTTGCTTAGAACCTCACACGTCCAGTTTAGTTACAACCCACTTCTGATTAAATATTTAATGTTGCTGGGCATGCAACACCATCACCTACAAACTCCAACAACTCGCTCGGTTTCATCAGTCCAAGCTCCTCGGCCTCAAACTCCCCAAAGTACGGGGGTTGACTGCCGTCGTAATCCATGGTGTTTTCTGCCGTTCTACTATATGCTATGTGTGTTTTCCTAGTTTTCGTGTTTTGTTTGGTAGTTTGTTCATTGGTATGTTTCTTGCAAGTGCTTAATGGGTGTGATTGTTTTAGCGTGGGGTTATTTTGTAGTAGGCGTACACAATGTTGATGCCTGACTAGTATAAATGCTTAAGGGGTTCCATGTGAAACCTTCCTTGACTTTTGAATTATATCCAAGGAATGAAATTCAATGTTAAACATTGTTATGCATTATGTATGAGTTTGAATGAAATGCATGTTATTATGTAATTTGTTTTTTTTTTTTTGGCCTATTTGAATATGATGTTTTGTTTATTTATTTTTAGTAGTTACTTTATTAACGAGTGTACAGGTTGCACAATAATTCAATTTAATCAATGGTCACCCGTCACTTTTTTGAAAGCAAACCATCTCTGTGAACCTGGTGATGATATTGCATAAATCAAGCTAAAAAGTGAGTTTTAGATAATGCTTTTTTGGAAATTTTTTGTCTTTATGTTTTTGTCAATGTGTTGGCTGAATTGTTCCTCACACCATTCCAAGAAAAAATTCACGTTGCAACTTGTATGTGAGCAGTATTTTAGTGAAATGCATATTTTTATTATAATACTCCTCTGGTTGTGAATTGATGGCACAGATGTTTTGGGGACCCTATTTTATTGAAGAGACAGTTGGTCAATTAGATTCTTTCAATGTCACAAGAAGACAAGAACACCATGCAACTTGTTTATTAAAGTTTTAAATGCTACCTTAAGTCACCCTATCACTTCCGAGTCAACCCCATTTTACACTTGCCCTACACTTTGCAAAAGAAAAAGCCTATAGGACCTCTACATTTCTTGAATTAAGAGGTAACATTACAATGGTCTTTTTATTCATTTTGTTTAACTAATTACTTCGTCTAGTTTTAGGAAGTTTAATGCACATGTGTTGGGACACAAGTGTTGTTTAATTACACATTCGAATTGGTAATTGCATTTGGCCTGACTATATTTATACCATGTTTCACTAGGATCGAAATGGCTAGTGGTTCAAGAAATGGCAATAGCTTGAATTTTTTCAAGATCATCTTTGCCCCCACTGCTTTGCATGAGTTGGTTAGTTTCTATAGTCTTGCCTAAGCTTGATGTTAATTGGTAGTGGATGAGTTGATGTGTGTATATTATCTCTTACAAGATTATAATGATATTTTTAACTAGATGTTACCGGAAGACTTCATCACACAATCCAACATTTTATCTAGAGACGAAATAATTGTCCAAACTTATCTTCAAACATTTACTTTTATTATCGAGCGAGTTGACGGGGGCTTGATGCTTCATCGCCGTGTGTAGCAACGGCTAGTGAAACAACATGGCATTGGGGACAAGTTGTAATACCCGGAAACGAGAGTATATATGCACGTATATATTATCTGGAAAAAAACAAAAGATATATACTTTGAGTAAGTGAGCCTCGTTAATTAAATAAAATATATTTAGTGGCTATAGTTAAGAAGGATCCGACTGAAATTAGAAATCTATTAAGAGTTTACTTATTGAGACTTAACCTAGTAGCCCTAATCCTAATCTGAGGAGAAGAGTATATATATTAGCCCTTAGTAGAAGCATGTAATACAAGAGAGAGAGGCGAGTCGGTTGGACATGAGCAGAAGAAGAAAGGAAGAACGCCAAACTATATAATCTCACAAAATTCCAATCTCTGGTAAGTAATTCACTTTTCTTAAATACATTGTGAGTGGGATAATCATAGGTTAAACAATGAGCTTATTTACCCAACATATTGCTAAGAAGGAGAATGTTATTACTAGGGGACCCTAATATCATTTAAGATCTTTTGATAATGCTTCAATCTTTGTGCCATATATTCCGTGGATTGAATTGGATAACAAGGAATATGCGTTTTCGGAGCATTGGTGGCAGTACATTGTTCAATTACATTATATTGTGAAATCAAGTCTTTCCATTTATTTATGCGGACTCTACATATTGATAAGAAAAGTGGTGATCTAAATATTGGATATTTCTGTCGGTAATTATAGAGGTAGGTATTATGTCAGTAGTAACTAATTAGGATAAATTGGGCTGAGACAATGGAACGACATAATTGGTTTTCTTATGGATTAATGTACAACAACTGGAATAACTAGATATATATACAAACTAATGGTCTGGATATTTCTTTCGTTTTAGTTGGGACTCGTAAACGGATCAAAGCGGTTCGTGATTTTGTAAGTGATCAACTTGAGGTAAGTGACTCTTCACTCTTGTAGTTATATAAAATTATATATGTAATATTTCTGGTGTATGTGTGATTTTAAAAACTTGGATCAAGTATGCCTATATATGTATTGATTTTGCGAAAAGGTGAATGTGATTTGAGTGTTTTGATTGTGAAATTCAAAAGTGAAAATGTGATATCTTTTATGTGCAATCAGCATGGTTTTGTAAATGTGATCTTGTTGAGGGGTTTTGAAAATGTGAGTGTTGTCGATGGTTTTGAAAACCTGTGGTTGAGACTAATACGACGTTGACTATTCCGAAATAGGCGATGGAAAGCCGTGACCTATTTGGATTTGAGGGTTGGTCAGTGACCCAGGATAGGGGGCTGATGCCTATCTCAGTGACCCAGTGTAAGGGGGTGAAGCCTACACTAGTGACCCTGTATAGGGGGGTGAAACCTGTACTAGTGACCCGAGACAGGGGGTTAAACCTGTCCCTGACCAATGTTGGCTTATGTGTTAGTTTTGCATGGTAAAGATTCGTGTCGTATTGGTTGTTTATTTAAAGTAAATCTTTTCAACTATGGCTCTTGCTATCGTGATACTCTTTTGAACTTAAAATTATTGTTTCGTATAGACAAAAGAAATGACTATTTTGTTGCTTGCTTGATCCTACTAGATGAGTGATGGAATTGCTTACTGGGCCGTCGAGCTCATTCTTTTATTAACATTCTTTTTTAGATACCCAAAATTAGTGGAAAGGAGAATTTTTTGTGTCGGTTGACCAAGTCTCGAGGAGCTCGACTTAGAAGTTTTTTGACCACTTTTAGTTTAATTCGAGTCGACTAGACTTATTAGTTTTGGATCCTTTGGATTTAGAAATTATTTATGCGAATCGCCTTAATTTGACTGTATGAGAGATTTTTTATTATTCATTGGACAATTGAGTTATATTTTGAAACTTGATAGTGGAATTGGTAATATCGTGTTTCATATATTTTTAGGTATAGATGCTCTATACCAATGTTATTGTTAGGTTCGCCTTGCAAGCTTTTGGGATAATCTTGCGGCGGTTGTCATGGTCCCGGGGCTCGGGGCGTGACACAAGTGGTTCCTCCTTTTCCTACACCAGAGGAACATGCATTTCAAATTGAGTATGTATGATCCTACTACTTGCAATATTGAAAACGAAGATTTAAGTGATAGTGAAGGTATTGAAAACTTCAAGTCCCCACCATAAACTTTTAATAAATCAATGTGACTATTTAGTAATGAACTTATTGGAGATATTACAAATAACATCTATGTTATTATTTTGTAGATGATAGTGGCAAACACAACTTGAGTGACGCAAGCATGGACACCTTAGAATGTGACGAGCATCCGAAGTTGATCAGTGTGACAATACCAAAGTCAAGCGCCTATGATTATCACATGCCTCACCTTGCTCGTCGGGTTATTTTGTTACTTCAATTTCGCAGTCACACTGAAAACATGTTTGGATATTAAATTACATGTTGTTAATTATTAGTCGTATCTTGCTAGAGTACTCCCGCGGAGGCATGGATGAAGTACAATATGTTGCGGTTTAACAAAGCGTTGTTGAGAGTGCCGGCATGGGGATGCAAGCGATGGGAAGTGAACCTCAAATGGATAAATCGGTTTAATTCGTCTCAGGGATCTGATCAGGGAACATTTGCATTGAAAGAAGGCTGGTGGACTTTTGCCAAAGAAAATGAAATAAAGGCTCGACACACATGCCATTTTGAGATTACGACGGAGGAAGAAAACGTTGTACAATTTGATGTGAACATTCAGAGGGGTTAACATTTGGGGAAGATTCACATTGATGGGTTTGGAATGAACTTGTGTCTCTTTTTCCGTGTGGTTGTGAATTGTTGGCTATAATCATATTTTCAGTTATGTAACATTATTTTGATGAATATTTGCCCTTTTCGTACTCGATTTGGTGGTATATGGAAGTTGACAACTACAAAGAGAAATAAGAATTAAATTACATAAACAAGGCCCATTTTATTATAGAAAGCAATACTAATTAGAAAAGCTTGCACTTGCAAGCACAATCATAAACAGTAGACTTAAAAAACAGAAAAGGCTAAAATTAAAGTCCTTACAAACTTATTCGAATTGGAAATAGGAAATCGCAAGGTAAACCCATGAATATCTGTAGTAGGATCAACCATTTTGTTGTAATAGATTACTAGTAACCCACTTGGTTTCCTTCAGCTCTCTATGAGTTAACTGGAAACTTCCCTTCCAAAATCACCTTCACCATAGTTATTTTTCCAATGTTTGGGAGACTAAAAAAGAGGTTAATGTTCTTCGTATTGTTCACGATAAGTTGGGATACTAGAATCATCTCTTCCATGTCGAGAGAAGTAACTTGTCCAAGTGCTTCAAAAACAACTTTCGTAGACTTGGAAGCGTCATGTTCGAATCCAATACACTTAGAAATGTCACCGAGCCTATCATCACTTTTGTCGCAAAAAGAAGTCATCAAGTCGATGAAACGATCATCATTTTCATCAACAATTTTCCTCTTTCTCTTTTCGCTCTTGCTACTACCGCTAGTGTTAGCATGTAAAAATGACATGTTTTGAACCTCATCGAATTGTGAATGATTGAAAACCGGTTCATAGTCCAAGCGCCTATCATTATCTTTTCCTTTTTCATTATTAACATCCTTATTAAAGAGCACTTGAACAACGTCGGCAAATCCCTCGGCAGCTTCTCCTGTGGCCCTATCCTTTCCAAAGATCTCCACCCAATCATCGTACAATGGTTATGATTTGTTGCGCATTGTACGAGCATTAGAGTCGGTCTAAAAAAGTTCAAATTTAGTAAATTAGTGTAGCAATTATGATTTATATTGTAATTGACATGGGCTAACTTATAACCGGACTGTATATGTTCAAAAAAGATATGACCTCCACTATAATGTGTTCAAATTAGTAGAAATTGCATATTCACAGTGTGGGCCATGTTCGAAATGCTTTGGAGCGACAAACATTATCAGCATAGAAATTTTGGCTTTTTTGCATGCAATCATCTTTCACCAAAGGCATTTGCTACATTTTAGACATTCATGAGTTATTGGCCGAAAAAGTGTTTGTATTAAACGCAGTTTTTTTTCTAATAAAGACAATTTCTAACATGGAAAAGAGTTTTATTGTCGACGAACCCAGCAAAGCATAATTTGAGAGACTATGTTGCATGTTGATGGTGTATTACCAAAGCCTTTTGAAAAAATTGAACATGTATTAATTTGGTGACTTTTTGCCCCAAATATTTCATCAACATTAAAAAACGGCTTGGGATTTAAATACAAATGACTAAAATAATGTAACATAGTAAATACACAATCTACCATTTGATCAAAATATTGGTTAATCACGTGACAACATTACCTTTACGTAGTCAGCCCAAACACTTTCATCATCAATAGTGATCATTTTCGTGGTGTCGTTCCAACCAAAACCACTCATCGACCGCATAGTGGATAGGGATCCATAATTTTTCCTCAATACATGAATTGATGTGAGGGTCAGCCCTTAGTGTTGTCCCAGGAAATGCTTGTATCAGAGCTTGTTCAAGTAGATTTTGGTACCCACTTTTGAACTTGTTATCTGCTTTGTATCCATTCACAACTTGAGCTTTCATTGCGTTCGCCAGAACCCTTTCTTCTTCCACAGTCCAATCTCTTCTACAAGTCTTCAGGATACACTCATTGCGTGCTACACCATTTTTCCTATTCATCCTGCTCATAAAGAAATACCAAAAAGTGTACTGACAACAACATTATACCCCCATAACTAAAACACATCCCCATTTATAAATAAAATTATTCGACAATTGAAAAGCATATCTACACTAAATAAGAGCATAATTTCATACACCACACATTGAAGATTCAGATGTATAAAACATATATTGTTTAACAGGTTCAAATATGTTATAAACAATCTTTTTAAGTCTTCAATAAAACTACAATATCCACCCACTTAAAATGTATGTTTAATGAGGGTCTCTCCAATCATCAAACATATTGGTCGCCAAATTTTCCCACCAATTCATCCATTGTTGGGACGGCTTAACTTGATCAATAAATGCAATATCAGGGTCATCCGATATCTCATCGTCTACCTCAGGGATCTCCGCTTCTAACGAGTCATAGGGCATCTCTATACGGATGAAGTTATGCAGTAAAGCACATGTCATTATAATTCGATTTTGTACTTTCACGGGGTAAAAGAATTACTCCGGAGTATAGCACATCTCCCTTTCAATAAAGCAAATGATCTTTCTATTACATTGCGCGCACAAGCATGAACCTTATTGAATAACTCATGCACATTTTGCGCCCGGGGGGGGGGGGGGGGGGCTTTGTGAATTCCATTCCTGAATATGGTATCTAACACCGCGGTAAGGTGCAAGAAAATCATCCCCATTTGTGTACCCAGAGTCACAAAGGTAATAATTTCCTGTTAACAAATGGTTGAACAAATTATAGTTAAACTAAAACGAGTTATATTAAAGAAATTTTTTGAAGTTACTACGACTCATGTGAAGAAAAGGGCGACAAAAATACCATCAGGGACTCTAAAACCATTTTGCCTAGTGATGGCATCCTTTAAAACCCTGCTGTCAGCTGTAGAACCCTCCCAACCACATACAAATAAACATAATTCATGTTTATATCACAAACAACATGGACATTCACAGATACATCCCCTTTCCTATTTCTATAACGAGGCTTATCTTTTAATGCAACTCGCAAAGGAATGTAAGTCCCATCTAAAGCACCTAAACAACCCTATCACATAAAAACAAACCCAAAAAAAAATGCAAATTATTAAACAAGTTTGTATACTAAAAGCACAAAAATCATTTTAGCCTTCAATGAATGGTTTAGTATATAATAATATATAATAAAGGCATCATTTGTTATACCTTAAACCATTTCCACCTATCATTTGTGCAGTCCTCTCCAATGGGCACCGGTTTGACGAGAAATAATGTATGCAACTTAAGCAATGCATTTAGTACATTGTTGAAATGCGTACTAATAGCGTAGCCTGATCGTTTAAAGTCGGTTTACAATACTCGATTTTTCTTATGATGGGCTAAAATAGTTAAGAAAATTGCAACCTGCTCACTCACTTGAACATTTTTAGTGTTTTACAGTCCATCTACATTTTCAAGTAGGAAGCACAACCGACCAAATGCATTTCTAGACATTCTAAGGTTGTTTATGTAAGTTTGATCTGAAAAGGAGATTATATCATGCAAGTGCTCAATTTTTTTGTCTATTTTATTTTTCATTGTATAGGCTTGTCTAGTTGCGACTTGTGCACGATTACAAAGTCGCTTATGGGCGCGATACTCATATTAAAAAGCCATTAAGATGAACTTAATGTCTGAAATTATCTCTTGTAAAAGCACAAACAACTCTTGATGCTCGGTAGAAACATCCATTTCGACGGATAACTGAAATCACATTTACCAAATCAACAATAAGTAGTTCAATACTTATGATCCTGATAATAAAAACTACGTAAATTGATATAGGAAAATACTTGCATATAATTAAACCATGCTTGTAATGTGAGGTGAATTGAAACACTTTTGTAATAAAACAATGTCTTAAGGCAAACATATATTATCACTTTTGTACAGAACTTTGAATGTCCTACTACATCTAAAAAAAACTGATGAAAGAATTTCTATAACAAAAATTGAATGTACCACTACCAGAACTTGGACCTTCTGTTTTTACTTGAAATTGCATACTCCATTTTAGCTACTTTTGCTGGTATAGTTTATAAGCTTAGTTATTGAAGAATGAATTTATATATTTTCAATTGCAAATTCAAAACTAGTTCTTCACTGTAACACCAAATTCACTAATTTTCAAGAGGATGATTTAAGTGAGAGTCCAAAATATTCTCTACAGTACAACAAATTATTTTTCTGTACAATTAATAACTCTCAACAAAATAAAATTCAACATTAAAATCAAAAGGTTCAAAATGGAGCGTTCACACAACAAATGTAGCTAAACCCTACAACCAGGAAATCTTTTTTCGTCAATGGAAATCAGTGTTTTAAAAAGCAGTCTCGGGGCGAGCGCGGGACGGGGCATTGCTGAAACGCCCGGAGCAATAGGAGGGGGGCGTAACCCCTCATGGGCGTACGCCCAATCAATTGGGGCATACGCCCCAGGCGAAAACGCGCCTAGTCCTTGGTCATACGCCCACTGTATTTCATGTCCATACGGTATGATTTTAGGCCTAATTTTATTTTTTTTTCAATTTCCAATCTAAAACCCACTTAAACTTTTCACATGTTTTATTCTTTTAGTAAAAACCCATGACCCACTTATTCAATTAAATCAAACATTAAAAAAAAAGGTGTAAGAGCAACACAACTTAATGCTCAAGTATTGAGAGCCAAAGATGAAGATAATGATCTTAATGATGAGACTTTTGATAGTGATTGAGTAAATTAGTGCTTGTTAACTATTATTTTAAATATTTATTTTGCGTAATTCTAGAATTTGAAACAATTATTTGTCTATCTTGATTGTTTTTTGCTAGAGTTGAGTTTGGACTTTTAGTTTGCATAGTTAAATATATATTATTATTATTAACTTTCTCTATCTTATGATTGTTACTTAATTTTATCCTTCAATTTTATAATTTTTCGCTAATATAATTTAATTCTTAACATTATATTATATTTTTTTAATACTAAAAAAGCAAAATTCGCAGGGCATACGCCCCGCCTTGTGGGATATAAAACGCCCCGCCCCGCCCCGCGCCTTCACCTTTTAAAACACTGATGGAAATTAGGTCAAAAATTACCTTACGACAATTTTCGGATATGGATTATCTCGTATTCCTTGTATATATCAAATAACCCACCACACCTGTAGATAAGAAGAATGAAACAGCCTTAAAAAATAGAACATCAAAAACACCCAAAACTAACGTTGAATAAGCTGAAAAATAAAAATCCAAAAGTTATTACCCAACTATAATCGTAGGGAAGAGGAAGAATTACTTGTGGGTTCCTTCAATGGCCAATGAAAATGTGTAATTTATAGAAGAAAGCTACATGGGTTGTATCAACTCCTACTCGGTCACAGGGAGCAAACGGGATTTGCAAATCTCCTGAATAGTATTCTTCATTTAATTTGGTTATTAAATATGGGGTGGAAATGTATTGAGTTTGAAAGGGCAAAACAGGGTGGAAAAAAATAAAAGATAAGGACAAATAGGTAATTGACTATTCATCATTTAATGGATGAAAGAGGAGATAAAATAATCTCACCCTCCCCTTAGGGAGATTACTTATCTGCAATATTCAAGATTAAAACTTGGGCCCATAAACTATATTGGGCTTTAATTGTTGATACAAAGAAAGAGGAAATGGAAGATAAAATTGTCTATCTTCCCTTTTCTCCCCTACCAAACTAGTCCAGAGTCTATGAGTACAAAACTTCATTGAAAAACATTCTGAAATGAGAAAATTGTAAACAATTATTTGTTAAATTTAGGGTGTCCTATTTTATTGCATTGTATAGTTTTTACTCCTGTAAACTTTTAAAAAAAATAGAGTGTTAGGTATGTGGCCCCTACATTATCATATGAATCCAAATGGCGACAAGTTAATATTGCAATAGGTGGGTATATTGGAGTTTATACAAATATTTTTTATCAAAAAAAATAAAAGTTCGCCTAAATAATTATGAGTAGATGACTTACGGCGTCTTTTATCCTAGCTGTCTTTATCCTAAACAACCATGTGGTGAAAAGATAATATTGCATTAGGTGGTTGTGTTGAAGTTTATCCAAAACATTTTTAACAAAAAAAATAAAAGTTCGTCCAAATAATTGTGAGCAAATGACTTATGGCGTCTTCATCCTACGCGCCTTTATCCTAACCAAAATGGTGGCTATTGCCAAAGGAAGTAGTGGATAAGGAACGATGTCTGCAACACGTAAGGTATAATAGTCTTTAAGTTGACAATAATATAAACTTCAGGGACTTTGGAGGAATTTTTTTTAAAAAAATCTATTTTAAGTAGGGATAATTACACTCACACCCCCTCAATTATGGGGTAAGTACACAAACCTACTCTCACTAATTGATAATTACAAACACGCCCCCTCAGGGGGTCTATTTGTAAGGTTTAAAAGGGGTGCAATTGTAAGAATTGTTACATGTTTAGGGGGTGCAATTGTAAGAATTGTTACATGCTTAGGGGGTGCAATTGTAAGAAATCTTTAACATGAGGAGGTGTGTTTGTAATTATCAATTAGTGAGGGGAGGTTTGTGTAATTACCCCATCACTGAGGGGGTGCGAGTGTAATTATCCCTTTTAAGTATTTAATCTCAAAGTAATTTGACAATATTTTCACAAATCTTCATTCAATTAAACCTTGTTAGTTAAAATGCGAAAGGTATATAGTCTTTAAGTTGTAAAGTTTAGGAAAAATTTGAAAAAGGGATGGGCTTTGCCAATATATATGTCAAACTTGAGGTGGTCTAAATGCCAAATATTTGTAGTTCCAGGGAAGTCAGTATATTTCTGATTGATATATTCTTCATCGCAAGGACGTAAGTCCATATTGTTATGTGGGTGGGGGCCAAAGTCAAGTTTATCTAAATGGAATAGTTGTTTTACTATAATGCAAAAATTTTAATGTGAGCAGTTGAAAAAATTTATGCTAACATGGGACTGCATTGTCACGTGGGCACACATGGAGGTGGACGATATTCCGCATGGTAGTTACGTGGTTATGTTAAAATCGTCCAAAGAATTATGGCCATGTGGCTTATTTTGGCTTTAGTATATGTTGGAAATCGGGTATGGGTCGTCCATGAGGGCTGACCCGACCCGTATTTTGAACATGAAATGGAGGGAGTGGTTTTACTCCATTTGAGTTTGAAATGGAAGTTAATCAAAACCAAGGATATAACTCCCATAATTCTCCAGCACTTTTAATAATGATTCTAACGCACAATATAAGTGAAGAAGAGCATATTTTCGTCCATATACATAGGCTAAATATGGTGTGATGGTATCATCATGATATTAGTCATTTTACTCATCCTTTGTAGCATTTGTGTTGTGGATATAAGCCCTTTCCACTTTTTGATTGGTCTTGGAGAAATTGGAGCATTAAAGCGTGCAAATCAAGTCGGTGATTCAACTGAAGAAGGTCCTCAAATTTCCTGGTTCGAGTAAGTGATTCTTGAACCGTAATATTATGAATTCCACATTATATGTTTGTCATTGGTATTAGAGCCTTCGGGGTTGATTCAGACGATAATATGATGCATCTTACATGCTTTGATGCTCCATAACCATGGATTTTAAAGAAACCCGTTTTATGCTTTAAATGGGTCTTCAATGGCATATTTTCATAGAAATCCTGTTATGCTTTATTTTTTTCGATCAAAGCATGCTTATACATCATAGATATGATATGTTATATATCATGGTTAAAAAGATTGCATGTTATGAGAAAATGTCGACACGAACCGCACATATCCGAGAAAACCCATTTTTTTAATAAGTATTTTGGGATTAAACTTACATGGATAGATTCTACTCGTCAAGACGATTCTAATCATATAAGATTCATTAAAAATGGACTTGAAATGAGTAAGATATCACAATTTAAAATTTGAAATCGGATTTAGGGTTGGGATAGTTGGAGAATATGATGAACAGTGCTTTCACTACCTTCCCACTCTCGGAACGGGTGTTTGAATTACACACACCAACTTAGATTGCTCCAAACGAAAAACGGAAGACATCGTTAGATTCGTCTGACGGAAATAAGTGGGAATAGTAAAAAATGAATCACCGGAACGAAATGAATAGTTGTGCGTGTCTTACACTCGCCACCATGGGCGAGTGGCTTGTGGCTCCTGCTCTAAGAAGTAAGCCAAACAACCCCTTATGAACCAGCGGCAATTGGGGGGCGCGTGCAGGCTGTTCCGGTGGTCGATTTTAGCTGGAAAAAATACTATTATGCTCCAAATTTCATTTCCTAGTTTTGGGTAAATTAAAATAAAGTTTTCAGCATATAAAAATATTTTTCCCGATTTTTGAATTATAATGTTTGGAGAAAATTGCTTAAAAATAATTTCGGCAAGAGAAAATTCTGAAATTTTTTCTATAAATTTGGAAACGTATTTGGAGGCGTTGACTACTTATTTGAAGTATTTGATCACTTATATGTGTCGTACTCAATTTATAATGCATATGAAAAATTCAAAGTTTCCATGAAAATTGTGTGGAATTAAAAAAAATTGATTTTTTTTATGTGACTTCAAGTTGTGGAATGGAGATCCCACCGAGACTTTTGTCAAATGAATATTTAGAAAAATTACATATGTGAGAGTGTTTGAACACTTATACGTATTATACTCAAATTAAACATGTGTGTGAAAATTTAACTTTTTTCGAGAAAATTAAATTTTTCGAGAAATTTTGAGAAATTGAATCTTGATATAGGAGTATTGTGAATATAAGTGATAATACTTTTGATGTGAGAATTGGATGAAAGGATTGGTTATGACCAAACTCAATACATCTTCCCATTTAATTGTGTGGCGGTTGTGGGGAGCACTAAGGATCGCCAAGAAAGCAAAGCGTGGTGTTGATGCTTGCATTATAAAGAGTTATGAAAATGGTTGATTGCATGTATGAACATGTTTGATATCTTGTAATAACATGTTATGCAATAAATGTTTGTCTTGTGAAAATTATGATATTATGAATGCGTGATTATCACGTTATAGTTGTATGTATTTCATATGATATTTTATTATATTTCCTTATACAAATTATAAGATATGTTCTTATATAACATGATATGTGTTGATCATGATTATGTGAGAGTTCTAAGGTTGAATCAAGATATTCTCGCCTAGAACTTTGTGAGATTTTGTATTAGAAAATTAAGTCGTGATAGTGAACATTTTGGCACGGGTGATGATTGGGCACTATGTGACCTTTTGAATCTGTACATTCTAGTGAACTATATCATAATGTTAATTTTGCTAAGTACAAAATTATTTTGTACTAATAGGCATGTGAATGATATCTCTAGTATGACCATGGCAACCAAAATCTCATATGAATTTTGAGGTTTGTAGAGAAGTACTAGACGAGTACTTATAAGTAGTAGTTGTGACTCTAATACGTATTGGAATATATAAGATGGAGTTAAATGTTCTAGACGGAAGCAACCAAGTCATGAAAGATTTATTGTCGGTCTCCCTACTCAATATATAATAAAAGATCAATAAATTTGCCATAAGTGCAAAACAATGTCCACTATTTTTTTGATATCTTGGTAAATGGTATGGTCTATGATCTCATTTTTCAGTGAGAAATCATACTATTGGTCTGTGGGTGTACCAAATGAGCAATACGTCCATAAAGTTGAATCAAATTGGAATTGTTGACTCTAGTATTCGAGGATTACAAGTATACCTTGAATAACGAGGAAAACGAGTTGAATTTAAGGGTGATGTCAAATACTATTAGAAGTTAAAGTCAACAAATAATGTCTTCTCTTATGAGGAGTAAGTTCAAATTGTCCGGTCTCTTTCGAATAATAGAATAGCCTAAAAGTTGAGTTCAATTTATTTGACCGTAAAAAGACTTTCATAAACGATGTTAGTCACTTTATGCTCTCTTAATGAGAGAATATTGCTTCTTTGATAACAACTTAGACTTTGTTGCTGATCTGTTTTAAAAAGAGTTTGAGACTCTTATTGTAAATGAGATTAGAACAAAGATAAAATCAAGAAAGAGACATGAAATGGACCCAGAAGAACAAATTTAACCACTGAAATGAATAGAAGTGGTATAAGGTTAAAAGTGCTACAATTGACATACGATGGGTCATTTTACTCGTGTATGCACTGAGTTGAAAACATAGCACTTTAAGACGCTTATATGTGCTTGTTTAGACATTAAGTACTAAGTTATTAAATCTTGTCCTTTGTGGATTTAGGTTATGATTATGTGTAATCGAGAAGCGTTTATAATACTATAAGATCATTGAACTTGATCTTTAGAGTTGTTCTTTGTTCATTTACTTAGATTTGAGTTTTTTGACTTGGTTCGTATCTAAAGAATAGATACATAAAGTGGTGCTAGCTATATATATTTTAATGGTTTGACGGTGAATTGTGACCAAGGTACATTGATTATACGGGCATAATCAATGATGTGTTTATTGAGTAACATGAACACCTTTGTATGCACTTATGCATGCTTAGTTAAGTCACAATAAATCGAGACACCAAGCTAATAAGAGAAACTCTCTAAATACATATTTCGTAGTTGATTGCCAACTTGTGGTAAATCACATGTGATCATTTAGAGATTAGTCAGTTGATCTTTCATTGTAGTTAATTCTATTAGACTTCTGTGATTTAGTTAATGTGAAGGTTGGGAAATAAACTTCATATTCCATTACTTTTTCACATACCCTGATCTTGTCTGTTTGATTTCTCATGATATGAAACATTAGAATGTTTCTTGTATATTATGGAGAGAATCAAATTGGTAAATTTTTCAAACAAGTTCGATAAATTAGATCAAAGAGACAATGTATTTGTGCTTCGAAGATGTACAAATGATCTAAGGGTACATGTTCTATGTAAACATGAAGAGATGGAAAATTAGTAAATTACAGAATGTCTGGAGAATAATTTTTGGGATGAAAATCTTGAAATTGCTAAACATTTGCTTAGGATTAATGATTCGGATATATAGTGGCTATGTGATTTATGTATCACTTAAGATAAATGTGTTCCCGATTTTGAGTGGGAGCGAATTCATCAAAGTGATCAAACTAAGAGTCGAATCATAATTTTATGACCTTTGCTTAGGTTTAATGATTCAAATAGTGGATATGTGGCTTATAAATCACTTAAGAAAATTATGTTCCCTAGTTTAAGCGGGAACAAATTTGCCAAGGTGATCAAGTTAAGAGTCGAATCATTATTGTGATTTTTGCTTAGGTTTAATGATTCAAATAGTGGCTATGTGCCTTATTATATCACTTAAGAAAATTGTGTTCCTGAGTTTATGTGGGAGCAAATTTGCTAAGGTGATTAAGTTAAGAGTTGAATCATTATTATGTGCAAGCACAAAATATTCTCCAAAAAGATTAGATAGAGTCCAATATAGTGATACTCTGTCTTATCTTACTAAATAAAATTGAATTAATACAATGAAAGTGTATTTATAGAACATACGAAATCTGTAAACATGGGTGACACCAATAACTCTCGTGCCAATTTCTGAGGAGAGGATAGCTATCTTTGTGGCAACAATTGCCCTCGTGGTGAAGCCACAGCCAAAATGTGGCATTTCGACTTTCACATGGTTTAAAGATTTGAGTTGCACAGTCTCTGTTAGCTATAGTGTGATTAGCATGTTACATATGCTCTGTTGTATACAATCAAACCAAGATTAGATTCTGGTTCAACATTAGACGTGGAGATATTGAGAACTTCAACATAAGTTCTCGAAATCTACTAAATATGTTGGTATTTGATTTTGAGGTATAAAGATCACCTAGTGAAAAATGAGTTATATGTATATATATACATGGGTATATATATCTTGAGACAAAACTTATTTTCTAATGGTGGTATATGGCTTTATTATGCTTTCTTGGTTGTTATGGACCATTGAGATTTAGAATTATATCTAAATGGACACGAGATTGTGTTTTTTAATAGAGATGTAATTGAAAAAATCTACATCGGAATGCCTTGAGGTTTCCATAGACAAAGGTCAAAAGGTAAAGTTTGTAAACTTACAACCTTTGTGGCAAGAACCAGTTTTCAAAATAATGGTGTATGAGATTTTACGAAAATGTGATCTCATACATGTGTTTTTTATCTTCACAGATGTAGACCATTATTTTTTCTTGTGTGTAAGTCCATTAAGACGTTTGGAATTCTATTTCTTTATTGGGAACGTCTTAATAGCCGGGATGATAAGGACTACGTACATCCATTGAGAATGGTTTTCCTTTAACTTGTGAAGTAGAGGACATGATGAGTATATCATTAAATTTGATGTTAAAATCTATGTAAATCGTACAAGATGAATCTTGCTTAGTGTTAAGATCGATGAAAAAGTTTTCTGTCCTGCGATTTTATAGTAGATATGAGCTCATCACCACTCCTACAGCATAAAGTTGTAACCTTGAAATGTATCCAGAGATTCCATATAAATATGTCTAGACCACCATATTCCAATAGTTGATATTTGGATCTTGAAGTACAATGTGACTTGTACTTGCTCCAATATATGTTATGCCATGGGTCATAAGGTATTGTCCAATTCTAATACGAGGTATTGGACAATAGTTGACAAACACTGTAGATAATTTCCTTTGTTTGGAGGAAAATTGTCGAAAGAATACACATATATGGATTTAAGGAGGGGATTTGGATAAGTGTGAGTCTGCCTCTGAATTTGCTTCTATTAAAATGCTTACTCTAGAAGTAGCAAGAAGCAAATTTGTGTAACATTGTGCACATATGAAATATAATTTGTGGCACATATATCTGCATGTGGGAGTTGTAAGCAGTCATGTGGGAGCTATGATTATGTGTATTTATCGTGATAATCAGCTAGCTAAAGCTTACATAATAGCTCTTTCTATTGACCTGTTGCTTCAAACATAGACACAAAATGTAATTTTGTATGAGATATTATAGTAAACCAATGAGTGGTTTTACAATAAGTATCTACACATATAGAAGTGGCTAAAATTATTGCTTAGCCTTAATCTAGAGATGAATTTGTTGGTCAAATCGGATCTCTAGGATTGCGTAGAATGTGATCTCTTTTGAACTTGCGAATGTTTATAGAGATATATGCCCATAAGTGTTTGACATTTGAATGATTTGCTATCTAAGCATGTTTGTGATGATTTGCATTCAATGTTTAAAGGTATGTCAGATAAGTTGAGATTGACTCTCTCATACGAGCAATCGCCTCAGACATTAAGTAATGTGCAGAGATTAGATATTTTTTTTTTGATTTTGTGATACATGAAATCATACGTGGAGATGATGTCGCCTTGATAGATAATCAAGATGAGATTACTATTATGAATTTAAATAATCGAAATGGATTCCCACCATCCATTGACTTATCTTATGGCCAAATGTGAGTTTGTCTTGAATTTGATGACTGGTAGAAAAAGATCAAGAAGAAAGAAAAACTCAGGTCAAGTGTCGGGGTGCACTTAGATCGAGATCTGTATGGTGTAGTATTATTAATGAATGACATACACTTCCTAGGAGAAAGAAATTCACCATAGCACATGTTTCATACCATGTGTGCCTATGTGACCATTGGGTAATGAGTGAATGGATCCCTTATTTCTCATTGTGTAAGACCCAGAGGTTTAAATAACCTGATTAAGTACCCTTATGACTTTCAACTGATTGTCGAAACTTTAATTTGGTGTTGCTACTTTAGCATGTTTCCAATAGCCATAGATGATTCGGCAATGCGGGACATGTCTAGGAAAGCAGTCATTTTAAAGTTGAGAGATTCAAGTGGGAAAGGAAGACTATTTATGACTAGCACCACATTTGTATTTACCGTGTGGACAATTATGTGAAACTTTGAAGTTTGGGACATAATTGTGAATACATAAAGTTGTTGTGAATGAGTATGCTCTTATATCATATAAGGGGTCAGAGATACTCTGATTGGTGTTGTACATGAATTCTGGGGTATAACAAGATATCAGGTCCTGATACTTTGAGAAAGTGAGTTGTTATATATCCTTAAGCGGTGTATGACGTTAAAGCTCTATGTGTACCTTCTCGTTGGTCACACGGCCCAGTTGCTTGTATGAAGATTGTGAGTATATGACTACGATGATGCATACTTGTGTCTAGCCCTCATGTGCGAGTGGGAGATGTTGGAAATCGAGTATGCGTCTCCCATAAGGGCTGACCCGACCCGGATTTTGAACCTGAAATGGAGGGAGTGGTTTTACTCCATTTGAATTTGAAATGGAAGTTAATCAAAACCAAGGATATAACTCCCATAATTCTCCAGCACTTTTAATAATGATTCTAACACACAAAATAAGTGAAGAAGGGCAGATTTTCGTCCATATACATAGGCTAAATTAAATATGGTGTGATGGTATCATCATGATATTAGTCATTTTACTCATCCTTTGGAGCATTTGTGTTGTAGATATAAGCCCTTTCCACTTTGTCATTGGTCTTGGACAAATTGGAGCATTGAAGGGTGCAAATCAGGTCTTTGATTCAAGCGAAGAAGGTCCTCAAATTTCCTGGTTCGAGTAAATGATTCTTGAACCGTAATATTACGAATTCCGGATTATATGTTCGACAGTATGAATAGAATGGGAGATAACACTAAAAAAATCACAGCTAGGTAAGGATTCATATGCGTGGCCTAATATGCAATACAGAGTTTTAAAAAAAATTCTCGTGTGCACTAGTTGTGCGACCTTGTGGCGGGCATCAATGCACAACCAGAAATAATAAACAATATTTGGCTTGTTTTTACATTAATAACACAAATTTTTATTGGTCTATTATTATTGTGTTTCGATCCATATAATTCGATCCCATATTTAGGTTGTGCAAGAAATTTTCAGATCTTAATATAAAATTTAGAATAATATTATTCTTAATAGGATGTGGTTACCTATTTACAATGTGTATGTATATATATATATATATATATATATATAATTAATGGGTGATTTAAAGTGGAGGAAATGGACATCGGATTTTCACAACTACGTTATAACAAGCATAAAAAAAAATCCATTGACAAGGTGTAAAATAGTTATATTATAAAAAAGGCATCATCCAGAAATCTATAATCACATGTCTCTTTTAGGAGGTTGTGATATAATTTTCCCATATTTGATAGTAACAAAATTTGGTGGAACTCCTCTAACGTATCTAAAATTACTAACACGTTCTTTTCGTGAGTGTGTTTGTGAGATTTCTAGGGACAACATTATAAAAAACTTAAAATATATGTAGATTCAACTCTTAGAAATGTCTTAATTCGTAGACGAATTTATATAATTTTCAAAAAAAGAGATATATTTTGATAAGTAGATAATAATAAATCAGAGGGCATTTGTGTATTATTCTTTATGTCATAAGTTCTTATAGCGCCCTTTTTTCTTAGGGGGTAGAAAGAAACCATTACACTTTGTAAGTTACTTTTGAAGTTTATAAGATAGGAATAAGCACTTAACACTTTATAAGTTATTTTTCGCACTTACATAGCATGGTGAGCATCAAATTATATTTTTGGTCCTACAGTCGCGGCCTAATCACATTTGTTTTAAAATCTAACTTCTTGCACCATAACTTCCCAATGTCTCCAATCAAATTTTATTTCAAAACTACAACGGTCAAATTACAGTACCACGGTAGTTGCGCATTAATCGCGGCACAAAAACTGTCCAAAATACTAAGTAATGAAATTAAGGATGTGTTATCACGGAGGTAGTAGAAGATGTCAGCTAGTGGCGTAACTGGTGCTACAAGCGTTTGGTTTCTTTTTGAATGGTTAAACTAAAATTTTGTTATATCCATATTATTTGTGCTGGTTGTCGGAATACTTGCTAAATTTCTCTGAAAAAAACAAAATTTAGAAAATTCAATACAAATTGGAAAAGAATCCTAGAAAAGAAAAAGAAAGCAGTAGAAATAGGATAAAAAAAAACTCGTAAAACTAAAAAATGCATTGGTGCAAACTACAGGAAAGTCAAAACAAATTAGAAACAAGCAAAATTCCAGAAGCCCAAACTAATCTGCGACTATATCTGAGATGGAGAAGACTCCTTTTTTTTTTTTTTTGAAATAGCAAAAACAGCAAATATGATATCTAAACAGAGAACATATGAGGCCTTTCTGAATTGGCCTAATTTTAATTTTGCTTTTGTGTGATACAATATTCCATCAATCAAAGCATATTGTTGTAGCGAATTCAACGCTTTTTTTATTTGCATGGACCGTCCATATTCAATGTCATTATTAATAAAAATGTCATTAAATTTATAAGGTGGTTGTCCATTTTCTAACGACTTTTCTTTTCTCTAATTAAAGTCTACCTTGTTTTTGTAAGGATAATGATCAACAACCTATCCATTGCGTGGCTAAATTAGACCTGATAAAGCAATCCATACCACGCCTAATGAGCAACATAGAGCAATCCATAACACACCTACTAACCAACATAAAATTTTAGTTTGTTCTCATTACATTTATTTTCATGCAAAATTGCGAAACTAGAAAACGTTGGTGATTCAACTATCCTAAATAATAAAACATTGGCTGCCATAATCAAACAAGTATATCCATCTATGCTAAATATTAGGTTTTAACATAATATATATCAGAAGCAATACGAAATTAGTCAATATTTTACATAAGGTGATTTACATAAGGGTCATTTCGCTATAAGCTATGGCATGAATTGGCAATCTGACGACTGATGCAGCTGATCCATCTCTTCGTCCTGTGGCATCGAGCTCCGATTTTTTACAGTGAATAAGAGTCACATTTTTAGAGGAAGTAGCTGCGTTTGACAAGAGTTATTCCTTGAATAACTTAAGTTTCTCCTGCAGAGAGCAAGAAAAACGCGCATCACATCTGAAAAGAATCATGTTCACTTCACAGAGAATACAATTGAAACATGCCAATAATAACAACCGGCAACTACATTCCTCTGCACCAGTAAATAATTCTTTCTAACATCAATGAAGGTAAAACGCAAAAAAAATAAAAAATGGTTGCGTTGATTTTTGATTGCTCGACACTGAGAAAGTTAGGCAACGACCTCAGATGAACTGGGAAAGCGCCTTTATGGGAAAAAAGCGAGACATCGAAATATTCTGCAATTGTATTCCCTGCATCCCACATAGAAAGTTGTACAGAAAACTAATGGGTTAGGCCAGTAGAAAGGTTGCCAAAGAGGGCTCATCAATGAATGGTCTAAAGATTTGAACAATTAAAAATCCACCAGATCCTCAAGTCCCAAGTATCAGATATAAAAGTGAAGGGCACTCTTACAAAGCCATTTAATTCTTGTTCAAAAATCTAGAGATAAATCTCTATTAACTTTAAGGACCAGTTTGATATAAGAAGATCATAGTCTTCAGAAACAATTCACTAAAAAAAATGTTTTCTAATGTGACGAATTGTTTGTGAGGAAACTCAATTTCGTCACTTAAAAGTCTATAATGTGACGAAATACGTGTTCCTCACTTTAAAGCTTTGTTTTGCGATAAAAATTTATTTCTCGCAATATATGGTATTTGTTGTGACGAAATACAAATTTTGTCACAATATTTAGGTTACTTCCTCGTAATATGTTTATAGATGTAGTGACAACAAACTTCCTCACTTTAGATGAAAACGAAAAATATTGAATTTATATTATTTGTGAGAAGTTAAATTTTGTCGCATGATACTAACATAATGTGATGTTTTATATATTTCGTCACATTAATCAAATCTATTGTGAGGAATATGGGCTCCTCGTAATATCCACACCTGTAAACTTGACCGAGAAGTGAAAAAGGTCTATAATAAGCCTAGTAAATATTAGAAACACATATTAGTTCATTTTCATATTTTCTTTTTATGGCGTGAGTAGCATGGCAAGTATAAGATTGTCTTCGCACCTGGGGAGTACAATTCTATGGAGCATGAATCAGCATTTGCAGATGGTCTTGGAATTGTTATTAAACACAATGCTCAGATCTAAGGTGTCAATCGTTGGAGACAAGTTCCTATGGAGAACAAAGAAGTTTGTTTGGCTAGATTACATGTAAGTAAATTTGCAAAATGATCTAATATTACTTTGAATATATTGTTAATCATATTGATATTAGTATTTTTCTAATATACAAATTGATTACACAGCAATGGTTTGATATCGAGGGGTGGTCCACCGAGGAAAGAGTAAACAAGGTAGTGAACTCCAGGCTCCAAATTGCATATACTCGGTGGAGGAACACATTGCATACCACGTACAAAAAATTGGTAGAGGAAGGTATTAGTCCGAGAGAAGTGTGTCCAAAAGTAGATTTGAGTATGGCAAAATGGCAAGCTGCTTGTGACTTTATTGAGGATGAGAAGTTTCAGGTGAAATTCAATAAAACTAGATTCAATAAATATATAGCAGTATGTTATAATATTTCATAGTATTTCCTCAATCGATTTTATTATTAACAATTTGTTACTATTACAGAAAAAGTCACGCATCAACTCAAATAATCGTTCAAAACTGTCATACAACCACACTTTTGGAAAAACGGCAATGATTACTCGCTATAGGAGGATGGTGTATACGACTTTTCATATTTTTTGATGGATATTTTTAATCACGGTGGAATATTTATAGTCTAATGTGTTAACTTTTTACTTGAAGGTGAAGAAAAACAAAGTTGTTCTTTGGAGGGACACTCACATATCTAAGAAAAATGAGGGTCAATTTGTGAATTCTGTTGCACAGTCATTACATGTAAGTGACTCGAATTTTATTTACTAAAAAGAACTTGATTTGTCTATTTTACGTATCATTTTACATGTGCATTATTATAGGATATAATGATTGTTAAGAAAAGTCAACCTGTCAATGAAGATGAAGAGCCACCATCGGAGGAGGCAATTTTAGAGTCCACCTTAGATCGTAGGTCACAATACATTAAAGGAATGAGACATGGAGCGGAAGTAGTTCGAGGTCGACAATCTTCTTCATATATGGTTGCAAATACAGAATTGAAAGAGAAATTAGAAGAGCAAAGGATAGCACTAGATGAACAGAAGAAAGAAATGGAGGCTTGCAAAGAACAACATTCCCAAGAAATAGATGCCTTGAAAGCTCAAATGGCAAAGATGGAAAAGCTCTTACACACGATCATAGGATGAACGCCTTTTTCTGGTATGTGTTTCACATATATGATGTTTTTTAAGTTTTATATCTTATATTTGATTAGATGAATGTGAATATCAATTATGATGTTCGATTTGCATGATTAAATATTGTGCTTATGTATTGTTTCCGCTCATGTTGTTGAGACTTTGAGGTTGTTGCTGGAACTTTGTTTTAGAGAGTTATAGCTATTGAAACTGGAATTTAGCATACTGAAAATTGAATGGACTGAAAATATTCTTTTAGCATTCTGAAAATGAATTATTTTTAGCATGCTAGAAATGCAATTCAGCATTTTGAAACAAAGCATGCTGAAATCTGTTTTTAACATGCTGAAATAACATTTTTAGCATGCTAACATTCCAGAAATAGCATGCCGAAGCTTTTTTAGATGCTGATTTTGCCGACTAAAATAGAGTTTCAGGTGGTTCAACAGTTGGAATTCTGTTTAAGCAGAGCTTCAAAGCCTTTGTTTTGGTTGTTGAAACATAGGTGTTAACCAAGATAATTTAATGCTTTTTTTCCATCATTAACTTATGTTATTCTTTTAATTGCATTAATGGCATAAGTCATTATAGTGCTCTGTTTATGGTTATTTCTTGAATTCTGATTTTATTTTTGATGTTGTTTACAGGCTTCACTTTGGAAGATAGTCGAGGTTCATTTTGTATAAAGTCATGATTGGAATGATTAGATGATGTTGGATGAATTAGTTAATTCACGGAGGGTATCATTGCATTGGATATTTGTTAGTTTTTAAGTATATTAGTTTGCTTTGTGACGTTGTACTTGGAGAGTGGCTAATGCATGCATCTTTATCGTAGTTTTGGTGTTAATGAATGATTTAGATTGTAAGCATATTTGTTACAATTGTTTTTGTTAATGCACATGAAGGATTATATTATAGGATATGAAATGTAGGACTGTTGTGGCGAAAAATGTTATTGTGTATTCCTCACATTGGTTAACCTATTGTGATGATATGATGTGTTCCTCACATTAGGCATAACTATTGTGATGACATAACCCAAACAGATCTTGTCACATTACATAACTCTATTGCAATGCAATTATCTCTCGCATTAGACGTTTGTTATGACGAAAATGTTCCTTACATTAGGTAAATATATGTCATTTATGATGAATATTTTGTAAATATTGTGGGGAACAATTCCTCACAAAAGATTTTTCAAAATTCATGAAAATTGTAATGTGACGAAATATTTCGCCACATTCAAGTATCTATTGTGGCGAATATTATCTATCGTGATGAAAGAATCGTCATTTAAGATTCACTTATTGTGAGGAAAACTATACATGCGAGAAAAAATATGACGTATTGTGAGGAATGTTCCGTCACAACAAAGAATCTGTTGTGATGAAATTACATTCATCACAATAGGGATTGCGAGGAATGCTAGACTTGTCGCAATAACCTATTGCGAGGAAGCTAATGCGTCGACCATGGGACGAAATATTTTCCTTGCATTATACATATTGTGACGAAATGGAGTCTGTTGCAACAAAAAAATTCCTCGCAACCAAAGTCTTGAAATGAAGGCACGCAGAAGACAGGAGGGAAATCAATTTTGCAAGAGAGAGCCTACATAATCCAAAGAGAAGAAAAACCAAATATTTGATGATGAGAAGTTATTCTGCACAGTAAACTGTTTGGTTACCTCACAGTTTGAAAATACCCAGCCTCTTTATCAGCAGCAATATTACGCATGAACTTAGATCACATCTCTTCCTATGACTACCTGAGATCTGTCGATCCGAATGAAAAAGGATTAAAAAACTATTCGCTGGAGACATATTACTAAAAGCTTTCTCCGCTGTTCAGCTTCTTTCTCCCTAGCCAATCTTTCTTCTTCTCGTGCTTTCTCCTTAGCTTCCTAGTGATTGTAAAAATACACAAACTAAATACAAACATTATTTTGACTAAGGGGTATGGCACAATCGATGAGTGCGATAATAATTTAAAATTGTAAAAATCTTTCCTACTATATATTTTACTTCATATATTCTTAATTGAATATGTAAGAAATAATTTATGACCCACATATTTATTTACAAATTTTTATTTTATCAAGATTAATGTTTATTTGATAAAATAAGTAATTTTGTAATATTAAATAATTAATGTTTATTGGCTATAAAAGTCACGACTTTACATTAAGAAGTGTCTTGATGAGAGACACCTCTTAGAGTTCTATTTAAAGAGGGATTGGTACTCTCTCTGCCCCTACAGAAAAACAAATAATACAACACATCGTATAAGTGTAAAAGAAAAGCAGAAAAGAAAACGATGTCTTCAATCATTCAAAGAGGGGTCAAGGGAGAGAAACCACTTCTCCAAGAAGCGAATCAGTAACTCCATACAAACGAGATCGACATTGAAAAGACTAATAGCAATGGACAAAGGTTAGTTGTTTCTTTGTTGCAATTACATGAAAATCATGAAGTTCACGATTGTGGGAATAATGAATTAGGTTAAATTAACTTGCATGTGGTATCAAAGCTTGGTTTATGAGCTCGTGATTTTTCAATTTATGAACTCTCTTTTTGCAAATTAAAAACGTAATTTTCCGCTGCAAAGTTGCAAATTCTAGATTTATGTTTTAGTGCATATTTTGTGATTTTTTCTTTTGGTATGAATATTAGATTAAAGTGATTTCTTTTGCTACAATATATCACTGATGAAAGAAATATGAATCTAGTATATGAACGAAAGTACTTTATGAAAAGTTAATGATAATGTTTCCGATGAATGTTATAATGCAACTTCATATGTTTTTTGGTTCTCGCTGCAAATTTTACGAAATCTGATATTCTGGACAAAAAAATTTTAAGTTCCTATTGTGTTTGTCTTGTATTTGTATATATACTGATAATTTAGGTAGCCGGTATAGAAATTTGATTAAAGCTAAGAATATATATATGCATAGTGTAATTAATGCTTATGAAATTGTGATTAAGGCTAAGAATCTGTCATTGGATTTCAATTTCTGCTTCTCATGAAAGTGTGATTAATGCTTATGTTTCTTGACTTTATGGAAAGATGCAAGAATATACAATTCGAGGCCCACTTGAACTGAGAATCAGGTCTCTTGATTGTTGTAAATTTCATCAATTGTATGGATTGAATATGTTGATTCTGACTATATAATTTAATTGTAGTCGAGTATTAAAGCTTGTGTATGAAATCTATTTGATAGATGATTTGTTAGTCACCAAAGTTGCCTTATCATTAAATTGAGATATTTCATTGCATTTTTAAAGTTTTCAATTACCCATGAATTTTATTTTCTTAGAAATGACATGATGATAGTTAATTTACGGGTAAATGAAGTTTCTTATTATAAGACATAAGAAATCGCCCAAAGGTTGATTCATTGTTCTTATAATATATACAATTGTTGATTTTATATTTTATATTAGGATTATTTTGTATATCCAAAGATAACAAATAAATCTGATAAGTACAAACTTCAATCGTTTATGTTAATATATCTTAGTATCGCCCAAAGGAGAACTTTGATATATAATTGATAGTGTTTTCATGAATAGTCGAATTTGAATTATGTGAATTTTCAAAGCATTAGTGTATTCATTATCTCTATAATTGCAGTATTTGTTCCTGTTTCACTTCATTCGCATGCTTCATCTGTTCCTTTGTTTAATGGGTTGAATTTCTCTAACTGGTGTGAACAAGTCCAGTCTCACTTAGGTGTTCTGGATCTTGATATATCACTCCAAGTCGAGAAACCCGCTGCTATTACTGATCAAAGCAGTATGGAGGAAAAATCTATCCATAAGCTTTGGGAAAGATCGAACATATTGAGCTTAATGTTTATGCGAATGACAGTTGCAAACAACATTAAAGCTACTCTTCCACAGACTGAAAGTGCTAAAGAATTTATGAAATTTGTGGAAGAGCATTCTCAAACTGCTGATAAGTCTCTTGCTAGTACTTTAATGGGTACTTTGACCAACATGAAATTTGATGGTTCTTGTACTATGCATGAGCATATCCTAGAAATGACAAACTTAGCAGCAAAATTAAGGACTTTGGGCATGAATGTGGGTGAGTTCTTTTTGATACAATTCATATTGAACTCCTTGCCTCCTGAACAATATGGTCCACTTCAAATGAATTACAACACTATAAAAGATAAGTGGAATGTAAATGAATTGATCGGTATGCTTGTTCAAGAAGAGACAAGATTGAAGAATCAAAATACACATTCTGTTCATTTCCTAAGTCATAAAGAAGTTGGAAAGAGTTTCAAAAGAAAGCCTGGAAAGAACAAGAAGAAAGGTTTACACAACCTGAATGAATCTTCTAAAGTTGATCAAATCCAAAAGAATGAAATCAGGTGTCGCTTTTGTCACAAAACTAGACACTTGAAGAAGGGTTGTGAAAAACGTATGGCTTGGTTCAAAAAGAAAGGTAAGCCTTGTGCTTTGTATGTTTTGAATCAAATCTTATTCAAGTTCCACATAATACTTGGTGGATCGATTCTGGCTCAACTACTCACATTTCCAATACGATGCACGGATTCCGTATGATCCTAACTATAAAGCCAAATGAGAACTTCGTATTTATGGGGAATGGAAACAAAGCTCCAGTGGAAGGCATTGGGACGTATCTTTTAGTCCTAGATACTGAACATTATTTAGATTTGTTTCAAACCCTTTATGTACCTACATTTTCTCGTAATTTAGTTTCTTTATCAAAGCTTGATGTATTAGGATTCTCTTTTAAGTTTGGTTTTGAATCTTTTACATTGTATAAGAATGAAAAAATTGGTTTAGGAATCTTATGTGATGGTCTTTACAAATTAAAGCTTGACAATTATTTTCTTGAGACCTTAATAACTTTGCATCTTAATGTTGGAACTAAACGTAGTTTAGTTGATGAGAACTCTGCTTACTTGTGGCATAAACAGTTAAGTCACATATCCAAAGGAAGGTTACATGAACTTGTAAAGAATGAAGTTCTTCCAAACTTGGATTTTACCGACCTTGGTATATGTATCGATTGTATTAAAGGAAAACAAACGAAACACATTAAGAAAGGAGCCACAAGAAGCACACAACTTCTTGAAATTATACACACCGATATTTGTGGACCTTTTGATGTTCCATCATTTGGTAAAGAAAGTATTTTATCACCTTTATTGATGATTTTTCACGTTATGCATGGCTATGTTTATCTTTTGCATGAAAAATCTCAATCCGTAGATGCCCTTGAGGTTTACATTAATGAGGTTGAGAGATAATTAGATAAAAAGGTGAAAATTATTAGGTTCGATAGAGGTGGAGAATACTATGGAAAGTATGATGAATCGGGACAATGTAAAGGTCCATTTGCTAAATTTCTTGAAAAACGTGGCATCTGTGCTCAATACACTATACCTGGTATACCGGAACAAAATGGTGTAGCAGAAAGGCGTAACCGTACATTAATGGAAATGGTTAGGAGTATGTTAAGTCATTCATCTTTACCCATATCTTTGTGGATATATGTACTAAAAACTGCAATGTACCTATTAAATAGGGTTCCTAGTAAGGCAGTTCCAAAGACCCCTTTTGAACTGTGGACGGAAAGGAAACCTAGTTTAAGACACCTACATATTTAGGGTTGTCCTGCAGAAGTAAGAACATATGATCCACATGAAAAGAAATTAGACTTTAGACCGATAAGTGGTTTTTTTATTGGATATCCTGAAAAGTCCAAAGGGTATAGATTTTATTGTCCTAATCATAATACAAGAATAGTTGAAACTGGAAATGCTAAGTTCATTGAAAATGGTGAAATTAGTGGGAGTGAAGAAAAACGTGATATATGCATTAAAGAAATTAGAGTTGAGGTTCCTATACCTTTAACTTCTAAAGTTGTTGTTCCTGAAGTTGTACAACTTCATCAAAATCAAGAACAACAACTAGCTGATCAAATACTCCATAATGAGGTTGTCAATAATAAACCTACATTAGATGAACCACATGGAATATCTTTAAGAAGATCTGAAAGAGAACGAAAATCGAATATTCCAAATGATTATTTGGTTTATCTCCAAGAGTCAGAACTTGACTGAGGAATTGACAATGATCCGGTTTCATTTTCTCAAGCCATGGAATGTGATGATTTTATTGTGGGACAATTCTATGAAAGAGGAGTTGAAATCAATGGATCAAAATCAAGTCTGGGACCTTGTTGAATTGCCTAAAGGTTGTAAAAGAGTCGGTTGTAAATGGGTCTTTAAGATCAAATGGGACTCAAAGAGCAATATTTAACGACATAAAGCTAGACTTGTTGCCAAAGGTTTTACTCAAAAAGATGGCATTGATTACAAAGAGACTTTCTCACCGGTCTCTAAGAAAGACTCACTAAGAATTAAATTGGCTTTGGTGGCTCATTATGACTTGGAGTTACACCAAATGGACGTTAAAACAGCCTTACTTAATGGAGATTTAGATGAAGAGGTTTATATGGCCCAACCTGAAGGTTTTTCAGTTAAAGGAAAGGAACATATGGTGTGTAAGCTTAAAAAGTCAATATACGGACTAAAACAAGCTTCTCGACAATGGTATCTTAAGTTTAATGATACCATGACTTCATTTGGATTTAAGGAAAACACTATTGATTGGTGTATATACATGAAGGTCAGTGGGAGCAAATTTATATTCTTAGTCTTGTATGTTGATGATATTTTACTTGCTGCTAATGATCTTGGTTTATTACATGAAACCAAGAAAATCTTTCAAAGAACTTTGAAATGAAGGATATGGGAGAGGCAACTTATGTGATAGGAATTGAAATATTCCATGATAGATCACAAGGATTGTTAGGGTTGTCTCAGAAAGCATACATTAATAAAGTTCTAGAAAGGTTTAAGGTGGAAAAATGTTCAGCAGGGATTGTTCCCATTCCGAAGGGGGATAAGTTTGGCCTTATGAAATGCGCAAAGAATGAATTGGAGTGAGAAGAGATGGAAAGAATTCCTTTTGCATCTGTTGTCGGAAGTTTGATGTATCTTCAAACTTGTACGAGACTAGACATCAGCTTTTGCGTTGGAATATTGGGCAGATTCCAAAGTACTCCAGGACTAGATCATTGGAAAGCTAAATCCAGCACTAGATAATTGGAAAGTTACCAAGAAAGTCCTCAGATACTTGCAAGGAACGAAAAATCATATGCTCACATATAGAAGATCCAAAAATTTGGAGGTGATTGGATACTCAGATTCAGACTATGCCAGGTGTATTGATACAAGAAAATCCACATTTGGATATATGTTCCGATTAGCTGAAGGGGCAATTTCATGGAAAAGTGCAAAGCAGTCTGTCATTGTTGCATCCACTATGGAAGCTGAATTTGTGGCTTGCTTTGAGGCTACTGTTCACGATTTATAGCTGCGGAATTTTATTTCGGGGCTTCGAGTTGTCGACACTATTAGTAAGCCGCTGAAAATTTATTGTGATAACTCTGCAGTAGTCTTCTTTTCAAAGAACGACAAGTATTCTAAGGGTGCTAAGCATATGGAAATCAAATACTTTGCCGTTAAGAAGAAGTTCAGAAACAAAGAGTATCAATCGAACATATTAGCACCAAACTCATGATTGCAGATCCTTTAACAAAAGGATCACCGCCCAAGATCTTTAGTGAGCATGTCCAAAGGATGGGCATTATAGGACATCATAATTGAATTATGTTATGCATATTAAGTTCTAATATTTGATTCTCTTGAGCTCAATAAAAGTTTCTGAAATTTCCTGTTTTCTGTATTGTATGCATTATTGAATAGAATTAAGATAACAGGAGTTGTTTTTTTTTATTAAAAACATTAAAGTTGAACCTTTATTTCTCTTAATAAAGGGTCATGATTAACGAGAAATTAATGTCGTAGTACATGGAAGGAACTATGTTGAGTTAATGATGTACAACCGCCATGACTCTCATTAGTTTTCACTTAATCATGACATAATAGTATAGCCAATACTAACGAAAGATTTAGAATAATTTATTGTGCACATTATATTTATTCTAAATCATTAAAGTAAATATATGGGTCAAGTCGGAGAATGTAAGAAATAATTTATGACCCACATATTTATTTACAAATTATTATTTTATCAATATTAATGTTTATTTGATAAAATAAGTAATTTTGTAATATTAAATAATTAATGTTTATTGGCTATAAAAGTCAGGACTTTACGTTAAGAAGTGCCTTGATGGGAGGCACCTATTAGAGTTTTATTTAAAGAGGAATTGGTCCTCTCTCTACCCCTACAGAAAAACAAATAATACAACACATTGAATAAGCGTAAAAGAAAAGCAAAAAAGAAAACGATGTCTTCCATCATTCAAATAGGGGTCGAGGGAGAGAAACCAATTCTCCAAGAGGCGAATCAGTAACTCCATACAAACGAGATCTACATTGAAAAGACTAATAGCAATGGACAAAGGTTAATTGTTTCTTTGTTGCAATTACATGAAATCATGAAGTTCACGATTGTGGGGGGATAATGAATTATGTGAAATTAAGCAAAAACCCCACGACAAATGGATAAAAATATAGAGAAGAGGAAGGGAGATAGTGAGAGATGCGTAGAAGCTAGAGAGAGAATAGAAAGAAAAGGAGTGGTAGCCTTTCACCCTGGGTCAAGAGGCTTGATTGAGATAGATACAGATAGAAACAGGGAAAAACTACCTAGCAAACAAAAAGACACCAAATGAAAGCTCTTCAATTGTAGATAATATAGGTATGACTAATTAGACACATACATAATACTTTTATGCAATAGTAGCAATGGCTTAAAAAATATGACTTCCATTTAATATGTACCTTATACCCAATGACAAAGCCCCGGGCCATAAATTTTGGAACTCTAGAGACCTCCAAGTCAGGAGATCCACTCGGTTGCAGTTTTTGTAATCGAACTAGTTGTTTCTTTCTTACTACTTTTTGTCCCCTCCCAAAATTTGGATATCTCTTTTGTAACGCCTCCTATTTTGTACCTTATGCGTCTTGTGTAAGACTAATTACATTATCATAATAGGCATAAACATAATAATTTGACCCCATAATCAAATTTCCTATTTCGAGTTCATGGATCTTTATAATTGCATAACACAAAGTATATGAATACGTACCTTGATCCATGTATTACTGTGAATAGATTGAGCAAGGTGTGTTGGTGTGGATCTTCGAGTCTTAATCTTCACCTTTCTCCTTGATCTCGGGATGATGGTTCCCTTATGTATTTCTTGAGCTCCACCGCTTGATTCACCATCAATATACTATCTATTCACTCAATTCTTTTCCTCTCTAATGTACTGAATTACGTAATATTAGAATTAATAGAAAGAATGAATTATGGCTCTATTTATAGCCAAATTTTAGGAGTAAATAAAATCTATCATTTTCGTGGTTATCAAGATCTTTGGATACTTATCTCAAATATTTGATCAAGTGAAAGGTAGGACCAAGACTCTATTGGGTTTAGGACTATTTCTTCCCATCCAAGTGTAAAGTCCCTAGAGTTCTTAATTAGTTGAATGACTAGGCTCATAAGATATTATTATTCTAACCCGATACACTTATAAGTCTTTTAATAAAATATATGACTTAGGCCAATTATAATATTGGGCTTGACTAAAAAGTCCAACATCTTGGGGATGCTTTGACCCCTTTTTTGATGTAATTCTGGGGATTTCCCACAAATTTAATGAAGCATAAGTATTGATTTGTCAATATATATATATATATATATGCTGCTTGCCAGCAACATGTGACTGAGTTCTCTTTGCATCATCATTTGCCCCACGAAAGGAGCCACATGTTTCGCATACAGCCATTTTTTTCTCATCAGTAATTTATCCTTTCTCATAAGTGCCTCAGCTTCATCAAGCTTTCGTTGTGCACCAAGACAACTAAGAGAAACACCAAAATCAACATTACAATAGTGAAACAAGCTTAAATGCATGGGGCTGGTCTAGATCCACAGAAAATTCATAAAGATCCATAGATCCTCTGGCAATTGTATAGAGGCTTCAATTAATACATCTGGAAGTAATACCAAAAACATCTATTGGGTTCATAAACTACTTAAAAAGGGGATAACAAGATCCATGGTAAGTACTCTGGGTATCAGCCCCAATCCCACAACCATAGACAACAAAGTTTGACACAAATCAGCAAAGAAATCATAAAATTAAAAAACTTAGGAAAGAAATCGGTAGATCAAAACACGAAATAGCAAATGAGAAAAATGAGGGAAAAAGAGGAAAAAAATCAACAAAAATTCTGGAAAACAAAATAATTAGAAGAAAATGAATTAGACCAAATTTCAATAATATTATAAACAAAATTTAGAAAATTCAATACAAATTGGAAAAGAATCCTAAAAAAGGAAAAGAAAGCAATAGAAATAGGATAAAACAAAAAAAACTCGTAAAACTAAAAAATGCATTGGTACAAAATACAGAAAAGTCAAAACAAATTAAAAACAAGCAAAATTCCAGAAGCCCAAACTAATCTGCGACTATATCTGAGATGGAGAAAACTCCTTTTTTTTTTGAAATAGTAAAAGTAGCAGATCTGATATCTAAACAGAGAACATATGAGGCCGTTTTGAACAATTGATAAATGGTGAGGTTGAAGAAGGTAGAGTGCATGGATAGTGAACGTTGTTTGATGTAGATTGGTTGTGGTGAGCGGCTAAACCAGGACACAATGACTCGTCATTGGGTCTCTTTACAGAAGGAGCAAAAAAACTCAAAATAAATAAATAAATATGTGTGACGTCTGCACCAATTAAAAATGATGGATAAACGAGGTCAGCTCATGCGCCAGACCAACGTCAGTTATGGGGCTAGCCAAAAATAAATAGGACGGCCGTCAATTTTGACCTGCTTCCTCTGCCTATTCCCACGCAGAACCATGCAGTCCAGAAGCTCGTACACACTAACGACGTCGAAGACAAAACTAACAGCGCTACATACTTGTACAAATATGGGGGTTTTTTATTAAAATAATATAAAATAAATAAAAAAATCTCAAAATAATATAATTTTAAAAAATTTAATAAATTAATACAAGACAGCAGGCATCATGCTGTCTTCTAACTAGAAGACGGCATGCTGCATGCCGTCTTCAAATTTTATTTTTTTTAATATTAAAGAAATAGAAGACGACATTATGCATGCCGCCTTCTATTTTATTTTTCTTTTTTTAATTTTTTTTAATTACGGCTTAATAGTTGTTTTCCTTGTTTCTGACTCATTTTTCTCACTTTTTCTGTGCATTTTTAGGTTTCGACTTGAACAGATAAATTGTAGGCTTTCATATGAACTTTGTAACGCTACAAAAATGAGATCATTTCGATGCCCTGTTGAAGAAATACAACAAAGTAAAAGAGTAACATTTGAGCATTTTCTTAAAGAAAATAATGACTTTTTCCTTATTTACGGTTCAGTTTTCTCCCTTTTTCGTGCATTATTAGGTTTTGATTTGAACATAAAAATTGTAAAGAACGCCACAAGAATGAAATCATTTCGATGCCCGGTTGAAGAAATACGATAAAGCAACTTTTGAGCATTTTTTTTTTTAAAAATATTGACTTTTTCCTTGTTTTCAGCTCGTTTTTCTCCCTTTTTTGTATGTTTTTAGGTTTCGACTTGAGCATATAAATTGTAGAGTTTCATATAAACTTTACAACGCCACAAGAATTGGATCATTTCGATGACCGGTTGATGAAATACAATAAAACAACATTTGAGCATTTTCTTAAAGTGACTTTTTCCTTATTTACGGCTCAGTTTTCTTCCTTTTTCGTGCATTTTTAGGTTTCGACTTGAACATATAATTTGTAGACTTTCATATGAACTTTGTAACTCCATAAGAATCGGATCATTTCAACGCCCGGTTAAATAAATATGACAAAGTAAAAGAGCAACATTTGAGCATTTTCTTAAAAAAAATAATGATTTTTTTCTTTATTTACGGCTCAGTTTTCTCCCTTTTTAGTGCATTTTTATGTTTCGATTTGAACATATAAATTGTAGATTTTTATATAAATTTTGTAACACCACAAGAATGGGATCATTTCGATGACCGGTTGATGAAATACGATAAATCAACATTTGAATGATCCCATTCTTGTGGCTCAAATGTTGCTTTATCGTATTTCATCAACCGGTTATCGAAATGATCCCATTCTTGTGACCTTGTAAATTTTATATGAAAGTCTATAATTTATATGTTCAAATCAAAACCTAAAAATGCACGAAAAAGGGAGAAAAATGAGCCAAAAATTAGGAAAAAGTCATTATTTTCTTTTAAAAAATGCTCAAAAGTTGCTTTATCGTATTTCTTCAACCAGGCATCGAAATGATCTCATTCTTGTGGCATTACAAAGTTTATATAAAAGTCTACAATTTCTATGTTCAAGTCGAAACTTAAAAATGCATGAAAAGGGGAGAAAGCTGAGTCGTAATTAAAGAAAAAGTCATTATTTTCTTTAAAAAAATGCTCAAATGTTGCTCTTTTACTTTGTTGTATTTCTTCAACCGGGCGTCAAAATGATCCCATTCTTATGTCATTACAAAGTTCATATGAAAGCTTACAATTTATATGTTAAGTCGAAACCTAAAAATGCACGAAAAAGAGAAAAAACTGAGCCGTAAATAAGGAAAAAGTCATTATTTTCTTTTAAAAAATGCTCAAATGTTTTTTTACCGTATCTCATCAACGGGTCATCAAAATGATCCCATTCTTATGGCGTTGTAAAGTTTATATGAAAGCCTACAATTTATATGTTCAAGTCGAAACCTAAAAATGCACGAAAAAGGGAGAAAAATGAGCCGAAAATAAGGAAAAAATCATTATTTTCTTTAAAAAAATGTTCAAAAGTTGCTTTATCGTATTTCCTCAACCGGGCATCGAAATGATCCTATTCTTGTGGCGTTGTCTACAATTTATATGTTCAAGTCGAAGCCTAAAAATGCACAAGAAAAGGAGAAAACTGAGCTGTAAATAAGGAAAAAGTCATTTTTTTCTTTAAAAAAATGTTCAAATGTTGCTCTTTTACTTTGTCGTATTTCTTCAACCGGGCGAGGAAATGATCTCAATCTTGTGGCGTTACAAAGTTCATATGAAAGTCTACAATTTATATGTGTAAGTCGAAACCTAAAAATGCACAAAAAATGGAGAAAACTGAATCGTAATTAAGGAAAAAGTCATTATTTTCTTTAAAAAAATGCTCAAATGTTGCTCTTTGCTTTATCATATTTCTTCAATCGGACATCGAAATGTTCACATTCTTGTGGGGTTACAAAGTTTATATGAAAATTTACAATTTATATGTTCAAGTCGAAACCTAAAAATGCACGAAAAAGGAAGAAAAATGAGCCGAAAACAAGGAAAAAAACTATTAAGCCGTAATTAAAAAAAAAAGAAAATAGAAGACGGCATGCACGATGCCGTCATTTATTTCCTTAATATTAAAAAAAAAAGGAGTTTTGAAGAAGGCAGACAGAATGCCGTCTTCTAATCTTCACTAAAATTGAGCCATAAGGGTGGTCTCCTTGTGTAGAAAAAGTATGTCGTCTTGTATTAAGTTATTAAATTTTTTAAAATTATATTATTTTAAGATTTATTTATTTATTTTATATTATTGTAATAAAAAACCCTAGAAATATGGGGTGTATATATATATATATATATATATTACTCTTGTAAGAAGGTATCATTGCATCAACATTCGGTATATGCAATATCAAATCTTCCGCTTTAGTATGTTGACAAATTCCTTGTGCTTATAACTTTCAATATACAATCTTAATTACTATCAACACGCCAATGATGATTTTTTTTTCTTTTACTTTGAAATTTTTTGAACTTATAAACCATGAGTTGTGATATGCTTAATATTGTGGTTTATTTATGTCAATAAATTAATCTATTTTATGTGTATATATATATATATATATATATATTTGTATGATAAACATATCATATTTTAAAATTTTGAAATTTATCGTATTTCGTATACGTATCGTATTGTGTCTATGTCCACATATTCATATATGAGGATTGTAGTTCATAAGTAACCTTACCGAAAGGGTCATTTTACCCCGAAAGGGTATCGTTAGTAGGCCCCCATGATCAAGAACCCATTTCCTTCCTTTCGAAATAGCAATATTACTACCCTCGTCTTCCCCGAGCAACCGCAGCGCAATGTAGTTAAGTGCATTGCCAAACATGGTGCTATTTCCTTCCACGTGCAAGCCCCACCTCCATCTTTACTCTCAACACATTAATTGGAGTGATAAATATTGAAAGGGCGATACATGCCAACCCCCAATTGAAACATACTTAAAGCTGTACTAAAATCTAATTTCAAATGATTTCAGTTTGAAAGGTATGTGAAAAAAAATTCTCTAGTACCTAATAATTATAAATGTCACTAAAAAAATAATATATTAATGACAAAATGTCAAGTGACAATATAAAAGTTGTCACTAATTGTAAATTTTTATTGATAAAATTTTTTGTTTTGTCACAATAATATGTTTTACATGTTTGATAGTGACAAGATTTGTATAGAACTTATCACTCTTGATACTTAGTGAGAAAGAATTTGTTGTCACTATTGACAATTAGTAACACACCTTTAATGATAATTTAGTGATAACAATTATAGTTGTCACTATAAATATGTCACTAATTGTCAATAATAACAATTTCAAAGAAATTTTTGTCACTAAAATTTTTTTTGGTGACAATGCAAAAATTATTGTCACTCATTATATATATCTAGTGACAACTTTAATATTGTCAATTCCAATTTTGTCACTAATATTATTTTTTGTTGTAGTTGTCAAATCAGTCGTTTTATTAAGATAAAGTACCATAATCTACAAAGTTTAAATATACTCATCAGTGTAAAACATAAATATAGTGGCTTTCAAAAATTAGTTTGATATTTCCGAAAAATTGGAATCTAACAAGATCTGATCCAGAGACGGAGGGAGGGGAAGGGGGCTAGTGGGGCCACCGCCCCCCTCAATTTTGAAAAAAAACAATTTGCCCTACAAAATTTTAATTTTTCACATTTTGCCCCCTACAAATTTTTTATTTTTGATATTATTGGCATTCCAACTTTCATTTTACTTTGTTAACACAACAAAAAAGTCCTTTATTGTGTAAAAGAAAGATCCTGAATACCCTTGGTCTTATCTTGTTATATATGTTTAGTGTAAATATGTTAAAATCAATTTTGCCTACAATATATAGAAACACCACTATAAATAATACAAAGAATGCTATTGTCATTTACATTGTGACCTCACAAATAAAAAATAATTTCGTCCTACAATACTAAGGAAAAAATGAGTGAAATAAAATAAAATTTTATTTTTCATATTTACATTATTACCTAACAAATGATTAGATTCATTGTCATCCATTTTAATTAAAAACTCTACAAATCATGTATTAACACACAAATTGTTAAGTGTTATGCCCTCTATGCCATTGAGGAATTAGATTTAAGAGGAAGTTTTATTTATATTGTCTGAACATTATTATTGGTTAATAAAAGACATTGAATTTGTTCTTATAAATCTAATAGTGGCACTGAATGTATTGAACAACTAGGTCCTTAAGATCGAGGTGTACTCACCACTGCTTATTTGATAAGTAGGAGCACTGGTGGAGTTAAGTGCTTGATCTTATAAAGATGGTTAGCGAGTCAAAGAATCTAAATTGGGCGTTTAGATTCAACTCGTATGACACTTGTTTTGACAAGAAAAGTGCTAAGTTTTAAACTAATTGGATAGTGGGAACTGGTGTCATGAATATGGTTAACAGAGTTAACATATTTGAACTTGACTCGTTGTAATCCTATCACATGAGTTTTTACTCAGTGACAGTCAATGATGAGAATTACCATTATAATAGTATAAGTGAACTTTAGACCTGAGGAGTGATTTACATTGTGCTCGTACCATTGAATAAGTTATTAGAGTAGTTAGGCCCAATCACTCGTTGGTGGGGTCAACCTCGAAGTACGATTCAATTGGTGCGTTTGACAATGGGAAATGGACTGCTAATAGGAGATTCACTGTCTCAAAAGTAAAGGAGAACCAACCTGTACATCATAGGTGTTGTGAAATTAAAGTCTTTGACCAAAGTATTAATGACTGACTTATATTGGATATGAAGGGCAGTTTGGTAATTTTACATCAGTATGATTATTAAGTACAGTACAAGTTTTATGAGTTTGACGTTTCATGACTCTTACTTGATCGGGTTGCGTTAGTGAAGAGTTTATATTCATATGGTATTTATAACATAAAGGTTCGTGATGAAATATTCATCTCGTACTTGATTGGGTTTCGGTATAGCTTCACGGAATGGCTTGGTGATAACTATATCCTTGGAATCCTCCCAATGCCAATCAAGACAAGCCTAGAGAGTCGCACTACGTAAAGATGATATAATCAAGGAGTTTAACTTATTGAAGGGTATTTTGGTAATTTCACTTGGAGTGAAAATTATCAAAAGGGATAAGTATTGATTATAATAATATATATTTAATTACTGTAATTAATTATTTTATTCAATCAATATTAATGGTATGGTATTATTAAGTTAGAATTAATAAAGTACTATTAATAAAAGGAGAATAGTGTTTAATTAATTACCAATTGTGATATTACAATATTACCCTTACTTGGATTTATTACCACCTTTCTTTAAATGACTAAATAATTATTTGAAAGTCTACATTAAGTCATTAACTACTTTTACTTAATTAAATAATTAAATTAACAACATTTGAGACTCTATATTTTCTTGAAATTCTTCACCTGAAACTGCAGGCAAACTCAAAGGTCCCCTTTTAATGATATCTAATATTAAGAACTAATAATTTCTATTGAATATTTTTCTTTAATAGGTGTTATAGCATACACATTATATTTTGACAATACACCACTAAATTTTTTATGAAAACGTACTTACCATTATGATATATTGATAATTTTACCATCATCTTTATTATAGCAAATAATTATATAATATTTTAAATAAAATCTCTTGTTTAAATATATGTATGAAATATGCTGTTCATGTGCAATGCATATGCACTTTACTAGTTCACATAAAAAACAAGAAAAATGAAAAATGTTACATATAAGCACAAAATGCTTGAGTCCTAATTATTTGTGCCTTATCTTCAATTGAACTATGAAACTATAATAGATTCAAAAAACAACATATATAGTGTTGCAATAAAGAACTACGCACTAAACTATCTACAATAGTTCATAGAGCACCAGATATTTTTCTTTGATAACTTATGAATGAACTACATAATATTCGATTTGAGATACATATTATTGGCATTAATTTATTGAAGCTTCTATAAGACAACTTGTCTTAAATACTAAACTAAGATGCTTATGAAGAATTTATTATTTCCCTCTCATGAGTTCGCATCATATGAGCAACCTGTCCATATTTGCAGGACATATAAAATGACAGTCCTAGAGAATTAATTAACCTTTAATTTTGAAATCTAAATTTGCTCTCTCCAGGAAGCAATCAAATTACAGGTTAAGTAACTGAAGACTATCTTTGCCTTCTCCAATCACTGACAAAACAGTGGCTGCAATATGCTTCGGGCTGAGCCCGGCCTCTTCGATCTGGTCATCTTGAGCTCCATGGTCAATGTACCTATCGGGGAGCACCATTGGCCTCCACTATAACATGGAAAGAATAATATTAGTGATAGTGTCAAAATCGTCACTTAATCAAAAAAAAAAAATAGCAATATTGCAATAATAATAATTTTCACAAACTTAATAGTGTTGAGGTAATTCGTGTCTAAATTGCCGACACATGTACAACAAAACTAAACATTTGACACAAAATGAGCCACAAAATAATTTTGGCGATGAGCTATTACTATACATGTGTGATGATGATAGCAACGACAACTTACATACAATTATTGTCACCTTTAAACATTTATAAATTATTATTGTGATAAAATGTTCTTATTACTTAAAATACATAATTCGTTTTATTTATTTTGTTTTCTTGTAATATAAAGATTCTGGGATTCTAGTCTGGCATGGTAAATATAATTCACTTACTTTATGAATTACATTTGGATTTGATCAGATCGAGTCTGGCGAGGGTTTTCCTATTTTAGGTTACTTTGTTGTCTTTTGTTCAGTTTGGCCTTTAGACCTTGTAATTAGGTTGATTCATAGATAGTGAATTGTAGAACTCTTACCTTAAGATTTCCGTCGAGTAATCCATTTAAGCACAAGAAGTGAGAAACATGTGCACTAAATCCTCCAATTGATCCTTCTTCAATAGTAACAAGAACCTCATGCTCTTTAGCCAATTGCTTAATCAAATCTCCATCAAGAGGCTTGCAAAATCTTGCATCTGCCACAGTAATAGATATCCCATGATCTTGAAGAAGTTGTGCTGCTGCTAAACAATTTTGTACTATTGTTCCGAAACCCAAAATGGCAACTCTACTTCCCTCCCTTAAGATCCTTCCTTTACCAATCTGCTCGAGAGAAAAAGAATCGTGTCATGGGGACGAAAAATAAATAAAATGATAAATTACATATATAGACACCCTTGTGTGAGATCTTTAATGTTAAAAAGTATATAACTAAAGGTTAATTTGAGAAATTACCATAACTTCATCTATTAGTAGAAACATATTATAATTCCACCTCGCAAACTTTGTTTTTGTGTTGTCAAGATATGACACGGTATCTTGGTAAAACATTTGGAGGTTCATCATAATTAGCCGATAAATAAGAGGTGTGCAGGTAATTATCTGAAATAAATATTATCAATGTGAAATATTTAAAAGGGCTTATTTGTATATACCTCCAATGGGGTTCCTTTATTGTTTGGTGGAAGAAGTGCTCCAATGCCGTTTCCTCTAGGGTATCTGAGGCAACTAGGCCGGTCATCAATCGTTGCAGCTGTGGCCATCATGTGCATGAGTTCAGCCTCGTCTGAAGGGGCCATGACGACCATATTAGGTAAACAAGCCATGTATGTGGTGTCAAAGGCTCCACAATGTGTCGGACCATCTGCACCAACGAGTCCAGCCCGGTCCATCATAAATCTAACCGGGAGTTTTTGAAGATCTACATCATGAACCACCTGCATTTTATCAATTTCTTGTCAAATTTTGAAATTTTAGAGTCGCTAATTGAAAAGACAACGAAAATGACTTGGGAAAAAAAAATCGGAGTTATTCAAAGAAGCATTTAAGGCTACGAATTAGCATACAAAACTTGAAATTTTCAATGAGTAAAGGGAGGTGACTGCCACCTCCAACCCTCTATTCTCTCACTTAATGCACGTGTTTCATCCTCTATTCCATTTATTATATTCAAAACACGAGTATAATTGTTTTCCTAAATTATAGTGAAATGGATTTAGTACACGTGTTATCTGCATATCAAATGTAATATGAGATGAAACACAATTTTGAAATAGAGGACCCAGTGTGAAAAGCAAGATATAAAAGTAACAAAGATATTGCACATGTTTTACTTCTTTTTACCTGATCATAACCCCTCTGCAGAAAAGATGAGTAAATAGCACAGAAGGGCTTGAGACCTTCAGTTGCTAGGCCAGCAGCAAATGTGACAGCATGTTGCTCTGCTATCCCGACATCGAAACATCTGTCTGGAAACCGTTTCTGGAAAAGATTGAGGCCGGTTCCGCCTCCCATAGCTGCATGAATAGCCACAATCTTGCCATCCTGCTCTGCCTCAGCTATTAAAGACTCCGCAAAATATTGAGTATATGATTTTGTGTTCGTTTTAGATTTCATCTGTTTTCCCGTTTTAGGATCAAACTTCACCACACCTGCAAAACTAAAGTTTTTTAGTCTTAATACCTCGTAATTAATCGTAATAGAAACACGGCAGAGGCAGAATTTTAGGTTTTGGGACGAGACAGATATTTTGACTCGCTTGCTAAGGCAGTTCAAGAATTTGGAGGGGAACAATTTTGAATTCTATTCAATTTAATTATAAAATTGGGTAAAAATTATATACACACCACCATTGTAAGACCTAATTAAGAAAAATACCCCCGATATATGGTACCATAATTTCCCGTCAGTAAACACATATTACAATTTCACCCTCTGTGATTAGATTACAATTTCTTTCACCACTGTTTTCTCGACTTATTTAATTTACATATAAAACTTGAAACCATACCGTGCATCTTATCAGCAGCAGCTTCGGCCGGAGGGTATCCTTTGCCTTTTTCGGTTATAATGTGGACCAAAACGGGTCCAGGCGCAGGCATCTCCTTAATCTTATTGAAAATATGAACAAGATCTTCTATGCTATGGCCATCAACAGGACCAATGTAATATATCCCAAGTTCTTCAAAAAGGGAAGCTCCAGGTTTTCCCACCATCCCTCTCATGTAAGTGTCTACCTTTGAAGCCACTTCATAGGCTTGATTTCCCATTTGCTTGGTCATGCCCTGTTAATAGTTAAGAAAGCTTAATTTGATGCTAAACTAGACCAAATAATTTCATTAAATTGAGCTTCTTTACGATAGAAAGTAGAAATGACAAATGTTTTATGGCAAAATTGTAAATTTAGTCCCGTAAGTAGAGGAGTCTGGTATTTTTCGTCCACTGAAAATCGACATTGAATTAGTACAGTAATTTAATCTTTCATTTTCAATTTGAGGATAAATGTGGCTAAAGTATTTGGATATCATCGGAAAAGTCATGTGATTGGTATATAATATCTAAAATTGGGGATTTTTCAACTTCGAAAGAAAATCATGATGTGTTCCTGACATGAGGATAAAAAAGGACATTATACCTCAATTCATAGTACTAAAATTGCAATTTTATCCCAATTAACTCACAATTTTAATCATAAAAGTTAGCAAAGTAGCACTTTTTATCCTGCAAACTACTAACAAGTTATATTTTGCTCCAAAGGTGCACTTTTAAGTGTCATATTTCCTCAAATAATTGAAAAATCCCCAAATTGCGATAGTAAAATGCTACATGCCTAATTCGTGGATATTTAGTATCCGGAAAAAAAGGTTCTTAAAAAAAATATAAGTTAGTAACTGAGATTGCAAGTTATTGCTTTTAAGAGAAGAAAAATGTAACCCCGTTACTTTTATTGGACCAAAATTGTGATTCTTCGAATGTTTTACGTACTTTTGCAGCTTCACGGAGTTGGCGAAATTTCCTGCTTGCTTGTAATCTTGTTAAGGCTTTGCTTAAAGCTCCGACGGGAGGAGCAGGGCCGTCAACAGTGGCTGTGGGCAACGAAACTTGTTTGTTATCATTCAATATGATAATAAGATTTGAATCAAGAAATCCAGCATTGTTCATTGCTTCATATGCTTGTCCTGCTGTCATTGCTCCATCTCCTATCACTGATATTATGTGATTGTTCTTCCCTAATAAGTCCCTCGCTACCGCCATTCCTGATCGAACGAACAAGAAAAACATATATAAGGAGAACGGCTAAGGGAAATAATGACTACCAAATATAATTCTACGTACGAACGTAGAATTGCAATATTAGTCCAATAAGAAATAGGCGATCGCAAAATTAGTCTCAAAGTATTTGACTGGTGACTTACGGCAGGGTTATGTGCATGAGCTTACTCGTGCACTGTAGACCGAATTCGCAACATTGTTTTATTATAACGGACTAATTTTGCAGTCGTGTAAAGCTTGGGACCAATATTGTGAAGGACCATTTCCTTGTGTACCAATATTAAATGCAATTCTCCCTTCTACTTGAGAATTGTAATCTAAAATGCAACTTGTGTAGTCGTCTGGGCATACTTAATGAGTGTGTTTAAATCATTAAATTTTTTAATTGATTATTTAAGCATAATATCTATATTTTAATCTTATATAAGATATAAGAGTTTATATTTATAAGTTATTAATTCGAAAAAATCACGTTTTTTTCTCTTTTTATAAGGCAGAAAAAAAAAGAGGATATGCTTACCTAGACCAGCTGAAATACTAGTAGAACTGTGACCAGCTCCAAAGGCATCATGTTCACTTTCTTCTCTCTTTGGGAACCCTGCTAACCCAAATGTCTTTCGAATTGTATGCATTTTCGACCTTCTTCCCGTCAAGATTTTGTGTGGATATGCCTGCCAATTAAACCCCCGGATTTGCCTTTTTCAAATGTATTTGAGAGATTTAATATATTCAAAATAATTCTGTTTAAATATATTTGCCTTTTATAGGACATGCACAAGATGATTTTGATTTGCTTGTTTTGTAGACAGAAGTAAAATTCATTATTCAATATAAAAAAAAAAAATTAAGTTCAATACATTAACTATACATTGAAGGGCAAAATGAACACTTTAACAATAAATGTTTTCTTGTAAAATTATACAACAATTATTTCGGACAAACAAAAATACAAAGGTAAATATCATCTGTGTGAACAACGAAAATAGTACCCGGGTCAAAATTGGGAAGCTCAGGAAAGATGTGTCCCATGATATGCACAAAAATTTGGGATCCGACTTGAGTCACGAGAGATTATAGAGTATTATCAAAATTGAAAACTTCGGTACTATTTTGATCTAGCGTCATATATATATATATATATATATATATATATATTATAAGAACAATAAAAAAGATGATTTGAAGATGAGAAAAATGTTTAATTTAATTAAATGAGAAAAAACATGAATTTTGTAGTGTACCTGATGACCAACATCCCATATAATTTTATCATCGGGAGTATTGAATACGTGATGAAGTGCAACAGTGAGCTCAGCCACACCTAGGCTTGAACTTAAATGCCCTCCTGTTTTAGAAACTGTATACACCAACTCTTCCCTTATTTCCTCCGTCAATCTTTCTAGTTCCTAAAATGAAAAAATAAATAAGCCAAGGTTAATATGGACTTTTCACATCTACTTGAACTCTCTAAAATATAGCATTGCTCTTTTGTGGTTAATTGGTCAAACTTCATTTTTTTTAATGTATTTACAGAATATATATATATATATATATATATATATATATATGTGTGTGTGTGTGTGTGTGTGTGTGTGTGTAGGGGCAACAATTATGTACTCAATGTATTATACTTGTTTCTGGAGTCAAAATTGTTATTGTAAAATGATGGGAAAAAATGCATTTTTAGTCCCAGAATATGTGCAATTTTCATCCCAATATTATAGAACTTACCAATATCTGGTAGTTCTTAGACGGAAATAGCGTGTGCCTCTCACGTGCACCGTTATTTCGCTCTTGGGAATCAAAATTATAAGTTACAGGACCAAATTGTACACGACTTTCAATTTGATTTTTTTGAAGTAATTATTTATTCTCATAATTTTGTTTTCTTTCTTTTCCTTTTAATTTATTTTCCTTTATTTTGTCCAAATGTTACAAAAGATTAATAAATAACACCCAATCACAACAACTTTAATTTTGAGTGAGATTGTACTAATTGTACTATCGATTAGATATGCCACAATATAGATTAGTAAAGTAAAATAAATGGACATATATATATAGACAAACAAATTATGTGTATATCATTTCTAGAAATAAGATCTCATATTATATGATTATGGAAATGAACAAACTTAGATCATGTGCAATTTTAGTCCCGAAACTTGGGTTATGTGCAATTTTGATTCAATATTATGTAACATAAATTGCACAACTTTTCCCTATGCCAATGGCAACAAAACAACCATATATGTAGGCAATGATTGTCAATTTGACTTGTTTTCCTTTTTCCACTACTTTTTGTATTTCATTTTTTTAGCGGTAACGTTTCAATTTGTTAAACAAGTACAAAATATTAGACAACTATGTCAAACTAATTAATTAAGTTGATTTCATGTTGGTCGATCTTTTAAATGTCGAGCTTGAAAACAAAAATAGTCAAAACTCAAACAGCCCAATATTAAAATTGCATATTTATATATAATAAATTACAATTTTGAAAGTCATCCGAGTAAGCATACAATGAATGATCTAATTGAACTCACATAAGTAATTTAATATATATATTTTTTATTTAATTCTGGATAAATATAGTTGTTAATTTTTATAATCTAAAATATTCAAAATTTGAATTTTAAGGTAAGGTAAGGTAGTTACAACTTACAAGTATAATTTTGAAAAAACTATAACTTTTCTATATCGATTTCTCTTATTATTGGTATTTATCAATGATTTTATTTCTTAATATCCGTTTTATTAAATTTACCGATTATGTATTATTATTTCTGAAACTAAAATAATATGATTTAGTACCCATATAAATAAATTTTTCGATGATAGTTATCAAGCTTGAATCAAACTTTTGATTTTGCAAATTATATATAAATAAATCACATAATATATATGTATATATAATTATTTGTATATATGTAATCAGTACCTCATGTTTTGTCACGATGTCCTGCTAGTATTTTATTAATTGTTAACCTATATATACGTTGCTATGTAAGATTTGATTCTCGAGGCTCGATGTTGTCTAGTATAAAATCTAGCGTGTATATATATATATATATAATTCAAACAATTTTTTAGGAATTTATTTTCAATTTGTTTCGTTTTTCAACCCTCAATGGCCAAGGCTAATTGATTGTACATGAAAAATCCAGATTTTTTATTTACCTGGAGGGAGAGGTTTTTCATGTGAATGGGATAGTTTATGGTATCCAAAATAGGAGTTGAAGGCTGTTCTCCGCTGAAATTAAGACTTCTTCTCACCCTTCCATTCACATTTATGATATCGCTATTGTCACTGGTACTATTAGTACTGTCCTGTTTAACAGCCGCTACCCCACAAAACTGCAAAATAAAAATGGAAAAAGGAAAATAAGAAGAAGAGTAATGATCCAATTCTATTGGATTTAGGCGGGTAATACATAGAAACATTGAATCAAAACCTTCATCTTCATAGTGGATATATATATATATATATATATATATATATTGATTTGGGTAGAGTTATTTTATTGGACCGAATTGAACACTTAGACCAGTAATGTAAGTATTACGATATTAGATTAGCTAAACTATAATTCAGGCCCATCAAACATATAATAATTAGAGTTTCTTGGGCCCTAGTACTGGAAACATAAGTACTGTTCTTTATACTTAATATTAGAAAGGACACTTAGTTTGTTAGTCTAATAGTGTCAGCTTCTATTTTTACATGGGAGATCATGAGTTCAATCTCAAGCTGTCAGTGATTTTTTTGTTATTATTTGCACTACAAAAACAATGATTATTGCTCATGTCAATATGAGATGGTGAAAAGTCCCTTTGCCATAATTAAAATCAATTGACCACGGCTTTACTACGGCTTTGGTCGTGGTATTTGCAAGTATGGCCAAAACATTTACCATGGCTTATAGCCATGGTCAATGTTTTGTTCTGTAAAGACCATGACTTTTAGCCATGGTAAAAAAGTGATAGGTTAACATTTCTTCTACCATGGCTAGTTAGTGCTTAAAATAGTTAGCATTATTTTTCACCATGGTTAACTTTAGTGTGGCTATAGGAAACATCTACCACGGCCAATCTACCCATGAGCTTAGACCGTTATAGACCACGGTTATAAGCCATGGCTTATATTTTCATTGTCAATACTCAATTTTCTTGTAGTGTTGGAATCTTATAGGTCTGTGTAACCCATGATTAAAAAACTATCAGTCCGAGTTTGTCAGTTAGAATATCTCCTTCGTATAGAATTGAAAAAAAAAATATTGGAAAAGGGGGTGAGATGTTCTTATGGAACAATTATTCAATTCCTCTCGTTATTTTTCTAACTTGAGCGCCGCAGGGCTAATGTCGGTGAAATTTTCAACGTGCTTTCAAACGCTTTAAAAACATGCAGGAGATCTTAAAGACCTATGATGCAAAATGCAAAATTCTTGTGTGATCCCTACTCAAACTCTTATAATTTCGGTTGAAAGGATCACCCGAACTAGTTTTAGAAATTCAAATAGTCCCAACTATCAAGAGAATCATCAAGGTAACAATCAAGAGTATAATCAAGGACCACCACCTCCTTTCCCACCTAAGCCACAAGTCTCTTCTCCTAATTCAAGCTCAAACTCCAACTTGTCTTTACAAGATATTATGAGGGCTCTTGGTTCAAACCAACGCAAGTCTAAAGAATTTAGAGACACAAGTGAGTCACTTAGCCACTTCTATGAGTAGGATTGAAGCTCATAGGTCGGGAAAGCTACCATCTCAAACCATCAACCCCACGAAAAATATTAGTGCTATCATACTGAGAAGTGAAAAAGACATTGAAGCACAACTCATAAGTCATACCACAGCATCATATAATATATATATATATATACATACATATGACTTAGAGAGAGAGAGAGTAGAGAGAGAGAAACCTTTTGCCTTTTGATAGGAAGAGTAGTGGTAGTGGAAGAAGATAACCAGTTTGAACTGTCATGAGAATGGAGCAATGAGAAGAAACTGTTCCTGCTGATAACTCCACAAGACCCCATCTCTCTCTCTCTCTCTCTCTCTCTCTCTCTAAAACTGGCTTGTGATTGATATATATCAGGAGGGAGAGACTCTTGACTCTTTGAGGAAGAGAATGAGTTTTTTATGAAGGAGAAAAAAGTTGGTGCTCGAAATGAGAAGTTAGACTGTTGGACCCTTTTATAGCAAAATATTTACTAAAAGATGTAAATGTAAAGACTTGACGTCTCTTTACAAAGAAAAAAATGTGTGCGTGTGTGGTGGTACAGGATATCAGGAGCAACCTACCAAAACTAATTACTATACTAACAGTTGGTCAAGATGAGAAAAGTAGAAAACATTGGAGATGTTGTCTCATAATATGTCTTTCTGTAATTCTCCGTTCTATTGTTTACAAACTTGCAAATTTAAATTTATGTAACATATATTTTTTCACTTATAGTCCTAAATGTTAAAAATGGAAGATAATTGTTAAGTAATGGCCACTACTTAATTTGCATAAATTTTATTAGAAAAAAAAGTCTATGTTTGTGTAAAACGTGCAAAAAAAATCACTTTTCAATTAACATTTAGGGTTATAAAAGTCTAATGTTATTTACGCAATTCATATATACAATCTATTCTGACATATATGTGCATGTCACTTGTGAAATTTCATATAATTTTTAGTAAAAAACATTTTTGTACCATCAAAATGGCTTAAATAGGCACTTTGCGCCCCATGAAGAAAAAACACACCCTTAAAACCTAATTATAACTGCACTTTGCACTCTAACTCTATTGCTAGCAATGTTGCTACTTGCTAGAGACACAATAAATTAATGGAAGGGCATTGTTGAAAAATTGCCGAAATGAAAAGCTGAAATTATACAAATTAATTTCAATACATCTTTGTTTAATGTAGATTAATTATTCAAGAATGCCCTTAGTTTGTAATTTATGGAGCTAGCCAATAGAGTCGGGGGAATAATTATTCAAGCCCTTAATGGAGGGCATTTAGAAGAAAAAGAATTAAGAAAAAAAAAATTCAACCCATCGTGAAAATGTAAAGCTGAAATTATACATTAATTTCGATATATGATTACTTCTGTCCTAAGTGAGGGAGAATTATCATAGCGAACAAGAAAATAGATTATTAAAAGTTAAGTACCTTTCTCCACAAAATATTTTTTTTTACAGATATAAAGAGTTTATAATTAAAAACATAAAGACGAGGAGTGGGCGTTGAGTCAAGCGGCTTTAAATATACAAAAAGAAATATTTTCTTTATTTATTAGTATATATTGATATAATAATATATTTTATATTATACATAGGTTTATAAATGTGTATTTAATATTTATCATGATACTTTTAATAATATATATATTATTTTATTTTATTTTACTTTGAGTGTGGCTATTTGCATCCCTAATAAGACTTGAGTTTATTAACATGCATAGCAGCTTGATTTTTAATTTTACTTGCGAGCTTCATTAAACATATACAATTTTCCCAATAATAGATTGTTAAAATTTATAAATAGTATTTTTACCCTTAAATTTGTTCATTAAGGCTTGAAAACCTGAAGTCCAACTAGAAATAGGCTAGCAATGGAGTTGGAGTTCCAAGTGCAGATACAAATAGGTTCTGAGAGTGAGAAGCGTGAGTCTTTATTTCTTATGGTGGAAAGTGCATATTTAGGCAATTGTGAGGGTGCAAAATATTTTTTACAAATATGAGAGTATTTTTGCAATTGTGAAAACAATACGACTAAAATTTCAACTATCTTATGGGAGCAATATTATAATTTTTCATGTCAAAAAAAACAACACTAAGGGTTACTCTTAATATTTAGTATAGACACTTAGATTATATAGAGCTAGCATGTTTTAGCGCCCATTTCCCACGTTTTAATGGTCTTTGGTGGGGGGCTAGGACTAATAGATCTATCAGATATTAATAAATAATAGTATGTGCTACGATCTAGGGATTTCTCATGGAGCAAGAAATAAAATTTAATTAATGCTCATTTAATTGTCTACGATGTCTTAGTTTAATGGTAAGACTAAATCCCTATGATTTAGAGGTCATGAGTTCGATCCCTCCAGATGTATGAGCCATTTTTCTATTTATATAGTAGTTTTTTATTTCTAACTTGTAGCTCGTTGTTACTAGTTTGTTATAGGAAATTGCCGATTACAATTGTTGATTTGATATCCGATGTAATGATGTAATCGTTTTATTAAAAAAAATGCTTGTTGAGTTAATGTGAAACATCAATTTTTATGCGGTTATCTTCTATTGCAAAATGCTATTACATCTCCTATTACAAGGTATTAGGTAAATGACACGTGCCAAAAGAAATTTAACAATTACATATATCATTTATCCTCTACATTGCAATAAGAAATACAACAGAAATTGCAATAAAGGATCTTATCTGCAGTTATTTGTTTTAACTAAACGGTGATTCATCACAAGATCAAATTTAATTGTAAGTTCATTAAAATAAATTCTCAGAAACTAAATCAAATCCGGAGAACATTTTGGACAGGAATCGATAAGAAATATTTGAACCCGATTGGATTTCATCCTAATGTAGTAAGACCATTCATTATTTCTTGAAGCTCTATCTCTCCCCCGAATGAACCATATAGCCAAGAGAAACCATGAACCAGAATAGAAGAGCTTGAGCTTATCCATGCAGTTATGCACTCTTTGAATAAGAATCCATTTTTCAAGAGATATAGTAATATGGAGAAGACAAAATTGTTTCAAGCACCTAATTATTGGCATTCTCTATTATGGAATGGAGATGCGTGTGTAAAAGAAGCAGTATATTGATAAACAAAGTTTTTTTCGAAATCAAAAGAAGACACAAAAATAAATGTATCATTTCAAAAAATTTGCCTAGACAAGATATGTCTTATCTGCAAGATGGAAGACCTGTCGATATGGTCTTCATCACACATACAATCATACTCAATTCAATGGAATTGTTTGATTTTAAAGGAGATCTTCTATAATTTCGCATATGAGGGATGATTTTTTTTTTTGTGGTAAAAAATTAATTCATTGTGGTTATTCCTCAAAAAGAAAACGAAGAAGACAAGGGGTCTGTTTTTTTCATAAATTTTTTTTTCATAAAAGTCCAATCATAGTATTTAGAAAATAGAGATCTTTTTTATTTATTTGGAATCATAAAATAAATCCTCAGAAACTAAATCAAATCGAGAGAACATTTTGGGTTTTTGTTTGCATTAATTAATTCATCAAGATTAGTCCACAAAAATGACTCTCTAATAGTGCTAGTTTCCAATGTCTGTAACACGTTCTATCTGTTAATTAATTTTGGTAAGGTACGTAGTTACTGTTTCAAAGTTCACCCAAGTCACAAAAATTTCTTAGTCTAATGCTATCCATCTCCTACTTTATGTAAGAAGTTCTGTATTCGAATTCAGGCTGCAACAAGTTGTGGTAATTCCCTTTTTTATGAAACTAAATAGAATTTTTCTGACTCAAAATTATGATTATCACCTAGATTGTCAGGCTAGATATTTAGAATATTCCTTTTGTCTTGAATTAAAAAAAAAAAAAAACAAAGGTTCACCCAAGTCTAGTCTCTTAAATACCATAAATAGTTAATTGTCACCATTGCATTAACGCAATACACCATATTTATTAACTTTCCACCTGTCCAGACCTTAGGTGTCCAATATTGACCAAAATAAAGTATTTAAATCCTCAAAAATTTGAAATGATGTATAAGATTCAGAGCCCATAACTTTTAGGTGATACTCAAATTAATCGTATGATAAGTACACATATACTTGTTATGTAAGTTTTTCATGCAACTAACAACATAATAATGAATTACATAATAAATATTATACTACAACACGTTTATACAATAATTAGGACTCCAATTAAAATAAAATAAAAACTTGTTAATTTTTCTAGATACCAAAAAACATATGTTAGTTAAAAAGTACTATTAAGAAAACTCATTTATCCGGATTTATATTATTTTAACTAAACAAGAAATAGGAAGGAGCAAAGAAACGACAAGGCAAAACTAAAGTATTCAGGAAATTTTTTTCTTATATTTAATTTGGACATGATTTATTAGAAAAGGCCAAAATTTCATGGTCACGTTTCTCAATTGGTTGGTCAGAATCTACAGTTCTGTTTCGTAATGGTTCGGACATTGATGGAAACAGTATAACTTAACGCACGCGAAATGAATGCTCAATTGTTTATTGGGTATGATCATGTATTTGTTTTGCAATAATTCTTAGGAAATCTTTGATTAAATTATTTTGTCACACTCAATCAATTAATATTAAAAATCAATATTATAAGATAATTGATATTAGCACTCCAAATAATAATAAATGCATTCCATTTTAACTTCTATCTTAAACATGGCTATATCGCCCTAGATTAATGAAAAACTATTATTGTATTATCTTATAATGAATAATGTTGAATAACTATTTATTCTACCATTTATCTTATAAATACTAAATTGTTGATAAATTAGCACAATAATGTATTGTTCTCCCTTTGTATTTCATTTTTCTTCATAAAATCTTAAATTTTAATATAAATCTTATATATGCAAAACATAGAGGAGAAAATTATCAATTTCGTTGATATTAGACCGGTTGTGTATCACATATATCCTAAAATTTGTCCAGTACTTTTATCACTAATTCAAGTATCTTCATACAAATTAAAAGCAACGCCAAAAGCAACTCCCTAATTTCTCATTTGCTCCATTATTACAATTTAATATTTCGTAAAAATGCATAAGTGAAGTAGTTGAAAAATTGTACAATTTAATAGTAAACTACAACTTAGATTGTAAACTATTAGTTACGGTATTAGAAAATAAAAAAGTAGTAAAGGACTCTTACAATAAAAGTATTGATTTTTTTAAATTCTATTTTTACCATAGTTTAAGCGTTCACCATAATTAGAAATATATTTATCATTAAAAGTACAAGAAAACTCTTTCATAAACTTATGGGCAATATTGTCAATTGATTAAGAAAAAAGTAAAAGTTGGAGTGTCAATATCATTTTGTAGAGTGTTAATATCAACTCCCTATAATAATTATGATCAATCACTTCTTTCAAAAAAAATATATTGATGATATAATTTGAAGAACTAAATCGCCCCTCTCCACTCCCCAAATGAGAAATCGTCATCTACTTCAATAAAAGTATTAATTTTACTATTTTTATTTTATTTTTTACATCGTTGTAGTAAATTTTCTCTTTGTAAATATCTAAATTTATCTTTTGAACTGGGCACACCGTTCACTATGTTAGTACATCTTATTTTAGTATTTCTTATTTTATCCTGGCATAAGTCACTATAAATAACATGATCCAAACTCTAAATTTATTAAGTGTAATATTAATATATCATAAATAAAGATATATTTAATTCCCGTATAATGTCCCAATGCATTCAACATTTTAGAGAAAGAAAGAAACTTATTATAGTTATAAAAGAAGTTGAACGCTAGAATAATTCAATGTCCAATATAAAACTGTTGCACGTTCTCAGTGTGCACAATTTTTATAATGTAATTGTTTTTGTCTCATAGCAGAGTATGATGTCCCCGAATTTTCATGTTTGGGTAGAGAAATTATATACTGAAATCTGAATATATGGGCCAATCAACAATAACGGAATACATACATACATATATATATATGGTAGTTGTTTAGAAGAATAAAGATCAATATCGGTGGCCCCCTTTTTTTTCTTTTTTTTTAAAAAATTTTGTGATAAGCTAATATTATGCTGTCCTATAATTATAATGTCAACTTGGATTCTATAATTTCTTGACTTATATGTTGTTCAAAAATCACGAACAAACTGAAACTGTGAAGGGAAGATGAGAAATTTTTGAAGCGAGAATTAATTTTATTCTTAATACGAAATTGTCCCGGCTATAGGTGATATCGGCTTTGACAAAACGTGTCTCAAGATACAACGAAAACCTTTCTGAAAATTGAACCACTTCAATATCATAAAACAATGAAATTTATTATCTGTTGAACTCTCAAGAGGAAGAAAAGAGATGAACACAAGAACACAAGAGAGAACGTGAATATGTTGGTGTGTTTTTTCATATTACTAGAGAGGGCTTTTTATAGCAACCGAAATCTGAAAAGAATTAAAAACCGAATTAAATCTGTCATTAACAATATTTGTAACAGAAAAAAAATTTCAGCTGTTATAGATATTGTGACTGTTGAACTGTTGACTGCAGTCAATGGTCTTTGTAGAAGGAGGTATAAAAATTCGAATAAAAATGTGGCCAACATTTTTAATTCAAATTGTTTCTAATTAAATCAGATTTCTGATATTGGATTTTTTGGGAAAGATCCAATTAAACTTTGTTCAAAAAAATTAACAAGTCACTAGACTTGACTTAACAGGTTATTAGACTTGACTCAACTGAGTTTAGTCCTTGACTTAACTTCAGCACTTGACTCACCTCAAGATGAGTTTCCAAGCCCACACCACACACCCCTCCACGGACCTCGGACCCGAACCTGGTCTCGAGGCCCAACCCAGCCCGGTCCAGGCAGGAGGACGGATGGCGACGGCGTCGGCAACGAACATGCACGTGTGTGGTAAAATAGATCATGGCTAGGTACTCTTTCCCTACAAAGCCCATAAAGGTGAGATGACCAAAAGGGTCAACCCTTGACCTTAAGACATGGAGTTTATCTACAATTGTAGTTTTAATCCAATGCAGGATAAATCCTTTCAAACATCGCACTTTAACACTTAATTTCTTATTCGTTATAAGTCCGATTTGAGAAAGTCAAAATGTTAAACTCATTTACTCAGAACGTAGATTAATATTATCCAATAATATTTAGTATCACGGATATTTATGGTTTTCGAATTTCATATGCAGAAGTGGTGGAAATTACACTTTGCATTCTCACTTTATCCAACAATCCCCCCACACGAATGAAATTAATGCAATGCATGATCTTGAGAGTTCGGTTGAAAGTTTATCACATCAGAAGAGGTAGCTTTTGGCTTTGAACCTTTCTTAGTGAAATATCATCGAATTTACTAGGCTACCCAATGAACGTGAAATGTCTTGAATTGGTCAGCTGTTCGTGTAAACCCAGACAACGATATTCACATAATAAACTCTCAACAATTTTTAATAATTAATCATCTCATCTAATGAGTAATTAATTAATTATTTAATTTATCCCATAAATTAAACCTCCCAAAATAAAATAGATATTCCTTTCATTTTTCTTTATCAATCCTTTAACGCGACTCTTTAAGTTCGTTTCATTTGGCAATGAAAGGAATCCAAAGGAAGTGGGTAACACCTAGCCAGTCATGTGACCCACTTCGTAGCCCAAACGAAATCAAATGATTGGATCATTCCACAACCTTCCAATTATAAATACCGTATAAGTATAAACCATTTATTCAAGTGAGAGTCATGGTTATGTCAAACTCACTGAACTTGACCATATGTATTAATTATAATAATACGAGATCATTGAGCTCGATTTATTGTCTCGCACAATCATCTCTTTTGCTTTGGCCAAAGATTTTGATATCTATCATCTATAATCACATAGGATACTTTCTCATTCACTTATGAGAGAACAAATTTCATATTAGTTATCAGCTAAGAATACGTGTGAAATTGTCATTATCATATGTAATAGACGGGGGTGTGACTGTAAATGAGCCAAATCCAATCAATCAACTCGCTTATAAGTTTTACCAGAGCCGCGAAAAAATTGTGAGTTAAAGGTGAGCCTATTATTATCGATTTATGGAATGAGAATTTTATTCAATTAAGTTCAGCTCATAAAGAACAATCCATTTTATTAACAGTTTACAGTTTCACCTATACACTATTTCGATGGATATTGCACAAGACTCTCAGCATAGAATGATAAAAAATAAAACCCAAGAAAACTATGCAAAATAAAATAGCAGGCTCCGTATACGGCTTAACAAATTAATCAAGACAACTGTGTGTACTTTAAACTAGGGGTGGCAAATGGGTCGGGTCGGGTCGGGTTTGGGTCGGGCATGATGGGTTCAAGTTCATGGGTTCAATGTGGGTTGGGTCCGGGTTGGGTTGGGTTGGGTCCAACTAAGTTTTATATAAAGACCCAGAGCGGACCCAACCAGGACCTAGAGTGGACCCAACTTAGACCCAAAGTAGACCCAAAATGGAATCAAGTCAAATAGAGTTTAACACACATACATACTTTCTACACACATAATACATTTTTTACACACACAACACATTTTCACACATACTACACATATTTTCACACAGTACACATATTTTCACACACACCACACATTTTTCACACATTACACATATTTTCACACATATTTTCACACACACTACACATTTTTCACACATTACACATATTTTCACACACACACTACATATTTTTCACACATTACACATATTTTCACCAATATTACACATATTTTCACACACACTACACACGTTTTCTCACACTACGCACATTTTCACACACACTACACATATTTTCACACACTACACATATTTTCACACATACATCACATATTTTACACACACCACACATCTTCACACGCACTACACATATTTTCACACACACACACCACACATTTTTCACTCACTACACACATTTTCACACACATTACACATATTTTCACACACACTACACATATTTTCACACACTACACACATTTTCACACACACTACACATATTTTCACACACTACACATATTTTCACACACCCATCACACATTTTTCACACACCACACATTTTCACACACACCACACATATTTTCACACATACTACTCACATTTTCATGCACTACACTTTTCACACACAGTACACATATTTTCACACACTACATCACACATTTTACACACACTACACACATTTTCACGCAGTACACATATTTTTACACACACTACTCATATATTCACACAATACACATATTTTCACACACACTACACACATTTTCACACACCACATATTTTCACATACACATCACACATTTTACACACACTACACATATTTTCACACATACTATAAATATTTTCGCACACTACACATATTTTCACACACACTACACACATTTTTCACACACTACACACATTTTCGCACACACTACACATATTTTCACACACTAAACACATATTTTCACACACCACATATTTTCACACACTACACATATTTTCACACACACATCACACATTTTTCACACACTACATACATTTTCACGCACTACACACATTTTCATACACACTACACATATTTTACACATACTACACATCTTTTCACACTAACTACACACATTTTACATATGTGTGTAGTGTATGTAAAATGTGTGTAGTGTATGTAAATATGTGATCTGTGTGTGAAAATATGTCTAGTGTGTGTAAAATATGTGCAGTGTGTGTAAAATATATGATTTGTGTGCGAAAATATGTGTAGTGTGTGTAAAGTATGTGCAAAATGTGTGATGGTGTGAAAATATGTGTAGTGTGTGTAAAATGTGTGATGTGTGTGAAAATGTGTGAAAATATATGTAGAGTGTGAAAATATGTATAATGTATGTGAAAATATGTGGCGTGTGAAAATATGTGTAGTGAGTGTAAATATGTGTAATGTGTGAAAATATGTGTAGTGTGTGAAAATGTGTGTAAAGTATGTGAATATATGTGTAGTGTGTGTGAAAATGTGTGTAGTGTGTGTAAAATATGTGATTTGTGTGTGAAAATATGTGTAGTGTGTGTAAAATGTGTGAAAATATGTGTAGTGTGTAAAATATGTGAAAATATGTGATGTGTGAAAATGTGTGCAGTGTGTGTAAAATATGTGTAATGTGTGAAAATGTGTGTAGTGTGTGTGAAAATGTGTGTAGTGTGTGTGAAATGTGTGAAAATATATGTAGTGTGTGAAAAAGTGTGTAATGTGTGTGAAAATATGTGTATTGTATGAAAATGTGAGTAGTATGTGTAAATATGTATATTATTGATAATAGAATTAAAAAATAATTTTTACATGCTGAACTTAATTTGGACCCATTTAGGACCCAATAGGACCCAAATTGGACCCATAATGGACCCAAGTTGGACCCATAGTGGACCCAAATTGGACTCATAAAGGACCCAAGTTGGACCCAAATTTTTTTGGGACCCAATTGAACCTAACCCAAGTCTACCCAACAAAAACTTCCTTGGACCCAACCCAACCCAAAACCTATTGGGTTGGGTTGGACCCATGGGTCCAAAACCATTTTGCCACCCCTACATGTAAGTATATACATGTATAATATTTGAAAATAAATTTGATTTTATAGATTCATTAACGTAAATAAACTTTTGTCCAATTCTTTAAATTTCTTTGTTATTTGTTTGATTTTTAAATTTTATTTTTTAACAAAAGACCGAAAACATTATTTTTTTTTCCTATTTTAGCTCAGAAAATAATATCAAATAATTACTTCGTCTGGTATCTGAGGCATGTCGGGTACTTTAAATTTTATATCAGATACAATATTAGAATTTTCTCTTCTCTTTTTATTTTTGGATACTTCAAAAATGTCCCGAACACGTATTCAAGAATATCTGTATCAAATACGAGTATGCTACGAACGATCCTGCACGAAATTATTTTTAGATGTATCCATGTATCATATGTGAAGACCCTATTGGAAATTCCAATGCTATGTATGATTTTTCACTTTAAAAATAATCTCCTTTTATCATTTCATACATCAGCTTTTATTTATTCTTTTACTATATTTAACAGATTTAAAAAAAGAAAAAAAAGAACTAGATTAATTTAATGAACTTATCGAAGAAACACATTTTTAAGTTTTATCCATGTTCCCTCTTACGTGTTTCATCAATTGCAAAAGTGGCACATTTAATCTGATTTTCGGGACATTCACGTTTATCATGGCATGGCATTAACCACACTCAACACGTCCCTATTAATATATTACTAGTCAGTAACGCAAATTCGATGGCCTCGATGCGTGTGCAATTAAACTTGATAAATGTTTTTTAAATAAATTCAATTGCATTTTAATGAAAGACGACAACTTAAAAAAAATTGTAAAAAAATAAAAAAAGAATATTTTTTTCTATATCAGATGTTATAGATTATATGAATTGTCCCTAAAATACCTCATCAAAATTAATGAGGTGTCATTATATAGTCACATGGTGCATTACGCCTAATTCATTCAATAAAATTACAAAGGTTACACCAAAATCACTTGACAGCCCAAAACAGTTACTCCAAAGTGCTCTTTAATTATATAATAATATAGATGACCACTAAGTACTAACTATTCTATAATCACATCAATTAATAAGCTATTTGATGAAATAATCCTAAGTTTTCATCCCTTCATATATACTCGGGCCAAATCCGGTGACGTTTATATTCTTTCTTGATTATAATAATTTATAATTAAGTGACAAGAAAGGTTATATACATATATATATATAATATTAACATATAATGCTTTGTTATTATTCAAGTCAAATAGTACCTGTCAAAGATAGGTAAAAAGTATGTTGTGTGAATAAATGTGTACAATACTTGTAAAAAATATCTTGTGTGGGTAAAAAGCATGTTCTTTTTGTGTGCAATGAATGTGAGTAAAAAATGTGTTATCTGTGTAAACGTGTGCATTGTAAATGTGTGTAAAGTGTGTTTGTAAATTGTGTATTGTGTGTGTATTAATGTCCTAATTTGGAACAATAAATAGAAAAAAAAATGGGTTGGAACAAGTTGGATCCAACTTGGACCCAACGTAAGCCCAACTTGGACCCAAGTTTTTATTGGGCACCAATAGGACCCAACCCAAGTCCACCCAACAAAAAATCCTTAAGACCCGACCCAGCCCAAAACATGTTGGGTCAGGTTGGACCCATGGTTCCAAAACCAAAAACCATTTTGCCACCCCTCACTAAAAACACCCCTAACTTGATTTCCCATTCCCTGAATCAAGGCATCAACAATGTGCATGAATGATTTGATTTCATCGTCATGAAAAAGGAGCACACGAGGAAAATTGCTAACTATATTCAATGACTTCTAAAGTCTCGGTACAACTTCAAAATCTAATTTTATATATCTGTTCCAGAAAATGTAACAAGACATTCTACTAAAAAGAATCTCACACAAACCATGCCAGTGATACTCAGATGTTTCTAAGATCGGTAGAGTTGACGAAAATCACAACAATCATCTGATTCTTGTTCAAAACTTTTCAGCCACCTCCAGATTTCAGTGTATTGCTCAACCTATTAATAGATGATACACACAAGTAAGGCGAGAGAACAAATAACACGACACTTTTGTTCAATAGTGATATCAGATGATGCATAATTGAGCTTACCAGTCCAAGCCCTCGAAGAGGCCTTCTCCTTTTATTGCAGAAGTTTTAAAAATAGCCCATTGGCGGTTCTTTATCTTGTGCAACTCTAATGCCTCAGTTATTGCAGCATCATCGAGTGCTCCAGGTAGATCCTGTTTTAAGACAGCGCAAAAATTAAAAAGAAATTAAAAAAAAATTGTTTGAACCCTTTTTTCCTCGACCCAAATAAAATAAAATTGTTTGTTTACACGAGTGCACGTGTGTGTTCTGGTTCTGAGTTAAAGCAAAAAGTCTACAGCACATGTAAGGAATCTCAAACATATGGGATAATTACATGCACACCCCCTCACTTTTTGGGTAATTACCATGAGTGATGAGTCTCCTGAGGTTTTGCAAATTACCAAAACACCCCATGTTAGATCCAGACAACTTGAAAATCAGAGGGTGAAATTGTGGTCTGTTTTCTACATATAAGGGGTGAAATTGTAATATGCTTTTATTGACATAAGAAGTTATAATAATTTCCCAAAAACCCTCGGTGCTTTTCGTAATTAGGAGTCCCACAAGGTTGTCTATGCAATTTACTCTAAACATATTTACTTTAGATACATCCAACACAAAGCCGATTCATACTTCAACAGCATGTGACATCCAATTACACAAACCTGTTTGTTTGCAAATAAGAGGACCACAGCTCCCCTTAGCTCTTCTTCCTGACAGAAAACCATTATATTGCAAGAAAAAGTTAAGACAAGAAATAACATGGAAAAGTAAGTACAAAGTTTGTAAACATTAAAATAAAGAACGAAACTGAATATTAAAAAGCAGACCCAGGAAAACATGCAATAATCATGATATCCGCTGAATCACCAAAAACATGAAAAAATAAAATAAAATATTTGAAGAAAGAACTATGGTAATTTGAGAGATTTTCTTTCTTTTTTTGGGTGCTTTTCCTCAGTATTTTTCCCTTAAACCAAGTTGCTTTTCATGATCTGTTGTCAGAGAAGTGGAAATTGACTCTACCAAAGTGTTACTGGCTTCACGGAGATTAACCCCAGCAATTCACTCAGTAAAAAATGTCTATTGTCCACAAATTCTCCTCTATCCTCCAATTCATTTTTGCTAATATATTCGATAACGCAAAATGAATTCCTTCTTCCTACTTCCTCCCCATGTTAATTAGTATTTACATGCAGGAGATTTCTTCATCTACCAAGGGATGTGTTTCTGCAGCAATACAAGACACTTGCAATATTTGTTGAGATTTAATAATCAAATAACACATTCGGTTGTTTTTATATAGTCCCTATAAGATCTGAGAGCTATTTCTGCACGTCCTAGCTTTTATTCCTCACAAATTCCCACGCCCTACGAATCACAGCCTAAGAAAAGGCATTAAAAGGGTTAAAATACTGTGCTTTAGATTACTTCATCAAATTTTCTGAATTGCCACTAATCTAGAGCATGAAACATATTTTATAAGAATGATGACGACGATGAACGAAACCAAGAGCACCTCTAATATTGCATGAAATTCTTCCTTGGCAACCACAAGCCTATCAGTATCACTTGAATCAACAACATATATTATAGCTTGAGTATTGGGAAAGTAGCACCTCCAGTATGGCCTAAATAGTAAACCAAATAAACTTAGGATAAGTGTCATCATTGAAATGCTGAAAGAAAAGATAATATCACATGCATCTCAGTATAACGCCTACCTAATGTAAATTTTATTATTGCAAGTAAAAAATGATTATTTAGAATAATCAGGACTCCAAGTTGTGGATAATCTTTAGGAGAAGTAAAGTAATTTCGAATATGGGGATGAAGGGATACCACGGGAAAGCTTATTTCCTCTTAAAGTAATTTCACAAGATTTTAACTATTAAAAAAGTAGCATCCAGAATTCCTTGTTTGATACTGTATATGTGAGAAAAGAGTTGTGAGTGCTTTTTCTTGGAACCATGGCCATCTAGATTGATAACATAATAAGTTGTTTGAGTAAAACAATATTAGGGGTGTGTATTGATATAGGTAATAGGAAGAAGAAAAGGTAAAACTTATCGGGAGTTCTGGCATACGAATATCAATGTACATTTTATTATACCAAGTAATAAATTAATACTCAAAATTATTATGATTCCTAGTTCTGGATAATCTTTGGGAGGTTCCAAATAAAAAGATGACGAGATACCACAACAAGCCTATTTCCTCTACCTAAAACACTTTCAATTTTTTTTAATTATTACTAAGGTATTATCCAGAATTCCTGCTTTCATTCTGAATATGTGAAAAAAGAGTCATGATTGCTTTTTCTTGGAATATAACTGGCAGAGGCAGAGAGTCAAAAATAAGTTACCTGATACTAGTCTGTCCACCTGGCATCACCAACGAAAACTTGTATGTCAGACATAAACTTCAGAATGACTTATATCACAACGAAACAATTTGCAAGTGCAAATAAAATATAATGACTAAAATAAGAAACTTGCACCCAAGATAGTAATAAACATAGCAGAAACCTGTAAAGATATCAGTACTGGAGATACAACAAAATAAAATACTAATGATGAAAATTTGCACAGGCTAGAGCAAACTAGTCTAGAAATTTGCATGTTTCGTAAGGGAAAATCATTTGCATGAAATCTCAAATGAACCAAACCAATTCCACAAACATAAAGGCGACTAACAACAGTAAAAATAACAATCCAGCCTTATCGAATAATGAATTCTAATGAGCAATCATGATCACCCTCATAAATCATGGAAAATCGTGTACCATGAGTCACTTAATCCTTACTACAACAAGGTAATAGAACGCATGGTAGTCATAGTAAAGCAATGGCGCAATCCAAATTCCAAGTTTAAAAGATTAGAATTTGACTCATTTTATGCTGTCTAACACAAGAATATGCAAAACTTACACAAGTATCAAATCCGGTTTAAACAGGATGTACTTCCACAAAATCCTACAAAAAATGTAGAGCTTAGATTGTCCTATGGGCCTTTTCTTATAAGAAAATCCTAATCCCAAGACATCCTTGTCTCCTTCCAAATTTAATTTACTAATGATGCAGGTTAAGAGTGAAGAGAAGGTAACAGAAACAACAATGAATGTCTATAAGATATTTCCGATGGAGAAAAGGCCGTACTCCTGAGACAAACCACTCAGCATCTCACGTTCATTTATTTGAAGGTTCATGAACCCAAAGTTAGATGTACCAATTTACCTAGCCTTCTTATCTTACTTTCTACTTATATAGTTTCATCCTCAATGAGCTAAACCATTTTTATCTGGAAGCTTGTCCAGTCTCTCGCTAGTGATAATGAGTCAAAAGGAAAAGCTAGTTTAAAAGCTCCTCTCCACCTCTTCATGCTGAAGCGAAAAGACTGACTATACTAATGAGCAATGTCAATGAAACTTACTCAAGCTTGAACAAAACCAAATAAGTCTGAAGGTTCATCCTACAAATGATTAAAAGGTTCTAAAGCAACGAGGATAGTAGAAATGCTCTTGAAATTCCCAGCCTGTTAACACATTTAACAAAACAAGAAGAGTAGAAAACCTACAATATACTTTACTGGTCCATGTAAGTTCTAGCAATAACGAGACAAAATTCGATACAGCTGACAATAGTAAGAGTAACCATAGAGAATCAGTCTCCTGATAATCCTTGTTAAGGTTCCTCACACTGAACATCAATACGAATAACCCTTCCAGACTAGTTCTTTATCTCTCCAAATTTTAGATGGCTAATCAGACTGATCTTTTAAAATTTTGAAGTCCTTAAACCTCCTCGTTGTTCTATACATTTCACCTATTAGTAAGAATGAATTGTTACTTTTGCCATACTAGCCTTACAACTCACGACCACCCATCTCAAAAGAATGGGAAGCTCGCTACACTCTGGTGGAAGAAATGCTACAAATCCAAGGAAGAATTACACAGTTTGTGCAATCCAAATCAAATAACATAAATACGCATGCTAAATAAATTCAAAGATACCTTCCCACAAGTGTAGAGAAACGTACCTAGATCCCAAACTTGAAACTTTATGTTCTTATATTGCACAGTTTCCACATTGAATCCAATTGCTGCGAAAAACGAAAAGATCGACTAGTTAACCAAGACATATACAAGTTTACTTTTCCTACTTCCTTGGATATATACACAATATATGCATTTGATCAACACTAATTCATCTGACTTCAAAATAGATACAGAAAAAAATATCAAGTCAAGAAAACACCTTAACCAACATGAAATGAGTTTAGGAGCAGAAAACAACTTCAAATAACAAATAGAAAGACATGATCCTATAGCCATAGTCCTAAATTTTCTTCAATAAGACTCTGAAAATTGCGATTTTACTAACGTCATAAATTCATAATACCAAAATAAAGTAAAAAAAGAAAACACTTACTCGGAATAGTGGAGACTACTTCACCCATTTGAAGTCGATCTGCAAAAACAAAAATTGCAAAATAAAAATAAAAATTGAAATCATCACACACAGAGGTGTAATCACAGACTACCAGAAGAGCAAAAGAGAGTATACGTACAAAGAATAGTGGTTTTTCCGGCATTGTCAAGCCCTAGAACGAGGATTCGAGCTTCCTTGCTACCAAAAAGCGACGAAAACAGCCGCGTAAAAACTATCCCCATTTCTTCAATATACTACGAAATTAACACTAATCAATGAAGAAATGAAGAAGCCAGATCGGATCTAAGCAACACAGCAGTACCCTAAATTCCTTCCTGCAAGTGATTGAATGAAAGTTAACACTAATGCGATCGCAATTATGATAATTAAGTAGAAAAATTAAGATTAGGAGTGCCGTAATCGAGCACCAGAGGAGAGAGGGAGGGTCTGCCTGCGAGGATTAGGATAATTGTGTTGAATGATTTGAGGATTTGAGAAGGAATGAGGGTGGATTTGTTTGGTGTTACAAGTGAGATTCTTGAGGAAATGGAGAGTTGTATGGAGAAATGTATACATACAGATACAGTGTATGTAGAGAGCATGAGGAGGAAAGGTGAAGGAAAGAGAGATGGGTTATCCGTTACCCGACCCGCAAAAGCAAATTGGATTCGCATTTTTCAAATATTTTTTTTATGTGAAACATTGTTTGAGGTTAAAATTGGAATTTGGGATTGTTCAAAGAAGGATTAAAGACCTGTTTGCAAAAACTGATTATGATTCTGTTTCTCGCTGAAAAAAAGTTTAGCAAATTTTGTAAATAAACCCAATTTTAGGCTGTGTTTGGTTTTATCTTGGGGTTTTTTTTGGTGAAAATATTTATTGGGAGTTGTGTATTTTGATGAAAATGTGTTTGATTTTATTTTCAGAAGAGACAAAAATTATTGTAGCAGTCAAATCATATAAGTTTTTGTTTGAAAAGTTATGTTTATATCTAGTTAATAATTGAAAAATATAATATAATATAAGTTTTAAATGATTATAATATTATGGTTATATATATATATATATATATATATTGTAGTTGATGTAATAGTAGGCACCCTAAAGTAGATACAAATAGGAAGACAATAACTGACAAATTCTTTGACCAAAAAAGTCCTTTTTGGTTAAAAAAACATAAAACAAACAAGTTTTGGCCAAAATTTGTTTGGACAAAACTTGTTTGGAAACAAAAACAAACACAATCTCAACTTTTCAGCCACTTTTATGATTTTTTCTAAAATTCAACACTTCTCAAAAGCTCAAGTTTTTGTAAACAGACCTTAAACTAGGTAGGTAAATTTTTAGAGTTTTCTAGGATTAGAGTCTCGAGACAATAACTACTATTTATGTGTTAGAATTCGAGTAAGATCCACTATGCTGAAAATTCGAGGTTAAACGCGGTGAAAGAGGCTACTCAATTCAAATTTTGGAAAAAGAGTGATGTAGCTAGTTTTAATTTCAATAACGTCCGTTTAGGATGGTTGAGTGTCATGTTGAATAATTTCATAGACGGTTCTGACATCTAGGTTTGTAATTATTGGAAAATTTTATTTGAAATTAATTACTCAAATTTAATTTTGGATCAATGAAAAATTAATTTAGCGAACAGATGCAAATTAAATTATTGAATTCATACGGTCAGCAACCGCGATTATAAAGACGTGATCCATATGCATCAACAATTGTGTATAGTGACAATTTGTCACATGTTCGCACCAACAATTGTGTCTAATGATGATTATACATCTATTTGACGAGTTTTGTCTTCTTCTTTTTTGTTCAAAGAGAAGGATGTTGCCTTAACGCCCTAACTCAACAAACCCGAGTTTAGGGTCATATTTCTAAACTACGTAGTGTTAACTCTGTCTTGCTCCGCAATATCCCAAAGATTTGGAGGTGGGTTATTTAAGTATGATCTCCCCCGGTTTGAAGCCACGAGCAGCCAAAGCATCAGCAAGTTTATTTGCCTCCCTCCATAAATAAAGAACAGTCACATGGCACGATTGGTTCAACTTCTCAATCTTCACAACTTTCCAACTCCATATATAGGTCCCTACATTTTGAATTCTTGACTCAATTTTCGAATTGATTTTCTGTTTTCATTTCGCTTACGTACACTTGTTTCGTACTTTTAGCATTCTAATAATCATTTCACCAAAAAAAGTTCAAAACAAATATTTTGTTCGTCTATTCTCGGAATTTGTAGTGCTACAATCTCAATAAACAAGTTGTATCATAAGAGATGATTGTTACATTCTGTAAGCACCAAGTGAAAGACAATATTGTTGTAAGTGCTAAAGTCAAAACTCTTACCTCAACTTCTTCTTTTAAACATGCGTTTACACATTTTTCTCCCAAAGTAACACTAGAAAAATAAGTACTTAACAAACTTGATAGAAGTTAATAAAACGCTTTATCTTTTATATAACATTCAGTAAGATCTTTCTAATTACCAAAGAGAGTTGGTTGACTGGTACATGCCTCAATTCCCTTAACTAGAGGTCTCGAGTTCGAACTCTGGGTATAGAAAAAAATTTCGGTGGGAGAGTTAGCCCCACGCTTCAGGTGGATGTTCTCGGCTCTAGCAACATTAGTCTGGCCCAAAGGGTTAGACAACTGTGGGAAAAAAAAAAATTCTTTGTAATTCTTGTAGGCTATTTATCTAACATGCATCAACCCTGAAAATCTTACATAACATCCTTATAAAGCATTTCTTTAAGATTGGAAATTTTTCTCTGAAACAAATGTGTTTCCCAAGAAAGAATAAGCGAACCGAGAAAATAATGAAGCATGTGGGATCACAAAAATTTGCGACATTGTTAAGAGTGTTGTCTATTTTTTGGCCATTGTAAAAGAGATCAAGCATCTACCAATTTATTTAGCTTGGATGGTGCTTTTCGTTTTTCATTAGTAACATCTATCTACAAAATTGTACTTAATTTTTATTTATTTATTTTTCCTCGTTGAAATTCGATGATGTGTTCATATAGCATTAATGCATTTTCCTCCGAACTTTTCTCAAAAACAAGTACACAAACACATGGTCGAACTCCAATGCTATGTATAGAAAAAGAGCCCAAGTCCTACTTGCACATGGAAGATATATATATATATATATATCATTTAGTTTGAGTAATTACATGGGAAAGACTATTTCGATGGAATTTCTTTTCACCTGAACTGAGCTATATCATTTAGTTTGAGTAATTACATGGGAAAGACTATTTCGATGGAATTTCTTTTCACCTGGACTGAGCCGTCGTGGAATGATAGTCATCATAACAGATGTGCCGTAATTGTTATATCAACAACCGTATTTTTAGGAATAGGTTTTCATCACTCAAAAAGAACATTAGACTAACCCAATTACAACAGCATACCCAAGGTAATCAAACAAGGTGTGAACAAAACCATTGAGAAAAAGTTGAGAGTTGCATATAAAACCCGAAAAGAGAGTAGTTCATTTCAAGTAAATATATGCCCTAGCTATTAAAGTTTATTCCCCGGTGGACATCTATTATTCTCTAATGTGCTAAACAAAGAAAAAGAGTAACATAAAGGGGGAAACAAGATCATCGAAATCCATTCATCTACAACGCAGATTGGAATATCATCTCCGCCAACTCCTGCAATAATTCCAAACAAAAATTTGTGTCAGAAGTTGACAAAAATAGCATAAATTTCAAATCTCGATCAAGCTTTGATCATGGTACAATTTGGTGTTACCTGTTTAGCCGAACCGACTTTGGGTTCTCCCCATTCTATTGCCTTCTTCTCCAGCAGTTCAAAATCCGCCTTCCCAGCCTGTTGTGTAAACTACATGTCAAGCACGGGAAATGGAAAGAAGCTGAAATAAATAAAAAACAAGAATTGTTAAAAACAATCTGACCTCAATTTGCGCCCCAAGCTCCGTATCAAAACTTTGATACCTCTTGCGAACTAGCTCACCTAATGAACCGTCCTGCTTTGAAACAGAGAATAAACCCTTTTACTAATGAGACAAGAGTTATTTTAACTTTCTTGTTTTCTCATTTATTAGCTCGGAGTATTTTGACAAGAAATGAAAAAAATTACGAAAAAATGGAACAAAGTTGAAGAAATTCAAAATATCAACTTATCTAATTGTTTAACATGTATTTTTTTTCTTCTCTATATTGTCCTCACCTTTTTATGATGAAATGAGTTGTTCCCAAGAACATGAATTTTCTCCTCAATTTTGTTTCCTTAATTAGTATTGGTTTTAGCAACCAAACAACCAAAGTTTTGTTCTATGAAATTTTCTTTCCTTTTCCTCGTCAAATTTTTTGTACCAAACAGGGTGTACGGGACTGTAAGAAAGGGAGACGAGTATGACCTCAATCAGCTTGGCAGCGTTTCGGAGTCCACGTGCTAGAGTATCCATACCGGCAATATGAGCAATAAACAGGTCCTCAACATCCGTGCTCTCTCTTCGCCTATTAAATTACCGACATTTATAAATATATTTAGCTAAATAACTGCTCAGAATGCAATTGATCACATTAATGCTTTATCATAGGCCGTGCATAAAATAGGATGAAAGAAAACTTACAGTTTTGCATCAAAATTGAATCCTCCAGGTGCCAGTCCTCCCTGTAATGCATAGACAACAAAAACAGTTTATTTAACTTATTTTGAGATATTTTGATTATTTTCCATAATAGCACTGAAAGATTCTACATACGTTTTTGATAACGGTGAGCATAACTAATGTAGCTTCTCCTACATCCATCATAAACTGGTCTGTATCCCAACCTGCAATATGGCCAAAGTCTCGCATTACAATTTATTGCCATGAAAGAAATGAAGTGTACAACTTTAGTACGATAGCTTGAGCAGAACCACGTATAATTGCATACCAACTTGAGGGTCGCCGGTGTTTGCGTCAATGTTACCAAGTAGACCATTAATTCTTGCTGTCTCAACCTCATGATGACAGCTGCCAATATAGAGGAAAATATCAGATAAGACGCATAAAACACATTACAACACTGCACTGGTTTGGGGTGGGGGGGTGGGGGTGGGTGGGTTATATTCTATCTAACGCCTGCTCCACATATTTATCTCTTGTACAAAGTAAGTTTCATTGTCTGTTGTCCCCACAAGTGTTTATGTGAAATATAGACACAAAAAAACACCGTAGGAGTGTTGGGAGTTGTTTTATAAAGCATTTGCGTTGAATGGGGTAAAGCAAACTATATCATTGAATGGCATGAACTATTCGTTTCTGTAACAAAAGATGGCAAACCTGTGACCAGAAAGAGTAGCATGATTGCACTCGATGTTTAGTTTAAATTCATCTGCACGAGAGAAAAGAAAAGAATAAATTTAACTCTTGCTGAATTAGCATAATACTAAGGGGGGTGGTCTTTTACGTCTGTCAAGTCACACCAATTTTCTCAAGTAAGAATTATGATTTACGGCTTACTTGAAGACAAAATTTTAAAGGCCGGGACAACTAGATCCTGACTAGTGCCCGCAAGAGAAAAATAATAATGATAAATAAATAAAATAATCAAATGTTTCTTAGAAACTTTCTGTTAATTTGCTAAAATTACAAAATAATACCAAGATTACCTATTAATCCATACTTACGAAGGAAGTTAGCCGCTGTTGCAGCGTCCCAGTCGTACCTGGCATGATTAACATATGTCACATTTTCTGAATATTTATGAGTTATTGCCAGTAAAAAGCATTTAACAAGTGACAGAAACATACTGGTGTTTTGTGGGCTCTTGGGGCTTAGGTTCAATTAGCAATGTACCTGATAACAAATATCAATATCAACAAAAAAAATAATGAAAAAGTTGAGCATACTTTTGACTCGTCAAATATATATGCATATATATAGAGAGAGTTTGGATCTGGACCCGAATATCCAGATTCAAATGCCCCTATAGATAAAGATTAAAATTTGAAAGTATAGATATGCATAAGTTTTTTATAGCAAAGTGTTAGACAAATATTACGTGAATCATATGCTATCATGCACATTGAGAGTTACAACTCCGAGAAAATATTTATACAAAGTAGAGAGAAAATACCATTGAATCCGATTTTCTTCTTATAGGCAATTGCAGCTTCAAAAAACCTTGCCTGCAAGAAAATATTATTTAATAACCATATAATACAGAAATTCTAGTTAAGACAAATTACAAACATAGTAAAAGGACTACTTATTTCAAATACTCACTAAAATAATGTTAACCTTCTTTGAATGCTTTTAATTACCAGGAAAAAACTTCTGAAATTGCAATAAGCTTTAACACATTTTATGAAACAAACAATTGATATCCATACGTTTCTCTATAAATTTAACAATGTAAAAAGGGCAAAGAAATAAAAAGTAACATAATAATCTTACCATGTGATCAAGCTCTCTCTCCATATCTGTGTTCAACAGAGACTGATAACCCTCGCGTCCACCCCAGAAAACATAATTTTCTCCACCTAGATAATGTGTAACCTACAGGCACAAGGTAGAATGTGAACCATAGTACAACGGCAGAATATATTTTTTCTCGAAACAAAATATAATCAAATTAGTCAGCACCAACCTCCATGGCTTTCTTGACCTGTGCTGCAGCATATACGTATGTTCCCAATTCAGGGCTGTATTACAAACAAGTAAGAATATCAATCCAGCTGCACAGAAATTGATGAGCAATTGAATTCAGACATACGAATAGCATTAGGTACCTAGTTGCAGCTCCATGCATGTATCGGGGGTGGACGAACAACTGAGAGGTACCCCACAAAAGACTAATCTTTTTCCCCTGATGTTTGAAATGAAGAGAAACAAAAAACATCATATAAGTCGGTATTTGCCTTATGATAAGAATTCTTTATGCTTTTATTAGAAAAAAAATTCCAAAACGGGGGGGGGGGGGGGGGGGGGAAGACACCTGATTTTTTTTTTTTTTAAGGTTATGTTTGGATTGAAGGATATGAAAGCCATGAATCTCAAATTCATCACTAGATTCATTGAGTTAATTTGGATGATTTTAAATCAGAATGAATTTCAAATCTCTCGGAACTCATTTTTAGCTATTCGTTTAATCATTATGGTAGATCTCAAATCCACGTAATCTGGATTCATTTTTAATTCTTCTGCCAAATCAATCAAATCCAAACACAACCTAAAATCAATTAGAACTTCTCTTTATTGGGATAAAATTACCTGAAGTTCTTTGGCAAGAGCTACCACTTCATCCAAGTTAGCATTAGATTCCTACAAAACGAAATAGACAATCATCGACTGATCTCATACAATCGCAAGCTCACAAAATAAATGAAATATTAGTAACAGCAACAGGCTCCCAGCTAACCAAAAATAGGAGTTTGCCTAGTTTATATTTTTACGATTTCAGAAAGTACGTGTCAAAAAACAACATATGGGACTTGACCTCCTTTCTCGCTAAAGATGAGCCCCAGGAATTATAAAAAGCAAAATAAAACGTATTTACTAACCTCAATTGTTTTACCATCTGGAGCAATATCTCTGTCATGGAAGCACCATTTGTCAACTCCAATCTTTTCTAAAAACTCGAAGTTTACCCTCACTGAATCACCAATCCACAAACTTTAGATAACCAACTTCATTCACAAATGATAATCCCGAATAAGGGACAAATACATGCACATCCCCTTACTTATTGTGTACTTACTACGAACCCCTTAAGGTTTTGCAAATTACCAGGACACCCCTATCAACATCAGACAACTCGAAATGAAAAACAGGTATTGTTATCTATTTTTGCTGATAGGGTAAGGTACAGTGATTTCTCAAACCTTGGGGTAACTTTTCGTAGTTAGATTCTCACACAAGAGTGTCTATGTAATTTATCCTACAGAATATATAAAAATATACAGAGCAAACCATACTTCTCCTCTTTGCCATAGCCAAGGAATTAGTTCCATCTTCCCATGGCCACATTTTAGTTGGTGCGCCAAAAGGGTCGCCACCTGTCCCACGGAATGTATGCCAAAATGCAACACTGAACCTCATCCAATCCTAAAGTTAAATCAAAAATTCTATAAGTATCACACCATTCAATCACATCGATTAAATAATAAAATATAAAAATAAAATTGAATAAAACTCTCACCTTCATCTTTTTTCCAAGAATCTCCTCTTCAGCATTATACCATTTAAAAGATAGAGGGTTCTTACTAGAAGGACCCTACATTAGTCATTCGTAACAATATCAAACCATAATCGAAATATTTTACATTTTTTTAACCAATAATTTAAATTTCATATTCACATCAAAAAAATTTTACCTCATACTTAATCTTCGGAATGCCGGGGAAGAACTCCCCTGTCCATTCACCGGAATCAGTAGCACAATCACTTCCAATATCCGCGGGACATGTCGGGGGCGCAGCAGCAGTCTAAATCCAATTTTAATCAATTTAAAATCACACATAAAAACAACATAAGCCCCCCAAGAAAATGTATTACAAAGTACATAATTTTCGCAATAGTAAGAGCTCAAAGATAGTATCTTTACCACGATATTAGAGACTATATTTAGAGAAAAAAGCAGTAACAAGAACTTGGCACTCTTCATATTTTATCTGCATCCAAAATAGAGAAAATAATAAATCAATCATCCATCTATGATAATTCTTCAACAGATAAAATGAATTGATAATCAAATAAAGATGCAATTTTCGTCCTGGCCCATCATCAAACATAACAAAAATTTGAGTTTTTTATTTTCAAAATTAAATCTTTGGAAATCCCAATATCCTAAATCAATGATTAAAACCATCAATCTATTCAAAACCTTATTTCATTGCAAACAATAAAATTAAATAAAAAAGTTCAAAAAACCACTGACCCCTTCAGTCACAAACCAGTAACTAAGATGAGATCAAAATACAAATATATACAAATCTATGTATGTATCTATAGAAGATTGAACAGTGAGAAAGAACTTACAGATAGAGCTGGGTTGTTGAGAAATTAGCGGAAAAAAAACAAATACAATCACGAGAGTCGCAACAGAGTGTATATATATATATATATATATACACACACATATATATTAGGATATATTTTCTGGGCTACTTTAGTAATTCTTTGATGATGAAAAATTATAAATTTTTCCGAGAAAAGAAAAGCAAAAATCAATATCGTACACGTTTGTTCATTCAGCTCGGACTCTAATGTCTTTTTCCTGATTTTACCTTTCCTTCGGACGGATTTTGCGGTTTGCTTGTTGACCAACGTGAGGGTATTATGGTTATTTCGCAATCTTATGAAATTTTGGTTCTTGAGACTCTTAAAATTACCTTATGGTTGACAGTAGTTGGTATGCACCAGGAGTGAAAGATATTTTGTGACATGATTGTTCTAACTAGCTTATATGCATATATATATATATATATATATATATATATATATCATAGCCTTATCTATATAGAATTTTAAACTAAAATGATGTGTTAAGAATGACGTGGCTATCCATGTCTGTTTTTGTTGACTTTGTGACTAGATAAATTTTCATTAGGAGTGTCCAACCAAATTAGGTATGTTTAATCATGATCAATCATCCTATATTAAAAAAAAGGATAAATACAAAATGCCCCCTTGAACTATTCTTACTATCGTATACATTTTCTAAACTTTCAAAGGTACCAAAATAGTCTTTCGTACAAATTTTTAAGCAATTCCAAATACTTCAACCCAAACACAACCGTATGATATTTAAGCACCAAATAAACTTGGTTAATTCTTTTTTCATTGAACTTATATGATTTGTAAGAAAATGCAAATAGATTTAAATAGGATTTGTTGGTTGATACAATTAAATAACTTATAGCTGAATATGATACAATTAAAAAACGCAAATCTTCGTAGTTTAAATCTACAATTTGTTAATTGATAAGTAGTTAATTTTATTAATTTAAATTAAATATTTTGTTAATTTATAAATTATAAATTTATAGATTACAAGATTAAATGATTTGTTAGTTGATAAGATTTAATTAAAAAATATTTAAATGATTATAATAATTCGTCATAATTCTTGAATTAACAGATTACAAGATTCAAATGATTTGTTAATTTTGAAAACTTAAATTGATAAATTCATTTTAAAAAAATGAAGGAATCATCAGTTAAGTTAACATAGTGCTTAGTATTGCAAGGTTGTGTTTGGATGAGAGCATTTGGATAACTCATGAACTTTCATGAGGGACCATTTTGATACCTTTTAAAGTTTAAGGGAGTATATGCAATATTACAGATAGTTCAGGGGGCATTTTGTATTTAGTCCTAAAAAAATAGAAAATATCATAATCAAGCGAAAATGATTGGCATCAGAGATGTCGTGGTTTTTTAAGCAATGGATCTCAAACTTGAGTAATCACATAAAACTTTTTCAAGAGTTACCTTCTCATATATTAAAATATTTTTACGCCAGGTACTCTCAATATTGTCGAAATCACACGAATTTATTTTTACAAGATGTCTTTCTAAATCCTCTTCAACTCATGCCATTATTTACACCAAATTTGGTGCACATAAAAAATATCACGCTATATTTGGCGTGCAATTATTGATTTGCACCAAATTTAGTGCAAGCCCATCCTCTTTTTATTTGTTGAAATATGGATAATAATATAAAAATAGGTGTAGGGTTGGAGTAAATGTAATATACAACAACAAAATTGTGCAAAAATGACACTATGTATGGAGATAGTTTGGTAAACTTGTTAGATCCTTAGGGCGCGATTGGATGGATATTTCAACGAGTGGTGTTGGAGATAGAAAAAATGTATGTGATATAGAAAAAACTTTTTGTGGGAAAAATGAATTTTGTTTTTTGTAAGCAAAATCGATAAGGCATCCAAAAATACAAAGTATTTTTCGTGTTTTTGTAATTATTTTGATAATTATATCAAAATATTGGCGGAGATGAACTGTCTAAATTCTGACTTTTGGAAAAATTTGAGAAAAAGATTTTTTCTTTGGAATATTTTTGAGAGATATCAAACATATACATTTTTGATGAAAAAATCTCTGACAAATTAAGAAATGAAAAACAACATCCCATCCAATCAGGGCCTTAGTCTCCTAGACGGTAATAATACATACATTACACATCATGCACCTTGAAATTTGGGATTTGAATCTGAAATATATATTGGGATTGATGAAATACGGGTAGTGTTCAACTGATTTGAGTTTCTTATTCATAGCTAATTTTTTTTTTTCAATTATCTTTATATGATTTCGAATAAGATTTGAGTTGATATCTTATAAATTTCCTTACTTTGTTGATTTTTTGTGTCAAAATTCAACAAATGATATCTAAACTTAATTTATTATGTGTAAATTTTACTAGATATGGCTTAATTGAATAGATATATAAATGTTCACAATTCGGTTAACTGGATTTTTGAACTATAGTTGAACATAAATCGAAAAAACTTCTGTTAATAACAAACCCAACCTGTTAATCCGAATCGACAATAGATATGAAATTTGTACGTAACACCCTGTAGAGAAATCAAGTACAATTTTCAATAATCTAATTCATTTTTCAGCCCATATCTATACCAACTTAGTATTAACAGGATACAAATTTCTGGATTAAAAAAAAAAAGGACAGAGATATTAAGAGGGGAAAAAAAATCTAAGTCCAGTTGATAAATTATAAACTGGAAAAGATATATACATAAAGCTACAGAAGGAAATTATCTATCATGTGTTGAACCACATCTGCACCATCAGAATTTAACCAGTAGCTCTTAACCTGAAGAATAACGTTCGTACCACGCAATAAAAATAAATTACTGAGACACGGGAAAGAAATAATGGATGAGCATCATATATACATTCTGATTGATCTTACAAAAATACGGAGGATTAGTCGCAAGAATTCTAGGCAGTGTCATAAATTACTATGGCATACAGTTTACGAAGAACTAAAAAGAACAAAACCAAACATCTTTCTTTTAAATGTGAAAATGGCATTAAGGATCATAATTATGGAGATGTAAGAGTCTGATAGAGGTAGGCTTACCTGAATGGTATTATGTGCAACATATCGTTGTCTGCTTTTATGAAAGCTAACATCGACACGCTCCCAACATACTTGATTAAGACCTCTAATCATCTCCTCTACACATAAAAACGAAAAACAAAAAAATGTTACCTTATTTATATGTGTACATATACGTGTGTACAAATATATATATATATATATGTGTGTGTGTGTGTGTGTGTGTCTATATATATATATTGGATCCAACTCAATTGCAATCGAGCCAACCTACCCATATCCAACATAACATATTCTTTTCTTTTCCGTGAGTTTCAACTTAATTCTTGAATTTAACACTATTAATTTTGTGCTTTCAAAAGAAAAAGTTGCTAATCTCATGTTTGTTGCATAACCAAATGTGATGCCATAAGGTACGAAAAGACCTAAATTGTAAAGAAGTAGGACTTATATAAGAGTAACACGATTGGCATTGCAGATACACGGGCTCGACTGACCTTCCAAATCAATAACTTGTGTTGCAACAGCAGAGGATGCTTGACCAGATCCGTCTTTGGTTGTTCCTCGTTCTATATGTACAATATGAGGATACTTCACATTGTTCACGAGAAGATTTGACTGGAGAAGAATAAAAGGAAGAATGACACAGTGGGTTTGCTATACATGAAATAATGATACAATTATAAGTTACATCAGGAAGAAAAAGCATATATATATATATATAATATGTATATATATATATATATGTGTGTCTGTGTGTGTGTCTGTATTATTTCACCTTAGGTAATTCATCTGGACGGCGGATTGATGATGTTCTCCATCCCACCACATCTTAGGTATCAGTAAAGGCAAACATAAGCTCATAAGCTAGCGAAGAGGATATTTTCGGCTATAACAAAATGTATCATGAACACTTTAAAGGATACGATCATAGTTCGCATTGGCATATGCTACACGACGCTTAAAAGAACGTAAAGCTGACCTACATGTATGATAAACAACAGCACTGTCAGCAACTCAGCATATAACAGTAATGAAGTATGATGTTTCTAAAAACTACTCCCGCTATCCAAAACCCATTTGCTACCGTCAAATTCGTTAATGTTTCAGCTAGTTTATCATATTGATTATTTTATGAGTTCATAACTTTCAAATCGTAATATCTGTTTATTTAATATTATTCAATTATTTCTCAAAAATTATAGACTAGATTTTTGATAATTTCACTAACAAAAATGTCAGATTGACTGATCAACCATAGCAATGGAGTTGCCATCTCTTTCATTTTGGGAAAACTACTAAAAACACCCTAAAATAAATTCTTAAATCTAAAAACACATGAAAGAGCTTTTCAAACCAAAATACCAATTTCAGCAACTTTTCATTCAAAAAAACGCAATAGTTACGGATATTTTGACTAGATTCCCTAGGTTTTGTAGGTTCAGAATTAATCAATTAGTTATATTTATTAGAGACCTTTTTCTTTTTGGCATACAATAGAGTCATGTGTAATTAGAATTTTACTTTGTATTGTTTAGAATTAAAATATTTTATGCAATGTTTTCAAAAAAATTACATGCTACTTAGATATATTTTATCATTTTTCAGAGGATACAAAAAAGAAAAGAAAATGAAGATAGTAAAATTTAAAATAAAAATCGTAACTAAGACAAGTTATCAATTTAAAAATTCTAAATAGAAAATTAAGCAATTGGTTAATTTCTAATCTACAAAATCAAGGCTAATTGAGTAGAAAAATTATTAACACTTAACTGCTGGGTTGTTTTGAATGAAAAGTCCGTGAAACGAGTATTCTGGATTTCCCTAGAATTTTTTGGATAGAGATATTCATTTTACGGAGTTTAAGTAATTTTCCCTTTGTTTTGGGTGACGAGGGGAGTAATATGTAGAGAATCAGCTGCTGGAAAGATCAAATACTAACATGAAATGATGGCCATCAGTGTCATTCACCATACGAAGAAGAAGCGGAGGCCTCCCATCATCGTTATCTGTAAGGAAAAGATGCTTTCCCGATCTTCCAGCAATCCAGTGTGCAGTTTGTGATGCACTTTTTTCCAAAAATGGAAGACCACAAAGGATAGGGAGCTGAAATTGTTTGAAATACGACATAAAATAGAAAAACCATTATGTGATGTGATGAAGTAAATCTCCGTATCCACAGGGAAATACATTTGAATCGAAGGGTTGGGTATTAGATGGAATAATTTGACGCTACGGATTTCTAATAGCTAAGGGTAGAGTGGATTTGAAATCCACTGTTATGACTGAAAAATTATCTAAAATGGTTTACTAAAATATTCAAAATTCAAAGTACTTAAACAATATCCAAATAAGTGCAAGGCATTTAATATTATATTAGTCAGTGAAGGCAACACTCGATGTGTGGAAAAAATAAATATTACTACTATAAATTTTATTGAATTAAATCTAGTTAAGTTTAAGTAAAATGTGAGAGGGGAAGGAAAAATAGGGGGTAAAAAAAGGAAAAGGAGATGGTAAATAAAATTAAGTATGATTAAAAGAAAAAATAGAGAGCGAACATATTTGAAAATAATGTGTGAAAAGAGTGAGAAACATTGGATAATATTCAATTACATTTTTTGGTTTCATGGACCACGTGGTTATTATTATACTACCTCACCAAAATACACGAGGTGTCAATATGACAATTCATGGTGCATGAATACTCAATTCACATATTAAATTTTCCCTATACCAGACGAAACTATATGCCAGTCCGAAAAACCGTGCTCTAAGACCCCCTCCAATTATAAATAGTGAAGATATACTGTTTAAACATTTGAAATCTTTATCTCCCAAACCCTCGAATCAAAATCAAAGGCTAAACCAGAAAAAATGTAGCACTTTCTAAAAAGTATTTAAACAATCAAATTACAATTCAATTTTCCAAAATTTGTGAAAAAAAGACAATCCAGAAAGTAACTTCAAGGAGAACTACAAGTTCCGTCAACCGTGAAGAATCAAAAACCATAATCATGATTATATAAAAAAAAGGTACTGGATTAGATATCTTGATGACCAAACAACAGAAAAATTTCAAAAGCGACTAAAATAGCCGAGATTATTCATGTAGTAAAATAAAAACATAAACACTTACCTGTTTATGCCCTCTCGAACCTAGATGTGGAGTTGCAAATGTCACAAAGTTCATAGGTTCCAATCCAGCTATAGTTGCTACACAAAGCCTTTCATCGTGTGGGGCAGAAATGTCGCTTGATTTGGCTGAAAGTTGGTACAACCTACCGATGGCATATCGTGCAACAAGTCCACCCAAAGAGTGAGCCACAAATGAAATTTTGGAAACTCCATGCCAGCGCCTTATAACATCCATCACCTGCACTATGTAATCAAAATATATTATATATATCTCAATTTTCCTGGTGATTTTGCTAAATGGAGAAGCAAGTGTAAATATGCGATTACCAAAGTACCTCTTCAGCTAGCCTTTCACCCATTCTATCAACACCGTCAAAAGTCAACCTTGAAGGATTGCACTTGCTACCTATTCACAAATATATTTTGGCATGATCGTTATTATTATAACATAAAAATCAACAATCGGTAGTTTTAAATATTTAATAGAAAAAGAATATTGAAAGCTTGCATAATGAAAGCATTACATAAAGGTAGCTTAAAGAAGACCACAGTTTTACATAAGCAAACACACATAGCATAAGGGGAATTCTGAACAAGCATCTAACAGAATTAAAAAGAAAAAGAAAAATAGTTACATAAACATAAAAAGTACAGACAGCAAAATAGAGAATCATCAAAAGCAACAAGTTTCAATAGTACTGAGTGAAACAATGGATATCGATGTTTTATGGGATCTCTCGATAGTTTGAGATGTTCAAACGCATGAAATGGTAAAGATCACCATATAAATGTGTTCACTTGGTTTAGACTTTACCCAACCTTGTTTCTGAAAAATATTACCAGACAAGCATAGAGAACTAATAAGCATATGAAGATGTTTCATATTATAGTATAAGGTAATGTGAGACCAAGGTCGGAAACAACTTACGGTGAACAACAACTTTGTCAGGAAGGTTCTTCACAAACTGCTCACCAGCATATCTCCAATCTGCGGAACTGAACATAGCAAATTTAAGCAACGCAATTGAATCCCACGCCCACCCTCTCTCAAAATTCATTCAATCAACAGACTTAAATCTTAAACCATCGTTCATGCAACGCACTTAAACCCTATACCACCACCAAACACATACACACACAGTCAGTGACAGGGTAGCATTTAAGATTGAGGCACGGTTGCTAGGCTTCTTCTTGAGTATAAATCTGTCCCAGTGTTGGACTTTTTCTTTTTGATGTTCTTGTAGGACTTGGAAGAACCATGTCAGACACGTATTAGGCACTGCACGGGGGCATTTTCAGCCTCTAGGTGGCAACACATTTCATGCCAAAACAATCTATCTTACGCTGTCTTGATATTATTAAAGGAGAAGGATTCTTTATAAGTCCGTCCAGTAAACAAGTTGTGTGTAATTATGTCAAACAAAGGGCGGAGACACACTAATTCAAGAATGATCAAGTTTTTTGCAATACCAAAGAACAAATATCAGGAAATCCAAAGATTACTGGTATAAAACATCTGACTTGATACCGGTATTAAGTCTAATAATACGGGGGGCTCAAGATGAAGAAAACGCTTGAGCATCAAAATTAGGACACAAAAGAAAAAGATCAAATTCCACAGTGGTCTACTTAATTATATCAGTAATTTCCACATCCACATTCCACTAAATTCAGAGCATTTAATTATTGCTATCCCTCCAGCAAAAGGACATCTAAGGTTTCATATTCGTACCTAAATCCTCCTGCCACTATCTTTCTACAACTTTTGCTGTTGCCATACTCAATGGAAACATAGCCAAAGGAAAATGTCATATTTAACCACGATCAATTAACAAAAGGGAAAATTACACACAAACCCCCTCACTTATTATGTAAGTACCAAACGCGCCCCTCCCCCCCTCCCCCCCTCCCCACCATTTATTTGAAATAACCGACACAACCCGTCGTGTTAAGGATTTCTTCCAATCAGGGAGGGAGCCCCCCCCCCCCCCCCCCCCCCCAATTTTTTTCATTTTCTAATTTTGAGGTATAAATTTTTAAAAATTTGAATTTTCGCCCCCTCCTCCAAAATAACAAAACGCAAAATTAATTCACATTCTTAACCCACAAACTAGCCCAAACCCAAATAGTAGAACAATTGACTCAGTTGAACATTCCAATATGCTATATAATCAAAACTTTAAGTTAGAATTCTTGT